>JAUMIR010000003.1:91337500-92587500 GCA_030847615.1 Gambelia wislizenii | reverse complement strand
CCACACCAGATAACTTACGGTATCTTTTCAAGAGAATTGAAATAAAAGTGCCTCCAAGGCCTTTCTCCTTTCTCTGTCTACTTTTTCTCTGTTCCTTCTTTGGCTTTTACTGTACAGGCCCACTTCCATTCTGTTTTAATGTGGTTTATTTGGAGAAAACAGGTGGTGAGTAAGCTATGCCAGTGTATCATAGATTGAAGGACTGAAAGTATTTCAGGGAGGATATGTGCATGTATTTGGATAGTGATCCAAAGAAAGGGGAAGAAAGGGAGTAAGGAACAACAGTGGGAAAAAGCTGACTGACAGAGTTTGCCTTCTGTGAAATGGAAGTGGAAAGCTATGAATAGGAAGGAGTGATTTTCTGTTTGGGTTTCAGGTCTCATGTCTTCCTTATACAGTACTCAGCTTTTTGAGCAAGTTATTTGTCCTTCAGCCTTGCTAGCTTGCTTTCTGTGAAGTGAGTGTTTCTGACCAGCCAGGTCCACTGTAACAAACATTCTGTAAATCATAGAATCATAGACCACGAGGGCCATCCAGTCTACGCCCCCCCTCCGCCTTGCAGGAATACAATCAAAGCACTCTCAACAGATGGCCATCCAGCCTCTTTTTAAAAACCTCCAAAAATGGAGACTGCACCACATTCCAAGGCAGTGTATTCCACTGTCGAATAGCTCTTACCCTCAGGTAGTTCTTTCTAATGCTTAGGTAGAATCTCTTTTCCTGTAGTTTGAATCCGTTGCTCTGTGTTTTAGTCTCTGGGGCAGCAGAAAACAAGCTTGCTCCCTCTTCAATATGACACCCATTCAAATATTTAAACATGGCTATCATGTCACCTCTTAACCTTCCCTTCTCCAGGCTAAACATACCCAGCTTCCTAAGCCATTCCCCAGCTTCCAGCCATACTCCCAGCCATGGCAGCTATTCTGTTAATACTTTGCCAAAAATCTGCTCTGTATGGCTAATGGATTGCCCCTGAAACCACTCAGGCATGAAACTCAAATTATTCTAAGGGCCACTTTACATTTGTATTAATTCAAGGAGGTCTCGGGAACATCTCGGAGAGACCATATAACTCCAGTGTTAAGATCTCTCCACTGGCTGCCTATCAGTTTCCGGGCCCAGTATAAGGTGTTGGTTATTACCTTTAAAGCCCTAAATGGCTTGGGTCCAACTTATCTCCGGAACCGCCTCCTCCCATACAATCCTCCCCGCACAGTCCGGTCCTCTGGGAGGAATTTGCTTCAGCCACAAAAATCTAGGCTGTCTGCAACCTCCCAGAGGGCCTTTTCGGTAATCGCCCCCAAATTGTGGAATGACCTGCCGAACGAGATCCGTCAGATAACAACCCTGAGTAGCTTTTAAAAAGCACTAAAGACGGATCTCTTTCGGCAGGCCTTTCCTAATTAGATCCTGGCCTCAGGGGATCCTGGCTTCTTTTAGTATGCTGGCCATTTATAGTATTTTATAGTATTTATTGTTTTTAATTGTGATTTTATATCAGTTGGTTTTAATTTATAATTGTTTAATATTTTTTATGGGGGAGGGTGGGTGGGGGGTGTTTGGGGATTTTATCTGTATTGTATTTTAATTTTTGTAAGCCGCCCCGATTGTTTTAACAGAGGGGCGGAGTATAAATAAATTTTATTATTATTATTATTATTATTACAGAATCTGTGGTATAGTGGATAGAGTCTTCGATCAGAGCTAGGAAGAAAATGAAGTTCTCTAGGTGGCCTTGGGCCAATTATTCCTTCCCAACTTAAACTGTCTCACAGGGTTGTTGTGAGTTTAAAGTGTAGGGGAGAAGAGATATGCATGCTGCCTTGAACTCTTTGGTGGAAAGGAGGGATATTATTGTAATAAACAGATAAAATAATTCTTGTACTTAATTTAATTTGACTAAAGCATTCTGTAGTAATCTCCTTTTACTGGTGCCTCACAACTAGAGATGTAAATCTTCTCTTGATTCAATCTCATACACAAGAACAAAATATTTCATAGGCTTTCTTATTTATAGGAGAGATTAATGAGAGTTTTCCACATTTTTAATATTTGTTTGTTCGTTTTACATTTCAGTACTGTTTGAAAAAAATATATCATTGGCACAAAGAGGTATTTTGTGGAAAATATGTGCTTGTAAAAAAATGTATTCTGGGTAAATGGAATATATATTTGTACAAAAACATTGTATTGCTCAAAGGAGATTTTCAGACCTGCAAAATGCCGGTTTGCCGCGCGAGCAGCCTCCCGAAACTGCTGCGCGGCAAGGGTCTACTTCGGACGACGCTGTGCCTCTCGCGAAACCGTCCGTGTCACTTCCGTGAAGCTTGGGACGGCTCAGCGGCATATTTCAATCACGGAGGTTGCCCGTGATTGAAATATGGCGCTGAGCCGTCCCAAGCTTCATGGAAGTGACACGGACGGTTTCGCGAGAGGCACAGCGTCGTCCGAAGTAGACCCTTGCCGCGCAGCAGTTTCGGGAGGCTGCTTGCGCGGCAAACCGGCATTTTGCAGGTCTGAAAATCTCCAAAGTACAATCCCTCTTGCTGGAAATGAAATGTTCACATAAAGTCCTGAGATGCAAATAATAATAATGATGATGATGGTGATCAACATCATCATCATCTTTGAAAAATGCACAAAACCTCTACAGATACCCTTTCTTATTGGGGGTTACAAAATCCATGAATATTTGTTAGATCACTACTCATAGTACACACTTTTCCTTTCTCCCTCTTCCTCCCTTTTCAGCATTGCCTCAGATCTGCAACTTATTACCCCTCTTTCTCCTTACTCTTATTTCCATGCATTTTTCCAGATTTCCTTATTCTCCCTGCAATCATAATGTGTCCTCTTCTCTGAACCACCACAGGCTCCACCTCCTCCACCTATGCCAAAACAGCTCACATGCCTGTAGGTATTGCAGGGTTCCTCATAATGTGTCCACATTGTTCCCAATCCAGGATGGTACCACAGTCTGAGAGACTGAGGCCATTGTGAGTATTTGCTACAGCCTCCTTGACCGTTCCAACCTAGCAGTAGTTCCCACCCCAGGGAGCAGAAAACCTGACTTTTGTCTGCTACCAAAATAGCACTTCTCAAGCAGGTATTCATTTCTTTCCTCATTAATTAATAAGTATCATATTTTTCATGGATAAACCATCTTTCTGAATCAAGTCTTCCCAAGGTGGGGAGCAGAATATATATTTTAAAATAAAAGTACAATAATATAATAGAACAAAACTTTAATATTCATCATAGGAAAAAAAACCTAATATGCTGCCATTGTAATTCAGCAAGTCTTTAGGGGGGGGAACACATTTCCATAGCTAAAGTAATAAAACATCAATAAGCAATAAAAACATGTCAGTTAAAAGCCTTTCAAAGCAGGTAGGTTTTCAAAAGTCCTTCTCCCCCATATCAGAACTGAACAGCTCTTGGCCTCCTCAGCGTTCATTCCCACTTTTTTCCTCTGATAAGACTCATGATTACCAGTTGAAATATCTGACAGCCCTGTGCTTTCCAGGAGAGGCTGCATGGAGCTGGAGCTGTCCATTGCAGCTACAAATTATGGGGTGGAAAACCCCATGATCCCAGTCTACAATATTTGTGGAAACAGAAAAAGAATTAGAGTCTAGGCAAGCTTGAACAGTGTTGAAATGGAGCTTCTCTAATTCAGATATGACATGCTTCCATTTTGGACTTCTTCCTTTTTTTAATATTCATCTATCAGAGTATCCCACTCTGACTAGAGCTTTACCCTGTTCATTGTACCTGCTTGGATTTGACTATGTGTGCTAAGAGTATTGCTCAGGAAACTTTTGAGGGTTGTAATACTCCACATCTCCCAACCATGGCCATGGTGGCTGATTCATTGGGGAGATGTAATATTCAAAAATCACTTTTCCCAAGCTCTGTCTAATAGTCTATTGGTAATAGAATACCCCTTTGCCAGGCCTGTATTTCCTCCATCTCTAAATAACAGGTCCCTTTTATTATTTATTTATTTATTTATATACTGCCCATTGGTAACCCTATCAGGGTGGTTAACAACATTAAAACACCATACAAAGTAAAATAGTATACTCCCTTCCCCTCCCTTAAAAAGTTATTAAATCAAATTACAAATTAAAACAACAATTAAAACACTTAATAAAACACATACATACATTTAACAATAGCAGTAGATCCCCAGCGATATTCAGTTCCATTAACAAAGGAGGCTATGGGGACTCTCCTGAAGGAGGGGGTGTTCCCGAGGCAGGGATAATCTATTCTGGAAAGGCCTGCCAGAAGAGATCCGTCTTGATAGCCTTTTTGAAGCTGTCCAAAGATGTCAATTGACGGATCTCATCCAGCAGGCCGTTCCATAGTCTGGGAGTCATGTAGTCATGCACATGCTAATGAAGGATAACATGAAATGAATATAGTGAAGCGAACTCTTGCCCGTTGGACATTTATGCTACAATCAAAGTGTTAGTCTTTAGGACACAACAGGATTTTAGTCTTTAGGACACAACAGGATTTTAGAGTGCAGTCCACTACTTTGGAAGTTAGTCTGCTCGGACGTACTGGTATTTATTTCTGAGAAAACATGCATAGGATTGTTCTCTTTGTTAATTGTTATGAACAGAGTATGCTTTTTGATAAATTAATAGTTTTTAGCAGCTGTGCCCTCCCTAACTTTCACAATAAATTGCTAACTTTCACAATAAACAGGCTCTGTACATGGCTCAGATGTAGGCTAAAAAGACTACCATTTGATCAAGTTATTATAACTTGATTCAGTGCCATTGTTGATCTCCATTAAAGACTTAGTTAATATTCATGGTTCCAGTTAAATCAGTGTTCAGCTTTAAAGCCCTAAATGGCTTGGGTCCAACTTATCTTCAGAACCGCCTCCTCCCATACAATCCTTCCTGCACACTCTGGTCCTCTGGGAGGAATTTGCTTCAGCCACAAAAATCTAGGCTGTCTGCAACCTCTCAGAGGGCCTTTTCGGTAATCACCCCCAAATTATGGAATGGCCTGCCGAATAAGATCCGTCAGATGACAAGCTTGAGTAGCTTTAAAAAAGCACTAAAGACGGATGTCTTTCGGCAGGCCTTTCCTGATTAGATCCCGGCCTCAGGAGCTCCTGGCCTTTCTTTTACTCTTGCTGGCTATCAATTTTTTTAAATCTGATTTTAGATTAGCTGGTTTTTTAATTTTATACTGGTTTAATATATTTTTTATGCGGGAGGGTGGGGGTGGGTGGTGTTTAGGGATTTTAATCTGCATTTGTATTTTACTTGTTGTAAGCCGCCCCGATTGTTTTTAACAGAGGGGTGGGATAAAAAATATTATTATTATTATTATTATTATTATTATTATTATTACAACACTGACTTGAAATATATTCACAGTGCAAATATTTTTCTGCAGATTGCAAATATTTTGAGATAATGTAAGGTTTATCAAACATTTACATCAGACATTATAGAAAATACGAGCAGCATCACCCATAATTCATTATGTCTTTGCAGTAAATTCTGTCATGATCTAATTAAATGGCATTACTCACGTCTCCCAAAACATCAACATGATCTTATGAAAGTGTGGGTGTTTTGTTTTTTTTTACTTCATCAGAGATGGGGGGGATAAATTTCTGCAAAACTGTAAATGTTTCATCTTTATGATGTCAGAAGTACATTGTTATAATCATTTTAGGCTGTCAGGTTCTGACAGGTATACTACCATTGGTTCCCAGTGCTTCTACCAGAATTGGCAATTCCTCCCCTCCACTTGCAATCCTAGTAATAAAAAAATATTAGAACATACAGGTCAACTCTGTATCTGTGGGAGATACGTTCCAAGACCTGCTGTGGATATCTGAAACCATGAATAATAGGAAATCCTATTATATTCACTGAGACAAACACCAGAGGTTGACCATAGAATCACATTGGCGGACCTAGAAAGGCCTAGAGAGAAAATATTTTTCTGGACCTGAATAAGTAAACCATGGATACCCAATCCATGGATACAGAGGATGATCTGTATTCAGAAATGGTCAAAAAGTGTGTTTCTCAAGTATGGGAAACTTTGATCATATCTACACTAGCCAGGATATGCTGGTTTCCCCAGCGGTGTACCCTGGCTGTGGAGCTGGCCCATTCCCCCTCCCCTCGTTACTTGAAGAAGACATGCTGGAGTCCAAACAGAATGCCCATCAGTGAAGCCACCACCACCACCATTTTCTTGCTAACACAGAAGCCAGGCAGAGGTCCCGTGACATATGACTGCAGGATCCCTGCATTTGACCAGCCTTGTTCACATGATGCAGAATCCCTGCCTGGCTTCTAGAAGAGCCGGGGAGCCAGCAGTGCCAGTGAGGAATACCATGCCAGATGGGCTCCTTTCGACAAGCGGGGCCCAATCTGTTTTTTCTCAGATAAGCTGGGGTAAACACGGTATTTTCTTACGGCAGTTTATTGTGTCCTATCCTGGCTTGCCCCCATCCCAGCCCCACATCTGCCCTGGGGGTCATTTGGACTTCCCAGGGTAAGATCAGGGTAAATGCCTTGTGTGGTTTGTACTGCAGAGCTCTGGAATGGGGCCAAGCTGGGGTATATGGCCAGTGTAGAAAAGCCCTCCGACATGCATAATCTGGAACTAACAAGAATTTTTGCAGTTCAGAATTTATTCTGCACACAATTTTTATCTGTGGATTTTTTTGTTTTGTTTTGTTTTAGAAAACCTGCCAATTTTTATGTAGGCAACAGCATTTTCTATGTAGAAAACAGCATTTTTTTGCACAGAAAATTCAGTATTCTGTGCAAAAACCCCTGTATCCTAATTTTGTGCTGAGGAAGTCTCAAACTGCAAATAGTCTTTAAAACCTTTGAGGTTTTCAAATGATTCCTCACAGTGGGGGGAAATGCTAAAATTACTTGTTGCTTCCTTTGAGAACAAAATCAGTGAAGAATTCTATCGCTGTACAGTCCTCTGAACACCCTAAAACCTTCTTTGGAAGACTGAGAAACTCTCTTCTTAAGAATTGTCTTCTTAAGAACAAAGTATTTGTTCTTTTGGTTTGGCTTGGTTTGGTTTTGGGTTTTATCTGCTGTCACACTTGTCTTTGTTTTTATCTGCAGTTGTAAACTGCAATAGGAAAAGTGGTAAATAAACGTTTCCAACATTTATTCTGCATTCTACCTTTAAAACCCCTGTGGTGCATTTTGGGAATCAGTGATCTAAGCAACAGGATAGATCTATCCCAAGACTAAATTGGGGAGCGGGGCTTAAATTATGACTTGAGTAAGCAAGGGTGGCCATTTTTTCCTTGGCTGTCTTCACCAGCTTTCAGTATTTTTTTAAAAAAGGAAAAACCAAGTGTAAAAGGATGTGGTGAGCAATCTTATAGTAGAATGAATCACAATTTTTTTGTTTGATTTCTTTCTTTTATTGGAAACAGGAGAAGTAACAGATCTGAAGAGACAAGCTGTGGAAGAAATGATGGATAGAATTAAAAAGGGTGTTCACCTTAGACCTGTTAATCAGACCAATCGTTCTAAGACAAAGGTTTGTCATTAGTATAAATGCCATATATAAAATTGTGGGCAGAGTTTGTGTAAATGCAGATGTCCAACCTGTGTTCAGGAAAGGAAGTGGCACTAGGGGTCATGTTGTACAAAATTGGATAATGGAGTGCACCAATTTTTTTTAAAAAAAATCAGTTTGTGCTTTATAGATTATAGCAAAGCCTTTGATTGTGTGGATCACAAAAAACTATGGATTTGTCTTAAATAAATGGGTGTGCCACAACATTTGATTGTCCTGATGTGTATCTTGTACTAAGGGCAAAAGGCTACCATCAGGACAGAATACGGAGAAACAGAATGATTTCCAGTTGGCAAGGCTGCATTTTATCACCCCATCTGTTTAACTTGAATGCTGAACATATCATGCATAAAGCAGGATTAGACTCAGATGAAGGAGATGTGAAAATGTGAGCAAGGGGCATCAACAATTTAAGATATGCAGATGACACCATACTACTAGCAGAAAATAGCAAAGACATGGAACAATTGCTGAAGAATGTCAAGAAAGAAAGTGCAAAGGCAGGTTTACAGTTGAACATTAAGAAAATAAAAATAATGACCACAGAAGGTTTACAATAGACTTTAAAATAGACAATGAAGACATTGTCTTTAAAATAGACAATGAAGGCATTCAAATAGTTCAAGATTTTCCATCAGTTGGTTTAGTCATTAATCAGAATTAGGACTGCAGTCAAGCTATCAGAAGGCTAGGACTTCGAAGGGCAGCTATAAGGGAACTACACAAGATCCTGAAGTGTAAAGATATAACATTCAATACTAAAGTTAGGATTTTCCATGCCATTGTATTTTCCATTTCTATGTATGGTTGTGAAAGCTGGACAATGAAGAAAGCTGATAGGAAAAATATCAACTCATTTGAAATGTGGTGCTGGAGAAGAGTTCTACAGATACTATAGAAGATAAATCAATGGGCCCTAGAGCAAATCAAACCTGAACTCTCTCTGAGGCTGTCGTACTTTGGCCATATCATGAGACATGACTTCCTAGAAAAGACAATAATGCTTGGTAAGGTAGAAGGCAGTAAGAAAAGAGGAAGACCACATTACAGATCAATAGGCTCAATCAAAGAAGCCATGGTCCTGGGTCTGCAAGACCTGAGCAAGGGTGTTGAGGATAGGGTGATTTGGAGGTCTTTCAGTCATTGAGTCACCATAAGTCAAAGTCGACAACAAGAGTTTGTGTAGAAATTGATATCTCCTCAGATGTTTTTCTTTTTGTTATTAATTGAACTGCAGCTCAATCCTCAGTAGAACAACAGGCATCTGAAGGCTCTCTGGTGCAGTCCTCTGGACTGCGAGAGAACACTTCATAATCAAATCCTAGTGAAAGTATACACCTGGTTCCTGTGCCAGTCTCTTGTGATGTCAGAATCCAAATCAGAGGCAGGGTTAGAGGTAGGTCCTATCTGTGAAGATGCAATATCATAACTGTAGAATGTATGGAATACTGTAAGCTTAGAGCCCTAATTGACACCAACACTGCTGTCATTCCAGCACCAAGTACAAACATGGCTGTTTACTCAAGCTTTTTATTTCAGCAAAATTGGCACATGAGAATGGTTTTAAATTGTTTTAACTGCTTTTAAATTGCCGTGTCTTAATATGCCTTTAGCCTTTAAACTATGGTCTTGTCTATACGGTGTGTGTGTGTGTGATACAAACATGTCTGAAAAAGCAGGCATTCACAACAATGTGACCCGTCTTTTTTAAAAGCTTTTTTATCTGAGAGATTCTAGGCATTTAGGTCACACACACACACTATTTAAGTTCTCAATACCATTTTATACTATCAATACTATTTTATACTATTTCATCCAGTTTGTATTACTTCAATCCAGTCTAGTGTCCTTCAAATAAAATCTTCCTTGTGGAATTCCACTCCTTATAATTTTTCCTAGAGAATGTGGTTTCCCTCTTGCACGCTCTTGAATGCATTATTTAGCATCTGCAAAATCAAATTATCTAGATGAGTGTTTTGTTTTAATTACAGCCAGAAGTGCCCAAACCCTCTGAGAGTGCGATGAAAGAGCTAAAGGGTATTCTGGTAAGAAGAAAAAACAACAGCCTTGTATTAGACTTGTTTCCTTGCATCGTCAATGAAAAGTGTTCTGTATGGATGTAGACAGATGTTCAGAATGTTCTTATGGTATTGCTCTTGTGTAATGTTGTGAGCTCATGTGTGCAATTATGGAATATATTGTGACTGGCTTCTCCCAGAGATCTCAGCCAAGTCCTTGGGCTGAATAGGAGCCTCAGTACCTGCTATAATAGGATCTAACTTGCTCCTTGCAAATCTTTTCTGTAATAAAACTAAAAGGAGCACTTTAGAAAACCAACTTCTGGTGTGTTAGCAAGGCTAGTCATTAGCACAGTGAGACAGAAAAAATAGGGTTGGGAGGCGTAAAGCTAAATACTTATATGCATATTGTTACTGTGCTAATTATGCATTTCATGTAGGCCTTCGTATAATTGTGGTAAACAAAGTGATATTAATTTGTTCCATTTCACGCTTGATGTAAAACAAGATTTGCCACTAGATCCGTAGCATGAGCACAATAGCTAGGAGTTACTTGTTAATAATATGACTGCTCTGTTAAATTCAGAATGCTAACAAAATGCAGGATTTAACTTAATTGAAGGAAACATTGCAAATTAAGTGCTGTTTTGCTGAAGTCTTTCAAGATGTGCCAATTTTAAGAATTATGGGCTACATTTTCTTTGTAATCATCATTTTCAAGATGGTGTAGGCAGAATCAAGGTATTACATGTGCAGGCTAAGGAATACAATTTTGTGCTGTCCCTACATAGCACAATTCTGGGTTGGGGAGAGGTGTATCCTAAAGGGGGATAAAGTGTGAAGAACATACTGAACTCCATGCAATTTATTGTTACTTTATTTATTTATTTAATGTAGAGCCACCAGTGTGCATGACACTTTACATCTGTGGTTCACAATTGTTAATTGGACAGTTCCCTGACCTCTTACATGATACAGCTTTCTACTAGATTTTGCCACCCTTCCCCAACTTGATGTTCTCCAACTGTTTCGAACTGCAACTTCAGTCAATATGGTCAGTGGCCAGAATTTATGAGAGATGTAGTCCAAAACATCTGGAGGACATTTGGTTGAGGAAGGTGAGACTATGCTGTGGGGGGAAATAAGTCATTTTCATGATGTCTCTTGAGGCCTTCAGATCCTCACTAACATCAAGCCCAGACTTCTGGAGGTCCTGCTAGGAGACTTGTCAGTCATTACTCCGTTTTTTGCTTTCTGTACAGATGTAATAGAGAATCAGTGTAATGTAGTGGTTTGAGCATTGGACTGTGACTGTGGAGACCAGGGTTTGAAATGCCACTCAGCCATGGAAACCCACATGGGCAAGTCACACTCTCTCAGCCTCAGGGGAAGGCAATGGCAAACCCCTTCTGAACAAATTTTGCCCAGAAAATCCCTTGATCAGTTCACCTTAGGGTCGCCATAAGTTAAAAATGACTTGAAGGCACACAGCAACAACAGATGTGACATAGTGGTGATGGTGGTGACTGTGGGCTTGTCTAGATGAGGCAATATAATGTGGATTGCTGTGCATTGATGCAAATTTGCAGCAGCGTTCATTAGTCTCCATGGTCCTTTGGCAAAATGACTGGTTTGCGAAGCTATCCATGTTTGAATTTCACACAGAACCATGCCTGTGAATCAAGATGGTGGCCGCGAGTGAATTACTCACATTATTATTCTCCACAAATTGCCACCACTGCACAGTGTTTTTTAAAAAAGCTGAAAATTAAAGGTGTACAAGTGTGACCTTCTGCTTAAAAAAGCTGTTTGGTCACCTCAGCACAGCAAAAAAGTACACAATCAGAACTCCAATGGCACTTCTGGATGTTTCCTTGACAGCAAGCCCACCCCCTGCACACATCTGACCAATCAGATTTCCAGTTCTGTCCTCACTGAGAATGCACTGTGATTTGAATAGGATGTCCTAATGAGTGATAATGTGCATTTCCACACATTTAAAAAAAACTTCAGGAAAAGCTGCAAAGGTTTTCCCCCTATTTGGAGTTTTTGGCCCCCCTCCTTCTGAATAACATGAATCACCATGGGATCTCATTGGAACAAAAGGTATTCTCCTCAAATTCTATGAGAAATATTATTCACCGTCTAGAAAACTCCTATGGTTAATATTCAGAAGAATGTGAGAAACTGGTGTGGGTGTTAGTATCTGAAAACTAACAAAACAGATACCAGGCACTTGCTTGTGGGGAGAGTAGTCTATAACTGGGCACCACTGCCAAGAAAGTCCTGTCTCTGGTTGTCACCCACCTAGTCAATAAAGGGAAGAACACCAACCCCTTAACAAATAGGCAGGCTCATATTGGAGCTGGAAGTCCTACAGATAGCCTGATACACAGAAGGAATATAAATCTTTCATTATTTCATTGTTGCATGTGAGAAGGCAGAAAAAAAAACAACTTTTTCCTAATTGGGTGACATTTTTGATAATATTCCACATTTCTGCATTTGATTTGATTTATTTTATTATTATTATTTGCAAAAAAGTTCACAAAGGATTTGTTTTGCAAAAACTGTTGGATTTCCTACAAAATACAATGTTCTGTGTAAAAAAGAGGTGCAAAACTAAATTATTTTGTACACACACAAAAAAAAGCATGGAAATGGGGAAAAAAATAGTTCCTTTGCTCTTGTGCAGAGCCAAAACAATCCCATGATGGGCTGACAATTTTTAAAATGTAGTATTTTGATGAACCAAAATTCCCTTCTCAATGAGAAGTCCATTTTTAAAATATTCTTCATATCCCCAAAGCCAAACTTGAGAGCTCAAAAACTGAGCTTGGAAACAAACTAGAAGCCAATAAAGATTTGTTTTGTGTTCTGAGTAGCCAGTTCCAAGCAACTGGAATTTCTAGGTAGTCTTCAAGGACAACCCATATACATGTACAATGCATTGCAATACTCAAGCCTTGATTACATGCAATAAGACAAATTCTGCTTTATGATCATAGCATGTGACTATCACCTTTCTGACTTTCTTAAGAACAACTTTTATTCTAGGAAACACTGAGTACATCTGCAAGTTCAAGAAGCCTAAAATCCCTTGACTCACACAGTAATGAAACAGAATTAGAAAGAATTCTGCGGCTGAGAAAGGTGACAACTGATCAAGACAGTAGCAGTAAGTTACCTTGATCTTTTCAGATCCTACACATTAATTATGTTATTTTCTCAGTGCTGTTCCAAAGGCCTAATTCCCTTCCTTCTGAAACATTGCAAACCTCATTAACTGGAGGAGCTCTGATTGTTTTTCCAGCTGATCCATGTTTTCATAATAACTGCACTCTAAAACTGCCAGTATTGTTCAGCAAAGCCAGCGCAGGCAACCTTCTGCTGTGGTGTTCAGACACTGACACTAAAGCCATTGTGATCTTTTCAGCCAATATGTTCTCTACCCAGTTGGTTCATAAATTAACACCTGGCTGTCCTAGGCACAATAACAGGTGTCCTAAAAGCTGCATATTAATACAGTGTTGTTGATAATGAATATGTCCTCTAAGATGATGGACCTTTCAAGCCTTAACAGTTTAGTATCAGGTAACGAGAAAAACCACCTGCATTCATATAAAATTATCCAAGCCTGAAGATGGGCCTTGGAGCCTCTGCTTATAAACCCACCATCATGTTCTGTTCAGTTGTCTGCCAGTAGAGACTGTGCCTTTGGGGTGATGACCCCATATTTGTGGAATTTCCTTCCAACTGACACACATCTGAGCTTAGAAATGGTAGGGTAGGCACTAATCATTACCTTTAACACTAATTTGTAATTTAATTAATGTTTAATGTGGGCTATTTTAATTAATGTTTCATTAATGTTAGTTATTTTAGAAAATAGTAAAATCAGTTTGTTACTTTAAACACTGCTAACACATTCATTTTGATTATTCAAAACAAAAATCAGTTTAAAAGGCTAAAATGGGAAATAGCAAATTGAAAAAAATGTGGACATTAATCATTACTCAGTGTGTTCATGTCACACATGTCTTGTTAGCTTTTAAGATGACCTTAAAACCTTTGTGTTTTCATCTGTTTTAAGCTAAGGTGCTTGACTGGGTATATTAGTGGTTAAGCTATTGCTGTTTTTAATCTGTTTTATCTGAATTACAGTATTTTGTGTATCATTTTTAAGCTACTGCTTTTGGTTTTATTAACTAATGGGATTGTTTCACTTGTGTTTCGTTTGTAATTGCTTCTTTGGGAGACTTCTACCCTGACAAGTGGCATATAAATAAGTGAAATAGATTCTTGTAAGAACAGTTGTTCTACCCTAGTTATTTTCCTATGAGATCATTCAAACAACTCAAGTATGTGAAAGGGAAAATCTGAGGTGCACACTCTTGAACAGATAATGGTTTACAGGAATATAACCAAAGTTCCTTTGGGCTAATTTCAGTTTCATCATAATGCCATTTAAACAATAATGCAAATACTGAACTCCTTTGGTTTTAGGTCCAACTGGAATCTTGGCTACCTCTGAATCCAAGTCTATGCCACTATTGGGTTCCAGTGAAACACAGTCCACCTTGAACAAGAAAGCTGCAGTGGTAGAATTCAGTCCTAGTTCTTCAGGATCAGATGAACAGTGTCCTAAAATGATCAACAGCACAAGTTCCAAGGTTGCCATTGAGTAAGTATTAATGTTTGTTGGTGGCTTCTCGTGCTGGGAAGTGTGAAGCTCTTGTATTCCATCCTTCACAAAAGTGAAAAAAAAATTAAATTTTTATCACTTCCATTTATTTGGCAGTGGCATTCACTGAGGTCCAAATGCACAAGACAGCAGTGGGATAAAACAATGGTTTCCTATATATACTGCCACTTTCATTTACCTTATGTATTTGGTCCAAGACCTATTTTCTGCAGATCAAAGGGCTCTACCAAATGAAGTTGCCTCTACCTGATGGAATGAGGGGTCCTTTCCCCCCACTAGACCACAGCTCACCTTATTTATCAGAGTCTCCCACTGTGTAGCATTGTCAGAAGCCTGAAGGATTGGCTGTGGAGGGTGAGAGGAAACATTCCTTCTGCCAGCCCAGTAGCATGCAGCTAAAATCTGGATCCAACCAGATTTGTAATTCCCTAAAAGAGAAGGTCAATGTCTGAATTGAATACTCCTTTCTGCTAGTTACTACTCTTTGCCTACCTGAGTTTACAGGGCTTCCTTTCACTGATGTGCATCTGGAGATATAAAACTGGCATGCTTAAGCTTTTCACCCTATCTGCATAGCAGGGAGCACTACACAGCTAAGTCCAGAAGTACACATACATACAACAGCTGCTTTAAAAGATGACATAAATATTGTCCCTAGTGATTCTTGGGAAAAGTAATTTTATCCCCAGATAGGCAGCATCTCTTAACATTCACATTGAACTTGGCATCAAGCAGACCATGACAAACATGAGCCTATCCCAATTGGTCAACGGACCCACGCATTGTGCAGGTCATACACTCAATGCGGTCTTTAGTTCGGATCAGGCATATCCGTGGGTGGAGGTAATCAGTACCTCCGCTTTGTCATGGACGGATCATTTCCTGATCAAGATGGAACTTAGAGCCTACATCCGCCCCACCGGGGGTGGTGGACCCATCAAAATGGTCCACCCTCGAAGGCTAATGGAACCTATGGGTTTCCAGAAAGCCTTAGACGGTTTAATGGTTGGAAATGCCGGTGATCCTGTCGATGCTCTGGTTAATACCTGGAACACCGATCTCACCAGGGCTATCGACACGATTGCTCCCAAGCGTCCTTGCCAATCCGCTTCTAACCGTAGGCCATGGTATACGCCTGAGCTTAAGGAAATGAAGCGGTTTGGACAATGATTAGAGCGCAGGTGGCGGAAGACTCGACTCTTATCTGACAGAACTCGCCATAGGAACTTTCTTTGGTCCTATCGGGAGGCAATGCGTGCAGCGCAGAGATCCTTCTCTGCACGTATTGCGTCTGCAGAGTCTCGTCCAGCAGAGCTGTTTAGGGTGGTGAAAGAGCTGACGCAGGTGTCCCCTGCGCCAAATCCCCTGCTTAACCCGACAACTGCCTGCTGTGACGCATTTAATAACTTCTTTGCAGATAAAATCGCTCAGATAAGAGCCGACTTAGATGCTGCTATTGTAACAGAAACAATGGACGAAGTGTCCAGCGACTCCGCCGATGTAATTATACTGGATCAGCTTCAATCTGTGAGCACCGATGACGTGGACAAGCTCCTTGGTAGTGTGAGGAAGACTACCTGCCCCCTCGACCCTTGCCCATCTTGGCTGGCCGTCCAGGGAGGGGATGAATTGCAGAAGTTCCTTGTGAGCATCATCAATGCGTCCTTCAGGGAAGGATATATTCCATCATGTCTAAAGGAGGCGGCTGTTAAGCCTATTTTGAAAAAACCTTCCCTGGACCCCCTGGATATGAAAAATTATAGGCCAGTCTCTTTGTTACCATTTTTGAGCAAGGTGATAGAGAGGGCGGTTGCTCTTCAACTCCAAGCTGTCTTGGATGAAACCGATTATCTAGACCCTGAGATAGCTTGGACCCAAGCCATTTCAAACTGGCTTCAGGACAGGCTTTGGGGTTGAGACTGCCATGGTTGCCTTGACCGACGATCTGCGTCTGGGCATCGACAGGAGTAGTGTGACCCTGTTGGTGCTCCTAGACCTCTCAGCGGCTTTTGATACGATAGATCACAGCATTCTTCTGGATCGCCTGAGGGAGTTAGGCATCGGAGGCACTGCTTTGCAGTGGTTCCGGTCCTTCCTCTCGGGCAGGTCCCAGAGAGTGCTGCTCGGGGACAGTAGCTCCAATAAAAGGGAGCTCACCTGTACCACAGGGTGCTATTCTGTCCCCGATGTTATTTAACATCTATATGAAGCCGTTGGGTGAGATCATTCGGAGTTACGGAGCTGGGTGTTATCAGTACGCTGATGACACTCAGATCTATTTCTCCGTATCTCGTTCATCGGCCTCAAATTCTGACGGCATCTCTCCTCTCAATGAATGTCTTCGGGCAGTAATGGGCTGGATGAGGAAAAACAGATTGAGACTGAATCCAGACAAGACAGAGGTGCTCATGGTAGCGGCCCGAAACCAAGAATTGAGTTGCAACCTCCAGTCCTGGACGGGGTCACAATCTCCTCCAGTGACTGTGTTCGCAGTCTGGGGGTGCTCCTTGACTCGTCACTCCTGATGACAAATCAGGTAAATGCGACAGTCAGGAGTGTTTGTTATCAGCTTCGGCTGATACGCCAGCTGCGCCCTTTTCTGGAAGTAAGGGATCTTGAGACCGTTGTGCATGCGCTGGTAACCTCCCGTCTTGATTTCTGTAGTGATTTCTTGATGGGGCTACCCTTGTGCTTGGTTCAGAAATTACAGCTGATAAAAATATGGCAGCCAGGCTTGTCTCTGGAACATCTAGGAGGGACCACATTACTCCGGTTTTGAGGTCCCTCCACTGGCTGCCTATCAGCTTCCAGGCCCAGTACAAGGTGTTGGTTGTCACCTTTAAAGCCCTAAATGGCTTGGGTCCAAGCTATCTCAGGGACCGCCTTCTCCCTTATAATCCTCCCCACGCTCTCCGGTCCTCTGGGAGGAATTTGTTGCAGCCACAAAGATCTAGGCTTGTGACCACCTCCCAGAGGGCTTTCTCGGCTGTCGCCCCCAAATTGTGGAACGGCCTGCCAGATGAGATCTGCCTATTGACATCGTTAGACAGCTTTAAAAAGGCTGTCAAGACGGATCTCTTCAGGCAGGCTTTTCAGGAATAGCTAATCCCGGCCTCAGGAACCCCCTTTGGAAGTTGATTCTGGAGCTCCTAACTGTTGCTGCTCGCTAGGAAGGGTTTTTAATAACAATTGTATTATATGTTGATTTTAATCTGTATTGATTTAATAATGTTTTAAAAGGGGGAAGGGATTTTGAGTTGTTTTATATTATGTATTATTTTACTGTTGTAAGCCGCCCCGATTGTTCGCAGAGGGGCGGGATATAAATAAATTTTATTAATTTTTTATTATTATTATTATTTGTTGCATGGATGTACACTGGCATTTAGCCACACCAAATGCTGTAAAGTGTGAAGGAGATTCATATGCCTATAAACATGAAGTAGACAAACAGAAAGAAGCTATAACCACTAACATTTCCCTGACACATTTCTACTGCATGGCTCTGTACTTATAGAGCCAGGTTTTGCTTTCATACTTTGTAGTGTTTACTTGTCATCTGGATGAAGCATGAATTGGCTCATTGTGGTAGGTTGTAGTTGCATATGGTTGATTTTCATTTGCCTCTGTTGAATCATCTTTGCACCATTTGCTTAGAACTGGAATTGCAGCTGTCTAGATATAAATGCAGCAGTTATCTCCTTGAAGCAAAAATAACAAGCTAAAATATCCTTTGCAAACAACCTGTTTACAAAGGAAGTTCTTAGTTCACTGAGCTTTTTGTCACAGGGCAATTGTTAAGACAAGATGAGAATGGTAAAAATGCTTTACAACCTAAAGTGTCTTATAAATGATGATGATTTCAAGATAAGAGCCAGTCTTAGGAAACATAATAAACTCTCTTAAGGGCCAAAACGACATACAACCATAACTGCCTAGTTCTGCCCTCAAGTACCCACTCACACACAAAATGCCAGCACAATCCTCTAATTCAGATTGGGAATACAGTGTAAGGAGTAAGAGGCTTTTATCTCTTTACACCCCACCACCACACACACTTCTAGTGATCCCAGTCCCAATCAGGATACCCATAACTGAAATTTGCATTGCAAAGCAAAATCCAATTCAGACATCTTTTAAGACTTTTTAAACAATGCAGTTGCAGTTATGGGCCTCCTAATATCGATGGAGGACCACAGCAGGGGCAAAGAGTTAAATCCTCTTATTTACTATATGATGGTTCGTGTCCAAATGCAGGGTTGCGGCAGGGGTGGGGGTAGCAATTCTGGGGGATGCCTGTAGACAGGCAGGATGAGTCATGTTATTATATTTAGTTAGACTACCGGATTATTCTCCATTGCGAAGAACCCCTGAAGCCTGCTTCTTTGCAGGGTTTGGAGACTCTTTGCAAAGGAGATTTCTCCTCTCTGCCTTCACTTCAGCATGCCCTGGGAGAAGGTAGGGCACCAAAAACCTCAAGCCCCTGAAGCCTGCTTCTTCGCTGGGATTGGAGACTCGTTGCAAAGGCGATTTCTCCTCTCTGCCTTCCTGAGCACTTAGCACAGCATCATGGGGCTTCTAGAAGCAGGTTGTTGGCTGAGGGACCTGCCTGCCAGGCACACGTTCTTTGTACTCCCCCACCTCTAGCCGCTTGCTTCGCAAGCCTGAGGAGCCCTTCTGGGGAAGCACCACCCACACCTCCACTGTACTGTAAGTATTTACTTTTTTAAAAACTTTCGCTGGGGTCCTGCACCCCTAACCACTGTGAATGTGCAAGGACGACTGTATTTAGCTTGCACTAAATTTATCCATTAAACATGATGTTGCCTTACACAGAGTAGAACCATTAGTTCCTGCTGCTGCTTACTTTTCCAGCTGCCATTGGCTCTGTAAGGCCTTACACAAATGGTAAAATGGTTTCCCAAGGTCAGTTTCTCCCTCTTTTTGCACTGTGCTTTCAAATAAATATTCAGAGTTCTCTACAGTTGCTGTATGTTACTGTATATTCTCTCCATTTCCACATATTGTGAGCAGTTTAAGCAGTGGGAAGTACTGCCCAGAGTTGGTTTCACTTAAGCAAATTTTTGTATTATTTTTTGTATTTACAGCAGGGGACAAATGTGTAGACAGCTGTGTGTGGCCCATCAAGCTTTCCCCAAATCTCAGACTCTCCATCACAGAAAGAAAATTCAACCTAAAAGTGGACAGTCATGTCCCAGAAGCCTCCAGGGAGGTGCTGTTGTCCAATTTAATATTATTGGAGGTTGGGCTACACCCTTTTTGGGATTCATATAGCCATGTTAACCTTTTGGTCACTCACACTCTTATAAAAGGAGCAGGTATGGCTTGTGGGGGGGGGGACTAAATACCCTAAAGGCACCAGATCCCATCTGATCTTTGGGAGCTAAGCAGGATTAGAACTTGGTACTATTAGTACCCTGATTAGTACTTGGATGGGAGACCGCCAATTAATACCAGGTGCTGTGGGTTATATTTTAGAAGAAGGAACTGTGGGTTATATTTTAGAAGAAGGCAAAACCACCTCTGAGTATTCCTTGTCTAAGAAAACACTATGAAATTCATGGGGTTGCCATAAGTCAACAGACAACTTGAATGCATGGGTGTATGCATGTGCACACACATAGCTCATGGAGTGTGTGGGGGTGGAGAATTGGAGCTAAGGAGGCCCCAGATCCTCTTTACTTGCACACCCCAATTTACAGATACACAATTGGAGCATAAACATAGACAAAACACTCTTATAAATGGTCAGATCCCATATAAGAAATGCTCTGTATGACCAACAAATGCAATACTCTCTGTCCTCTCACCTTTTATTTCTGTCCTTCCTCTAACCAGGGGATTGTGGGTGTTTCCCCTTCTCAGAACTCTGATCTCCTTGGGGAATGTTCTTCTACAAGAATGTTCTCTTTCTGAGGCATCAATCCATCAAAAAAAGAATGATCAGATAACAGAAAACAAAGAAAATATATTGTCAGACACACCAGTTGTCTCTAAAATCTTGTCTTGATTCTCTGTTTACCTTATTGGATAAATATGGGGTGAAAATAATCTAAAGAATATATATATCTGGGCCTTGGGAATGAGAAGCATAAAATGGCCCAGATGTTGGAACATTCTAAATAATTACCTAGGTTCTGTGTAGTTAAGATGATCAAAGTGTTTGTCATCATGTTCCTGCAAAGGTAGAAAATTAGTCCAATCACTTTTTATATTTATTTAATATTTATTTGAATTTATCATCAGACATAATAATGTGCCATCTCTTATTAGTACCTGGTTTTTCAGTCTTTGGGATACACACATTCTCTTATTCTTCATTTTCAGAGGTCTACAACTAGAAGGGGAAAAAATGCCAGTTGCAATTAGGATACTAGAAGCCATTTGGTGATTGGTTAAACTTAAATGGTGGAACAATTACACTGTATATGAGTAATTAAAAATAAAAATCCTCCAGTCCTTCCAGGGGCTGTAGGAAAGATGAACTCTCTACTTCCAAGCTGTGGCCTTAGAAGGGGATATCTGACTTTCAATTTTCCCCACCTTCAAGCCCCTCCTAACTGCCCCTGTGGAAAAATCCATAGCCCTCACCACTTTAATATCAATGGGGAGGGGATATCAGGTTTGAGGCACAATGTACAGACAATAGGAGAGGATCTGAAGCCTTCCCAGCCACCAACTTATGAGAAACATTCTGTAAGCCAATTTGCTGGTGTAAGAAATGGTAACCAATGGGAGAGAAATGATTTCATAAAAATCAGAAACCTTTCTTCACTGCCACCCTGCAGGCAGGAACCCAGCAGGGTGTTGGATATGTTGGCTGCTCTGACTTCAACAATAGGATTGCCCTGCTAGTGACAATATATGTAGTTGTTAACCATAATATGTCTACCAAGAAGTTGTACATTTTCTCTACCTGAGATGCAGCAGTTGACAGTTTTTAAATCAGTGGAAAATAGAATGCTGAGTTAGCTAGAGGTGTTGAGATCTGACACTTGGAAGCATCCATCTGTTGGGCTGAATAAATCCTCAGTTTGGTTTGCCAAGGTATTACCTGCCTTGACTGTATATTTTCTTTCAAAGTGCTGTTTAATCATCAAAGACTTAATCCTGCTTCAGAAATTCACACTTCAGACAGATCCGGTGGAGGGTCAGTTTGTTTTCTAACAATTCCCAGCTTTTAGAAAGGGGGGGGGGCTGCTCTGAAGCTTTCATTTTGTCCTCTTTCTAGAATGTCAGGCAGTTTTATTACTAACAGAAAAAAGGAAATAGGTGAGACAAATCAGATCAGCAAAATGTTATAATCATGGTTAATTAAACCTCTGATTTCCTGTTCTGTCCGTGGAGAAAAGGAAAACCTTATTCTGAAAGGTTTGCATCTCATAGTTCAAAGGGGTAAATCTCAGCAAATGAAGTGGAAATTCAATTCACATCTATTTTAGTGCTTTATTTTCTTACTTGTGCTTTTATCATTTGCAGAAAAGAAAACGTTATTTCATCCTTCTCCAACATTTATGGGTTTTATTTAATTCTGTCTATAGTGGCATGCTGAAAGAAAATATTTGTTTCCAGTTGTATTTTGTATCCTCTTTCAAACCCCACTCAGATAAAAGATTACTTATACTTTCTATCTTTCTATTATTATTATTTTTAAATTGAGATCATGGCTGAATTGGTTTTGAACTGCTAGTAAGATACAAAGGCAGTGTAGTTCAGAGATGAGGACTGCTGTTTTTTCCCCTACAGCATTGTTCATCTGTGGATTTCCACCTATTTGAATGAATAATGTTAATCAGAAGATTCTGCTACCCTTGCTACCTTTTTTATCTACCTTTTATTCTAGTAAACTAAGTGGAAATTGCATTTGTAAGGAAGGAAATGAAATAATCGTAGCCCCAAGGTGACAGAATGCATGGTGAATTGACCATGAAAAGGATCTTGTGTGGACCGTCATAGTTGTTAGGTGCTATAAAAAGCATAAGTGAAGCTCTAATTATTATGCAGCCTGCCTATTCAGCAACAATCAAAAAAGGCATTTTTTATTTTTAAATTATCTGCTTTTTTTAAAAGTAACACCAGTGTCATTGTCCACACACTTTAAGAGACTGTGCTGTACTGTGGGTGTGGCCTATGCTATGTACAATCAATAAGGAAAACCAACAGAGTTGATTTCCTTAAAGTTAGCTCTGGTTCTGTGGTTCTGGTAGGAATATCTCAATAATGTTTGACCAATGTGTTTGGCAACCCTTATCCTAAGGGCTTTTTTTTTTTTTTTTTGCAAGACTTATTCAGAGGCGGTTTACCATTGCCTTCCTTTTAGGCAGAAAGAATGTCTTGCCCAAGGTCACCCAGTGGGTTTCCATAGCCAGGTAGCGATTCACACCCTGGTCTTCCAGAGTCCTGATCCATCACTCAAACCACTGCACCATCCTGGCTCCTAGACAAGGTCTACCCAGCATAATTGGCACACTGTTTTTTTTCACTATGGGTACCACTCTGAGGACTGCGAGGGGAGCTACAGCTTAACCAAAAGGTACAAACATCACATGTAAAAATATCTCAGGTTTAGTACCCCTGACTAGGTTCAAAACTGGCATGGTGTAGGAGGAGGGCAATGTTCCTGGTCTGTCAGCCAATCAAGGCCTCTGTACACTGCTTCCTTCTCCTTCCCACCCCCTTGTAGTCCTGCCATGGAAGGAGAAAGAATATAGAATGAGGAACAGAGTGTTGATGGCTGCTCTAGCAGCCCTCACACAGCACTGAGAGAAAAGGACTTCTCCCTTCTCTCTTGTGTGAGGGCCACTGAAACAGTGACCATTGCCTTCCCCACCTCCTCCTCCTTCCACAGTAGGGAAGGTACAGAGGGTTTTGTGGATGTGCATGTGGTAGAGTTGCCAATTCTAGATGATCTTAGGCCCTGAGGTTTCTGGGCCAAAATCTAAGGTCTAGGGACAGCTTCTGGTCGTGTCATTAAGTATTATGCATCAAGTAGCAGCCACAATTTTCTGAAACACACACACAGGGGGGCGGTATTTTCCTCTTTAGAAATTAAGACAGAAATCTTAGCTAAAGGTGCTGTTCCCACATCAAGGTAAAATGAGGGGATTATCCTTCCTCACTTAATTAAGAAGATGAGATAAGGAATATTTAATCAAGCTACTTGCTTCTAGCAAAAGGAGGATGCAGAGCAGAGGGTAAGCCCTGAAGCCATAATGACTGGAACAGACAAGGGAAGATAACTAAGTAAATACTACATTGCTTGGAGAGCCTTTGTAAGTTGCAGCAACAAATCATTAAGGCTTGAAAATTGTAGTGAGCTGCTGCTATATAAGCTGAACTGGATATTTGTACAGAGCCTTTTCCTCTTGTCTGGAGCTGAGCACCCAAAACTGGAGACTCCCACCTGAAAATAATCCATGAAAACTGGAGACTCTGGGCCAAGCCCTGAGATCTGACAACCCTAGTTTGCAGTAAGGGTACCACCACTGAAGAGCTAGCCCTGCTGTGGTGGGGGGGCTCTCCTGAGGGGAGTGGGGGCATTTCTATTGCTTTACTTGGGCCACCATCCCCTAAGCTATGTTCTTGCCCCTGGACTCTACAGTCCAAAGAATCCAAGCAGTATGGCTGGGAAGAAGATTTGTCTGAGACCATGGAGTGTAGCAGTTGATGAATGCTGGGAAAGTACTAAGCTAGATGAGCCAATGATCAAACACATTGGCCTCAACTACACAAGGTAAAAAAAAAAACCTGCACTCACCTCAAACTTGGTATGATCAGTTCAGATGACATATAGCTAGTTCCGCACAAAAACACCCTCTTATAGCCTTTAATTTGACTTAAGAAAACCTGCAGGTTACTCCGGAGCTTCCAGGAAACTCCAGTGTGATCTCTGTGTTTTGGAAGTGTGGACAGCTGGATCAGGGTGACCCAGTTATCCACACATCTGAAACATCCACTGTGACAAATTGGTGCTGACAGGCATTGCCGCTTTATGTCCCTCTCACTGACTAGCACTGGAAAGGTTGAGTAGAGTAGAGTGATCCATTGATCACAAGACTAGGTGCCACATACTGTCCTCTCCAGAAGCGACATTGCCTGCAAGGCTCTGCCAAAGACCTGCTTGGCTGGTAAGGCAGCGGCAGCAGTGGATCTGAGGAGAGGACAGGGACAGCTTCACATCACTTTGTGCCAGTACATGTGGTGCCCACATTTTATTTGTTTATCTATTTAAGTATTTATACCACCCTCTTCAGCCACAAAGGTTTTCAGGGCAGCTTACAAATTGTTAAGCAATAGCACTTTACACATCTACACCACTTTATAACACGCTAGGCACTAAGTGGTTTCCTATGTATATTAGCTAAATGCCCCCACAAGCCGGGTACTAATTTTGCCGACCTACAAAAGGATGGAAGGCTGACTGAACCTTGGAGCCCTTGGGGATCGAACTTGCAATGTTGTGGCTGCAGTACTGGCATTAAACCACGTAGCGAATCCAGGGCTGCTTCAGTCCAAAATACTCCAGATTCCATCTGGATTTTTGCCCCTGGTGTAGACAAGCCCAGTGTGATACCTTCTTATATATCATGACGCTTATATGGTGGATCATAACCTGAGTGACTCATCAGAATTTCAGAAGTACCTAGAAGTGCAGTGTGTGGGGTGAACATCAGGCTGTGGTAGTGTTGGTCTCCCTTTGAGCAATTGGCTCGTGTGTGCTGATTTTAGCTGGCAGCCACCCCTTAAAGGTCCATGATACAGTGGCATCATACAAATGTCACATCATGGTTTATGCATTGATTTCTTTTTTTAAGCTGCTGTGTTAAAATTAAAGGTGCCTTTTAAGCTGTCAGCAAATAAGTAAGACACGTTTTTACAAAATAGAATGAGCTTTGTGTATCCTTTTTGAGCAGCTGAGGATTTGTGACTTGTCATCGAGAACACAAAATATCTAAAGGTCAGTGTAGTCTGTTGAGGAACCTGCCCATTTGATGTTTAGGATGCTTAGGGCAGAAGAAAGCTTTATTGCTAGAATGTTACCCAGTGGGAAGAAAGAAATCAGAGCAGCATGTGATGAGCTGAAGTTGCTTTACACTTGGTTAACTGGACAAGTATGTTTTCATTATATGAGTATCACTGCACAATTTGGCCAGTGCACTCAGTGTTTGTATAACATCACCAACTGCAGGGCATTGACATGTATAAATGTATGCTTTTAAAAAGTAAATAGCATAATTAGAATAAATAAGAGCAAAAAACAAGCAGAAC
This sequence comes from Gambelia wislizenii, assembly GCA_030847615.1. Lineage (NCBI taxonomy): Eukaryota > Metazoa > Chordata > Lepidosauria > Squamata > Crotaphytidae > Gambelia > Gambelia wislizenii. The sequence goes on along the minus strand of JAUMIR010000003.1, from coordinate 92,561,886 downwards.
CAACACCAAGGGGTATAGCAGTACTCCTCTTTAAAAAATTAGGACAACTTTTGTGGTAAGAGGATAAAAGCCAAATTACACATTATGTTATACACAGAGGATGTGGTTCTTTAACTTTAAATGACATCTGGTGGGAGCAATCACAGTTAAACTGTGGTGGAATGAGAAGGCATTTCTTTTCTTTTAAAATTCCTTTTCCTCCTGTATTGTGACTCCACCCCACAAAGCTGCTGTTTGGTAAAGGAAGGAACTTCATTTCTAATTTAGTGTGACTAAAATATGCAATGAATAACCAAAAGCTAAAGAAACTGGCCATGTTTAATAGCAATTATTTTGCTCACTTATGTATACTGACAAGAACAGTTGGGTTAATATGTTAGTGTGGAATTGTTAAATGCCTTCAAGTCATTTCCAACTTATGGTGATCCTAAGGCAAACCTATCAGAGTTTTCTTGGCAAGATTTGTTCAGAGAGGGGTTGCCTTTCCCTTCCTCTGAGGCTGAGAGAGTGTGACTTGCCCAAAATCATTCAGTGGGTTTCCATGGCTGAATGGGGATTTGAACCCTGGTCTCCTGAGTCATAGTCAAATGCTCAAACCACTCCACCATGCTGGTTCTCCTAAGGCATGAAATTACAGCACAGAATTGTTTAGAGAGTAACATGCAACCATAAAATCAAAGATAAACAACTCCTTTATTTCCAGTTGTATTGCAAGAAAGACAAAAAGAAGAGGAGGGAAAGAAATGTTTAAAAAAGGAGTCTTTGGGCACATTTAAGACTAGCAGATGCATTTTACCACAAACTTTCATGGATTTCAATCCATTTCCTCAGCTATATCAATGAGTTCATATCAATTCCATTTAGCTTGGACATTTTGTATCGGAAATACTATGTTGGCCCAAGAACACTAGATATGAGCCATTGCATGCAGCTATAATCAAAGTGCTTCAAATGTTTCAAATTTTTGTGTCAGAGAGTGACATTGTTCATAAAACAGAAGCAAAGGAAAGGCTAAACAAAAGTAAGTGCTCACATTCAATGGGACACTCCCTTTTTGCTTTTTTTTTTTTTTGACAGACTACAATAGAGCATTTTTAAAATGGTAAAATAATTGTACTGAAATAAGCACTCCATATTTAGTCACCATTCTTTGGGACCCATATTCTTAGCAATCTCTAAACAAACAGAAGTGGGGAGCAATTGCTCTTGTTCCATCCCAGGTAACAACCAGACATGGCAATTAAGTCAACTTCCTTCTTAACAGAACTGGTGAGTCACAAATTGTCTGTTGCTTTGTAAGCAAGAGGCATGATGAATTCATTTGCTGCATCACCTACAGTTCCCCTCAGGGCCAGTTTATTTAGTGCCCTTGTTATTTCGCTACTATATCTTTAGGCATCTGGCAAGGATGTAAGTCTTCTATGCTCTTTTGATGCTAGAAAAACATCAATCATGGTTATTCTTAATTATACTGAACAGGATTTTAAAATGCATTCAGTTTAAGAAAGGGGTTAAATCACTTGCTAATCCATTCATGAGCCCAAACACATGGAAATGGAAAGTTAAAATACCTTTCTCTACTACTGTGCCTTATAAGCAGTTCTACGGTCTTGCATATTACACTTCTTTACAAACTAGCCTCCACCCACCATGCTTTCTTTGGGTCTTTTGAACCACTCTGTTGTCTTCGTTATTTTGCTCATTATCCATGCAAAAGATTGCACTCTGTAGCTTAAGATGAGGTTTGCATGACATTGGTTGTCTGAATTTAATACGGAAAAAGACTGACATGGAAGTGATTGGATTCAGTGCTGAATCCAATCTCCAGAGGAAGTAGTTTGGGGCTGAAATGAACTAGGAAAATGTAAGTGGATGGAGGCTAAGTTGCATGCAGTGAGTGACACCTAATCCAGTTGTTGTTCCCAAATATTTAACACAGTAGGAGTCTCAATTAGCATCTTCTCCAGAGAAACTAGGTGGTGATTTTGTTCATTAGGAAATGAAGACAGTTCCCAAAGTTCCTGAGAGTCATACATTGAAAGGAAAGGTGTGTCATAGTCTTCCAAGCTTTTTCTTCTTGTCCTTACTGACTTCCCAGCACTTAGTAAACATTTCCAGCTAGTAGAGAATTCAGCTAGCAGAACAAGCAGCATAGAGGGTAAGGCTTAATCTGATGATTTTATACAATTAAAGGATTTTCTCTCCTTCCCTTGGTGTAATCTTAGCACCACTGAATTGTCTACTGACACTGCAGGAAACAGCTCGGCCTGAGAAAGACACAAACACAAAGGGTTTTCATATGCAGTTTGAACATGGACAATTAAGCTTTAACAACAAACGGGAAAGAACAACAGGATGTTCTGGAAGTTAAGAATCTTCTTTTTTTAAAATAGCCACCCTGTGAACTGCAAAAGGGCGCTGGCAGATGTTTGTAGTGACAGGAGGAACGTGGCTTACAACTGGGCAACTTCAACATCTTTGTGACACACTTTCTTGTTCATAGTGTGGTGGCTCTGATTATAAAACTGCTTTTTGAAATGGAGGTAAAGTGAAGGGATTTCAATGCTTTCCCCTCTCTTCAAGTGCTAAAGCTGGATCACAGAGTAGCTTTTGGCACAGTAGGTGACATTGGCATTATGGCTTACTTATTTCCTTGTACAGTTGACTCTCAGTATCCATGGATTCGGCATCCATGGATTCTACCATCCACAGCTTGAAAATATTCCAAAAATGAAAATGCCAAACTGCAAATCTTGATTTTGCCACGTTATATAAGGGACACATCTCCTCAGATGCCAAGATTGACAAAGAGATCGATCACAGATTAACAAAGGCATATACTGCATTTGGAAGACTCCACAAAAGAGTCTGGAGCAATAAACACCTGAGGCAAAGCACAAAAATCAGTGTGTATAGAGCTATTGTACTGTCTATCCTCCTTTATGGATCTGAAACATGGGTCACCTATCGCCACCACCTACGACTCCTCGAGCACTTTCATCAGCGCTGTCTATGCACAATCCTAAATATACACTGGACTGACTATGTGATGAATGTTGCTGTCCTTGAGCAAGCAGGGATCACCAGTATTGAAGCCATGATATTGAGAACGCAGCTGCGCTGGGCAGGGCACGTTTCTAGGATGGAGGACCATCGCCAAGGTTCACTCAGCCTTCCATCCTTTCGTAGGTCGGTAAACTGAGTACCCAGCTTGTGGGGGGCAATTAGCTAACACACATTGGAAACTGCTTAACGCAGTGTAGATGTGTAAATAGCTATTGCTTAAAACAATTTGTAAGCCGCTCTGATAGCCTTGTGGCTGAAGAGCGGGGTATAAATAAATAAATAAATAAATAAATATTAAAAAATAAAATAGTATGATGTATAGGACACATGATCAGTATAGGACTGCCCTTTTATTATAGTAGCCCAGTGCATGTGGTGTTTACGGAGCTGCTGCTGATCAAAGAAATCCACTGTGGATATGAAATAGGTGTAGGGTTTCCTGCCAGTGTAGATGAGCCCTAGGGAGGGGAAAGTTGACTTCTGGTTCACTTTTTGGTTGGAAGAAAAGACTTATCCTTGTCCAAAAGGCACAGAGAGGGCCAAAATATGGCAGATTGTCAATATATGCTCTCTCCTGATTTGGGGCCATTAAGAGCAATAGGAAGGAGCCAGCATGGTGTAGTGATTTGAGCATTTGACTCTGACTCTGGACACCGCGGTTCAAATCCCCACTCAGCCATTGAAACCCACTGGGTGACGTTGGGCAAATCGCACACTCAGCCTCAGCAGAAGGCAAAGGTAAACCCCATTTGATCAAATCTTGCCAAGAAAACTCTGTGATAGGTTCACCTTAGGGTTGCCATAAGTGAGAAATGACTTGGACACAACACATACAAGAGCAATAGGAGATTTCTTATGAACGTCATAAAGAAGGGGATTGTACCATCTATTTTTGTCACTTCTGAGTATTATAAAATTTAATCTCTTTCTGGCAAACTGACTCATGTTTTGGATAATTATTCATCCTCAGAAACCTTTTGTCTTAGATTGTAATAAAGTGAGAACAATACCAAAATCAAGACGGTTTAAATATGCAAAAATACAAGGTGCAGGTATCCATCCCTCAATTTATCCCGTTGTTCTTGCTGCTTGGATTAATTGTTTGGTTCACATGAAAACTGTGGACTGGTGACCTATAGTACTTGACAGGCATGTAGAGTATTCTATTTATCACTTTTCTTTTTAATTTTAATGTGTTGTCTTTTATAAAGTATAATAAGTGCTTATATTTTGAGTGGGACATTTTTGCTTGGTATCAAATATGTGAATGAGCTTACACAATCGCACATAGATTTGTTACTATTTTATCTTGTTAAATATGCATTTAGATTTCAATTCATGGGTTAATAGCATTTAGCTACTTTTGAAAATGTGTATTTGGTTCTTCTATTATGTTAATGTAGACTACGTATGCCTTCTCCAGATGTATTTGCTTTGTTTAGATAGGTATTTCCACAACTGTTAATCTGCATGTTGACTTCCAGAGCAATATTTTTATTAAGAAGCTTGCAAAAAGCTAGAAACTCTCTGCCACTTAAGGGTTTGTCATCACAAATAATAGTTAAACGCTGTTCCATACAAATTGATTTTACAGGTACTAAGGTCAGAACATGCCTGCAAAGAATTTTTAAAAGAATTTGTCTTTCTCATCTCCCTGCTTACCAATTAAATACAGTTTCTGCAAAGAGCTTTTTACAAATCACTTTAGTTTGTGCTGATGCTTATTCTAGAGCAGAAAACCAAAGCTGCACTAGCGCCACTGCATCATAGACTATTCTATGATGAATTAAGAATTGAGTACAATGAGCTACAGTACACGTTTGTTGAAATTCTGTTCATGGAAATAAAGCTACACAGGGCAGTGGTGGTGGTGGTGAAGGACCTTCTTTTGGTGGACTGTGCTCTTTTAGACAGATTTCAAAAATCTGTTTTTACCCTCTGATGTTACTGTGCCAAATTCTAGCTCAGAATGCAGCATAGTAAGTCAGCAGTATAACTCATGAGAGAGATTTTATGATTTTTCACAATAATATTGCACTGTAAATAACAGCGGTTGTCTTTTAAAAGGAGGGGGGAACTTGAGTTGGGGAAAGCACCAAAGGAACCCTGAGTGGCAATTTCTTATTTTGTGCCTTGAAAATACAACATCTTAATCACTGGATTTTGCCATTAAACTGTGTTATATTGACAGACTTTAGTCTCCCATTTTTCTGTACTTGAAGGTGATAAATATGATTGCTCTGTTATCCATTTTTATTGTAAATGACACAGGCTTCCCACTCTTGAGCTGTGCATCAGTGGTTGGATTGCTGCCATCCACTAATGCAAGCCCCCTGTGGAGAGCCCAGTGAGGAATTATACTCTGATTCACCAGATTGTGTTAAATAGTCCAGCTGTTGAGCTTTGAAAGATAGTTACTTCCCAAAGTGAAATAAAAAGGACCTTGGCATTTATGGCTTTGACCATTTTCCTAGTGTTGGGGCAATCAGTGTTTCCGAGGTAGCATTTTATGAAATAACTCCCTTGGCATTATGTCATTTCTAAAGTTTTGTTCCCCATAATGTTAAAAAGAGTATTTCCCTTTTCATTTCCAGTGGGGAGGGGGGAACCCTAAAGCTAAAATATATGCCTGGCTGTTTTAGCATTACTATCATAAAATAAGATTTTAAGGTTTGAACAAGTCTGGAACAGAATCACCAACTTTGCCTTCAAGGGCCACGTTATGAACTAATTAGTCTCACACTCCTGTGTTAGATATGGTTGTGCTGTGCATAATTTGACCTATGAATATCACAGAGGTCAAGCAGCATTTTTACAGTTATAAACTGCCCAATTCTTCTTGAAGAAATCTGGCTGTGGAACACAAAATTCTGCCAGGAAACAGTTTGCCATTTCTGTGATCTGGCTTTCATTAGCTAAAACTGCAGGATTTTATTGCCTTAAGCCAATGAAATTGCACCATTTCTGCTTCCCTCTGTCTTGCTGAGTAACCTTTCTTCTTGAACAATTGCCTGAGCTGGTCCAGTAATAATTGGACTCATCACATCAATTTCCTTCTCCCCAAAAGATTCTTCTTGTACTTTCCAATGCTTACAGCTTGCTGGCAGCTACCATATATACAGTAAAAAAAAATATGAACAAACAATTTGCACTTCCTGAGTGGAATTGCAAGCCAGTTGGTATCTTAAATGATTTTTCTGCAAGTGAAAATTTTACCATAGCCGAAGGAAGTGTTTTTAAAATCCACAAGCCAAGTATTTTAGTATTCTAAAAATTATCTCATCTCCAGGAGAGGTTCCAGTGTAAAATAAAAGGCAATAAAAATCAAATTCATCAATAATAGATAAGGTAGAAATAACATTGCTAGTTAAAATCCAAGTTGCAGAAAGAAACTAAGAGCCTTGAGTTGAGGAGTGAAGGAATCACTTGGTACCAAAATACAGCAGGGGGGGGGGAGTGTCCAAATGGGAATACACTACAGAAAAGAAAATCCTGTCCTCAGTAACTGCTTCTGATAGTACAGTAGGACCCCCATATCCACAGGGGATTGGTTCTGGGCCCCACCACAGATAACAAAATCTGAGGATAATACCAAATACCATTGAAAATAATGGAAGTTCTGACTGAAAATATCATAGAGTTGCCTTGGAGGACCTAGAAAATGGCTAGAGAGGACACATTTTCTAGGAAGACTCTATGGTAGCTGTGCTGAAACTGAAACTGCAGATACCGGCAATTGAATCAGTGGATACAGGGGGCTACTGTAGTATGAAGGGTTTCTGCCAGATTTCTCAGGAATACATCTCAGGGTAGCTATCTTCCAAAATCAAATAATAAATAATTGATGTTTTATTAGGGACTCAGCAACAGTATCACCAGGCTTGATGGTAGATTGTTGAGGCCATCAAGGTTCGAAAGCAAGACAACCCACTACATCCTCATTATTTGAACCATCCAGTTCCATCACCATATCTTCCCTTGCACAAAAGAACCTTGTGGTTTTTGCTCTACACAATTGTGGAGCTATGATTCCACCTTAACAGCCAAGACAACATCCTGTGGAATCCTGGGATTTGAAGTTTAGGGAGTGGCATTAAAAACTGTCAGCCAAAGAATTTTAGTGCCTCACCAAGCTACAAACCCCAGGAGTCCATAGGATCAGCCATGATCATTAAAGTGGAATCATGGCTTTATAATTGTGCAGTGTGAAAGAGCTCCTTGTTTGCAAGAACATGTGTGGCATGATACATTCTGAAAGCAGTTAAGACACACCAGTGTCAGTGCAAAATATGTGCAGCATCAAAATCCCATTTAAACCAGGCCTCTGTAGCTGAAGAGTTATTGCATTCATGCATACTGTATACACAGAGGTAGGATGGACATCTTTCAGGGATGCTTGTTGTGTATTCCTGCATGGCAGGAGTTGGACTAGGTGACCCTTGTGATTTCTTCCAACTCTAAGATTCTATGTTAAAAAACAACAACAACAACAACATAGAAGTACTGGTATACAAGCAAAAATATGTACAATCATCTTTACTAAACTATAAGGAAAATCTTCAGCAGCCAGCTACAGGTTTTCACATGCTTTATACAGCCAGGCAGAGATGGATTCCAAGATTTTAAAGTGGAAGTAGTTCCAGATTATAGGTAACATCATTCAGAACCCAATCTAACACCAGAAATTGGTGAGACACAGAGTCAGGGTTCCCAAGCTGACCTTTACAGATGGAAAATTTATGTGGGTGAGGACATTCCTGAAAAATATTTTATTTGCTGAATCAAGAAAACAAGTATTCTGTGTTTCCTGAAGTTCAGTTAACAAGATCAAATGGCAATGTGTATAAAAGCATTTTCTAAACTTTCAGCAAGTCATAGGCTGCCATTCTCCAATGAATTTCTGATACTGTCAGCATATAACACAAGTGGATGGTCATTTTGTTTCCTTGACGTGTAATTTTTGTTCATGGAATTTAAACAATCATGGGCATATTTGTTTACTTGGAGACAAAAAGTCCCAGTACATCAAATGGGGCTTACTCCCTGATACATGTGTTTAGGATGCAGCTTTATTGGTCGATGCATTATGTGCTGTCTCAGATGCTTCATTGTGTCCAACAGTGTAAGCATATTTTGGTAAATGTTAAAGAGTTCAGCTTTAATCTTATATCTGAAAAAAGTAGGCATATTGATAAACATAACCTAAAATGCACTTAGAAAGAGTTCTCTTTTTCAGAAGAGGATATTTGCTAGTTTTTCCTCTTCGTTGATTATCTGTTTGCAGCAGGCAGTGTGGGATGTGATCCCCAAACCAGAGAAGTGCAAATGCATGAATGTCAACATTTTATTCCATTTTACCTGTAATTTCCAGCCTTGGCCCACCATGATTTTTTTTCTTTAAAAGAAAACCTTGATTGAATGAGTTGTGGGTAATTTCTACCCAATGAGAATGCCACTGTGTTGAAAGGGTCGAGAATAGAGTTGTAGCTAGGGTTCAAGGTTCACTTTTCATGTTTCCTAAATCCAGCCTGAGTGGAACCAACATATGACTAGAACACATCACTTTTGCTTCACTGTGTCATTGTTGCTGGTTCACCAAAAAACGAGCATCCAGCATTTTTTGTTCCAATATGTTATGCTATTTGGGGCAAAAAAAAGGTACTCAGAGGCAAAGAAAAAAGAAAAAAGAAGAGGTGTTGGGTCACTTAAAAAACCCCCAACACCTGTATATTCCTTGCAATTTGAGGGAAAAGTTTACAATTATTCAGGAGTGAATACAGTACTGCAAAATGCTTACCTTAGAGGCCTAGCTCTGTATGAATTCTACAACAAAATGTTATCTTGGGGGACTAAAATGTCTTATCCTGGTCCATGAGGTATAAATTATTTTGATTTAGCATCATTGTTTTTATTCTTTTAACTTTATATGTTTTTACATAATTTTAAATTGTCATAATGTTAATTATTTATAACTTTTAATTATTGTAATTTTAATTGTTTTTATGTGTTGTGAGCTGTCTTGGGTCCCATTCTGTGAGAAAGGTGGCATAGAAATCAAATAAATAAATAAAAGCAAATAAATAAATAAATAAATCATCTTCCTTCAGGTGCTCATGGGAGATTGTATATGATTAGACTGAATAATAAATTGCTTAGAGGTTCTTGGATATAGGACAGCATTTAAATACTGAAATAAATAAATAAAATGCTTCTGAGGAATTGACTAAAGAGATTGCCGCACAAGGCTAGAAAAGTGGAATTAAAGCAGGATAGCAGCATCTGTGGCCGAACCTTATCATACGATGTTGTGCCTGTCTTGTAGGTGGCATGTATCCAAACCATTACTGTAGTGTCCCTTTTAACTGAAGGGAAAAGCCTGTCAATAGCTCTAACCGTCGCTATTGTTCTGCTGCTGGCCCTGGTGCAATAGGTCCCTTTGCCTCAGTTCTGGCATCACGGCAGTCTGTGGCATGAGAGGGCCTGGATTTCTTCCTCTCCTGCCTTCTCCCCCTCCCCCTCACTATTCCAAAGTAGGCTAACTCTGTGCCTACTGGCTTTTTAAAAAATCTTCATGGTGTTTGCATAACTACGGCAAAAACAATTAGAATTATTTTAATCATTTTGCTGTACTTATGCAAACACAGCAAAGATAATTAAAAAAAAACTGACAGGCACAGAGTTAGCCTACTTTGGGATAGCAAGTGGGACAGGGAGAGAGGAGGGCAGGAAGAGAATCAGACCCGCTCATGGACTCACTGCTGTAATGCTAGAAATGCAGTGAAGAGACTTATCACACTGGGGGGACAGGGTTTAAAGCAGTGCAGTCACACAGAAGAAGAGGTGTGTGATATGAAATGTTTTCAAAGCAGTATGTTCCTGTTTCCTTTCATAATGCTGGTTGCATTCTTTTGCTACAGTAAAGATGATCTAAATGCATGGTTTTTCCAAAGTTCTCATATAATATAGTTAGTTTAACCCTGCATCTTATGCTAGCCTTGCACATGCAAGCAACACATCTAGCCCCAATTTTATGCATCCACTGGCCCATGCTACACATAAACTGCCAAGCACAGTGTAATTCCTGGTCCTGCTGACAATAGCCTGCACATTAGATATATACACAGTGGCCCGGGGATACTAGTCTTGTGTGATAATCTCCATAGTAGACCATGGGTATGCAACTGTGGCTTTCCAGTGTTTGGTGTTTTTTTAGCCTAAAACTCTCATCAGCCAAACCATCATACTGAATGGTGATAAATTATGGGAGTTGCAGTACAAAACCATCTAGAGGACCATATTGTCCACTCCTGTAGCTGAGGTAGGCAGATTATCTAGAATGGAGCAAAAGAAGCAATGTGGCATAGGTATTCATAAACTTAATGTCAGCAACTTTAGTCTAGAAATCTTTAAATTCACATTGTAACCAGTTCTGTGGACATGGTGTAGCTACTGCATCTCTTGCCACATTCTACTCCTGGTCACCCTCCCTAATTGGAAGAGAATCATAGACAAGGATGATGCCGAGGCAGGTTAATTATCATTAGCAGGAACCTTCCATGTGAGCCCTGGTGAATTATAGTGTTAGCCAATGAAAGGTAAAGTACTGCAAATTTGTATCCTTATTAATCCAGCTATCCTTTTCTAATCAATTAGAACAATATCAATTGTTCTAATTGATCCTTAGAACAATTCTCATGTTAGTTCCAGTCCCTTTAGTGAAGTACCACTACTGAAAGTTGCTTGTGCTGTGGCATTACTAAGGCTGGTGTCACCCCTCCCTCCGTAAGTATCACCTGGTGCAGTTCAGCTTCTCCGCATCCCCTAGTACTGCCACTGTGCTTGAGAATTGCAAGAGTTGCCTGAAATCTTATGCAGTAATGCCTCACCTATTTTAGCAGCTGTTGTTTCTTGAACATGTGTCATAATGTTTTTACACTGAAAGATTTGCAAGTAAAATGAAGCATTTCAGGAGTTGTGGTTTTAAAAAGAAACTATTGTGCCTTTCAGGTCACCAAGCAATGTAGGACTTGAAAACAATGTTGTTGGTACAGAAAAGCCAGAAGACTCCATGGTTCTATTGAATCCTGAGAAATCCAAAGAGCAAATGCCTGAACATGTGGATCAAGGCCAGATGACTAAAGAAAAAGGTCAACAGCTTCATAAAGATGGTAGTGTTGAGCAAACAAAAGAGAAAGACACCTCTCACTGCTAATTGATATGCTAAAAGGCATTGACTTCTGGAAGTTCTTTTCAGTGATTGTCAATTGTTTTGTTTCTCTTTGCTAGGAAGGGGCTATACTTTATATTTTCTAGTCTGTCTGTCATTGTTTACTGAATTAGCCTTAGTTTTGTACAACCCAGAGTTTCATTTTGGACCACTTTCTCCTGTTTTTACCCCAGTTCTTTCCTGTTACTGCCCTTCCAGAAACTATAAGACGTTTATTTCTTAAATTATGCAAAATTGTTCTGCAATAATGACTTGTTTAAGGCTTGATTCAAAGACTGATTTGATTTGAAAGAACTGATACTGATTTGAAAGAACAGGCCAAACCTTAATGGGGTAAAAACATAAATGTACTTGTACAAATGACTGATGGGATAACCACACATTTCTTTATCAAACAAAGGACAATGTCTATTGAGGTCTTGTTTGTAAAGCTTATTAACACTTGGGCTGCTTCCTTTGGCCAGGATGTTGTTGGTGCATCTCCTTTTTCTAGGGTCACAAAGTGATGGCAAACGTAGGTAGACACAATCTGCCAGGTCCAAAAGGCCTATTTATCCCATTCCTTCCTTTAAGGCTGCTTTGCCTGTGACCGTCTCCTGCTATTGCCTGTGCTGGTGTATTTACAGGGCGTAGTGCACTAACAGGATTCTGGCTTTTACTGTACATATTTGAACACTTAATAGGCTGCAAGTTCACTTTAAACTGGTAATTTACTTCTGAGTCAATGGGCTTGACTAGATGGGAGCAAATACTGTGGAGGGGTGCTCATTAGCTCACCTTCACAGCAGCTCCTGGTTGTCCTCATTTTTTTTAAAGAAAAAGTTGCCTATGTAGCGATGCACATTCATGTTCACATGGGGTGCCATCTCACAAATCAAAATGGCAGCTGCAAGTATGGGCCACTATTATTCCCCACACTCTTATCACCACTGTGGATTTTTTTTATAAAAAAATCTATCTTTAAACAGGTGGAAAGGAGACCTTTTCCTTGTAAAAAAAATACCAAAAACCTTTTCCCCCCCCACCTCTGTGCCGCAAAGCAGTGAACGCTTGGTCCTCTTGAAAGCCAAAATGGCCCTTCCGGACTGAGTTAGAGGAAAGTCCACCCACGCTTCCACGACGGGCTAGTGAGCTGTCAACTTCCTCCTGCCCAAAATGTGCAGTACTGCAAATCAGTCTTTCAAATGACCAATAATGCACAGTGCTGTGCAGAATAAAAAAAAAAAATCATGGAAAACCTAACATGCAGTAAATGGGGGGGTGCGCCCTCCTCCCTCCAAATACAGCAAATCTCCTGCGCAGCTCGTTGGGACAAAAGGCATTCGCCACAATTTCTATGAGGAATATTTTCACCATCTAGGTAACCCCAATGTCACAGAATCATAGAATTGTAGAGTTGGAAGAGACCACGAGGGCCATCCAGTCCAACATTTGTTACCCTAAGAAGCGTGTGTGTGTGGAGGATGTTGGAGTCCCACCCGCAATGCCAGTGTCTTCTTGAAATTTGGGAGTATTATAAAGGAGGCCTATGAGAGTTGGGTAACTTCGGGGATCTTTTTACCTATGTATACCAGTACTAACTGTAGAGAGCATTCCAGTTAGAATCATAGAATTGCAGAGTTGGAAGAGACCACGAGGGCCATCCAGTCCAACCCCCTTCCACGCAGGAAATCACGATCAAATCATCCCCGACAGATGGCCATCCAGCCTCTGTTTAAAGACGTCCAAGGAAGGAGACCCCACCACGCTCCAAGGGAGTGTGTTCCACTGCCAAACAGCTCTTACTGTCAAAAAGTTCCTCCTAATGTTGAGGTGGAATCTCTGTTCCTGGAGCTTGCATCCATTGCTCCGTGTTCCAGTCTCCAGAGCAGCAGAAAACAAGCCTGCTCCAACCTCAACGTGACACCACTTCAAATACTTAAACAGGGCTATCATATCGCCTCTTAACCGTCTTTTTTCCAGGCTAAACATACCCAGCTCCCTAAGTCTCTCCTCATAAGGCATCGTTTCCAGACCTTTCACCATTTTAGTTGCCCTTCTCTGGATATGCTCCAATTTGTCAATATCCTTTTTGAATTGTGGTGCCCAGAACTGGACACACTATTCTAGGTGAGGTCTGACCAAGGCAGAATAGAGCAGCACTATTACTTCCATTGATCTAGACACTATACTTCTATTGATGCAGCCCAAAATTGTATTGGCCTTTTTAGCTGCCGCATCACACTGTTGACTCATGTTCAACTTGTGGTCAACTAGGACTCCTAGATCCCTTTCGCACGTAGTCTCGTTCAGCCAGGTCTCTCCCATCCTATATCTATGCATTTCATTTTTCCACCCTAAGTGCAGTACCTTACATTTCTCCGTATTGAATTTCATTTTGTTAGCTTTGGCCCAGCTCTCCTGTCTATCCAGGTCATTCTGAATTTTGATCCTGTCCTCTAGGGTGTTAGCTACTCCTCCTAATTTGGTGTCATCTGCAAATTTGATAAGTATGCCCCTAATTCCCTCATCCAAGTCATTGATAAAGATGTTGAATAGCACTGGGTCCAGGACAGAACCCTGTGTCACCCCACTGGTCACATCTTTCCAAGAGGAAAAGGAGCCACTGCTGAGCACCCTTTGGGTTTGGCCAGTCAACCAATTACAAATCCATTGAACAGTTAACTCGTCTAGCCCACATTTTACAAGCTTGTTTGCAAGAATGTCATGGGGAACCTTGTCAAAGGCCTTACTGAAATCAAGGTATGCAATATCCACAGCGTTCCCTTCATCTAACAAGCTGGTAATTTTATCAAAAAAAGAGATCAGATTAGTCTGGCATGACTTGTTTCTCTGAAACCCATGTTGACTTTTGGTGATTATGGCATTGCCTTCTAAATGTTCACAGACTCTCTGTTTAATGATCTGCTCTAGAATCTTCCCTGGTATTGATGTCAGACTAACTGGACGTTAATTGTTGGGATCTTCTTTTTACCCCTTTTTGAGGATGGAGACAACGTTTGCCCTCCTCCAGTCTGCTGGGACTTCTCCTGTTCTCCAGGAGTTCTCAAAGATTATTGCCAATGGCTCTGAGATTACATTTGCCAGCTCTTTTAATACTCTTAAATGTAGTTCATCTGGTCCTGGAGATTTAAATTCATTTAGATTAAGAAGATATTCCTGTACTACCTCTTTGCTTATTCTGTGCTGGATTTCCCCTATTGTGTCCTCTGTTCCATTATCCTCAGGTTGGTCCCCCTTTTCCTTTTCTGAAAACACTGAGGCAAAGAAGATGTTGAGTAATTCTGCCTTTTCTCTGTCCCCTGTTAGCATTTTGCCATCTTCTCAGCGTAGTGGCCCTACCATTTCCTTCTTCCTACTTTTGCTGCGGACATACCCCAAAAAAACCCTTTTCATTGTTGTTAACCTCTCTAGCAAACCTGAGCTCATTCTGCGCTTTAGCTTTTCTGACTTTACTCCTACACGTGTTCGCTATCTGTTTGAATTCTTCTTTGGTGATTTCCCCCCTTTTCCATTTTCTATACATGTTCTGTTTAAAATTTAGCTCCTTTGAAAGTTCTTTAGTCATCCATCCTGGTTTCTTGAGACGCCTCCCATTTTTCTTTCTCATTGGTACTGTTTGAAATTGTGCCTTCAGTATCTCCCTTTTGAGAAAGTCCCATCCGTCTTGAGGTCTCTTCTCTTTTAGTATTCCTGACCATGGGATCACCCCCAGTATTTCCCTGAGTTTATTGAAATCAGCTCTCCTAAAGTCAAGGATGCATATCTGACTGTGCCTGGCTTCTCCTTTCCATTGTATAACAAACTCCAGAACACAATCACTCTCACTTAAGGATCCCATCACTTGCACCCCATTAACCAGGTCATTCCTGTTGGTTAGGATCAGATCTAAAATAGCTGACCCTCTTGTTGCCTCTTCCACCTTTTGGACCATGAAATTGTCTTCCAGGCAAGTAAGGAATTTGCTAGACCTTGAAGTTTTGGTTGAGTTAGATTGCCAGCAAATATCAGGATAGTTGAAGTCACCCATCACTACTACATTTCTCCTTTCTGCATGTGTGTTCATCTGTTCTAGAAAGGCATCATCCAATTCCTCCGTCTGACTTGGGGGTCTGTAGTAGTCCCACAATAACATCCCTGTTGTTTCCCTTCCCTTTAATTTTTATCCAGATGCTCTCCACCTGGCTTCCAGTATTGATGTCATGGATCTCTTCACTGGTGTAAATATCCCTGACATATAATGCTATTCCTCCTCCTTTCCTGTTTGGTCTGTTTCTCTTATAAAGGTTATACTTCTCTATTCCTACATTCCAATCATGTGACTCATCCCACCAGGTTTCAGTAATGCCTATTATATCATATTTGTTTTGTAGTGCTTGGAGTTCAAGTTCATCTTGCTTATTTCTCATGCTCTGTGCATTAATGTAGAGACATCTAAGACCATGTGTTCCCTTTACTTGCTCCCTGTGCAAGTTTTTTTGCCTCCCACTGTTGGGTCATTGCGCTGTTTGCCTTGTTCCCTCTATGACAGTTTGACTATTTTCTCCAGCCCTTTTGCCTTTCAGAATAGTGTCTTCCTCCCCCATATGACTCAGTTTAAAGCCCTCCTGATCAAATTCTTGAGACTGTAGGCAAAAATGTTTCTGCCAACTGTCGTGAGATGCACCCCATCCCTTGCCAGAATTCCCCCCTCATGGAAGTGCAGCCCATGATCCAAGACTCCAAATTGTTCTCGGCGACACCATCTACGGAGCCAGTTGTTTACGTCGGCTAATTTTCCTCTCCCTTCCTGGACCATGCCCTTCAGCTGTCAGAAGAGACGAGATGACAACCTGTGCATCCATTTCTTTCAGCTTCCTCCCCAGAGCCTCATAATCTTTTCTGATCTTTGGAAAGCTGTGCCTTGCAGTATCATTGGTTCCCACATGGACCAAAAGGAAGGGGTAATTTGCCCCAGGGAGACAACACACCTCCTGAGACATCTTGTCAGGCCCACAAACCACTGCTTCTGTTCCCCGCAGCAAGGAGTCCTCCTCCACCACCACCACCACACGCCTCCCCCGAGGCTTCGCAGCTGCTGTTCCTTGTGGTGGTACGTTCAGGGTCCCCTGCTCTGCCCCTGACGTCTGTCCATGCTGTTCTTCCTTGTTGTCCTTGTTAAGGGAAAGGGCTTCGAAATGATTCTGTAGCTGCAAGCTGCTCAAAGAATCTCTGGATTTTCTTGTTCTGTGTGTGACATTCCTCTAGCTGTCTACCTCCTGTGTCTGTGAAGTGACCCTCTCCTCTGCAGCCACTTCCTCTCTGCGGTCCCCATCCAAGACTGTTCGTTCTGTCCTGTCCAGGAAAACCTCTTGCTCACGAATCTGTTGAAGTGTAGCTACCTGTGTCTCCAGCTGCTGGACTTTCTCCTCCAAGAGGGCTACCAACCTGCACTTGGTGCATTTGAAGTTCCCCACATCTGTAGACAAGACGACAAACATCCCACAAGTGTTGCAGGTGACTGCAGCAGTCCCCTCAGAGTCCATGGTGAGAGCTTTTAGATAATCTAAGAACTCTTAGGTAATGCTGAGGACTCTAAGCTGTACTTTTAGGTATGCTGTATTTTTGTTTGGTCACTGAAATTCAGCAACAAGCAGCCTCTCCCAACAGTTTTAAAAATTCAACTCACCCACTCAAAATGTCTGTCCAGAAGCTGTTCTCCTTCTTCTCCCTGGCAGGAAACGTCAAGCTGCACTGTTAGTTAATTAGCATGTATTTAGATATTCAAGCTGCACTGTTAGTTAATTAGCATGTATTTTAGTCAGGTAATTTAAACTTGCTTAGATTTCCATTGGTAGAAGAGCAAGTATTTTTTTGGGGGGGGGAACATACTTAGATTCATAGAATCATAGAATTGCAGAGTTGGAAGAGACCACGAGGGCCATCAAGTCCAACCCCTACCACGCAGGAAATCACGATCAAAGCATCCCCGACAGATGGCCATCCAGCCTCTGTTTAAAGACCTCCAAGGAAGGAGACCCCACCACGCTCCAAGGGAGTATGTTCCACTGCCGAACAGCTTACTGTCAAGAAGTTTCTCCTAATGTTGAGGTGGAATCTCTGTTCCTGGAGCTTGCATCCATTGCTCTGTGTTCTAGTCTCTGGAGCAGCAGAAAACAAGCCTGCTCCATCCTCAACGTGACACCCCTTCAAATACTTAAACAGGGCTATCATATTGCCTCTTAACCATCTTTTTTCCATGCTAAACATACCCAGCTCCCTAAGTCTCTCTTCATAAGGCATCGTTTCCAGACCTTTCATCATTTTAGTCGGCCTTCTTTGGACATGCTCCAATTTGTCCATATCCTTTTTGAATTGTGGATATCCTTTTTGAATTGGATATCCTTTTTGAACCAGAAAAAGAATTACTTCTTTTTCTGGTTTTATGAGATCCTTGGATAAAAAGCATTCATAGAATCATTGAGTTGGAAGGGACTACAAGGGCTGCCTAGTCCAACCCACTGGCATTTCCTTCTATGTGAAACAGAAAATAAGATTGCCTATGCCTCTTCTAAGAGGTGTCTACCACCTTTGATTTGTTCTTATTTTTAAACTAATTAGTTTTGTTTAAAAATAAGGGGACTTTTTAAATTGATTAAACTTTTTTAGTCAAGTAACTTAGCTGATTAATTGACTCATGGTGCCATCCTATATGTATCTACTCAGAAGCAAGCTCCCACTGAGTTCAGTAGGACTGACTTCCAGGTAAATTTGTATAAGATTATAGCCTAAATCAGAGGCCAGCAAGCAAAGCCCTGGGGGTACATGTGCCCCCCAATAATGTTTTTATGGCCCTCAGCACATCCAGATTTCCCAGAATTATCTTTTTCTGGCCAAAAATGGGGTGTGTGTGTGAAATGCTACTCCCACAAGACTCCAGGTTCAACAATTGACCTTTTAAATAGTTTTCAAGACCTCCCTGCATTGTTTAACATAAGAAATAAACATTTTTGAGATTCAGAAGTGGACTTCTTGTCACTTTTGGGGGGTTGTTTTGTTTCATTTTGGTAGCCCAGGAGGGCCCCAAGGCATAAAATTGGCTGTATCTGCTGTAGTTGCTCAGCCTTCGACTAATAAAAAAGAGCTGCGTTCTTGCTCTTCTTCAAATTCCATTCATTTCAGAGGGGTTTGCCCAGTGGATTATGTCCATATGCTATAATTCAAAATGACATAGAAGAGCTAGTAGCAGCGGGTGGCTTCTGTATCAGTCAGGTGGTAGATCTGCCCTGGGTTTTAGTTCAAACTTTGAAGGAGTTTTCCAATAGGCTGAACCTATTTGGAGGATGGGATTCAGCACCCTGGACACCTCCTTCAAAATTCAGAGTGAAAGCCCCAAGTAGATTCATTGCACCATGGAAGCCATCAGATCTCACTGATAAAGGGCTATTGTATCCTTCTTGCTCAATTTTGCACCAATGCTTTTGGAAAGCAAAATGGCAATACTTCTACATTATCACAAGAATTTTGTTCATCTTTGCAAGTAGTGACAAAAGGTTGCTTTACTGTTGAAAGGATCCAAAGCACACATTCTTCCACAAATAGAGTACCCAGCTTGTGGGGGCAGTTAGCTAACACACAGTGGAAACTGTTTAGTGCAGTGTAGATGTGTAAATAGCTATTGCTTAAAACAATTTGTAAGCCGCTCTGATAGCCTTGTAGCTGAAGAGCAGGGTATAAATAACTAAATAAAAATAAATAAATAAATATAGGGAATATTAGTCCAAAGCTTCCATAACTAAAGTGAAATGGAAACATATGCACTCTTTGCCTTCAAGGTCACAGAATTAATTCCCAGATACACTGTATGGAGGAGAAAATAAATAAACTTATTTCCTTTAACACAACCCACCAGTTCAGACATGGTATAATCCCACTAGGGTTTATTCCACTAAATATATATACTGTTCAATCATATAGGTAATTTTCTTCAGATGATACTTGTCATGCTCCTTCAAGCTTGATATTTAGGACCAAACTGCCCATCAATCCCTGTGCTGGTTCCACTACAGGCAGAAATCTGCTTAATATGAAAATCTGTTTCCACATGGCATCTTCTCCAGGAAAGGATATGTTAATATGCAGACATTCACCATGTAGATAGTATTTTTAGACAGGAACCAGCTGTCAGGAATATTTCATGAAACACAAACAGTGTAGTGTTTTGTGAATGAATACAAAATAGTGAGCTGACACAAACAAACAGCTGCCTTTTTAGATGGAAGCTGATGCAGTGGGCACTTTGTGTTAAGCCAGCCTGAAGAGTTCCATCACCACCAGATTCAGATCCACTAAGTATATCTTCTTTCATCATGAAAAAAGGATACTGGCTCAGGGAAGCAGACTACCACAGTCTGTTATAAAGCAAGGTAGGCAGTCAGTCCTCTTTATCTTTGTTCCTCCAATGGGTACCATATATACACATAAAATTCCTGCAATGAGTAGCACATATACTACGTCATACTCTGTGTTACTACTAAGAGTTGGTTGCAATCCTGGGAATCCCAGCTTTCACTTTTAAAACATGGTTACAGACTGACCTTTAACATGGTAAGAGACTCAAGTTGTTTCTTTCAGTTCCTATAGGCCAGAATCCTGCTGGGTCAAACTTCTCGCATGCTAGACAATTCTATGAATGGTTTGATATTCTTGTTGCTCACTGCAGGGAAGTATCCAGAGACCTCCCTGCATGGGCAGCAGCAATGAACAGTGATGGGTAGGTGGCCTCAACCACCTGCTCCACTTGGATAGCACCACCAGAGGAAGTAGCAGATACATGGCATACAGCTCCTGGCAGAGGCCAACATTGTTGAGAGCCAGCTTGTTATTAAATTCCCAACTCTTGTCAGTCCTTGGCACTATGGGAGGGGACTCTTAGCAAAATGACTCTTGAAAAGACACAGGACATTTCCTGTCATCCCCTCTTATAGTTCCTTGGCTCTTAAAGAATCTATGGCCTGAGCGAGGTATGAAAAAAGCCAACAATAAAGGAATCCCAGTTAAACCAGCCTGTACCAGGAAGTGAATACCAGGCAAGCCAGCACAATACCACCAGTACAGCATTTTGCTTGACCAAAACTGAATAGTGTGGAGAAAGTAACTACATGTAGTCCTCAACCCCATTTTATAGCCTCCCAGGACATCCGCAAAGCCCCTTCACCCACAATTTAAAAAAAAGAATTCAAGGGAATTTTTCACCCAAAAAATGTTTCTAAAAGGAACAAAACCACCCCAAACCATGGCAGTTTACTTTCCCTCACTGCTCATGCCCCCAATAGAAGGGTCAAAAATTGGCCAAAAGAAACACACACATCCCACAGCCTGCTGGAAGAGTATAAGGCAAAAATTGCCACCATCCCACCATAGTTGCCTACCCCTGGAACAGGACCTTAGCCATAGTTCCTCAGCCTGTGTATGAAGATTGTTCAAAGGCTGACTTCTTTCCCATCACCACTAAGAGTTTCTTGAATACAGATATTGTAGAATTGCAATATATTGAGCAAATGTAATCTACCACCTTCCTTCTACATGAAGGGCAATAATATTAATTAAATGTGTCTTAACACAGTGGCTGCACAAATGCTATAATCTTGACCTCTTTCTACTGCTCCTGTTCTTCTTTTCAAAAGGTCATATTTTCTCTACATGTTACATTAACCAATGCTGCATTTTGATTGTGCAGACATGCCCTCTTCCATGGAGAGCCATGGGCACGTTCTACAATGCACTTGGCATTTCAGAGTAGGTAAATTCTTCTGGGAACTCCTCTCTCACTTTTTGCTGTTTAGAAAAATAGCAACTATGGTGGTTCTGCTAATAGAAGAAACTTCTTATTTCTTGCAAGCATAGACATATTTTGCCTTTGTATGTTTGTATGACTATGTATCTACTGTGTCCAGGTAACGCTTTAACACCTGTGCTAGATGTTTTTCATTCACTTTTTTGTTCACTTTCAACCAGGTACAGCTAGAACATGCTTGTTTTCATGGCCTTCTGCTTAATTTTGCATTCAGTTAATTCCTTAGCACAGTGCTGGAGAACCTGAGGAACCTGAGGTCCTCTAAGTGTTGTTGGCTAACAGTTCCTCCCACCACCTCCCACCTTGCTGGAACAAATGGATATTGAAGCCCAACAACATTTAGAGAACTAAAGGTTCCTCTCCAGCCCTGTCTTCTAGGAAGAATGCATCTTCAGATACCTCTAAAACACAGGACTCTACTTTCAGAAGTGTTCTTTTAACAAGTTTTCTTGTTTATTGTCTGAAGCTTCCATTAATGCTGTGTGAATTTCTGATGTCTTCAACACCATTTTATGATGATCAGAGATAAGAGTATTTATAATGTTGATACAATTTGAAGAAATTAAGTCTCCTCTCTCTCCAGCTGGTTTTGCAACTGCTGGTTAACAGTTACAGATTTTGTATACTATATTAACTTGTTTTGGCTGTGCTCAATACACAGCCAAAACAATTCTACAGATGTTTAAAAAATATGATTTCATTAAAGTATTGCATCCTGCCCAATATCTGAAACTATCAGGACAGCATACAACAAAATCAATTTAGACAAAGGAAAATTTAAAATAGCTAGAAAGGCAATTTCAGGCTAAAATGTATTAATCTATTTTAAAAAACTGAAACAAATTAAAACCATGTACATGTGCACTGGATAAAACCATTAAAACCAGACTTTCAATTTCACACTGAAATAAAGGCAACTCAAGTACTAATTGGGCCTCTAAGGGTGCTACAAGGTGAAGGCCTGCTTTCCATGTTCTGACATGATAAAATGCTTTGCCCCTATTGGTGAGATGGAAAGGTGGACCCTTTCAGGAGAAATCAGTACTCAAGGCAGACATTTTTATGAATAGACGTTCCTTCCATTACTGAGGTCCCAAACCATTTAAGGCTTTGTTATCACCAGCACCTTGAATTGAATCTGAAAGCATAATGTGAGCCCTTGAATACCAGTGCTATATAGTTTCTATATGACGTTCTGATCACCCGTCTGCTGCACTTAACACAAGCTGCAGCTTCCAAATTGTCTTCAAGGGCAGCCCCACGTAGAGTCCACTGCCCTCCAAACTACACAGTCTATCTGAGCCTCCAGTGACAGAGGTGGTTCCCAAACTATGCACCTGTTTCCTCAGGGAAAGTGCAACTTACCAGGACAGCTCACACTCATTTCAGGGGGATGCTCTTATTTCAGGTGGCAAACTTGCAGTGAGCTGTTTTATGTTGAATCTTTTCACAAAACTAAAATCCACAGAAATCTTAACAGTTAATTTTACATTGCACTCTTTTAAATGTGTGTGTGTGTGTGTGTGTGTGTGTGTAATGTCTGAATCAAGTGTAAATAGTAGCTTCTTTTTATGCAATGTACTACTAGAACACAGATGGGAATCACGTGGTCCAGGGACTGCCATCTGAAATCCTCCCAATCCCCAAGTTTGAAAAGAATGCCCCAAAAGCTATTTTCATTTTTGAAATATGCTTTAAAAATATTATAGTATGCATGGCTTTGCTTCTAGCTGCTATTCAAGTCCCTGCAACCACATCAAAACACCTAAAAATCTGTGACTGGAAATTACCAAAACATCACTTAGTTTCAGAAAATGATGGATTGCAGCCCACACAGAATTTAGATGACCCCAAAATGGCTTCTGAAAATCTGTTAACAGCAGTCATGGCTCTTCACTTGGTGACCATCCATAATAATTGTTGCATAGCAATCTCCCCCAACATAGTGTCCTTCAGCTATATTGTACTACAGTGACACCATTCCTTACCAACAGGGCAAGGAATGAAGGGAGTTGTAGTTCCATAAAGGGTACCAGGTTGAGGGAAAGTGCTACATAGCATTACTCTAAGCCAACAGAAGGTGCATAACTTTTGTAAATTTTTAATTGCCCTACAAATAATAACCCTATGGACATGCTCCACACAGTTGGGAACCAAAGTTCTGTAACTGTGTGTTGAAAGTCCAGATGTAGGGAAGGCTGTCCTATTCAGGCTTGTTGGTCTCATGTGAAGAGCAACAGAACTAATGTTGGAGGAGGTGGGGCTAGAGCACACTGATATAATGAGTGAATAGAGCTAATAGCCATAGGTATACCAGCAGATAGTGCGGTAGAAACTCCATGCAATCAAGTCAGTACTTGCAGAAATGTTAAAGTATGTTTCTTCACATGGAATGCTTTCATGCATCCACTTATCTTTACCTTGAAGCTGTGACAGCAGGGATGGGAACCGATGGCCCTCTAAATGTTATTAGATTTCAACTCTCAGAAATCTGATCTAGCAGTCAGTGATCACAGATGATGGGAGTTGTAGTCCAGCAACAGCTGGACAGCCACAGGTTTCAAAAGCCTGTCATAATGGATCAAACGGCCCTGAGTTCAAGTTCTTGCAGATTATTGATCTAAGCAGAAACTTTTGCTCTTTGAAACTTAGGGGGCTTTTACTAGAAGAGGTATAAGATCTGGCATGTATGCTGTAAAAACACAATAGATCATCATCAAACCAGGAACAGAAAATACATATCTTTCCTTTGATTGTGAAATAATACCTGTAAACTGTAGCCTGTAAAACATAGGTTTTAACCTTGCAGTAATGTAGCTCATATGGCATATTTGATCATCATACTCATTTTGCCTATAAAGATAGTGACAAATACGTAACTTACTACCGTACTTTGACTGCAAATCCAGTTCTCCAATACATCCAAGATCAACAAGCTTTTACAATATAATGGTGTGACATATACATTTTTTAAAAAGCCTTTAACAATTTGCAATATACAGTTTGGTTGAACTTGGGTAGTAATGTTCTTGAATGCACTGTAAGATTTTTTTTAAAATAATAGGAGATGGTGATCAGTAATTAGAATTAAAGGATGAATGTGTTTAGTTTGCTAGCTTGCTTGGTATATAGATGTTTAGTGCTTTTCTTTTTAATAAGTCAAATCATTAAGGCTGCAATCCTATGTAAACTTAGCTGGGAGTAAACTCTACTGAATTCAGTGGCTTTAATTCTGAAGAGATATGCACAGGGTTGCAATGTTAGTGTGGTAGTTGTGTGCAAATACTTTTTTGGCATGTTTGTTTGGGAAACTGGGGTTGATCAACAAACTATTCCATAAATATAGAGAAATGTATCCATTTATTACTCTTTTCTATTTGCCTTTCAGTAGGGCTTTTCCCCTACTAATTGATTTTGCACTTAGGTCAGTTTGATTACACTGAATTTAATATGACAATTTCTATGAGTATTTTTCCTTGAATTGTTCTTACTGGAGAAGATACAAAAAATTCAATAAGGTATTTATTTCTATTATTTGTTATACTCTGATATAAATTATTTCTTTTTAATGCTGCTTATTAAAAAGTTTTCTGATTATTTCCCAGAAACTGTTTTGGTATTATTTCCTGCCTAAAACCAGAGTAATATGATTCAGTTTTCACACTGAGATATATTGTCTGCAGCAAAAATTGTGACTGGCCATATGAGTCAATGCAAGTCACTAATATTAGCAGAGCCCCAAGAAGTATTAAAGTAGCAATGAGCAATTAAATGTCAACCCAGTCAATATCATATGTATGACAAAGCCCCTTTTCACATGACACCCCACAAACACACACATACACTTACACCCTTTCAAGAATGGGGAAAGTATTTCAGGTCCATAGAGTAATGACCTGTTTCTTGAAAACCAGAAAAAGGTAATAAAAGGCATCCTCTCCTCTTAGACATGTACACCCTTCTGAATATCTTGACACACACACTGCTGTGACCCTGCACAACTGGAGCAGAAACCTGGACCAAAATTCCTGGCTCGTTCTTAATCATGTGTATATATGCCTTTTAGGGTCATGCTGTTATCTTTGCCTATCAGTGAAAGGGACAAATATGTATGTGCTTGCCTTGTGTACAAAGATAAAGGTCTTCTACAGAATAAATTCTGTATTCTGTATTGGGATTATTCCACACATCCCCCTGACTTCCTGCATCTATAAATGAACGCTATCTACTGAACATTCATATAACTTTATTTCACAGAGGGATAATTTTCTGAATTCAGGCTGTTATTTTCACTGTTAAGAGAAAAACAAGGAGAGCTGAGGTATTTTAAAATTTCCATCTGAGATCAGTGTATCTAAAACCAAGACCAATAATATTATTTTCATTATATAATAATAGTACTAACTTACTCTGAATAGAAAAACCCAAAACTGAAGCACTATTTCAGCACTGACTAGCATTTTTAAACAAACACATTCATAAATAGAAGTTCAGACTATTAAAATATGTATTTTTAAACAAACACATTCATAAATAGAAGTTCAGACTATTAAAATATGCATGACTCATGGATTCTGTAGTTGCTTCCGCAAGGTTTCCTTCACCACTTCCTGGCCAGAATATCTTTAGGAAGATATTGGCCAAGATTCTAGATGAAACTGTGTGGGGAATTCATGCACAGCTCTTTACCACCCCCACAAAGCAGCTCTTAGGCCCCACAGGTGTTACTCAGGCTGTTTATTGGCAAGGAGGAGGGAGGTGAGCAGGCAGAAGAGAAATGAGGTGGCCTCATTTTTCCTTTCCTGGCTAGCACTGGGTGATGCCTGGTTGCCTCCTCCCCTGTAAATGGTTGGAGAAGGGCCGGGGGCCTGAAGGCTGTCTTGGGGGTGTTTGGGAATGTTGCTCAAGGAGCTAGAGAATACCTCTTCACACAATAGCCAAAAACAGACATATAAAGCTGCTTTCCTATCTTGGTAAACTGAGGAAGGTATCGTGTGCTCTGAAATAAATCATTCCAGGCTGCTTCTGGGCCAAGAAATGTAAGATCTGAACGATATTTTTTTTTCTACAAAGCAGTGTGAACTGTTCTTGTAGCAAAATCAGTATAATCCAGTTCTTCTTCCTCCTCCTCTTCTTCTTCCTCCTCAATAAAATCAAGAAGTTCGTGGTCATCTCTTTCACCTGTAATGGAAATATATATATATATATATCCTATGTGAGTTTTAAGTGCACACGAAACACATAGGCAAGAATCATATTTTCTAGCTCCAACAATATTTTGCCCATCTAAGAAACAATAAACAGAAACTAATCTTTAAAAATAAAGAATCCAAGGTTTACTTAGACATATTTATATTAAATATAAATTGGTTGCCTTTTTATTAAATATGGATCCTGTACAAGGAGGAAGGTAGGAAATTAAATTAAATTGTCTACAGTATAAACATACGCACAATGCAAAGTTTCATCTGCAGCATATAGTCCCTACTAGAGCAGACTCATTGAATCAGTGGGATCTGCATAAGTGTAGACTCAAAATTCAATAATTGATTCAACAAATTTACTCTAGTTGAGGTATGCTTTAGACCATAATATTAGTTTCAGCAACATGAACTACTGTCACGTCCCAACACAGGGAGATTCCAAGAGGCTGTAGAGTTCTCCCTAAGCATATAAATCCCATTCCTTTCTACCTGGATGATAATTACAAAGGGCACAACTCAAGAGAGCATAATGCCTTCTTACATCTAGCTGACTTCAGTATTAGAATTACATGTACTAGCATCTCACAATAAAACCAGTGGAACTTAAAACACCCTTAACTTTATTTTGCTTATATCTCTGTGGAGAAAATATGAAAGAAAATCATTTGTAGCATGAAACCATGACTTCCTTCCTGTCTGACAGCTCAAAATCTTACACTATATCAGGCCAGTATAAGGTATACCATAGACCACAACATAGTAAACCAGTAGTATTAGTACACACAATAGACCAATAGTATTAGTACACACAGCAGAATGAAAGTGGGTTGAAGGAAATGCATTGGGCTAACATTCACCCAATTTGTCCTAATGTAGTGATGTGGAAGACATCTAAAAGAGTGTAATAGAGCCCTGTCCTCCTGCTTCAATGTTCACAAATCCAATACCAGACATTGCACATGGCTGTTAAAGGAGCTTACATGCGCATCCTGCGGCTTCATCTTCCATCTTCTGAGACAAGGTACATGAGCTTTGACCTTAAGTTCAGAAGGTAGAATGGTGGAGGGCTGGACAACACAGGCCTCCCATTTCCTGTAACAGCTTTAGCACAGCAAGGGGTAAGGAAATTATTGCAACTGCACAGAGACCTCTTGCTCTCTGTAACAGCCTGGTGCACTGCCTCCTTATGCAAAGTGTTTGTGTATGCCAAGGGAAGGGCAGAAAACAGGACTGTTACACCTGCATAAGGAAGAATAGCATCCAGCAATTTGCTGTTAAGCACCTTCAAGCTGACTGTGACTTGTGGCAACTCTATCCTAAGGTGTTCTTGGCAAGATTTATTCAGAATATTTACTATTGCCTTCTTCTAAGGACAAGAGAGTTTGATTTACCCAGGGTCACCCAGGAGTTGAAGCTGAGCAAGGGATTCAAACCTTGATCTCCTAGAGTCCTATTCCAACACTCAAAATACTATCGCACACTGCCTCTTGTACTTCAGTACAATCAAAAAAGCTACCAAAATAATAATTCAAATGAAATTACATGGGATCGTTGCAAGAGCATCTTTAAAAAACTGCAAATGTGCAAAAATAGCATTTTTCTTCATTTTGATTTATGCTACTAGGACAAAATAAAACTATGATATATAAGGCTGCCTTATATCCAAACAAATTATTTGTCCATGAAGACCAGAACTGTCTGCTAATTAGCAGCGGCTTTCCAGAGTCTCAGGTAATGTCTTTCCCATCACTTTGTTGACACTGTCAATGGAAGTTACCAGGGACTGAACCTTTTCAGCATGCAAACTCTGGCTAAAACCCTCTTACTATACTACACTATGCTAATGTAAAAAAAACACTGTGCAAAGCAGCTGCTCTTTATCTAGATCATACACAGTGCTTTGCTGGTTGAGTCTGGTGTAACAGATTTATACTTTCTAGGAAGTCATGTAAATGCAGTCCCTACTGCTCAAGTGCAGTCTTTCACCAACTATTATCTCTCCCCTGGACTCCTCAATAAAGATGTATTAGAGATTAAATATGATGTTTGTGTATAACATTTTCTCAGTGTTTCTGCCTCTTTACATGGAAACTACAGAACAATGAAGAACAATTCTTTACATCATCTTTACAACATGCCTGAATCCAGCTAAAATTCTGTGAATAATTTTTTCTGTTTTAAAAAGTACTGTTGGCTTTGAAGATCCCAACCAATTAATTCTGCAGAAGAATAGGTTGTTGTGGCCTATTCCAAAAGAATGTCTTATTTTAAGATTTAGGTAAGCAGATAATTTATTATAAGAACAATGTACTTTGTGGCAAATGTCATCCTGTTTTCTGCAAGTGTTTATTTATAGTCTTTTGATTTGCCTTCCCTCCTGCAGAGAGATTTCAATCACTCTTTCTCCAATCTTTGTATTCTTATTCATTAAACGCTGAAAGCAAAGTAAGAAAGAGGTTTTTACAGAGTCTTCCATTCTTGTCCAGTTCTTCCTCTATAGCAAGAAGCCGGTTGTATTTGATCACTCTCTCTCCCCGTAAAAGACCTCCCAATTTGATGAACTTGGTTCCCAGTCCAACAGCCTTAGACAAAAAGAATAAATAAATAAATTAAAAATGAACACCAGATTTTAAACCTTCATGGTTAAATAAATACAGAAATCAGTTTATTGCTACTGACTGAATTTTGGTACAAAGTACTGTACAAAATAAAAATTGGGTACAAATTAAAATTATGCCTCAAGAAAACATACACACTATTCATCTTTGCCTGAAAGCCTTACGACTGAAATATGTGTATATTACACTGTCAGTCCATATTTTGAGCATTTATTTTTGAGTGCATGAAAAGTTAGCTTGTTTCTTGGGGCATGACTGTAAAGGTTTTCTTGAAACAAAGGTTAGGTTGTGGGAAGCAATTTAATTTTTAATGTTGTTATAAGAAATCTTATAATAGACTAAACCTCAGCTTCCTGCTGATAATTTACCTGCTTCTCATACATAAGATCTTGGCAGAGCTGCTATGAGGAGGCAGGATTAAAAAAAGAAGTCAGTCCTGAAAGTAGTAAGAGAAGCCACATAGAGTTACAGGTCAGGAAGAGCAGTATATTTTTAAAAGGTTGGGGAAAGAAAGCTAGGGAGACAGCCGAACGCAGAGTGGGGTGATGGGGTGAGAATTCACACATTAATTTTCAATAAATTGCCATTTTTAGTGATATCCCCTGTATAATTATACTTGAACAGAAAGAGACTAGCAGGAGTCCATTAAGACCTGTAATACAAGAAATACTGTTACTGCTCTATGTTTTGAATAATTTACTTAACTTTTCCTTAAAATGTCAGCAAGAGACAATACATATTTTCAGTGTGCTTCACATGTCCACTGTTGCACTGCTTTCCACCTTAAAAGTTCAAAGATTAACTCTCTTTAAAAGCCAACTTCCTCCAGAAAGCCAATTTCCTAAAAGGTTATATGTGACTCAACTACAGACAACATTTGTACTATGAACCAGTTCACAATAAAAAGCAGCATTTGAGCAACTGAGGAGAATTCAGTACTTACCAGGTCCACAAGACTGTCATCAGTAGACTCTCCATCTGGACTTCCTAATACAGAAATGCGCTTCCGATCTATAAGAGAGGGAAAGGGTTTTAATTACCGTATATTCATTACTGATCTATATCCTGCCCTCTCTGTCCTCCATGTGAAATCATACCTTTTGCATGGGGCTATGGCAAGGTAGTTCTGTCTTACCAAGTATTGTCGTGTTTGCTTGAATCCTCTGTCCACAATCCAGTACAG
This sequence comes from Gambelia wislizenii, assembly GCA_030847615.1. NCBI lineage: Eukaryota > Metazoa > Chordata > Lepidosauria > Squamata > Crotaphytidae > Gambelia > Gambelia wislizenii. The sequence goes on along the minus strand of JAUMIR010000003.1, from coordinate 92,531,753 downwards.
AGTTAAAAACTTAAATCTAGTATATAAATGGGCTTGGAGCCATTTAACTCTATGCTGGATTTGTGGACATTCTCTATAACTAATAAAAGTGATACTTATCACCATCAGTCTACACATCACAATAAGTGGTCTCTTCCAACTCTGCAATTCTATGATTCTATGATTCTAAGTAAAAAAAAGTTTATTGAATAAGTCAACAGATCATATCAAACACAGATAATAAAAATACAGAATACATAGAGTATAATAAATTTGAAAGGAAAGGAAAGGGAACCTTTCATTAGACATAGATTTTCCTTGGGTTTTTTTCCGGGCTGTGAGACCATTTTCTGGAATAGTTTCTTTCTGACGTTTCACCTGCATCTGTGGCTGGCATCTTCAGAGAATGGTTGGGTAGGTGTGTGTGTGGAGTTTATATGCTGTGACCCCCTGTTCGGGAGTATATGTAAATTTGTGTAATTGAAAGGTTAGTTTCTGGGTATAGAAATGCAAAGCTCATTAGTGTCTGTTTGGCTAATGGTTGGTTGATGGGCCATTAACATGCTGCTGGAAATTCCCCTGTCCCTGGGAGGAATTCCTTTGTAAGAGCTGAGGTTTTTATTCTATTGTTTTTCAAAACTGGCAGTCAGATTTCGTTTACTTTTAAGGTTTCTTCTTTCCTGTTGAAGTTGTCCAGGTGTTTGTGGATTTCAATAGCTTCTCTGTGCATTCTGACATGATAGTTGTTGGCCTGGTCCAGAATCTCTGTATTTTTAAATAGCATTTTGTGTCCAGGTTGGTTTATAATATGTTCTGCTACTGCTGATTTTTCTGGCTGGCCCAGTCTGCAGTGTCTCTCATGTTCCTTGATTCGTGTTTGCACACTGAGTTTAGTGGTCCCTATGTAAACTTGTCCACAGCTGCATGGTATGCGGATCCATGGTATGCATGGTACCCTCTCACAGCTGCAGGAGTTTACTACATACCATGCAGCTGTGGACAAGTTTACATACAGACCACTAAACGCAGTGTGCAAACACGAATCAAGGAACATGAGAGACACTGCAGACTGGGCCAGCCAGAAAAATCAGCAGTAGCAGAACATATTATAAACCAACCTGGACATAAAATGCTATTTAAAAACAGAGATTCTGGACCAGGCCAACAACTATCATGTCAGAATGCACAGAGAAGCTATTGAAATCCACAAACACCTGGACAACTTCAACAGGAAAGAAGAAACCTGAAAAGTAAACGAAATCTGGCTGCCAGTTTTGAAAAACAATAGAATAAAAACTCAACACTTAAAAAGGAATTCCTCCCAGGGACAAGGGAATTTCCAGCAGCAGTTAATGGCCCATCAACCAACCATTAGCCAGATACTAACAAGCCTTGCATTTCTATACCCAAAAACTAACCTTTCAATTACACAAATGTACATATACTCCCCAACAGGGGGTCACAGCATATATAAGTCCACATACACTCCTACCCAACCATTCTCTGAAGATGTCAGCCACAGATGCAGGTGAAACATCAGAAAGAAACTATTCCAGAACACGGTCTCACAGCCTGGAAAAAAAACAAGGAAAATCTATGGATGCCGGCCATGAAAGCCTTCGACTTTCATTAGACATTTTAAAAAATATTTTTCCTTAAACTGGATGCTTAAATTGGAAAAAGGAAAACATTCTCTGTCACTAGTTCATTAGAGCATTGTAGAACAACATTCAATTTATCAACAGCAAATACTATGTGTTCTGTGCCTTCAAGTTGTTTCCAACTTATGGTGACCCTAAGGTGAACCTATCATGGGGTTTTCTAGGCAAGATTTGTTCAGAGAGGGCTTGCGCTTCCATTCCTCTGACGATGAGAGAGTGTAACTTGCCCAAGGTCACCCAGGGGGTTTCCATGGCTGAATGGGGATTCGAACCTTGGTCTCCAGAGTTGTAGGCTACAACTATGTAGTCTTCCTATAGGTTGATAATTTGGGGAATGTATTAAGGACATATTAGGCTTTTGTGATATTCATGTAACTGAATACCTCATAAATGAAATTCTGAAGCCTATGGTCATTTATTTCAGCAGCTTTGTTACACAATGACATTTTGTAATTTTTCAATGAAAATATACCACAGAAACCAATTGTATGCATGATACACCTGGTCATCCAGGCTCTATACAATGTTTTGAACTTGAACTATAGTCTAAGAAATGATAAGAATTCATAGCAATATTTCAAATGTGTGCCCCCAGCCTGATTATCGAGGCAATTTAGTCTACTAAGCACTCTCCAGCATTGGCATTTACCACATTTAAATATAAAATATTGCACACTTTTCACAGATTTTTAAATTCAGTTCCTTTTCCTCTCACCATCTAAAAGCTGGGTCATTTGTACAAGGTCAGAAATTTTAGTTTCATTGGTATATTTTAAGACGAGACCCCTGCATTTGGGCGTGCTCATGCTTTTGTCCTCCAGAAGTTTAGACACATTCCTGCAGCAATCTTCTGCGATAAGATAGCATTTGGAACCCAGAGTATTGCGTAAGACAATCCACTGCTGCTTGTCCTATACAGATTGTAAAAGAAGTAAATAACAAGTGCAAAGAAAGCAAGAGAAGTCATGAATTAGAAAAGGGGAAAAGATACCTTCAGAGTTAACTTCAATACATTCAAGTTGTTATTGTTGTTATTTCTCATCTTTTTCTTAATAATGAGACTTAAGGCAGCTAACAACATATTTAAAAACAATACAGAACTACACAAAAGCTTCAATAAAAGTACAAATATAATTTTTAAAAAAACAATTGATAAAGTTAAAAACATTAAACATTAAAAACATTAAGATTTATTGTAAGACAACATACAAACCTTAAAAATAGCACCGCACGGCATTAAAACCCCACACCAGTCACTTTCCAAAAGCCTGACAGCATAAACTAAACTTGCTGATGAAAGGAGAGCAAGAATGGAGCCATTCTAGCCTCCCTAGGGAGGGAGTTCCAAAGTCTGGGAGCAGTCACTGAGAATGCCCTTTCTCTTGTTCCAACTTAATGAGCCTGAGGAGGTGGTGAGACAGAGTGAAGAGCCTCTCCAGATGAACTTAAGAGTTCTAATGGGCTCATAAAGGGAGATATGTCCTTCAGATCCCCATATAGGGCTTTATAGGTAATCACAGAGTTAGGATATGAATATAAAGTGTGTTCATATAACAGACACCCCCGGGGTTCTTAAGAATGGTAGATCCAGGGGAGGTGTTTTAATGATGGGCAGGGAGACAAGCACAGGGGTTGGCCAGGGCATAGACACGCCCTGGCTAGGAGGAGGCAGGAACGGGGTTCTGGCAGGGCCTATTTTACCCCTTGCCATCCCTGGCTTCCTCCTCTTTCCCACTTGATTGGAGAGGGGAGAACATCCATCACCTGGAACTTTTTTGAGCCACAAGGGAGAGCTACGTTAGCTGGGCTGTGCTTGCATGGTTGTACGATTGGGCAGCCCAGCAGTGTGAATGTGTGTGTGTTTGTGTGTGATTGATTCCTTAGCGTTGTTGTAATTTAATTCTAACTAAATTGAATTTAATGTTCTTTGAATAAAATTGACTAAATTGATTTTATTATTATTATTGCTATTACTATTAGATTTAAACTAGATTAAACTTTAAACGGACCAAACTTTAATTGGTTATTTTTTAATTTGATTTGATTTGATTGGTTGCTTTGTTACCACCCCCCCCCCACACACACACACTCCTTCTTAAGACGTACCCTTGGTCTCTGTCTTTGATTCCTTGCTTGGATTCTGCCTTTGATTCCTCTGCCGCGCTTGGCTTCCCCATGCACCTTCCCACTCACCCGGGCCTCCCCCACCCACCCCCTTTTTTGGGAATCTGCTTTTGGGCATCCGCGGCCTCCTGCTCCCCCCCTCGCTCCTCGCTTTGATTCCTCTGCCCCCTGCGGCCGCTCTTGGCCACTCTGCTTCCCGCACGCCTTCCCACTCACCCCCTTTTTGGGCCCAAATATAATACATCACTAAAATTTATTCAAATGAACAATGTACAGTCTACACTATAAATAGTGGTATGGGAGAATGTCCATAGAACACAAATTGTTTGTTGAAGAAAAAAAAAGATGAGCCAAGGTCTCATCCACTTCTTCATTTAAACAGAAGCCAGACCCCTTGTATATTTGTAATTATCATCATTATCTTCAAGTTTTGTATACATGTTGCATGTATACGCAGGTAATCTGTACTGTTCATGATTTAGAAAGTTTGTGTTTAAAGTACTTGCAGAACTGTCCTTATATGTAGAATTTATTGTGTGTTAACATTTGTTCCTTTTCAAAGATGTCCTTTACCATTGTTTTATTCTCGTGACTTACTTATGTTTGTTTGAAAGTGTATTATTTTTACACAGGATATAATGGATTCTAATGTAATTGTTATCTGTAGTTAACCTATACAGGCATGCATTTTAAGAAGGATTTATCTTTGAGGACTCATTAAGTGTAAGTTCACAGCAGATGGTAGCCTTGACTCAAGATACCATAATTAATGATAGATGAAACATGGAGGTTGGAGTGGAAGTCTTACTATATAAACAGAGTGGTGGTGGCATTCAGCTGTGGGGGGGTGAAGGAGAAAAGGTAGTCTTGTTTTGTATAAATCTATACTCTAGTATTGGTAAGTACTAGATTGAAGCTGGTAAATATGTACACTTAGAATATTGTTATGATTAGGTTTTCCATGGCTTTTTTCTGGGCTGTGAGGCTGTGTTCTGGAAGAGTTTATTCCTGACATTTCACCTGCATCTGTGGTTGGCATCTTCAGAGAATGGTGGGGTAGGGGTGTGTGGAATTTATGTACTGTGAGTAGGTTTTTTTAAAAAAAAAAACCAACACTTGAGCCTTTTATAGATTTTCTTTGGGTTTTTTCTGGGCTGTGAGGCCATGTTCTGTAATAGTTTCTTTCTGATGTTTCGCCTGCATCTGTGGCTGGCATCTTCAGAGAATGGTGGGGTAGGGGTGTGTGGGGTTTATATACTGTGAGTAGGGGATTTTTTTAACCAACACTTGAGCCTTTTATAGATTTTCCTTGGGTTTTTTCTGGGCTGTGAGGCCATGTTCTGGAATAGTTTCTTTCTGACGTTTCACCTGCATCTGTGGCTGGCATCTTCAGAGATTCCAGCGTTTCTATACCTAGAAACTAACCATTCAATTACACAAATTTACATATACTCCACAGGGGTTCACAGCATATAAACTCCACACACACACCTACCCAACCATTCTCTGAAGATGCCAGCCACAGATGCAGGTGAAACATCAGAAAGAAACTATTCCAGAACACGGCCTCACAGCCTGGAAAAAACCTAAAGAAAATCTATGGATGCCGGCTGTGAAAGCCTTCGACTTCACACTTGAGACTTCTGTGTGGAGGAAATATTGGACAACATAAAACTTATATTGGGCACTGATAAAGACTGCCAGTCTGACGTCTGGCTTCTGTTTAAAATTAAATGAAGTATCAGATGAGGGCCATCTTTTTTCCTTCGACAAATGATTTAAATTCTATGGACCTCCTCCCATACTGCTATTTATAGTGTGGACTGTGTAGTGTTCATTAGAATAATTGATTAGTTTAGTGATTTATTATATTTATTATACACATTGATTTTTGTGTTTCGCCTCAGGTGTTTATTACTCCAGACTCTTTTGTAAAGTCTTCCAAATGCGCTATGTGCCTTTGCTAATCTGAGATCGATCTCTTTGTCAATCTTGGCATCTGAGGAGATGATGCTTCCCAGGTAGGTGAACTGGTGAACGGACTTAAGCACAGAGTTGCCGACGGTAATGTGGGGATGGTGGTGTTCGTCCTTTGGTTCAGGCTGGTAAAGAACTTCCGTTTTCTTCAGGTTGACTTCTGCTGAAGAAGATTGTAAATAGAGCCATTGTACTGTCTACGCTCCTTTATGGGTCTGAAACATGGCTCACCTATCGCCAACACCTACAACTCCTCGAACGCTTCCATCAGCGCTGTTTACGCACAATCCTAAATATACACTGGACTGACTATGTGACGAATGTTGCTGTCCTTGAGCAAGCAGGGATCACCAGCATTGAGACCATGATATTGAGAATACAGCTGCGCTGGGCAGGGCATGTTTCTAGGATGGAGGACCATCGCCTCCCCAAAATAGTATTCTATGGTGAACTCACCACAGGTCAGCATAAGAGGGGCGCTCCAAAAAAGCGATACAAGGACTCCCTGAAACAACACCTCAGGCTCGGCCAAATTGATCACCAACAATGGTCCGCCCTGGCCTCACATCGGGAGGCATGGAGACACACTATCCACAATTGCTGCAGCCTTATTTGAGAACTCACACCGAACAAGTCTTGAAGAGAAATGACAACGCAGAAAAAATCACAACCCAGAAACATCACCTAAGGAAACCTTCTGCTGTGCTTTCTGCAACCGGACTTGTCTATCTCGGATTGGCCTTTTGAGTCATCAGCACGCTTGCAGAAAGTGCGGGATATGTCTTTCCTGAATCTTCATTTGCGAAGAGAAGCCAGAGAGAGATATTTGTTATATACTTTCACACACACACACACACACACACACTTCCATACATATACATACAGTATGCCTATATAAATATACATACATACACACACACACACAGGTAAGTGAAAATTGAGTAAATCTCTACAGCTGCCATGTTTCCTAATGGACATGCAGAGCTTAAGGGGGCAGAAAAATTATTAAGACAAGTCGCAACTGCTGTGAAATGCCATTACTATGAGGGACTCTGTATAGACAAGCCCCAGGAGTACCCCCATACTACAAATCTGGGGAATGTAACCCCATCAAGAGGAGTGTAATGCCATCTAACACAGGCTGAATCCCTATTCCCAGATGTCTTTTGACTGAAAAGAAGCACCTCTGTCTTGTTTTAATTAAGCTTCAATTTGTTTGCTCTCATCCAGTCTTGTTAAAACTGCCCAGCACCAGTTTAGCACAGAAACAGCTTCCTTAGAATTAGGTGAAAAGGACTAATAAAGCTGGGTAACATCAGCATACTCATGACACCTGAACACCAAACTTTGGACAACCTTTCGCAGCAGTTTCATGTGTGTTAAATAGCACAGGGGACAAAAAAGGACTCAACTTTTGGCCTATACAGCCATAAACATGTTTGGCGACATATCTTAGACCTGCTGAACTAAAGTGAACTGATAACATGACAGTAGTGTGAACTACTGCCAGCTTCCAGCTGTCCAAATATGTAATGCAATTTAGAGAAACTTTAAAGTCATATTGAATACTTAAACTCATGCAACTGCCTTGACACTGATTTTTTTTTCAGTAGGACAATCCTATATATGGAAAAAAGGCTCATTGAGATAAGTGGGGCTTACCCCCATAAAGCACGTCAGTTTCAGTGTATTCATTTTTTTAATTATAATTTTTATTATAGCCATTGTCTCCTGCCTTTCAGGTTACAAATCCTTCCATGACAGCTCACATGAAGCTTAAACAATAATAAATGTGCTTAAAATTATCTCTCTCTCTCTCTCTCTTTCTCTCTCTCTCTGGATTTTCTTTGCAAACGAAGATTCAGGAAGGACTCATCCCGCACTTTCTGCAAGCGCGCTGATGACTAAAAAGGCCAATCCAAGATAAACAAGTCCGGTTGCAAAAAGCACAGCAGAAGGTCTCCTTGGGTGATGTTTTTGGGTTGTGATTCTTTCTGCGTTGTCGTTTCTCTTCAAGACTTGTTCGGTGTGAGTTCTCAAATAAGGCTGCAGAGTTGTGGATAGTGCGTCTCCATGCCTCCCGATGTGAGGCCAGGGCGGACCACTGTTGGTGATCAATTTGGCCGAGCCTGAGATGTTGTTTCAGGGAGTCTTTGTATCGCTTTTTTGGAGTCATAGTCAGTCCAGTGTATATTTAGGATTGTGTGTAGACAGCGCTGATGAAAGCGCTCGAGGAGTCGTAGGTGGTGGCGATAGGTGACCCATGTTTCAGATCCATAAAGGAGGATAGACAGTACAATGGCTCTATACACACTGATTTTTGTGCTTTGCCTCAGGTGTTTATTGCTCCAGACTCTTTTGTGAAGTCTTCCAAATGCACTATACGCCTTTGCTAATCTGTGATCGATCTCTTTGTCAATCTTAGCATCTGAGGAGATGATGCCTCCCAGGTAGGTGAACTGCTGAATGGACTTGAGCACAGATTTGCCAACGGCAATGTGGGGATGGTGGTGTTCGTCCTGTGGTGCAGGCTGGTAATGAACTTCTGTTTTCTTCAGGTTGACTTCTAGCCCAAACAGCTCTGCAGCTGTTGCAAAGCAGGACGTTAGGCGCTGCAGAGCTGCTTCTGTGTGGGCAACAAGGACAGCAGCATCGGCGAAGAGCAGCTCATGGACTAGATAGTTTAGAGTCTTAGTGTGAGCCCTCAGACGGCTTAACTTAAACAAGCTACCATCAGTACGGTAACGTATATAGATGCCGTTGTCTTCTTCAAGCTCTGCCATAGCCCTTTGGAGCATCGTGCTAAAGAAGATTGTAAATAAAGTTGGTGCAAGAACACAACCTTGCTTCACTCCATTAGTTATTAGAAAGGGCTCTGAAAGAGCATCGCCATATCTGACTTGACCACGCTGGCCCTCGTGTAGCAAGATAATCATTTTAAGGAATTTGGGGGGACATCCTAGTCTTTCCAGGATCTGCCACAGACCTTTTCTACTTACAGTGTCGAAGGCTTTGGTGAGGTCGACAAATGTTACATAGAGACCCTTGTTCTGCTCCCTACATTTTTCTTGCAGTTGTCTAAGGGCAAATACCATGTCTGTAGTACTCCTATTGGCTCTGAAGCCACATTGGCTTTCAGGAAGAAGTTCTTCTGCAATAGCAGGAACTAATCTGTTCAGGAGTATCCTTGCAAGGATTTTTCCAGCAATAGAGAGCAGTGTTATGCCTCGATAGTTTGAGCAGTCGGATTTTGCTCCTTTTTTCTTGTACAGGGTGATGATGACTGCATCTCGGAGGTCTGATGGCAGTTCCCCTTTTTCCCAGCAATTCACAAGGAATTCGTGGAATTTTTCGTGGAGTGCATGACCTCCGTGTTTCCAAACTTCAGGTGGGATTCCATCAATCCCAGCTGCCTTGCCGTTTTTCATCTGCTGTATGGCCTTAAGGGTCTCTTCCAAAGTGGGAGCTATGTCCAATTCATTTTTCATTGGTGCAGTGGTTAAATGCCAGTGCTGCAAGCCACCACGTCGCAAGTTCAATTCCAGCTGGCTCCAAGGTTCACTCAGCCTTCCATCCTTTCGTATGTCGGTAAATTGAGTACCCAGCTTGTGGGGGGCAATTAGCTAACACACATTGGAAACTGTTTAATGCAGTTAGATGTGTAAATAGCTATTGCTTAAAACAATTTGTAAGCCGCTCTGATAGCCTTGTGGCTAAAGAGCGGGGTATAAAAAAAATGTTGGATAGCTGAGCCTTGGACTACTCGGTTGGCGCTAAAGAGACTTTGAAAATGTTCAGCCCAACGATTCAGGATGGAGGCTTTATCAGTAATTAATGTTTGACCATCTGTACTGTATAAGGAGCTTTGGACCTGATAAGTAGGTCCAAACACTGCTTTAAGAGCTTCATAAAATCCTCTATGATCACCCAGATCTGCACAGCGTTGTGTCTTTTCTGCTATATTGATCCACCACTTGTTCTGCATGTCTCGGAGTTTTTGTTGTAGTTTACTTCATGTGAGGCGGAAAGCTGCTTTTCTTACATGGCAGGTTGGCTGGGTGAGGTATGCCTGGTGAGCAGCTCTCTTCTTTGCCAACAGCTCCTGGATCTCTTGGTTGTTTTTATCAAACCAGTCTTGATTTTTCTTGTGGGAGAAACCGAGGGATTCTTCTGCAGACTGGAGGATACTGTTTTTGATATGTTGCCAAAGCACTGTAGGAGAAGGATCTGTAGGATGGTCTTCAAGTTTTGTTTTCAGGTTTGCCTGGAAGTTGTCTCTCATGGTAGCTTGTTGGAGATTGTTGACTTGGAGTCTCTTCTTTAAGATGCCACCCCTCTTAGGTTTGAACTTAAGATGAAGATTTAGTTTACATCTGACGAGGTGATGATCTGTTTGGCATTCTGCACTGGGCATCACTCGGGTATGACGGACATCTCGAATGTCTCTCTGACGGACTAGAACATAGTCAATGAGGTGCCAATGTTTGGATCGGGGATGCATCCAGGTTGTCTTCAAGCTATCTTTCTGCTGAAAGATTGTGTTTGTAATAGTCAGCTGTTGTTCTGCACAGAACTCTAGCAGGAGGCATCCGTTATCATTGCAATTTCCAACACCATGCTTGCCTAAGACACTTTCCCAGGCTTCGGAGTTCTTTCCTACTCTGGCATTGAAGTCACCAAGGATAATAATTTTATCTTCTACAGGGACTTTTTGTATGCGTTGCCGTAGGTCTGTGTAGAATTTGTCTTTCTCTACAGGGTCGGTTTGCATAGTTGGGGCATATATACTAAAGAGAACAACATGTGGGAGGCGTAAGGAAATAGTGCGATCAGAGTGTCCTGTTGGCAAGGTTTCGAGTTTGGAGGCAATGGAGTTTTTAATCATAAAGCCTACTCTTGAAAGATGTTTTTCGGTTTTGGGTTTGCCAGACCAGTAAAGTGTGTAGCCAGCGCCATGTTCTTTAAGGCTGCCTTCCTCATGGAAGTGAACTTCACTAAGAGCAGTGATGTCAATATTAAGCCATGATAGTTCATGGGCTATTAGGGCAGAACGACGCTCAGGCCATCCACTATCTTCAGAGTCTTGCATGGTTCTGATGTTCCAGCATGCAAGTGTCAGTTTATTTACACCTTTGGAGGCCGGTGTGTGCCTTTGTTTCTTTGCCTTGGTTTGACCGCACCAGAAGATTCCCGTTGGCTGCGGCTAGCCAACCAGGTAGTTGGGGATGAGCTTTCGTTAGGCCACCTTTTCTAGGCCCCTCTCCATATGGAGCAAGCAGTGCTCTCCTTAAAAAAGGCTGCTTTGTCGTTCAGGATGCTGCCGAACAAGACTGTCATCTCCCGGGTCAGCCTCGAGCGGCCAATGTCCTGAACCGCCTGCATGCAGGGTTGGGGCTGCGGCTTCCAGTGCATCTTTACACCTGCCGTTTTGTCTCTCGCCTGTCGCTACAGGGCTTTTTTGGAACTGGATTTGTCATTCGAGCCTGTGCAATGGATTTTTCTGGTGGAGTGCAGCGTGCACAGAACTGGCCTCACCCTTTAAACCAGAGATTCATCTGCCGTGGCCTTGCAAGCATGGACGGGGCAGCGAGGTCCTCGGGCCGTAGGTTTGATCAGAGTTTCCTTCTCTTAGATGGTTGACCTTACAGGGTTGGACGAGCACCATCTGTCCGGGTTTGGGATTAGAGTTTTCCTTCTCCTAGGACGGTTGCCACAAGGCTAGAGAGCCCATCCTGCCCTTTGATGCTCTTTGTCAAACCCTTCACTTTTGACCTGTCTGGCATGGGAGACCTTACCAGTGGCTATTATGCCACCGCCAACATAGCTCAAAACATCATTAGGGTACGCAAGCCTCTCTCCCACGACAAGGGGGCGTCAATGGAGAGAAAAATTATATCTAATCATCAAACAAAGCAAGACTTTTTTAAAAAAATAAAAGCAGTAAGATGAACACCCCACAAAAAACCTGCAGAAATATAATCTTTATGACTGGCCTTAGTTAATAAATGTTCTCTTAAAATCTACAGTCCATTCTAATTCTCTGTTTCTCTCTTTTCCCCCCACTTTCTCTCTGAAAATAAGATTTCAATATGATGTAAGCAGTTCTCCTATATATAGGCCCATATTCTGCTAAAATGAGGCATGCCCACTGAAATTATTGGAAACTATGTTACTTACACAGGAATACCTTGGTTAACAAAACCTCTGACAAAAAGACTCCTTTTTAGAAAGTTTTATATGCCCACACAGCCATCCTTTTTTTTAAGCAACATCCCAAGGAGGGTGTTGGAGGCACACTATGGAGAAACACAGACTTTTGGTGTCCAGTTACAAAGTGGATCTGCATTGATCGGGCGGTCGTTTACATGGGCAAATATTCCTCTAAATATACCACTAAGATAGCTCATAGTTCACATGGACCGCAGCACAGCATCGCCTCATTCAGAAGGGGGGAAGGTAAAACACCCAAATATAGCGTGGCAAGGTATGTCGCTACTTTTGCTGGTATATTTACAATGTAGCACTTTATTGGCAGTGTAAACTACCATTCTGTTAAGGGCTGCAGCAGATCTGTATTGTGATTGGTTGCTCTGATGCAAGGGGCTGGCTTAAAAGAGGGGGACTGAGTTCAGTAGCGTTCAGGAAACTTTGAAAAATTCTCTCTGCTATTCTGCAAGTCTGCCAAGAAAAAGGATTCCCAAGACCTTTCAGTCATAAAGTTCCCATCTGTCAGCTCTGCTTGGGGGAGGGAGAGAGAGCGAGAGAGGGGGGAAGGAGGGGGGACTGAGGGAGGGAGAGTCAAAAATCCTCTGCTATTTTGCAAGTCTGTGAACCCTGACTAAACAAATCATGCTGAAAAAACTTGTGATAGGTTCACCTTAGGATCCTCAGCATGGCAGCAAAGTCTTTCAGCAGAGAGATTGCTGTCCCTCTGCTTCGGGGAGTGATTGAGTTCATTTACAGGCAGATTTAGAGAGAGACAGAGACAGAGCCACTTCTTTGATTTCCCCCCCTGCTATTCTGGCAGTCTGTGAGTCTTTCTTTAGCTCAAAAATGCAGGGTTCAAAGGAAGGTCTATGCCCTTCCCCATAAAACCTGCCTCTGCTTGGGAGGCCACGCCCCACACACTTTTTCAAGTCTGAACGAAAAAGCAGCATAATTAGAAAAAAAAACCTGACTGGCACAGCTGCGGAAAAGAATTGCCGCAATAAATCTGCCGTGTAAACTAGCCCCTGGAAAACAATGGGAATCTGCTAGGCAATCCTACTGTAAGCTGTATGTGTCTGGTTAGATCATGCAAAGTAAACAGCAGCTTTCACCAGAATCCCATGCGTGAACAGCAAAACAGAGAGGAAAGGGGAAAGCGTATAGCCTATCTTTAACTCCCACCTTGTTAAAGAACCATAGATCTGTAAGTTTGGCCATCAAAACAGAAATCATAAAAAAGTGGAGGCTGGTGAAAGAAAACAATTATTTTTGATGTGAAGTCGAAGGCTTCACAGCCAGCATCCATAGTTTTTTTGTGGGTTTTTTCCAGGCTGTGAGGCCATGTTCCAGAAGAGTTAATTATATAATTATTTTTGAATTTTTGAAGATCCTTTAAAGTGGTCTCTTATGCAAGGCTTACCTAACCTATTTTTTCATTTCACATGAGCATATTGCTAGTTTTTGATTAAAAATTTGCTGAAATGCTTTAAACTTCTTTTTTTCTGGTGCAGGAACCTATCCCTGTTCTTTTCATGGTATTTCTGCCTCTGGTACAAAATTTTATGTTAAAGAAGTAATGCCCAGGAACACATCTACTTCATGAACTCAGGGATATCTGTACATTTATTACATTTAGTTGGGTCAGGGCTACAAAAATAGTACTCTGCGGTGAACTCGCCATGGATCAGCATAAGAGGGGCGCTCCAAAAAAGCGATACAAGGACTCCCTGAAACATCTCAGGCTTGGCCAAATTGATCACCAACAATGGTCCACCCTGGCCTCACATCAGGAGGCATGGAGACACACTATCCACAATGCTACAGCCTTATTTGAGAACTCACGCCAAACAAGTCTTGAAGAGAAACAACAACACAGAAAGAATCACAACCCGGAAACATCACCCAAGGAGACCTTCTGCTGTGCTTTCTGCCACCGGACTTGTTTATCTCAGATTGGCCTTTTTAGTCATCAGCGTGCTTGCAGAAAGCGTGGGATGAGTCCTTCCTGAATCTTCGTTTGCGAAGAAAAGCCAGAGAGAGAGGACTTTTTCGGACAGTCAAAAATAACGCAAGCAGCCTCGTCGCATTGCGAGGCTGCTGCGCTGCAGAGCATCTGTTTCGCATGACACTCTCCCCTGCCGGTACTGTTGCGGTACCGCGGGGAGATTTGAGCGTCATATTTCATCAGTTTTTACTCACGAAAGTTGATCTTGATTAAAAACCAATGAAATATGATGCTCAAATCTCCCCGCGGTACCGCAACAGTACCGGCAGGGGAGAGCGTCATCCGAAACTGACGCTCTGCAGCGCAGCAGCCTCGCAACGCGACGAGGCTGCTTGCGTTATTTTTGACGCGTCCGAAAAAGTCCAGACAGACATTGTTGAAGGATGCAGTTCAATGTGATTTTGAGTCATTCTTTAAAATGCACTACTTCCCAAGTTTCATGTTTTGCTCATTAAACAGCTCCTACCTCTTTCCTCAGTGGATCTACAAATGTTATGATAGAAGGAAATTTATTCGTCAGTTCCAGGTATACATCAACCATTTCATCAGCAGTCTTGTGTGTTCCAAGTAGTATTTCATATTTTCCCTTATTCTAAAATTTAACATATTGACAAGTTACATCGAAGGTGAAGCTAACAAATCATCTTTTAAATAAGCAAAGTAGGAGTAAAATATAGCAATTAGACACTCTGAGAGACCACAAAAGTGGTTCCAGGGGTTGTTTCGCAATGACAATGAATGATTCCCCCCCCCCAATGCCTCCTTCATTTTATAGCAGTGATTCCCAAATTTTGGTCATCCAAATATTTTGGACTTCATCTCCCAGAATTCCTGACTGTTGGCCAAGATGGCTAGGGCTTCTGGGAGGTGAAATCCCAAACACCTGGAAGATCAAAGTTTGGGAATCACTGCTTTACAGTAACATCCCCTTAACATGTAATAACAGCCACAGGTAAGAGAGGACAAACCACTGATAAGGACAAAGAATGTTTAAAATTAAGATAAATAAAATAAAGCTTACATAGTCCATTAGCTCATGTGCAGCACAGTTTAGTCCCAAGTACATATCAGTTCCTAATTTCAAGGAAAGATTTGTACAAGCTGATTGGATCAAGGCCAGAGGATGTTCAAGGCTTTCACTCCCAACTGCAAGACAGCCTAAGTGAGACATTTTTTTAAGAAAAGGTGGCTGCAACAAAATAATAATATTGATATTACTTTACGTATACTCACATGCAAGAAAGTGACCCCCTGAGTTTGGCATAACACACATTCTTCTCCACATCAGTATCTCAAAGTATCTCCTCATCAGTATCTCAAAGACTGTGCAGGTATTACACTGCTTTCAGGTTGGTTGCTCTTCCCCTATACATACATACATGTTGTAGCACAGTTTATGGTAAAACTGCTCCCCCCCACACACTTTGAACAGGATATAGTTAATCAGTGCCTACACATGTGGATCATGTGGTCACTGGATTGCAACTCCTATAACCAATGGTAAAGAATACTGAGAGTTGCAGTCCAAAAACATCTGGAGATTTGTGCAATTCCCACTCTAGCCTACATGAATCACATCGGGTTCTTGTATCAGCTTGGTTCATTAGCCCAATTTCTAGGGATGTGAAGGCAACAATTACTATGTGAGGCTTCTATGAAAATATGTTGTAGGTTTTAGACAACTGACGGGGGGGGGGGGAAGAATGAAGCCATCACACATTACAATGGATTATATACAAGTCTGTCTGGAACTATCTCTATGACAATGAAGTGACCAGTAGGAGCCAGCATGGATTTGTCAAGAAAAAATACTGCCAAACAAATCTTACATTTATTTTTGATCAGATCACTAGTTTACTAGATGGTGGGAATACTGCTGATGTCCTTTATCTGGATTTCAGCAAATCATTTTTATAAGGTCCCCCATAACATTTTGATTAGCAAACTGAATAAAAGTGAATAGATGGGAACATGGTCAGATGGATTCATAATTGGCTGGAAAATCATGCCCAAAGAGTCATTATCAATGGCTACACTTCAGACTGGAAGTAGGCCTCAAATAGAGTGCCTCAGGGTTCTGTCCTAGGGCCATTACTCTTCAACATTTTTATCAATGACTTAGATGATGGGATGGAAGGAATCCTTATCAAGTTTGAAGGAGACACAAAACTGGGAGGGGTGGCTAACACACCGGAAGATAGGAGGAGAATTCATAAAGACCTAGATAAACTAGAAAATTGGGCAGAAATTAATAAAATGAAACCTATTAGAGAGAAATGCAAAATTCTACATTTAGGCCAGAAAAAACAAATGCACAGCTATAGTATGGGGGATACATGACTCAGCAGTGCTTCATAAGAAAAGGACCTTGGGATTATTGTTGATCACAAGTTGAACATGAACCAGCAGCATGATGCTGCAGCAAAGAAGATGAATGCTATTTTACCCTGCATTAATAGAAGCATAGTTTTCAGGTCGAGGGAAGAAACAGTCCCACTATATTCTGCACTGGTCAGCTAACTGCCCACACGCTGCCTTCCCCGGCCTTTCTCAGCGGGGTCCGGGGCTCCAAAGCCCCAGAGTCTGCTGAGAAAGGCTGGGGAGAGGCAGCGCAGCCTCCTCCCCACCCACACGCTGCCTTCCCCGGCGGGCTCCGGGGCTTCTAAGTCCTGGAGTCCCCTCAGAAAGGCCGCGGAGAGGCCATCCAGGCTGGCCAGACATCCTCCCGCTGCCTCCCTCCCTCTGGGGTGGGCCGTGGAAGCAGCATCTGTTATTCGCGGTTTTTCCACATTCGCGGGGGTCTCAAGAACCTAACCCCCGCGAATGTGGAGGGACAACTGTACATCCTAACCTCTTTCCCAACTTCTCTTTCCATTGGAGTGGCAGTTTGAAGGTCTAAAATCTGGAAATCTACTGGCTGACAACGTCCTTTTGATAAGATGATTTGATGGGAACAGTCCTGAGTTCTATTAATGAAAGAAGGACATGATATTTATCTGAAATTTTATGGACCAGGAACAATCCATTAAACTTGCTAGATTGCCTTATTTTTGCTTCTTTGGGAGGGACTCAGTGTTGTATTTTTGCTAAATGTATTCTATTACTGGCTTTTTAGTATTTTATTCTGTATTTATAAAATAATGATAAGAAGCAATAAATTGTATTCTGCTCTGGGGTACAAAGGCAATACATATTCTCCTTCGGTGTATAACTAAAAAGCTCATTCCAGCAAATCTGTGATATATTTGGGTGAATACTTGATGGCTTGTTATATTGTCATCTTATGATTCTAATAATTATGCTTTACAATAACTCACGTTCAACATCAAGACTGCATTATTTTTCTCCTTACCAGAGCTCTTTTTACAGCATCGCGTGAAGCAGACTTTTTACTCTCTGCTGTGGAGCTAGGCGGTTGCACTGGCTATTAGAAATTGTTTAAAAAGACAAGTATTCAGGCAAGTATTAATAAAATGTTAACTATACTTTATCTTAACAACCTTGAGGACATTATGCAAAGTAACATTAAGGAATTCACAGACAAAATGAACATAAACAGTACTCAGAAAACCAAATCTGAAACAATAATGCATTCTTTTATTGTCAACTAAAGAGAGATATCCAACTCAACACTATAAATAACATCACTGAGTTTGAATCAACTATTTCTAGGAAATAAGATGACGCATATAGGACAAGTACAAGCAATTCAGACAACCTCTATAACAGAACACTACATCATATAAGCTATTAGAGTGGACTTGCTTCCCTCAGGTCAGTCTAATTTAACACATTTTAAAATGTTGGACATCTCAGGTGATGATATTAAAGTCCTTAAATAAAGTAAATAAATTCAAAGCTCTTTTTAATGCAACTAGAGCAATATTCAAGTCAAACAGAGAAAAGTTATGCAACTTTACCACATTGTATTAAACTAGCAGTAGAGACTTGTTTGGTTGTTACAGTAGTGTAAGACAGAGAGCCAGCATAGTGTAGTGGTTTGAGTGCTGGGTTAGGACTCTAGAAAATAAAGGTTCAAATTCCTGCTCAGCCACAGAAACCTACTGGTTGACATTCTCTCAGCCTCAACATGGGGCAAGGTCAAACCTCCTCTGAATAAATTTTGCCAATAAAACCCTATGGCAGGGTCACCATAAGTTGGAGTCAATTTGAAGGCACGTAGTAACAGCAACAAAGCAAACAAGTGTCTACTATTATTTTAATATATCTGGAGTAAAGCTGCACAACCATTCTCTATTTGATTCAATATTGTTCCTGTTGCATTAAAAAGGGCTTCTAATTTATTTATTTTTATTTAAGGATGTTAATACCATCACTTGTGAAGACATCTAACAATTTTAACAGTTTAAACAAAACAATCACATAAAATCTGATTGCAAATGAATATTCTTACTACAAACTGCTGTTGAAATCATCCTTGGTTTCAAAAGAGGTTTTGTCATGTGGCACAGAAGGAAACCAGACCAGTGTCTGGTCTGAATGCTCAACTGTGGGGGTGGCTGGGTGGGCTGTCACACCTGAAGAGCTTGGTTATGTAAATGACATTGTGTGTTTTTCTTGGAGATTCAAACAACACAGACCTTGTCCTGGTTTCTTTAGTATCATTCTGTGACCTCAACCATTCTTTCTTCATTCCTCTTTAAAATAAAACAAGCTATTTGAATGTCATGTGTGCCATGTGTTTTTTCAACCTCTAACATAACTGCATTTCAGAGACTGCATCAAATGTCTGATGCCATGTACGAGGCAGCTGTGGTTGCCTCCCTCCTTTACCAATCTCTCCTCCCTTGTTTCCGCACACAAAGCAAGAGGATTTCCAACAGCACTACAGGAGTGATGGCATTTTCACAAGGTATCAGATACTGGGGTATAACTATGGGGGAGGGGGAGAAAATGAAGGCACAGACCTCCCCCAAATAAGAATTCTGCTCCCAAAATGAAATTTCCCTTCTGCTCCCATATATCTAGCATCACAAAGAGAGACATTGAACACCCTTCTCACCTAGGTCTCTTCTATTTGTGGTGTCCGCATCCCCTTGGCAACTTTGCATGTCCTTTTACTGTGGACACCTTAACTGTATTTCTCTCTCTTACCCCTGAGAGCAGGGGTACCCCTGTTCAGGCACCTGTGGACCAGGCCCCCCCAACCAGTCAGTTTTGTTTCCAGGATAGAGAGGAATTCAAATCAGCTAGTTCAGCTAGTATTAATAGTTTGAAGTTTGCCACATTAGACAGGATCTGCAATAAAAAGTTGCAGCATGAAGTAACCCTGTTCAGTCATCCATGCCTTCATCCCATCCCCCACACACACACACCTAGTTTTCTGCTTGTTTGTTTTCCACAGTAGCCAGCCATCATTCTGTATCTTCTGAGCACACTATGTCCTCAAGAGACTCGTTTTTTGTTTTTTTCAGGTGGAAAAAGTATCCTTCCTGAAGTATTTTTCTGCAGACTTCTGGTTTCCCCTAAACCTGTTGACCTCTTGCTTCCTGTGTATGGACAGTGCTAATTTATTTACTTACCTACATAAGCAATGGCATTCACTCTTGAATAATAGAAACCACTTAATTTATAAACATCATTATCACTTTACTCACAGGTTCTATCAACTTCATCAGCTGTTTTTGAATATCCAGACATCTTTCTATAGCCTGGAAAATAGATAATAGCCCTCAAAACCATGCATTTGTTTCTATTAAAAGTAATTTAAAAAAAAAAGAAACTTGTATCTTTGAAATGAAGTAAATAGTATACTTATTAAGCTGTAAATATTCCCTATAAATCTACTGGTAGAGGCACTGCTACTGGCATCCAGGTTGCAAGAGAAGTCCTTGGAGGCCATTTGGGATTGGAGTAGGGGAAGAAAGTCGGGGTGGGGGGAACCACAGCTACTCCCAAGCCCCAATTCTCTTGCAGTGTAACACCAGTTGTAACATTATGCATAATTTGGAGTGTTAATCTCTGCAAGTAGCTAAATTCAGATGTTAGCAGGCAGTAAGTAGGAGTAGGAGGGAATAAACAGGAATCTAGGATAGTATGCCAGTGTGGTGTAGTAGTTTGAGTGTTAGATTAAGACTCTAGGAGACAAGGGTTCAAATCTCTGCTTGCGGCCATGGAAATCCACTGGGTGACCATGGGCAAGTCACATTCTCTCAGCCTCATGGCAAATCCCACCAAGAAAAGCCTGTTACAGGGTTGCCTTAAGGTCACCATAAGTCAGAAATGACTTGAAGGCACTTAACAAAAGGGATAGTTCAGAGCAGGTTTGCTACCAAAGTCTCTCTCTGAGGCTGAGAGAGTATGACTTGTCCAGGGTCATCCAATGGGTTTCCACGGCCATGTGGAAATTTGAACCTTGGTATCCCAGACTCCTAGACCAACATTCAAACCACTGCATCATGCTGGCTCTTGTTAGAATTGTAAGTAGGCATAAATTGTGTTATACATGCAGAGTATTTTTACTTCACACTGGCCATATCCATCTGACAGCAGTGGAGGTCTATGTGTGGAACATGTACCAATGTGCATCAGACAGGGTATACACAATCCTGAATGGGCCTCTATTTGTTTCACAATGTGGCCTAAGCCCCCAGTGTGGGGCACACAGAGGCCCAATGCAGAAGACGTACAGACACACATCACATCAGAATTTTACTTTAGTATTGTTTTATAATCTTATTCATTTTGATTATATGTATTTGTTGGTTTGCTTTATATTATATTGCCTTGGTTTTTGTATTTGTATCTGGATAATTTGTTTATCACTGTATTGTATTAGTTTTATATTTGTATTATTCCTTCCTTTTTCTTTGTGGGTATATTTATTTTAGATCTTCCTGCTGGGGGATTCTGGGCATTGTAGTCCAAAAAGATAATATGGGGGTTTGGAGAGCTGTAGTCCAAATAATATGGCCGGTTGTGGTTGTTTTACTTTGTAAAGCACCAAGTATACTGATGGTGCTACATAAATAAATTTTGATGATGGACAGTATGCAGGACATTAGAACTGCAGAGAGAAACAAGACTAAAACCACTGAACCTTACACATTACTCTAGCACTAGTCAGAAACCTATTGAGCTCTGAAGTAAATAATTTTAAGGAGGGGTGTTGCTCCCTGGGAAAAATATGGCATTGTTCATTGTTGACATGTACCTTAGCACTGAATAAGATAGATGACAATTATAATCAGCAGACAATGGACCATTAGCCAAACAGACACTAATCCTCCTACCATATCCTCCCACCCAAGAACTAGCTGTTCAAATACACAAGTGTACATATCCTCTCCAACAGGGACTCACAGTATATAAACCCCACACACCCCTACCCCACCATTCTCTGATGATGCCAGCCACAGATGCAGGCAAAACATCAGGAATAAACTCTTCCAGAACACTGCCTCAGCTTGGGGGGGAAAACCCACAGAAAACCTATAATTAGCTCTGCTACCATGCTACTGCTATTGAGGTTCTGAGTTAATTTTGTCAATCCACTTTTTATTATGCCATAGCTTTCTTGTGCTGTGATGTGTTAGCATATCCTACTACCCCTCCCACGTGATTTCATAACTGCACATACTGGATAACTTTCGGGGTCACAGTGACAGGACATTTGGGGTCAAGCTGACCAGAGGAACAGTCGAGGTCACAATGACCTGAGATGTGTCTAGCACCATGAAAACCCAGATAGGATTATGTGGAAAGCCCAATCATTAATGGGTCTATAATAATTCTTTCAAACATGCAATCAGTGACCGTCCCTTACCCATACCCTAAAGAAATCTTTCCTATACACCCCACCTGTCTGCACATTAAGAGGCTGTTGCAAATCCCATCAATGTTTTGTCACTCCAAAGCTAAGTCAATCAGCTCATTCCAGACCCTTTTGTCCATTCCATGAGAAAACCATTTAGGCTTTGTCATAACTAGCACACCCCTCCAGGGTACGAAACGGGGGATACATATCCTAGATCCCACCCTAACAATGTATGCCACAGACTGGACCTGCCATTCTGCAGGTCACCATTCTGTACATACATTACAGACTGGCCATGCCATCCCTGTGCCACCCTCAGATGCTATCTGAATCCCTCCACTGTGTAGACCTTTTTCTCCAAGACTGGTAACTCTCATCCTTCTATCCGCAGCTTCTCTCTATCCAACCCTTCTCACCTTTCTCTTCAATAGCCTTGTATGGTTCTTAAGCACTTATGTACATGTATGATAGTGTATCCCCTATATTGATTCAAAGAAAATACTTTGTTTAATTTCAACTGGAATGCTCTCTACAGTTAGTGCTGGTGTGCATAGGTAAAAAGATCCCCGAAGTTACCCAACTCTCATAGGCCTCCTTTATAATACTCCCAAATTTCAAGAAGACACTGGCATTGCGGGTGGGACTCCAACATCCCCCCACCCACGCTTCTTAGGGTAACAAATGTTAACTCTTCATTATTTATCTGATGTCACAAGTTTGATAACTACAGGTCAATGTCAATTCCCACTTGCTTAAAAAGTAGATGACCATATCCAATTGAACCTCATTGTTCTATGGCTTTACTTCTTTCAGATGACTTTGCGCAAGCCCAAATGAGTGTATTACCATACATCTTTGAAGGGAAAGGATAAACAGGTTGTCTGGGATTATGATGGATGAATATATTAATCTACGAAAGCTAGTTTCACATGTTGTCTTAAAATCACTTTATTTGTAGATATTTGCTTTGCTATTCTGTCTCTATTGAATGACACGTATTACCTCTGAAGATGAATTCCCATTTTGTGAAAATTAAATTCCCACTACAAGAAATTTGCTAAGTCTTTCTATTGTCATTGTTCCTTATTTTCCCTACCCACAAAAGGCATAATCTACTGGGAATTTCCTGGATACAAACATCAAATAAATCAAGGAGAGGTGCATTAAAGGTACAACAATTTATTGCATACATTGATGTACAGGATATTTTCTCTACTGTACTTGTGCTCAAATCAGTTATGCTTAAAGCTGCCATCCACTCTTATTCCATTTGATAGCAGATAGAATAGGTATAAGCAGACAGAACCGGGTATATGATTATACACTAAATAAATAATATTTTTTTTATATTTGTATTGCTTCTTCCTTTCCCTTTTAAAAATGATTTTATACAGTTTTATCTGGTTTTAATGTTTTTATTATTGTCCTTGGGAGCCACCTTGGGTCTCATTCTGAGAGAAAGGTGGCACACAAGTGAAATAAATAAATAAACAGCAAACCAATATGTACTTTTTACAGGATTATTATAATATGGCCAAGTGCTTTTCAACAGTGTGTTTGTTAAGGTCAAAATAAGGAAAAAGCATGAAGTACTTGTTTAATTGTTAGCCCAGCTGGGGGTATAAGCATCACTTCCTTCATCAAATTCAGTTTTCCAGGCGATGACTTGCCACAGCTCAAAACTGTTATCATCGGCAATGGCACAGCCAGTTCTTTAGGTACCTCCTAAAATGGAGAAAGGGCATATGATATATTTAGTATTCACAGCAAATAGAAGCCTGATTCCACACATCTCATTTTATTAGTCCTTTGTGGAATGTATTGAGTTGTGCACCATCTCAAATCAGAAAGGAGGTATATGAAATGTGCAAATGAACTGTGCCCCATTTGCAACTGTGACTGGCAAACATGTCAAAGCTTCATTGCCCCATATAATTTGCTAATGATTAGTACATTCCTATTAGACTAAGTATGCATAGGAAAACACAGCTACCTGTAAAATGAAAGAAAGATATACAACAAGATCCCTCATAGATCCTTGCTATGTCATCAAAGGAGTCCTTTGCACGTTAGGAGCAGATAAGACAAATTAGTGCATCAGCAAAGGGCTGAGTTAGGTCCTATGCTCTAGCATAAGGATATCAGTCAGAATTCTTATGATCTAAAGATGCCCTAAGGATTTTAGCAGCAGAGAGTCAGGGCACAGAATGTCAAGGAAAATAAATGTTGAGATTAGGAATCTATGCCCCCTTTGGGTAATTTTAGTCACCAGGCAAATGAGACGCCAGTTCGTCTAGTTGAGAATCGTAAATCTGTCTTTTGATGTTATGTTTTTGGTTCTTGTGTCCTTCAGAGTAGGCAAGGCAGAAACGAAAGTAATTTCTTTGGGTTCTGTTTTGTCTCAGAAGAGTTGGGTATTTTGAGAAAGAAAATATATAAGCAAGGAGGGATTTTTGGTACCAGGTGCTTGGAAACTCCATTTTTCCCTCCCTTTAGTTCTCAAGAAGCTTTGGAGCATACAGAAGCAGGGAGAAATGCTCTCTGTATCCTGTTTTTGGACTTTGTTACTCTTTTAAGCTTAATAAAAGCTATGAAAAGAATACTAAGCTTTTATTGGAATTCTTTGCCAGAGGTATACAAACCTTGCTCAAAAGCCCACGTTTTTGCTGCAAAGTATTGAAGCAAGCCTCACTGCTTGGCTGAACAGAGAGGGAGCGGACTCTGCATTCTACAACAGGTTACGGGCCCAGAGTGGCTAGCTCAGGATTTTATGAGCCGTGACAGCATTTTATGGCCGCAGATTGTTTGAGTCCAAAACTGAGGGGCTCCTAACAAGCGGCAAAGTGGGCAATTTGTTACTCTGGTGTGATTTTTGAGCTGTGGATTTAATTTTGGAGCTTTTTGAAGCTGTTGGAGTTTTTTCGTTGTCTGCGCCTGGCAAGTGGAGGGGATAATAAAAGTTCTGCAATTTGAGAACACCTCTGGAGAGCTGTTGAGACAGAACCATTTGTAGAGTCCTGGCTGGTAAGCTACCCATGTTAGGGCAGCAGATATTGGGCTGAGAGGGGCTAGAAAATTTATGGACAATGTCTCAAAGCGTGGCAGTTTTTCCCTTTCAAAAATTAAATGATAAGAACTATCATTTGTGGGTTGTGAAGATGGAATCCTATTTGCATCAACAACTGATAATGCCCCTATTTTAGCTACCCCAGGACAAGGTGCTTCGGCTCTTCAGTTACAGGCTGAGGAATGAGCTAAGGCGTCACCTATCTTGGCAATTGAGGACAGTCAGCTGGTCTATGTGCGAGGCTGTGCGTCGGCCCAGGAAACTTGGCAGGCACTGAGGCAAGTTTATATCCATGCTGGGACTGGCTCACAGCTTATGTTGACAAGGAAGCTTTATAGACTAAAGTTACAGCCTGGATATTGGAACCCACATTGCAACATTGAGAGAGTATTTTGATAAACTTCAAGAAGTGAATGTGGACTTCACAGAACGGGATAAGTGTTATATCATCCTATCCTCTCTCCCAGAAAATTTCGATAGTTTAGTGCATAGCCTAGAAACCCTACCCGCAGCAAATTTGACCATTAATTTTATTACTGGTCATTTGTTGGAAGAAGAATTAAAATGACAGGAACGTAAACAGGATTTACAACCTTTAAAGGCTTCACAGCCAAAGACCCGCAGTTCTACAAATGGCCCAGTAGATGGCTCCAAAGACTGCAGTAAGGGTGAAGTCCCTGCTTTTGTTGTGAAAGCTAAGCCATGCTGGAGCTGTGGGAAGGAAAGTCATTTTTCTAAGGATTGTAAATCTAAAAAAGGGAAGAATACCAAGACTAAGAAATCTGGTTCCAGCATGACTGTTTCTGCAGTTGTTTTGTAAACTGCAAAGGAGCAAAAATTATATTTAAGCACCTGGGCTCTCGATAGCGGCTGTAACGAACATATTTCCAATTCTAAGGACAATTTTAAGGACCTTAAAGTGACTAGCCTTTCAAATGTGAGTTTGGCTGATGGGTCCAAGCCAGAATGCTTGGGTATTTTGTACAATGTTTGAACATGGATGTAAAAAATATTCAATATGTTCCTGGTTTAAAAATGTGTTTGCTTTCTGTTGCCAAGTTGACACAGGAGGGCTGTGAAATACAATTTAAAGGGAACAAATGCTTTATTTTGAAAGATGGTGCCATTTTGGCTGAAGGTGTTTTCCATGACCAATTGTATTACATGTATGATTGTGTATAGGAACCTCAAACTAGTACTGTGATGGTAAATTCTCCCATGCATGATAATTGTGTGCACCTGATGCATTGGAGATTTGGCCATGCTAGCTTTAAAGTTCTTAAGCAGATGCCTGAAATGGTGGATGGGATGGGCTGAGTTTGAGAGGATGTCAGAGGTACCTGGATTGTCAAATTTGTAAATGATCGAAATCGAAGGTCCATCCTTTTCCCAAGCATAGTGATAGAAAGTCTGAGAGAATCCTTGAATTGATCCATATGGACCTGACTGGCCCCTATCCAGTGTCTTTGGGAGGAGCCAAGTATGTCCTAATTTTAGTCGATGACTACAGCCGTTTCTCCTTCGTATTCTTACTCAAGAGTAAGGATGAGACTTTTCAGACTTTCAAAAATTGGGTAGCTTATGTTGAGAGACATTTCTCTCAGAAGCTGTCATCTCTCCAGTCAGATAGGGGAGGGGAATTCATGTCAAATGAGTTCCAGAGGTGGCTGAAGCAGAAGGGAATTTTCCACAGGCTGACGGCCCCTTTTCACCCCAGTCAGAACGAAGTGGCAGAGAGAAAGATTGGCACCTTGCAGACAATCAAAGATAGCCTAATGTTTGATGCAAACATTGAACAGAAGTACTGGGGAGAGGCTATGTTGACAGCTGCTTATTTGAGTAACCGCGTGCCTTTTCATGTTTTATGGCAAGAAGCCATCTGTGAAGCATATTAGGACTTTTGCATCCTATGCATGGGTAAATATCCCCAAGGCAATCAGAAAAAAGGGAGAACCTAAGGCTAGAAGGCTGAGATTCTTAGGATATGAACAGTCTAGCAAAGCTTGGCATTTTGCTTTGTCAGATGGAAGGGTTTTGATTTCCAGAAGTGCTGAGTTCGAGGAACATGCTAACTGGAATCATGTTCACTCTAACCCAGAGGTGATTCTGCCTTCACTTGCAGATGAGACACAGCCCAGCCAGCAGCAACAGCAGGCTGCTGGATCAGGCATTGACAGTTCCCCAAGATTGGGAGGGGGAAGATCAAAGCAGGAGTCCTCTGGTGCAGAAAATGAATCAAATGCAGATTCTGACAGTGATCAAGTTGAGCCTGTCATTCGCCGACACTCTAACAGAGAGATAAGGGGAGTGAATCCTCTGAGATTCACTGTGCAGAATGTAAAAGTGTGTCAAGTGACTTTTGAACCCGACAATTTTGCTGATGTCCTGAAGTTGCCTCAAAATGAGCAACAGAAGTGGTACCAAGCAATGGAAAGTGAGATTAAATCTATTAAAGATCATCAAGTATATGATATTATTCCACTGCCAAAAGGAGATAAGGCTGTGGGTTGTTGCTGGGTGTACAAAAAGAAACAGATGCATGATGGTAATGTTAAATACAAAGCACGTTTGGTGGCAAAAGGATATTCACAGATAAGGTATCTGAATTATGATCAAGTTTTTGCCCCCACTGCAAGAGCACAAAGTATTAAAATTGCTTTTTCTATTACAAGTCTGCATAAGCTCAAAGTTAATCACTTTGATATAGAGACTGCCTATTTGAATGCGCCACTGGATGAGTGCATATATGTTGAGCAGGCTCCTGGATTTCACAGTGGGGGACCAGATCATGTGTACAAACTTAAAAAAGCTTTGTATGGTTTGAAGCAAAGTGGGAGGTGTTGGTACCTTTGTTTGGATGAACAGCTGAAAAATGTTGGTTTTCAGAACAGCATTGCTGATCCATGTTTGTACACAAGAGGTGTCAACCAAAATTATGAAATTCTCCTCACTTTTGTAGATGATCTATGTTTAATTATCCAGACTGATGTTCAAGTGCAAAAGTTTAAAGAAGAACTAGGTTCAAAGCTCAAACGTAAAGAACTTGGTCAAATTAAAAACTATTTGGGAGTGGATTTTCAAAGGCTTGGAAATGGTGATTTCAAGACGAGCCAAGTTCAGAAAATTGAAAAGGACTTAGATCTTTGTAACATGTCTCAATGTAAACCTGCACCAACTCCTATGTGTTCAGACTTCATAAGTATTGCAGATAATAGGCTGTTTGAACATCCTGATCTTTTTCATTCTGTAATTGGAAGTTTATTGTACATTGCAAGATGGTCACGCCCTGATATTGAATATGCTGTTAATATTCTGTCTAGGAAAGTGTCAAAGCCAACCCAACATGATTGGCAAGGTTTAAAGAGATTGTTCAGATATTTACGTGGAACCATAAATTATGGCGTAAAAATTAGTTCACAAGGTTGCCATGAGTTAAAAGCTTTTGTTGATGCCAATTTCGCCAGCAAAATTTCGACAGAAAATCTGATTCAGGAATGATTATTTTTTATGCTGGTACTGCCATACATTGGGGATCAAAAAAACAGTCCACTATTGCCTTAAGTTCTGCAGAGGCAGAATTTGCGGCTCTGTCGATCCTGGTCATTGAACTGATTTTTTTGAAGCAGATTTTCAGTGATTTGGGTATTCCAATTTCAGGGGCTATTAAAGTTTTTGAAGATTCCCAAGCTTGTATAACAATGGCAACTGCACAAGGGGTGAAAAACAGAACTAAACATGTTGCTGTAAAATTTCAAAATGTCAGAGAAGCTGTTCAAGATGGTTTAATTGATTTGGTTTATTGTCCTAGTGAAGAAAATGTGGCAGATTTGTTTACCAAAGCATTGGGTCAAATCTAACACAATTATTTGTGTAACAAGCTGGGCATAATGTTAGAAGAGTAAAATATATTTGCCTGGATGAAAAATTAGAGGGGTGTCAGGGAAAATAAATGTTGAGATTAGGAATCTATGCCCCCTTTGGGTAATTTTAGTCACCAGGCAAATGAGACGCCAGTTCGTCTAGTTGAGAATCGTAAATCTGTCTTTTGATGTTGTTTTTGGTTCTTGTGTCCTTCAGAGTAGGCAAGGCAGAAACGAAAGTAATTTTTTGGGGTTCTGTTTTGTCTCAAAAGGGTTGGGTATTTTGAGAAAGAAAATATATAAGCAAGGAGGGATTTTTGGTACCAGGTGCTTGGAAACTCCATTTTTCCCTCCCTTTAGTTCTCAAGAAGCTTTGGAGCATACAGAAGCAGGGAGAAATGCTCTCTGTATCCTGTTTTTGGACTTTGTTACTCTTTTAAGCTTAATAAAAGCTATGAAAAGAATATTAAGCTTTTATTGGAATTCTTTGCCAGAGGTATACAAACCTTGCTCAAAAGCCCACGTTTTTGCTGCAAAGTATTGAAGCAAGCCTCACTGCTTGGCTGAGCAGAGAGGGAGCGGACTCTGCATTCTACAACACAGAACTAGGTCAAGCACCTTCAATACTTGTACTAGCATACAGTTCTCATCCACTTCCCACAGACATAATAAAGTAAAAGGTTTCACAGAACTTAAGAGTGCAAATCCAACTATCTATCTGGATTCCTTCAATTATTCCCATCCTGAATAGGCGTTTTGGGACAACGTGAGCGGAATGTCAAAATCTTGGCAAGTACCTGACTGGGTTTCAGCAAAGCAATATGCAAGTACAACGGTGTCTCACGGATGATTGCTGCAGTCTTCGCAAGAGCAAGTGATACACACCCAACAGCCATGCCTCCCTTAACTATTGGTTCAGTGGGTTCCGCTGGTTGGATTGGCTTCTCCATCACAGAAGCCTTCTTCCCTAAGAAGGAAACAATGTTTGCACTATTTTCCTGCTTACATTATCAAGAACACAGAGAAAAGCAAAAAATGGTGGCAACTGAATTATCTATACCACGACTGGGGAACCTATGGCCCTTTTGGATGTGGTTGAACTGCAACTCTTGTTAACCTCTAGCCAGCAAAGCCAATGATAAGGGATTATGGGAACTGCTATCCAAAAAGGTATACCCTGGTAGCGCAGTGATTAAATGCCCGTACTGCAAATCACCATGTTGCAAGTTTGATTCCAGAGGGCTCCAAGGTTCACTCAGCCTTCCATCCTTTCGTAGGTCGGTAAAATGAGTACCCAGCTTGTGGGGGCAATTAGTTATCACACATAGGAAACTGCTTAATGCAGTGTAGATGTGTAAATTGCTATTGCTTAAAAACAATTTCTAAGCTGCTCTGATAGCCACTGTGGCTGAAGGGTGGGGTATAAATACCTAATTACATTTTTTTAATTAAAAAATTATACAGAGCCATGCTTTCCCCACACTGTTAAATCAAAGGAAATTAACAAAGAAATGAACAGGTTCCTTTCGCTACAGTCATTCTATTGAGTTAAACTAACTCAAGAGTTGAATGTTCCATCCAAATTCTGCTTTAAATTCTCTTGTATTTAGCCACATTCTTCAACTAGTTTTCTTCAACTAACAGAATCATAGAATCATAGAGTTGGAAGAGACCACATGGGCCATCAGGTCCAACCCCCTGCCATGCAGGAATAAACAATCAAAGCACCCCCAAAAGATGGCCATCCAGCCTCTCTTTAAAAACCTCCAAAGAAGGAGATTCTACCACACTGAGGCAGCGCATTCCACTGTCAAACAACTCTTACCATCAGGATGTTTTTCCTAATATTTAGGTGGGAATCTCTTTTCCTGTAGTTTGAGTCCATTGCTCTGTGTCCTAGTCTCTGGAGCAGCAGAAAACAAGCTTGCTCCATCCTCAGTATGACATCCCTTCAAATATTTAAACATGACTATCCATGTCACCTCTTAAGCTTCCCTTCTCCAGGCATACCCAGCTCCCTAAGCCACTCCTCATAGGGCATGGCTTCCAGACCTTTCACCATTTTGGTCGCCCTCCTCAGGACATGTTCCAGCTTGTCAATATCCTTCTTGAATTGTGGTGCCCAGAACTGGACACAGTATTCCAGGTGAGGTCTGACCAAGGCAGAATAGAGCAGCACTATTACTTCCCTTGATCTAGACACTATACTTCTATTGATGCAGCCCAAAATTGCATTGGCTTTTTTAGCTGCTGCATCACACTGCTGATTCATGTTCAGCTTGTGGTCCACTAAGACTCCTAGGTCCCTTTTGCATGTATTGTCATCAAGCCAGGTGTCATCCATCCTATATCTGTGCATTTCATTTTTACTGCCCAAGTGCCGTATCCTACATTTCTCCCTGTTGAAATACATTTTGTTAGTTTTGGCCCAGCTGTTTAATCTGTTATGGTCATTTTGAATTCTGATCCTGTCCTCTGGGGTATTAGCTAACCCTACTAATTTGGTGTCATCTGCACATTTGATAAGAATGCCCTCTTATTCCACCATCCAAGTCACTTATAAAGATATTGAATAGCACTAGGCCCAGGACAGAACACTGTGGCACCCTTCTAGTCACTTCTTTCAGGACTACCCTTTGGGTTCAATTGGTTAATCTAACAAATCAACCAACAGTCACACTGTCTAGCCCACATGTTACTAACTTTTTTGCAAGAGTATCATGGGGGACCTTGTCAAAAGCCTTGCTGAAATCAAGATACACTACATCTACAGCATTCCCTTCATCTATCAAGTTTGTAACTACTTAAAAAAAAGATAAGATTAGTCTGGCATAACTTGTTTTTGAGAAACCCATGTTGACTTTTTTTTGTGATCAGGACATTCCTTTTTAAGTGCTTACAGACTGTCTGTTTTATGAACTGCTCTAGAATCTTTCCTGGTACTGATGTCAGGCTGACTGGGCGGTAATTATTTGGGTCTTCCTTTTTTCCCTTTTTGAACATGTGGACATTTGCCCTCCTCCAGTCTGCTGGGTCCTTCCTGTTCTCCAGTTCTCAAAGATTATTGCCAGTGGTTCTGAGATTACCTCTGCCAATTCTTTTAATACCCTTGGATGTAGTTCATCTGGCCCTGGAGAGCTGAATTCATTAATACTGGCCAGGTATTCCTGAACAATCTCGTTACCTATTCTGTGCTGCATTTCCCCTACTGCATCATCTGCTCCATTTTCTCCAGGTTGAGCACTGTTCTCCTTTTGGGAGAAGACCGAGGCAAAGAAGGTGTTGAGTAACTCTGCCTTTTCTCTGTCTCCTGTTAGCATTTCACCATATTCTGCACACAATGCCCCTACCACTTCTTTTTGCTATGGCCATAACCAGAAAAGCCCTTTTTATTGTTTTAACCTCTCTAGCGAGCCTGAGCTCCATTTGTGCTGTAGCTTTTCCAACGTTTTCCCTATATGAGCTGGCTTTCATTAACTCCATCATGGACTCCCTTCTCTTTTAGTATTCCTGACCATGGAATCTTCCCCAGTAATTCCCTAAGTTTTCTGAAATCAGCTTTCTGAGTCTAGAATGCATGTCTCACTATGCTTAGCTTTCACTTTCCTCTATATAACAAACTCCAGGAGAACACGGTCACTCCCGCCTAAGGATCCTGCCATTTCCACCCCATTAATCAGATCATCACTGTTGGTTAGGTTCAGATCTCTTCCACCACAATGAAATTATCTGCAAGGCAAGTGAGGAATTTGTTGGACCTTACATTTTTGGCAGATTTAGACTTCCAGCAAATATCAGGATAGCTGAAATCTCCCACTACTACTACATCTCCCCTTTCTGAATATGCAGTCATTTGTTCCAGGAAGGCATCAACTAAGTCCTCAGTTTGGCTTGGTGGTCTGTAGTAGACCCCCACAACTGTTGTTCTCTCCCCCTTAATTTTTAGACTTTAATAACCATTGTGACAAAATGTGCTAAGCTGATATTTCAACTGCTGTCCTGGTTTGTTTCAGCCTTGGAAAAAACTATTCTCATTTCTCTCCTTTTCTCTTTCCTGATTTTTCACATTATGCCCTTTAGCTTCCAACACCTTCAGATCCAGACTTTTACATGTACAAATCTCAGAATCCAAGGTACATTTTGAAAATTACTCAGCTCCCACTTAGATACCTTAATAATGGCTAGATTTCTGTAGTACAGAACTTAGCAACCATCAACTCCCACTGTGACATTTATGTCCTCAAATCCTTATCATCCAATGATTTACTTTGATTCCCAAACAGGAGCTGGCATCTTTTGAAAATCCAACACTAGTTGTGGGTGCTGAGCCTCTCTGAAAAATCTGACCTTTAATCCAAGCACTTAATGGTACTTTTGAACAGCAGAACATAAATGTTTCGAAGTGCAACTATGGAACTCTATGCAGAGATACAACTAAAGATGTCTTTAATTTGAAGCATACTGTAGATTTTATCCTTTTTACATCAAAAATGCACAGCTAAGGAAAAATAGGGGGTGAGGTGTCAAGCATGAAAAAACAGCATTTGAATATGGTACACTCTCCAGACTCAGAAATCAGTGTAATTCTCCACAGAATGTCAAGTTCTATTCTTGAAGGTTGAACATCACTTCTTGCTTCTATTGATGCTATTAAGAGACTAACCACTGAATATTTTGTGCAAGAAAAGTAATGATATGTTTATTTTATATTCTCTTAAGTATGCAATAACCCCAAATACAGATGTCTGAAGTAGGATTGGAGCAGAGACCCTGTTTGACAGAATCGTCCACTGTGCCCAGGAAGGCTGATGGCTGCCCGCTGCAACAGCATGCAGAATAGCTCAAATCAAGGTTATTTGTAGGGGAGGAGCTGCCTTTAGATCCTTTGGAACAAAGCTGACCCATTTCTCCAAATGCACAATCTAGGTCTGCTAGCTACCACAGACATGGAACTGGTGTAGCTAATTCCCACCCAACCATGAGTACCTGCTGTCAGTGAAGGAGAAATTACAGTAACTGGGATCCACTCAACAGAAAAAGACACACAGACAGGAAGACAGCCTTGGGTGGCCCAGCATGAACAAATAAGAATGTGGATGAGATGATAGATCTATCATTCCACTCTCCCTAGTCCCATTTAGGATTGCTCTGAAATCAACAGCAAATTAAACAACATAATCCATGTTGTCAAGGTATCAATATAATTTCCACTATGTTGAGCACTCAAAAAATTCGCAGTTGTGAACATGAGCATCAGACAGTAATTTCTATACAACTGGGCATAAAGTTCCTTTTTAACAAATAATGGAACCAATCACAGTAACTATTCAAATATTAAAAGACTAAGAATAGAAGCATTGGACACATTTTTTTTCTGCTGCTCCAGAGACTAGGACACAGCAATGGATTTCTACAGGAAAAGATATTCCACCTAAACATTAGAAGAACGTCCTGATCATAAGAGCTGTTCATCAGTGGAATACACTGTCTTGGGAGTGTGATGGCGTCTCCTTCTTTGGAGGTCTTTAAACAGAGGCTAGATGGCCATCTTTTGGGCATGCTTTGATTGTGTATTCCTGCAGGGCAGAATGAGGTTGGACTAGATGGCCCTCATGGTCTTCCAACTCTATGATTCTGTGATTTGCCTCACTTTCAACTGAGGATAGTAGGAGGCTAATTATTATGCTTGTGCTCAAAGGTCCATAAGTTTTCAATGTTGCTTCCATAGAAGAAAAGTTGGAGGGGGATGGCAGTCTTACCTGGATGGCAACAAGATCAGCTGGCAGACCAGCACAGAGCCAACTGCTATGGCCAGAGGACATCCTCAGCAGCACGTTTCCCTCTGCCTGCCAAATGCAGCCAAACCAATGTAAACCTAACAGCAGATGGTGTTTTCTTCCACATTCCTTCTATTGATTTTATTCTTAGTAGAATCTACTAAACCAGGAAAGTAAAGGTGCAGAAGGTATAGCTACCAGGGAGGGGGTAAAATGAGAACATTCCCCCCTCAAATACGAATTCTGCCCACCAATGAAATTTTGTTTCCATCCCCAAATTTCTAATAACACAGAAAGTTAAAACTTTAGGTGAACATTTTGAAATACAGTTTAGGCATCCAAAGAAACGGGATAAGCAGTTATGAACGGAATGCAAACACAACAAATGTAAGAGTACTAGGTGTGGACCATTTTCAGTCTCTCACTCTCTGCAGCACTAGAAATTTGGGAACTGAAAAAAAATGTCATTGGGGGCAGAATTCTTATTGGGGGGCAAAGTCTTCATTCCCCTCCCCATATCTACACCCCCGGCAAAGTATAAGATGCACATTTATGAGTGAGGACACAGAATGTAGCTTCTGACTAGCTGAGTTCAGGTTATATACATCTGACATTGGTCAAGAAAGGAAAGCTGGAATGCAAGGTTATTTAAGGCAACATTTCCCAATCTTTTCTTTATTAAGAAACACACATGCCAAAATACCAACAAAGGAAATGCTGTTAAGATCATCGCTCTGCTGTCCCCACACTCCCTCATATACAGATTCCATGGCTTTACTTGGTATCACAAACTTGGGAGTGTGACTTTACTTGAATTCAGGCCCTTTCATCACACACTGCAGCATGAGAGGGCATCAATAGGCTGAAAGTGGGAGTAGAATTTTTGGTAGCTGCCAGGCTATGGAATTCTCTTCTGCTCTCTTTCTGCTCCCTCGCTGCTCTCTTTTTGCCAGCAGGCAAAGACTTTCTTATGAAGCCTTGAGCTTCTAACTGGTTGGGGGACTGGAATCAGATGGACTGATTTTTAATATATACTAAGTTTTTAATCTGTTCTAAATTAATGTTTCAAATGAATTTTTGTTCAATGCTTTTTTAAAAATTAGATGGTTTTAGCTATTTTGTTTAATGCACAGTCACTTTGGGTCCAACATGGGAGAAAAGCAGGAAATAAGTTTTATTAATTAAATAAGATTAGATGCAAGCAACAGTATTTTTTCTCTTCCGTAACCATGTTTCTATAAAAAAAGGAAAAAATATACAGTATATAATACCATAATAGCATCCCTTTTAAGAACTGAAATTGTCTTTATGAATGCAAACTCTATTTGATAACCTGTTTTTACAGCTTTCTTTTTTCCAGAAGTTGGTGCAGCAGGTTGAGTTTGAGAAACAGAAAACACTGCCTCCTGGATTTCTTTGTCTTTTTCAGCTTCCCTCATTCTTTTATCTTCTTCAGCCTTCTTTGAAAAATATTCACTGGAATGGAAGAAAGTGGTATGAACACTCACTATTTGAAACACGACAAACACAAATTCTACAAGAAGATGAGTAGGAAACTTTATGTCACACAATAAATATGAAACTGTTTAGCTCTGCCTCTATTTTTTTTTTAATATTCTGGCTTAGTTTTAAGTTGAGTTATTTAGTGTGTAATTTTTTTTATGTAAAGTGCTTTGAGGATTTTCTATAAAGACCAAAAAACACTATATAAAAAGCTTCAAATAAATAAATAAAATAAACAAAGGGTTGCTATGGGCCAACAAATCAGAGTAAGCATCTTTATAAACATTAATACATTCCCATCAATTATTCTACTATATAGAATAGTGGAAGTTAAACTTGGCATCATCATGCTGTTTATTTTGTTTGAGAGAATTACAATTGTTCTAGCTAAAACCTCATGCACAGAAGCCAGCTGGAACAAGTCTGCAACACACAAGGTGCTGTCCTCAATAACTGTACAGAAGATTCAAGTGGTCCAAAATGCTGCTGCCAGATTACTGTCTAATGGTGCAAACACAGCAAATAGCTCCATTTCCATTTGATCTGTATCAGATCAGACTATATTCAAGACAATGGTTCTTACCTTTGTGGACCATCTACTTCTGTATATGCCCCCACCCACAAAGAGTATACTCACCAAATGAAGCCCTGTTTCAGATCCCCCTCCTACTGGCATTTAGAAGGCAGGCACAATTAGAAAAGCTTATATGTCACCATCACAATATATCTTTTGACAACTAGTGAAAACCTGGTTTTTTTAAAGGATAAGTCTACACCAACGATTAACTGCTATTTTCATTTGTATAGTGTTAGATTGTTTTCAATGTTGTTTTTATTATTTTGTGTTTGAATGCCGCAAGACATTTTGTGGAACAGGCATTAAAAAAAAACTGATAAATTCCTACTTTGGTCATTGGTGCCTCCTTTGCTTCCCACCAAAGTACCTTTCTCCATCCCCATCACTGCCAAAAGAACACAGTTCCAAGCCATGGAACAAATTTCCTTAGGTGGTAACATGACAATTC
Organism: Gambelia wislizenii; assembly: GCA_030847615.1. Lineage (NCBI taxonomy): Eukaryota > Metazoa > Chordata > Lepidosauria > Squamata > Crotaphytidae > Gambelia > Gambelia wislizenii. The sequence goes on along the minus strand of JAUMIR010000003.1, from coordinate 92,494,791 downwards.
TGCTATTGGTAAAGAAAAAGGTGATATATGGATAATCAGTAAGTAAAGGAATTTTGTAGCACCTCTGAGACTAACTGAGAGAGAGAAAATTGTAGCATATCCTTTCGTAGACTTAGTCTACTTCCTTAAATGCTGGAGTGAACAGGTGGCTCCACTCTCTTGGAGGGGCACTCTCAGAGGATGGTGATGGAAAATTCTTGTTCAGCCCCTTGGCCATTGGCTTGGCCCCTATATTATTCAATAGCTACATGAATATGCAGGGGGAAGTTGTCCAGAGTTTTGGGGTCAGGTGTCACCAGTATACTAATAATACCCAGCTCTATCACTGCTTTCCACCTAATTCCGAGGAAGTTGTTCCTGTGCTGTAATGGGCAGGATGGAAGCAAAAAACCTGAAACTTCATCCAGACAAAACAGAGGAACTCCTAGTCAGTCGAAAGACAGACCTGGGAATAGGGATTCAGCCTGTGTTAGATGGGGTTACACTCCCCCTGAAAGTGCCAGATTGGTACTTATCATGAATGTGCATTCTGGGGTTGGTGGAGAGGAGGAATCCGAGACCTTCACTCTTGGGTAATTCCCTTCACCACCCAGAGAAGATGCAGGAAAGCGTTTAAAAACTGGTCACCTGAGTGCTGGGAGCATTGGCTCCTCTCCCTTCCCAGCCCTCATGAATTCAGTTATTTTCTAGCCGATCCCAGAGAAGACATGGGAAACTGGAAAGCAAGAAAGAGAACTGGTGGGCAGTCACCAGGGAGGGGTGGATTCCTCCTCTCTACCAACCCCAGAATGCACATTCACGGTAAGTACCAACATGGCATTCTCTGGGTTGGTGAGAGGAATCCGAGACCTTCACTCTTGGGACGTACCCAAGCGCTATCAGATTAGACATTCCAGAGGGTTGGGACAACTGCCCGAATGAGCGCAATGAAGGCTGGATCACTTCTTGGAGGACCCTCTGACCGAAGGTGGCCTCCACAGCCCTGAACTTATCTATTTCGTAGTGACGAATGAAGGAGGGCAGCATACTCCAGGTGGCCACCGTGCAGACTTCTCCTATTGGGGCATTGGAGGAAAAAACTGCCACAGTTGCTGCTGACCTGGTTGAATGTGCCAGGAACCCAACGGGACAGGGACATCTTGCTGCACCATAAGCCGATAGGATACAGGCTTTTATTCAGTTTGTGATAGTCCTTCTGGATGCCTTCATGCCCAGCGATGTAGGGCTGTATGACATGAAGAGGGAATGTAGATTTTCAGGGCTCTACACACAGCTAGCTTGTGCCATTCTCTCTCTTGTGGGTTAGAGGGATTTGGGCAGAAGGAAGGCAGGGTGAGCTACTGAGACACATGGAAGGAAGAGACCACTTTGGGGAGAAAGGATGGGTCTGTGCGCCACGTGGTCTTTGTTGAAGGAACAAAGGTGCTCCCATATGGAGAGAGTGGAAAACTCTGAGACCCTCCTAGCTGACATGATTGCTAGGAACGCCACCTTCACTGTCAGTGATCTGAGCGGCGCTTCCCTCAACAGTTTGAAGGGATGCTTTGACAGCTGTTTGAGCACCAATGACAGATTCCATGTAAGGAAACAATGTCTGACCAGAGGCGAAATGATAGTGGCCCCTCTCAGAAATCTCCTCACATGGGGATGAGAGGATAGGGACTTGCCCCTTGACAGTGAAACAATGGATGACAGGGCCACTGCTTGTCTCTTTAACATATTTGAGACCCAAGTCTAACCCCCTTTGTAGAAAGGCCAACACATGCTTGACCTTCGTGGTCGGCTGATCTAAATGTCTGGCTGCACACCACTTGGAAAATTCTCTCCAGGCGGCCTCGTAGATCCTCACTGTCAATTGGTGTCTAGATGAGAGCACTGTGGAAAATTACAGAATTATCATACCTGCAGAGTCAAAGGGCTCTCCACTCAACCTCCATGCTGCTAATCGAAGTCAAGGAAGGTCTGGGTGTCGAAGAGGGCCCTGCAACATTTGGTCCTCCCTCTGAGGTAGGGACCACAGTTGCTCCAGGGACATTTCCATCAGGTCCAAGAACCAGGGCCATCACAGCCAGTGCAGAGCTACGAGGACCAGCTGGGCCCTCTTCTCCATTATCCTTCTGACCGCCTTGGTGATCAGCAGAAGAGGAGGGAACAGATAGAGAAGACTGCCCGGCCAAGGGGACTGAAGGGCATCTATTCCCTCCACCCCTGGTTCCTGGAATCTTGCAAAGAATCTGCAGAGCTTGCGGTTGGACGGTGATGCAAGCATGTCCACCAATATCTGACTGAACCAATCCTGTAGTTGGTCAAATACCTGAGAGTGAAGCGACCACTCCCCAGGCAGAATCTCATGCCTGCTGAGGTAGTCTGCTCTGAGGTTGTCTGTGCCCTAAATGTGCTGAGCTGAGAGGGAAGCTACTGTCTTCTCTGTCTAGGAGAAGAGAAGGCACGCCTCCCTCTACAGAGAACGAGACTTCATGCCCCCTTGTTTGGCTAGGTAAGAACATGTTGTGGTGTTGTCTGTGAGAATCAGGACATGCTTCCCTTTGACCATTGCCTTGAACTGTAGAAGTACCAGCCGGATGGCTTGTAGTTCCAACCAGTTTATGCTGTGGGACCTCTCACTGACTGACCAAGTGCCCTGCACCATCTAACAATGAGCTCCCCAGCCTAGAAGGCTGGCATCCGTCATCACGGTGATCTCATGCCTTGTAGTCCATGGCGACCCCCTTGCCAGATTGGTCACCTCCGTCCACCATCGGAGAGATGAGTTCACTTGGATTGGAGGGTGAAGAAAGATGGTCTTTCTGAATGAAATTTGGAGCTGGTATTGGTGTAGGAAGGACTGCAAGGGCCTCATGTGAAACCCTGCTCACAGCACTATCAGGATGGTCAAGATCATAAGACCTAATAGCTGGGACAGATCCATGCGCGGTACCGTCCTTTTTAAAAGGACTGTCATCACCTCCTTGCTGAGAGTGGACTGTCTTTCCTTTGATAGGAAGATCAATCCCCTCCAAGTATCTAACATTGTTCATATGTGGATGATAGATTGTGTTGGCTGAAGCATGCTCTTCTTGTAATTTATCAGAAAGCCGAGGTCTTGCAGACAACGGATTGTGGTCTGGATATCTTCCCGGGCTCTCTGCTTGGTGGGTGCCCACAAGAGGATATCATCAAGGTAGTGGTAAAGGTCAATCCCCTGTGTGTGCAGGTGTGCTACCAGAGCAACCAGAATTTTGGTGAACACTCTCGGAGCGGATGCCAAACAAAAGGGTAGAGCTCTGAACTGGTAATGATCCTGACCGAAGGCGAAGTATAGGAATCACCTGCTGTCCTCCACAATCAACACGTGAAGGTATGCTTCTACCAGATCCAGGGAGACCAGGAAGTCTTCTTTTTGCAACACCTCTCGGATGGAGGATAGCTTTTGCATTAGTGTACTTGAGGTCGAGGATTGAGTAGGAATCTCCGCCTCTCTTTGGTACTGTGAAGAACACGGAATAAACCCCTAAGGACCTCTGAGGGGTTGGGACCAGCTCTATTGCCTTTATTTCCAGTAGATGTTCCACTGCTTCTACTTGAATTAGTCTTTTCTGAAATTCCATTGATGGGGTTGAAGGGATGGATCTGCCCTTTGGTAAACTGTCGAATTCTAGGTGGTAACCATGAGAGATAGCAGAGATGATCCACCTGTCCATGGAAACTGCCTCCCACCACTAACAAAAATATTGTAGGTGGCCTCCCATGAGAATGAGCCCCGAGTCAGAATTGTTGGCATCCCCGATCTCTTTGGGAATGGGAGCCTCCCCTGCGACTGGAATGAGACTGATTCGACGTGAAGGACTTAGCAGAAAAATTGGATCTGTTCCAGGATGGACGAAAGGAGCGAAAATTATGCTGCCTCCCACCCCTTGGGGATCTGAAAGAAGTGGATGGTTGAAAAGACTGCTTTGCCAGTCTCTTGTCTAAGCTCCTAGATAAGGCAGGCATTTTTTTTGTCTTTTGTTTCCACCAAAACATCCTTGAATGCTTCTTCCCCAAATAGGCATGAGCCCTTAAATGGGGCAGTGGCCAGATTAGCCTTGGAATGTGTATCCATGTCCAAGTGGCATAGCCAGTTTGTGTGCCTGGCCACCACAGCGGTGACCATAGCCCTGGATGCGAATGCTGCCGAATCCAGCATAGAATCAGCCAAGAACTGAAGAGCCACATAGATTCTGGACAATGACTTGTGCAATGAGGTGCGGTCCAGATTCCTATTCTGAAGGACATCTTCTATCCACAGCAGGGACGGAACATTGATACTTATTGTGAAGGTTCCTTTTCAGCAGCCATGGGGAGTCCTTAGATGGGTATTGGCTCCGCCTCCATCCAATCACAGGCAGAATACTCTGTAAATTTAAATGTTAACACCATCCCCTCCTGGAGGTGGAGCCAAGCCCTACCTCCCCAAAGATGCATTAATACAGCTCCAGCTAACAAAAATAATAGTGATAAAACAAGACATAAAACACACAAGCAACAGAAAGGGCAAACCAAACAAGCTTACTGACTTGACTAACTGCTTTATCCTTTTCTTTTCTCCTCCAACCCCCTCCTTTTTTGGGGGGGGAGGGTAAGGACGCCCTCCCCATGGCTGCTGAAAAGGAACCTTCATGGTAAGTACCAATGTTCTGTTTTCCAGCAGCCTGGGGAGGGACTCCTTCAATGGGACATAACACAGCAGTCTCAATAAGGGTAGGGATTTTTTTTTTTACTGTAACACCTGTTGTAACACTCGCCGACCAAATGCCGCGTCAGCTGATGCATAAGCATCGATTCTGTAATGTCTGGTGAAGGTCGAAGAAGAAGCCCAAGTCGCAGCTCTGCAAATGTCTATTATAGACAGGGCCGAACCCAAAGCTGCCGAAATAGACACGCTACGGGTAGAATGAGCTTGGATACCCACTGGGACTGTCAAACCGCTAGCAGTATATGTTCAATCAATGCAGTATCTAAACCATCTTGCTATCGTAGAAGAAAACACCTTCTTCCCCTTAGCCTGACCCGTGTAGGCAACAAAAGGAGAATCAGACTTGCAAAACTCCACAGTTCTCTTTAGATTACATCTTCAACGCCCATCTAACATCCAACATATGCCACATTTTCTCCAATTCTGCTACTGGACATGGGCAAAAAGAAGGTAACATAATCTTCTGGGCCCTATGAAACATGGAATTCACCTAAGGTACAAAAGAAGGGTTCAGTCTCAAGGTAACTGAATCCCTCTGAAACACACATAATTCCTCATGCACTGACAAGGCGCTTAATTCAGACACACATCTAGCTGAAGTAATTGCTACCAGGAAGGCCACTTTCCAAGTGAGTAAACTCAAATCCACAGTCCTGAAATCAGAACCACTAGCACCTTGGTGAAGACCCTTGGCGATGACGATAGTCCGAAGGGAAGCACTCTGTACTGAAAATGCACCTCCTTGAATGCAAACCTCAGGAAGCATCTGTGAGCCGGGTGAATCATAATGTGCAGGTATGCTTTCTGAAGATCCAGAGAGGCTAGGAAATCCCCTTTCTGGATTCCCTCCAAAATGGAGCATAATGTTTCCATTCGAAACTTGCATTTCACCACCCAGTGGTTGACGCCCCACAAGTTTAGAATGGCCCGCCACTCCTTGTTCTTCTTTGATACCCGGAACAGCGGGGAGTAGGTCCCTGAGAACCTCTCATCCTCCGGCACCACCTCTATCGCCTGAATCTCTAGAAGATGCTTGATTGCATTCTCCATGTGACACTGTCTTTCCCTGAAAGTTGTTGTGCACGACTGCACAAAGGCTGGGGGAAGCTTTGTCAAAAAATCTATTGTGTAACCGTGTTTCACTGTCCTGGTGACCCAGGCATCTGCTGAGGTATTCTCCCAGATCCCTGCAAAATTGGTTAACCTGCCCCCAATCGCTCCCTCTGTATAGTCAGAGGGACTGGTTCCCCTTCCCTCCCTGCTTGGAGGACTGGGAGCTAGATCCCTTGGAGGGCTGGTTAAACCTGTGTTTTTGAAAGGACCTTAGGAGTTCCAGCTTCTCCTCTGCTGTCTGTAGTCCCTCTGGCTGTTGTGTCGAAAACTTCTGAACCCTTGAAAATTGGAGCGAAAGGACCTACGGTCTTCCTTCTTAGACAGAGAGGGGAGAGCCTTCTTCTTGTCCTTCGTTTCTACAAGAACCTCTTCCAAGGTTTCGCCAAAGAGCTTTCCCCCTTTAAAGGAACATCCTGCTAAATTTGCCTTGGCCTTGCTGTCAGCGTTCCAGTTTCTCAGCCATAACTGCCTTCTGGCTGCTACATTCGCGCCCACTCCTCTAGAGGAAAAATGAAGCGCATCTAGACTTGCATCTGCTATGAAGGCCAAAGCCCTAGCGATTTTGTTCATGCCCTGGTGAAAACTGGATTCATCCTCAGGCACATTTGTGGTCATGTCCTTGGCCCACCTGATGATGGCCCTAGCAAAAATAGAGGCTGCCGACGCTGCCCGCATGGTCAGGGCCACTGCCTCATGTGACCTGCGAATGAAGGTCTCTATTCACTTGTCACCTGGGGCCTTAAGGTGCTCGTCCCCATCTCTAGGGAAGAGCGATCCAGAGACAAGCCCTACCACCGGGGCATCAATGGCAGGGAGTTTTAACATATCCATGACCTCCCCAGGAAAGGTGTACAGTTGTTTGGCCAAGGCAGGTTGTGTCCTGGAGACCCCAGGCTTGTCCCATTCTCCCAATATGGCCTCCTTCAAAATATCCGGGAAGGGAAGGACATTGCCGGTCCCCTTGCCAGCCGGTCTGAGTTCAGGGACCCCCTTGCTAGAGCTCCCTGTGTCTGGATTCACTGGCCCCAGTTCCAGAGCCCTGAGCACTTTCTTCAACAGGAGGGAGAAAAAGGATGTCTCAAAGAGCTGTGGGGAAGCATGCTCCTCACAACATTCCTCCTTCCCTTTGGAGGAGAGTTCCCCCTCCTCCCTTGGATCGCTGTCCTCCTGCTCCTCGTTAGGGCCCTTCTCCCCCACCAGAGCCTGAAGGTGTTTCTCCTTCCTCAGTTTCTTGCGGGGATGAGAGGACCCAGTCCCCTCTCAAGCCCCCGCGGCCGCGCTACAACCCGACTGATCCAGCTCCAGTCTCAGCACCGCCTCCTCGTGTCCCCGCTTTGCGGCTTTGGAGTTGCCGCTGCACTCCGCTCCCATGGAGGGAATGGGGGCTTGGAAAGGGAACCCCCCCATGCCCACTGGACAGCCACCCCCGGGTCCCCCCGGTATCGATGCCCGCCACCAGTACCTGCCGCGTGATCAGGGTGATCCATGCAGCAAACGACGGCAGCAGGATCCTACCGTCCATCAGCAGCAGTGGGAGGTTAGCCAGGAGAGTGTCACCATCCTCGTCATCCGTGCTGCGTCTAGGTGCCTCTCTTGGGGTCCTGCTTGGCGCTGCATTCCCGGCTGCCGCACGGTCCGCCTCCTGGGAAGAGGCCACATCGGCTCCGACCCATCCTGGGTTGATTGGCTCAATGTGTGCCCCAGAAAGGGGGCACGGAGCCCAGGGTCCTGGCGTTGTAAGCCAGGCTCTGTCAATTCCTCCTCCTCTGAGGAGAGCTCTCCCCTTTCCATGCAGTTGTGTATGGGGGCCGCCATCTTGGCTTCTTTGTTCTCCTATAGCACGCTGGAGCAACCAGAAATCCGCCCTGCTCAAACAAAGGCAGAACAGAACTGGGGAGGTAGGGCTTGGCTCCACCTCCAGGAGGGGATGGTGTTAACACTTAAAATTTACAGAGTATTCTGCCTGCGATTGGATGGAGGCGGAGCCAATACCCATAGAAGGAGTCCCCTCCCCCAGACTCCTGGAAAATGCCCTGGCAAAAAAGGAACCTGCGGTCGAAGCCCTGATAGACAATGCTGTTGCCTCGTGGGTTTTCTTGGGGGGGGGCTTCTATCCTTTTTTCTTCAGGGTCCTTAAGAAACCCCTCTCCATCTTAGGAACTAAGGCTCCCAAAACAAGAGAGGCCACCAGCATCATATCAAATGTCATTCCCCAAGCATCTTAGCTATCACCCAAGCCATCTCTCACTCCCTTGCTTCAAGCCTCTCTCTCTGACTTCACATTCTTAACTGTTCAACTAAACTTTTCTACTTTCCTCTTCACTCTCTCTCTCTTAATCCTCCAGAAGCCCCTCCCCTTTCAGCCTCCTCTCCTAGGATTGGCTCCTGAACCACTCTGTTTCCATTTGTTCATTTAGCTTTAGATGTCTGTCACAGGGGGGTACTCCTGCCGTCAGCTCTGAGTCTGGAGGCCCAGGTCCCAGCAGTGACCAGGAGTGCTTTTGCACAGTTAAAGCTAGTGTGCCATCTGTGTTCATTTCTGGAGAAGTTGGATCTGGCCATGATGGTGCACACCTGTTACATCCTGTTTGTATTACTGCGATATACTCTATATGAGGCTACCTTTGAAAAGTGATCCGAAACTTTATTTGATCCAAAGAGCTGCAGTCAGGTTGTTAACTGAGGCTGACTACAGAGAACACACAACTCCTTTGTTGTAACAGCTCCCCTGGCAGCCAGATCATTTCTGGGCACAATTCAAAGTGCTGCTTTTGACCTGTAACGCCCTGTATGGCTTGGGTCCAGGTTATTTGAAGGACCGTATCTCCATGTACGAGCCCAGTAAAGCTTCAAGATAATCTGGAGAAGCCCTTCTTTATGTTTCATCACCTTCTCAGGACCATTTGGTGGGAACAAAGGGGAGTGCCTTCTCAGTGTCTGCTCCAAGACTTTGGAACTCCCTCCCCAGACAGGCCAGGATGGCTTTATTCTGGTTCTCCTTCTGGCAGCAGATTAAAACATTTTTGTGCCACCAGGTTTTTACGAACTGACAAGAGCTGGGCTTTTAAGGCTGTTCAGCGCAGTTTTTAAGATTGTTTTATATAGGTTTTTAATGCATTTTAAAATCTTTATAATGTTTTTAACTTACAAATTGTATTGTTTTAAAGATGTCGTTAGCCGCCTTGAGTCTCATTAGTGGGAGAAAGACAGGATATATGTGTAAATGAATAATAATAACAGCAGCAGCAGCAGCACATGTTTCTGTCAACTATTCTCCCTCCCTCCTCCTGCATGGTATCTACACTTTGGATTTGTTTTGCCCCTTCCATCCTACCACCACTGAACTGCACTTCTTCATTTTAAAAACATTTATTATAACAAGAAATGAACTTGACAAATTTCTTTGCAGCCTTTAAGGTCCAGTTTTTCAAAGGTTTAAAGATGCTACATGCTGACGAAAGATTCATATAATTGTTGAAATTACAACACAACGGAATTTCAAAAGAAAAAAAGCAACACTGAATAATAAGCAGAATAAATATGGAAGACCTACCCTAGTAGCTTATCAACCTTATATTGGTCAGTAGGTTGAAGGCCTCTGAACATTTCATTCAGTGATTCATTTATCCATTCAACAGCTGTATTTAGAGATTCATATCTTTCCTTTTCATCAGCATCAAATGCTTCGGGTGAGGCATTTTCAAGCATTTCAGCATGAGAAGAGATCATGCTGGAACATACTTGCTGCAGAATATTAAAGATCTATTTACTATTGAAATTTCTCATAATAAACATGACACTGAAATTGTTCTGTTGAAGGCTTATTTCTTATTGATATATGTTTGGGTTTTTCTTTCCATTAACAAATGTAATAAATGTCAAGTATTTCACCAAGATATTCAAGGAATTTTTACCACATGAGAAATTTATCCACAGATTTTGATTTTATTTTTATATCTTTGCTAATTTAAAGAGCACTATTTATGTGAAGTTTTGAACAATGCACATGCCATAGATTATATTGTCTTGTTTATCCTTCAATTCTTTTTTGAATAATGCTTAATACACATTTTTCAAAAGACGAAAGAGATCTACAAGAGTGGGGGGAGGAAGGACCTTAATTCTTCCATTCAATCCACTTAAATCTTCCAATGAGAAGCACACATTTTGTTGAGATTTACACTCCAGTGACAAATAAAAGTTCAAGAACTTTAGTGGTGGCACCTTAGTCCTCTCCAAATGAAGCCCTTTTTCCACTTCAGGAATTTGAACAGAGTGCCTCATCCCCCACCCGTTTTCTAGAACTTGAAAACGGACACTATAACTTGTAAAAAATCCTGTCAGATTCTGAGGTATCTACCACCATTTCCTGATGAATTATGGCTGCCCCCACTTTTTTTTTTCTTTTAGCAAGCCTCATTTTGGAATTCCAATGTGATACTCAGTAGTGCAGCTTAAACAACCATCAAAAGTCCTCGGTCAAATTTTGTGATGCTTAGCATAATATTCCAAGTTGGCAGCCATAGAAATTGGCTTTCGTTACTGTAAAGGTTTTAACATGTCTGCATTTTTCTCTAAATAACAGTCATTGGGAATCACATACACTTCCTCCTGTTGCTGCAAACCTGACACAAATCTTTGTTTTTGAAGCCCTGAAACTGATCTCCACCATGGGATAGAACTTTCCATTAATACCAAATGCATTTACCAAGGCTGATTTTTCATCGTGAGGGAGAAAGAAGACTTTTAAAAAGCCCTTCCCCATAGACTAGTAGGCAAAGTGTGGCTCTCCAGATATTGCTGAACTGCAGTTTCCACCATTATTCACTGTTGACTTTGCTAGCTAAGACTGATGGGAGTTGCAGTTCAACAACACCTGGAGGGCTCTACTTTGTCCAGCCATCAGATACCATGGTCTCAATCATTATCAGTATGTAGAATCCCATGGCTATTATTTAGAAGAAGAAAACCACCTAGTCACGTGTGTGCCATAATGGACTTTTTGAATTTTGGACTCCTGCATAATTGGGTTGGCAACCCAGTCCTTGTAGATTGATCCCAATTTGTAAGCCGCTCTGATAGCCTTGTGGCTGAAGAGCGGGGTATAAATAAATAAATAAATAAATATTTTAAAAATCCCGAGAAAGTTATTTTATATAAAAGTAATTTGGTTTTGTATGTATTGAATAACAGAGGTAATCGGGTAAGAAGCTGGCGGGAGGAATGAGCAAATGGAATGCTGAGAGTGAGAGGTGATCGGTGGAACGTTTGAAGGGATTTGAAAAAGTTGGTGGTTGACTGTTGGTCTGGCACATGGGAAGTTTGAGAGACTAGTGGGAGAGCGAATGAGTGAGAATTAGGGTTAAGAGAGTCAGTCAGATTTAAGAATAAGAAGTCGTTTTAGAGTCTGAGTTAGTAGATTTTGTAGAGAAGAGTGTTAGTGTGAATGAAATACTTGTTTTAAATGTGTTAAATTACTGCTCTGTTTGGTTAGGTTTAACTTCTGTGAATAAAGTACAGTGGACACTTGGTATCTGTTGGGGTTTGGTTCCAGGACCCCCCATGGATATCAAAAACTGTGGCTGCTCAAGTCCCATTATATACAATGGGATAGTAAAATAGCACCCCTTATATAAAATGACAAAACCAAGGTTTGCTTCTTTGGGGTGGGGTGGGGTGGGGGAATATTTTTAAGTCATGGAAGGTGGAATCCATGGATGCCAAATCTGTGGATACAGAGGGCTGACTGTATTGCTTTTGGCCTCTAGGAACACTATATATATAAAGACTGGGTTCAGACATGACATCTGTGGTGGCAGCAGTGAATAGAGAGAGCTGGTGTCCAGTGGGGATAGAAGTAGCATAATATCCCATACAGGAAACTTGAGGGTATCTAGTAGGCCTCACAGCTGGTGGGCACAACAGCAGCACAGGAGGAGGTCCTTTCATTGGTGGCAGAGGTGGGGTTAAGGGAAACTCACTCTTGGTGGCAGCAGTCTTCACATATGGTAGCAATGGTGATTTAGACAGAACCTTACATCTGCTGGGGAAAGTGGCAGGAAAAGAGGTAGGAGCCTCATAACATGCAACACATCCATGCTACTGCAATTTGGCCCAGAGATCCACCACTTGGCCTCTCTGCATTACTCTAGCAATGGCCAAACAAGCTCACAGGCAAATACTGTTTGGTAACAACGGCCTCTGTGCAATCTGCCAGTTGGACATCATTGGTTTAGACAGTAAATTAAGCACAATTGAAACTCATACCTTTTCATGTTCCCTAATTCGACATGACACTTCCACTTCCAATGTTAACCGACCAATCCCGTCCAGAACCCTTTTCCCAACTAATCTGCATATCACTGGAGGTTTTGATAATCCAGAGAAGTAGTTCGCCTTGAAAATGACAATTATTATAATAAGTTTTAGTTTGCTGGTGTCAGGCATGCTGCCCAGTCCTCAGGAAAAAGCATACAGTCATGATAAATGTTTGGAATATTTGGTGGATCTGAACATGAAAGACTTGGCTATCCACACATTTTGGCAGGCCTTGGTATACCTGTACATTTTTAGTACCTAAAATTTTTACTTGCCATTATCCTGTTTCCAAATGCAGAGGAAAGGAAAAGTTATTTTATACAGCACTCTGCTTAAAGCCCAGTGAGACACAAAGTGAGACGACTTACCCTTTTCATAGAGCTGTGCTAGGATTGAAGAGGAATATTTGTATCTGTCAGAGGGACACTCAGAAAACTAGACAAACACATTACCTTTCAAATATCTCCACATCATCCTTCTCTAAGCACAGAGGAATATTGGAATTCTCCTGGGTTTTGCAGGTTTAAAGATGTGCTTGCCAAACCTGTGATGTACACTCTGTTGCAATGTGGTGAATGTGCTGAGGTCCTAATAGGACTTAATTTTGAGCCAACATGTACAGAACATCACTTTAAGGTAAACAGTGACAACCAAGGTGCAATGTATTCCTAGCTGAGCAAAGTTTTAACTTGGACTCAGGTGTATTAAATATGGCAATAGCTCCTCAGCAACACTGACTTACTGTAGCACTGTGGATGTGTAACAGGTTAGCAAATCTAGTTCAATCTACATGTATCTATCTACGTAATATACATAACTCATAATATATAAAAATGTGCTGAATAATGCATGTGTAAAATATTTAAGGTCTGAAGAGAAGACTTTATGGTAACCAATGTGGGAGTACAAACTATACAACAAAATATATAGCAAAACTATATAGCATAATAGTTTCTTGAAGCCATAAATAAAATCTCTCCACACACAAAAAGACAAAAGATCTTGTATGTGTTTTAATTTATAATCTATTGATCATTTGATAAAAACTTTATTCTCATCCCATTCAAAATGGATTTATCCGTAATCCCATTGGTCAGATTACATGAAGACAGAAGGTTTCCTCATCATTGTCAAATGTGTAAGGATTCATGTACTGTACATGTACAAGAATCAAGAGCCTTTTTATAAGGCCTTTTGCTCTCTCTCACAATTCAGGTTTAGGCAAAACAGCAGCATACACACTATCTGTGCTGGTGTTCTGGCATTTGTCCATGAAAAGGTCTCTGTCTGATTTTTGCCCTTATTTGTCTTTTGGGGATTCCTTGTTAAAATATTGTTAGCCTGAATCATTAGCCTGGTCATTCTCCAGGCTTCAGTTTTCTCCCAGGAGGTCTCCAAGTTAAATCTTTGCATGTTTATGCATATACAGCAAGATGCATGCATATACATGAACTGTAAGCCACCAAGAAGTACACACTGTACCTGTTGAGGAAAGAACATTGAAGAAAACATTGTGGGACAATTACTTTTTCTACTGTATGTTTAAGCCAAAAAAAAAGTACCCTCTGGGCTTTTTGTTATGTCATATTATTTAATTTATTTTTATTTAATTTATACCCCACTACACCTCCAATAGTGGAACCAAGGCAGCTCACAATATGTTAAAATGAAACATTTAAAACAATGGCTAATATACAAGTTAAAAGCAATGAAACAACCAATCATATTAAATACATTAACTGAAAACATTTTAAAAAGTCAGTTAAAATATAGCAATAATGATTAAAAATACAGCACATTCAAATTAAAAGATCTTCTATAACTGACATTTAAGAGTAAAAAGCCTGGTTAAAAGGAAAGGTCTTTGCCTAATGGCAGAAAAAGAGCAGGGGGGGAGCCAATCTAGCCTCCTTTGGGAGGGAATTCCAGTGTGGGAGGAGCCTTTGAGACCTATGTCCTCACCCAATGTACCTTTGATAGTGCTGGGAAAAGCTCTCCCTCAAGGGTTTTTCAGTTAGGCTTTTAAATCTGTAACAATATCTTGCATGATAAAAGAGCCTTCAATAATGTGTAAAGGATTTAGGGACTCACAAGGTGTACTAGAACTGGAGTTGTATTTTAGTCCAGGGGTGGGTAACGTAGGGGTGGCCTTTAAACCCTTTGGGGGGGGGCTTGGAGCTCTAAAGCCACTGGCCCTCCAAACTAGCCATTACTGGTGTTGATGCTATAGCAACCTGTAATACTGCAGTCACCACAAGTGGCTCTTGAACACTCTTGAAAGTGTCATGGAATTTGCAAACCTGTGGCAAAACAGAGCCTTATAATGAAGAAAGATACTCTGGTATTCTCCTGCACCTCAAATCCATTGCTGGTACCAGTGGCAACTATTGCAAAAGTAGTTAAGGTTATCATGCCCTTGGCAAAGGAAGCAGGCCATGGCCAATTTGGTCCACAGATTTTTCCATGTCAGTGCATAACCTCATCATTAAAACAAAACAATACTAAGACACATGGGATAAATAAAATATGACATATAATGCAAGTTAGCATAACTAAGTAAATTAAACAAAAATACTGGTGTAACACATTGTATTTAGTCCATAGACCTCTCCACATGTTGGTGGCCACATGTTGGTGGCTCTATGGCAATTCTGGCCATGGATTCACCCCTTCTTCAATGGCAGCAGCTATAGCAAGTGTGTGTGCATGCAGGCACACACAGTGATACAGGCTTCTTTCAGTCTGCCTGGTTAGGTGGTTGTAGGCTACTTCATTCCTGAGAAACTGCGATTGTGGCAGTGGCGTGAAAAGGCAGAAAGGATCTTCCTTACTTTTACAGCAGAACAGAGGGGCAGTCAGGGAATCAAGTGAAATGAAGACCATATGCACCTTGCCTAACTCACAGAGGCAGATTGCTGGTGTTTTGTTTTTGCTGGTCATGAGAACTGAAAACTGCTGAGAACAGGAAAAGTAGTTTACTGTACTCTTGTAAAAGAAAAGAGAAAGGGTGCGGGAGGAGTCTACAAGAAGACTGTGACCCTCATTCAAAAGTCCTGAACAAAACTCGTGATAATTCTAAGATTCTGAAATGAGAATTACGCCTTTTGTTTATTGTTTTACAATTGGGAACACAGCTGTTTATTTTGGTATCTCAGTGAGAAAATACTATACATACTAAAAACAATCTCCATAGCTTCCAAAACCTAACAATAAATATTTAGTTATAATTTCTATTAAAATATTATGATGGAGACTCAGTGGCACCTACAGTTCTTAATAATGTCTGTCTTTGGCACTTTCATCTATCTTATCCTCTTTATTTATTCTCTTTTAGGTCTGTACCCATAAAACATATGGCCCTCTGGATTACAACTCCCATCATTCTTCACTATTCACTGACTGGCTAGGGCTGATGGGAGTAGCAGGCCATTAACATCTGGAGATGCCCCCATTTATTGCAGCCTAACCTACCAACTTTTCTACTTATGCAAAACACCATTTTAAGATCATGATTTGACACATATTTCCCAGGGACATGTTTCCAGAGGAATAGCTTCCAGACAGCGGGAGTGGGAGGCACTTCACATCTGAATCCATGCTTTAATAACATTGCTAGCTTTTAAAGAGGCCACTGCCACTAGATTTGTCGTTCTCACTACACATGTCCCGCCATATTCACAGATTTGGTATTCACGGATTTAAGCATTCATGGCTTGAAAATATTTTTTAAAAGTAACAATCCAAAAAGCAAACCTTGATTTTGCCATCTTATGTAAGGGACACCATTTTGCTTTGCCATTGCATATAATGAGACTTGAGTATTCATGGATTTGGATATTCACGGGGTGGGGGGTCCTGGAACCAAACCCCAGTGAATGTGAAGGGACATCTGTATTTCCCAGCAATGAAGCCTGCAATCCAAATGGATACAAATTCCATATTTACAGCATTGTGCTATGATCATCATAATTCTTTTTTTAGGTTACTTTATTTTAATGTTACATTTCAGTTTCATATGGGTTAATCACAATCTTTTAGAAAACTGATCAGTACTTCTGTACTCAATTTTAAAAAAGCACAAATATATATCTGTTTAAAAAACAAACTAGACATAACTTTGGAAGACTGGCAATCAGACAGCAGGACATTAAAAAAAGAAAAGATGATGATAAACACAGACATTTATTTGGGAAGACAAACTGGACCAGAGCTGCTTTTTTGGGGGGGGGGTAAGTGTTCTGTTCATGCCATATGGATTCTTTTAAAGTTGCTTTGTGGTGGGTTTATAGGGACAAAGGAAATACATTTGTCATATATACAAAGAAGGATCATCCTATCAATTTTTCAACCCGTCATCAGATAATTAATTATAATTAAATAATTTAATTATAAATAATTACTCGTTATATTTTGTTTTTTATTTATTTATGTTACTGCAGTTATAGAAAGAGTTCTGTAACAAACTGTTGACTACTCAAGCTTGGTTTTATTGATGAAAACGTTATTAAAATAAAATAATTAAAAATAATAATAATAGAATCATAACTCTCCTTAAGACTTACTTCCAAATAATCATTAAAAAAAGGATCCCACCGTACAATATTACAGTAATATAATTTCATGGGTTCAGCCAAAAAAAAAAAGAAAAGTACACAAGCTGCCTAAAAATGTCCCCCAAATTCTTCCCACGCCCCCAATTCAAGTCTTACCATCCCCTTCCTCTATTGCGCTTGCGCACTAAATGCCTGTACTGAAGCGTTCCCCCCCTGGTCAAAAGGCGCATGCGCGTATTCCCATACTGCTATGGAAAGCGTTAAATGTACCAGGTAGCCGTAGAAATCGTCAGGACGCTGGTAGAACATCGTGTTAAGCACTTCTTCCAGCCGTTGAGGGACTTCGTTATTCCGGTAATACTCTATAGCTTGGTGTTTGAGATCACTCATCGCAAACCGGCGTGGCTCTTTGCCGTCACCTTCCTGGCCAGCCATGGCTGACTTCCCGGTGCGGCGCCAGGAGTCTGTTGCTAAGAGACAGGGGCACGCGCGCGTCTCTCACTCCCGAGGTTTTGGGGGCTCTCGCGAGATCTGCGGCTCCCGGAACCCCTCCTCTTCCCCCTCAGGCGCTTTAAACCCCCCCCCATCCCGCCTTAGCAGCCACCTGAGAGGCAGCCTCTCTCTCCATTACTTTCATTTATATGGCCATTATTTATTTAATCAGTTATTTTGACAGTAAGCCTGGCTAAACTCAACAAAAATTAGTTCTGAATAGACATATATCCCTTTGTAGTCTTACACCCTGTCCACACTACACAAATAATCCAGTTTGAAACTGGATTATTTGCCATGGCTCCTTCCTGTGGAATCCTGGGATTTCTAGTTTTACAAGGTCTTTAGCCTTCTCTGTCAAAGCGTGCAGGTGCCTCACCACACTGCAAATCCCAGGATTCCATAGGAAGGAGCCATGGCAAATAATCCAGTTTCAAACTGGATTATATTGTCTTAATATTGTCTTTAATAGTAAACTAGGTACAGTTGTCCCTTCATATTCGCTGGGGTTTGGTTCCAGGACCCACCCACCCCGTGAATACCCAAATCCATGAATACTCAAAGTCCCATTATATGCTGTGGCATAACAAAATGGTGTCCCTTATATAAGATGGCAAAATCAAGGTTTGCTTTTTGGATTATTATTTTTTAAAGAATATGTTCAAACCGTGAATACTTAAATCCATGAATGCCAAATCCATGAATATGGTGGGACAACTGTAGAGCCCATTTTCTCTCAGTTTAACCCACTGGCATCTGTAGAAAATGGATTGTACATAGACCTAAGGTTAGTTTCAGCTGCTTTCCTGGAGTGTTCACTATCTTGCCTTTGTTTTAGATGTTTATACGTTTAAGGCTGATTTTATAATGTTTTAATTGTATATATTGGCCTAATCCACACTATACAAATAATCCAGTTTCAAACTGGATTATTTGGCATGGCTCCTTCCTATGGAATCTTGGATTTGTAGCTTTACAAGGTCTTTTGTTTTCTCTGCCAAAGAGTGCTGGTGCCTTACCAAACTACAAATCCCAGGATTCCATAGGAAGGAGCCATGCCAAATAATCCAGTTTCAAACTGGATTATTTGTGTAGTGTGGATGAACCCATTTTTAATCTGTTTTATGGATGCTGCCTTGAGTCCCATCTTGGGAGAAAAGAGGCATACAAATAAAATTAATAATAATAATAGCAGCAATAATAATAAATATTTTAGTGCCCCACCAGAGAAAGTGAGTCTTCTCTCCCAGTGATGAGAGGGAGTAAGCAAATGAAGTTACTCCAGGAGTGTAGGTGCTTTTTCTATACCCAAAATACCTCGAAATACCCAAAGTCGCTGCTTGCATATGCTGTTCGGATGGCTGGCATGGCAGTGGGTATGAAATTCAGGGTGCTTCAGGCTCCCTGTGCAGACAGGAAAATGAAAGACTGAAGAGAGACAGTAAAAGTGACCACTACATTCTCTTCCTCTTTTGCTTGCAGTGTTCCTCTGTGGGCCTGATCCTGCAAGACACTGACAGAAAAGGCAAGTGAGCAGAGACAGCAGTTTGCACTGTCTTTTCTCTGAGAGGCACCTTTAGGTTCATTCTTTCCAGCTACTCAGGAAGATTACCAGAAAGGGGGAAAAAAACTGGTAGAGGGTTTATTTCTTGCTTATTCCTTTGTGCTTCCTGGGCAGGTCTACTGGTCTCCCCATGAGCAAAGACTGAACAGAGGCAGAAACAACCCCACTTGCACATTAACTTATGCTCTCTGTGCAGTGCAACAGAGAGGATTAGTCCTGTGCTGCCAAGACCAATGGACTAAGCGGACAAACAGAGGCAGTAGCTCATGTTCTGGGTAGTGGATCACTTATTCTCACCTGGGCTCCTCAAAGTTAAAAGGTGATATAATGGTGTCAAGCAAGAATAGTGCCTGCAAGGCTGTCCTCACACATATACTTTCTGTGGACAACCCGGCTGAGCCCAATTCTGTTTTTTGAAACAAGTCAACTTCATTAACCATGGTTTTCAATTAGCATCTTTCAAACAAATCAACATTAAGGTTAACCAGAGATTGTCAGGCTCAGATGAAATAAAAAACTGCAGGTAATCAAAAACAGAAGGAAATACTTCCCAACTCCTTGTGGCCTTGCCAGAGGAGCATGTGTGTTCGTTGGTTTTACATGCTGCTCATTCTTCTCAGGGTAAAACATGGTTTATTATTATGTCCAAATACAGTCATTCGCCTTCACTCATTTTAGTATGTGCTTTCATGTAATTGCTCTTTGATTCAATAGTGTCAATGTGGTAGCCTAGATCTATATTTCAGGATGCACAACTGTTTATCCACATCATAGAAAATGACAATGCAATGTTTTCAAAATGTTAGATTGTAATAGTGTTATAGTAAAGTGCTGCTGTTGAACTTGTATGCCTGTTTTTCTTGGACATTGTATTTGAATTTCTGCTACCGTAAACATTTCCATGTTTAAAATGGGATACTTCTTAAACTCTGTTTGTTATTGTATACAAAAAGACCATAGAAAAATCTAGCTTTAATAGTATTTATCAAGCCTGAAAATATTAGTAAGCATGCTTTAAAAGTGCTCATTTTATATAAACTACACATTACAAAAGGCCTTGGGTATAGTTTGGTTAGAGATGTGTAAGGCTCTTTTATTTTTGAAGATAGTGTGTGTGCTGTTTCTCAAGACTTCTCAGAGGTTGGTTATGATCTTTATTGCCAGAAATTTTCTAGTGGGCACCTTTTAGGATCAAAAAAAGACTCACTGAAGAACAAAATTACCAAAGATTACCATCCTGAAAGGAACACAGATTACAGCTTGCAAAATGTCTAGCAAGTATAAAGGAATGAAAAGCCCCTCCTGACTTTACTTCTGTATTTAAAAATCCTTTACTTTCGATGGAAGGGAACATTCACAGTCTAAACGATCACTTTTAGCCTGCAATTTACCCACAAAAAACTTTCACTTTGTTACTTCTTCATTCGTAATTTTGTTGAACTAACTGAAAATGGATACACTTAAAATGCTGTTAGCTGTATACTTCCTCAGATCTAAAATCAATGTACATGGACCTCCTTCATTGTGTGTTCACTTCAGTGGGCTGGGAAGTAATGAAGAAAAATCTTCACTGAATCATTTTCTTTTTCTTTCACATCTTTTCTAAAATATCACAGTACCCCTCCAGGGAGTTAATCCCTCTTCATGTCTCTGTATTCATAGAATCATAGAATCATAGAATTGCAGAGTTGGAAGAGACCACGAGGGCCATCCAGTCCAACCCCCTGCCATGCAGGAAATCACGATCAAAGCATCCCCCAAAGAAGTTTCTAAATTGAGGAGACATTCCTTAAAGGGGATGTGATCATGATTGCCGTGTGTTGCTACATCCCATGAGTTTTGATTAAATTGTAGGATGTCTCCTTCAAAGTCACTTCCACATGCATTCTGGTGATGTTATTGTTGCATATGTCCTCTGATAATGTGTTCTTAACTAATTTGAGTTATCTTTAGTGATGTCCGCATTTGCAAGAAATTATTAGTTTGTTAAATATTTGACCAAGGCAAGATAATACTATATATATATATATATATATGGCTTTTCTTTGCAAACGAAGATTCAGGAAGGACTCATCCCGCGCTTTCTGCAAGCGCGCTGA
Source organism: Gambelia wislizenii (assembly GCA_030847615.1). Taxonomy (NCBI): domain Eukaryota; kingdom Metazoa; phylum Chordata; class Lepidosauria; order Squamata; family Crotaphytidae; genus Gambelia; species Gambelia wislizenii. The sequence continues at coordinate 92,473,917 of JAUMIR010000003.1, read as the reverse complement.
TGACTAAAAAGGCCAATCCACGTTATCTTGCTACACAAGGGCCAGCGTGGTCAAGTCAGATATGGCGATGCTTTCAGAGCCCTTTCTAATAACTAATGGAGTGAAGCAAGGTTGTGTTCTTGCACCAACTTTATTTACAGTCTTCTTTAGCATGATGCTCCAAAGGGCTACGGCAGAGCTTGAAGAAGACAACGGCATCTATATACGTTACCGTACTGATGGTAGCTTGTTTAACTTAAGCCGTCTGAGGGCTCACACTAAGACTCTAAACTATCTAATCCGTGAGCTGCTCTTCGCTGATATATATATATATGTGTGTGTGTGTGTGTGTGTGTGTATATATATATGGCTTTTCTTCGCAAACGAAGATTCAGGAAGGACTCATCCCGCGCTTTCTGCAAGCGCACTGATGTCTAAAAAGGCCATATATATATATATATATATATATTGACCATTATGGAATTATTCCCAGTAGTATTGCCTCTGATTTTAGCACATATTTTATGTACTGTTTTAAACAAAATCTCATGTTATATGGCAGCCATAATGGTTTTCATCATTCTTCAGGGATATTTATTCCATGTTCCATCTCACTGTTTTGTGTCTCTAAACAAGAGTAGTAGTATGCATGTCTAGTCAGAACTGAACTCCATTGAACTCTTATCATTCTATGATTCTATGAACTCAAAGGGACATACTGCAGTGTAAAGTGTATAGTATTTCAGTGTAAGCAGAATTAAATTAAGTATTAAATTCTGCTTACACCAGGGAGCCCTGATGGCGCAGTGGTTAAATGCCAGTACTGCAAGACACCACGTTGCAAGTTCGATTCCAGTGGGCTCCAAGGTTCACTCAGCCTTCCATCCTTTTGTAGGTCGGTAAATTGAGTACCCAGCTTGTGGGGGGCAATTAGCTAACACACATTGGAAACTGTTTAATGCAGTGTAGATGTGTAAATAGCTATTGCTTAAAACAATTTGTAAGCTGCTCTGATAGCCTTGTGGCTGAAGAGCGGGGTATAAATAATTAAATTAAAAAAAAAATTACAAATGTCCATCTGTCATCACTTGCTGGATTATCATTACATACTGGATTATTAGATGCTTAACAATATTTATCAAATTTAAAATCAGTTTGTAAAATCTCAGTGGTAGTTAATCTGCTTTGACCATCTGGGACTAGTCTATACGAGTCCCCCAAAAATGTAGTGCCCCACAGAGAAAGCAAGTCACAGCAGCTGCGACTTGTCTTAATGGTGGTTTTGCCCACCAGCCCCCATAAGCTTTGCATACCTGGAGCCAGCTGAGTAAGGGAGAAGAGGGTGGGAAAGCCTTCCTCGGTCTCCATGGGGTGGGGGTGGCAGTAGTACAGGAGTGGCAGAGAGCTGGGGAAGGGAGGAGAGGATGGCAGTCACCCTCCTCTCTTCCTCCGTCTCTGCAGGGGGGCAATCTCCAATCACCTGCAAAAAGCAGGGGGGAAATAACGGATGGGGGTGCTTGCCCTGTAACCCAGCCCGTCCCCTGTGCCCCTCCAGCTTAGTTGGCATTTCCTCTTCTTTGGGCAAGCGAATCAGATCAATTTGCTTGTCCTAATGAGCAGAAATGCACACCCTCGTGTTTGGGGGTTTTTTTTAAGATGGGGAAAGCGCAAAGGCTTTTCTGGTGTGGTTTTGGCTGGTTTTGGGCCCCCTTCTTTACAATATGGTGAAAGCAGATGGGATCCCATTTAGACAGGTAGGATTCTCCTCACATTCTGTGAGGAGTTTTTTCACCATTTGAACAACCCCCTGGAATTTATAATGGTTGATTTCTCCCCAGCATTGAGGCCATGATATTGAGAACACAGCTGCACTGGGCAGGGCACATTTCTAGGATGGAGGACCATCGCCTCCCAAAAATAGTACTCTACGGTGAACGTGCCATGGGTCAGTGTAAGAGGGGCGCTCCAAAAAAACGATACAAGGACACCCTGAAACAACATCTCAGGCTCAGTCAAATTGATCACCAACAATGATCCGCCATGGCCTCACATCGGGAGGCACAGAGAAGCACTATCCACAATGCTGCAGCCTTATTTGAGAACTTACGCCGAACAAGTCTTGAAGAGAAACGACAATGCAGAAAGAATCACAACCCAGAAACATCACCCAAGGAGACCTTCTGCTGTGCTCTCTGCAACCAGACTTGTTTATCTCGGATTGGCCTTTTTAGTCATCAGCACACTTGCAGAAAGTGCGGGATGTGTCCTTCCTGAATCTTCGTTTGCGAAGAAAAGCCAGAGAGAGAGAGATGTGGTTTGCTTTGAAACTACATAGCTGCTGTTTTCTTTCATAGAATCATAGAGTTGGAAGAGACCTCAAGGGCCATCCAGTGGAACTCCCTCCCATGCAGGAATACACAATCAAAACATTTCTGACAGATGTCCATTCAGCCTCTGTTTAAAAACCTCCAAAGAAGGAGACTCCACCACACTACAAGGCAGTGCATTCCACTTCCGAACAGCTCTTACTAATGTTTAGGTGGAATCTCTTTTCCTGTAATTTGAACCCATTGCTCCGTGTCCTAGTCTGTGGAGCAGCAGAAAAAAGGCTGCTCCATGCTCAGTATGACATCCCTTCAAATATTTAAACATGGCTATCATATCCTCTCTCAACCTTCTCTTCTCCAGACTAAACACACACAGCTCCCTAAGCCGCTCCTCATTTGCCTTTGATATATCTGGATATGGCTGAGAAGGCAAAAGGTTGGGATTTATTACATTCCACCTAGCATGTAGGCTCAGTAGCATCTTATATCTTTTGATTCTTTTTCTGAAATTGCCTAAGAGTTGCACTTATGCGGCTTAGAAGCTTATCCAGCTGTATATTCTATTAGGCCTAAATCCAATTGTTAGCCCCAAGCAGAGCAGACCCATTGAATCAATGGGACTTACATAAGTGTTGACTTTTCAAATTCCCATTGATTCAATGGGCCTACTCTTGTTGGACTAACAATTGGATTTACTAAGTCCTTTTCAAATTACACCAGTGTTGTACATATGAAAATAAGGATGTTTTTGATTCTGCCTCTTCATAGGGTTTTCCCATAAAAAGTGATCAGAAATAAGGAATGTTTTAAGAATCCTTTCTCCTGTTGATTAGTGCAAGGTCTTTCACTTCCAGCTGCTCTAGAATACAAAAAGAAACAACTCAATATAATTGCTTAGTTCAGAACCGGGCCCCTACCACTAACTTCTAAGCTTAAGGGAAATGGGCATCAATTTTCTCTAATCCATTTAGAGACTGTAGTGTGTAAATTCTTACATGCCACACATCATAGGTTATTTACATAGTAGAGAATGATTTCAAGGCTTACTAAGAGATTCCATTGTACTGACATTATGAAGGAGCTATTGTGAGCTATCATGTCAAGGCTTACTTAAAGACGTATTAGTTCAAGGATCATTGACACAATAGACTAATGACTCTCTTGTCAGTGTTGTCATTTGTTGTGTTAATGTGCTTGCAGACTGCAAGCTTACAGGCTTGTGTGCTTCTACATCAGTTATTGTGATATCTATGCAAAGCATTCATTGTTCTCTATTTTTTTTCAAAATGGAGGATTACAATAATTTTGCTAGGATGATTATTTGCAACTATTAATGTGAAATATTAAGAAAAAGGCCAAATAGTAACCAATTTAGAAGATAAGGGACATTATACATTTTTGTGCTAAATCATAAATATTATGAAAACATATTGCATTCTGAATTGCTCGTACTTTGGTTTGAACCAAAAAATGTTGAAGATGTTACTATGCATCTTCAAAAGGATTTGTTTAGTCACTTAAAATAAACATGTTGTCCTTATTGTGACCCATCTCTAGTAATACTGATAATGTCAACTGGCAATATACTTGACACACATGTTAGCATCTGAGATACATGTTGAGTTCTGCTCAGTGATATGGACTTGCTGTAAAGGTTTGGGATATTTTTTCCCCCTGATGCCCTAATTCAACTGGGTTCTTATTGTCTTCCAATACTACTATATTTCATAAGCCAAAATAAGAAGAAAAAATGCATTTCATGTTAGCATGCTATGTTGTATACATATCTTCAGAATAACTGAACTGAAATTTTTAATTAAGAAAATAATTTAATAAAGTGTATTTAATTTGGTTTAAATGTTATATTTAAACAAATTCATAATTTTGCTGGGAAATTATTACTATGAGAATACTCTTAAATATTTTAAGATATGACATTTCACTTACAATCATTTCATTAAATTATTAAAGAAGTCAGTGAAATCTGTGAAGAAATTAAATTTAACATGCCAAAGAACTGTGCCTGCTGTGTCACAGATCTTCACTAACAGCACAGTCCTATGCATGTCAGTCCAGAAGTGTGTCCTAGGGAGTTCTATGCAACTTAAATGCAGATAAGTGTGTAAAAAATTGTAGTCAATCACAGTAACCCAAGTGCCTCCTGAAGGTTGTCTGAGTGGTCACTAGATGCAACACAAGTGCTGCTCTGCTGGTGGACATGCCCTGGGGCGGGGTACCATTTCCACCCATAGTAGAAGCTCCATAGTATGCCTGTGGTAAGTTGTGTGTTCTTGCTACCTGTAGGACCCAAAATAAATCATTCTGGAAGCATGAGAAGTGGATGGATTAAAAAAAAAAAAACTCCAAAAATGGAGAGAAAGAGAAAGGGAAGATGTCTCTCATTTTGTTTGCAGAGACTTTGCAAGGTTTAGAAAGTTGTTGTTCTACTTCTTCAGGCATAGTCAGACACACATTCTTGACTTTAGGAGAATTGATTTCAATAAACTCAGGGAAATACTGGGGGTGATCCCATGGTCAGGAATACTAAAAGAGAAGAGACCTCAAGGCGGATGGGACTTTCTCAAAAGGGAGATACTGAAGGCACAGTTTCAAACAGTACCAATGAGGAAGAAAAATGGGAGGTGTCTCAAGAAACCAGGATGGATGACTAAAGAACTTTCAACGAAGCTAAGTTTTAAATGGAACATGTATAGGAAATGGAAAAAGGGGGAAATCACCAAAGAAGAATTCAAACAGCGAACACGTGTAGGAGTAAAGTCAGGAAAGCTAAAGCGAAGAATGAGCTCAGGCTTGCTAGAGGGGTTAAGAACAATAAAAAGGGGTTTTTTGGGTATGTCTGCAACAAAAGGAGGAAGAAGGAAATGGTAGGGCCACTACGCAGAGAAGATGGCAAAATGCTAACAGGGGACAGAGAAAAGGCAGAATTACTCAACACCTTCTTTGCCTCAGTGTTTTCAGAAAAGGAAAAGGGGGACCAACCTGAGGATAATGGAACAGAGGACACAATAGGGGAAATCCAGCACAGAATAAGCAAAGAGGTAGTACAGGAATATCTTCTTAATCTAAATGAATTTAAATCTCCAGGACCAGATGAACTACATCCAGGAGTATTAAAAGAGCTGGCAAATGTAATCTCAGAGGCATTGGCGATAATCTTTGAGAACTCCTGGAGATAGGAGAAGTCCCAACAGACTGGAGGAGGGCAAACGTCCCCATCTTCAAAAAGGGGGGGGGGACACGATCCCAACAATTATCGTCCAGTTAGTCTGACATCAATACCAGGGAAGATTCCAGAGCAGATAATTAAACAGAGAGTCTGTGAACATTTAGAAGGCAATGCCATAATCACCAAAAGTCAACATGGGTTTCAGAGAAACAAGTCATGCCAGACTAATCTGATCTCTATTTTTGATAAAAATTACTAGCTTGGTAGATGAAGGGAACACTGTGGATATCACATACCTTGATTTCAGTAACGCCTTTGACAAGGTTCCCCATGACATTCTTGCAAACAAGCTGGTAAAATGTGGTCTAGACAAGTTAACTGGATTAGTAATTGGTTGACTGGCCGAACCCAAAGGGTGCTCAGCAGTGGTTCCTCTTCCTCTTGGAAAGATGTGACCAGTGGGGTGCCACAGGTTTCTGTCCTGGGCCCAGTGCTATTCAACATCTTTATCAATGACTTGGATGAGGGAATTAGGGGCATAATCAAATTTGCAGATGACACCAAATTAGGAGGAGTAGCTAACACCCTACAGGACAGGGTCAAAATTAAAAATGACCTAGATAGACTAGAGAGCTTTGCCAAAGCCAACAAAATGAAATTCAATACGGAGAAATGTAAGGTATTGCACTTAGGGCGGAAAAATGAAATGCATAGATATAGGATGGGAGAGACCTGGCTGAACGAGACTACATGCGAAAGGGATCTAGGAGTCCTAGTAGACCACAAGTTGAACATGAGTTAACAGTGTGATGCGGCAGCTAAAAAGGCTAATGCGATTTTGGGCTGCATCAATAGAAGTACAGTATAGTGTCTAGATCAAGGGAAGTAATAGTGCTGCTCTATTCTGCCTTGGTCAGATCTCACCTAGAATACTGTGTCCAGTTCTGGGCACCACAATTCAAAAAGGATATTGACAAATTGGAGTGTGTCCAGAGGAGGGCAACTAAAATGGTGAAAGGTCTGGAAACCATGCCTTATGAGGAGAGACTTAGGGAGCTGGGTATGTTTAGCCTGGGGAAAAGATGGTTAAGAGGCGATATGATAGCCCTGTTAAGTATTTGAAGGGGTGTCACGTTAAGGATGGAGCAGGCTTGTTTTCTGCTGCTCCGAAGACTGGAACATGGAGCAATGGATGCAAGCTCCAGGAACAGAGATTCCACCTCAACATTAGGAGGAACTTTTTTTACAGTAAGAGCTGTTTGGCAGTGGAACGCACTCCCTTGGAGCGTGGTGGGGTCTCCTTCCTTGGAGGTCTTTAAACCGAGGCTGGATGGCCATCTGTCGGGGATGCTTTGATTGTGATTTCCTGCGTGGCAGGGGGTTGGACTGGATGGCCCTCGTGGTCTCTTCCAACTCTACAATTCTATGATTCTATGATTACCATGAAACTTTCCTCACCCTCACCTCACAGTTTAGGATTGCTCTATAATTCTACTTCACTGAAGTTTAACATCTGCCAAGAACATATTCCATATCACTGTCCGCAGAAGTCCTATTATTATTATTATTATTATTATTATTATTATTATGGTTGAAATTGAGGTAAACCTCAGATGAGCTGTGTCACATTCTCTTTCAGTAAAGAATTGTTATGCTTGCAACAGGTCCATAGGCAACTTATTTATACAGGACCCACAGAACTGTTTAACATGTTCCATCGATCCAAGGTTATTTTGTGTTTCTTGAGGAATCCTCACCAAGGAAAATGGCAGAAGACCCTTGAAGCAGAGTGAACTAGCAGATGTCTTCTGATACAGACTCTGTTGATACAGGATTGCAGTGTAGTGTTCTTTGTGTCAATATTGAGAAAGAAAGGGGAGAAATCCACTATTGCCTGTAATAATAAATTAAGCCATTGTTTTTCCCATGGAATTTCCGGACCTGTTGTGGAGAGAAGGTGCTTTTTAACTGGAGCAGTGGATTGCCTGTTCTGCTGCACTAACAAATAACAAGTATGAGGTAAACATGCTTCTACCAATATTTGTATGTCACTTCTCTGGATTGCAGCCATACAGAGCAAGATCAATTACTTTGGAGATTAGCAGATGCTGTAAATATGGTGTGACAACGACGCCAGGAGATTGCTAAATGGCTTGTTTTTCACACGACATCATCCCCGTGTTGTTATGATCCCGTGCTGCTCCTGTTCCACCAGTGGTTCTTTTTGTTGATGGGCTAAGCGGTCAGAATGACAGGTGAGTGAAAAGGTGCCCCGTTATGTTGGTGCAATGCCAGTGTCAGTGGGAGGTCTGTGCCAAGCACTTCTGGGTGCAATCGGGACATCCAGGTAAGTTACACACTTTTTTGTACCCTCCCCATGTTACATGTAAATGTTTTAGGTGCTTGGTTTTATTTTTTAAACTATATTTTTCATTTTAATTTTGAATTTCCCACGTGCTTGTCCTCTCACGAGAATGGCCCGAGATTTCAACAAGGAAGCGAATGCAGGTCTGTGAGAGCTCCATTCACTCCTGGGCTGCCAATGGGGAGGGAGTGTTACATGATTAAGGTAAGTGTGAAAGTTTTTGTTACTGTGCTGGGACTGGGAAGGGAGGGGAGGGGGCAGGAGAGGAGATTGCGAGACGGGGATGCTATTTTTGTCCCCATCTGATAATATCCTAAAACCATATAGAATTATCTGACTGTATTAGAACAGAAAATAGATGATGCTGTAGCTATTGTCAAGTACAATTTAGAGGACTATATCGTTCAGTACTGCTGTAAGTACTATAGACACAATTAGGTAGAGGAGCAGGAAGTACCGTACCTGAAGTCATTTGGTAACATAGAACTGAAGTTATATCTACTTCAGTTTAGTGTTTTGATAGAAGTGGAAACAACCAGGGCTCTGGAGAGACATTTTACACAGGAAATAGTATTTTATAAAATTCACACATCTGAGGGGAAAGAGCTGATGGAAATTGCTGCTGCAGCCTGTTTTGGAATAAGGAAGACCTGTGTGGAAGACCTGAGTTATATTTACTGCCATTTGGGGAAATGATTGCCTGCAAGAAGGAAAAACAAGGACTCCCTGAAACAACATCTCAGGCTCGGCCAAATAGATCACCAACAATGGTCCGCCCTGGCCTCACATCGGGAGGCATGGAGACGCACTATCCACAATGCTGCAGCCTTATTTGAGAACTCACGCCGAACAAGTCTTGAAGAGAAACGACACCGCAGAAAGAATCACAACCCAAAAACATCACCCAAGGAGACCTTCTGCTGTGCTTTTTGCAACCGGACTTGTTTATCTCGGATTGGCCTTCTTAGTCATCAGCGCACTTGCAGAAAGAGCGGGATGAGTCCTTCCTGAATCTTCGTTTGGGAAGAAAAGCCAGAGAGAGAGAGATATAGCACCATCACTGTACATGGTGCTTTAAAAGTAAAAGAACAACCAAATAGATCCTTGCCCTCAGGCTTACAATCTAATTAAAAGATGACACAAAAGGAAAGGGGGATGGCAGTTTGGGAGGGAATTAAGTCCAGAGATGTGAAAGATTGCCCTGTGAGGCTAAAATCCTCTAACAACTTTCTCTGGGAATAAGTCCCATTGTGCTAAATGGGGCTTACTTTTGTTTTGGGTTGACCTGTTAGTCTCCAGTTAATAAATTACCACTGTAAATGTAACTGGTTTGATATTCCTCAGGAAATAAGAGAAAACATACTCAATGTACCTTTCCTGTCCTTTTATAACAGATTCGTATTATTAGAATAATACCTCCTTTCCCCCATAAGATTTTCCACAAACGTGTGTGTGTGTGTATGTGTTCATTTAACTTATCCCTTCTTTGAAGACTTCAATCCTATGTATTTACTTTCTTACTTGAGGGTAGCCATACTGTGAATGCAATATAAATACTTCTGACTCTGAGCAGATGTAGGTTTAGTAACCATTTCATAAACCTTATGCATTCGGAGGCATTCATTTACCATGAGCCATCTCCTGAGATCATTTCTAGGTACTATTTCTCAAGTGATTGACATAAGGGTTGAACAGGTGCTCAGTATACAAGATCTAGGCCAGGGGTGGGAATCCTGCAAGTGTCCACATATTGTTGGACTGCAACCAGGGCCGGTTTAACCTGTCTGCCAAATCAGCATTGGCAGGGGGCCCCGAGGTCAAGAGGGGCCCCCGTGTTGGCCTCCTTAATCTGACAAAGGAGACAGCCAGGAGACAGCCAGGAGGAGCCCCCTCTTACCCTCTTCCTCCAAAAACCTCCTGCTGGCTTTTTAAAAAAAACAAACAAACAGCCTCTCCAAAACTAAAGAGAAAGAGAAAGAAACAGCAGCCCTCCATGGCAGAAGCTGGAGGGAGAGGCACGTCGGAGAGGGTGAGTGTGTGTGTGAGAGAGAGACAGGGAATTTGAGGGTTGTCTCCCTCAGAAAGGGCTTCTTTCTTCCTTTCTTTCTTTCTTCCTTTCCTTCCTTGCAGCCTAGAATCACATTGGCAATTTTGTCGCTGCATCACACTGCTAACTCATGTTTAGCTTGTAGTCTACTCTTTATTTTCTTTGAGGAAATCTACACCATTACATTAATTGCTAATAAACAACAAATACTATGTTTGTGCCTATAATATAGTTTTTAAACTAAATTATTGGTAGCAAATTATGTAATATAGTAGGCCCCTCTTATCCACTGGGAATTGGTTCGGGGGGGGGGGGGCGTGGATTCTGAAAACCATGAATAATAGTGAACACCATTGAAAATAATGGGACTTCTGATTTAAAATACCATAGAGTTGCCTTGGAGGGCCTAGAAAAGGGCTAGGGAAGACACATTTTCTAGGAAGACTCTATGGTAGGTGTGCTGTTTTGTGTTCCATGGATAATGAATCCATCGATATGGGGGTCCTGCTATAATCTGAGCATCCTGTATGGTGAATAGGTTAGGTTACATTGATCTGAGATAAACATATGGGGGCCCCAAAGTAAAGCATTGCAGGGGGCCCCAAAATTCCTTAAACCGGCCCTGACTGCAACTCCCAGCATTCTTCACTATTGGCTATGGCAGACAGGGTGATGGGAACTGCTAACCAAACTGGAGGGCTACATTTGTCCTATGTTTAGGCATTTGTCCTAAAATAAGACACTGAGTACGTGTGAGTTATCAGTAATGTGTCTTTCAGGTTTGCATCCTTCTTCCAGCTCAGTCCTAGGATAAATGAATTCAGCTGTTGAGTTTGGAGATGGTTGATATTGACAGGGGATGATAGGACACTTAGTCCCCATCAGAAGCCAAAAAAAACTATCTCAGCAGACTTAGTAGCAACCCGTTCCCAAGAATACTCACACACAGAGTGTTTGATGTCCAAACAAGCAGGAAGCACTTTTATCTTCAAAGTCAAACAGTTGCAATATATATACAAATATTTATACACACACACAGAGAGAGAGAGAGATATACAGAGAGAGAGAGAGAGAGAGAGAGAGAGAGAGAGAGAGGGAGGAGACATTGCCCTCTAGTGGCCTGACTAGGCATGAGTTGGTAGTTCATGCAGTCAGCCATTATGACTCAGCATGATTCTGCAATTGTTCAGCCATTTTATAATGGAGTTCAGTCTCTAACTCCTGACAATGCCCTCCAAAATGGTCAAACTACTGCGCGGGACACATGTTATCATTGCTACATAACATTATACACATACATTGTTAGACATCAATCGTCTGTCAGTTGACCTTTCCCCTTTTTGACCTTTCCGCTTACACACTAGTGACAAGGCCCAGCCTCTTTGCCATCTCCTCATGGCTTCCTGCTGGAAGGGCTTTTGTGAGTAGGTCTGCAACATTGTCCTCAGATGGACAGTACCTCAGACACAAGATACCTTCTTGTATTAGCTGCCTCCCATTTTGGTAGCATACTGCAATGTACTTAGTCCTGCATTTCAGATTTTCTGCTTCTGCTATAGCTATGCAGGCTTGTGAGTCCTTGTGAACCTCAACAGGCATTTGGCACAGCTCCCCAACATCTGCAAATATCTGCCTTACCCATTGTACTTCACTTGCCATCTCAGACAAGGCTGCGAATTCAGCTTCAGTGGTACCAATGGGCACATAGTTCTGTTTCCTTGGTCTCCACACTATGGGGCTGTCTGCATACCTGACCACCAACCCAGTCACTGACTTCCTGTCTGAAGTCTCAGCAGCAAAAGAGCTGTCCACATAGCACTCCAGGGTCACCTGACTTCCTGTCAGCTTCAAGCTCATCTCCCTGGCCCCCTTGAGAAATCTAACTACCCTTTTCAGGGCTTCCCATCTTCCCTCCTTGGCTTGGAGACTCTTCTGCTGAGCACCCCAACTACAAAACTAATGTCAGGCCTTGTGTTGTTTGCAATAAACAACAGACTGCCTACCATGAGTGGTACAGATCTGGCCTCTCAACTCCTGTTCGGCCTCTAAGTTAACAAAATCAGTGGTCATTGGTGTCCTGACCACTTTGGCCTCACTAAGTCCACACTTGGCCACAAGAGTGTCAATCTTCTTCTGACCTAGGAAAAATTCTCCAAGACCGGTTTTTTCTACCTCTACTCCTAGATAACATCTCAGGCTGCCTAAGTCCTTTATCTTGAACCAGCTTTCTAACTCCACCTGCACTTTCTTTACATCACTGGCACTCTTTGCTGCCACACAAAGATTGTCCACATAGCTAACTAGCATGACAGCACTATTACCTGCCGCCCTGGTGTACACACAGGTGTCTGTGATGCTCCTTGTGTAACCTAATGACACCAAAACTTGGTGAATGCACTTGTTCCAGCAACGTGCACTTTGTTTCAAGGTGTAGAGCACTTTGCACAACAAGTGCACATTGCTCTCACCTGCACTGTCATACCCTGGGCCTGTTCCATGAAAACTGTCTCTTCAAGATCAGCATTCAGGCATGCTGTTTCAAAGTCAAACTGTTGCACAACCATCTGCCTCTTGGGTGCTACAGCTAACACTAACCTAAGACTTTCTGGCTTTGCTGTGGGCGAAAAGGTTTTGTCAAAATTGGTGTAGCGCTCCTGTGAAAAGCCTTTTGCAACTAAGCGTGCCTTACACTTTTGTGTCCCATCAGGCATGTCCTTAAGCTTGTACACCCACCTGCAACCAACAATCTTTTGGTCTTTGGGCCTCTCAACTACCTGGAACACTTTTCTTTCAACTAGTGACTCGAACTCAGAGTCCATGGCTGAGTTCCACTTCTCCTGCTCTACCCGGGGAAGTTTTAGGAGATCCTGAAAACTTGCAGACTCCTCTGTCATGACATTGCATAGCCTGGCTTCCTGAACAACAAACCTGTCAGGAGCCTTTCTAACCCTCCTTGACCTTCTGGGAATGAACACCCTAGTTCTGCCTGACTCATCTTCGCTTGCACTGCTGTTATCTCTCTCTGTGTCAGGCTCACTGCTTGTTTGTGATGGTGTATGTGTTGGAGTGGCATGTGAAGTGTCAGGCTTTTCTTCCTCTGTCTCCCCTTCATCATCATCAGGCTCAACTACCCCTCCATTTGTGGGACTTTTGGAAGTTGTTGGCATATCCCTCCCCAAGGGAACAAAAACTTCCTGATTGCAGTGCAATCTATTACACCCTGAGTGCATTTCAAAGTTTGCACTCTTGGAGAACACCACCTTTCCAGGATGGAGAGAAAATACATTCTTATTACCCTCATAGCCAAGGAAATGAAGCCTCCTGGTTTTAGGCTGCCCAGGTTTCCTTAGGCTCAGATGAATCAGTACATTTGCATACTGTCCAAAAATCCTCAGGTTCTTGAGGTTTGGTGCTCTACCATACAATAGACAGTATGGGGTCTGGTTGGCACCAGACATCCACAGTCATTTAAATGGTAAGCAGCAGTCTTCACTGCCTCCCTGCACAGCCCAGCTGGGACTTGTGCATCTTCCATCATGCACTCCATCATGCACTTCAACATCCCAATTTTCCTTTCTCCAAGCCTGTCCTCCCCTGGAGACGATGGGTTTGTGGTCTTGTGTCTAATCCCCCACCTATGCATCCAGGTCTGCAGACTATTGGATAAGAATTCCTCTCCCCTATCCATCACTAGACCAGAAAACCTTATGAGAAGGAAATTCCCATTCCACTGAGTTCACCCACTCACAGAACCTGTCTGCATCCAGACTTTTCTCCCTCAGTAAGTATACGTAAGTGTACCTAGTCTGTCTGTCCACAATTACAAATAAATAGTTGTTACTCCCTTCAGTGGGCTTATAGGGGCCTGCTAAATCAGCATGGACAACTTCAAAGGGTCTCTTGGTGACATGTTGGGTCTTTTTGGCAATAGGGAAAGCCTTCACCTTAACTTTCTTGCACACAGCACATGCTAAGAATCTTGGGCAGTGTTTCATGCTTAGTCCAGGGCAAACTTTTGCTAGCTCGTTTAACCCTTTGTAACTAGCATGGTCCATTAGCCTGTGGTAGTAATGAACACACTTACCATGTAGGGGTACATTGTCTGCAGGATTCACATTTGCCACTTTCCCTTTAGGCAACATAAAATGCAACCCATGTCCCTTTATCCCTTTTGCACAGACATTATTCATGTTATGCTTTTCTGTTACTATACATTGTTCCCCCTCAAATATCACTTTATAACCATCAGTAGTCATCTGGGACACACTTAATATACAATTCTCCAGTTTGCTAACACATAACACATTTTCAAAATCTTTGCCAAAAGATGGCACATATGCAATGCCCATTTTCTGCATCTTGCTTAGAACACCTTTTGCAAAGGTAATATTGGTTATGGAAGCATTTTTAACATTGCTTAACAACTTTAAGTCATTCACCATGTTGTGTGTCGCCCCACTATCAAGTAACCAAATTCTTCCCTCAGTACCATCAGGATGGTGCTTTGCTGTGAAGGCATGGTTTGCAGCCTGAGAGGATGCACCCCTCCTTTGCCCTGTAGCTGTGTCACCCGTCCTATCAGGTACAGGCATCCTACAGTCCTTCTGAAAATGTCCAGGCTTTTTGCATCTGAAACAGCATTTCAGGTAGCTGCAGGCTCCCTACTCCACAGATGCCTCTGTTTCAGTGCTCCCCTGATTGCGTCTGGTAATTTGTGGCTGTTTATTCCCCTCCGTCTGGGAATCAAATTGCTTGTGTTGGACCTCTTCCAGAATACACTGAGCTACCAGGTCTACAGAGAAATCACGCTCCCTGGTGGTCTGCAGACTGTACATTAGGAAATCCCATTCATTTGGCAAACTGCCCAATAAAATAAAACACTTGTGGGCTTCTGGAATGTCCACTCCTCTATTGGCCACCTCTTGAAAAAGCTGCCTCATTTCCTCCAAATGGGCTTGCACACAGCCTTCAGTAGACAGCTTTGTGTTATAAAGTCTCTTAGTCCATATCATCTTTGAGAGACAGGACAAATTCTGATGAACCATTTTCAAAGCTGTTCAAAGCTGAAAGGCTGTCTTTGCTGGGGCCGTGTGTATTAACTGGGAGGGGATGAGCAATAAGAGAATTGCATCTCTAGCCTTCTAGTCTGCTAGCCTGAACGCTGCTATTTCATCTTCTGAACCCTCTGGGATCACACTTTCATTTTCCAAAATGTGCCAGAAATTGTCCTTAATTAATAAAGCCTCCATGTTTAAATTCCAAGCTGGATAATTTCCATCAGCCAATTTCTTAAAACGAATGTGGCTAGTATCTGCCATTGTGCTGTTTGAATAATAATAATTAAAAAATCTCCAGCTATGAAATACAAACAGCTGGCAGCTCTTCAAGGTTGCTTAAATATAGCTCTAACACATAGCCTGGCTGAAATTTAACTGTTTCACAGCCAACTAGCCAAAAACATTAAAAACAGAAAAGATTCTGGGAACTTTTCAGGGTGCACCTTATCTAATCTGAGATCAATCAGCTGGGCCTATAACCACTGACAGAGGATGATAAAACACTCAATCCCTGGCAGAAGCCAAAAAACTATCTCAGCAGACTTAGTAGTAACCCATTCCCAAGAATACTCTCACACAGAGCGTTATGTCCAAATAAGCAAGAGGCACTTTTATCTTCAAAGTCAGAGTTGCAATATATACAGATATTTGCAACTGAAGGAGAAACTACTTCACCAGGCATCAGCATTCACAAGAAGAGAATGAGCTTTGGACTAGCTCACACATATCTCTCTGGCTTTTCTTCGCAAACAAAGATTCAGGAAGGACTCATCCCACGCTTACTGCAAGCGCGCTGATGACTAAAAAGGCCAATCCGAGATAGACAAGTCCGGTTGCAGAAAGCACAGCAATAGGTTTCCTTGGGTGATGTTTCCAGGTTGTGATTCTTTCTGCGTTGTCATTTCTCTTCAAGACTTGTTTGGCGTGAGTTCTCAAATAAAGCTGCAGCATTGTGGATAGTGCGTCTCCATGCCTCCCGATGTGAGGCCAGGGTGGACCATTGTTGGTGATCCATTTGGCTGAGCCTGAAATGTTGTTTCAGGGAGTCCTTGTATTGCTTTTTTGGAGCGTCCCTCTTACGCCGACCCATGGCGAGTTCACCATAGAGTGGTATTTTGGGGAGGCGATGGTCCTCTATCCTAGAAACATGCCCTGCCCAGCACAGCTGTGTTCTCAAAATCATGGCCTCAATGCTGGTGATCCCTGCTTGCTCAAGGACAGCAACATTCGTCACATAGTCAGTCCAGTGTATATTTAGGATTGTGCATAAACAGCACTGATGAAAGCGTTTGAGGAGTTGTAAGTGTTGGCGATAGGTGACCCATGTTTCAGACCCATAAAGGAGAACAGACAGTACAATGGCTCTATACACACTGGTTTTTGTGCTTCGCCGCAGGTGTTTATTACTCCAGACTCTTTTGTAAAGTCTTCCAAATGCGCTATATGCCAGGCTATATGTTAGAGATGTGATCGATCTCTTTGTCAATCTTGGCATCTGAGGAGATGATGCTTCCCAGGTAGGTGAACTGCTGAACAGACTTAAGCACAGAATTGCCAATGGCAATGTGGGGATGATGTGGCAATGTGGTGCAGGCTGGTAAAGAACTTCCATTTTCTTCAGGTTGACTTCCAGCCCAAACAGCTCTGCAGCTGTTGCAAACACACGCACACGCACACACACACACACACACACACACATATATATATATATATACACAAAACACAACTATATTCTATGCATGTCTACTCAGAAGTAAGTTCTAGCACCACAGCTTTACTGCCTGAAAAACCTAACTCTGTCCCTGATTGCCAACTACAGCTTAGGTCTATGAAGAGTAAAATTTACATGCTTTAAAAATGCCCTCTCATTTCCAATTGCTTGGAAATAGAAACAGAAGTGTGCACACCAGATAGGAAACCCACATGAGTTGCATCCAGCCCACAAGTACAGTTTGCAGGGTGAGAGCTATAGTCAGCAAACTTAAGTGTTAATTATTGAGTTTACTAAATATGGATATACCATTTGCAGAACCCCTGCACCCACATTAAGAATTCTGAAAAGTGTATTTTGTCAGCACCTCTGTATCTACATCTTAGTGGTTATATGTGTGCTTTTAGATTCTGTAAATGTCTGGTGCTCAATTTCCTGTTCATTTAGATGCTGAATTTCCTGTCAATTCAGATATAGGTCTGTAGATTTAATTGCCCAACATGGAAATACATCATACTAATCCAGCAAGAAAGATGCTACATGTTTAGTGCTATAAACCATGTCATTTCTAGTCACACACTTTGAGGTGGTCACATTTTGGACTTGGTTTCCCATGCTTTAGAGTGATCTGGAGGAAGCTGGAAAAAACTGTTGCCATTGATCGACTGCTGCCTGATTTAAACATACTGTGCCCAGTGTCGTTGCAAATAAAATAGAGCCATTAAGATGGTGTGTCTCTGAAGACTAATGGGTCCAGTGGTGTTTAGATGGCTTTGGGGATTTTCCAGTCACTCAGGCTGACACAGTCTTGGGGCTTGTCTACACTGGCAGAAAACCCCGAACCTGCCTAATAGCCCCCACAGATATTTTTTGATCTGCAAGCAGCCCCATAAATGCCACACTCACTGGGGCTTCTGTGGAGCATCCCACCATACTGTAACCATAGGCAAACTCATATCAGCATAAAAAGACACTCCAACGCTGATAACATGTCCAATACCTCGCATTATTTCTGGTCACACAGTTAGGGCTGCTCCAGTGAGATTTTTTTCTGTTCGCTCATGCATGGGAATATACATCATCCCAGAGTGCTGTATTACTGGATAAGTGGAGATACCCTTATCCAGATATGCGCACAATCAATTTTAAAAAATGTGTCAGAATAGAGTACCATCCACCAGAAGGCCCGCCCCTGACTTCGACCCAAAGTCAATGCACAGCCGCCACATAGCCAATAATCCAGATTTTCCTCTCAAACGCAGAGCAAACCATGGATCTTTCAGACCCAGATTTTCCTTCAGAAGCCCCAATGAACATCTGAATTGTCATAAACGTTGTGTGGCAACTGCACTGTCACTACAGTGAGTACAGAGTATTTTGCCCATGTAGATAAGCCCTCGATTATCAAAGCCCTTGGTTGACGTTTAGAATGAGAAAGTGACCTGAGCAGTTGATACAATTGTTCCTGATTGTCCTGTTCTTACATGCAAAACTAAGCTATTTCCTTGGTGAACTGAGGAGCTGGCAGCTATGAAATAGCAAGGATGACAACTTGATTGATGGTGGCAGAAGATTCATGCTAGATTTGATGGAAGGAAATAGACCTCATTTTAGTGCCTGTCCTATGGCAAAGATGATGACAAAGGAACTTCTGGATGACAAGGATTTTCTAGATCCATTTAAAACTGGATTTAGGCCAGTTTTAGTATGAGAACGTCCACTAGGTCACCCTAATGGAAAATCTGCTCCAAGAATTGGACAAGGTATGTGTGTCCCAATTGATTATGCTGGACCCTTTTATCAGCTTTTAATGCCATCAACTATTATATTTATCTGGAATAACTCACCAGGATGGAGCTTGCTTTTTGGTGGTTCTAGTCCATTATGGGTGAAACTAGGTGCTTCAGAGAGGGATCTTGGTAGGCTCCTGCTTAGCATCTTGTTCACTGATTCCTTGTCCGACAGGGTTGTATATTGTCTCCTATTTTATTTAACCAATAGGAAAGATCATCTGGAGATGTGGAGTTGAATTTCAGTAATATACAGATAACACAAGTCTGTTGCTTCTTTCCATCTTGTTCTAGGAAACAGATTAGGTCCATGGAAGCTGGCAGCGAGTAGCAAAAACAGCCATAGTTTGCTTTAAAATAAAGTAATGAAGCATTACTTGCTGGCCCATTAAAATGTTGGCCACAACAGGGCACTTAGATACTCCGGAAGAGCTAAAAATGGTGACTTACACCCTCTCAACTCCAGACTGTGCCCATTCCAATGTATGTTCTGCTTAACAGTCAAGTAATTATTCAGGCTTCAGCAAAACATGGGTCATTGTGGCCCAACCCTTCCTAGTAGCATAGTGTGTGTTCTGTTACATACTTCTTGTACCTCTGTTGTATGGGATCCTTTATTCTTGCTGTTTGTTATATTTCTGTAGTATTCCCATTATTTCTAATTTTTTTCCTGTTGTCACTATTAAAACTGATTCTTGGCTTAATAGAACATATCTCTTGGCTTAATAGAACTGTTACCTGAATAGGCGTGCGGGGTCCATGGGAGCTCACCCCATGATCTGTTATTAGTTGGGAGAATTATTAAAGCTCAAATGGAAGGCTGCAAGAGGTGGGTAACTTTGGGATCTTTTCACCTGTGTATACCAGTGCTCACTGCAGAGAACTCCAGGTTAAAGTAAAACAAATGGCTTTTATTGGAAAATAACTATGATTCTATGACTTCAGGGTTCTTCTAGGTTTGGTCTTGATCTTGGATTCCAGGCATTAGCCATTGTCATTGGTGTCCTTGCTCAGCTTAGGTTGATACTGCAACTACATCCATTCCCAGAGACTCCAGAGCTGGCCAGGCTATTACATAGTTTATATATCACCTCTTGAGGACTGTAACTCAGTCTAATCTGGGCTGCCTGTGAAGAATGCATGAAAACTGGAACTGGTACAGAATGCAGCAGCTGGGATGCATATTAAGGCTGTATATAAGGAACACTAGAACTTCAGGAAGCAACCTCAGGAAACAACAACACTGGTTTTCAGTTTCAAAGAACTGCTGATGACCTTTACATTTTGGGATCAGCTGGTCTGATGGCTTCTTTACTTCCATATGAGCCTGACTGCCTGTAAAAATCCTTCCTCAGACACCTTCTTGTGTTTTCCTGGGATGTTTGGTTAGGACCAAGGAGAGACCTTGCCCAACGTCTGCATCTCCATCCTTGGGAAGGCTTGTCTTGCTTCTTTCTTAATGGCCTCCCACAAAATAGATGAAACCATTTTCTTTAGGAGGGCTTTGAGGTCTAGAATAGTTTTTATTTTTAGCTCCTGTGCTGCTCTGTGTTTCAGTTTACTGTACAAAATTGATTTTAATGCTGCAATGATGTTTAAATATATTAAAAACTGCTGTGTATCTTTTTGTCTGGTTTTAGCAGTTTATTTTTAACTTGCTTTTGTTATCTACCTTGAGATTTTTAAAGGAAAGGAGGACTATAAATATATGGTCTAGTTTTTAATAATAATAATAATAATTATTATTATTATTATTTATACCCCGCCCCTCTGTTAAAACAATCAGGGCGGCTTACAATAATTAAAATACAATACAGATAAAAATCCCAAAACACCACCCACCCCACCCTGCCCCATAAAAAGATATTAAACAAATATAAATTAAAAGCAACTATTTAAAATCACATTAAAAAACAATAAATACAATAAATGCAATAAATAGCCAGCAGACTAAAAGAGGCCAGGAGCCCCTGAGGCCGGGATCTAATTAGGAAAGGCCTGCCAAAAGAAATCCGTCTTTAGTGCTTTTTAAAAGCTACTCAGGCTTGTCATCTAATGGATCTCGTTCGGCAGGTCATTCCACAATTTGGGGGCGATTACCGAAAAGGCCCTCTGGGAGGTTGCAGACAGCCTAGATTTTTGTGGCTGAAGCAAATTCCTCCCAAAGGATCGGAGTGCGCGGGGAGGATTGTATAGGAGGAGGCGGTTCCGGAGATAAGTTAGACCCAAGCCATTTAGGGCTTTAAAGGTAATAACCAACACCTTATACTGGGCCCGGAAACTGATAGGCAGCCAGTGGAGAGATTTTAATACTGGAGTTATATGGTCTCTCCAAGATGTTCCCGAGACCACTCTGGCTGCCATATTTTGTACCAACTGAAGTTTCCGGACCAAGCATGAGGGTAGCCCCGTGTAGAGCGCATTGCAGAAATCTAGACGAGAGGTTACCAGCGCATGCACCACAGTCTCGAGGTCCCTTCCAGGAAAGGGCACAGCTGGCGTATCAGCCGAAGCTGATAACAGGCACTCCTGACCGTCGCATTCACCTGACTAGTCATCTGTAGCGATGAATCCAGGAGCACCCCCAGACTGCGAACAAAGTCCTTAATGGAGAGTGTGACCTTGTCCAGGACTGGAGGTTGCAAATTTTTTAGAGTTTTGGGCCCAAAGATCACACACCCTCTCATCCAAAAGCCCACTGGACCAATCAATTTCAGCATAACCTAACTTACAGAATTGTTGTGAGAATAAAAGGAGGGGAAAGGGAACCTTGCATACCAGCCTACACTCACTGAAGGAAAGACAGGGTATAAATGGGCTTTTTCTCAAAAATATCCTTTTTTCTGCTCATAAATGTTCCCATGAGGATGCAAATATGTCATAGTAATAAATATTTATTTATTTAGAATATGTACAGTATATCCCACTCTTCAGCCACAAAGTCTCTCAGAGCAGCTTGCAAATTGTTAATTTGATAGTTCTCAGCCCTCAGGCTTACAATCTAAATAAGAGAGGACTCACAAGGAAAGGGGAGTGACAGCGGGGCAGGGGCAGGACAGTGGCAGTTGGGATGGATGGATGGATGGCCTTTCATCTGCTTCTGGGCTTAGGCATGATGGAGCTGTGAAAGCTCTGTGGTGTTCTCTCCACCAAACCATGACCTCAGTCTTGCTCTAGTTAGTTCCAAGATGCTAATTGCACATATCATGGCGATGTATTTCAAATTGTGTTCCAATTATAAAGACAGCCAATTCCATGGAGTTAAGATGAGTATTGTGATGGAAATGTGGAGACTCAGATGGCTTTCCCAGGGCAGACCAGGGCATGTGGAAGAGTGCAAGTGCATCAAATAGATACAATGTATTAATTATATCTTTTTAAAAATTATATTATATGTAAAACAAAATGTTGAGGCAAGAAAACATGTAACTAAAATGTACATGTTGAAGATGGAATTTAAAATCTAAAATAATTAACAAGCCAGTTGCGTACGCAAAATACCAAAAGTCGTCATTTGGGACAACTCCCAATATTCATGTCAAAACCCTTCTCTAAATGCTACTCTCAAGATTATGACCAATTTTAATATATGAGGAGTTGGGTTTTTCTGTGCCCATGGGATGATCTACTAATACTCTAATTTTAACATTTCAGACATGTTAGGTGTTTTCTAACAATTAATTGGAAAGGTAATACAAATATGTTGTTGCCATATAATATTCCTTTAAAAAGAACTGTATTGAGGAAACCTATTTACAATTGCACCACCTAATTTGTTTCAGCTAAATCTCTTTAGGTTGGAGAGGAGTTAGGGATGAAATAGTAGCTCCAGCCATTTCATTCCTCTTTCATGCCTTTAGTGTAGTAATTAGCTAACGTGTTCTCACATAATATTCTTCAGAAAATTACTGTTGCAATTGTACTGAGCAAATCATAAACTGGAGGTTTGCTGTAGGATGTGAGCATCTTGTGTATCACTGCTGCCGCCAAGTGACAGACAGTGAGGAGTTCACAGAATCTTAACAGTTTAAACCAATAGTATCCAAAACCACTTGTCTGCCTGCTCTTTTATAAGTCTCTTCCTAGGGCTGGCTCCATGGTTGATGGAGCTTCAGGCAAAGTGCCCTTTGATAGATTCCTTTCTTACCTTGATGGGCACCTCCTGTCTTAATTGTCATTGGCAGTAACACTTCCAAGATTGATTGGGAGTTGCCATTTAACTTTTCCACAATGCCACATAGTGTCATGTTGTGGTATTAGAGAAACTAAAATGGAGACTCATGGGCCCAGATGATGTGCAGAGCTCAGAAAAGGCGTCAGCACAGGTGGCCCGTACTGGGGTACTGCATGCCTAGCAGCAAACTTGGATGCTAAGTGTTAGTGTCAGACTTTATTTTTCTCTCTTTATGTACTAGACATCAGTCTGCTTCTGATCTCTGAATACTATCCAAGAGCACTGGAGTTGGAAATGTACAGTCACAAGGAGACCTCATTCTTCTTACATAGAGCTGTTCTATTATTGTTCCTCTTTGGAAAGCAGACCTAGAATAAATATGACCCCAGGAGCCTCACACAGAATAGGGAGTACATGTATCCTGGTGGAACATATAATCAAACCTGGCAGAGGGCAATGGAAATAGATTAACTAAGACCAGATAAACACACATAATATTACAAAACTGTCCACCAAAAAGGAAATCATAGGAAAAGGAAGCTGATGAAAGTAGTCATCCCTGGATGCATTTTGCAAGAAGCCTTCAAGTAGTCTCTAGAAGGTTCAAAATGTTTCTGTTGACTTACCATGCAGGACTAACCTAACCTGGTTGTTTTATTTCACAGGGGCATGCTGTTAGTTTTGAATAAAAAGTTAGCTGAAACATGTTGAACTGCTCTTTTTGTGTGTGTGTGTGTGTGTGTGTGTGTGATATGTCCCTGTTCTTTCCATGTTCTTTCTGTTTGGGTACCCAATTTTCTTTTAAAGAAATAGTGTCTACATCTGTTACATTAACTGAAGTATACCTGTACTAAGTTTACACAAGGAAGACACACTCCAGATGAAGTTTTGTGAACTCTGTGTGGAATAAAGTGAATCAGTACCTCCACTGATGTGAATCCATTACATGCCATGTGATAGCATTTTCTATTTGAAAATACCTGTAATTACTGTACTAATTAGTTTAATGTTAATTATTTTGTCAATAGTTGATGCAGGATGCTAAACTCAGAACAAGCAACTGCACCAGGGCAATACATTTCACACACTTTGAGGTCAGAACATGGTAGCCAGCCATGAGATGACATGGCTGGTTTCTTGTTCTGACCTCAGAGTGAGTGATTGTGCCAGGGCTCTACCTTTCTGGCCAATATTAGAGTGAGAAAGTAGCACTGAGGAAGGAGAAAATGGTGGCGCCTGTTAGGCAGTGCTTGTCCTGCCTCCCCCACCCGCAATACATCCTTTGTTCACAGTACAGTTTTCTCCAGAGTTTCAAGCAAACTCCATAGGAAAACTACAAGTCTTAAAAACCTGGATTAAAGTGGTATACCTCAAGTTTTGGGGCAGATAGAGCTGTACATTGTCTGGCCTTAACACACCAGATTCAGGGATCAGGCCGCATGTCATGTGGCCTTATCAGGCCAGATTTGGGGGAGGTTTTTTTTCTCTACTGTAGATGGGGTCTTAGTTTCACAGCCTACCAGGTATTACTGACTGAAGTTTTAGACCATCAATAATTCAGATTCCATCCAAGAATCTATGGTTATTATTGTTGTTTTTGTTGTATTCTATCTCTGTTTCTTTCCATCCTTTGGTATATTCTTTTTTTTTTAATCTGAACTTCACAAAATCCTTACCTATTTGTACTGGCAGTTATCAAGAGGTATTAGATTATTCAGCTGTATAATAGTAAGCACTACGGAGAAGGCCATGTTTTACTTTCCTGCCATATAGCTGTTGAAGATGAAGAGCCTGTCAGAAAAAGAAATGGTGGCAACCCTAATTCACCACTGACACATAATGGTTGACTTCATAAGAATCCAAAGAACCAGGCTCTCAGAGCTTTCTGCATGGATAGGCAAATTCAGGTAGTTTCTCCCACATTCTTTTGTTGAGTGTTTTAAAAAAATTCCTTATAAGTTCTTTCTACCCATTTGGCCAGTTCTTCTTCTGCTTCTGTAATGAATTGAAGGAGAGCTTTACTCATCTGTTCTCTCTTCCTACCAACAGCTTTTGCCATATGTCACGTAGTGCTTACTATTATACAGCTGAAGCTATATGTTATAGATGGTTTTTTTTAAAAAAAAATCAGGGCACTGTTCAAGATGCTAAAGAAGATGAGGTTGTGAACCTCTTTGTTTCCACTCAAATCTAATAATATTCTTCAAGGATTCATGCTTGCTGAAGCAAATGCCATTAATTTACATAAACAGTGCAATCCTATGAAAGGTTACTCAAAATTAAGTCACACTGTTTTCTGTTGGACTTACACCCAGGTAAGTGTGCTAAGATACATAGTAGCTAAAATAACAAATAACCTAAAAGTGATGTAAATGCTTTTTAATTTGTGCACTTAATTGATATCTCCTTTTTAATTTTTGTGCTTCATTGATACCTTTACCCTTAAACACAATATATTTAATACACATGTAAAATTATATATTTGTGGAGGAAATGCCCCCAGGGAAAGCTAGGAAGCAACCTCACTGTTATTCTAAGCAAACATACAAAGAGATCATCCATATGCAGAATCCACTTCTCTTCTGAAACCTTGTTCTTGAACTACCCTAACAGCTTTTCAATTGCTATGACATTTTCAGCCATTTTCAGAGGAATCGTGGTTGCACCATAATGTTTTGTGAGCAATTGCTTTATCTGGTCATTGGGATGATCCTGTCCCCCTTTCTCTTTATCTCCACCAATGAAAGGAACCAAAGCAATCAAGTTAAGCCATTAAACGAAGACAAGATAGGCGCAGAGTAGGGGGAGAAGTGGGCAAAGGGGCAGATGGGGGGGAAAGACTCGTCTTATTAGCAAGTGTCTGAGCTGCTGGGCTAACGGTTGTGTTTAACAAGGCTAGGCCTTTAAGACAATGCAATGGGCTTACCTCCTGTGGCTGTTGACAGGTTTGATTCCTCTCTCCCAGAGCCCATTGTGGCCACAGTGGGAGGTGCCTTCAGAAAATATGTCAAAGCAAGGCAGGGAGCAAGCACTTTTACATGTGCTCCCCAGCTGGAAAGAAGCCCCCTAAATAGACTGGGTTGGGTCAAGTCTGAGCATGTGATGAGGAAGGGGTCACATTCATGCACCTGAGCACTATCGACTTGCTGAGCGCTCTACACTTAGGGTTTCTAACCTCTCTTGACTGGCTTTTCTCCTTCGTTGGTTTAAATACTGAGGTATTTAGCTTAAAAGCACTAAATGCTCTCTTATGATGGATTTCTTCCTCCCCAAACCACCTGCACTCCCCCACCCCCACATCCACTAGTACATGGTCTCACAGGCTTTCAGGTCTCTTCACAGTCCTGCCCTGGGAAGGGCAAACAGGAATTTTATCTCCTTCAGCCTGGCTGGCATTTACATGCATTGTTGTGACTGGTCAAAATAAGTAAAGCCTTTGATTTAGTCCTGTGAAAGAGCACAGACACAACAAGCCTTTAGAGGGATTGTTTGGGGGGAAGGGGGGGATTTACATACCTTAGCCTTTCAAGTGACATATATACATATGGCCCATTCAGATTTACTGAATACTTTGAAGATTTGGTAGTGGCCAAAAATGATGGTGTTACTGTGGAGCATACTGTGATATTTTGAAGAGTATTTTTAGACAGTGGCTCATGTAGGGCTTGTCTATACAAGGCAATAAAATGTAGATTGGTGTGCAGTAACACCAGTTCACAGCAGTGTCCATTTGTCTCGTTGTTTTTTTGCAAGAACACAGGTATGCAAAGCTCTCTGTGTTTGATGGTCACACGGGCATGCCTGTGAATCAAGATGGTGGGTGTGAGTGAATTACTCGCATTTTATTCTCCCCAAGTTGCCACCACTGAGCTGTATTTTTTTAAAGTAAATCCAAGGTGCAGAAATGCAACCTTCTGCTTAAACAAGCGTAAAAAAAAGTTTCATTGTCACAGTGCATGAACGCCACCACGAACATTCAACAGGGTGGTTCCAGATACTTTGTTGCAAGCAAGCTCTGCCCCCCCCCCCATGTCTGATCAATCAGCAATCCACTTCCGTCCTCACTGAGAATATGCTGCAATCCAAATCATTTGTCCCAGCGAGCAGGAATGTGCATTTCCCTTGCAGGTTTTTAAAAACTTTGGGAAAAGCCAGAAGAGCTTTTCCCATGCACTATATGGCAGTTTCCTTCTGAATATGATGAACTGCTGTGGGATCCCATTTAGATAAAAGATATTCTCCTCAAATTCTATGAGGAGTGTTTAGACAAGCCCTTAGTTTTCACATCTTTTGATCCACTAAAAAGGTGTCCCCAATTAAATCGATGGAAGTATTGTTATTATTATTATTATTATTATTATTATCTTCAGCAGTAGTGGTGATGGTGAGCATAGTAGTATTAGTACAAATGATTAGGAAAAGTGTAAGTAATATGTGCCATGTTAAAAGGTTATTGTTCCTTTCTCAAGCAGGAATGTGTTTTCTTAAAACGTCTGCTACAACATGGGTACATCTTTCAAGGATTCATCATGCAAAAGCAAGGAAACAAATATTTTTCTTTTGAAGTCTTGTATGAATAGTCAGATGTAAGGGTTTCATTCTACATTGCACTAAATACTCTCTTCGGTTTGCACAGCAAAACTTTCTTTGCCTCCTCTCTTGCAGCACTCATGCCCCCCCCCTTCCAATCTGCTCCCAAGGGTCGCTCAGTGGTCCAGAGTAGGTGAGGAGGAGACCGAGAACTGAAGGGATGAAGAGAGAGAAGATGCCCCTTATTCTGCTGATGGATGCCTTATGCCTGGAAAATAACACCAGTTGGATGTCATCCTAAATTTATGTAAATATGAACAACTTACTAATCAATTTGTCATTAATACAATTAATTGACTAATTCAGGTGCATCCATGCTGATTGAAAAGTCCCTGATTTTGTTCCTGTTCTTTATGATTTTATACTGGGTTAAAATAAACTGAATACTGTACCAGGTGGTGTAGGCTATATTTCAAAGGAAGGAAAACCATCTCTGAGTATTCCTTGCCTAAGAAAACCCTATAAAATTCATGGGGTCACCATAAGTCTACTGGCAACTTGAAGTCTCTCTCTCTCTCTCTCTCTCTCACACACACACACACACACATTTAAACTGACCTGGGGAGCTGTTATGGAAAGTCTCTGATCATAACAGGAGCTGACAGAGTTTATTCTGGGATAAACAAAATGTGTATTGATCTCCAAAATAATATCAGAAAGATCAGAAACAAAATCTGAAATCTTCTGGTCTTTTTAATCAGTCTGGATGTGCCCTAAGTTTTGTTTTTTTTTTGTTTTTTTACTCAATCAATATTTCTAATGTTATATTACAGTGATTGATAGGATCCCTTCCCAAGCTATTTTTCATGCAACTTGTGCCTGATGTTCACTTGGGAGTGGAGGCACAATCTGCACTAAATTCTGAGTTCACAGAGAGGACACTGTGTCCTCTTGGTATGCACTGAGAAAGTGAGTTGAAGATGCATTGCTTTTGAAAGGCATTCCCCATGCTTTTACAAGAGTGATATCCTATTAACCAGAATATGCATTTCATTTGCTTTAATGACATTATCTTAAAACAGAAAGTGCTGCCCTCAAGTATTTATTTGTTAAATGTGTATCCCACCTTCCCTCCAGTGAACTCATGGCACAGAGATGGCTCTTTTCCTTTCCATGCTATGCTGATAACAACCCCATGATGCAGACCAGGCTGAGAGATGGAGATACTGATTCATGGTTACCCATTGAGTCTAAAGGCTCAGTGGAGACTTGAGCCTGGATCTCCTAATCCCTAGTCCAACATTTTAATCACTACACCAAAATACCAGGAAGCAAGAAGAGTAGCAGCCAGTAGTAAAGGAAATAATGAATGGGAAGAACAGAGAATGAGTGAAGGAAACTGACCCAGTAATATGTGGGGAACAATGGTATGAAAAGGACGAAATTAGGAGCTAATGGAAGAGGTAGCCACTAACTGGTAGAACTCGTGGAGATGCAAGGGGCTGCAGGAGTGGAGTTCTGCATAATTAACGTGGCAAAGTAAGTTGTGGTGGTTTTAATGTGGTCACAATTCATCATCAACTTCACAGCCTGCCATTGGCACAGACCTATCTGGTGATGACATGTGAGAGGGCCTTCTCAGTGGCTGCTCCCAGGCAAGGAATTCCCTCTCACAGGAGCTGAGGTTGTCCCCCTTTTTGCTCTTGTTTTGCAGGAAAGTACAGACCTTTTTATTGTGACCAGCATCGCTTCCCAAATAAGAATTCTACCTCTCCTAGGGAAATTTTCCTTCAATCCCCAAATTTCTAGCATTGCAGAAATTTGTACTGGAAACTTCATTTGAGCCTTTATAAATACAGTTTAGGGTTCTGGGGAATAGGGGCAGGCAAGGTTACCAAGGGAATGCAAATACAGGTCAGTCCCCATATCCAGGGGGGATACATTCCAAGACACACACACCCCGTGGATACCTGAAGCCATGGATAATTGGGAACCCTATTATTTTTAATGAGAACAACACTGGAAGTTGATCATAGAATTGCACTGGAGGACCTAGAAATGCCCAGAGAGAACATCTTTTCTCAAACATGAATAAGTAAAGCTGTGGATACCGAATCTGTGGGTACGTGGGTCAACCTGTGTAGGAAATGGAAACGTTCTAGGTGTGAACAATTTTCAGTGTCTCACTCAATACAATGACCACAGCTCCCATAATCTCTTTACCAAAGGCCATGATGGCTAGAGCTTCTGTGGCCTAACATGCAACACCTCTTCCCTTAGACAGTCTTTTAATCAGAAAAAAGTGAAATGGTAGGAACTGAGACGGAGCAGCTGTAATGCAGACTGTACCAGCTGTTCTTGGAACATCTGTGATAAAGTCATGGAGTTTGATCCTAGTCCTATATAATGTCATTTCCATCATAGAATCATAGAATTGCATCATCACCTCTTTACTGCAGTCAATAGACCATTGAAATTTCATATTAAAACAACCATACACATTTTAGTAAAGTGTTCATAGAACATATTGCAACATTTAAAACAGATGCAGTATTTATATAAAAATAATATACAGTTGTCCCTCCATATCCACGAATTTGGTATCCAAGGATTTAAGTATTCACGGCTTGAAAATATTCTTAAAAAATAATAATCCAATAAGCAAACCTTGATTTTGCCATCTTATATAAGAGACACCATTTTGTGATGCCATTGCATATAATGGGACTTGAGTATTTGTGGATTTGGGTATCCACGGGGGGTCCTGAAACCAAACCCCAGCGAATATGAAGGGACAACTGTACTAAATGTGAAAATAATTACACAGTCATGAATGATTTATTTGAAACATCTGATGTGATATGAACAAATTTAACTCTTGGGAAGAAATGTTCTCCCCCCCCCCTGTGTGTGTGTGTGTGTACAGTGGTGCTCTATTAGCTCTTTCTTAGTTTACTCCACCACCTTTTGTATCAAAATGGTTATGTCTTCCACATTTCTAGACTGGTATAGACTTTGGATGGGTCCAGATCTGTTGGGAGATTCCCCCTCTGTTGTGCATAAAGGCACATGCACACACAAACACACACCACCCATCCCTTCAGAGAGTACAAGGAAACCATTCATATTTCTGAATGCCTGTGTGAGGTTGCGGGAATGATGCCACTGACATTTCCCATTGAAATATCATTGGCTGTTCATTTACATTCACAATTTTTTTTTGGTTTTTTAAAAAATTAACTAATGATGTTAAATGCTTTGCCAAAGGTCCTAGCAGGTCAGTTGCAGAAGTACCATTTCAGCCTAATTAGAGCTCTCGGGGTAGCCCAGGGGCCTCCTGATACAGCGGGTGACAAGCTGGGAGCTGACAGCTTCAATTGGCTTCAGCAGGGAAGGTTTGGCCGGTCATGTTTTCTAACTCAGCCAGGTGTTAGCTGAATGAGGGTGGAGGGAGCAGGGGACATGGTCAGTCTCAAGCACTTGTTTGATCTCTCTCTCTTCTGTTTGCTCTGTTTTGAGCCCCTTCCCTTTGCCCATCCCATCTTGTGTCAAGGTCAAGAATGGCCTTCAATAAATCAGCATTTTCTCTTATTTCTGGGTGGTCATTAGCGGCAATCCTCCTCCTTCGCCAATAGAGGCTGAGGCGTTGGTGCAGAAACAATGTCTGGGCTCTAGAAAGCCACCCACTTCACATTGTGAACCAAAAGCCAGAGGAGATGAATGAACACAGGAGATGACAGAACTCCGCCACCCTGCAAGCTGAGTTTAAGCCATATTAGAAACCAAAGTTAATATTATTAATCATACCTGTGCTTATCAAAGGCCCTGAACCAAGCTAGCTGTGCTTCATTGAAAAGAAAAGATCAGTCTCCAGTAAGGATCCTTCTGTTCCTTTTTATTATAGCATCTCACCAGCAGAAATATAGGCCACAATCCAGCAATTTTATTCATCTGAGCATGGGACAATTTATTGGGCATGCATTCCCTGGTCACAAAGGCTGTGCCTACCATCAAACTCATGAGATGGCATATTCAGGGTGGAATGTTTTCATTGAGGTTCAGAGCTGTGAGGCTAAAGGATATCAGAGCCTAATTAGGTGTAAAAGACAGTTCAGTGTGACGATAATGCCCAAATGTTCTGCCCCAATACTGAAGTGTAACTTTTGGACTGATTTATAATGAAGCATTAACTCCAAGTTCATTGAGAAACCTTAAACCAGCTACTATTTTTCATCCTCAGCTACTTTGGAAGGGATAAAAATGGGGAAGAAGGATCATGTATTCTCCATTGACTTCCTTGGAGGGAAGTCCAATATAGAGGAGGAAAGGGGCAGGAGGAGTGGGGAAAGGAAGATGTAGCAGTAGCGTTCCATGGAAAGTGAAATTTGCATGAAGCATAGGGAAAGCATAATCACCAGTAGTGATTATGCCCAAAATTTATGGTGTGCTATCTGGATATCTCACACAAAACAATGAAGAGTAAAGGGGAAATGAAATCATAGGTGATTTTGGAAGACCCAAAACATTCAGAAGTCCCAGGATTTGCGGATCTTTTGAAGCTGTCATCAAAATGTGAAGTGAACTTCATCAGACTCTGACTAGCCTACAACCCTACCCTCTGATTAGCTAGAAACTTAAATTTATATTTCTGGGTCTGGTCAGACCCAGACATCCTGACTTTGACTTTGTTGCCTTTTTCTCTAGGATTGCCAGACAGCAACCTGGAGATCCATACTGCCATGTAAATTCCCTAATGCAGTGTGAGACAAGGCAGCCACAGCTTTTTCTGACTATTTCCTCAATGTCTAATGCTCCTCCGACTCACCTGGAATCCTACCTAATATTACAGGTGGGGGAAGATGGATGACAGGCCATTGATGACTTGTCTTCTTTGCAACTGATAAAGCACAGATTTCAACACTGCAATTTGGCCTCTCCATTTGGCACAATTTTTCCTATGTCCCATTTTCAGCCTCCCCTCTGTAATTTTTCTGTATGTATGCCACAACAAATATAGAAGAATATAGTGATCATTTTTAATCTAGCAAGTGCTTTTATTTTTCTGTGCAGAGCATAGATACAATGCATGGCTAGGCTCAGGAAATGGAATCTTTGTAGCCAACCTCACAAATATAATGCTTTTGTTTTCCAGAGCTGCGTGTTTATCCAAGATAGTGTTCTGTGCATAGAAAGCAGCCACCTATCTACATGCTGTGACGTATGATTTATAGACACAATCACTATAGATGAACAGCCTCCTTGCCACACAATTAAGTGGCATCATTTCTGATGCAAAAAGAATGCTTATCCTTTATAAAGAGAATCATTTATTAGAAAATAAGTGGAAAAAAGCTTGTGAATGTTTAACTGAAGTGACTGGTAAATGGACCAAGCACTGTGCTATATACTGGGCACATTATTTGTATTGTACTTGCTGTAACACTGACAGTGAAGTGGTGGTTGCTGTTCATTTACAAAGATATTGTGAGAAGAGAATGTGAAGAAAGATGCATGTAAAGTGTTGTACTTAAGAAATGGAGGTAGAACTAAGAGCAAAAGAGAAAATAAAGGTCAATTCACATAACCAAATTGACCTGAAGCAGTGCAGTGGATCAGTGGAGCATTTCCTGTTTGGTAAAGCAGCTGTGTGAACTCATCAGCACGGACACATATAGCTTTCATGCATTTCAACCAAGATTCACAGAACCATCACAAATCATTAGCATGAGTTGAACTGCAGAACTTCCAAGGAAATACACAGACAAGGGCAGAGTCAGAGACAGGGGACCAAACCCACCTGTTAATCCTTCCTAGAGTAGACCTACAGAATCAATAGAATCGATAGAAACCTGGTAAGTAAACATTTACACAAGTTCTATCGATTCAATGGGACTAACAATTGAATTTAGTCCATAGATTGTATGCGTCGTTCTTGTCTACACTGGTGGAAAACCTCAAACCTGCCTTGTAGCCCCCACGGATGTTTTTGATCCGCAGTGGCCCCATAAATGCCACACTCACTGGGGCTTCTTCGGAGTTTCCCACCATACCGTAACCATAGGCAAACTTGTATCAGCATAAAAGGGCAGTCCAATGCTGATCATGTGTCCTATAGGTCGCATTATTTCTGGCCACACAGCCGGGACTGCTCCAGGGTTTTGTTTTTTCTGTCCACTCATGCATGCGAACATATGCTATCCCAGAGTACTGTATTATTGGATAAGCAGAGATACACTTATCCAGATATGCACACAATCAATATTTTTTAAAAAATTGAAAAAAATGAATTGAAAAAAAATTAAAGCACCAGAACGGAGTCTCCTCCAATGGAAGCCCCGACCCGAGCTTCACTCAGAAGCCAATCCACAGCCACCACATGGCTAATAATCCAGACCTGGATTTTCCTTCAGAAACACTGATGAAGATGCAAATCATTGCATATGTCATGTGGCAACACATCTGAGTGAGTTTGGGTTTTTTGTTCCCCTTGTATATCAGCCTCAAGACATTCTCAGTGTGAGACAGGAAGCTCTTGTTCCAGCCACATTTTGCCATTCACCAAATTTGTAGGATTTTGTAGCTCTCCAAATCTTTGCAAACCCTATTTGGCCAGAAATGACTGTCAGACAAAATAGCTGAATGCGTATATCATGGGGAGTGGTGCCTTAATCATATTTTCTGTGGGGGAGGAGCCAGTAACAAAAAGTGTCTCATGACAAGAAAAGCAACCAAACACACACACAAAAGTATACATACAGTATGCAACCAACAATAACTCAGTTAACATCCCGGGGGGAAACCTGAGCAGGTCTGTCTATTAAGTAATGAGACTGATAAATAAACCATTTTTAAAATATGTGTTACAATTATAATGCTTGTCCCCTTCAATATATTCCCTGTTCACACTTCCACACTGATGCAGTCTTGTTTTCCACTGGTTGAAGGCGTGGAGCAGATCAGTTTCTGTCAGCTGTTTCAATACATCTGCCGTTTTATTTGAACTGCATCAATTGACTCAAAACATATTCTTTTAAGCACCAATTTCACTTTAGGGAAAAGAAAAAAGTCACATGGTGCCAAACCTGGCAAGTATGGAGGATGTTCAAGTGCAGTAATGTGTTTATCGGCCAAAAACTGCTTCATAGAAAGTGCTGTGTGAGCAGGTGCATTGTCATGATGAACAACGAAATCATTTTCCCACAGTTCTGGCCTTTTCCCCGCTGACTCTTTCTCTCAGCTTTGTCAAAACTTCCTTATAATAATGCTGGTTCATTCTTCTGCCTTCTGGAACCCATTCTGCCAAAATTATGCCCTTAATGTAAAAACAAAACAAAACCCCAATGAATATGGCTTTGAATGTGGACTTGCTTTGCCGTGCTTTTTTCATTCTTGGTGATGATGGTGTTTTCCAGTGCACTGACTGTTGTTTTGTCTCAGGATCATACTGGAAGATACAGGTTTCATCACAAGTGATGGTTTTTTTAAAAAAAAAGGTTTGGGTCTGCCTCAAGTTGCTGCAGAATGTCACATTGCTCGACTTTTAAACTTAGTATTTTTTCATCACACAACAGACAACACAAATGCTTTAAACAATGACTGACAATTAACTGAATGGCCGAGAGCGTTGATGTTTGTCATGCAGGTTCAGACATGTTCAAGGTCACCACTCAAGCATTCACAATCAGTCGTCCCTGATTTGTCTGAAAGGTAGAAACACAGTCTTGTTATTTAATAGACAGATCGTGTAGGCTCAAATTCAACAAACACCACCATGTACACTTGAAGCATTTTATATTTGTTATATTCCCTTTTCCATCTCCCATTTCCCAATGTCCATCTTTAACTGTACAATGTTCGCACACAACCCCATGAGGATCTCTTCCACCCAGTGAGATTTATAGCATTTTATGGTAATGCATTTCTTTTTAGTTCTGCTATTTCCATCTAAAAATGTTCAGTATCTCCAAACAGTTTTGAAAGATTGCAGAGAAAATAAAATGATTCAGAACTGGGAGAAAAATCACTGAATGCCTTTTTTAAAAAAATACTGTATATGTATGTAAGGGCTAAAACTGCCTTTAAATTCCCTGCTGGTAAAATGAGAGCACTCATTAAATTTTCTTAGTATAGAAAGATAATTTGCCAAGCAGAATCTTCATTGTAATGCTTTGGGTGCTTGGTGTATTATTTTTTTTAAATCCAACTTCAAAATAAATGAACAATTGATCTGTATGGTCACTAAGATCTGAAATTGTCTTATCTGTCACTTGTTCCAACACCAGGCTTCTTAAAAGGGAAAACAACAATCACAATCAAAGGTGCTTCACAGCCTGGAAGAAAATAGAGGCTGTAAATGGGCAGATGAATTATGCTTTTGCAGTAGGCTTTTCAAGGGAAACATTTACTGAGGGAGAAAATTGGCTTGTGTGTGGATTTTTTTTTTATGGTATAACAACTGAGAAGTAGATTTTGTAAAAACATGGAACACCTACACAGACGCTTAATTTTTGTTGCATAGGAACACACATCGAATAGGTTTCAACAAATCTGGGTGGGAAATGGTTCCCGTACCCTCTCCATTATTCACCACCCTTGTATCAAGATCCTTAACAAATCTCTGCAACACCTAGGAGAAGTAAATGTACTAGAGTTTAGGCCATTATAGTAGCCCCTCCCAAAAAAAAAGCACAGCACTTATGGAATATCCTGCTAAATCAGGAATAACAAATCTAAGTGGCAGATAGATGGAGTTTAAATTTTGCTTCATTGCTCTTGAAAGCAGTCACCTAAAATCAGACTTCAGGAGCAAATAACATTTACATCCCACCCACCCACCCCAGAAGACTTGTGTAGGCTACAGGTTCTCTTTTCCATAAAGGACAGCAACAAATTGAAATTGACCTAGGCAGGAGGTGACATGGGGCCAATCTACACGAGAGGTTCTCCCTCCCACTACTGCATTGTATGGCTTACTTATATTAAGAGTACAGTACCTTTGTACTTTATACTTTGTATTTGTACTATACTTTATACTTTGTATTAAGAGTACTACCTTTGCTAGTTTGCATGTTACTGTCTAGACATTTGTAGTTAAGTGCTTTTAAGTCATTTTTTACTTATGACTACCCTAAGATGAACCGAATTATG
Organism: Gambelia wislizenii; assembly: GCA_030847615.1. NCBI lineage: Eukaryota > Metazoa > Chordata > Lepidosauria > Squamata > Crotaphytidae > Gambelia > Gambelia wislizenii. Next base: position 92,437,603 of record JAUMIR010000003.1, on the reverse strand, counting down.
GGGTTTTCTGGGTAGAATTTGTTCAGATGGGGCTTGCCCTTGCCTTCCTCTGAGGGTGAGAGAGTGTAACTTGCCCAAGGTTACCCAGTGGGCTTCTATGGCCATGCGGGGGTTCAATCACTGGTCTCCCTGTATCCTAGTCCAACACTCAAACCACTATAGCACACTGGCTAGACATTTAAGCACAGCATACATTTATGCTGACTTCCTGTTCATTTGCATTACCACACTCTCTCTCTCCTCCTGCATCATTCTAACCTACAGCCACTCCCTCCCCCTGTCTTCCATTAGACCAGGTGTTTGTCTATGCACAACTATTATGTTTTGTATGTTTTATAAAGAAGATTAACCTGTTTTATTTTCTCTGCTGGACCCTGTGGGACTGGTTGTTGTTCAGCTTCTGCTTTAATAATTTGATTGCTACTTGAGAGATTGACTACGGTACTATCTCTCATGTTTCTCAACAATATATCCAATTCACAATGAACGTAAAAGTAGTTATAGAGAAAGGTACTTGGAAGTAAAAGTAGTTATAGAGAAAGGTACTTCTGACATAATATAGGCTAAATACTTCTGGCCTTTTACTATGGATTAGTCCAATATTGTGCATATACAGTGCTGATGAAAGCGTTCGAGGAGTTGTAAGTGTTGGCGATAGGTGACCCATGGTTCAGACCCATAAAGGAGAATAGACACTACAATGTGTCAGCATAAGAGGGGCACTCCAAAAAAGTGATACAAGGACTCCCTGAAACAACATCTTAGGCTCAGCCAAATTGATCACCAACAATGGTCTGCCCTGGTTTCACATCGGGAGGCATGGAGACGCACTATCCGCAATGCTGCAGCCTTATTTGAGAACTCATGCAAACAAGTCTTGAAGAGAAATGACAATGCAGAAAGAATCACAACCCGGAAACATCACCCAAGGAGACCTTCTGCTGTGCTTCCTGCAACCGGACTTGTTTATCTCGGATTGGCCTTTTTAGTCATCAGCGCGCTTGCAGAAAGCGCGGGATGAGTCCTTCCTGAATCTTCTTTTGTGAAGAAAAGCCAGAAAGAGAGAGAGAGAGAGAGAGAGTCCAATATACTTATTAGAGCTTGGGAAAGTTACTTTCTTAGACAAGAATCTTATAGTGGCAAATCACACACTCAGCAGACTATTATGCAATATTTGGCACCTTGCATCTGCACAGGAGGCAGCAACAGTGATAACACCAACGGGAGGAAAAGGCAACTATCTTCAAGCCACATAAGTGCCAGGATTTAAGGAGTCCTTGGAGCCAAGCCACTATGCAAGTCCATGGCTTTGAAAATCATCTCTGTGTGGGCAATTTTCCAGACCACCTCTCCTAAAATGCCTTGACTCTGAGGACCCACAGAATTCGGCATTCAAGAAACAGGGGGCTCAAAGCCTGCCACCTTCTCTTCCCATTGCCTTGGATCTCACTGCTGTTTTCTTCTTATGCATTGTACTACTGACACCACACCATCTTCTCCATCTAAGTACTAAGGCTGTCAGATCTCAGAGCCTGGCCCTGATTCTCCAGTTTTCATGGGTCATCTCCAGGCTGGAAATAAGGGTGCAAATACTTCCCATTTTGGGGGGCTCATCTGCAGGCAAGAAAAAAGGGCTGTGTGTAAATCTCCAGCTCAGCTGGTAGAGCAGCAGCTTGCTATAGTTTGCAAAGCTTAATTGATTTGTTGTTGATGATGGGTATGTGGAGACCATGTGATGGGCGGCTGATGGAATGTTGGAGAACAAATGGGAAGAGAACATGAAGGACCCAATCCTGTGGCAGAAAAATGGTATGGGAGGGGTCTCCTTATGTGAAAGGACTGGATGACAGTTGGGAGAGAGGGAGTTGACAGTTGGGAAGGGAGAGCTGGAGATGTGATGTTATGAGGAGAGGCTGGAATGTGTGTATGGCTATGAGTGGAGCTGAGGGAATTCATGTGAAGTGAGAATATGTGTTAAGAGGAATAGAGGCTGATAGAAAATAAAGACCCAAAGTAGTTCTTGTTCAACTAATAAACCACTATTTATGTTTGTTTATTATATCCAGACTCCTCATGAAATTATTTTCCCATACTGGTATTTAATTGGCATGCTAACCCTGTGAACACCCACACATAAATGCAAATACTATCCATCGAAAGTGAAACCCAAGTCCAATAAGGGGGAAGGTTGACATAAAAGTGATAACTGTGGAACTGCAGTCTCCACAGATATTTATTTGGTGGCCGCAGTGGGATTTGAAAATCCCCTGTGTCACAAAAGTAGTGGCAGCATAAGTGACAAGGCAGCCAGGCTGAACAGTGATGTAAATTCAGCTGGTGTGCCTGATTGTCACAGGGCATCTTGGAGGTCTCCATTCACAGGGGATACCATAAATCCAAGCTGACTTCACAACAATTAACAACAACAAAACTGATTTGTTGCAAACTCTCCAGGGCATCTATGCATTTACTTAGTTAGTTTTCTCCTTTCTTCCCAGTTATTGTGGTGCCAGGACACACCCTCTTCTCTGCTCAGCACCCATATCCAGGCTAGATGTAAATAGCCTAGATTAAATATTCCTTATACCATCCTTCTAACTAAATGAGAAGGCACAATCCCCTCATTTCACCTTGTACTGGAAACAGCTCCTTTAGCTAAGATTTCTATCTTAATTTCCGAACAAAAACATATTTTGTGTGTGTGTGTGTGTGTGCATTAAGGACAAGCTGAGCATAACAGTGGTAAATGTATAATATTTAATGACATCATCAAGTGCCACCCCTAGGTCTCCAGTTCTGGCCCAGAAACCTCAGGTATGGGACAATCTTGAACTGGATAAACTAGTAACTACAGTCTTGTCTATACGAGAGGGGAAAAAAACAAACACATTCAGAAAGGCAGGTGTTCACAATGATGCAAACTGCCTACATGGCCAAAAGACCCCCCTAAACTCCGCATGACCCCCTAGCCAGCTGGCTGCCGTGAGTGATTTACTTGTGATTTTAAATCTGACACTGCCAATTTTTTTTTAAAAAAAAGTTTCCCAAGGTCCGCACAAGCAACACTTCGTATTTACAAATAAATAAATAAATAAATAAATAAATAAATAAGAGACTTACCAGATTCTTGCTTAGCCGAAAATCCAACATGGCAGCCACAGCTGCTTTCCTGCTGTGCTAGCCCCGGCCCTCATCCTCATTCAGCCAATCAGATTGCACTGTCTGTTCGTATTTGTGCAAATGTGAGTGTTCAAATGATCACACATTCGCATGTCAGACAGAGCTTTTTTTAAAAAAAGTCTGTACGAAGCCCCAGACTGTACGAAGCACATGGACTTTGCAGTGGATTTTGCTGCTCCCCTTCTGAATGACATGTATTTGTACGAACAGCTGTTTGAATGGACTGCCGTACGTTCGCATGCCATTCATATTTTTTTTTAACCATATAGACAACACCTACAGTGATGGAGGTCTAGGATATAGCCTTGAAATACAACTCCCAGAATGTGCCAGCCAGCAGTCTTCTGCTTACTCCTGAAGTTATCTAGACCAGTGCTATTCACAGTAGTGGTTGAGGAACTGGTGCTGGTCCCTGTCCCTAGTGTGTTTCCAGGAAGAAAGAAAGAATTGTAAGTAATGAGCACAAATATGCCATTGGTCCCTGGCACACCGGAAAAAGATATGGCTAGTACCCCACATCAGATAGCTTGGGAAGCACAGATCTAGACCACCAGAAGCAAATTCAATATGCAGTACGTACATCAATCTGGGAAATGACTTGCTAGTCGTTTATTCTGCTCAGGAGAGGGTTGTTAAGTGTCCTGAGTCTGAGCCAACAGAGAATATTCTCAAAAGCTTCTTGTTTTGACAGCTCATCACTTCTGTGTATGTATATGGAAGGGTTCTTCATGTGCCTGTAAAGCTGGGGTGCAAATTACATGGAGAAAATTATGGATCAGCAAGTGCTCTTCTTAAATGATACAACTGTGTTCAGACCACTGCGGGACAGCCTGCACTGACACATGCATATTTCCATATAAATTACAGTATACTTCTGCCAAAAGATCAATTAGAATGTCTGAGGCCTCAACCTGCCAGTCAAGCAAGGAAGGAAAAAATGCATTTGGGAGAAGGAATCAGAATTTCCAAGGCTCTGAGTACAAACTGTTAGGTACGAGTGTTCTCTATAAAGAAATTGGTGAGACCTAGCAGAGCAGTGTTTGAGTCCCTGCCACTTACCACTTGTTTCCAGCTGAGAAGAGAAATTGCCCACAGAACTAATAAAAATCTGAGCATTTTGCAATGGGTCTTCTTCTGGTACCTCAGTTGTCCACAGATACATACCCAGCACTCCCAGAGTTGAAATTATTAAAAAACCTCAAATATGCAATACTTCCGACAGTAATGGGAGATGTGGAAATCTGTCACTTTTGGTTTCTTCCTCATTCATGTTTTTTTTTTTAAAAAAAAAATCTCAAGTTGTTTCTGCACACACAGATCCCATAAGACATTTACATTTTTTTTTGTTTCAGTTGTTTTTGAAGAGTTAAACAAAAAATGTAAATTTTAACTGTCTTACTGGGGGCAGGAGTTTCCCACACTTTCCCCACCAAATTTCATAGGTACACCTATTTCTAGCATGGAGAGGATCATTTGCTACCTGCCTCTCATATAGGAATTAAAAAATAAGGAGTCTCACAAAAAGAGAGGCAAATGCAATTCACTATTCAAACAGTTGAGTACACAAACACGAAAATCCGGATTTTAAAAGCTAAATGCTTGAAGTGCAGGGCCTAGATAGACAAATATGTTTGTTTGGGTTTCTCCTGCACCTGATTATTTTTTTTTTAAAGCTCTCATTCTTTCCATCCTGGCTATCAAGAAATGTGTGCATTTTGGTAAGTTCTTATTAAAAATGAACTTAAATGAACTTCTCACCCATCTCTAGGCAGTGATATCATTCTGCACAGGGCTGGCCCAAACCATTTTGATGCCTGAGTTAGAAAACCTCTGGTCAAGATACATAGTTATGCAAGCCCAGTCAAATCCTTCAGGCACCTCAGGCCCAAAATCCACAAGCAACTCTCCTTGTCCCTGGCAATAAAAATATAATAATAGCAAAATAACTAACTGTAAGTTGCCCATGCATGATGCCCAAAATCTGATGTCTCAACTGCCTCACTCTGTCTCATAACAGAGACTACCTTGATTCTGCTTTTCATTCTAGTCAATTCATTATATCCTCCATAGTCAAGATCAAGTGACTCTGTCATTGCCATAATGCCATATACAATGCCATACACGATGGTGTATCTGCAGTACACCGTTATATCAGTTTCATACAACCATTTGTTGCTTGGTTAGGTACTTCAAGTCCTCTGCTGTAGAACCTTGGTCCACTTTGTGGCATCTTAAGTGGGTGTATAAATTACAGAATTAAATGGATTAATCCTCAGCCCTTCTCTTCTCAGGGTACAATTGAAATCGGTGCCCTAGAGCTCTCTAGCGGAGATAAAGACCATGGTATAAATCCTTGAATCCAAAACATTTTATCAAAGGACCAAAGACAATTATTGATGCCCTCCTGGACAGATATATTAATCCTTACTTGATAGTTGGGATCAATATATTCAAGCTGTCCTGAATAAGTGCATAAAATTCCAGATATTCCTTAACTATGAGATGTGATATTTACGTCTCTCTTTCTAAGGGGCTGATTGCACTCCAAAGAAAAGTGGCAAGGCAGCAAGAATGTTCTGTCTTCCCTGCTGCCTTACGACATGACGTCATCGTTCTTTTGTTCTGATTCCATGGAGGATTGAGGTAAAACCACGTTTTTTTGCTAACCAGAAAAACCTGTTAGCAAAAAAGACACGATTTTACCTTGGTCCTCCATGGAATCAGAATGAAGGAACACTGGAAGAACAACATCATGCAGTAAGGCAGCACAGAAGATGGAATGCTCCTGCTGCCTTGCAGTTTTTCTTCGGAGTGTGGTAAGGCCCTAAATCTAGTTAAATAATATGTGTTTTTCCCATACACTCCAAATATTAGTAATTGTAATTGTGACTTGAAAACTCAGAAGCTCTGTTCAGCTCCTGCAAGGCCTGTGGGGACAGAGTTTAAACTACAGCTTATTGTCTTTTTAAAAGCAAGAGTGGTAGAAGTGGTCACCATGCCTTTAACATTAGGGATTAGCATCAGGTAATTCTGAAGTCCAAGCAGAATCCAGCCCCATTTGGACAAGTTCAGATGCTTCTGGAGGTGAAATTGGGCTTCTTTCTAAGGCTAACAAAGCTAAAGCAGAAGCCCACTCAAAGCTTAGCTCAGGTTTGGGATTTTGGGGATGCAGTTGCTTCCTCTTTCCTATGTCCAGCACACATTATTTTTAAAAAGAAAAGAAAAGAAAGGAGAAAATATTTATGCTTATTTTCAAGCGTTATAATTTATTAGTCCTTGCCATGAATCATTGCAGTGTGATGATACCTTTATGATGTACCGTGTGTGCAGTTTTTATACACATTCCATACTAAATGGGGTGGGAGAGGGGAGAAGAGAGAGAGAAGCAAATCACTTTTAAATGCCTCGCCAATAGAAGTGAACAGTTACAATTCAAATAATGTGATGCAGATAAAACTGGGTAGTATAGATACACCAAAAAACGGTAAAACTGTCCTAAGTCATATGGAAAGAACTCCTCAACAAAACCCCGAGTACCTAAAGTTGTTAACTAATTTTATGACATGGGATAAAAAAAAAATTCCCCCAAGTACTTTTCCCTCTCCCTGGAATTATGGTAATTAACTGATTAAATAATTTACATTTTGCTGCCCTTTCCAATATCTGCTGCTTGAAGCAATTGCCTCACTAATACTAAAGCAGGGCCTAATTCTGGCCCTGGCTATAGAAGCAGCAGAGTAGTGCGCATGAGTATTTGCCTGCATGCTGTGAAGTTCTGAATACTCTCTAGCTAAGTGCTGGACAAGACACAAGTGCCTGAGCTTGCAGCCTGGAGGCAAGCAGACAGTTTGGCAGGCAGTCAAACAGACAGAGAAGCAGACAGATAACCAACTGAGTGTGTGCCCCATCAATTCCTCCATCTTATAGGCTGCTCTACTAATGAAGAACAAGAATGAAGACAATGTGGCCTTCCAGAGAATGCTGGACTACAAGTCCCACCTTTGATTACCATTGGCTATGCTGCCTAGAAGGCTGGTGAAGACTTCAGATCCTTGGAATAAGCCCTTGTTCCAGAATCTCCAGTTCAAAAAATTTCACATGCCTTACAGTGTCATCCAAGCAGTCAATGGGAGGCAGAGGGAGAAGGTTAGTTTACAGGCTCTGTTGCTGTACAGTCCTAGCTTGCCAAAAGAAAATCTGAACAGGAGAACCCACAAGCCTCCCGGAGTCCATCTCAGACGTCTCTGGCACTTTCCTCCTATTTTGAAACCCCTGCATAACTTTTAAGCACCCATCTTGTACAGAGAGCAGACCTATAAACAACACATAATTTATTTGTCATTTCAAAACAGAAATAGAAAATAACAATCAAATGCAGCATCAGTAACAAACCAATACCCTCCCAAAGTCCTAGTGAGACAGCAGAAAAACAAAAACCAAATCAAGCTGCAACAACACAAGACTTCTTTATTTGCAGCTTTTAAAATTTTATTTTATTTTATTTTTGCTTTTGTTGGGGTGGGGTTTTTTTTTGGTCTAATAGCTGCTATGCCAGGAGAGCATTCATCAGAACCAGTGCATATAGGGAGCATTAAAGCCTTTCCCTTCTGTCTTATACCCATTGAAGAATCCCACCCTAAAATTTGCTTTTAGCCCAGGAAAGATAGCTTCTATTATGCTGACAATCTGATGTGAGCTTCAGGTTGGGCCTAGACAGACTTCCTGGGACAGGATGTACACTATCATCTAGGTGCTATCATTGCAAAGTCCCTGTATTCACTCACCCAGTTTGTTTGGTGGACAACATGGGGGATTACCAAGCAGGGACTAATGTTGGCCAATGCACACAGGAAGAATATAGAGGATAGGGCAAAGTGGTATGTAAGGTATACCTTTATACCTTTGAGATAAGAGTCTTCTTCTTACATGAAATGCAGGGTAGGGCTTAGATGTAAAGATGGATTAGAATATTGTTTGTTTTGTTTTGTTTGTTTTTTGTAAGAATATGCCAAAATTCAGAAATTTCTACCTATGCAGGACAGAAGAATATGATTTTTTTTAAAAAATCATATTTTTTAAAAAATCATTTGGAAGACCCTGAAATGGATCCATCTGTCCACCCACATCCAGGTCTTTGAAAATACAGGTTGCTCCCGTTTACATGGAATCGGTGCCCGCAGTTTCACTTAGGACTTTTTCGGATGGAAGAAAAGTAACGCTAGCATTACTTTTCTTCCATCCGAAAAAGTCCATACTCAAGGTCAGAGGAAAAAGTCTCTCTAACCATCTGGAGGACCATAGAGTCATACTGAAGGCTCTCTCTAGGTATCGGGAAGTCTTCCAGCATGACTCTATGGACCATAGAGTTGTGCCAGATGCCTAGAGAGGACATCTCTCTAGGTCCACCACCACAATTCTATAGTATTCTATGGCAGTTCGATATTACTGTACAGTATATGCAGTTTCATGTATCTATGGTAAGTCTGGGAACATATCCTTCACAGATACGGGGCATGACCTATATAGGACAACAGTGCATTGGCTTTCAGCCCCTGTGCATTCAGCAATGTTAGGGCTGAATTAAGGCTGCCACCCTTCCCAACACATTCCTCATCTCCCATCACATGGGAGAAAGATGCAACATTGTCTTCTCCGTGCTGGGAACAACTAATATTCAAACACTTGCAAAGAGTTGAATAAAAACATGCCATATCATACCTCTAATATTTCCCAACTGAAAACCAGGATATACGTGGACAAGCAACATTAGAGTGTGGTCAAGATAGGAAAAGTTTTTAATAAGAAAGAACACACAAGCTAGGAGGCTGCAGAAATTTGCTTTTGCCTGAATCTACTGAGAAGGTCAAAGTTCCATTCTCTCCTCTCCCCACTGCTCTCCCCACTGTTGAATTAACTGGGTGCAAACGACTTTTGCACTTTGACCTCAGTTTCCAGCAAGTGATGTAATGTGAGGGCAAAGGGGGGAAGTGGCAGGAGGAGGGAAAAAGCAGGACATTTTAAAAGCAGCTGGAAAAATGGGACAACAAAGGATTAATTAGGACTATCCTTGTCAAGTTGGGACAATTGGAGGGTATGCAGTTGAAGGAAGCTGGGGTCAAGGGGTGAAAGTAGGAAGAGTAAGAAATGACAGAGCCATGATTCTTAACCTGTGGTCCAGGGACCCCCAGGGGTTTGCCATGTCCTCACAGGGGGTCCACGAAGGCTTGAATGCTTCTTGGCCCACCTGTTCCCTGCAGTGTAGTGGCCATGTGACAGGAGACAAGGCAAAGGCTGGCTGGCTTGGCCCGCACATTGCCATTCAATTCGCTCCAGCCACAAACCTGAAGGAAGAAACAGAAGAAAAGTCTTCCCTCCCCCTCCAGTGCCTCTGAGGGAAGGTTTAATGGATGGTGTAATTGTATTATTATTGTTGTTATTTAATTGTTTTAAATCTTGAGTTAAGTCTTGGGGGTCCACAGCAATAAAAGATATTTAAAGGGGGTCTCTGGTAAAGAAAATATTAAGAGCCACTGTGACAGATGATTAATTGGGACAGTCCCTGCCAAAGCAGACCAGTTGGAGGGTGTGCCATATTACATATTCTATATTTCTGAAATTGTTCCCCTGACTCAGCCATGATGTAAAACTTGGGCTTATTGGCTACAAGGAAATAACCTATTGACTCCTTGAGATGACTCCCCTCCCGGAATCCACTCATTGGCTACAACAAGATGACATTGGTAGTTGTTTAAACAGCAAGCAGAGGTGAGTGGTGATATATACTATCTCCAAAAAGAACATTCCCTGACTTACTTTGCAGGTCACAATGAGGCAGAGTGTGGAAAGGGCTATTTTTTTCCACTGATGGAGCCTTCTCTTCCCAGAAGCCTGTGCAGTTTCCCAGGCTCTGGGAAAAGGTGGGGAAACTTGACGATCAGGGTCTTCTTGGCTTTTGGCAGGAATGGAAAAGCTGAGTCAGAGGTTGATTCCAGTGTGCAAATTGGCTGAGTCCAATATCCTGCACTCTCCTTGACAATCAGCACAGAGCTTCATTCCTACCTTCCCTCCCTTTATATTCCTGTCCAGGATTTTGTGGCTTTGTCTGTAGCATAGGTGAATCTTTGCAGTATATTTAATCCCCCCTCCAAAAAAAAACCCCCTTTGAACAGTTTTTAGCATGGAGCCTGGATCCATGAGGATGAGGCATGGATGTCTGTCACACTTTGGGGAGGTCCCGTAATGGGACCTTGGAGGTGTAGGCTACCATGGCCACTCCTCAGATGGCAGGGGAACCACACAGTGGCTTCTCGCCATGTGGAATTCCAAGTCTCTCATTCCAAAAGTATATCCAGCAGGCAGTTTGGGTGAGCTGGTTTCCATAACCAGCAAGTGGGCTAGGTGATTGGCTCCCATCAGATGGCAGGCAGGTTGACCAGTGCTTGGATCTGGACCCATGCTGAAGTCACACCTCTACAGCTGTAACTAATAGAAAGCTTGGCCATAAACCCATCATACCCCTAAGTTCTGGATCGCTGAAAAGATATCTTGGTCAGTTAGTGGTGAATTAAAAAAAAACTTTTTTGATTGTCATCTAACTTTTTTATTGGGAGAGTAGCCATAAAATTTGACAATGTGTTCATACTGGAAGGCTCAGCTGTGAAAATATTCTTTAAATACATTACAAATTTCCCTTGGAGACGAGTACCACATCCCGTTCCTATCTTTAATAGTATTAAATGGTCTCTTTTCTGTTCTTTTTTTCCACTGCCCTAGCCAGCAATTTAGATTTTTATTTTTATTACCACATTCATAGTAAGACTTCTGTGCATAAATGAGACCTTTTCGAACCCTGTCCACCTCTAGAGCTTCCACTCTCCTCTTCTGTGGAAGAATTCACTCCGGACCTTCATATCACCTGTTTCCTTACATTTCTGCAATAATTCTTCTATTTGCCTCTCTAGATTAATTTTAAACTTGTCTTTGGCTGCATCTGCATAGCAGGAATAATCCAGTTTGTAACACTGCTTTAATGCCATGGCTCAATGCTATGGAATTCTGGGGTTTATAGTTTTGTGCGATATTTAGCCTTCTCTGTCAGAGAGCTCTCCTGCCACAACAAACTACAAATCCAGGATTCTATAGCACTGAGCCATGGCAGTTAAAGCAGTATCGAACAGGATTATTTCTGCAATGCAAACCCAGTCCTGGTCTTATTTCAAGAAGGAGCCTTCCTTTATGAAGTGTCCTCTGAGGAGAGCTTTGAAAGATCCCACAGGAGGGCAGATGTGGTATTGGGTGTCTTATTTTTTTCCACAGAATTCCTTTATATTTTTCTTTATTTTTTTACTACACTTTTGTTAAGTAATAAGTTTGAGTGTAACCTCCAAATTGAGATGTGAGGGAGCTGCAAGAAAAGATGTCCATTTGATTTGTATTATGGAATGGTCTGAAACAAAGCCAGAAATGAAATTCATGTCATAATTAGTAGAGGTAACTCCATCTGAAAGCAGGATATGATCTGTTCTAGAATAAGTGTGATATTTACCCAAATAGAATGTATAGTCCCTAACCTTTGGGTAGAGTCGCCTCCAATCATCTACTAAACCAAATCTCCTAAGAAGTTGCTGCACCCTTTCCCCCTGTGTGTTTTGTCTTTCATTTTTAACTGTTCTGTCCAATTTTGGGTCAAAGATATTGTTGGTGTCCCCTCCCAGAATCTCTATGATGAGCACTTTTGGGGCATTGTCCTTGATAGTACAGTTGTCCCGCTGTATCCATGGATTTGGTATCCACAGATTTAAGTATTCACAGCTTGAAAATATTCTTAAAAAATAATAATCCAAAAAGCAAACCTTGATTTTGCCATCTTATATAAGGGACACCATTTTGTGATGCCATTGCATATAATGCGACTTGGGTATTCACGGATTTTGATATCCACGGGGGGAGGGTCCTGGAACCAAACCTCATTGAATATGAGGAGACAACTGTATTATCTGATTATACTTTGAATCATGGAATGTTGTGTGTGTTGGGGGTTCGTGGTGAGGAGATTATTTATTATTATATCATGTAAACTCCTAATAAAATATTATTTTTTTAAAAAATGGCCTCTTTTATCCCAACAGATGCAGTTTGTGTCATTGTTGCTAAGCAGATCCTCAATCACTGTTGAACCCGTAGTAATTATTTTTCAGCATTTTAAATCCTAAGAATTGTATGATGGCATGTGCTTCCCTAACAAAAACGAGTGGAATATTATCTGTACATTTATAAATCAAGAATAGGTCTAATGAAATAAATGTTAACAAACCCCATGGCTTTCCTTCTTTCTTTCTAATCAGCTTTATATATTTTTATAGCACTGGCAGAGGGCCTGGGTGAAATGGACTTGTTAAAAATATCTTTAAAATAATAGATGCAAAACTATTTTTACATGTCCCCCATCATTTGCTGTGATAAATGGGCTTTAGGAGTAGATTTCATTTTCATTTAATAAATGCAATCCTTGGAATTAAAAGCATAATTAAAGATCAAGCACTGATGTAAAGATAAAAGTCCATTTGCCTAGTAAATGATTTATAAAAGGATGTGCCTAAAGGCAGATTTTAGAGAAATCTTTTGCATATTTTCCCCCTAAAAATAAGGAATGTTCAGGAGGAAATTAATACTGCAGCACTAATGTTGTTAAACAGTTCCAATTTCAGCATTTCCTAGATGTCTGTTGATGAACTTAATCTTAATGAAAGCCTTAAAACTTGAAGATTTCTCTTACAGCTTCCAACCATGCTGGTAAGGTCAAGCTAGGAATTTTAAAGTGTCCTTCCATCCTATAGCAACCTTCTACAACCTGGTACCTTCTAGATATCAAGGTCTACAAAACCCATAATCCCAGGCAATATTGCCCTTGACCATGGCAGCTAGGAATAGTGGGAGCCATTGCCTAGCACATCTGGAAGATACCAGTTTGAACAAGAATACCCTATCTCTCTCCTATCTGGCTAGCACAAGTGCCTTGAAAAATGTAGGGTAGGGAGGACAGGGATAGAATGCTTGATTTGAGGATGCTCTCAACTAGGGGTCCTTTCACTTTTCACAATTATAGTGCTATGATTCCACTTTAACTACCACGGTTGCACATCCTATCGAATCCTGGGGTTTGTAGTTTGATGAAGCACTAGAGCTCTCAGACTGTGAATTTTAAATACCTCATAAAAAAATACAAACCCCAGGATTCCATAGGATGCAACCATTACAGGTTAAAGTGGAATTACAGTGCTATAATTGTGTAGATTTCACAGCTTTCACACATCACAGAGCCATGAAATGTTCAGGCTAACAAGAAAACACCCCAGTCGTGTTTAATGCCTTTTTAGACACAGGGAAGATATTTTCAGCATGTATGCACATATATTTTGTGAAAGTGGAAGGAAGCTGAAGGAAAGGGTTGGTTAGGACAGCCCAGCTGCATAGAATCATGCTTCCCAAACATTTACCTTATTCCCAGCATCTTACTGGCAAGGCACAGGCAAGGCACTTACTGGCAAGGCACCACGGCACATTCCACCACGGCAATTCCACATGCCAAGACTGCAGAACAAGGAGGCGGTTCCAACACAAGGTTACTGAAATACTACTACAGTTGTCCCTTCATATTTGCTGGGGTTTAGTTCCAGGATCCGCCCCCCCCCCAGTGGATACCAAAATCCATGAATACTCAAGTCCCATTATATGCTCTCTCTCTCTCTGGCTTTTCTTCGCAAACCAAGATTCAGGAAGGACTCATCCCGCGCTTTCTGCAAGTGCGCTGATGACTAAAAAGGCCAATCCGAGATAAACATGTCCGGTTGCAGAAAGCACAGCAGAAGGTCTCCTTGGGTGATGTTTCCAGGTTGTGATTCTTTCTGCGTTGTTAGGCGTGAGTTCTCAAATAAGGCTGCAATATTGTGGATAGTGCGTCTCCATGCCTCCTGATGTGAGGCCAGGGTGGACCATTGTTGGTGATCAATTTGGCAGAGCCTGAGATGTTGTTTCAGGGCGTCCTTGTATCGCTTTTTTGGAGCGCCCCTCTTACACTGACCCGTGGCAAGTTCACCATAGAGTACTATTTTGGGGAGGCAATGGTCCTCCATCCTAGAAACATGCCCTGCCCAGCGCAGCTGTATTCTCAATATCATGGCCTCAATGCTGGTGATCCCTGCTTGCTCAAGGACAGCAACATTTGTCACATAGTCAGTCCAGTGTATATTTAGGATTGTGCGTATACAGCGCTGATGAAAGCGTTCGAGGAGTCGTAAGTGGTGGCGATAAGTGATCCATGTTTCAGACCCATAAAGGAGAATAGACAGTACAATGGCTCTATACACAATGATTTTTGTGCTTCGTGGCATAGCAAAATGGTGTCCCTTATCTAAGATGGCTAAATCAAGGTTTGCTTTTTGGAATATTTTTTTAAAGAATACTGTCAAGCCGTGAATATTTAAATCTGTGGATACCAAATCCATGGATATGGATGGACAACTGTACAACTGTCTAGCCAAGGAATTGCGCTGGGCAGGGCACGTTTCTAGGATGGAGGACCATCGCCTCCCAAAAATACTACTCTACGGTGAACTCACCACGGGTCAGCGTAAGAGGGGCGCTCCAAAAAAGCGATACAAAGACTCCCTGAAACAACATCTCAGGCTTGGCCAAATTGATCACCAACAGTGGTCCGCCCTGGCCTCACATCGGGAGGCATGGAGACGCACTATCCACAATGCTGCAGCCCTATTTGAGAACTCACGACGAGCAAGTCTTGAAGAGAAACGACAACGCAGAAAGAATCACAACCCGGAAACATCACCCAAGGAGACCTTCTGCTGTGCTTTTTGCAACCGGACTTGTTTATCTTGGATTGGCCTTTTTAGTCATCAGCGCGCTTGCAGAAAGCGCGGGATGAGTCCTTCCTGAATCTTCGTTTGCGAAGAAAAGCCAGAGAGAGAGCAGGAACAGGCAACTTCCTGAGGTCTGGAGGTCATATACACCCTTCATCTATCCTTAGAGGACCACAGTACTCCTTCCCACATGCATCACTGTACCTGCAGTTTTAAAAATATGTCCCTGTGCCTTCTACAATATTATATCTGTGGGACAATTTTACCATCTTCCTCAACCCAGAAGAGCCCCTCCTTTTTCTTACCCAGCAGGAAGTAAACCAGTTTTTTTTTGGGGGGGGGATCTCACTGACCTAGAACAGGCCTGAGTGGTGGCCACAGGAGGTGTACTAGAGAATAAAGGAGGCATTTTGAATATCATATTTAAATGTTCAGAAATAGAGATGGGGGCCCTTAGGTGCTGCAAAAATGGCCTGGGGGCTGCAAGTGGCCAGCAGCTCCAGCTTTGCAACTCCTGAACAAGAGGAAGAAACTAGAAGCTGGGCATGGGATGATGTACCAGGCAGAAACTGTAGGACTTTGGGGCTGGCCTTTTGAGGCCTTCCCAGTTAACTTGGAGACTTAATCCATGGTACATTTTGTTTAAGAGTATT
Source organism: Gambelia wislizenii (assembly GCA_030847615.1). Classification (NCBI taxonomy): domain Eukaryota; kingdom Metazoa; phylum Chordata; class Lepidosauria; order Squamata; family Crotaphytidae; genus Gambelia; species Gambelia wislizenii. The sequence continues at coordinate 92,421,894 of JAUMIR010000003.1, read as the reverse complement.
TTCCTAAGAAGCAGTTATTACAAGAACTCTACTGGTGATTTCTTTTTAAGGTCACCACTCTCTGTCTTTCTGAGGTCTAAAAAAGTGTTGTTGCATTAGATGATGGTGCATCAGGATGGTGAATTGAAAATAGGGTGACAGGTGTTAACACAAGGGGATTGTCCAAATGGTGAAAAAACTCCTCGTGGAATGTGAGGAGAATCCTACCTGTCCTAAAGACATCCCACGTAATATTGCCCTACTATGAAGGAGCGGGGTAAAAAAGCCAAAAAAACTCTCCAGAAAAGCCTTCCAGACTTTTCTCGTCTTTTTAAAAAAACAACAAGGTGGGGCACATTTCTGCTCATTAGAACAAGCAAGTCAGTCAGGGAGCCGAAGAAGGGGGAAGAGGGCAAAAGAGCCATCTTCCCCCTCCCTCGGTTTCTCTACCGCCTGCCTGTCCATGGAAGGGGGAAGAGAGCTTTCTCACCCTCTTCTCCCTTCCTCAGCTGTCATGTTGGAAGTGAAGCTAATGAGGGCTGCTGGGGATAAAACCACCATTAAGACTAAGTAGCAGCTGCTGCGACTTGCCTTTTCTGTGGGGCACTATGTTATTGGGGGGGCTCATGGAGACAAGCCAAAGGATGCAGTGTAACACCAGAGCCTCTTTGCTTGGGGGTACAGTGGGACCCCGTATCCACTGATTCATTATCTACTGATTCAATTATCTATGGGACAAAAAACAGCACACCCTCCATAGAGTCTTCCTAGAAAATGTGTCCTCTTTAGCCATTTCTAGGTCCTCCAAGGCAACTCTATGGTATTTTAAACTGGAAGTCTCATTATTTTCAGTGGTGCTCGCTATTATCCATGGTTTTCGGTGTCCATGGGCTCCCCCAGGACCAATCCCCAGCAGATACAGGGCTCCTACTGTATCTTGAGATCCCTGCTAGGGCATATAATCTAGAATCCTGTCTGAGGGTTGTGCCTGCATAAGACTTCATTAAACTGGTGAAAATGTCTCTTTCAGTTTTTTGAGTGGGACATGGCAGCAATGGGGCAGGGAGAAATAACTGAGATGAAGCTGCTCTGCCAGTTCAAGAACAGTTGGCAGGTGATAGGACACTTTTATTTCATGAGAGAGATGGCTTTTGTTGCCTCCATTTTAGAGATTTAATATGTTTGGAACTTTTGAAGCCATGGGGAAAAAAAACGCCTTTTTTCATTTTGGGGGGAGGGAACAGCTTTTGTTTGAAAAAATTAGCACCCTTTAAAGGTTGTAAGTTACTTCTTTACTATGTGTGTGTGTGTTTGTTTGGGCATAAAATCACCATGTTTGATATATGAAAACTACTTTATTTAGAATATAATTACAACTTGAACTTACCTTTTTTAAAATTTTATTTTTGTTACAACTTTTTTGTTACAATTGGAGCTACAACACCCTAACTGAGAGTCTATCAACACCATACCATTATAGCAATTTGGTAGCTCTTTAACTGACATGGCTCCTTTCTACAGAATTCTGGGATTTGTAGTTTGGTGGGCTACTTAGAATTTTCTGGTAGAGAGTCTTGGGAGATTATCAGACACAATCTCCAATCCTGCCTCTGTCCTGGCACAATAACCCTCCACATCACTTTTACCTTCTTTCCTATGGAAAATACAGCCCAAGAATGAACAGAGCTCTAACAGAGCTCTGTTCACTTCCCAGACTGAAATCCCGCCTGTTCTCATGAGAAGACATGAACACAGGAAATTCAAAAATAAAAATAAACACCAAAAAGTTACATCAAGCACCTAAACACAATTTTAAAGTCCCAAGTAACCTAGGGAGGTCATAAAAAGAGCAAAACTTGCCTGGATGTCCCAATCTCATCTGGAAGTGTTCGTACTAGACCGTTCATTCTCACTGAATTCACGAGAGTTAAATGCCCCGAGTTTTCGCATGCTAGCAATGCCAGCACCAAAACAGAAATGGGGGAATCTATTGGCAGCTTCAGCCATCAATAAGAAGAAATGCCAGCATAACGCCAGCGGAACACAAAAGGATGACGTCTTCTGGCATCCTTTTGCATTGTGCTGATGTTATGCTGGCACCACGTTAGCTGCGTCTGATAATCTCCTTAGAGTTCTAGTGTTGTAATGCAAGGGCACACTATAACTGCATATTGCCGACATATTTGGTCTCTTCTACCTTGTGTCCTTTTGAGTAAAACTCAGGGGGGAATACAGGTCATGACACCATTCCAGATCACAAAACATTCCAGACTCCTTTACAAATAATTACTGTAGACTTAGGACTTTTTCAGATACCCCTTACCACGCCAGAAGCCTCTGGAACAGTTACGATGCTGTCACATGGCAGGGGGTCCGTTTTGGACGATGGCGTCCCTCTCTCGGCATCATCCGTGACTGTTCCGGGTAAGATTGGAGGCAGCTGTGCCATATTTTACTCACGGAAGTTGTCTGTGAGTAAAAAATGGCATGGCTGTCTCCAATCATACCCGGAACAGTCACGGACAACGCCGAGAGAGGGACAACATCATCCGAAATGGACTCCCTGCCGCGCGACAGTGTCGTAACTGTTCCGGAGGCTTCTTGCACGGTAAGGGGTGTCTGAAAAAATCCTTAGTCAAGGTCAAAAGACACTTATTTTGCAAAGCCTTCCCAAGATCTTCACATAGTCACCAATTTGGCATGAGTTGCCTCAGATTAATCCTCTTTCTGCAGAACTTTACCCTGCCTTATTCATATTTACCTTTCTTCCCTTGCTTTCACCTTGTAGGTTTTGTTACTGCATTGTTGTTTTGCATTGTTGATATGCATTGTTGATATGAAATATGAAATAAATTTATAATATTAAATATGCATTTATTAGTGCTCTAGTACCTGTCAAGCTGTAGGCATATAGCTATCCCTTGTGGATGCAAAAGCTCCTAAACCTCATGCTATCCTTATTCATCCTGCCCTCTCTGAACACTTCATTTGCTATGCTCATTGTGTATTGACTTCTTTCTGTGCTTGTTAACTGTCAGTGTGATTAGCTTCTTTGTTCCCCTGACTTCTGTCTTTATCTAGCTGCCTCTGTTTTTATACACCATGGCCTGGAACTTTGATGAATTTTCTCTGGAAGCCCCATCTTGAAAATAACGAAAGTAGGACAAGTTGTGCAGCATTATCAATATTATTGAAGTGCTACTGCCAGACTGTTTCAGTGTACACAGTTGGATTGGACCCTGGATGTGTTGAACTGGCTTTAAACCATCCAAACCCTTTGGGATGTATAGATAAAAAAACCATAAATGAATAAACTTGTTTATTTCTGCAACTTTTATTTTCATATATAGACCACATTCTGATTTATTTATATATTTATTTATTTTAAATGAGGAAAAAACTGAATCTGTATACTTTGGAAGGTAGCTGCATGCAGAGATGCAAAGTGCCATAGGAAAAATAGCCGCTGCACTGCTATATAAATATGATCCTTCCCACATTCAAACACATGGTGGCAGTGCATTGTAAGAGATATGCTACCTAACTTTTATGACTGATTCATTCTGTTTTCACTAGTATAAGATTTTGCAATCTGTCAGCTTTCTAATTTTAGAAAGGGCTATCTATATAACTGAGGGAATTGGGAGAATAAGTTTTTGCACCCTGGCGTTTGTACAGGTTTAGATAAATGTTGGCTAGGAACAGAGAAAGGTAATTAGCTAGGCATGACAGTGAAAGCCAGCACACAAAAACCTCTTTGGAGGATGTTTAACTGCTAGATGTTAAGGGCTCCATTAAAACTATTTCTCATGGGAGCTTTAAAGGTTCTCTGAGATAAAACTGAATCTTTGTTTCTGCATTTCCTGTTTCCTGAAATTCTCACTTTACATTTTGTATTTGGGATACGGGTGCCCAAGCATAAAATACATAAGCCTCTCAACTATGAATGCCATGGATTTCTAACGTTTGGTGTATGCATCTTTAAAAAAAAATACTGCTCTCTCTTTCCAGAACTGCGGCTCTCAAAATGTTTAGAGAGATCTGTGCCAGGCTTTGAACACATACTGAAAACAGTCCTGGGTAGCTGCTTTTTGGTCCCATTTTAGAGAAAAGGGCTTACCGCACTCTGAAGTAAAGCTGCAGTGCAGCAGGAAGGTTATATCTTCCATACTGCCTTACTGCACAACATTGTCATTCTTTCATTTCAGACCTGTGGGAGACCGCGGTAAAAGCGTATCTTTTTGTTAACCAGAAATACCCATTAGCAATAAGATGCAGTTTTACCTCAGTCTCCTATGGGACTGGAATGGCAGAACACTGGAAGAATGACAACATCATGTGGTAAGGCAGCATGGAAAGCAGAACCTTCCTGATGCACTGCTGCTTTACTTCAGAGTGCAGTAAGCCCCAGAGATGGGCTAAAAACCAACCAACCAACCAACCAAACAGCTTTTATGAAAGATGAATTGCTACTCCTGGAAACTTCCAACAGAAGCTGTGCATCCCCACTCTTTTTAAGGGAAGGCTGTCCAGGGAGTCTGGAGGGGATCAAAGGCCACAGAATCAGCTTTGCTTACCTCTCATTAAAAAAGACAAATCTTAAGAGAATTATGCAATGCAAACCAACGAATATTTACTCAGAAACAAATCTCAGTGCCTTTAGTGGATTTCACTCCTAGATAAGCCTTAGGTATACAAAGAGACAAAATGATTGCAGGGTAAACTTTGGTTAACATTCTGTTCACTAAGAGCTAATACATATTGTTAATCCTAAACAGAATAGATTCATTGAATCAAGAATCTCACCTGTGTCTTGATTTTAAAAATCCCATCCATTCAGTGTGTGTCTATGCTAGTTGAGTCTATCAGTGGGATTTAGCCCTGGATCTGTTTAATTGCTTCAGAGATGGGGTATTGTCAAATCTAAATATTGAGCAATGTTAGCATTGAATCTATAAAGTTCTATAGATCAACAGAAGCTATAAAAAATACATGGCACTCACTATGCAGCAGCATCATGTTCCAGGAATTACGTGACACAGTCCTTCCAAATAAAGGTCAGCTGGCAGTTGGTGATGGCGCAACATTGCTGTGCTGAGTAACCTTAAGTACTCAAGAAAAGATAAATTGCCCTTAGAGAAGCAGAAGAATTGGGTTAGAAAAGGAATATATGAATGCTCAGATGCTTAAAAGCATTAAGTAATAAAATATAACCGTGGGGGAGATCATTTCCTGACAGCTAATGTCTCAAATATGACCTTTTGTCCTCAGCACCAGCTGCGAGAAATTGCATTCCCTCCCTCACTAAACTGAGACATGCAATGTAAATATTTTAACAGCACAGTTTTGTACACTTCTACTCAGATGTAAGACTCACAGAGTTCAATGGGATTTATGCCCTGGTAACAGTACATAAGATTTCATCTTGAGGAAAGTGAAGCAGTCTAGTCTTTTAGGGGGTGCTTGATTTACCCTTTTTTTGCTACCCCATTATCTAATAAACTTGTATTTGTTTTATTATATTTCATATTAAATCTTTTGTGGTTACCTTATTGCTTTATGGGAAAGAATAAAGGCGGATATGATGGTGACACAAGATATTTTGAAAAGCTAGCAGGCTTGGGCCTGATTGGTCCTTGTATCAGAAACCAGCAAGGAATACGAGGGATTTCCAGGGGTCCTTTCACACTACATAGTTATAGCACTATGATTCTACTTTAACTGCCATGGTTGCATGGTCTACATCTTTGGATTTGTAGTTTGGTGAGGCACCAGAGTTCTTTAACTGAGAATTCTAAATGCCCCTCTCTAAACTGTAAATTTCAGGATTTCATAGGATGTTGTCATGGCAGTTAAAGTGGAATCATTGTGCTATAATTGTTTTAGTATGGATGAGCCCCAGGTACAGCAAGAACATAATCCTGCTGGAAACACTGGAGGACTGCTGCCAGTCAAAATTTACAATATTGGGTTAGATAGGCCAATAGCCTGATCTTGTATAATGGGTGGGGGTAGCCATGATAGTATGTTGCATCAAAAACAAAGAGTTTAGTGGCACCTTTAAAAGATTTCATTTGTAATAAGCTTTCACGTATTGTGTGAGGCTAAAATTTATTATACATAAATCTCCATGGACAGGAGCCACTTCACCAATTATTTATTTGTTTGATTGATTTTTCCTTTTTCACTTTTTCATGAATGAGAGGAGAACATAAGTAGAGATAACCTGACTAGAGAGGACCTACAGGAGAACCTAAGAAAAGAACCTATGAAGAGAGGGGACTTCTACTAGGTTTTCAACAACTTATGTCTAATTGCTCAGCTCAATTAAAGTATACCCATTAAATCAATGGGATTTATATAAGTATTGACCTAATGTTCAGCAATTAATTTAATGGTTCTACTCTAGTGAGTCATGTCCTCTCATGATATAACCAAAGTACAAGAGCCTCAGTTTAGTCATCATGGCTTCTAGGGAGAATTCAGGCCTGTTTTGCTGGAGGAGAATCTCAAATTACAGAAGGAACCAGGGAAAGATCCTGGGAATGCTGAAAATGCAGAGTATCTTTTTGGAAATGGCTAGAGCTGCAGAATTTCTATCAAAAACAATACAAACACAGGATGTAGCTGCTCAGGCCTTGGGATAGTTTAACCCTTTTACTTAAATCGAGATCAATATATTGACTTCTCTGGAAGTTGCCCAGAACTAAGTAGTTCAGAGTGACAGCAATAACGTCTACTTCCTTTCCAGCAATTGTTGATGGTTAAGCAAAAATATCCCTGTCTCCAAATAGTTCAAGTTACTCTTTCCTCAGAGCCTTGCATTGCAGTTATTTATACAAAGAATTGATCACATCATTTGTGCTAAAGTGATGTAAAGTTATCCTTCAGACAACAGTGGTGTCTGAAACTTTTGTTGTGGTATATTCCATGGGAATGCCTACTAGAAGATATAAAGATGAAGAGCTGACACACACAGTGTCTCTTTGATGATCTCTAGAAAATGGTACATACTTATTGGCTTTCCTCAATTGTCTTTCAAAGGGAAATTGTGATCCATTGACACCAAACCCAATTTATCTTCCAGAAATAATGTAAGCCTTTCCTTCTTTGGGTTACTGTTAATGGCTAGACAAAAGCAGGTTTGGGGTTACTTTAATATCAGTATTCAACCATACAAACATATTTTATAGAACATTCATTTGGCTGTAAATCTAACTACCATGAGCCTGGAGAATACTCAGGTAGGACAGAAACAAAAATAAATAAGTGAATGTGCCTAGATATTTCAAAATTTCTTTTTCATTATGGTGTAACCAGATAATATTTTCTGAGTCTGTAGTTGCATCTGGTCATAGTTATACCTAATCAGTTCTTTTTTTTTTTTACTTCATTCTTTTTCTGTTACTGTTTAGCCCACTTGTTAGTGAAATGGCTTTTACACATCTGTTTTGTTGGCATCAACCTAACACTTTGTCTATCGTGTTTTATTACTCTAGAATGCTGTGTAGGGCAGCTTAGGAACAAAAGGATCCTGATAGTAAAGTATAAGCTACTAGCACCTGTATCCCCCAATGTATCCTTTCTAGTAACTGTAACTTTCTAGTACTCTCTCTCTCTTCTGCCCTTCTTTTCCTCTCCTCTGCCCTCTCCTCCCTTGCTTCCCATCACTCTTCTTGCCATTGGCGGGAGCTTTTCATGCTGTTGATAAGTCTCTCAACCAGATTGCGTTGACCTGCTGATGTTCTTTGACCTACAATCTCTCCTTCGCTTATTCATAGCTGATCTTTCGGCTGGAGTGAATGTGGCCGTTGGATTGGCTATAGCATAGACTGTGGAAAAAGAGAAAGAATAGAAGAAAACTTTAAATTACATGTTGATTTTGGTGGCACCATTTATCACACAACAAATTGTGCATCGATCAATCCAAATATCGCAATAAGTAGCCCCCTGTTCCCCATTAGCACACTTGCATAATAGTCCCTTTAATCACTGGGCAACCCTACTCCCAAGTAGAATCTAGCTCAGGGGTTTTCTTCCAGCACAGCAGTGTATTATTTTTTTCTCTATTACATTGAAGTTGTTGTTGTTGTTATTTCATTGCTGCATTTGATTGGCCAGAGACCCGAGGCTAAAAGGAAAACATCAGGAGATTGTTGTTACCATTTCTTGGTTTCCGCAAACTCCATATCATAACAGGCTGGTCCTCCACCTTCCTCCTCCACCTCTGCAGCTGGCTGAATTTGGGTGACATCATCCTGCTCAGGATCTCCCACCTCAACAGATTCAAAGTTTGATATAAACAGCTCAGCTGTTTCATTGACGAGGTCCTGAGACCCAATCAAGTCTAAAAGAAAAAAGAAAGAAAAATGAAAATCATTAATCACTCGAAGGTCTATAAACTGCTTAGCATCTCCCTGTGTAAATGTGTGTGTACAAGCATGCATGCATGTGTGCAGACTTTAAAGGAATATGATAGCAATACACACTCACACATACTGAGGATAAGCGCCATGGTCGACTTTGGGGGGCAGGGTTGATTAAAAGCAATGTAACTGGACCATTGTCACTGCAGTAACAGAAAGAATACAAGGGCTAGAGAGGAGGCATATCTGCATGCCTGGCTGCCACAGAGCGAAAGCACCTCATGGTGATGCCTTTAAAGACTGTAGGGAGAACATGCACTGTTGTTAAGTGAGTGCCTAAAAAAACCACATGTCCCAAAAAGCCAAAAACTGTTATTGAGTGTAGAAATACATGAAGAAGTGATGCGGCGCAGGAATTTGTTTTGAAAAAGATTTTTTAAAAAGACCCAATGACAAATTACCGCACTCTAAGAATAGACTGATGCCGGGAGTTTTCTAGGATACCAACAAGGAGTTAAGAGATTGGTTTAACAGGATCAATTTTATAAACATTCAATTGGTAAAACACAACTTTTGTCACATTAAAAGTTAAAAAAAATCTTACCTTGTCCCTTGTCCAGGAGCAATGGTGAAGGGAGTGCCTGGGTCTCAGGAACCAAAACTGGCCCCTCAATGACACAGGACCCCATCCTACAGAGACTCGCATGATCTGAGCACTGCGAGCTACTCATTTGGGGTGGATGGTGGCATCCTCCCAAGGATGGCATGCAGCTCTTCGAAGAATGGTATAGTTGCTGCTCTGGCCCCACTCCTCCTGTTGTGGTCGACTACCTCACGGTACGTCTGCTGGAGGGCTTTGATTTTGTTTCTACATTCCTCGGTGAGGTGGTGGACCTTGGCCTTCATTTGAGTAGCGATCTGCTCAAAAAGGTCTATGTTCCTATGGCAGTCTTTCAACTGCTCGGGGACCTTTTCCTTTCCCTAAAGGGTGAGAAGGTCCAGTGTTTCTGCATGTGACCAGGCGATCCCCCGGCCACCCTTCCATGGTTGCAGCTCAATAGAAGTGGCTATCGGAAACAACAGAGACAGAAGAAAAATAAAAATAGCAAAAAATGAGGGCAGAGGGAGGGAAGGAAGGGTACAAATTAATGGAAGGAGTGGCCAAAAATAGCTTTGAAAAAAAGCTGTTGTGTTAAATAGCTTTTAGCTGTTGGGGGCTTCTGTTGGTGAAAACATAGCCAAAATATCGAAGTTGTGAAAACTCAGCAGCGGACACCGTGAGAGATGCACACGCCTCATAATGACAATTTGAAATGGTGGATCTTGTTGTTTGGCTGTCTTGTCACACATGAGTGGGAGGAAATCTCCTGTCACTCAGGGGAATGGCAGGAGAAATGAGCCCATCCATCCGTCACATCTTACCTGTGAACAAATCTGAATGTGACTGTCCAAACGGCCACACGTTTGCAAGTTGTACGGATCTTTTCTGAAAATCCAGATGAAGCTCTGGACGTGGCGCACATGGACTTTGCGGGAGATTTAGCTGTCCCCTTCTGAATAACATGAATTTGTGCACATGTCCATATGAATGGATTGCTGATCTTTCACATCGCATTCATATTATTTTGACTGTATAGACAGGACCTGAATTAAAAGTGTTGCCCTTCTGTATACATGCAAAGTATGGGAACTCTTCATGTATAAAGATCCTGATACTAAAATCAGTGCCCCAGCCAGGAAACCTGCAGGGTAACCTAAAACAAACCTCGTTTAAAGCCCTAATTAGAAATATCCTCTTATACTAAAGCACCCATAGCTTTCCAGTATGATAAAGCATCACCAGGTTACCCATTTTGCTATAGAACTGCCACCTTAAATTGCCCCTTGTAAATTATTACTGATCACCTTCAGGCTATCTTAGATAGAACTGGTTTTCTAGATCCATTTCAATCTGGTTTCAGACCTGGATTTGGAACAGAATCTGCCTTGAACAGAAGCTTCTTGTGCAAAGATATAATCCATCACAATTGTGCTAGCAGAGATTTTTACTCTATTAGCATTAAATTGGATTTAGCTCTTGATAGTACAACGTTTATTGTTTTGTTGTTGTTTTTAAAAAACATAATTTGTTGTTTTAAATGTGTAAATTCTTCAGGTTGATAATGAGTTTGAATTGAGAAATGTATCATCCAAGTAGTGATAATGACCAATATTTTATTTCAGTTGTAAAGCTTGTCTGACCATTGCTTCACATTTTACTAAAAGTGTACTTACTTTCAGGCATATGAATCAAATGTGGCATTTCTGCTGCATAAGCCAGTACATAGGAGCTCAATTAGAATGCAAAGCCAAGTCACTGAGACAGCTTGACTCAAAAAATCAATCCTGCATGCAAAGATATTCCACATATCCCTTTAATAACCAGTTCTCCATCCACCCATAGGCTATGCAAGTAGGTCATGAGACGATGCCTCCTTTCTTTTAAGCAAAACTGTGGTACTAAAACATCAATAGTAAAGCTAACAAAAATGTTAGATTACAGGATAGATTTTGGTATCCTGGCCACACTTGCAGGAGGTAGACAGCATTGCCTATAATCAGTATCCTATTTAGCAATTTAATGGCCAAGATTCTACATCAGGGTTGAATAGCATGACAACAACAACAAAACCCTGCACATGCAGAGATCCACATTAATCATGCTATGCAACCCTTGTTTAGAATGGCATTGTTGTACAACTGAAACAAGACACCAAACGTGTGAATGAATGTACAACAAGATGTGTATCCATGCACAATACATGATCTGCACATCCATGTACAATGTGCATAGCTCATTGCACAATGATGCACAATGCACAACTGCATGCATAGTGCAATGCTATATGCATAATGGAACTACACATGCAACTTTGAGTCCTCAACCTTGAACAAAACCTTGGACAAAAATGTCCAGCTATTTCTGTAGGGGAACATAAGGCGTGTGTAAGAGACCTGCAGGATTCTGGTGCTCACTTTTTCCTTTCTGAAATATTTTCCTTAATTAAAAAAAATTAAATACCCAATGAAAAACAAGAAAAAATATAATCAAATAAAAGTGTAGTTGGAATTATTGTTACTACTACTGCCACCGTTACTAATGAGGGATCCTACTTTTCCACAAAGACTTTTACAAAGTGGCTGACAGCATAAGAGCAAACATAGAAGAACAAGAGTACCTGTCAAAGCATCAGTAACCAGTTTAGAACCAGCTCACTACAAGCACATGTACAATGCCTTATAAAATCAAAGCTGCATCTGTGAAGATCATTGTATAAAAGAGGTCAAAAGTCTTACAAAAGGATAAACACATGGGATGCGGGAGACATAGTGTCACATAGGCCTCTGCAGATGCAATCAAAGAATGGAAACCAGGGCACAATGGAAGGACTCATATTTCCTTTTATTACCATGCCTTTAGTCTGTCTTCATCAATATAATTAAATTCATTCTCAGTAAACTCTATACACTGTGGCAGAGAAGTACTTTGGTTAAGGCAGAAAATGACAGAAGAAATCTAGTTTTGTCAACTCAATCCTTTTGGTTCTATTATTGGACATGAAAGAATATAGGCTAAGGCAGGAATCTGAAACCTTTTCAGCAGTGACCTTGTTTTAGCAAACTCTGTTCTTGTCTTCTACTACTCATTCTTGTCTGAGCAGTCATTCTTCACTGCATGTTTCTCTGGCATGTACAGTCTCTAATCTTTAGAAAATCCTTTTGCATTTAGTTTTACTTCATGATTACCCTGAATTTCTAGGGGCCAGGGCAGATGTTATGCCTGTTCGCACTCAGGGATGGCTGGTGATTCCTTTTTCAGGGAAGGGTGTTTGTTTGTTTGTTTTTAATTTTTAGTTTGAACTTTGAAGGAGCTAGTCAAGGTGCTGAACCTATTTGGGGAAAAGGTTTCAGCACCGTGGATATCTCCTTTTAAGTTGGAACTGAAACCCAGGGCTAGATTTGCTGCCCCACCAACATCACACTCAATCGCAAAATCATATTAATATTCACACAACTACTATCACCACCACAACTTCGTGTTTTTAAATTCTTATTCCTATGGTGATGATGACGACCATTACCATTACTATTTCCTCCTCCTCCTTCACCTTCTCTTTATTCAGATAAACACAGGATGCTACACAACTATGTAGGGTAGATTAGACAGAGAGACAACATAACATGAGGCCCAAGGGCAGTCAGTAACATCAGTGGATGGACAGGGGTTCAAATACAGGTCTTCCTGATCATAGTCCAGTTCTCTAATCTCTATATGAAACACGGCCACCGAGTATTAGGTTTAGTATTTTATTGTGTGTATGTGTCGTCAAGTCACCTGTTGACTTATGGTGAACCCATTAATTTCATAGGGTTTTCTTAGGCAAGGAATACTCAGAGGTGGTTTTGCCAGTTCCTTTCTCTGAAATACAGCCTACAGCACCTTGGTAGTCTCCCATCCAAGTACTAAACAGGGCTGATCAGGCAGGATCTTGCTTCAGCTGTTAAAAGGGTGCATGAGAGAACATGCCAATCTCTTCTCCCCCTCAGTGCTTCACTTCTCTCCATCTAGTATCCAGTCACTTTTCTCTGCTTCTGGCTTCATCACCAGACATGATTGAGGAGTGAAGGCGAGTGCCTGGAGCAAAAAGACTAAGGAGCACTGAGGTGCAGAACAGGAAGAGCTTAGTGGTTCTTTGCTGCAGGCTGTAGGATTAGGTTTTACAAAATACATTTAAGGAAAGTTGCACACATGGAAGGGCCCTTGACATCATGTAATCCAACCCATTGCCTCAGTGCAATTACACTACAACATTCTGATCATCCAGCCTCTGCCTGGATATAGTGCTTGGAAAAGTTAGGGGTTTTTTTTTGGCTGTGCTAACTAGCGGATTCCTGGAGTCAAAGTCCCACAAAACCTTTCCAAGCTATGTCTAAAGGAAAGTCCACCAGTTCTTGAGCCCACTCTGTTCTACTCTTGAACAGCAATTGTCATTACAATGCTTGCCTTAAAATCCGGATCACAATCATGTCAGCTGATATAACTAATCAGCATGGGTTGCAGCACAGCAGCAGGTGCAAAATGCTGTGTGTGAGGGGACACCAGTACAAGTTACTGGGACCTAGCAGAGCAGGAGGGGGCCCAGGACCTAACTAAGGCCAGATCCACACTACACAAATAATGCAGTTTGAAACTGCATTATTTGCCATGGCTCCTTCCTAAGGAATCCAGGGATTTGTAGTTTTACAAGGTTTTTAGTCTTCTCTGCCAAAGAGTGTTGGTGCTTCACCAAACTACAAATCCCAGAATTCCATAGGAAGAAGCTATGGCAAATAATCCAGTTTCAAACTGGTTTGTTTGTGCAGTGTGGCTTTGGCCTTAGTTATATATGTGTTTGTTTTTCTTGGTAGTATCATTATTTTTTGGTTGTTTTTGACATCCATTGTAAAATGGTTGAATTTCAAAGAAAACAATAATGATATCCAACATTCTGTATTACAAAATACTAAAGATTTTTAGCTGGTCCATCTTGACTGCAAGAGAGAACAGGACTAGAGGCCGAGTGAGGAAAAGGAAGGTGAGCAGTAGCAAGTGGGAGAATGTGAATAAGTGGAACAGGTATGCGGGACACTCTGGAAGAAGCCACAGGTAAATGGAGGAGGAAGGTGGAAACAGAGGCGCAGCGAGGATCAGTCCCCTGGGGGCTCAGTTACAGCTCTACCTGCACAGCTCAAGTGAGCAGCTCTTCCAATTCTTTGCCAACTCCAGTGTTTCTGAGAGAATTCCAGAACACCTCCACTACAACTACCCATCTCTGCCAAAAGTGCCTTACAGATATTGTAAGGGACTAATTTGGTTCTTAAGGGACCAATTGGGTTCCAGCCCTATTTTCCTGCAATTTCTATCCATTGGTTCCAGTCCTGCTATCTTAAGCAAAAGAGAATAAGTGTGTTATATTTAAATGCACACAACTGCATGTGAGTGTAACATCCAATCTGGCCCACTGTTTCCTAAACCAACAGCAACTGGACTAACTGGTGTGGTCATTTTTTAGCTATTGTTGTTTTTAAAATGTTGTGAGCCGCCTTGGGTCCCACCATAGGGAGAAAGGCAGGGGGGGAATAAATATCTAAATAAATAAATATAAATTAACTCAAATAAATTTGGAACAGCTTCATCAGAACAATGCATTAGCAGATAAACTCATGCCTTCTTTTCCTTTCTTGTCCCCTGTTCGCCTCCCTCTTTATTATTAATACTATTAACATGATTGTGGTAACAATCTATACAGTAGCCAGAAACAAGTGACAACCCTATTGAAATATGAAGCAAGCTGAGATAACATCTTACAGCCAGTGTAATCAATGGTATTGATTGTATATAGAAATATAGGCTTTTGTGCTCTTTCTTTCTTTTTAATGCCAATTGTAGAAATGGTATGTTTGTTTTCTGGAAGTAATCTGTCTTCTCTTCTTTCACCCCATCCACACATTGGTTATCTCTTTCCCCTTCCATTCTGCAGACAATTTTAGGAAACAAAGATTTACATTAATATAAAAATGCCTTTATTTTGAAAATAGTAGGACATATCATGAATCACTGTTTGAGAAGTGCTGAGATAAAGCTCTGTGCCTTCAAATTGTTTGGGTTTCTAAATGTCCTTGCTGAGATCAGCTTGCATTGCAGGTTTAATGAATTCAGTCTTGTCTCCTTTTCAGCTTATGTTCTCTTGAAAAGAGGAAGAGGATGTCCTGGGATGGAGTCCCATTTCACATCAGAGCTCAAACAAACTGAGCAAATTAGAAATGAGTGTGCAGCCTTCCAGTGACCAAAACCAGCCTCATAATTACAGTTAATGAAATGCCATGCATTCATCCATGATAATAAAATTATGGCGAAATCACATCTAGACAAGTAAACAATGCTTTTCCACCGACAGCTAGATCATTGCATTTTTACATATGTTTATTACTCTCTCTCTGGCTTTTCTTCGCAAACCAAGATTCAGGAAGGACTAATCCCGTGCTTTCTGCAAGCATGCTGATGACTAAAAAGGCCAATCCAAGATAAACAAGTCCGGATGCAGAAAGCACAGCAGAGGGTCTCCTTGGGTGATGTTTCTGGGTAGTGATTCTTTCTGTGTTGTCATTTCTCTTTAAGACTTGTTCGGCGTGAGTTCTCAACTAAGGCTGCAGCATTGTGGATAGTGCGTCTCCATGCCTCCCAATGTGAAGCCAGGGTGGACCATTGTTGGTGATCAATTTGGCCGAGCCTGAGATGTTGTTTCAGAAAGTCCTTGTATCGCTTTTTTGGAGTGCCCCTCTTACACTGACCCGTGGCAAGTTCACCATAGAGTACTATTTTTGGGAGGCAATGGTCCTCAATCCTAGAAATGTGCCCTGCCCAGCGTATTTGTGTTCTCAATATCATGGCCTCAATGCTGGTGATCCCTGCTTGCTCAAGGACAGCAACATGCGTCACATAGTCAGTCCAGTGTATATTTAGGATTGTGCATATATAGCACTGATGAAAGCATTCGAGGAGTTGTAAGTGTTGGCAATAGGTGACCCATGTTTCAGACCCGTAAAGGAGAACAGACAGTACAATGGCTCTATACACATTGACTAACAAAACAGAAATATTAAAATGTGGTAGCAGAATGACCCCGCTTCTGCCTTCCTTGGCTGTTCTGAATCAAATAGTGCTTTATCCAAGGTGGCAGTTAGAGTACACACAGGAAGGAATGTTCCAAAATGGATGAATGATGCTAAATGATGGTGTTAAGTCTCTTTCTTCTAACATGCTTGAATCTGGTGGAATTTCTGTTCCAGTCACAGAGGGAATTCAGTCTGGTAGTTTTTTGACATTGATATCTGCATTGTCCCTGCAAGATATTTTACACTTCATTCCACTTCATTCCATGTTCCCTGGTGTGACTTGATACTCTTAGAACATTCCCTTTCACTCTGCAGTGTACCTCTCCAGACGATGTTTTTACCCACAATACTATAGATAACATCCTGAGCATTTGCACTCAGTGACAAATCAAACTGCATGACCTGGGAGTAGTGGTATGTTTAATAGAGAAAATCTTTCCAGTTCCACAGTTCTTAAAGGTGACTGTTCTGAGATAAAGGCAGATGATGCCACACTTGAATCTACAAGGATGTGATCTAGGATCATTGATCCGTGATTAGAGCACAGCTCTCTATAGGTTTGGAGGCTGTACCAGCAGGCTTACTGAAAGCTTTTGCAAGTTATTGAGCGCTAGCTAGCAGGGGATAGCTTGCCTTGATTTCTGTACGGTATTTAGGAGGCACTGGATAGAAATCCATTTAGACTAGGATCTGTTTTTGTTCTTTGTTGATTAACTCATATTTTTAATTGGGAAGATTTTCCTTTGAAAGGGTGGTTGCTCACTTAATATTATAATCAGTGATATGAGAAGGATATCTCTGTGAAGCAAGTGTTTCTTAAGTTCACTAGTTCTTCTTTTTCCTAATTCTATTTAGAGTTAAAGATAATAAGTCAAACTGTAGATTACAGAATCATAGACTCTTAAGAGTGGGAAGGGACCACAAGGGCCATCTAGTCCAAATCCCTGCCGTGTAGGAATACACAACAAAAAAACACTCCTGAAAGATACCCCTCCAATCTCTATTTAAAGACCTCCAGAAAAGGAGCCCACCATCCTCTGAGGCAGTCTATTCCACTGTCAAACAGCTCTTACATTAAAGTGGAATCACATTTCCTGAAACTCGAATCCATCTCTTGAGCAGCAGAAAACAAACATGTTCTATCTTCTACAGGTCATCCCTTAAGTTATTTAAAGATAACTATCATGTCACCAATTAGTCTACTCCTTTCCAAGCTAAACATACGCAGCACTCTTTAGTCCAAAAAGTAAAAGAAGGGCAGAGTATCCATGGGGAGAGGAAGAGACAAAAACATTAACATTCTGCTGGGATGAAAAAAAACAAAACAAAACCAACAGCTACAACTCCATTTGTTTACAGCAGAAGTACTTTGGTGTAGCATAGGCCAATGGATCAGTATCATCTGCAGGCAGATCATCCAAATCATCCATTTGGGATGGGGGTGAATGCACTAGGGATCACATTGCAAACATATGCTGGATAATGGAGTGCACCAGGACATTCCAGAAGAAAATCAGCATGCGCTTTATAGACTACAGCAAAGCCTTTGACTGAATAGATCATGACAAGCTATGGGCTGCTTTCAAAGAAATGGGTGTTCCATTACATTTGATTGTCCTGATGCGTAACTTGTACTCAGGATAGGAGGCTACTGTTAGAACAGATGAAAAAATTGAAATAGTTAATGATTTCCCATATCTTGGATTAATCATTGATCAAAAAGGAGATTTCAGTCAAGAAATCAGAAAAAAACTAGGACCGGGAAGTGCAGTTATGAAAGAACTAGACAAGATCCTAAAGTGCAAAGATATAAAAATGAACACAAAAGTTAGGATCATCCAAGCCATTGTATTTCCCATCACCATGTATGGATGTGAGAGCTGGACAGTGAAGAAAGCTGATAGAAAGAAAATCAACTCATTTGAGATGTGGTGCTGGAGAAGGGTGCTGAGGATACTATGGATGGACAAAAAGACAAATGGGTCCTAGAACAGATTAAGTCTAAACTTTCCTTGGAAGCCAAGACGAGTAAACTGAGACTCTCATGCTTTGGCCACATCATGAGAATAGTCATGGCTCACTAGAGAGACAATAATGCCAGGAAAAGTGGAGGCAATAGAAAAGAGGAAGACCAGATACCTGGAGTGGAATCACTACCCCACTGCCATGGAAACCACCAGCTGTCACTGTGACTACCTACATGTTTAGATAACCCTTTCAGCCCCATCAGCTTTGCCGACTCAAAATAAATAAATAAATGGAAATGATAGCTAAATCCCAATCTTTGCTGAGTAAAAATACATGGACCATCATACTATTAGTGGCATATACATGTGTAGGTCACCCTGGGCATGTGGTGTAAATTACACATCACAGCACAACCAATGTATTCAGCTGACAGCAGCAGCAGTAGAACTGCACATACAGCAATGTTGTGTGTTATGGTTGGACATTTTAGTTTTACATTGTGCATTGCAGTTGCACATTGTGCATTATGATTTCAGATTGCACATAGTGTCTATGGTCTGCATTGCACATAGCGCACTGGCACCCAGCCATTGACATGTTGTGCAGCGTTTCTATTCTTCATGGGCATTGTGTAGTGCTAGCACAGTGTATCTTGTATGTGGATATTTACACTATGCTGAAGGGATGTTGAATTGCAGCCATGGTGTGTTGATCCTTGTAAAGCTGGCCTGCAGCTTCTGTGACAAACTGATTTAATACATCTCTCCCAAGGCCCTAAATGTGTGAGAGAAAACAGTTCATCTTTTTGATGAAAATGTTAGCTTACTGTCATATGCAGGTTTAGACAAATGACAATGGTAAAGCTAAACTGATCCTCAAAATGACTGTGAGCAAATGGTAGGTAATTTCAGTGTAGCTCAATCCACTTTTTAACCTCCTTTCTAGCTGGAGGTTCACAATGTTAGATCATGAAGACTGATCAGCCATGGAAGGATTTTAAAGCAGAATAGCTTTGAGCCTGGGCATTTTAAAAGCAAGGGGAATCAATGGAGGACACAGCCATTTGATATAAGATGGGTAGGCTACTGTGGTGGTTTGGAGGGGCAGTATTCTACCCCTAGAAACCTCAGGGGCCCATATGAACTTCCAAAGATGCCCACCACTACCACCACCCCAAAAGAAAAGAAAAGTTTGTTTCTGATATTAAAAAACAGGTTTTTCTAAAACGTTAAGCAGTGTAGGATCTATTTGAAAGGTGACTTTGCAGAGGAGAAATAGCAAAAGCAAATACCTCCTCTATTACAACCTCCAGGTATATGGGGCCTCAGCTTTCACTATCCCCAGGTACCAGTTTTAACTGAAGAGAGTTGGAAGACATCAGAATGGGAAATGCTGAACTCAAGCCATTTCTGCCAACAGTAGCCTAAGCCCTACTATGTAACACCAGGTACTACAGCCAAAAAATAATTTTTTAAAAAATTAATTAATTAAGCAGGTTAAAAGTTTGCTTATTATTAAATTAAGCATTATTTTAAACATAATCTTATTTAATTTTATTTAACATCTAGCTTTTGTACTTGGCATGGCTCAGGAGAATCATGGCTCAGTTTCAACTGCTCTGGTGGATGAATACCCACTTCTTTGGGCACCCAAAAGTTCTTCATGTTGTGCATCAGTCTCAATTGCCCTTGAGAGAGCATGGCTTATATTCAGCCTTATGTTAAGTCATGCCAGGATTTTGTGCTTCTGTAAACTTTGAGATCCCACAAGCCTGTTGATACCTCCCATTTGTGTGTGGATGGCACTGTTTCGGCTACATAAGGATCCACAAGTGAAGAATGATAGGGAAGGACGAGGGTATCAAAACAGTACAGGAGACTTGAAATATGAATTCAGGTAAGCCAAAAAGAACAAGAAAGTCTTTGCCATGACAGATCAGACCCACAATTTCAACAACACTGAGCAGATATCAGATATGTACCTTACAAACTATGGGGTTTCTATGGGTTGTGGGCTTTTTGACATTAATATTGGTATTCTCTTTGCTGCAGACACCAAAAGCCCATATGGTGTTCATGATAAGGTCATCAACTAGTAAGTGGGATGAAGAGTCATTCACAGCCATTTTATATCTTGAAAGTGAGAAAAAGAGGCTGACAGTACTTGTTAGAGTGAACCACAAAAAAGGCATAGATGTTACTTTAACAAATTTCTTTGTCACTTAATTTATATTCCTGTGTCATGTCGTACATTCCAATACCTCCAAGTTAATAGTGAGAAGGGACTAAATTTATAGTCAGTGTCCACAATCCTAACAGAAAGTATTCCAAATTGTATAATGGAATCCAAAATAATTAGCAATGGGTAGAATCTAGATTGGCTGATGGGACTGGGCTGTCCACCCCCACCAAGCTGACAGCAGCCCATTCAGCTCCCTGAAAATGCGAAACTGGTGACCGAGAGACCTTGAGTGCTGGTGGGCTGTGGTATAGGGTGAAGAGGGATTCCTTGAAAACTGCATGGAGGAACCTTTCATGAGTGACCCTTTCCAGTGACAGTGGAATCCTATACACTTTGCAGGCATAAGGAATCCTATACACCTTACAGACGTAACCACTCCCCTTTGGCTTTTGGCCCTCCAGATGAAGGGTGTGTCTGAGCACTTCTGCAAGACACTTCAACTATTAAAAAGAAAGCTTTGTTGAGTACACACATAGAGATGTCACCTATGGGATTTCTATAAACACTGCTTTAATTGAATTTTTCCCTGCCGTGAAATGGGAAGGATTATATTTGGAGTCTCCCTAGTATATGCGCCACTGAAAACTTTGATATCTAAAAATGGAGGCAGAAGAGAAAATTGTTGTTGTGTGCCTTCAAGTGGTTTCTGACTTATGGTGACCCTAAGGTGAGCCTATCCTGAGGTTTTCTTGGCAAGATTTGCTCAGAGGGGGGTTGCCTTTGCCTTCCTCTGAGGCTGAGAAGGTGTAACTTGCCCAAGGTCACTCAGTGGGTTTCCATGGCTGAGGGGGGATTCAAACCCTAGTCTCCAGAATCATAGTCCAATGCTCAAACCACTACACAATGCCACCAAAGGGACCTGACAGCAACAGCAATGAATAAATATGGAAAGTAATCATATAAAGAGTACATGAGATTTTTTTTTAAAGGCCCTAAAGGGCAAAACACTGAAGTCCTACAGCATAATATGATACAGATTTGACACAATATGATTTAGGTATTTTAAAGAAATGTTTTCATGTATTGTCCTCGACGATTTTGAAGCTAATCTTGTTTTTTAAGCTGTTCTAGTATGGTGCACCTTTCTTGCTGTTATGTACGCAATCTGTCTGTCTCTCTGGCTTTTCTTCGCAAACAAAGATTCAGGAAGGACACATCCTGCACTTTCTGCAAGTGCACTGATGACTAAAAAGGCCAATCCGAGATAAACAAGTCTGGCTGCAAAAAGCACAGCAGAAGGTCTCCTTGGGTGATGTTTTTGGGTTGTGATTCTTTCTGCGGTGTCGTTTCTCTTCAAGACTTGTTCGGCGTGAGTTCTCAAATAAGGCTGCAGCATTGTGGATAGTGCGTCTCCATGCCTCCCGATGTGAGGCCAGGGTGGACCACTGTTGGTGATCAATTTGGCAGAGCCTGAGGTGTTGTTTCAGGGAGTCTTTGTATCGCTTTTTTGGAGCGCCCCTCTTACGCTGACCCGTGGCGAGTTCACCGTACAGTAGTATTTTGGGGAGGCGATGGTCCTCCATCCTAGAAACGTGCCCTTCCCAGCACAGCTGTGTTCTCAATATCATGGCCTCAATGATATGGTGATCCCTACTTGCTCAAGGAGAGCAACATTCATCACATAGTCAGTCCAGTGTATATTTAGGATTGTGCGTAGACAGTGCTGATGAAAGTGCTCGAGGAGTCGTAGGTGGTGGCGATAAGTGACCCATGTTTCAGATCCATAAAGGAGGATAGACAGTACAATGGCTCTATACACACTGATTTTTGTGCTTTGCCTCAGGTGTTTATTGCTCCAGACTCTTTTGTGAAGTCTTCCAAATGCACTATATGCCTTTGCTAATCTGTGATCGATCTCTTTGTCAATCTTGGCATCTGAGGAGATGATGCTTCCCAGGTAGGTGAACTGCTGAATGGACTTGAGCACAGATTTGCCGACGGCAATGTGGGAATGGTGGTGTTCATCCTGTGGTGCAGGCTGGTAAAGAACTTCTGTTTTCTTCAGGTTGACTTCCAGCCCAAACAGCTCTGCAGCTGTTGCAAAGCAGGACATTAGGCGCTGCAGAGCTGCTTCTGTGTGGGCAACAAGGGCAGCATCACATAAGAAAAAGAGCTTGAGATGCTTCTTCAGTTTCTATTGAGGACTATGTTTCCAAAGAAGGAACACCTCTATTTAGGGATCTCTGGTTATCTAAAGAAGGGATGTCTCTTCAGTTATTTCATTATAAATAGGACTCTTTTGGCTAATGCACAAGATGTAATCACCATGGGGAGTCTGATTTGAATTCACACACATGGCAGCTATATTCGCAGACTGAGTAGTTTGTATGGATATCTTGCCAAGAAGATTGGCTGCTTCTCTACACTCTGATTTGCACTATGAGCCAGTGCACATGAGCAGCTGAACACATTTGGTCATACCTTTGGCCTCAGCCCTCTGAGTATTGTTAGAAGAACCTGGGTAGCATAAAAATATCATAAAATGTGTGGTTTAAAGACATGGAGTTGAAGGTGGATCAGCTACTTATTGTGTATTCACAAAGCAAGAGCTGATGCGGCTTAAGAGACACCTTAATCAGTCAGTAGCCTCAGGCTGGTTTTGTAGGACTTGGGATAGCTCCATGGAGACCACTTTCGCAAACAGTGTCTACATTTCAACTGAACTTTCATGCCAGGGGTAGGGAACCTTTGACCCTCCAGATGTTCTGACCTACAACTCTCATTGGCCTCACCCAGCACATCTAACAGTAAGGGAGTGTGGGAATTATGATTCAAAATATCTGGAGGAAGAACATTTCCCCACCTCTGCTCTATGTACTTCCTTCTGGTTCTGATTATCCTTCTTTCCTAGCATCTCAGTCCTTTAGAAGTGGAAAGCCTTAAAGGAGCAGACCTCTGGTTTCAAGCCTAGCAGTATCCACTTTGCTGTTAATTCCCACTGGGTACATTGCTGGTTGTGGTCGTGGTCAAACACCAGGAAGTGAAAAGTTTCCAGTGTGGAAGAGACCAGCCCTTAGGGCAGTGGTTCTGTTGGTCCCCAGATGTTGTTGGACTACAGTTCCCAGGAGCCCTCTGAGGTCTCACCTTGACAGCCAAGTGGTCCTCCCAGTCATTAGTGAGGCTGTAGGATTGAACTGGGAGGACCACCTGGCTGTCAAGGTGAGACTTCAGAGGGCTCCTGGGAACTGTAGTCCAACAACATCAGGGACCCACAGGTTGAGAACCACTGCCTTAGGGTTACCAAGCGCTGGAGTTCTGCTGAAGAGGATCTCATCTCACTGGTTTCCTGGCAGGCTTAGATCTCTTATCTCAGTAATAGTTCTTCATCCTCTTGTTGCTTTCTTGGTCTTGTTGCTTTCAGAGGTTCTTGTTCTTGTTGACGTCAGAGGTCAGGGCTATGACATTCTGGTTGCCCTACATACCAGAAAGTGAATGCATCACTTGATACATGGATTCTAGTATGATGAGTAGACTTGGAATTCTAATGTGGGCTTGAACTGGAGTTGTAAGCTTATGGAGACATCATGACAAGACTTCCAATTGTTTCTGAAAAGTTGCTTAGTTTAGGCTGGTGGGGGACAGTAAGATTACTGCTGAAACACGTAAGTATTTAGTGATTATTTTGAGGAAGCAACAAATCGTCTCAAGGTACAGGGCACTAGGGAGCCTGTTATAGGACATATATGATTGTTTTGAGGGATACAACATAATGCCTCTGTTTAATAAAGTACCTTTTTTTTTTACAGTGTTACTATTATGCTTTTCTAAAGAAGTTTTGAATGGTTGTGAGAAGAGTTAGAAAACTACATTATCTGCCTGTGATAATGGGCTCTCCCATTATCTGGGCAGTACAGCTGTGGGGTATAGTCTTGCCTCCAGGTAAAAAAAAGGGTTAAGGATGTGTTGGCTCAAGTTACATTTATTGGGGGCCAGCATCTTGGAGGAGCAACAGAGATCAGAGAGACAATTGTCCAGCGAGGATGACCAGTTTGGGGAGAAGTGTGAAAGCTCTGAGATGCTTCCCAGTGAGAAGATATAAAACTTAGGGTGCCATGAGGCAGGGAGAGAGAAAAGGAGACAGACCTTGGGAGTGATGGAGAGGTGTGGGGGTGCTGCCTGCCTCACCATCCCTAGAGAAGATTGGCCATAGGCTGGACAAAGGGGTCCAGACTACCAGCTTCCCATGACCATCCAAGACTCAGAACACCATCTGTATCATGAGTAGAATAGGAATGTTCACGTTAGGGCTTATGTTTCTTTTAACCTATGCAGAGTATGACCTAGGCTGCTTTGTAACTTTGTAACTATTCCTAGGCGACGCCTGAAAGAATATGCCTTGATATAAAAGATACCCTTTTGCTAATTGAAGATTGCTCACTTAGAATAAAAGCTTCCCTTTAAAGATCTCTTCCTTTCCATGCTCACTTCACAGGCCTTTACTCAGTGTGCATCTATGTATGTGCATAGGATTCTTATCTTCCAAAGGAGGGGGGGGGCAGTCTCTGCAGAATCAGAGGTGGGAAAACTGCATGTTAAACTCTTCAGTAACTTCCCAGTAAGTTACTGAGACACATGGGGTAAATTACTGGGGTGTAGCATCTAGATAGTCTTGGGGGGAGGTCCCCTCTCCTACTCAAGAGCAGGAGATGGGGGTAAAGAGCTAGACGGGGGCTAGTGGTGCCCTGTGGTAGTAGGAGGCCCATTACATTGCCACCCCCTTTTCTTGATGCTTTGTGGTGACTGGCTACTCAGCTATCCTGTATCCTGTTCTCCAATGTGGCTGGGGGACAGAAGGAAGAAGACATGCAGTAACTTGGGGATCCAAGGAGAGTGCTTTCACTTCAACCATATCTTCTGTAGGCATCACACTACATCGTGTGGGTGCAAGCAAACTCTGAACACACATAGTAGTGATTAAGCTTCAAGATATCATGCAGAAGATGGAACAAACTTGTTTTCTGCTGCCCCAGAGACACGAACCAATGGAGTCAAATTGTAAGAAAAGATTCCACTGAAATATTAGAAAGAAATTGCTGGCGTCAAGAGCTGTTTTGACAGCAGAACAGACTGCCTCAGAGTGTGGGGAAACCTCTCTCAGTGAAGGTCCTTTTACTGGCCATATCTCCAGAGTGCTTTAGCTGTGTATACATGCATGGCATGGGGGTGGTCTAGGTGGCCCCTGCAGGTCCCTTGTATCTCTGTGATTCAATTCCTGCTCTCTGTGATGTGCACCCAACTTTATTCAGTTTCACTATTCAGTGATATAGTAGAGCCAGGACCCATAGGGCTGGAGCGCCAGGGTTGTCTGCCTGTGTTTAGCAGGACAGCAATCACCACCTAGCTTAGCTGCAGTCCTCACAGAAGCTGGTGGGAGGCAATGGATTTTTCCCAGCAACAAAAAGTTGTGAGCTATCTTTATTTTTATTTTTATTATTTTATTATTATTTGATTATTTGGGGTTGGGTTGGCCCTAAATAGATAATTAAGGCCCATAAGCTTCAGAAAAGTCCTACTCACAGTGGAGATAGAACCTACAAGAATGGGATTGTTGATACAGATCAACACAGTCACCTGCATTTTTTGAACTCTCCTTGGGAGAGTATCTATGGGAATGGTCATGGAGAGTTCCTGTGCTTTAAATTTCACCAGTACACCACTGGTCCTATTGTTGTAATGGTTAGTCCAGCAGATCTTTACACTGGTGCAACAATATCGCTAGAACATTAAAAGCTTACTATGTTAGTTTATCTTCTCATTCATCAGAAGTGTATTTGGTTGCTGCCCTGTCTTTTGTCCATGTGAATAGAATCACACACTATGTTTCATAAACATTTTTTCCAAAATCAAATTGCTGCTAAAGTTCCCAATAAAATGCTTCATTTTTGCAACCACTTGCAACATCCATTAACTTAGACTCCTCCTGCATTTTTCACAGCACCTACATTCAGGCTGGTAACTTAGGCAACCTGACTTGAAAGAGATTAATGTCATCCTATACTTGACATTCAAAATGATGGCTCCATCTAGCAAATTTAATGTTTATACAGATAATCTGAGCTGATTTAATTGGGGGAGGGGGGAGGAAGAAGAGGAATGCCTTGTGTTTGTTTCCAAATTTCTATTAAATATATTGTTGGCATTCTTTAATTTTGAAGCCCTATGTTAATAATTTGATATGAACCAAGAGGTCTGTGAAAGTTTTTTTCCCCATTAGGAAACTGTAACATGAAATGAAAGTTCTTCAGTTTCCTGTTTCCTATGAGTTTGCAGTCAGATTCTAAATATACAGTTGTAGCAGGCTAAAGGCCAGATGTCCCTGCTGTGTAGTATCAACTGGGAGGAGGAGGAGGAGAGCTCTGAGACAAGCAGTCCTTATCTCCCTGGGAATTTCTCTCATAGTATTGAAGACTTGAGACTTCATAGTCAGAGCACTGATGTTTGAGTACTGAGCTTGAAATCCTTTATGGTCACTGGTGTACAACACAGACATATTTCAAAAGCAATTTTTTAAAAAGCCATCAGCTGTGGAAACCTTTCTCAATTCTGCCTCTTGTCCCATAAATCTGTCTCTTTAGCCTTTGGGACTGTGCTTATTCCCAGGACTAAAATTGATCCAAGGCATTCTTTTTAGTACTATAGTTCATCTTTGGAGACTGGAACATATGGAGTAATATAAAAGCAGAAGGTACCTTTGCAGACATATTCAGGCCTCACCAAAAACCAACCCCCAAACGGGCATTAAACAAGGTTTCTCATTTTTGAATGATTTGGCTTCTTTAAAGTTTGCACCATTTTGCCCCTTTCACCCTGATTGTTCCCCAATGCTCTCTGTTGCAACTTATAAGAATGTAAAACAAGAAACATATTTTCCTTTTGTTTTGTAAGAATAATATACTTGATTCCCACTGAAGAATTTTATAGTCTTCTGAGGGTCCATTTTTACATCAATAAATGACACTGGTACACTTGGGACTCATTTTCTGACATCTGTTTTCAGCCAACATGCATGTGCCCCCTCCCCCAAGAGAAACCATCCACTCAGTGCATGCCATCTTTGCTGAATACTTACGAACATACATGGCAAGTGAAAGTAATGCCTATTAATTTCAATAACTGTTTGATCTGATAATGAACAAACAAACTAACCAATGCTATTTTATGTTTCTTTTTACAAAGAATGGTACTTGTCTAGCTAAGTTGATTTGTATTGGTCACAAACTGAATGTATTTCTTAGTGAGTTTCTCAATCCAACATTCTAATCACTATACCATGCTGTCTCTAAACATACTTTATCAATAGAGAGTTCATCCAATACATCAAATTACCTGCAAGCCACATTATCCCTGAGGTGAGCCTTCCTTTGCCCATCTGCACAGCAGATAAATAAAAAGAGGGAGCAGAGAGGAGTGCTGTTACAATGCAGCTAAGGGTCCAGTATCACTGAGTATCTTTGTGTTCATACCACATAGTACATTCTAGTTCCCCTGGACTTCACCTATACTTCAGCTGTGGTTCAACCAGAACCTTGGTCTCATGCTTTGATGACCTTATTTCGGGAGACGGACAAACGCTTGCTCTTATTTATCTATAACTGGCATAAAAAAAATGTGGCCCTCTGGTCGTAGTTAGACTGCAGGTCTCATCATCCCTGAGAGCTAGTGTGGTGTAGTGGTTTAAGCACTGGACTACAACTCTGGAGACCAGGGTTCGAATCCCCATTTGGCCATGGAAACCCAATGGGTGACACTCTCTCAGCCTCAGAGGAAGGAAAAGACAAACTCCATCTGAACAAATCTTGCCAAGAAAACCCCATGATAGGTTTGCCTTAGGGCCACTATAAGCCAGAAATGACTTGAAGGCATACAACAATAACAACAACAACACACCTTTGCCATCCCTGATTTATAAGATCTATATGCCTCTCTTTGTTACCAGTGTTATGGCACTGAATGTTATGGCATTCAAAGCCATAAAATAAAATTCCATAAAAACAGCAATCATAAATGATGATGGCAAATAGAATAGTCACATGGCTGCATAAAAATTAAGAGATAAAATCTTGCAGTATGGAGTGGTTCTATTCATTGTTCCTGGCAGACTGCCAAGACTTCTTTCAGGGAATATCATTCCAAATCTCTCCCTCTTTCTAACCTTCCTCACTAACAGCAGTGGATGGTGGAGCTCACAAAAGTGAGGTGGTAAATCCAGTCCATATATTAATTCAGCACCTTGAATAACTTCTTGAATGCTAGACAAAACCTGGAGTGGATTCACCACTCTGCTGACATGGGACCCACCATTGCGTGACAGACCTTCCACCCTACAGCAGCATTTTCCACAACGAACACTCTACATGTCCATCACTCCTTACTGGACTGTTTCTTTTTGAAGTGGGAGGGAGAGTGCCCCACCAGTGTCTTTCCAGTACTTATAAAGAACTTGGGGTTCCCCTGAAACATACTGGTTCCTCTTTCTATTTTTCCAGTAGTCCCATTTTCGCTGCACATCTGTCCAAGTTCAGCAATCAGAATGTAGGATGTTCATACCAATAGCAAGTAGTGGTTGCCTGGACAGTGAGATCTGTTCTGTGTTTTAGTTCAAACTTTAAAGGGGCTATCCAAGGTGCTGAACCTAACTGGGCATATGGTTCAGCAGCTTGGATGGCTTCTTTAAAATTAGTATTGAAGCCCAGAGCAAATTTACTGCCTCATTCACTGACGTGGAAGTCACCACTTGCTGACTATTTGGCTGCTATTGTCAAAATCGGATGTTCCAAAGACCTCCCCATGTACAACAGATTACGATAATTAACTATCAGCAATACAGCCAAGGGACACAGTGATGGGACTGTGTGAAGCTGTTATTCTAGGAGCTCTGTTTTTATTAGTGGTGTAGTGCTACATTTAAAATGGAGGCCCTCAAACTGGGCCCCAATGCAGGCAGTTGTATTGAGCCATATCTGTCTATCTACAGGTCTGTTTGTCTGTGTACTATTTGTTTCTTTTGTAAAGTGAATGGTTCTTACTTTCCTGTTCAAGCTCAAGCAAGATGCCCCCAAATAATCTGCACTGCAGCAGGGACTGATCATGCTCTGTTGTTACTTGGGGAGTCCATTCCCTTCCCCATTTCTGTTACTATGAGGATTTTAGGTATGCTTGGAGGAAACAAAGGAGCCTGTAAGGGATGGCAGATGACACCACCATCCCCGCTAGTCAAAAAGTCCCAGACCTTCAATCCCATGAGACTTGGCTCTACTAGAACACTAGGAAGAAAGGAAGAAAAATTACAGAGGGGCCTTTATGCAACAAAAAATGCATATGTCCATATTTTTTGTGGACCCTTCTCTACAGCAATGGGAGAAGGCTCATGGTTTGATTTGATTTGAGTCAACATAGCAGCCACAATGACAGTATTATGGGGTCCCATCTGCTCATGATAAATGAGAGGGATAATAGTTTTGTTGGGGAAATGGATGCGTACAGGGGGAATTGGACCAGAATATTGGTCAATTAATTAATAACCAGTTAGAGTTGTGCGCCTCTGCAATGCTGAGCACTGAGTCAACTAAAAGAGTCCGCATTTCTTATTTTTCCAGTATTGCTCTTGTTTGCAGGGATAATGGGCCTTAAAGCACTCAGAGTGAACCTAGGAAATTGTGTGTAGCACACTTCCATCGCTATGATGTGATGCTGTGCCGCATGCATATTTGTGGCATCATTAATAATGAGCGATTCAACACCCTTTGCAATCCCTGTCACCACTGTATATCCGTTTTAGAGGATATATCTAAACACACTTACACACTTGGACAGAAAAATATGGGAGGCTTTTTTCATCTTTTCAGTGCCGCACTCTTCAACTCAGTGCTCAGAGCTGCCCAGGAGTACATGTCTAACCATTTCGTATTTAATGGCAGCATTCTGCTCCCCTTTCCTGTCCCCAGCAAAACCAATGATCTCTCTCATCCATGATGGGCAGATGAGACACCCCTGTCACTGCAGCAGGCATTGCACTGGCTCAGATCCATTTGTCATGGGCTTTCTCCCATCCTGGTCCTAGGGTCTTCGCCATGCTCTGCAGTGACTGATGAGCCTCTGGTGCAGCCACAAATTTGAATGGGGCTGCAATTATTGGGTTGCAATGATGAACAGAACAATCAGAAGGACAAACCAAACCCCCCAAAGTGGCAACCCTTGGAAACAGAATAGCACCCCCCCCCCATTTTAAAACATCCCAAAGGCGTTCTGGTTTAGGCGAGCCCATGTGCCTGCTATTCCCCAGAGGTCTCCCGGCGTTTCTTTGTCAGCAGCCTCCTCCTCCACCTCCTCGCCCCCCCTCCCATGCTGGTGCGTGATGGGGGAGGGAGGCAGGCAAGCAAGCAAGCCAGCAAGGAGGGAGGGAGGGGCCGCTGCAGAAATCTCAGCATCCAACGCTTTGCAGTAGCAGCACCCGGAGGGGGGGGGAGGGAGGCGAGGCTGGCGAAGGCTACGGTCCATGGCTCAGCCTCCCCCGTTTGGCCGCTCCCCGCACCGCCAGCCGTGGGCGGGGAAGGAGGAGGAGACCCCAGCCTCGCCGAGCTGAGCTTGCTGCCGGTCCGCCGCCGGAGATCTGGCAACAAGGGAAGAAGCGCGCGGAGAGGTCCATGGCTCAGGCTGCCGAGTGAGGCGGGCGCCTCGTCGGAGCCTCCCCGGCTGCTCTGGCGGAGCTGAAGGAGGGAGACCAGGCAACGCCTCCCCAGCCATGGCGGGGACCGAAGGTGGGGCGGCAGGTAAGGGAGGGCGCTTCCCGGGCCGGAGGGAGTGGGTGGCCGTCGGGGTGGGCGATGCGCCGGGTCTGCCACGAATCGTGGGCACGGTTTACCTTTCGCCCCCCCTCTCTCTCTTTGCCATATGCGTCCGCACTGCAGGAAGCGCCTGGGCGGGGGGTGGTGGTGATGCGCTGCGGCTCTTCCCTCCTGGGTTGGGACCGGAGTGGGGACGGAGGGGGGGCAGGAAGGCAGCAGGAGCCGCTCTGGGGGCCCCGATCGTCCCCCGTGGCTCCCTCGGGAGACCCAGAGGCAACCCGGTCCGAGCCCGGGAGAGGCGGCGGCATCCGCAGCATCGGAAGGACTCCGGGTCCTTGTCCCTCCCGCCTCGGAAAGCCTCGGGCCCTTGGGAAAGGGCATCTCCCGCAAACCTGGGCGAGCAAGACCCTAGGTCTGTAAAGGTCTGGGTTCCACCAAGGTGTGTGTGTGTGTGTGTGTGTGTACAGCCAGGCGCGGTACAGTCGGACGAGCTCCTTGCGTGCAGACGAGGCACGCGTCACGCAATGCAGTCCCACGCGTGCACGAGAACTCGAGGAGGGCAGGCACACGTGGAGCAGCTCGTCTGTGGCTCTAGGGCGATGGGAAAGACAACCTTCTCCGGTCCAAGCCACACTACACAAATAATCCAGTTTGGAAGGGATGATTTGCCATGGCGCCTTCCTATGAAATCCTGGGATCTGTAGTTTTACAAGTGCTGGCGCTTCACCACACTACAAGTCCCAGGATCCCATAGGAAGGGGCCGTGGCAAATAATCCAATAGCAATAGCACTTACATTTCTATACTGCTTATCAGTGCGAAGCACTCTCTAAGCAGTTTACAATGTATTCGCTAATTGCCCCCAACAAGCTGGGTACTCATTTTCCCAACCTCAGAAGGATGTGAGGCTGAGTCAACCTTGGAGCCCTGTAGGAGTGAATTCACAATGTTGTAGCTGCAGTCCCGGCATTTAACCACTACACCACCAGGATTATTTGTGTAGTGTGGATTTGGCAACTAGTCATAGGTATGGGCTGCGGTTTTGCTTTAGGGTTAAATCTGCACACACACACACATACACCCCTCTCTCCAAAAGAAACCCAAACCAACCCTGGGCTTGCGTGCATTTGTGCGTGTGAACTGACCCTGCGCCTACCTGTCAATCAAGCACCGAGCTGGCCGATTTAGTGCCAAACGTGCCCACCCCATATTCGCCAGGAGGCCACCAGCTGCCTTTTTCATCTGATTTGTGGGGGCGATTCTCCCCCAGGCGAGCCAGTCACGCCACTAAGTGGAGGGCTTTTCCTCGCCTGGCGCGCGGAGCAGACCCAGGAGGCGGTTGCCACACTGCAGAAATAATGCAGTCTGACACTGCTTTAACTGCCAGGGCTCAATGCTATGGAATCCTGGGGTCCGCAGTGAGATAGTTACCCTTCTGCGGTCTGTACACCAAACTCCAAATCTGTGGTAGGACAACAAACTACAAATCCCAGGATCCCATAGGATGGAGCCAGGCTAGTTAAAGCGGTGTCAAACTGCATTATGTCTGCAGTCTGGCAGCAGAACCGGTGGCTCAGACCTGCTTCATGATTTGGGGGGGTCACCACTGGAGAGGAGGATGCTTATTCCGGGCTGGATGGATGTCGGGGGGGGGGGGAAGGGTTCACCCCCTTTCCTGCCTGGCCTCCCTCCAGCTCCTTGCCAACCTTGCGCTTCAGTCCGAAGTTGCCCTCCTCCTCCTTGCCTGCAAAGGCGCGGTGGCTGGCGATGGGACGCAGGTGAGCCAACAATGCGAATGCATCCGAGGCGCCCCTCCGCCTCCCCGCGAGCGGGTGTCTCCGGCCAGGCCTGAGGGGGCGGGGCCTGAGGGGCGGGGCTCTGCGGGTGGGCGGGGCTCTGGGCTGGTGGGGATCAGCCATGGGGGGGGGGGCAATGCAGCGATTTCCCAGACCCGGAGGCAGAGCAGCAGTAGTAGCTGTCCGCCAGCAGGAGCGCAGCTGGGTCCCCTTGGTTGCCTCCCCATCACCCCCCCCCAACTCTCTCTGGCTGGCTTATTTTTCCCCCCAGAAAAGGAGAGGGAGGGCTTCTTCTTTAGAGGAAGGATGCTTATCAGCTAGCAGGAACTGCTACTGAGATCATGGAGAAGCCTAACAGCATTTGGAAGCTTAGGATGAGGTGGGCAGGGACAGTTTAAGGAATTTTGGGGCCCCTTGCAACGCCTTATTTTGGGTTAGGATTTTTTTTTTTTGATTAGGAATGTTTTATTGGAATAATAATAATAAAATTTATTTATACCCCTCCCCTCTGCTAAAAACAATCAGGGCGGCTTCCAACAATTAAAACGTTACAATGCCGACTAAAAGCACCACCCACCCTCCCCCATAAAAAGACATTAAACAGTATAAAATTAAAACCACCTAACTAAAATCACATTTTTTAAAAAAAAACCAAATACAAACAAAACTAAAAAAAGGCCAGGAGAAACAGCTGGAATAAGACCATTCTATCCTAACACTTAATACATTTCTCCTCTTAAACTAAACACACTATAGTCACTCTTGTTTTCTTTTCCAATGAACATTATATTTACACATTACAATTATACCTATTTGGAAAAGAAAAAAATCAATAAAAGATTAATAAATATAATAATGCAAAATAATACAAAAATACAATAATAATGATGATAAAATATTTGTTTAAAAATATCCTTTTATGTTATTGCTGGGGTTGTCTCACTAAACCACAGCCAAAACTTTTTCCAACAGTGGTTTGGCAATTTCTCTTTTTCACTCAGAGTTAAATTTTCAATTACTTTTTTGGGGGGCCCTGTATGTTTATCTCAGGTCAATGAAACCTAGCCTAAGCTATTCACAGTACAGGATATCCAGATTATTACTAATGTTTTTGCAGGAGGAAGGTTACGGTGTCCTCTGTGACTGCAGGTGCTGCAGGGCCCTTAAATCAGTGCTGGGAGTGGGGGTGAGAACAAATTTCTTTCCCTAGTTCCTAATTTGGGACAGTTCCACTCCCCCACATTTTGAAATTACCCAAGTGGTTGGTGTTTCGCTTTTATGAAATACAGTCTGGCATTCTGTTCAGTAGTTAGAGGATTGTGAGCTGGTAACTGCTGGGGGTTCACGTTGATGGTCATGAACAACCAAATGTAACCTCTAAAACCTAGCTCTTCAGCTTAACAGTGCCCCACGGGAGTCCCAGGGGGTCTCTCCTCATGACCCACCCCATGGCAGAGAGATTGCTGCAGATGCCCTGGTCTGCAGAGATTCAGAAAAACTTCAGTGGAGGTGCTGCCAGGCTGAGAAGGTGGTGTTTTGAGGGATGGCATCATCAGGCTTATGCTCCATCATCGTAGTTACATCAAACAGTGCAGGATCTTGATCACAGCTTATGGCAAGAGACAAATTTACAGCCCTCTAAAACTGAGGAAGGGGATGGAAGGATCCTTGGAGGCTTCTATCTTAGCTGCAGGGCAGCCTGTTCTTTGTGGTTCACTCACACCTTTTAACTCAAGGAGTAAGGAATAGTGTGGTCTTCCAGATGCTGATGGACATCTGGTCTTCCAGTGATGTAGTGGAGCCTGGTCATGCAGGGTTAGAGCCATAGGATGTTTCGATCAGCAGGGGCTATGATACCACCTGCTACCCACCTTGGGCTCCACTGTTCCTTCTGAGCTTAGGTGCATTCACCACAGTAATGGGAGAGGAAGTTGATTTACCAGCAATGTTCCATTTTTATTGGACTGTTATTCCGTTGTAATCCAAAATATTTTGGGATGCCTTGGTCTTGAGTAGGCAAGACTCATTAGCTTTACACATGAAAACTGCTAAGACAACTGCTTACATTACTGGATTCTTTATGGGGTGCCCATAAATGCTTATGGGGACTGAAGGCCTGCACTTCAAAATGTACTACTTACACCACTGACTGCAACTCCCATCAGTCCCAGCCAGCATAGCCAATGATGAGATATCATGGGAGTTGCAGTCCAACAACATGTGGAGGGGCACAGGTTTTAGGCCATTCCTCATATGTTTAATTGAAACCAAGCATATCAACTATGCTTTCCCATCTCTGTGACACCCACAACTTGAATCCATGTTTGTAACACTTAGTAAAGGAGAGAGAGAGCCTATCCCACTTAGTTGTCTTTCAGTTTCCTTTTTTGCAAGACTGCTACAAACACCTTGTATTTCTGACTTGAATGAAAGTATCCTGCATCTTGAGTATGACTGTGAGATGATGCTCTTTCTTCAAAGGTTATTCCTTCAAAGGTTATATCCTTTCCTGAATTCCATTAATAAGTGGATTGACAGCAAGGGACTGGAAAATGGGCTATAAAACAATCCTAGATCTGATTCTAATGTCCCAAGGTTCTAATGTGTGTATGTATGCACATGTAGCCTCAAATGTTTCCTATGGTAATCCATCAATTCTTGATTTCTGGTGTGCAGAGCAGCAGTCTGTTGGGTGTGGCTGGCCTGCACTACTGTCTGGTGCACATCATTTTTGAGTGCAGTGCAAACGCATAAAGAGCAGTCATAGAGCAACACATAGCAAGTGCCATTTGCTTCATGGCTGCGAGTTTTGCAGAAAATGGGAAAGCTTTGAAGACCACCCTTGCACAGTTCTATATAGTGGTCACAGAGATATAAATCTCTTAATAGCCACTTCCTCTGTATGCAGTATGCAGGTGTATGGTGCATAATCAAGTCATTTAAATGCAGGACATCAGAAGCAGGGGGAAGAATATGAATTGTGAAAGTGGGAAGGGTACCCTTGGAGATGACTGCTCTATATGTACAGAAGGAGCAGTGGACCCTAGTGTGTCCCCTCTCCTCTGGTTTTTGGAGTGGGGAAGGGGCATAGATCTTTTAAATCTCTTTTTCATATACTAGTTTGCATAGTAAGGGGGAGGGGGGAAAAGAAAAAGAAATGTGGCAACACCTTTAAGATTAACTGGTTTTTATTTTTGCATGATCTTTCATGGCTATCAACTCACATCTTCGGATACAGTACCAGAGTACAGAGTCAGTCTTAAAGTTAGTCTTAAAGGTGCTACCACATTTCTTTTTCTTTCCCCACTCCCTTCCTCCCTCCTTTTTATGCTGCAAGAGATTAACATAGGTGTTTCTCCCCCCCCCGCCCCCCCCCGTAAATACTTTAAGTATCAGAAAAGTAACCATTGTAGTAATGGGGAAAATGGAAAAGCCAGTTTACTCAGCTGTCATATGATGGGTGTTGCATTTTCTTTTTACATGGTTTTTGAATCTTTTATAAGTTGATACTAAAATAATTACACATAGGGAGGTTTCTATGGCACTCAAACATATGATTCAATAGAGTATTCATTTGTCATATGAGAAATGCTGATAAGTGGCTTATTCTCTTTGACACAGTGAACAACACAAATGCTTGTTTGACAAAATGTGAAAAACTGGATGGCGTTCCAAAGACATTGCATTGCAGATCATGATTGTGATGAAATCTGTTGCAGTAAGCATTGCTACAAAGCCAACATGTTCTAAATAACACTGAAACAGTCAGATGTTGCAGCAGGCACCAACCATTCGTTATTTTTATGATTCTTGGTCCTACGGTACTGCAACCTTTCCAGTATAAGTCTAACACAGCCAACAAAACTGATACACAAAAGCTTTAGATAGTACTAACCCTGCTCACCGCCCCTCCATTAATAACTCATTTGCTTTGAGTGGTGTCAGTTTGGCAGACTGGGCTTCGTTGCTTGGTGTGCAATGTGACAATCTTTGAGTTGAAATACAGTGCTTCCCTAACTTGTTATAATAACCTCCAAAGGAAAACCTATTCTCTCAGTCCTCCCCAGACCAGAAGATGGTGTGACAGTTCTAATACTGTGTAATGCTTATAGGTGGTCTTTAAGGAAGTGCAATTCAAGGGCATCTATCTACTGCAGCGCCAGGAGGCCTCTGAAGTAGCAGCATCTAGCATAGGATAATGTTGTGCTTTACACAGATATTTACAAAGAAAGTAGGTTTGCAGAAACCTTGTTACTTCCAGGTAGGAGTGCACCACTATTAGGCTGCATATGCCCCAAGGGGTTTTGTATGATTTTCCATGAGTCCTGTGGCAGCCAAATTTATTACTGATTTTCTGTTCCCTGATCTCTTTCTGATTGGCTGCTATCACTGATTTCTTTCCTTCTATGCGTGTTCATCCAATGAAGCCAAACACCCCATAAAAGCTGCTGCACAGCTTTCCAGGATTTGTTGGGACCCAACTTCTGAGTGCCAAAGACCAGAGCATCACCTAAAAGGTGCTCTAGTAGCTGTATGATTCTCAGTGCTATTGAAATTCACAGCAGAGTGTCTGTGAAGATGGTGGTGAGTTCCACGACATGAGTGGAAGAAGTTTTGGATGCTGGAGGTGGATGGGTGATGTTACTTATTCTAAGTGGAAGATGTTTAAATAAATTGGATTAAATGCAGTTTGAAAACTGATTGGGGAACAGAGTTAATAGTAAATAATATATTCATTTATGTTAGTAAGTATGTGTGTGTGTTTACATGTGTGGCCTCCAGTCCTCATGTCCACACTGGATAAAGTCTTCAAGGCCAAAGCTTTAAAACTTCCACTACAATATACTGGGGGTGAGGGAGGACTGATTCATTTAGGAATGGAGTAATATAGTTCTTTGTGCCAAACACAGTGCCCTTTCTCCCAGTAGTTTACACAGTTGGTTCCACAGACATGTTTACCCAGTTGGTTCCACAGACATTAATTCCAATGTCGCAGACCAACTAGCAGGATCCCACTAACAGACAAATTTATTTATTTATTTATTTAGGTATTTATGCCCCACTCTTCAGCTGCAAGGGCTTCCAGAGTGGCTTACAAATCGTTTAAGCAATAGCACTTTACACATCTACACCACATTAAGCGGTTTCCAGTGTGTGTTAGCTAATTGCCCCCACAAGCTGGGTACTCATTTTACTGACCTATGACAAAGCTCTCCATCCACTATTAAGCCAGCTTCTAAACACAAGCTAAGATAGTTTAGGGTAGACTCTTGGCAAGTCATTTCCCTTTGGAAAAGCAGAATAAAGCTCCTTGAGAAAACCATATTGGTACCAGTACTTATAACACACCTGCAGAACTAAGGTGGTCATAAGAAGTGAAATTGTATT
This sequence comes from Gambelia wislizenii, assembly GCA_030847615.1. Lineage (NCBI taxonomy): Eukaryota > Metazoa > Chordata > Lepidosauria > Squamata > Crotaphytidae > Gambelia > Gambelia wislizenii. The sequence continues at coordinate 92,383,678 of JAUMIR010000003.1, read as the reverse complement.
TTATAGAAGACATTGTGGCATTGTGGTTTACATCCTGGTTGTGATTAGACGGTCAATAAAGTATAAAGCTAGAAAGTAGCTTACAGTTCATGTAGCCTGAGTCATCCATCAGAGAGACAGCTATGGTTTTAATAAGGCACATAATGTTCTGTATATGAGTCTGAAAGCTGGCTGGACAGAGAAGAAAGCTGACAGGATGGAAATCAACACATTTGAAATGTACTGTTGGAGGAGAGTTATACAGATATTATGGACTGCTAAAAAGACAAATGAATGAGTCCTAGAGCAAATCGGGCCTGAACTCTCCCTAGAAGCCAAGATAACTAAACTGAGGCTGTTGTACTTTGGACATATCATGAGGTGATGTGACTCACTGAAAATGACAATAATACTTGGCAAAGTGGAAGGCAGTAGAAAAAGAGGGAGACCATTACAGGTGGATTGATTTAGTCAAGGAAACTATGGACCTGAGTTTGAAAGACCTGAGCAGGCCAGTTGATGTCCAGGTCTCTTAGAGGTCTCTCAGTTGTGGATTTTGGATCTCACTCACAGGGTTACTGTTAAGTCAAAGTTAACTTGACAGCTAATAGCAACAGTAATAGGTATTCTCTGTTGGGATATGTAGTTTGCAATCCAATAAGTTGAGATGTTTCGATTGCGAAAGGGTTAACTGATAGAAGCAAACAGAATGTTTGATGTAACTTCCTACTGAATTGTGATTGGGTTTCCAGGGAGAGAGGTGTGTCCAAATCCTTCTCTTTGTCTAAAAACACTGCCATAAGGTACCACTGACGCCATGATACTTTTTTGAGAGACAAGACATGCACTGCAGTCCTGTGCCTATTTTGTTTGTAATCATGTAGTATTTAGTCATTTTTGGTACTTTTAGCCTACTTTCATCATAATGCTGCTGATCTTCTGTAAGAGATGCTCTAAGAATGTGAGTAATGAAGTTTTTTTGTACTTTTAAACTACTTTAAGTGTTTCTGAGTCCTTATTATACTAGGAGTGTAACTTGGGGAAACAAGGGTGTGGTTATCTTAAGCTTACATGCTGGAATCAAACACACAACTGCTGCAAATGTGTTTTTTAAACAGTTAAACTCTGCTGATTTACTGTGCTTCCAGGGGGGTTAAATGCTATCCATTTCTATAGCAACCTGTTTTGGAAGGTTCCTCCAGTGAAGCACAGTGGGTGACCATTGTTAAATGCTCTATATATCCCAATATTCTCCTCTCTGAAATATGAGAGATGATTGGTTCTTATTACTGTACTTTTGTTATTGTTATGGGAGGGATCTAGCAGTGTGGTAGTACTGTACTGTAATGATCTATCTCAGTGGTTCTTAATCTGTGGTCTGGGGACCCCCTAGTGGTCTGCAGTGTCCCCACAGGGGGTCTACGAAGGCTTGAAGGCTGTTCAGCCCACCTTCTGCCTGCAGTGGAGCGGCTACACGGCAGGAGCCAAGGCACAGAGTGGCTGGCTGGCTTGGCCTGGCCTGCACATTGCCATTTAATTTGCTCCAGCTACAGACTTGCAGTAAGAAGCAAAAGAGAAGTCTTCCCTCCCCCTCCAGTGCCTCTGAGGGAAGGTTTAATGGATGGTGCTATATTGTTGTTGTTTTAAATCTTGAATTAGTCTTGGGGGGGCCATGGCAACAAAAGATATTTAAAGGTGATCCCTGGTAAAGAAAACACTAAGAGCCACTAATCTATCTGATACACCAGATTCAGCTTAGAACCAGCTGTGGTGCTTCAGAAAGTGGATTGATTCAGTCAGAGTGCTTCAAGCATAACATGCTTTTGCTTAAGTCTGGAAATTGCTTCAGAAAATGTGAATCTTCCTGTGAACTTACTTACATAGAGGGGAATGAACAAATGATGGTAACTTTTTAAAAACTTCTGGACACAATTAGGTAAAATTGGCAAACATAATATCCCTGTGTCTGTGGTAGGTGCCTCTACAGTCTGATGTCGTTGTTAAAAAGGAATGGCTATAACTTTTTTAAAAAATTGTTTCTTGCCAGCACTAACTGATATTTGCAAGCAGAGTTGCCCATTCATGAAGCCTGTTAAACATCCAACAGACAGGTACAGGGGTTTTGTTTTGTTTTAGGGCAGCCTTTCCAGTTTTAGAGTGTTAGAGTAGCAATCTTTAAGGCTTAAACATCAAGGTATCTAGTTCTGAACCTGCAGAAGTGTTTAAAGTGTTAATATGCTAAATCAGTGGCTGTTAACCTTTTATTTAACAGGAACCCCCTTTAAATATCTTTTGTTGTCATGGACCCCCAAGACTTAACTCAAGATTTAAATAATAATAATAATAATAATAATAATAATACACCATCCATTAATCTTCCCTCAGAAGCACTGGAGAGGGAGGGAAGACTTTTCTCCTGCTTCTTCCTGAAAGTCTGTGGGTGGAGCAAATTGAATGGCAATGTACAGGCCAAGCCAGCTAGCCAACCTTTGCCTTGGTTCCTGTCACAGGCAGGTGGTGGGCCAAGCAGCCTTCAAACCTTTGCAGACCCTCCTGTGAGGACATTGTGCCCCCCTGAGGGTCCCCAGAACACAGGTTAAGAACCATTGTACTAAAATGTTATTTGCTCCATTTATTTTGTGTCCAGTTTGTATTAATACAGTATTGTATTATTTACTTCATAAAGATGTCGATAAATAGGTAACCTGCACAATTTCAGACAGATGGGTCCAGAGGATTTTGCTGAAATATCTTAAAATGGCATTGGGAGGGTACTCTCTGCCCTTGTGTGTGTGTGTGGGCGGGGGCAACGGGGATTCTTTTCTCCCCGCCACACACACATTGTGCTCTTAAAGGCATTTTTTAAATGAAAAAACTGCATGATAAAGGTTTCTCTAAAGAAGTAGTTTAGAAAGATGAACAGTGAGAGGGTTTTGCTCTCAACATTAAGGAGCTGCTCAAGTGTGCTGAATTTATTTGCAGGGGTGGTGGTGGTTGCTATCCAACACCTTGGAGTGCCCCTCTAAATTTTACACTAAAACCCAGGGGTGGGTTCACTGACATAGAAGCCATCAGATTGCCCCTGCAATTGGGTTCAGAAATTACAGCATTATGAGGGATGGAAACTAAATGAAAAGTGCCTACTTTTCCAAAAGCACTATACTTGGAAAGAAAAATAAGTAAAATTTACTCCTTGATTAGATGCTAGAGCAGTCAGTTGCAGACCTACACCCTTTCTTCCTACCTTCCTGCCTGCTGATTTCCTTTTTTCAACTGGCATTCCTAAACTATCTTGAGTTGATTTGAATGTGAAGGGATCTTGTAAGACCTTAGAAACTAACTGAGAGAAAGAGTTGTAGCATAAGCTTTTGTAGACTTGGTCTACTTCCTCAGATGTTGCAAGATCCCTTTGCATACTGATATTCCAGACTAACACGGTAATGTCTTTGAGTCTGTTTGATGACTTGTCCGAAGAGCTTCATCTGCTCGAGATGCAGGCTGAGTTTCAGGCAGCAGTAAAGACCAGTCTCTTCCAGCAGGCCTATCCAGATTATTTTTAAATCATGGTTTTAATATATTTATTGATAGATTTTAATATTTTATTGTGTATTGGTTTTATATGCTTTTATCTCTCTCTGTCTCTGGCTTTTCTTCGCAAACAAAGATTCAGGAAGGACTCATCCCGTGCTTTCTGCAAGCGCGCTTGATGACTAAAAAGGCCAATCCAAGAAACAAGTCCGGTTGCAGAAAGCACAGTTTTCTGCAGTTCATATATAGTTTATATGTATATGGTTTTATATATGTTGCGTTATTTGTTGTTGTTCCCTGCCTCGATCCACAGGGAGAGGCAGGTTAGAATAACAATAACAACAATCATCATCATCGTCGTCATCATCATCATCGACTCATCTTCAATATGGACCCAAAGCTTATGAAACAACAGGGTTCACTTCAAGTTATTCCAGGAGGACAAAGCCAAAATCATTTTGTAGCAAGACCACATTGGATCTGAATTTGGGCTTCTTGTCTAATATTGAGGCAGCATTGAACAGAGTACACTTTACACTGTTGAAACACAGGGCTCTGGACATGAGGATAAGCAGAGAAAAATGACAAGCAATCAGAATTAGTTAAATTCTAATGTATAAAAATGAGCATTTATTGAAATGGTGTCAAATATAAAAATGCAAGCATATTATTATGGAAGTACACATATAATTTACATGAATTAACTACCTTAAGCATAGTGGTGACCAATGGCCTCTACATCAGTGGGCAGTGAATCTGCTCTGTGCTTTAGTCTGAACTTTAATGGGCCTGTCCAAGGTGCTAAATCTTATCCCCTACATCGATTCAGCACTTTCAATAGCTCCTTTAAAGTTTGGGCTAAAACTTGGAGTGGATTCACCACCCCACAGACATGGGGTTAAGTGTTGTGAAAGGATAAGTGTGATGAACAGAGTATGGGGGCCTGTATGTTGAGCCTCACCTCTAAAGTCACACTGGTTCTCCTGTATGTGCTTATACTTTCTCTGTGAATCCTTTTGTGCTATGACGATAGCACTGTGTTTTACTTTAATTGTCATAGCAACATTGTATGGAACCTTTTGCAGCTAGGGAGGATTATTTAGAATTCTTTGCCAGAGAGTTCTAGTGTCTCCCTAAACTACAAACCCCAGGATTTCACAGAATGCAACTAGCAGTTAAAGTGGAATGATAGTGCTATAACGGTGTCGTGTGAAAGGACCCTGAATTGTAACATCTGAACTGGGGAGCTTGAATTGGTTCTCCATACCATTTAGTGCCCTGATTTTAATTAAATAATCTTATAATTCTAATTCTAGTCCTCATGATAAGTGCTGCATATATTGGTCTGTTGCAGTAAGAACCTCAGTCTTTTGGCACTTAAAGACTATCACATATATACATTTGTACAACAATAAATTTGATAGTCTTTAAGGTGACACAAGGCTTCTCAAACTGTACGGTATTTTAAAATGGGTATGTCACTGAGGATTCCCTTTAATAAGAGTATGTGATTATGACTCTTTACTCTGCATCTGATACCATTCATGGCATTTCCCTGGCCAAGGACTATTTGTCCATAACAGTTACTTTCCTAGACAGTATGCCAAAGGATTTTCGTTTATTATGAAATGCCCAACAGCAGATAGCTCCACGATGCAGCCATTCTGATTATACAAGCATTGCTGTTGATATTTGGAAGAATGTGAGGACAGTACAAATGCAAAGTAAAGAAGTTGCTTCAGTACAGCATGAAATAAAAGAATGCCACTGGTGTCAGGAAATGCGTAGAATGGAGTAAAACTACAGCATCATAAGACAACCAAATGTGGTATCTTTGAGAAGCTGGAAGGAGACTGGATCAGGACTAATGGTAGGAGCAGTTGATGGCTATTCTGTCAGCAGGGCAGTGAATCCATTCCAGGTTTGGGGCTGAAGGAACTATCTAATGTGCTGGACCTGATCACCGAAATAGTTTTGGCACCATGGATAGTTCCTGTAAAGTTTGAATTAAAACCTATAGAGAATTCATCATTCCACTGACCTGGAAGCCACTAGCAGCCACTGACTAATGGTGGTACAAGGGACCACTGACCTGGAGATCAACATCCTTGCAGAATGGTGGAGCAATAAAAAACAGTGCAGAAAATGGGGGGAGACTGGCTTTCACTTATGGCCTGAGGGGGTTTATTGTTGTTATGTGCCTTCAAGTCTACTCTGACTTATGGCAACCATATCATAGGGGTTGTTTTTTTGGCAGGATTTATTCAAAGGAGGTTTGCCATTGCCTTCCTCTGAGGCTGAGAGAGCATAACTCATCCAGGGTCACGCAATGGGTTTCCATAGTCGAGCAGGGATTTTAACCCTGGCTTCCCAGAGTCTTAGTCAAATGCTCAAATCACTGCACCTTGCTACTTCTGCTTTATTTTTAGCACACTGTGTTCCATAACCTTCTCAGAGAAGAAATAATAAACTAAGTGTGCTTCCAACAAGACTTTTATTGTGTGATTGCTCAGTCTTGATAATGGCATTTTACAGTTGTCCAGGCATATCTTAAATTTGTAACCTACCCATGTTCTTTCACTTTTCTGTCTTCTCTCTTAGCTTCCTCTGCCCAAACAACAATGACAACATTTGATTGGCAGTACTGAGGTCCTCCATTTAGGGCCCTTTCACACTACACAAAATTATCATACTATGATTCCACTTTAACTGTCGTAGCAACATCCTGTGGAATCCTGGGAATGACAGCTTTGTAAAACTCTAGGGCTCTGTGGTTAAGAATTCTAAGTACCGCTCCCTAACCTGCAAATCTCAGGATGCCATAGGATGGAACCATGCAATTAAAGTGGAATCATAGCACTATAATTGTGTAGTGTGTAAGAGCCATTAAAAGTGCCCAAACATGAATCTGAACATGGTTAGTATACAAAGGTTAATCCAAGTTTGTTTAAGAGGCCTTGACCCTAGTAGATGTGCGCAGGTTTTCAGCCTTGGCCCGCAATCCTAAAAATTTGCCAGGAAGCAAGTTCTACTGAAGTAAGCAGGACTTAACTTTTGAGAAAACATGCATTAGATCAGACTGCAAAATTCTATAGTTGGAATTACCTTACAACTAAGACCAATCAAATCACTGAAGGGCAAAAGGTTTATTGTAAATTTCTACAGATGAAGAATGCTATAAAAAATAAGTAGAACTAATTCTATTTTGTGGGAGCTAAGATTTGTCTGGCTTCAGTTACACAATAACAGTTGTATAGTTTTGTTTTGTTTGTTTGTTTTTTGCCTTATACTGTAGGCTATAGCTGGTAAACACTAAGAACTCAGTTTCATGCTTCCCTGTATGGATGATTGAGGATGAGGAAACTAAAATACAAAAGGCAGGCAAAATTACTACTATGAATGCTTCTCCCCCCCCCCACCCCATTTGAATGTAACAACCTTTTCTGCCATTGCCATCTTTGAGCAGTAGCCCCCTACTGTTTTGATTATAGGATGTTTGCTCTGCTGTGGTGGCCATGGAAACCTAAGAAAAAGGTGCTATATTAGCTAGATTGAGTTAAAGTGGAACACATTCTATTCAGACAAGCCCAAATCGCCTCCTTCCTTCTCAAGAGGTATTAAAGCAGTAATAGTCACATGAAACACAGTTTCTTAGAGGTTTGCAGATGCATGAAATGACCAGAAGCAGAGCATCAGTCATGACAAAAAACAAGTGCCTGGACCACCTGCCACAATTTATGCCTTTGCAATATGGGATAGGGATAAAAGCGACCCAGAGAAACCAGTTGATCTGCTTTTCTCTCCAAGGCTTGGGTCTTTTTAAAGATACACCTTCCCCCCACATCCACAACAGAAGTGTGTTATGCAAGGAAGGGATTGTCCCTCCCCACCATCCTGTCCATCACCAGTATTGTTTCTTTGAAAGGGCCATTACAGGACAAATTGTAGCTTAGTGGACAGGAAAATCCAGAGGAGAATGGGTCAGATTCCCTGTGCACTGCAGTTCCAGGTTGGATTATCCTCCCACTGCTCGCTATTCTAAATGGAAAGCAAGGCCAGGATAGCCAATCATCTAGCAAATACATCATCTAATCCAGGTAACAGTGTCTATATGAGTAAGGGGAAACCAATACAGTTCTTAAATTGTTTACTGAAGTATTACTAAATTCTTAAGGCTGCTCGGGGATATTCCTGGTTGTTAGTGGTTACAAAAGATCAGTCTGCTAAGTAATAGTCAACTGCTTGTCTCCATCCAGTCTCTGGATCCTGTTTTGTCCAAAGAAACAGCAAGCAAGCAAGAAAGAAAAAGTAAGAACCATAAGTCTCTGAATATACTGAGAAAAGTATCAGTCTTTCTTCCATCAGGATCAAAAAATCAGAAAGAAATGATTACTTTGCTATTCACAAACCACGTTAAAACAGTGAAACTCAAGATGTTATGGCAATCCAAAGGTAGTAATTTAATTTTATGGTTTACCATGCCAGCTGTACTATCTAAGCTGAGGTCCTAGCTGAATTGGTGAGAAATTGCAGCTTATAATATCAATCTTAGTACATTTAACAATTGTTTGGCACTTAGATCATGATCTGGAAGTACTGAGTATTAAATACATAAAGACCATAAAATATCACCTCATCCTTAAGAAGGAGCTTTTGAACTCATGTGAGTAACAATTAGACTTAAGCTTCTCTGCCTTCCTTTCTTCTCTGCTAACTTTACCATGCAAGGCACCTGCTAGCAATGTGTGGAAAATCTGCTCTCTAGGGTTTGTTTTTTTTTAAAAAACAAAACAAAAACAAAACAGGTTTACCCAATTCTGTACCTCCTAGGCTAAACATGGAACTAGCGGCAATTTGTAGTTGGAAATTCATACACTTCTGGGCCTGCAATGTGTTCAATGAAAGAAAAATGTGCTCTTTTGAGTGGCTACCAATCATGATCCTCACATGTTTAACTACAACTCTCCAAATCCCTGGCCAGTGGCCATTCTTCCTAGGAATTTAGGAGTTGTAGTCCACCATCTGGGTATCCAATTCTGAAAACCAGACATTAGAAAAAGTGTGCTAGGGATTAAAGGAATATTTTTTTAAAATGGTCAAAAACCATGTTTTTTCAATTGTCGAGAAAGCCAGTTGAGAAGAATCCTGAACTGATGAGAATCTTCACAGTTCAGGACTTATTCTGCATAAGAAACAGCATATTCTGTGTGGAAAATAATATTTCAATGCAGAAATATCAATTCCTGTGCAGAAAATGTTGTTTCTGTGCAGAAAAAAACCCTGTAATTGGGAATCTGTTCTGCGTAAAATTTACACATGGTTCATTTGCACAAAAAAACAGCATTTTATGTGCAGGAATTAATATTTCTGCATTGAAATATTATTTTCCATGCAAAAAAAATGCTGTTCTCTGAGCAGAACAACCATGTGTACATCTTGCACAGAAGAAGTCCCAAGTTGTAAACAGCCTTCAAAAGCAAAGAAAAATGCTGAAAGTATTCGTTGCTACCTTCTAGAATTAACTTAGGGAAAATTTACATCCTTAATGTGTATCTATTTTTTTCTTTAAAAGAAATCTGCATAGAAATGGCATCAAATAGTCTTGAAATTACAGAAAAAGTTGAAAGGGATTCAACAGATCTGTCCATCTGCTGCAGCAGTACTGTAGAATTATGAGAAGAAGAGCCATTCCCAATGTCTTGCTGTCCTGGAGCTTTGAGGACAGGGGTGTGCAGAAATTGACCCCTGGGCTGTTTTTGCAGCCCTTGACCTCCCTGAGTTTCCTGGACTGCACTTTTTATAGCACCTCCCCAGGTAAATTTTATTTCCTCGAAGCCTCCAGGTTTCGGAGCCCCTTCCCCTGCACTGTTTAACACAGAGATATTTTGGACTTCACATCTCAGATTCCTTCACCATTGGCCATGATGGCTAGGGCATTAGGGAGCTGAAGTTCAAAAGCTGAAGATGATGAAAGGCTGAGAATCTCCTGGTTTTATCAGTTTTTCCAAACCAGAAAACTGAAGTTTGGCAGTCTGTGAAACCCATGGAGCAGCCTTCCTCAAACTTTTTATCCTAGAGGAACCCTCTGAATAATTTTCAGGTATCAGGGAACCACTGCATAAAAATTACTAATCTACAGCTCAAAAATGTTTGTGGGGGTTTCAGTCACAACATCTCACAATCCCTGGCAACTGCTCATGGAACTCTGGCTGAGACCCCCTGACATGGAAGTTTCTGGGAGCAGATAACTGATCCCTGGGCCCTCTGTAATTACCTACCCCTATTTTACCACAGTATTTTCTTTTTCAACTTGGATCTCTGAAAGGCTCTGACAGCTGAGTGCAAGTTCATCACTTATTCCTTAAAGCAATTTAACATGTCTGCATAGCTCACACTCATCTGTCAGTTGCCTGCATGGGAGAAAAATAGCATCAGCTTGGATGGTCTGGTCGTATTACTTGGAGGTGTCCTGAACCTCATCTAATATGGTGCCTTGTTTTCCATTCTTCCAGATATATGCTACAAGTACTGTAACATGAGGATGAGGAGATTCTGATGGGGGGGGGTGCAGGAAAACGGATTTTTCAGCCTGTTCAATCTCTGAGTGAAAAAAGAGGCTTGCTGTTTTATGGGAAAAGACTTTAAGGGCTGGAAAAACTTTGTTAAAATAAAATAAAAAGCTGCATTGTTGTTGTTAACCGCCCTCAAGTCAACTTTGATTCATGGTGACCCCATGAAAGAGACATCTCCAAGACCCCCTATCCTCAACCTCTCAGCTCAGGTCCTGCAGGCTCAGGGCCGTGACCTCCTTGATTAAGTCTATCCATTTGGTTGATTAAGTCTATCCATTTGGTATGTGGCCTTCCTCTTTTCCTACAGCCTTCTACCTTGCCCAGCATTATTGTCTTTTCTAGTGAGTAATGTCTTCTCATGATACGGCCAAAGTACAACAGTCTCAGTTTAGTCATCTTGGCTTCTAGGGACAGCTCAGGTTTGGTTTGTTCTAGGACCCATTAATTGGTCTTTATGGCAATCCATGGTATCTGTAGCACTCTTCTCCAGCACCACATCTCAAATGAGTTGATTCTCTTTTTATCAGCTTTCTTCACTGTCTACCTCTCACTTTTATACATGGTGATGGAAAATATGATGGCTTGGACAATCCTAACGTTAGTGTTTTTATATCTTTGCACTTCACGTCAAATGGGGGAGGGAGACAGTATTCTGGAAGGCAAAAGGGCTGGAGAAAATACTCAAACTGTCATAGAGGGAACAAGGCAAACAGCGCAAGGACCCAACAGTGGGAGGCAAAAAAACTTGCACAGGGAGCAAGTAAAGGGAACACATGGTCTCAGATGTCTCTACACTAATGCACAGAGCATGGGAAATAAGCAAGATGAACTAGAACTCCTTGCACTACAAAACAAATATGATATAATAGGCGTTACTGAAACCTGGTGGGACGAGTCTCATGATTGGAATGTAGGAATAGAGGGGTATAACCTTTATAGGAGAAACAGGCCAAACAGGAAAGGAGGAGGAATAGCATTATATGTCAGGGATATTTACACCAGTGAAGTGATCCATGACATCAATACTGGAAGCCAGGTGGAGAGCATCTGGATAAAAATTAAAGGGGAGGGAAACAACAGGGATGTTATTGTGGGACTCTACTACAGACCCCCAAATCAGACGGAGGAATTGGATGTTGCCTTTCTAGAACAGATGAACATACATGCAGAAAGGAGAGATGTAGTAGTGATGGGTGACTTCAACTATCCTGATATTTGCTGGCAATCTAACTCAGCCAAAACTACAAGGTCTAGCAAATTCCTTACATGCCTGGAAGACAATTTCATGGTCCAAAAGGTGGAAGAGGCAACAAGGGGGTCAGCTATTTTAGATCTGATCCTAACCAACAGAGACGACCTTGTTAATGGGGTGCAAGTGGTGGGATCCTTAGGTGAGAGTGATCATGTTCTCCTGGAGTTTGTTATACAATGGAAAGGAGAAGCCAGGCATAGTCAGACACGCATTCTTGACTTTAGGAGAGCTGATTTCAATAAACTCAGGGAAATACTGGGGATGATCCCATGGTCAAGAATACTAAAAGAGAAGGGACCTCAAGATGGTTTTGACTTTCTCAAAAGGGAGATACTGAAGGCACAATTTCAAACAGTACCATTGAGGAAGAAAAATGGGAGGTGTCTCAAGAAACCAGGATGGATGACTAAAGAACTTTCAATGGAGCTAAGTTTTAAACGGAACATGTATAGGAAATGGAAAAGGGAGGAAATCACCAAAGAAGAATTCAAACAGATAGCGAACACGTGTAGGAGTAAAGTCAGAAAAGCTAAAGTGCAGAATGAGCTCAGGCTTGCTAGGGAGGTTAAGAACAATAAAAAGGGTTTTTTTGGGTATGTCCGCAGCAAAAGGAGGAAGAAGGAAATGATAGGGCCACTACGTGGAGAAGATGGCAAAATGCTAACAGGGGACAGAGAAAAGGCAGAATTACTCAACACCTTCTTTGCCTCAGTGTTTTCAGAAAAGGAAAAGGAGGACCAACCTGAGGAAAATGGAACAGAGGACACAATAGGGGAAATCCAGCTGAAAATAAGTAAAGAGGTGGTACAGGAATACCTTCTTAATCTAAATGAATTTAAATCTCCAGGACCAGATGAACTACATCCAAGAGTATTAAAAGAGCTGGCAAATATAATCTCAGAGCCATTGGCAATAATATTTGAGAACTCCTGGAGAACAGGAGAAGTCCCAGCAGACTGGAGGAGGGCAAACGTTGTTCCCATCTTCAAAAAGGGGAAAAAAGAGGATCCCAACAACTATCGTCCAGTTAGTCTGACATCAATACCAGGGAAGATTCTAGAACAGATCATTAAACAGAGAGTCTGTGAACATTTAGAAGGCAATGCCATAATCACAAAAAGTCAGCATGGGTTTCAGAGAAACAAGTCATGCCAGACTAATCTGATCTCTTTTTTTGATAAAGTTACCAGCTTGGTAGATGAAGGGAATGCTGTGGACATTGCATACCTTGATTTCAGTAAGGCCTTTGACAAGGTTCCCCATGACATTCTTGCAAACAAGCTTGTAGAATGTGGGCTAGACAAGTTAACTGTTCAATGGATTTGTAATTGGTTGACCGGCCGAACCCAAAGGGTGCTCAGCAGTGGCTCCTCTTCGTCTTGGAAAGATATGACCAGTGGGGTGCCACAGGGTTCTGCCCTGGGCCCAGTGCTATTCAACATCTTTATCAATGACTTAGATGAGGGAATTAGGGGCATACTTATCAAATTTGCAGATGACACCAAATTGGGAGGAGTAGCTAATACCCTAGAGGACAGGATCAAAATTCAGAATGACCTGGATAGACTGGAGAGCTGGGCCAAAGCTAACAAAATGAAATTCAATACGGAGAAATGTAAAGTACTGCATTTAGGGCGGAAAAATGAAATGCATAAATATAGGATGGGAGAGACCTGGCTGAATGAGACTATGTGCGAAAGGGATCTAGGAGTCCTAGTAGACCACAAGTTGAACATGAGCCAACAGTGTGATGCGGCAGCTAAAAAGGCCAATACAATTTTGGGCTGTATCAATAGAAGTATAGTGTCTAGATCAAGGGAAGTAATAGTGCCACTCTATTCTGCCTTGGTCAGACCTCACTTAGAATACTGTGTCCAGTTCTGGGCACCACAATTCAGAAAGGATATTGACAAATTGGAGCGTGTCCAGAGAAGGGCAACTAAAATGGTGAAAGGTCTGGAAACAATGCCTTATGAGGAGAGACTTAGGGAGCTGGGTATGTTTAGCCTGGAAAAAAGACGGTTTAGAGGCGATATGATAGCCCTGTTTAAGTATTTGAAGGGATGTCACGCTGAGGATGGAGCAGGCTTGTTTTCTGCTGCTCCAGAGACTGGAACACGGAGCAATGGGTGCAAGCTCCAGGAACAGAGATTCCACCTCAACATGAGGAGGAACTTTTTGACAGTCAGAGCTGTTCGGCAGTGGAACACACTCCCTCGGAGCGTGGTGGGGTCTCCTTCCTTGGAGGTCTTTAAACAGAGGCTGGATGGCCATCTGTCGGGGATGCTTTGATTGTGATTTCCTGCATGGCAGGGGGTTGGACTGGATGGCCCTCGTGGTCTCTTCCAACTCTGCAATTCTATGATTCTATGATTCTATGATTCAGGATTTTGCTAGTTCTTTCATAGCTGCCCTTCACATTCCTCGTCGTCTTTTGATTTCTTGACTGCAATCTCCATTCAAATCAATGATTGCCCCCAGATATGAGAAATCTTTAACTATTTCAATTTCCTCGTCATCTATACTGAATTTATGTAGCTCCTCTGTGGTCATTATTTTTGTTTGTTAATGTTCAGCAGTAAGCCTGCCTTAGCACTTTCTTCTTTGACTATCTTTAGTAATTTTTCGAAGTCTTTGTTGTTTTCTGCTAGTAGTATGGTGTCATCTGCATATCTTAGATTGTTGATATTCCTTCCTCCAAGTCTGTGCATGATATTTTCTGCATACAAGGTGAACAAATAGGGTGATAGAATGCTGCCTTGTCTGACTCCCTTTCCAATTGGGAACCATTTTGTTTTTCCATATTGTGTTCTAACAGTAGCCTCCTGTCCTGAGTAGAGGTTATGCATCAGGAGATTCAAATGTAATGGTACACCCATTTCTTTAAGAGCAATCCATAGCTTTTTGTGGTCAAAAAGTCAAAGGCTTTGCTGTAGTCTATAAAGCACATGCTAATTTTCTTCTGGAATTCCCTGGTTCACTCCATTATCCAGCATATGACTGCAATGTAATCCCTAGTGACTGATGCTTGGGAGGACATCCCAAATATCCCCCCAATCATCAATACAAAAGACTTAGCACATTTTGGCCAGAATTCTTATGGCACAGTTTCGCATAGTAGTTCTGCATATGGAACTACATCCCAGCTAGGCATCAACACCTCTAGATTTAGCATTCAGTTTCTGTACCCTCCACATGGCCATTTTGTGGCTAGTGGAGAGCAGGTGGAGGAGTGAATCAGAGAAGCATCTGGCTATGTCCCTGTAGCAGACACAAAATGATTATGTCATTCACTGAGGTCCACTGGGGACCTCCACACAATGGAATCATTCCATGTCTGGCTATAGGACCATAGCAAGATTATTGTCTCTTCCATCTTCCACTCTCCACTAGACACAGAATGACTGGGGAGGGGACTGCAGCAGCTCAGTAGTAAGTTGTGTGGGAGGAGGGCTTTGGTTGTTGCAGAAGGAGGAAGGGAACTGTGACTCCCACAGTGACCAAAAAGATGACAGACATAGACACAAGGTGGGCTTACTGCCACTAACGGGATACCAGCCTATTACTCGCACTGATTTGGGGACAGGTGCATTACATTTTGGTCCTAATGACTATATGTGAAGCTAATTTGAATGTGGGAGACTACCTGTACACACACACCTGCATACCAGTAACCAGGAGGAAATGGACAGTCTTCTTACCCAGTAATGCTGACATTGATCTGTGGTCTACATGAAATTGGTATCAGGGGTTAGGAAACCAGTAGTAACATCAGGATGTGCCATAGCATCCCTCGAAGTTTGCACTGAAGTCTTCAGGGAGCACATGTTGCTCCTGGGTTGACATTTCTACATCCTTGGAATACATGATATTAACAACAGCCAGAATCCTATTGGGTAGTTTTGAATGCATAACCTATAATTACACATGTATGACTGTTTCATATTCCCAATCCCTATATAACCAACTAGTTTAAGGGATATGTAAGGACCATGAAAGTTCCTCAGTTTCCACTTACTGCAAAGCAGCTACTGCAATCAATGGAGGTCTGCTACCTTGTCTATCAGGAAGGAGCTGGCTGATGGTTCCGCCTCCCCTCATGTGAGCAATCTCCAGTGCAAGGGGGAATTGCAGTAGGGTCCCTCTTTTGCCTGTTGCACAGGAGATCACGGACAGAGGTGAGATTGTCAGTCAGATGCTTCCCGATGAACCCACAGTGGATGCTTCTCAATAAGTGGGGATTGGTGGGATTGGGAAGGGATTCTCTGCATAGCACCGTAACTACTGTGTTTACACATTTGTAAATCTCCAACAAGAGTCTGACCCTCATCCGTTTTAAAATGCACACTGGAAGACTCAAGGAAGA
Source organism: Gambelia wislizenii (assembly GCA_030847615.1). Classification (NCBI taxonomy): domain Eukaryota; kingdom Metazoa; phylum Chordata; class Lepidosauria; order Squamata; family Crotaphytidae; genus Gambelia; species Gambelia wislizenii. Next base: position 92,367,981 of record JAUMIR010000003.1, on the reverse strand, counting down.
GCTTCCATCTCTGCTAGCATTTGCTTGACACTTTTGAACCTTAGGTGTAGGCTATCTGCCATTAGGTATCAGCCCAAATGAAGTTGTTCCAGTTGCATTAGAAGAGGAATGTAATTAGGTTTTCTAATGTAAAAAGTTAGTTATTAATAACATGAGACAATGTAAAGACTGATATTTTTATCTGTGTGGCTCCTTGGTCATATCAGGCAAACTTGGTGTCAAAAATGACTGTGTCCTCTTCAGCAGTTCCCTTTCCCTGCCACCATGGAGAGTAGTCAGTTAACTAAAAGGGTTTCATTTTATTCCAGAAGCAGTTTCATCAACTGCCTATGCATCTCCAGCAAGAAGCCTGGGAGACCCAGGAATAACACCACTGTCCCCGTCCCATATTGCGGTAAGAAGTTCATTCTGTATATTACTGTATAGTTTTCTCCTTCTCCAGGTGATAATTTCATTCTAAATAATATTAATGGATGGTTGTCATGTTTATTTCTTTGCTTAATTGATTGATTTTTAAGGATTTGTAGGTCATTTGCAGGACAGTGTCTTCTCAAGGCAGCATACAAATGGTACCATAAGATCATTGTATTTTAATTTTTGCAAGCCACCCCGATTGTTTTAATACAAGATATTGTATTTTAATTTTTGTAAGCCACCCCGATTGTTTTAACAGAGGGGTGGGGTATAAATAAATTTATTATTATTATTATTATTATTATTATTATTATTACAACTCCAATAATGTAACAATTTAAAACAAATGTGGCTACATATGCTAGTCTTTCTGCATAAAAACCACAGAGCCATGTGGCTTTTATGAACAATTAAAGGGTAGAGTGACAAATTTCATTGTCAACACTAGTGAAAATGTGAGTGAAAGTCCCTGTGAGCTCTATTGTACTGGATCACACCATTGCACAAGTAATTAAGCTAGTAGTTAAACAAAAAGTTGTGTAATGAGGTGCAGAACCCCTTGTGCAAGATGTATGGTTGTTTGTCTAACAGCATCACACCACTACATACTCAATAAAAATGGTGCTGGGTATCTATCACCCTTGCTCTAACTCTGAAAAGCACAACTGCTATCACAGTGGATACAAGGTAAAGAATTCTAAAACGCAACAAGGAAGAACTACAGTCAGTGATCCTTTAAAGCACTGTTTAGGGCAGCACAAAGAGTGACCAACAATAATGCAAAAGCAGCACTCTAAGAACAATAATCTAAAAGCCAGCAGTATCTTTCATGGAATCATCTCCATAAAAGCCACTTCACATCAATAGATCTTCAAATCCTTTCTGACAGATGCCCTTGACTGGGAATTCCATCAGTTAGGAAAAAAATACCTGTTTCTGGTGCCTACCAATCTAAGTTGAACTTCATAACAGACCAATGTGCAGGCCCAACTTTTATTTTATAATCTCAACTAGAATATTTTCTGTAATAATTATTTTCTGATGTCAGTGTGAAGTATTTTAACACCCTTGAAAACTAAGGTATGTTACGTACAATTTATCTCCCTCTCAGGCTGTGGTAGGTCAGTTGGCTTTGGAGAGGGAGCATGATGATTTTCTAATTGTAGACAGGATGAGGTCTTGAGGGAGGCAGTGCAGATGGATCATTTAGTAGATTTATAAGCTTGTCTGCAAACTTCACTAGTTCCAAACGAGCCAAGAGCTGAGAATAAAAATGTTTGTGTCAGCAGTAGTGACCTTCACTCTCTCAAGGTCTGAAATGCAATAGCAGATTAGTGTGGTAGTGTTATTACATTGCACAGCATGATAAAAAAAAAATGTTCTGAGCCCACAAAAATCCACAGTGTCAGGCTTTGTCTCTCACAAGAAGTGCTATTTTGACATCTTGTGTGGTTTGTGCCAAACATGGACAACCCATGGCCTGCAGGCCACATGTTTCCCCTCAGATTTCCCCCCCCCCCCTCAGCCCTGGAGCTCCTTGACCTATGCTTCCCCTGCTGGATTGACCTCATATTTGCTCCCATTGCTGATTTCTGTCCTGCCTGTTTTGGTTTAATATTTTTTTACACAGACGCACACCACTCCCCCACCATACCCACTCATTCACTGCTGGTCACCTCTCTAGTAAGCACTGGATGACAAACAGCTTCCAGGAATTGTAGGTGCCTATCTCACAAGGCTTTCTTCTGAGTTTTAGAAGCCAGAATGTCATCTGGGACATGCTATGAACCATTCTCAAAGACTTGGCTTCTGAGTGCTAAAATGCAGAATGTCTTCTAGGACAGTGCTTCTTAAGCTCTCTGATGTGGGGAACTAGAACTCCCCCTCCCACAATGTACCAAGGACTGGAACCATATTTGAGTTCATTCATTACCATTATTTCTTTGTTTCCTGGAAACTCTCCAGGAACCAGCAGTTGAGGGCTTATGGACTGGCACTAGTCCATGGACCATCACTTTGTGTAGCACTGATCTAGAAGACATTCTGGTAGCCATTGTTAGAAGGTTGTATGACCCCTTTGACTGCACCTCTCAATGTTTTGCCACAAGAGAAAGGAGACTCCAAAATAGTGAGTGGAAAACTAAGGGGATGGTATAAGTGGAGGGGTGGTGTTATGCTGAAAGCTGGTGAACATAAATCTAATCAATTAAAGTGGAAGAAATTCATATAAAATCACATTAAACTATATTTCAAAATTAGTTGGGCATGGATTTAGTTAACAGTGTGTATGTTTGTGTGTGCCTGGTGAAGTGTGTGGGTGTGTGAGAAGACTGTGCAAAACATGCATGTGTAAATACCGGGGTACATAGGAATGGCCCCTATCTACCTGCCAACACCATATGCGTCCTTCAGGGGCAAAGCAGTAGTGATGACTAGGTATGTAATAAGACAATGATTTGCTTGATTTTCCTTGGAAATTTGTTCTGTAGGGCAACTTTGGAAATCTGCTAGTTACTCACCCACCCTTCCTCCCTCAGTACACTTTTAGTATGCCCAATGTTTTGCAAACTTTATTTTGAAAATGTTTCAGGCTCATTTCATACTTGGAGTAAAGAACAGTTTACTAACTCTGCTAGTAAAACACACAAAAAATCAGTTATTCTCCTGCTAAAAAAAAAGCTAAATAAAGAAGAGCCCTGCTAGATCAGAGATCAGAACAAAGGCATATCTAGTCTAGCTTCTAATCATGTTGCCCATAGAGGCCACCCACATGCCTGTGGGAAGTCTACAGGCAGGACATGAGTGCAGGGGCCTTTTGTGGCTGTTGTTACCTTATAATACTTATTCCAAAGGCTCTGACCCATGATATAGTATCTACCACAAGTGAATTCCATAGCTTCACTGTGTACCTAGAAGCATCTTCTTTTGTTGCTTCTGAATCTTCTGACATTCTGCTTCACTGGATAACCTCAGATACTACTGTTATAAGATAAGGAGACACACTTCTCTCTGTCCACTTATAACACATAAAACATAATGAGGATAATCATTCATCAGTTCCTTAAACTTCTGTAAAACCACCAGTTGATATGTTCCTAAAGAAGTACCTTGATGGGTCAAATCAGTTTGAAGATTCATCAAGTACAGGCAATGCCATGCCTCTAGGCAGACATTCTGATGATAATGTGAGTAGAAGCTATGGGGAATTGTTATCATCAGGAAGTAATAGGAGTAATATAACCCTTGAACCTGAAGTATTCCCGAAGCTATTCATTCCAAGAGAGCAGAGGTGATGTTGAGCTTCTTTCTTTTTAAAACATAGACCTATGGCTTCTTCCTTAAGAAAAGGTAAAGAAAATGGAGGGATAAAAATCCAGCTTCCCTTTTAAAAGGAATAAACAGTCAGTTCATCCGATATCTTGCAGCCATTTAAAAGTGTTGCTCTACAGACACATCCTTGAAGGTCCATTGATGTCATGGGAGTCCTTGTGGGCAGGGAGGTGATACATAAATATTTTAAATAAATAAAATCAATAAATAAGGTGATATGCTTCTGACAAGCTGTTGTTGTTATTTGCCATCAAGTTGACTTGGAACTTACGGTGACCCTATGATGAAAGACCTCTTAGAGCCCTAGTCATCGAACCCCCTACTCAGGTCTTTCAAACTCAGAATCATGGCTTCCTTTATTGAGTCAATCCATTTGTAATGTGGCCCTGCACTTTTTCTACTGTCTTCCACTTTATCAAGCGTGATTGGCTTTTCCAGTGAATCATCTTGTCTTGTAATATGTCCAAAGTATGCTATCCTCAATTTAGTCATTTTGGCTTCTATGGAGAATTCAGGCTGGATTTGCTCTAGGACCCATTCATTTGTCTTTTTGGCAATTCATGGTATCCATAGAACTTTCCTCCAGTACCACATTTCAAATGAGCTGATCTTCCTGTGAGCTTTCTTCATTATCCAGATTTCAAAACCGTAAATAAATATAAGGAATACTATGAGATAGATGATTCTGACTTTGGTATTCATTGGTATTTCATAATGCCACCACACTACAATTCACACTAGATATGAAATTATGATCATATGTTCTCCTGAATCCTTCCTCAACTTGGCATGCTCCATATGTGCTAGGCTACAACTCCCATCATTCCCAGCCATTGAATGTGTTGGATGGGCTGATGGGAGTTATGGACCAACAGATCTAAAGAGTGTCAGTCTGGGGAGGACTGCACTACTCTCATGCAATCAGTTTTATATCTGTACAACATAGATATCAAAAGCTACAGATGAGATCCTGCATAAGACACATAGTCACAACATCATAGTTGTACTTGAACTCCCCATCCCTTCCTTGAAACCTACCTTTAAAGCCAGTTAGCTATCCAGAATGATGGAGATCTATGTTGCTGCCAAGGGGGGCACTGCAAGATTATGTGATCAGCTCTTTCCCAGCAACAAACAACGCTGTGATGAAGAGTTGCTTCTGCTCCACACATCATAGCTCACTGGTGGGAGGACGCTAGTCACACCATACTGCAAAACTCCACTAAGGAACTGTCAGGAGTTAGAAACTTTACTCCATTATAAAATGGCCAAACAAACTGCAGAGTCATGCCTAGTCAAAATGGCTGACTCCATGAACTGCCTCCTTAGCTACAGAAGGAGGTTCTTATTGGTGTGTAAGATCATGTGATTGAGTAAACCAATGCCCTGTAACTGTGTATATGGGAGGGCTCAGAGCAGAGCTCACTTCACTTCTTCCTGTGAATGCTAAGGCCTGGTGAAGCAGTTTCTCCTTGGATTGTAAATATTTGTATATATTGCAACTGTTTCCGTTTGAAGATAAAAGTGTCTCCTGCTTATTTGGATGTCAAACACTGTATGTATGAGTATTCTTGGGAAAAGGGTTGCTACTGAGTCTGCTGAGATAATTTTTGGGCTTCTGCTGGGGATTGCATGTCCTATCATCCCCTGACAGGAACAGCACAAACTTCTGTCGCTCCAAGTGGCTGACTAGCTTTTAAGGTGGGTCTCAGGTGTATATTTAGTTGCTGAGAAGAATACGGAGCAGTTACAATAAAGACACCATAATTTGTTTATTTATTTATTTATTTATACCCCGCTCTTCAGCCACAAGGCTATCAGAGCGGCTTACAAATTGTTTTAAGCAATAGCTATTTACACATTTACACTGCATTAAACAGTTTCCAATGTGTGTTAGCTAATTGCCCCCACAAGCTGGGTATTAACAGGATACTACCCTACATTATTCACTCATTCCTCTTCTGAATGAAAAGTGGCTGTTGTAGTTAGGTCATAGAAGCAACAAAGATGGTGTATGGGGTTCTTCTTCATTTGAAGTAAACTTGTGTCATAAAAATGAAGTATCATCTTGGTTATGTAATAAACTAGCTGGACCTGGTGTACCATGCGCCATTAAAAAACTCTGCCCCCTTCCACTCGTTCTGCCCCACTGCCACCCACTCTGCATTTTCTTCCCCCTGCCACCCCCTCTGCTATTTCTGCCCCACTGCCACCCCCTCTACTTGTTCTGCCCTCTGCCACCCCCTCTGCTTTTTCTGTCCCACTGCCACGCCCTCCGCTTGTTCTGCCCCCTGCCACCCCTCTGCCCCCTGCCACACCCTCTGCTTGTTCTGCCCCACTGCTACCCCCTCTGCATTTTCTTCCCTCTGCCACCCCCTCTGCTATTTCTGCCCCCTGCCACCACCCCTCTGCTTTTTCTGCCATACTGCCACCCCCTCTACTTGTTCTGCCCTCTGCCACTCCCTCTGTTTGTTCTGCCCCATTGCCACCCCCTCTGCTTTTTCTGCCCCTGCCACCCTCCTCTGCTTTTTCTGCTCTACTGCCACCCCCTCTGCTTGTTCTGCTCCACTGCCCCCCTCTGCTTGTTTTCCCCCCTGCTACCTCCCTCTGCTTTTTCAGCACCACTGCCACCCCCCTCCACTCGTTCTGCCCCTTGGCCCCCACCCCCTGCACTCCAGCACACACCACATCCACTCCCATGGTACTCCCTCTCCCTCTCTGGCGGCCATGTTTGGAATCTACATGGTCCCGCCCCGTGTGCTGATTGGCTGACCAACAGACCTGTGATTGGTTGCTCAGGTTCCTAAGCAGCCAATCAGCACACTGGAAACGACAACATACCCAAAAGAATTATATATATAGATTGCTCATTTCATTCATTCTTGAGTAGTAGTGCTGTAGTTTGATATTAAACATTGTTTGCAGTGTTTATGTAGGTCTTGCTTAAAATTGCATGTGTTCTATTCCTGTTCTTTTGACAGAAGGATTCTGAAGCAAATGACGCAGAGGAGCAGTCATTTCTTGTTGTTGTTGCGATTGATTTTGGCACAACTTCCAGTGGCTACGCCTACAGTTTCACCAAGGAACCAGAATGCATCCATGTGATGAGGTAATGGTCAGGATTCCAGCTTTATGTGTACAGTGACTGAAGTGCCTGTGATGGTACAGGTAGCAGCACCTTTTTGAAATAGTAGCTCAAGGAAACTCAAGAAACATTTGGGAAATTGTTAAACAGTAGCTACTGGGAGAAAGTAATACTGTATCAAGTGACTTAAACACTTTATGCAGCTGCCATTTCAAAGGATTGTGGGAAGAGTGCCGAGCAAAAATAGAATCCCATTAACAAGGCTCATTAGTAACAATATGTGGAAATTAGTAACATATGATTTCAGAGAGTGGAAAATAGCTGGGTAAATTTTGTCAATTGGCATCTTATTCTCATGCATCATCATGGCAGTTTACCAACTGAGGTTGTCTTGGTTTCTGCATCACTCAGGCCCCAACTGTGCAGTGGGCCAGAGAGTGGTGCAGACTCTCCTAGTACTAATACTAGTACTGTGCTCCTCAGCTGAGACAATCATCTACTTGTTTTATACTACCTGGTTCCTTAAAATGAGGGTGTGTTATCCTTGGCCCTCCAGGTGTTGTTGGACTGCAGTTCCTAGCATTCTTCACCATGGCAATGTTGGCTGGGGCTACTGAGACTTGCTGTCCAACAACATCTGAGGGACCTCATGAGTCGCACCCCTGTCTCAAGGCTCAGCCTGTGGTCTAGCTTAAATTAATTCATTTATCAAATTAAGTCAGGAACTTGGACATACTGACACAAATAGGTCATATGTCAACATGGAGCAGAAAGTATGAAAAGAGTTACTAGCAGTTACTACTTATCATGACAAGGTAAAGTAATGTAATTAACCAGGAAAATAAAGATCTTCAGTCAGGATCTTGTAGGGTCAAGCTGCTCATTCAGTCAGGCTGTCTAAATGGTGAAAATAATCCTCAGAGAAATCACATAGAAGGTGATCTGTCTAAATGGACATTTGCATCCATGCATCTCATTCAGAAGGGGGAGGGCAAGCAAATCCACTGTAAAGCTCTGAAGGGAAGCCTTTGGAGCTTTCCCCCCGGAGTTTTTAAAAAGGTCCATAGGCAATGCAAATGTCTGATCGTTAGGGCATTTGCATTCACATTGCTGAAACAAGGCAGCATATGCTGATTGGCCGGACAAGCATTGGGGGCAGGGCTTGCTAATGGGATAAGGTCCCGCAGCCACCATTTTTTTCTGCCAGGGACCAGGCAAGGGAGGAGGGCTATCTTATCCTCTTACCCCCCATGCTGCCAGGAATGGGAAGGGAGAAGAGGACGAGGATGAGACAGGCCTCCTTTCAAACCCCCCCCCCCCGTACCACTGTCCTCATCATCCCCGGGGACCAAGTAAGGGGGGAGGGAGAAAAGGGCAAGAGAACCCTCCTCTCTTACTCGTCCCCCCCATGCCATTGTCATTGTCATCACCACAGGGACCAGGTAATGGAGGAAGGCTCTCCCACCCACCCCCAGTGATTGCTAAGAGGTCATTCGAAGTTTATGGGGGCTGTAAAACCATTAAGACAAGTTGCAGCTGCTGCAACTTGTCTTTACTGCTGGGCACTTTGGGGTTTTTGGGCTTGTATAGATGAGCCCAGACCGTTCCATGAGCAGATTGACGTTCTCATCACTTACACAGAAAAATATCCAGTACCTCTCTGTGTGAGTGGCAATGCATGTTAGTGGGTGGATAGGTAGATAGGGTATTTATATGCTGCCATAAAAAGATCACACACTTCCTACCAAGAACCACTTGGTTCTTTAGTACCTAATTTGAGAGGTCCTATTCCCTAATGTCTTGGCTCTCAGGTCCTCTTGATCCAGGCATTAAAGAACCAAGTGGCTCTCTACAGAGCCAGCCTCTGACAGACAGTGTGAGCTGGACAGTCTAATGTAATTTGTACTCCCCCCAAATGAATAGGAGCTTTAGCCTTTAAAAAAATGAAAATGAGGAAGAAGAAAATGTTGTCATAAATGTAAAATTCTCCTCAAAATACAAAATTCTAATCGTAACATTTGGCATGCATCATCATAAAAACAAAGGTTATTTCTGATATATAATTATAGCATATTTAATCCATAATCATAATGTCTTGATGAGATACACTTTTGACTGGAAGAAAGGTTCTGATGGGAAGATGAATGTATCATTCCATTCCCAGCACATATCACTTGCCTGTGTGTTCATGTAGCACCTGTGAATTATTGTTTTTTTCCCCAGTGGGTAGGGAAACCATGTACTTACTAGCTCAGTTCAGAGAAAGAGAGATGGAGAGGAAAGGGGAAAAGAACAAAGAAGAAGAAGAAGAAGAAATAATCACATGGTGCCAAATCTGGCAAATATGGAGGATGTTCAAGTGCAGTAATGCATTTATCGGCCAAACACTGCTTCACAGAAAGTGCTGTGTTTCAAAAAGCATCTCATGATCATTTCAAAGCATCAAATATTCATTACATGTGAAGCATCAGTATTTAAACACAGACAGTACAGAAGGGATTATAAAGACAATAGTACACAACTGAAATATTTTGAAAGATAAATATACTTAAAGTGGTCTTTATATAACTTTTGTTCTTGAGAATATTTCTATTATAATATAATCTAAAGCCTACTTTTTCCTCCTGGTTTTGTATTGATCCTTTTCTGGTGTTTGCTTTTTGGAGAACCATTTAAAAAATTATTCCTTTGCCTTTACTATTAACACAGCTACAGAGCAAATCAATGAACTGGGCTGAGCAGACTGATAATGAAGTGTTAAACTTACTGTGCACTGACGACAGGCAAAAGAGAAATTGTGAGACCAACCAAAATCATAGCATCATGGAGCTAGAGGGAATTGCTAGGGTCAGTAATCCAGTCCACTGCGTTCATCTGATTTGTTAGGCCTAAATAATTCCTGACAGATGCACATTCAGTCTCAAAAAAGAAAAAAAGAAAAGAAAAAAATATCTCCAAGGAAGATCGGATAATTTCCCTGGACAGTTTGTTGCCTCATTCTTCCACCATAGCAGCAATTGGGAATGGTGGAGCAGGAAACACACAGGAAGGACTTGAATTCTATAGCTGTCTGGCTGGAACTAAAACAAAAAGAAACCCAACAACCCACAACCACCACCATTTTCCTCCTTCCAATTTTGTCAGCTGCAGCTGGACTTCCAGTACACAAAGAGGGTAAGGGGAGGAATATCGTTCTATGCAACTAAGGCTCATCTGCCAACATACTCTTGTTCAGCTTTCTGGGGAATCAGGAACTAGTCTGCTTTTCTATACAGAAAAGAATGTGTGTGTATGGGTCTTCAAGTCTTCTGTCAACTTACGGTGACCCTTGAATGTTTCATAGGGTTTTCTTAGGCAAGGGATACTCAGAGGTGGTTTTGCCAGGTCCTTCCTCTAAAAATGTAGCCTACAGCACCTGATACTCATTGGTTGTCTCCCATCCAAGTATTAACCAGGTCTGATCCTGCTTAGCTTCCAAGATCAGACAGGATCTGGTGCCTTTGGGGGTCAGTGGTTGAACTAGAGGGTTGCAGAGAGGCTGAACTGCATCAGATGACACCGTCGAAAGGAGAGGTGACACCAACAGTAATACCACAGTTTGGGGGTATTTAGGCATATGGAAAGAATAGGCCCTTCCAATTCTTCATTCATTGTTGATTGTTATGTAAGACATCATGTGATGGCTTATAGGAATGCAGTGCTCACTTTGCTGTGGGACAAGGTTGTGTGAGCTAGGAATTCAATGCCATTACAGTTGGCAAGCAGTGTGTTAAGAAACTTGGTGACACCAAGAGAAAAAAGTTGAATTGGGGCAAGGAACACCTAGGGGTGAAAAAAAGGATAAAAACTTATTTGGAAAAGGTATCTTGGAAAGGGATGAACAGGGCTTGGAAAAGTAACTTTTTCAAACTGCAGCTTACAGAATTCCTCAGCCAGCAGTGGCTGTGCTTGCTGCTGGGAGTAATTCTGGATATACAGTTCAAAAAGTAACCTTTTCAAGCTGTATGAAGCAATAGGACATGGGGTGGAAAAGGTAGCTGAGTGGGGAAGGCATTAAAGTGTTGGAATTAATCATAAGACTGTAGAAATGTTCATACATTCACATTTTACACCCTTTATTTCAGTGCGGAGACTTAAACTCATGTTTAACTCTTTGTCTTTGAAACAAGGTACCTTAAAAAGCAAAATAGAGTGGATCATGCATACAGATTTTAGATAAGTCACGTTGTGCTAACTCACTCCAAAGCATAGGTATATACTACAGGTACTGTACTTGACTGTATTGTGGTTTCCTAGAATAATAGTATGAAGCAGATTCCTTAATCTCCTATTTAGGATTCCTTGATTCTTCCACCCTTTTGTAAGTCGGTAAAATGAGTACCTGGCTTGTGGGGGCATTTAGCTAACACACATTGGAAACCACTTAGAGAGTGCCTAGCACACCATAAAAGCGGTGTATATGTGTAGGTGCTATTGCTTAACAATTTGTAAGCCACCCTGAGAGCCTTTGTGGATGAAGAGCAGGGTATAAATACCTAAAAATAAATAAAACAAAAATATTTAACATGTATTGTTACCAGCAAACAGAGGGGTAAGGAGGAAGGATATATAGAATGCTTGAGGCACCCTGTTGAATAATTGGACATACAGCCTCATTTGGCCTCATATATATATTCACATGACTAACCCTCTATTTTTGTAAAAATGAAAAAGAATGATCTTGAAATGCAAAATTTCATGAGAAAAACACCCCTCCTAACCAAGCAAGGAGAAAATTCTTCATTGGCATGTGTGAGAATGAAATAAATGAAAATTTACATCTCTATAGAGGGGTGATGAAATCTCTACCCCGGAGTGTTCATAGTGTTACCTTAGATGCATAGAATGCATGGGGAAGTCATGCCCAGTATTGCTAAATGCGCTGTGGGAATAAGTTAAAGGATCATCAGGTAAAAAGAGATGCAGAGATGGTGAAGGAGGAACTTCTTGACAGTAAGAGCTGGTTGGCAGTGGAATGCACTGCCTCGGAGTATGGTGGAGTCTCCTTCTTTGGAGGATTTTAAACAGAGACTGGATGGCCATCTGTCGGAAATTCTTTGATAGGGTACTACTGCATGGCAGGGAGTTGGACTAGATAGCCCTTGTGGTCTCTTCCAACTCTTATGATTCTGTGAAGCTAGGATGCTTCAAGAAAAAGAAGTAGATCAAGTATCAGGTCTGTAGATCAAGTAGGTGGTTCTGCTCCACTTATAGGAAGCACCCTCATGCTTGTCCTTTTGGTTTTCTTCTCCCCCCCCTCCCCATAGGATTAAGTCCTAAACTACTGAAACAGATTCTTATTGCTATACTAATCAGCAATAAATAATCATTTTCACCAGTGGGCTCACCATTTTTTTATAGCTCAGAACCTAATCCTATAATGAGATCATGATAGATGGTCCACTGCATATAAATGGGGAATTACTAAAGTATCATTTTGCTTTGGGTGAGCTCACACATATATGTATTTTCTAAGACTGTATTCACTGGCACCTTTCCCCAAAGGAACATTTGCAGGCTTCTCATAGGCAACTGGTTGGCCAGTGTGGGAACAGAATGCTCAACTAGATGAGCCTTTGGATTGATCTAGTCTGGCTATTCTTGTGTTCCTTGCAGTATCCTATGTGCATAAAAATCAGTGTGACCCAGAAGTAAGTGATCCAGAAGGCTCTGTATCTTTAATAGGGAGATAGGAGTAATCACTTATGTAAAACATAACATTGCAATTAAGGGCTTAAGTCTTCTTCCGTTGATAATCCTGCCTGTCTACACATGAGGCAAAAACTCCAAAAAGGACTTCCTACCCTTCACCCCCAAATCCCCAAACCTACATGTTGCAATATTATGCATATTAAGAATATTTGCACACATGTTCATTGTTTTACATAATTTATCATACTATTCTTAGTCATAAGAAGATTGGAAGAGCTATAGAAATACTATTTTCTCCACCGAAAATGCTGTTTTCTGTGCAGAAAATGTTTTCTGAGCAAAAACCCCACATGCAAAACTTGTGCAGAACAAGTCCTTAACCATGAAGACTGTAATAGACTGGGTGTCTCCTTGTCAGGATTTTCCAACATTTAAGAATCATATTTTTTACCATTAAAAAAATATATATTTCTGAATATCATTTCCATCCCTGTAAAGCAATGAAGACCTCTCATCTGCCACAAATCAGTCTCTCTTTACTGCTGCTGCTGTCCTTTTTGTAGGTTTTTGTGAAGCATTCTTTGGTACTGTTGAGCTTATCTTTCACAACCTTATGTGCTAGAAACTTGCTTTTAAAAAACTGAAAGCTGAGATTCTCTAGTAGTTGAATGTTATATACCAGTTTTGCAGTGTCAATTGCAACCACAGAATACTATGCTCTCAAGAATTTTGGATGTTCCAGGTGTAGAAAACATTTAAAACAATTGTATATCCAGATATTAAATGCTACTTTGCAAATTTTAGCCATGCTGTCAGTGAGCTGCTATGCGGCTGATGCTCCAGCTCCTCCAAAGCATTCACCCCAGAAAGAGGTCTAATGCAGTTTCTACTTAGGAAAGAATAGATGGCTGTCACAATTATTCAGCTCCTAAGTGCACTTTCTATTAACATACCAGTCCCCGAATGAGTCAAAATTACAGTCATTAAGGATTCCTGATCAAAACAATACCTTTCTTCTTGCCTTAAATGTGCAGCTGGCGCATAGGCTTTAACAAGTAGTAGTTTTAGTTGAATCTCTGAACAATCTAGTGTAGAACTGGTGACATCTTCCCTTGTGTTCTTTCATGAATCCCAGAGAGGCATATGCCTGCATTAAAATCTAATTCAAAATGGTTGACGTTTGGAACATAAAGGTTTGTCATGAGAATTTTTGCACATTCCTGTGACCACAAATAAATGGAGCAAGATACTCATATTCATAAGCAGAGGTGGAGGGGGTAAACTCCTAACATGGTCTTATATTAAAATGGTTCTAACAACAAACCAAAAGGAAAGAAAAGCATTTAAAGTTTTTTCTTCTTTTTTTAAAGAAAAGAAATGAAATGAAATGCAGCATTAAAAAATCAAGAATATAATGTGGCATAAAACCTTCATCTGGGAAATTAAGTACAATAATAACTAAAGTACTTTATAGAACTGGAGAAGAGGTCTGGCCAGACCACCAGTCTTCCTGCATCCAGTTTCCCATAATGTCCAAAGAACCAAAGAAGGGAAAGCACCAATGAGGGAAAAGTGGGGAAGATGAGTCTCAGGCATGCACAAAATTATTTTTTTATTGGTCCAATCAAATTTTGAAATACAGTATTTTTTGTCTTTAAGAGGCACTACAAATAAGAACACTTGACATTTAAGATCATGTAATATTATTATCACACCTGTGTAATGTAGTTATTGATTACTAAATATCAACAATATATTTGATTGGATCCAGTATAATCCCCTGTTTGGGGTCACGATCAGCTTAAACTCCCATTGAATTCAAGGGTCTACTCTAAGCATGACTAAGTATGGATTCAACCCATTGTGGGATTGTTTAATAATATTATATAAGTGGACCATTGCTCTTATTTTTACTGTCCCTTGAGAAAAAATATGCGTAAAAACATGTTGGAACAATTGAGACATAGCTGTGTTAGTTTAGAATATCAGTATGCAAAGGGACCTTGTAGCACCTTTAGGATTAACTGAGGACTTGTCTGTATGGTGAAAATATTCCCCATAGAATTCATAGAAAATTTATAGAAAATACTCCCCATAGAATTCAAGAAAGAGATCCTGCATCATTTCACCTTATTCGGAAGGAGAGGGGACAAAAACTCCAAATACTCCATGGGAAAAGCCTTTGTGGCTGTCCTGTATTTTAAAAAAAAACTCAGAAGGAAATGTGCATTCACGCTCATTGGGACAACCAATTTGCTTTGCTACACATTCCCAATAAAAGCAGAAGTGAAAAGCTGATTGGTTGCACATACACAGAGGATGGAGCTGGTTGACAAGGCAAGTGCCCAGAACCACCATGTTTGATTTTTGCCATAGTGATCATATACTGAGGCGATGAAACAGCCTTCCCCCCATTTCTATTTATTTAAGTGGAAGATCGCACTTCTGCACATTGGATATGCTTTTAAAAAATACTGTTCAGTGGCAGCAACTGCTGGCAATAAAAACACAAGTAATTCACTCATACCCACCATCTTGGTTCGCAGGCATGCCCATTTGAACAACAAACGCATATGGCTTTGCATGCCTGCGATCTTGAAAAAAAAATGTGACAAATGAAAGCTGCTGCAAATTGGCGTTAGTGTGCATCAACCCACATTTTATTGCCTCATATAGATGAGCCCTGAGAGAAAGAAGCTGTAGCTTTCTATGAAAGCTCATGCTACAAGCTTCTTTCTCTCAGTCTCAAAGGTGCTACAAAACCTTTTGCATACTCATGTTGGAACAATGAAATCTATATTTGGGCGCTCTTCATATACCATCTGCCTCCCTTTCCCCTCTCCTTCCCACAGTATCCAACTAATTGCCTCCCTTGAAAGAGGGCAGGAAGGCGGTAGCCCAATTCAGCAAGTGCCCTCCCCCCACAAGCTGGTATTCAGAAACATATCTGCCTCTGATTCCATGTAGCCCTTACGGCTAATAGCTGGGTATAGGCATATTTTCTATGAACCAATCTAATCCCCCTTTATTGCTATCTAAGCAAATAGCAAGCACCCAATTCTGTGGCAGTGAATACCATAAGTTCATGTACTATTAAGCTTCTTGTGCCTTTGATCACTTGTCTCCTTTCCTTGGGAAAATTTCTTTGCCCTGTGAACATTGTATTGCCATAAAAAATGTGCCATCATTCATAGATGTCCCAGTAGAGGATGATGGCTCCTGTGTCAGCAGAGTAGGAAATCCATGCTAGGATTTAGTTCAGACTTTAAAGAAGCTATTGAAGGTACTGGTCTTATTTTGCAGCTGAGTTCAGCACCTTGGATAGTTCAAATTAAAACCTGAGAAGGAATCACTGTGCCAATGACTATGGAGCAACCTGTCTCTCCTGGATGTCCCTCCCTTTTGAATGGTGACTTTGATCCCACTATTGTTATTTTAAATTTTAAAACATTTAGTCTGCTTTTCATTTTTAACCCCCTTCCAAGCTATTGTGCTTTCTGAACTGCACAGATATTGTATGCTAAAATTTCATTGGTTCTAAATAATGTTCCTTTATATTTTAGGCGATGGGAAGGAGGAGACCCTGGTGTGTCCAACCAGAAGACACCAACAACTATCCTCTTAACACCAGAAAGAAAATTCCATAGTTTTGGTTTTGCAGCCAGAGATTTCTATCATGACTTAGATCCTAATGAATCAAAGCACTGGTTGTATTTTGAAAAATTTAAGATGAAGCTTCATACAACTAGTGTAAGTGGAAGAATACACTTCTACCTGAATGTCTTTCTTTTATACATACACACATATAGAAACAACATGATACAGTGATTTTAGTGTTGGACTAGGACTTTGGAGTCCAGGCTTAAAACTCCACTTAGCTATAGAGGCCCGTTGGGTGGTCTTGGATAATTCTCACTCTGTCAGCTTAAGAGGAAAGCAATGGCAAACCTTCTCTGTGTAAATCTTGTCAAGAAAACTCTGTGGTTAGGTTGGCATAAGTTGGGCTCAACTTGAAGGACATAACAACAAATACATATACACAGACTCAAAGCAGTGGAAAAAATGGAGCAATTTTTCTTTCCCCTTTCTGGCAAAACTTTTCTTTATAAATCTTGCCAAGACAACTCTGTGGTAAGGTTGGCATAAGTTGGGCTCAACTTGAAGGACATAACAATAAATACATATACACAGACTCAGAGCAATGGGGGAAATGGAACATTTTTTTCTTCCCCCTTTCTGGGGGAATGTTTAGCCTTTTTTAAAATTAATGCCATTCTTGACACAATCAGTTACATTTAGTTTCACTTCATAAGCCATCAACACATGCCATGCCTGGGGTGAAATTTACCTTAGCAGAGACAGATTCCAGGAAGAATTCACTGACAAATGAGGGTTATTTCAGACTTTATGATGTAGATGGATCTGCCAGGGAGTACTCTCAAGCATGAAGGAGAGATAATGTGTCTTCAAAACCTCAGTAATAGGTAGAGAACATGCACTGGAGAGCCATAGTTACCCCTGGCTCCACATGTTGATCCCCTACCACATATATGCACAACTCTCCCCTTTGTTCATTATAGCAAACACTGATGTATAGAAAGCTAATACAGCTGCAGTGTAAGCAGTGGTCTGAAATTTAGTGCTCATTTACATAAGACACAGTGTGGCTACATGGATAAGGATCAGTCTGGAGGTACAAAAACTATAATTAGTTGTTTACTAATTGCATGGATTGCCAGCATGCCTTTTAGGATAATATACTTCCTCACAGTTGCTTAAAATGAATCAATAAAATGCACACTCAGAATCCTAAAATGTAGAAGAGTAAAAATGATAGCACATTTAAGAACCAGGATAGTTCTTAAATAAAAGAACTGGGAGGAAATGACTTACGGGAGGTTGGGGGGGGGTTGTCCAAGAGATGTAGAGAACTACCATATTGAGCAAAGATATGAAGGAGAAATAAATGTAGGAAGCTGGTTGGGGTATGGCTGAATCAGGAAGAAAAATGAAAATTGCACACATCCTGGAAAGCATGGAAGCAGCTGGCCAATCCCACTGCTGGTTGAGCAGCTGCTACCAAGCAAGACTCCAGAGCCAACCTGACTGAAGTCAGGTTCAGAGGGGAAGCATAAAACGGTTCAAGCAATCCTTTGGAAGCAACTTCCCTGCCACCCCCGCACAGTTGACTACATAAGGATGTGATCTGCTGAAGACTAAGTGTTTATGTAACCCTTGTCACAACTTTGGTAGATTGGCATGAGGCAGGATAGATAAAATGGAGAAGATGGTAGGCTATAGCAAAATGGCACACCCAACTTGAGGGTGTGCCTGGCCTCAGACCCAGGTGATAGGAGATCCATGCAGTGGCTTTCACCCATGTGGAATATGAGTTCTATCATTCCAGAGTTCCCTCTGGCACTCAGGCCAAGGAGGCAGGAGGCCCATTGGCCAATAGTCCGGTTGCCCAATTTGTATTATCTGTGTCCCATGCCAAGCCAGCTATTCCAGCTGTAATAAATTAAGTTGTGCTCTAAATATCATCCACATAAAGTTGTCTTGGTCTTCATTAGAAAACCTACCCCAAATTCACCACTCTGAGCTGCAAATGATAGCCATATTATTAACTCTGAAGTTCTAATAGATAATCATGATGTACTAATTTATCCAAAAGAAGCCAAATTCTTCTATAGGGAAGCATTTTGCTAAGAATCCAGCAAATCCAGCCAAGATGTTATCCAATGGCATGGCATGATGCATAGGCTCTGAATGATTTTACAATAATCTACAGCCTGATTTTGAGCATTTGACATGCCTATTCCTTTTAATACGTACACTCCAGTGAGCTTAATCTTGGAAATGGTTCATAGCCATTAGGCACATTAATATTGAGGTAACAGTTGCTAAAGTTGCCCTCCTCCCTCCTCTTCCATCTTTGTAGTATTTATATCTATTAGACACCATTATCTAAAAAGGGCTCAAGTTGGCTTGCAAAAAATAAAATATACAGAAGTTAAGAGGAATAGCTAAAATAGTGCATCTGTAACATATTTTTAAGCATGTGCATTTTTAAAAACAAGTAGGACAAAAATCTTAATATGTTACAAACATGAAAATGGTATAGTCTAGGAAATATCAATAGATTTTGAATTCCTTGGTTAAAAGAAACATTAGGCAAAAGTTGTAATGGTTGGGAGTAGCATTTTACCAAAATGTTGGCACTCTATCCCAACAAATGCTATCCTTACAAGAGCAATAGCTTTTGATACTTACTACTTCCTTTTAATAATTTTCTAATTATTTTTTTCCCCAAGAATCTGTCTCTGGAAACAGATTTGACAGCTGCAAATGGCAAGAAAGTCAAGGCACTTGAAATATTTGCTTATGCTCTGCAGTACTTCAAGGAACAAGCATTAAAGGTAAAGAGAGGCCATCTGTTTGTAGTTCCTTATATTTATAACTCTGACAAATGCTGGTCGTACAAATTTAACCTTGCCAGACTTCAGCCTGTAGTGATATTTGATGTAAACACAGTGGAACAGCGGTAGGAAATGCACAAGCTCTGATTGTGGCAAAGTGCCCTAGATACTGATACGTAACCTTCTTTTAGCCGGTAAGGTGCTTCTGCAGAATCCTGTGATACATAGTTCCAGTGTTGACATTCTGAACAACCAAGGAATTGGTCTGTAGGAATTAGTGACAATAGCTTTTGATGTTGTTTCTACACAGCTAGAACATTTTGTGAGTATAATGAAATATTGAGTATGAAACCATTTTCTCACTGAGAAGCTATGTTTGAGAAAAGAAAAGATCAGCTGTAGGTAACCAGATAGTACTCTGACCCATCAAGTCTGATTAGGGCTTGTCAAAGTCAGAAATGTTTTTTCAGCCAGATTCTCTAGTTAGGGATGTCTTTATTTTTTAAAATTATTTTTGAAGTACAAATATAATAGAAAGAAGAAAAAGAAAAAAGAGGGTGGGAAAGTGCATCACTTTGCCTAATGGGAGGGCCAGCCTATCATTTTGTGGAGGCACTTGTGGTGTTTTCTACCTCCAGTACCAGGGGAGGAAAGGATCGTGGGTACTACAGACCTTGACCACAGGAACAAGTGGTATTTATTCCTTGCCTTCAGGCAACAAAATGTCTTGGGTTAGCACTGGTAATAAGGTATGTGCACTAATGTGGTAATTAACAGTACTTACTTTTCAATGTAGCAAAAGCTCAACATATCCCAGTATTCCCTTGTCTGTATTGGAAAACCAGCCCAGTTCTATGTCACCATAGATACATTCGCAAAATGGTATCTTGTGTACAAATAAATTAACTGTATTGTTTGCCCAACAACAGCCAGCATAATATACAATTATGAGCACACATACAAATAATGACAATTATCCAGCATACCCAAATAAAAATAATCCAAATTTCTTATTCAGCATATGCCATGACAACATAAACCATTCATTGAACAACATTATGATTCATTGTAACAAACAGCTCTGTTGGCAATTCTGTCTGATTGTGGGAAAAGAGTGATTTTCCTGATGTTTGTATAACTTCAAGAACCAAATAGTATGTAACAGAGGAGGTTGTCCATCACATTAGTTTGCAAAATGCAGAATCTTATTTAATAAGCACCAATGCCATATCAATGTCTTCAGTTTCTATGCCATTACTGAATTTGTACTGCCAAGGCATCCTGGGCTATATTACTGAAATTTGGTTGCTGCTCCTACAATGATGACCACCATTATGACTGCCATTGAAATTTGATGCAGATGTGGTGGTTCTTGATAGTTTAGGAAGCTCCCTGAATTTCCTTCTGCACCATAGAGTCCTACAGATAGGCAGAGTAGGGTGCCTTTACTTCTTCCATAAAAGGGGGAAGGAAGGGAAGTGGGAAAAGAGTGCCACCAGATTTCAGTAGAATGTTTGTATCGGTGGTAGCAGTAAGTGGAGACCACAAAATGGCTGGAGCAGTTGCATGCTGTCTGTGGGCCATTTATTTGCCACTTTTAATCTACTGTCCAAAAGAGTAGTTTGAGTCTCTTACCTTAAAAATGGTAATGTTCAGCTAGATACACTTCATCTTTGTGGCTGTTGTACAGTTTCACATCTAATCAGTTACTAATAAAAGATAGCACAACAAACCACTTGGTGAATACCTCCCTAAGCACAACTGTGTTTTCTTGCGTATGAGAATGCCAAACAGGTCTCAGCTACTGCATCTCAAGCTGCCTCTAAACAATTCATTTCACATGGCAAGGCTATAGAGGCTTTTGTCTGAGGGTCAGACTGTTTAAGCACATGTTTTGGACTTAACCTGACACTCAAGACGGATTTTGTTGTGCTGAGCCTTTTATAGCCAGCCACCATCATGCTGGGCCACTCAGAGTGGCTGCTCGGAGTAGGCCCGGGATGAAGTCTTTAAGCCATCTTGAGACTTAGAGACAAATTTTTAGAGACTTGGGACAAATTCTTGTGGGACTGCAAATCCCACAAGACTTCATGCAAGGCCGGGCAGGCTTAAAAGCCCATGTGATAGGCGTCCATTTTTGGTTGAACCTTCCATCCCTTGTCACATCTGGCTCCTTAGTGAAGCCCCAGCCTGTGGTTGGTTACCTTTGGGCTGGGAAGGAATTTCCCCCCATGTTACTCTGGCATTACAGTAAGGTTTTTTTGCCTTTCCTGTGGGTTTTCTCTCCACTGCTTGTGTTATTAATTTTTCTTTGTCTTTCTGATTATTGCTTCGCTTCCTTGCATCTAGTGTTCTGATTGCTTTCACTGCTTTGTCATGACTGGCAGGAAGGGAAGAGGGAACATCAGGCACAAGTTAAATTGGGGGAGGAAAGCCCTGGACTGGCTAGTGGAACAATAAGTGGGGGCTGCAGTTGGGACAAGTGACTTCACCTCCAGCTCTTCATTTGCACTTGGCACACAGATTGGCTGATACAGAAAGCCCTGCCCAGATGTTTATCAGATCTAAAAGGCTTGCAGCCCCACTGGGCATTTGCTGGTCTTGAAACTATCCTTGAAACTATTATAGTTGTGGCCAACCTATTCAACCCATAATATGGTGTCTGGCCTCTTTGTCTTGGTGAAAAGATCCTATGCATACAGCTGTTCACTCTGGACAGATGTGGCACAAATCGTGGGATTACGACACAATTTCGTAACACGAATGGGCCCCGCTATTGCATTATTACCCTGTGTTCCAGCCGCGAAAAAGGCATTCTTTTTCATTTACAGAAGAAGCTGTGAATAGATTGCCAATAGTACTCTTTTCACGCTATTGACTGTGTGCGAAAACACATCCCGTTGTAATCATGAGATTACAGCGTGAATGGGCGGTCCTCAGCGAGAAAACATCCAAGCGAGAATGTGAAAGTGAAGCACAGGACACTGTTTTTATGAACTGACCCTTGTAGTTTGCACATTTTTAGGTTTGTTTCAGTGCTTGTGTGTTCATTTACTTTATTAATTAAGGGGTTTGTGGAGTTTTAAGTCTGCTCACATCTTCTTGTGAGAACCAGCAAAATCTTGCCCATGCCAAATTGTGGAAGTAAACTCCCATTCGTGGAAGTGCTAGTGGTCGTTGTGTGATAATTCTGTGGCATTTCTTCCATGTGATTACAGTTACATGCGATAATAAGTGTTATAATGCCATGATGCTCCCGGTATCTTCATTCACAGAATTACAGTGTTTTTAAATGCTAGTCTAATAATGTCCTCTGTTTCATAAAGAAATCCCATCACCCGCACCAATCCAGATATGTGATGATGGGGACAGTGAGCAGTTGAAGCCCTTTCTCCTCATACTGCTTTTCCGTTGAAAATCACTCCCTGATGCTGCTTTTACTCATGACTATCACCTCTGGGAGTCAAGCAGCAACATCAGGAATTTTCAATGGGAAATTGTGTGAGTAGAAAAGAATTAAACCAATCACTCTTCATGCTATGGTTCTGATCAAGATCAGGACTTCCCAAGGCTGTGAAAGAATGGGAAGTTTGTACCCATATACTTTAAAATACATGCTTAATGTAATACACACACTTAATGCAATGAAGCTATGTACTCAGATATTGATTTGACTTAACGTACAGGTCCACCTTGCTTTAAGGTGTTTTGTTTTAGAGCATGCACTTTTCAAATATACATTAAGCACCATTTTGTTATCCGTGCTCAGTCTGTTTACAGCATTTGTGCACTTTGTGTCTCAGTGTCATATCCTGGCATTAAAAAAATATTATTACTTTTGCATCTTTTTTTTTTTTAGGTCCAGCAACATTGTGCACTAAATAAATGATGGCATAAACATGTTTTTTAGGGTTTTATATGCACTGGCAAGTGGGGGTGGGGGAGGCTGTGATTGGCTTTAAGGCAATATTTGCTTTATGGAGGTGGTCTGGAACCTAACCTGCCAGCCACATTAGTGAAGTATACCTGCACTTGACTACCGACTTTGGTAGGTGATACTCAGCTACTGCTTTGACATAGAATAATACAACTGTTTATATCTATTTCTAACCACGTAGTGGAGGGGGGAAATGCATCCTTGGAGAATCATATGTGCCCCTCCCACTATTTATGTGGCCTTCTCTACACTCACCCGGACTACTCTTTTGCCAACAAAAAAGGGGGTGGTAAATTGCCTCTCCTGGAAGCCTTTAGGAGCAATATTTCACCTTTGAAAAGGTCACAAACCAATTCCTCCCCCCCCCCATTTTTCAAAACAGAAGGGAACTATTGGCCACTTCCTGTTAGTTTATTTGTCCATTTTTGTTTTCATTTTTGCCTATCTAGATGGCAGTAGTACTTTAGCTAACTCTTGTCAGAACAGCGCAGAAGGATGTTCCAGTAAACCACTTCTGAATGTCTTTTACCACGAAAACTTTATGATGAGACAATCCAAAATGAAGCAAGAGGTAGTACTGGAAGATGAGACTCACAGGAGAGAAAACATTTAACCAGCTACCTGGGGAAGAGCAGAGGACAGATATGAGTAGCACTGTGTCCATGATTAGCATTTCAACTGGATCAAGCTGAAAGGACATTCAGCTGCTTGACATGCTCAGATGTCAAAGTCAATTCTGAAGCTGCATAAAGCACATAATAGGAACATGGAATGTAAGAAGCATGAATCATAGAAAGCTAGAAATCATAAAACCAAAAAAATTGAAATACCTATAGCTATTCTTTATATGAGTGAGCTAAAGTTGAAAGGAATGGGGCATTTTCAATCATATTTTTTCTGTTTTATTCTGGAAATGACAATCAAAGAAGAAACAGGTTGTCATTAATAGTGATGCAGGATACAGTACAGTATAGCAAAAGCAGTGAGGCGAAACAGTGCAACATTTGACCAAGTAATTTCAACAGGACGTAATGGAAAAGCTATCAATATAACCATAATCCAAGCTTATGCCCCCATCACAGAGGCAGATAAGTAAGAAAACAAAAGGTTCTACAAGAAATTGATGACACACAAAACCAGGACATGTTGGTAATCATAGGTGATTGGAGTGCAGAAGTAGGAAACAGCAGAACCAAACACTGTAGGGGAATTTGGCCTAGGATCAAGAAATTAAGCAGCCAAGAGATTCATGGAATTTTAAGAGCCGTTAACAAAAACAACAGCATGAAGAAAATCGCTAGGAGACTTCTATGTGAAAAACTGTGACTATCCTGCTTGTACTAAAAACAAAAAAAATACTGTATAACTTTATTTTAAATGCACAAGTTCCTCTTCCCCCAGCGCCACATTTTGCACTTCCTTCTGGTTGGTTGATCTTGAAGTCTGACCACTGCTGATCTAATCAATCTGAAAACACAAATACTACCTTTTGGCCCAGAGGTTTTAGATCTTATTATGGTAAACAAACCTATAAACCAAACTATATTAATCGAAAGTTTTATATCCTGAAGGAGTATATTGTATATTTTACAGGGTTCCTTCCTTCTTTCACCATGGATGTAGAAAGGAGGCATAAGATCCTTGCACTTGGGATCAATGCTAAATCACATTACAAGTTTCACTAGTTCTGCAAACTGAACACAGGTTCTTAAAGAAATCACTGAACTACTGTTTGCTTTATACTGAGAACAGCTGCCTTCCCCTGTTCCCCCCCAAGAAGCAAACTCCAATGTTTTCAGAGTTTCCTGCAGAGAATGGCATTACAGTGAACCTATACTTTCAAAATGAAAAGTGTGATTTAGTGATGGTAACATGTGCAGCATCCATTTAAAATAAGTAAAGTGTATCAGAGTGTGTTATTTGTATTTGTCAGTATACAGCAAATATTTGCCAGCAAGATTAATGCTTAGAAGAGCTCATTTAGACCATCCTGCTACCTTTGCTGCAAAAACACACACAAAACACTCTCCTTGGTTTACCAAGTTTTGAACTCTGTGAGATTGTTTGTATATTTTTCTTGCTCCTCCTTGTAACTAAAGTGTAACTGAAACCTTTCCTTTGACATTTTATGCATTCTTCACAGCCAGTCACTTCTTTAAACAGTGTGACCTAGACATAACATTAAAAACATGAAATGTGTAAATTATTTTCACAGGAGCCTCAAGAAAGCCACATCAGTTTTCCAAAACAGCTGGTATCAATTTTATGTCTCACGGTAACTGTGTTTTCATTTAATGTCAGGAGCTGAGTGATCAGGGAGGAGAAGCAATTGACAACCCTGAGATACGATGGGTCATCACAGTGCCAGCTATCTGGAAGCAACCTGCAAAGCAGTTTATGAGGCACGCTGCATATAAGGTAAGGTGATTGTTGTGGAGGCAAATTGCAGGAGTGGGGTTTTTACAAACCCCTAACTTTGCAAACCCTGGTTATTATTCCTTGGAAACTCCCTAAAAGCTTATAACCAGCTTATAATGTCCCAGTGTTCTTTGGGTTTGGGAGTACCTCAGTTTCTTATATAAAAAGAAACCTGTTTAAAATCACTGCATGTAGCAGAGCATAGTGGTAGGTATGTGCAGATAGTTTCAGCTGATTAGAATATTAATATAAGAGAAAAAAATAAGTTTATGGTTAAAGTATCAGCTCATTAGGATTTCATATTGGAGAAGACAATAAATTATTCTCTTGAAAACACTCTATTCTGGGGGATCAGACACATACTCTGCTTGAGTTATAGAGTCATAGGAATTAGAGTAAGTGGGTGGTTCCTGATGTTTTTATCCTGCTATTGCTTTGCATTATACTCAGAGGGAGAAGTGTACAAATAACATCCTCTTCTGCTAGTCATCGATCTCCCTGGTTGGAGGGAGTTCCAAAGTTTGGGAGCAGCCACCAAGGGATTAACCAAGTTGTGAAGGTGTCCCATCTTGCCCCTGTTACCTGAAGAAAATGGGCTGGAATCCACACAGGAATGCCAGACCATTGTTGCAGCTGCCCCCATTGCTGCCATTTTCTCTGCTCTGCCAGGTCGATCTGGGCAGCCAGCCGCACCATGTGGTAAGCTCCTTGCATGTGACAATCCTTGGTCACATGCTACAGGCCTGCTGTCCAGACCTGGCAGGGCCAGGGCAACCGGCAGCAGCAGTGAGGGATAGCATGCCAGGACGGGTTCCTGTGGCTACGTGGGTCCCGATCTGGCAGTCCTGGATTAAATGGTATTTTTAAAAAACACGATAAAGGACCCTATCCCAGCTTGCTCCCATTCCAGCTCCATATCTGCCCCGCAGGTCATGAGGACCTGCATCCTTTGGACTGAAAGCTCTGGCACGGGGGCAAACTGGGATGCGACACTTTGCTGGTATAGACAAGCCCCAAGAAGGCCCTCTCCCCTGTTCCCACCAAACAAGCCAGAGATGGTGGTGGAACAGAGAGAAGGGCCTCTCCAGAGGATCTTAGAGCTCTAATGGGTTCATACTTCTTATGTACCATATACAAGAGGTTTAATGAGGACTAAAATCCATTGTTAACTTAATGAGAGTTCTGCTCTATATGACCAAACCTGATGCTGCATAGGAGATACTCCTAACAGTTTCCCAATGCTTGCTTGCTTCAGTGAATGAAAAGCAGTCCTGGGCTCCTGTAAGCCTGAGATGGCAGAGGAAGGGAGATTTAGGAGATTTTCAGATGCTATAAAAGATCTCTGGGGAGGTCAGAAGAGGTACGTGGCTATCCTGCGGCAGGGGGCCAGTTCGGATGATGCTGTCCCCCTCCCGTCATCCTTCGTGTTGCTTCCATGCTTGATCAAAGGAAAAGGCGCCACTTTTTACTCATGAAAATCTTCCGTGCGTAAAAAGTGGCGCCTTTTCCTTCAATCGAGCACGGAAGCAACATGAAGGACGACGGGAGGGGAACGGCAGCGTCCGAAACTGACCCCCTGCTGCTGGATAGCTGCGTACCTCTTCCGACCTCCCTGGAGGTCTTTTATAGTGTCTGAAAATCTCCTTAGTTAATTCTTTCCCTCAGTGGCCTTTTTTGTTCTTAGCAAAGAGCCACTCCAAAGCTGCATCTCTACTTGTGGATAGCAATACGTATTACTATATATAACATTTCACCCCATAAGTGGGAAAACTATCCTTGGGTTGATCTTCGAGTGGGGAAGAAATTATAAAGAAAAGGATTACATAGCCTGTCCCCCTCCCACCTCCCCTGGTTTCAACTGTAGCCTCCCACACTGCTTTTTATTTAAAAGGTGGGGAATCATCCAAAGAATGCCTTGCAGACTTTAGTTTGGCTCTGGATGAATATGAAACTGGATATACAGAAAGCAGGATTAAAGGAATGGTCATGAGCCTCACATATTGCAGCTTCATCATTTGGCCTATAATCTTTACTAAAGTAAATTATCTCCCATATTGCCATTTTGGACTAGTGTGGGTCACTAACGTAGCATTGGCATAGTGTGGCACAGGAGTCTATTGCACTGAAGCAGCATGTCTGTCAACAGGCTGACCTATGTCAGCATGAAAAATCCAGAGCTATGTGCAACTATAGATATTATAGGAGCCAGTGTAGCATAGTGGTTTGAGTGTTCGACTATGACTCTGAAGACCAGGGTTCAAATCC
Source organism: Gambelia wislizenii (assembly GCA_030847615.1). Classification (NCBI taxonomy): domain Eukaryota; kingdom Metazoa; phylum Chordata; class Lepidosauria; order Squamata; family Crotaphytidae; genus Gambelia; species Gambelia wislizenii. Next base: position 92,340,422 of record JAUMIR010000003.1, on the reverse strand, counting down.
CTGCTTGGCCATGAAAACCCACTGGGTGATCTTGGGCAAGTCATACACTCTCAGCCCTCAGAAAACCTCATGATAGGTTTACCTTAGGGTTGCCATAAGTCAGAAACGACTTGAAGGCACATAACAATAAATAAATAGATATTACCTGAAAAGTGTGTATGTGTTTTTGAGAATACGAAATGAGAATGAGAAACTTAATAGTTCTATCCAATCCAGATGGAGGCTATGAAACAAACATAACAGTTTATACACACCACGTTGCATGCACTGTTGTCACCTATTCTCTTCTATGACAGGGGAAGATTTGGTTTATGTATATTTCAATTTTGTGAAAGAGACTGGGAAGTTTTGCATGCACAAAAATCTGTTATCATTGCCCATTTGTTTTTCATTATAGATCCATATCTCATATTGTCTCATCACCCTATGTGGGTTCTAGTTCAAGATGTATATATGTAACACAATGTGGTGTGAAAATGAGGACGAGAAGATAGATTCCACTTTTGTTTTGGAGAAGCACGAATTAACCCTCCCACCTCTTGATTACCATCTTCCTCAGTGTTAGTAACTCCAAAGTAAATTGACAATCTGTTGTTGGGCTTAGTTTTGTTTCTGTTAAATGATTGATGGAGACCACTGTAGATTTGTCAGCGTGTTTGCCATGTTTAGATGTGTGTATCTCCCTCCCCGCCCCAAACCAGGACATCATATACAGTATTCGATTTCTGTATTTAGTAAGAATTCTATAATCCATCGGCAATGACTATGCAGTGCATGTTTTATGAATGTTCATAAACCCTTAACATGCTGTTTAGACCCACCCCAATCCCTTCAAATATTTTTGTACCTGTCTCTAATGTTGAGCAACATTTTTCTCAACAGTCTGTATTATGGGATTGCTAATGCTAGTGCCAGAAGCAAATCACTTAAAGGTACTCATGGAAGGACACGGTTGTAGGTAAAGCTGAAACATTAGAGACTCCTGTGTTATCTTTGTTGTTGCTTGCTTGCTGTTTGTGTGCATGTGTACCTGTGGAGTGGAAAACAATAGTGTCAAGAAAAATCAGACAAATGGTATTCAAACATTTCTCATCTGTGGCACAATGGAGTGTTGTTGAATACTGCCTGTATCTGTGGTTTTGTTTTTCTTAGTTTTTTTTAAATTTTTGTGTTTTTTTGGTCTGTGATTGTGTGTTTATCGACCAGATAGTTAACGAGTGAGAGAAAAGCGAATCTTTTAGTTGTGAACCTGATCAGCTCGAAGATATCATAGGGGAGTAATAGCATGAAACTTCTAGCAGTTGTTACTTAGGATGGTTGTATTGTGTTTCATTATAAACTTCTTCTATAGCTCTTGAAGAAGAAAATGAAGTAGGACAAAATAAATTCTGATAATGGGAACATAGCATCAACAGAAGGCAAAAGATGTTGTGAAATAGTAAATAGGATTTTAGTAATATCAGTTCCCTGCTGACAAGTGTAGACTTTAGCTTAAATGGAACTCTAAAAATATATTTAAAATACAGTACTATGAATTCTACTCCTAATATGTGTCAGATCAAGCACACTAGAGAAAAACTGAGAGTCACTTTGAATTAAAAAGTATCTTCAGCAGTAGTGAAAGAAGTTGGAACTGAAACAGGAGGAGGGGTGTTTTTTATATCAATGCCTAAAGACTGGTTCTTAACCTGTGGTCCGTGGACCCTCAGGGGTCCATGATGCCCTCATGGGGGTCCGCAACAGCTTGAAAGCTATTTAGCCCACCTCCTCCCCGCAGTGGAGCAGCCATGTGATAGGAGCCACGGCAAAGGCAGGCTGGCTGGCTTGGCCTATGCATTGCTATTCAATCTGCTCTAGTCACAAATCTGCAGGAAGAAGCAGGAGAAAAGTCTCCCCTCCCCCTCTAGTATCTTTGAGGGAAAGTTTAATGGATGGTTTAATTGTTTTATTAATGTTGTCAGGTATTATTGTTATGGGTTTAAATCTTGAGTAAAGTGTTGGGGGTCTGTGGCAACAAAAGATATTTAAAGGGGGTCCCTAGTAAAGAAAGGGTTAAGAGCCACTGCCTTAAGACACAAGGATTTGACTGTCAGGAAAAATGACACATATTAATATAGGGCAGACTTTTTTTCTCATTCTGTTAATTTAGTAGAAATATCATGATACTTTGTTACTAAGGGTATTTTTATTTGTTGGGGTAGAAACCTGATTGGGTTACCAAAGGGCGGTATATACATAAATTTTATTATTATTATTATTATTATTATTATTAAATAGTACTACAGCAAAACCCCACCAGTTCTTTTACCACCAGTGTCTGTACATAGCAATTGTTCAAAAGAAAAAAAAATATTCACATGAATATTTTGGGAAGAGGAAATCATGTTATTATTGTTTTCATTTGTCTTTTCCCCCTTCTCAAAATCCTCAAGGAATTCTTGTAATTAAAACATTGGACATCCATAGCAATTGGTTTTGTTGTTGCTTTGTTTGATACTAATGACTTGTTATATGAATTTTCAAAAGAGGAACCAGACTTTTTAACTAATTTCTGGTAGAAGTTGCCTTGAAGTCTCTGAACTTGCTTCTGTCTTAAACTAATATTCAGGTGTGGTAGAAAAGGATAAACACTGCAATCTTCTACTTAGAAATAAGTACCATTGTGTTCAGTGGTGTATACTCTTCATATATAATGATAACCATAATATTCTTGCTTGGAAGGCTTTACTTCTTTGGAAAGCTTTCTCTTTTTTCAAAGACATTCTTTCAGCTCACATTTCACTGCAAATTCTTCAATCACAGCATGAACACTGGCTGGAATTTCTGCCACATGTAATTGGAAATCATAATATTGCAGAGGGGGCTGGGGGGGGTGATGAATATTTTTTGAAGCAATGAAGGGATGAGGTTCAGTTAGGTTAGTCAGGTATACAGTTGACCCTCCACATCCACAGATTTGGTATCCATGAATTTAAGTATTCACGGCTTAAAAATATTATTAAAAAATAATAATCCAAAAAGCAAACCTTGATTTTGCCATCTTATATAAGAGACACCATTTCTCTATGCCACTGCATATAATGGGACTTGAGTATTCACGGATTTTGGTATCCATGAGGGGTCCTGGAACCAAACCCCAGCGAATATGAAGGGACAACTGTAATCAAACCAGACCATAAATCAGATGAAAATCTTCTACAAACATTAGAACATTAGCTGTCTGGTGAGTTCTTGAATTATATTTAGCATGCTTTCTCTGTCTCACCTGCATAATGAGGCCCAGTTCAGATGTAACCATGGGTGTATCCTCACTAGACTATTACAGCACTTTGATACCACTTTAACTGCCATCCTGTGGAATCCTGGGATTTATAGTTTGGTGAGGGACTTCTCTGCCAAAAACCTTTACTGACATATTTCAGAGGAGTGCAGCAGAGAATTCTAACTCCCTTACCAAAATGCAAATCCCAGGACTCCACAGGATGGACTCAAAGTAGTTAAATTGTGTAGTATGGATATACCACATGACTTCCTGCACCAGGAATGAGCTTTGTCTGCCTGCTCATAGAAAGTGGCATCAAACTGAGACAGATTCTTGGTTCATCTCACTAGGCCTTACCTACACAGACTGCCAGCAGCTCTCTAGAGTTTTCGGCAGGGGTCTTACAGATCCTTAAGGAGATGTCAGCAATTGAAGTGTGGGGGGAAAGAACAAAAACCCGTGTATTTGTTTTTCATTTCCTTAAAAGCACCCAGCTTAGGTTAAAACCAACTATCACAACCAATACTATTTGTCTACCTCAGGATTCATTCATTCAGTACCAGCTTCATTAGGTTAAAAACCCCTTAGGACACCCCCCTCCCGCCCACTTTTTCTCTTCCGTCTGTTTCTCTCTCTCTTCTCTCTTACACAAAGACATTCCCCCCTCCTTACTGGTCTTTCTTTCTCTCCATTTCTCCTATTAATTCAGCCTGCCCTTCGCCTAACTCTCTTCCCCACCCTTTCCTAGTTTCAAGAGTGTAACACTTTCTTTCTCTTAAGGCTGTCATATTCTAGTTACCAAAATCCAGGCAGCTATATTTGCATATTATTTACCGATCAAAAAACAAAGAGTTATGAAAGAATTGACCAGCATAGAGATGCTCCACTAATTTCTGAGTCAAAAACATAATAGGTAGAAAACAGAAAGTTGGGTTTTCTTGGCATGTAATGCAGGGACTCACACTCTGCAGCCCAATATATTTTGTGCACCCCTATGACCCTGGTTATTTACATTTAAGGACTGCAGTAGATGCAGATATTCAACTGATATTGCTTTCACAGAAGTGGGGAATCCACAAAGTTTGGAATCTTGCTTGAGGCATCTAAAGTTACCTGACTGCACCTATGCTCAGCCTCATACCCATATCCTGTCTGGAAAATGGAAACAATCATACTGACATAAGTCAGTGTTATTCTAAGGATTACTGAGCTCATATAGGAGAAGTGGTTTGAATGTTCAAAATGAGACAGAACCCGAATTTAGAAATGTTACTTTTGGACTACAACTCACAGAATCCCCAGACAGGATAGCTGCCGGACCTAGAGATTGGTGGGTCCCTTTCTAGTTTTAAAACTCTAAGGCCCCAAATGTGAACCACATCTGTGTATTCACTCATTGGCTAAACATGCTGACAAGCAATAGAAACAATTAGGTAGAACAGTACTTCAAGTCTTGCCTCATACATTGGCTTCTATAAAGGCTAGAGACATAAATTATATCTGCACTATGTAGTTAGCCATTTTGTGTCCCACTAATTACCATTGCTCTGTCTGAAAGACATCTAGGATCTGTAATTTAATGGGTTAATTAGAATCCTCTGCCAGAGAGTTCTGGCCCATCTGAATTACAATCTCCAAAATAGCCTGAGTGCTGATTTTCAAAAGGAAAATAAATAAATAAATCTTATTTAATTATCTCTTCTTTTATTCCTTCACTTTACAGGATATTTTGGTACTTTCTTAGTAACTCACAAAACTATAAGTTATTAGATGCTTTAGGCTACTCCCTCGGAGCATGGTGGAGTCTCCTTCCTTGGAGGTCTGTAAACAGAGGCTGGATGGCCTCTGTCAGGGATGCTTTGATCATGATTTCCTGCATGGCAGGAGGTTGGACTGGATGGCCCTTGTGGTCTCTTCCCACTGTACAATTCTATGCTTCTATGAACTTCTACACCTAAATAGTGCATAGGCCTTTGCTCTCTTTTGTAATGAAATATGGGGCTCCAGGCCAGCTAAGGCAGCTGACACACTGCAGAAATAATGTAGTTTGACAATGCTTTAACTGTCATGGCTCCATCCTGTGGAATCCTGGGATTTATCGTTTGTTGTGGCACTAGAGCTCTCTGACATAGAAGGCGAAATATTTCACAAAACTACAAATTTACTACTGTACTATGGGAGAAGAGATAAAGGACTTTATCACACTACATTGCTATAGCACTATTATTCCACTTTAACTACTATGGCTGCCTCCTGTTGAATTCTGGGGTTTGTAGTTTAGTGAGGCCTAAGAGCTCTCTGGCTGAGATTTGTAAATGCCCCTCCCTAAACTGTAAATCCCAGGATTCCACAGGAGGCAGCCAGAGCAGTTAAAGTAGAATAATAGCACTATAACAGTGTAGTGTCACAATCAAAGAATTGATCTAAAGTGTAAATGAAGGAGAGAAGGAATGGGAGATATAATGGTATTGATAGGTACATGGAATGAAGAATGTAAGGTAGAGAGAGACGAAGATACTGTATGTATGTATATAAATGGAAATCTAATTGAGTTGAAAAACCATTGCAATATGTATGAACAAATGTAGTTTTGAATCTGTCAATAAAAATATAGGCAGAAAGTACAAATCCCAGAATTCCATAGCATTGAGCAATGGCAGTTAAAGCAGTGTCAAATGGTATTATTTCTGCAGGGTCTCAGCAGCCTAGGTCTGTAAAAAGGCACCAGGTGGCATGGCTAGAATTAAAATGAAACCCAGCCAATTAGGTATCATGGCAACTAAAACTTCTACTCTGTTTCTTTCTCACTTATTTTCCCCTACTGCTTATTCAGCCTTTCCTTCTTCTCATTCCTCCCTCCCCATATCAGGCAGCTGGCATTCATATTCTCTCCTTCAGTGTGTGAGAACTCTGGCCCTGTCTACACGATAAAAAAAATATGTACGGCGTTGAAAGATGGATCACGGCCTTCGGGTGCATACATATCTTTCGGAAGGGGGGCTAGCAAATCCCCCATAAACTATATGTATTCGGCGTTCGGGAGGATTAGCGAATCTCAACCTAAAATCCATACAGCCATTCGTATTGTCGATCGTCTGTACACCCCGTTCGCACCCATACGAACGGGCAGTGTAATCTGATTGGCTGGCCAAGCCGAGGGGGTGGGGCTAACAAAGAGGGGAATTGGGAGCAGCCACCATGTTGGATTCCCGGCTAAGCGAGAGTCCGATAAGGGCATGAAATGGAGATTTTTTTAACATTTATTCATTTTTATTTTATATTGTAAATACGGAAAACCGACTGTCCGCATAACAGGCACCTTTTTAAATAAAAAAAAAGTGGCGGGAGATTTAAAACCTCTGCTTGGATCACTCGCTCCAGCCAGCTGGGCAAGGGGGTCATACAGAGTTTAGGGGGGGATTGTGTAGGCAGCTCGTACGCATTCGACTGCCTTTTCGAATTTTTTACCCCCAAAACGGATTTTTATTTTATTTTTTTTTTGTCGTGTAGACGGGGCCTGTGTCTTTGTCTGAGTCTGGAACAGGCAAGGCAGTTGGGTTACATAAAAGGAGTTCATGTTTTGTTCCAGCCATGAGAAAGACCCCACCCCAAACCACTTCCAACTATTTTGACCAACTCAGGGCAATATAGTACTACAGGCAGATTTTAATTAGTTAAAATTAATAGTCCATTAAAATTAAAATAACCCTGAGATGTACACCTTCAAGGACCCCTTAGTATGAATGTCAAGCTTCAGATATCTGGGTTTCATAGTTTTTGGAGCGAAGGTGGAGATAGATAGACCAGCGCACCACACAAACTTTTCTTATTATATATAGATAAAAGAGAGCTTACAAAAAGTGTAAAAAATTTTAAATGGCTACCTGTCAAAGCCTTTGTGGTATAGTGGATAGGGTTTTGGTCTAAGGCCAGGAAATTCAGCCATGTAGTTCACTGGGTAACCTTGGACTAGTTGCTCTTTCTCAGGCTTCACCACAAGAATGAAAATGGTCAGAACCATGTACTCAAGCTTCTAGGTAGAATGTAAACAAACAAATCACTGGATTTATATAATGAAATGGTTAGTTATGCCAGTCTTCAAGATTTATTCATATGTAACCTTGGCAAGAAAATGGCAAAAATAAAAGATAATTTATATTTTATCATTTAAATATGAATGTTGCCTTGCACAGGAATTTTCACATGTCCATCATTTGGGTATCACTGTTGAAAAGGGAAAAGTGCTTAAATATTTGTATTTATTCTTTCATTCTCCTGCCTGATGTTGCCTGTACCCTTTGATGTATATAGGACAGGAAATACAAAACAATAAAGACAGCATAGAGGATGTCATGTCCTAAAAATAACTGAAGCTATATTTATATCACTGAAGTTACGTTTAGTGAGAACCACAGATCCATGGATTGTGTGATGAAGGATGTGTACCAGTATACCATTGGCAGGTTTTGGAACAGACAGGAATTAATTTATCTAGTTTGCCAGGGGGTCTTATTTCATGCAGGTTACCAGTCTTCTAGTCCAGTCCTGACTTCCTCCTTTCTTTCAGGCCTCTGGTAATTAAGCCAGGTTGTTGTTTACAAAAGCTTTTAGTCAGAGCAAGTGTTTATTTGTTTAGAAATGCTCTTAAATTTCATTGCTGTTTTATGGTTACATTTGTTTTATTCTTTTCATCCTCATCCTTCCATCCTTTCCTAAGTTGTAAAATGAGTACCCAGCTTGTGGGGGCAATTAGCTAACACACATTGGAAACTGCTTATTGCAGTGTAGATGTGTAAATTGCTATTGCTTAAAATGATTTGTAAGCCTCTCTGATAGCCTTGTGGCTGAAGAGCAGGGTATAAATAACTAATTAATCTATAATATAGACTCCATTTTTGTGGGAAAAGCCAGCACGGAAATCTAATTTTGACACACACACATATGCCCACATTCTCTTTGCATTATAAAGGTAAGGACTTTTTCAGATGGGGGAAAAACCCCCGAGGAGGTCGGGAGAAGAACAGGGCTGTTGCGCTTATACAGCCCCATTTCAGACAGCCCCGACCTCCTCCTGTGCTGCTGGCGCCATTTTTTATTGACGGAAAACCTCCGTGAATAAAAAATGGCACCCGCAGCATGGGGGAAGGTCGGGAGGAGGTCAGGAGGAGGACAGAGGAGGACGGGGCTGTCTAAAACAGGGCTCTGTAAGTGAAACAGCCTCGTTCTTTTCCTGACCTCCTCGGGGTTTTTTTCCCCCTGTTTGAAAAAGTCCTAAGTCAGGTTTAAGTGACTGGCCCCTTCATTTCACCTGTCCCGTGTTCTTGAACTGCATACAATTTTTCCTCTGCACCATTACACCTTCTTTTCTTGTAAACCCACTAAGAGGGTTTACAGTGGCAAGCAAACCTCTACCTTCTGTTTGAGAAGAATGAAGGCATGGTGATAAAGATACAGTTGTATTGTTATTAAAACTTGGCAGATAGTCTATCACAGCTGACCATGGTGAACATTTCCTTTTTTGCTTTCTCTTTTATAGAATTGGTATGTTGTTCAAAATTTGATATATTTTTGAGCATACCTATAGAATCTTCCACCAACAATATATAGTATTACATAGTATGTGTCAGTGCTTGTCTAGACAGGCTGCTTACCCTGGCTGCCCCTTGTCTTGGAGCTCTGCAGTCCAAACAACGCAGTGCTCTTGCCCCGTTTCGCCTCTGGGAAGTCCTGATGATGTCTGAAGCAAAGCCAGCGGGAAGCCGGGATAAACTCATTTTAAACACTTTGAATAAACACCTGGGAAAACCCAGATTGCGTGTGATCAAAGCCCCCTGCATGTGACCAACCTTGATCACATGCTTAGGGCCTCCTTCTTGGCTTCAGAGGGAGCAACATGCGACAGCAGGGGTGGCACAAGCTGATGCCAGGTGTCGTGTGCATGCGGACTTCATCCCGTTTTGTCTAGGTAATGCGGGAGGTGGGGGAGGAATGGACCCGATCTGGGGCCAGAATACTCTGGCTAGAAGGCAGCATATCCTGGCAAATCTAGCAAGTCCTCAGTAAATAGCAGGGCCCGGCCCAAGACATTTTGCTGCCAAAATGATCACCGCATATTCCATGGCAAAATCAAGGTGAAGGCTATACCTACTGCTACTAGGTATGCTGTGGCCAGCATCTAGGATTCTACTCTTTCTACCAATTGAACTGAGGTGTGGGGATAATCCTCTATTCTTTCTGTACCCCAGTCCCTCTGCACCCTAAAAAGCTGCTCTGAAGGGCTGAGGAACCCTGCCTAGCAGATTTTCAGTGCCAGGGAGAACTGCAGTAGGAGGCATGGAGAAATACTGATTCTGCTGGTAAAAGTAGAGGAATCCAGCAGATGTACAGTGTTAAATCATGGCCTGTGTTCACAATTTCTTTGGTTAGCATAAATGTATACTGCTTTTTATTTACAGCTCCCCTTTTCAAAGAAGTGGGGCTGTTTTGGTGTAGGATTCCTAGTGGCTTTCATAGGAGGAGGAAGATAACACAGTGGGCCCACCCTATCCATGGGCTAGCCATCCTCAGATTGGAGCTTTCGCAATCACCATGCCCCATATTATTCAATAGTGGTGCATACACACAGCCATGTCAGCGCTGAACCCCCGCGGAAAGGAAGAGCCCACTGTAATTTCTTACCTGCCTCTCCCTGTTGATTGAGGTGGGGAACAACAGATTAAATTACAGCAACAAATAGACACAATGCAGTTAAAAACAAAAACACCAATCAAAAGACATAATCAGTTAAAAGAGCATTAACATCAGTCTAAAAAGCATGCATATTAAAAACAATCAATTCATAATTATTAAAAACAATCAATTCATAATTTAAAAACTCATAATGTAAAACCCACCTGGATAGGCCTGCCAGGAGAACTTGGTATTTAATGCTGTTTTAGGACTTTTTCAAACGGGGGAAAAACCCCAAGGAGGTAGGGAGAAGAACGGCACTGTTGTGCTTACAGCGCTCCATTTCAGATGGCACCATCCTCCTCCCGACCTTCCCCCATGCTTCCTCTGTTCTTCAGGCACTGCTTTTTATTGACAGGGGTTTTCTGTCAATAAAAGTGGAGCATTTCTCATGCTCGCAGCATGGAGGAAGTACGGGGAAAGGTCAGGAGGAGGATAGCATCATCTGAAACGGAGTGCTGTAAGCACGAGAGCTTGGTTCTTCTCCCGGCCTCCTTGGTGCCCCCCCCCCTTTGAAAAAGTCCACAAACTCAGACACATATCCAGCTGTTGAATCTCTTTTGGAAGATAATTCTACAATTTTTGGGGGGGATAACTGATCTTGGGTTTTATGTTAATGGAAACTACAACAGCATTTTAGAGGGTGACCAATAAATGTGACATTTGCAACAGACATATTATGGTTGTTATCAGTTTGTTGCTAATTCCTACCATAGAAAGACTGAAAGATCTGGAACAAAGGCAAGTGGCAATTTAAAGCTGCAGTCCCTCACTGTTGTACCTTGGTTTTGGTTTGCTGTGTTTTTTTGGCCTGCCAAATATCAAAAGCAGTGGGAATTAGACTGCATTAACAGCATTAGGGAAAATGAGGAAATCCACTTAATTGTCACTTGTTAGTAGTGATAGATTGTTGACAGTGAATGGATTGGTGTTATTAGTGCCAGTTCTCATGGATGTAACTCTCATGGTGATACTTTCACTTCTGGGTTGTCTTTTCTTCATAAGCACTAATGTCTGTTATGAAGCTATAATGTGGTATAGCATTGCAACATTTTGAAGGTATAGTTAATTAAGGAGGCTTAATTGATCATGGTGTTAAAATGCATGGCACTAGAAATATGTGCTAACAAATTTCAATTTACACCTACTAATTGCTGCAGTTAGGGTTGCACAAATAGACAAATGTGCCAGACTAATGGAATACTGACTCCAGTCCCACATTTTTGCATGTGGCATAACTAACTAGTAATAGCTTTAGGTATTTAGGCAGAGAAGGAGGCATTGTTGGGCCTAGTAAATAACCAGATACATTTTAGAGCATTCTTGTGAAAAGATGACCTTTGAAATAGAAAAGCTTATAAAAACCAAAGGAGCTATCAAATGTTGGTGCTGCACTTTGCAGAATAAAATAAAATTTGTCATTGATTAGTACTATGATTTCATCTATTACGCCAATCTGTGTGCGTCTTTACAGCAACTGGGGTTTGGAAGAAACAAGCCACATTACTGCGGCAGAAGAAGAGAACTTGCGTTGATATGAGCAATGTCTCTATTGCTTGGAAAAACTTTCAGGGTCTAAATCTATTGATGTCATCAATGAGAAACTTTCTCAAATGATTTGTATTTCCAAGGTCAAAACATGATCATCCAAAATGCTGTAACAATGAATGCTGTTGTCCAGGAAAAGCTCAAGTCTTCTTTCTTCCTACCGTATTTTTTTCCCTTTCTAGTGTGCTTGGTAGAGCCCTACCCCACCATCATAAACCCCAAACATGCAATAGAGAGAAATTTCTAGGGTTTCTGATCAATAAAAAAGGTGACCAGGTTCATATACTGGACATACAAGAACAGTGTTTTAGGACTCACAGTCATGCAATTATGATATGATGAATTTTCCCTTCCATTTTTATCAAAAGTTTTTCACCATGTAGTGATCCTCAAGCCCCATCTTGTTTCCCAGCATGTTTAGGTATATATTCCATTACATTTTAGAACTACATACTCTTATAGCCAAAACTTCTTTGGAAATTATACACAGGCTTATTTCTGAAAGCAGTCTGTAAGCCCATTAGATTTCTAAACTAGGGCAATTAGCAACTTTGGGAGGGTGAGGGGCTGATTTTCATTGGGAAAATGGTGACACTTCGGAAAAATTAACATTAAAGCTAATTCATTAGCTTTAATTTGGAGATTAATGTATTGACATTAACAAAATTAAAATAAATGTGTTATGTTAGTAACACATTACCCTGTTTGGTAATAGCAACCCCTCCCCATTATCCCCCCAAAAGAAATGAATTAATATACAGTTGTCCCTTCATATTCACTGGTGTTTAGTTCCAGGACCGCCCCCCCCCCCCCCGGCTACCAAAATCCGTGACTACTCAAGTCCCATTATATGCAGTGGCATAACAAAATGGTGTCCCTTATATAAGATGACAAAATCAAGGTTTGCTTTTTGGATTATTATTTTTTAAATAATATTTTCAAGCCATGAATACTTGAATCCGTGGTTACCAAATCCATGGATATTGAGAGACAACTGTAATGTGAAAAGTTAATCATTATTCAGTCCTTAATATTGTGATGTGTTAAGCACTTTCTTTGGGTGTTTAATGCAACTGGAGTCTGGATTGTACATAAGGCTGATCATTGTTAGTTTGGATTCTTACAATGATACATGGATTAGGTGGCACTGGAACTATAGACACAGGGACATTTTTTACAGGTACCAGCGCCTTAACTTTCTTCCAGTGTATGACTTCCACCCCTTTACCACTGGATCCTATGTAGGGTTGCCAGGTGGAACAAGGGACAGGGAACATGTACCTTTTATGTTTTTGCAAAAGAGGGAATTTCAGCAAGTGTTGATTGCCTTCTCTTCTACACAGGCATTAAAGTTACAGCAGCCCTGTCTCTATTTAATCTGGCAACCCTAGTCCCATGTTGCAGGCTGGGGATCCAAACAAAGGGGGTTGCAATCAATGGTCATATCTGCTGGGGTGTTCAAGAGCTCTCAATTCCAGGTCATTTCCAGTTGTTTACAAACTGAAATTCATCAATGTAAATGGGCTAGAAATGGGAATTCATACTCATGATTTACTGTTGAACAAACTAACAGAAATAAATGTCACAGAAGAACAGATGCATTTTTCCACTCAAGATGAATTTGTTTTCAACTTGGAACTGATGAGCTGTCAAATCAATATCCATGTTGATATGAAAATAATTGCTAACATAAGGGCTAAATGTCATCACACATTAGGAACAATTCAGTGAAAATTATTTGATTTGTCATTACATCGTTTCTTCAAAAAATGGTGGTTATGGAAAGCTAAAATCTTTGTTTTTCAAGAGTCCCCTTGAGTCATTGTGTCCTTATGGGAGTATTAGCCTATCAGAGGAAGGCAGAGCCATACTTCTTGGCCCTCCCTCAGTTGTCATATCACCTGCCTATCCACCCATAATTGTCTATGTGTTCAGGATAATGGAGAGATCTGTCTATATGTGTATTAGGATCCCTGCAGGATTTAAAATCTTGAACAATTAAAGTTCTAAATCACACATGGAATCATAGAATTGTAGAGTTGGAAGAGACCACGAGGGCCATCCAGTCCAACCCCCTGCCACGCAGGAAATCACGATCAAAGCATCCCCGACAGATGGCCATCCAGCCTCTGTTTGAAGACCTCCAAGGAAGGAGACCCCACCACGCTCCGAGGGAGTGCGTTCCACTGCCGAACAGCTCCCTGCTTCATACCTTCAGCCCCAATACACGGGCAGTGGTGGGTGGGACTAAAAGGGGAAGTGATGGAGGCATAGCCAATGAGTGCAGCCCTTCCTGCCTCTTCATACATTTGTAAGAGAACAATGACCGAAGTGTGTATCAGGGAGCAGGGCTGTGGTTCCTCTATGTTTGAGTTCTTTAGCCAAAGCTTTTGCTATTCCTTTAGTAAAATTAAAATTTAAACAGCCATGATTGAACTCTGTTGCCATATAATATGTGAGAACTCAAATAACTGCAGGTTTTTAAACATGAACGATCTCATTCTGTTAGATGTAGTTTTCACTGGTACAAGCTCCTCATGCAGAGGAAAGAAGAAAGTAAGCCAGGGTTGTTGTTGTTTTCTTTGTTGGTTTTAAGGAGACTGGCCTCATTCTGGGACATCAGCAAGAGCTAGAGTCACAGAAGTGGGAAGCAGAAAGGGGAGAAGAGAACTAGAAACAACCAGTATCTGCCAGCTCCCCCAGACTGTATTCTGCTAAAGTATTAAGTAATAATTTCTCTTGAAGGGGTTCTGTTAAAATTTGCATTCCAGTACAGGCCTTGTTTTGCACAGTGGTTTTGCCAAAGTTTGGCTATGGTCCTGCAAGTTCCCTTAGCTATTGTGCTGGTGAACATTCACACATACAGCAAAGGAGATATGGTTCAGCCTGAGGGGCAAAGCCCAAAGAAAGGAACATTGAGTTCAACCCTACATATACCCCATCCCTCCTGTTTGCTGCTTCCCATATTTTAGGACAAAAAATGTGATCTTCCAGATGTTGGACTGCAGTGCCCATCATTGTCTGTCCCCATTGGCTATTCTGACAAGGGCAGATTGAAACTGCAATGTTACATCTGGAGGACCACTCATTACCCTCTCCTGCTTTATGATTAGTACCAAAATGCAGTAGGAAAAGAGGGAGCCCACACTACAGGTGGATTAATTCAACCAAGGAAGCCATGGACCTGAGGTTGCAAGATCTGAGCAGGGTAGCTGATGACCGTGGATCTCAGTGATCTCTGATGCATAGGATTCCATAAGTTGAAGTTAGCTTGATGGCAAATAACAACAAACAAAAATGCTAAACTAGAACCACCAAAAAACATATGCCAGCCTATTTCTATGGTATCTTTTTTTTTTTTTGTCTGAACATCTCCTTTTGTGTCACGCCATTCAAAATCTCAGCCTTTTTACAGTTCAGATGGGGACAAGTCCGCTCATCCTCTGTGGTCCACAGTTTCCTTCTGCTCAGATTAAGAACCTGATGGTAGAGCCTCCACCTCAAGTCCAACAACGTTTTGGGGACCCTCTTGTCCATAAAATACTGAATTGGGCTAGGCTGGTGTTTTAAGTAGTCTGACAAATCTGGTTTGGCCTAACGTTTTTGCAAACACGAGTTAACGTAAATCTCCTCCACTATTTTCCTGTACAAAACTCTCTTGATGCTCTGACCTGCCTGTCTTCCCCCTTCAACTCCTCTGCATGAATTCTATATTTCTTTAGGTAAAAAACAAAGTATTCCAAATAATCCGGTGCTTTCAATTTTTCAGGCAAAGAAAACCTAAAACTCCACCAGTGTAATGTCAGATCTCGGTTATTATCTCTGTGTAAGAAAATCATGTGTACACTTCTATACGTGGGCACTGCAGTGCTTAAGCCACAGTCCTGCAAATACTTACTAGGGAGAAAACCCCACTCAGCTTCACTTGGTTTACGCCTGGGTAGAGGAGGGCATTATTAAACAGATAACTGGCTAGTTTAATCAATTCAGAGCTTTTAGTCAACTAAATTTTTAATGTAAGTGCTTATAAAAACTGAACATGACAAGCAGCTTTAAAAGAAACACTCCCCCTTCTTTCAGACATAAGAATGCTTCTTCTAAGATGATGTCTTCTATGGGCAACCATGAGAAACCTTTGGCCCTCTATATATTTCCTGCAATGCTGCACCATTATCCATGTTGGCATGGAGGCCAAGATTTTTCACCACAGTCTAGGGAGATTTTCAGACAACACTGTTATAGTGTTACTATTCCACTTTATTTGCTATGGCTGCCTCCTCTTGAATCCTGGGATTTGCAGTTTAGGGAGGGGCATTTACAACTCTCAGCCAGAGAGATCTTAGGCCTCACTAAACTACAAACTCCAAAATTCCACAGGAGGAAGCCACAGGAGGAAGCCAAAGTGGAATAGTAATACTATAACAGTGTAGTCTGAAAATCTCCTAGGGCACCTTTGGAGCTTGGTGTGTCAAACTTTGCCAAAAAACTGAGCATAACTCAGGTGGGGGGAGCCAAGCCCCGGGAGAGCGGGAATTGGCGCTTTTAGCCCCTCCCTGCCCTTCCCAAAGCCACTATTGAGCTTTCTAAGCCTTGTTGCAGCTTTGGGAGGGTGGGGGGTGGCTGAAAAGCCTCTATGCCACGCTCCCTCTACCCCTCCCAACCTTCCCAAAGAGGCTATATGGGGTTCTCAATCCCCAGAGCCCCTTCGGGAAGCCCGAGGGGAGATTGGCCAGACTCCCTCCTGCCCTCCTGTCACCTTCTCCAGCCTTCCCGAGGTGGCTCCAGGGTTTCAAAGCCCTGAAGCCCCCTTGGGAAGGCCAGGGAGAGGCTGGGCAGACTCCCTCCCACTGACTTCTCCAGCCTTCCGGAGGCGGCTCCAGGGTTTCAAAGCCCTGGAGCCCCCTTGGGAAGGCCGGGGAGAGGCCAGGGAGACTCCTGCCTGCCGGCCCGCCGCCTTCCCCCCTAGCCTTTCCAAGGTGGCTTCAGGGCTTCGAAGCCTTGGAGCCCCCTCAGGAAGATCGGGGAGAGGCCAGGGAGACTCCCGCCCACCCGCCCGCTGCCTTCTCCAGCCTTCTCGAGGTGGCTCTGGGGCTTCGAAGCCTCGGAGCCCCCTCAGGAAGGCTGGGGAGAGGACGGGCAGAGTCCCTCCCTCCCACTGCCTTCCCTGGACTCCCCGAGGTGGCTCTGGGGCTTCAAAGCCCTGGAGCCCCTCGGGAAGGCCGGGGAGAGGCCAGTCAGACTCCCGCCTGCCCACACCTTACCTGGCCTTTCTGAGGTGGCTCTGGGGAAGCACAGCAGGCCTTGGGGGGTGGCCAGGGGGGGGGAGGCTCCACCCCCCACCTCCCTAAAGTGGCGATCAGGGCTTCGTAGCACCGCTCGCCACTTTCATCCACCCTCCTACCCTCCCTAAAGTGGCAACCAATCGCCACTTTAGGGAGGGTGGTGAGGTTGTGGGCAGGGGGGAGGAGGCCTACGTCCGCGTGTTAGCCCAAATGGCTACGCGTGTCAGTGCTGACATGCGTGTCATAGGTTCGCCATCACTGGTCTAGGGCATGGGTCTGATGACACATAATGCAGCCACTTTGCTGAAGTGGAGCAGGTTTGGGTCTAATTGATACCTGGATGGAAGACTGCCTAGAACCTCTTATGTCCACCTTTTAGTTTCATGATGGAAGAAAGGCAGGATATATATGTAGTAAAATCAATCAATAAAATGGCATGTACACATCAACAAGGAGGCTTTTCCCTGTTTCTAAAGGAGGAGGTTACTCTCTCTCATCTGTAGTAACTCCAAGGGCTTGTCAAGATGGGCCAAATGAAATTGCCTCCACCTGATCCCATACCCAGCAGACCAGACAATGCAGTTGTTTTGCCCCGATCCTAGTCTGAACTGTCCAGACAATGTCCAGGCAGTTCTGATGAGAATCTGGGGCAAATATCCCTTGAAATGAAGCGGACATGTGGTTAAAAAAGTCACTGTTTGCTGTGTTTTTTTCTGGAAAAAACTGTGAGTTCCATTACCACATCAGAGGGGGTCCACACATACAGCCTGCATGGTGCCCAGTGCTGCCATTTCCCAGGCGGGATGCATGCATTGTGTCTGCTGAGGTCACTGTGAGGCACCCAGCCATGTGACCACAGCCAGGTACCTCATTCCTGGCCTTGGAAGATGTGACCAGTGCAGGGAAGAGAAGTACTGATTCAGCAGCAGGTGTGCAGACACCCCTCTGTTGCTGCAATGGAAGGTCAGGTAACAGGGGAAATGCTGCAGGCCCAGGGCTGGAATACTCCAGCCAGAACGTGGAGTATTCTAGCCAGTGTAGACAAACCCCAAGGTTAATGTGGATTTTATATGCATGTCCCCCCAGCATATGGGTGATGGAGAACAGAAGATAGTTGGTTCTGGCCTCAGCCACAGTTTTGGATTCGGACATCCCATCCTCCAACCTTCTACCCCATTTTATTCCTGGTTCAGTGCATTAGTTCCCAGACTTGGATCCACAGATATTGTAGGACCGCGGCTCCCAGAATACCTGACTATTGGCCCTGCTGGCTGGGGTTTCTGACAGTTGAACTCCAATGAGAGCTGGGAACTGAAGGCTGCGAACTACTGAGAGAGTGGATCAGGGGAAATCGAATAAAAACAAAGCAAAAGTAGGTCCTATAAGCCAAAAGTCTGCTGGTGTAAAGTTGAAAGAGGCTAAAAAACCTTGACAAGGTAGAACTTACCTACTTGGTCACTAGATCATGATTTTCTGTAACTAGTTCCATTGTGTCAGAGGGAACTCATCTGATGAACTCTTTCAGAGTTTATAAATATTGTTTTATTTGAAGGATATCCTTTTGTGTTTCATAGTTTATTTATTCCCTTCAGTGATTTGTCCCAAAGGCATCTGGCTCATAATGCCTTCTTGTAAAAGAAGCCTAACCCTAGCTATGCAAAATTTGAAAAGATAATAATGGGGAAATATATTTCATATTTCATAGAATCCTATGCCACCACTGCATTTACTCAAATTTAAAGGCAGGATTCATGGAGTAACAATTATAGGTTTACAAAAACATTTACTCTGGCCTTCCAGTGCATATGAATTGGCCTGAGTGGTTTACACCAATTAAAAACAATGCAACCACCCCTTTTAAAAACAGCTTTAGTGCTAGTTTTTTTGTGTCTGGGCGGAAGGTTTTACCTTTAAGACAGTGTCTAAATTAAATAAGATTTTTCATCTTTTTTTTTAATTGGACATTTTATTCTCATCTCATAATATGGCACACACAAGTAGAATGCAGAAGTGCTCTTTGAAAGAAATCACAGTAGAGTCCATCTGTGCTTAGCAGTGCATCATCCTATAAAATGTGACATTGGCAACTCACAATAAGTTATACCTAAGGAGCCACAAATATATAAATACTGGAAGTAGGAGATTTACAACAGTGATAAAATTTCTGAAGCTAGATATTAAATGTTGGTTGGGAATCTCTGGCCCTCTTGATGTTGAACTGAAAGTCCCATTAATGCTGGTGATTGGTCATACTGGTTGGGTTGGTGGGAGTCAGGGTCTATTATTAACTGGGCAACAAGTTGTTCTCCACCCCTTTTTTAAAACCATACCTTCCACCAGCACATTAATGTCTGCACAAGTTGATCATGTGTGCTGTACTGCAAGGTAATTTTTTTGACTGTTCTGCCTCCATGGGTCTTTAGACTCTTTGAGAGCAAAATGCTTCAGTCTGAATGATATATGACAAGCAGGAATAGGCAAAGAAATAAAAACAGATGACAAAAGATGTGTGCCAAGACCACACTAGGAATACTTTACAGCCTGTTTCATCCTCTCTTGGGTAAAATGGAAACTGGACAGGCCCTCTTAGACAGACTTCTGACCATTCAGTGATGGGACTTTTGTTCTTACAGGAATATGATTCAGCAAGAATTAAACATATACAAGCCAAATGATTTCAGGTAAAATAATTGAGGTTTAAGTGTGCCAAATTTTGGCTAGAATGGTCTCTAAGTATATATTCCTTATTGCTGTGTGATTTAAGTTTTTGAAAGTGCTCTAAGTTAGCAGGAGAGCCAGGATATTTACCTGTTCTTATTCAGGAGTCTAGCGTATATCTCAGCAGCCTAGATAAGGAGAACAGATCTGGATGACATGATTTGGCATTGCATCCCACCCATATGCCATCTTCAGCATTTTTAATGTAAGGTCAGCATATAGAATCATAAGTGGGGTAAAAGTTAACAAATGAAGCAATGAAACAGATGCAGCCTGGGAACATAGCTGTATTTAATGCTGCTAAGGCAGAACAGCCAAAACAAATTGGCCTGTGTCTTTTGGGGAGCCTGGAATCTCTTTTGAAGCTTAGAAAGTATATAATTTACTTTTAACACATCTCTGTTTATCTTGATATATCCTATGTACCTTCATCAATATATTCAGTAGGGAAAGTGCATGCATCACTCCCATTTATAATTCAGTGGAACAAGCTAGCTCTCCCAGTGTCAACCACTCTACTTAGCATATTGATAACAAGGGTAGGAAAAAGTCAAATAAATGTATAACTCGGCATTAAGAAAACCACCAGGAAGACAGTCAGAAATCAAAGTTGTTTGTTCAATTGATTATTCATTTTTTTCCTCCCTGGCCACAACTCTTGTTTATGATACTCTTTCCACAGGCTGGAATGGCTTCCCCTGAGAATCCTGAACAACTGATAATTGCTTTGGAACCAGAAGCAGCTTCAATCTACTGCAGGAAACTCCGCCTTCATCAGATGATAGACCTAAGCAGCAAAGGACCCGTCAATGGTTATAACCCAAGTGAGACCATTGGCACTGGCTTTACACCAGGTACAAGACATCTCATCCTACTTTTGTTCAGTGCTCAGCCTCTTTCTGTAAGTCCCCTCTTATCAAAATCATTGATTCTTGTCAAAATAATCTTCAGCAAGATGTCTTCAAAACACTGACACCAATTTAAGTAATAGGATAACCAATAAACCAGATCTATTGTATCATCATCATCATCATCATCACCATTTCCCCAAAACTGGAATTCAAGGAGGCTTACAAAAATGAAAATCAAAAAAGATAATTGAATACATATTACAACTATCCTTTTGTTTTTTAATTTTTATTGGATTTTTAAAAGTATGATTACAAAGAAAAGAAAAAGAAAGACAGTCAGAAAGAGGGGATGCATTGGATATGAGCATGAAGTAGGTGTATAAATTAATATAATCTGATCATTTTTCCAAAACAAACAAACAAAAGAAAAACATTTTCTTAAAGTTGGCATCTATAAAATCCATGACCATGAGTACCTAAAGTAATGAGATCTAACAATAGATAGGAAAAAGTATCTCTTTCCACAATTTTTTTTTTTTGCAACAGTGGGAGCATGCAGGATGCAATTACATTGACTGCTAGTTAAATTCCATTTTTCAGGAATACAATTTTTAATTTAAAAATGTATTTATAAATATTTTTTTCCAGTACAAAATTGATAACATTGTAATATAGCCCACTGAAAAGGGGTAATCAGTCATTGCACATGGCCACATCACATGACATAGGGAAACATTATCAATTTTACATTGCCAATATTTAGCTGATATAGAAAATTTATTTCTAAATAGGTGTGTTGGTATCCAATACACCTGAAACATCAACTTTTGCTGAATCAAATAAAGATTTAAATCTAAAGAAATTTTAGTTTTTGAACCGAGGACAGTATTATATTGGTTGATTTATATAGGCTGATCTAACTCTGCATTCCATTCCATTCCATTCTCATTTCATGAACAATAACTTTCCTTTTGTTTATACAGTGAGGCTAAGTAAAATGTGAAGAAAGTCTAATGTTTCATAGTAGACTACTGTGTGTTTAAAATGATAAAATGCAAGCATTATTAAATGGAGTGGTGAGAGATAACTATTTTAAATACAGACATACTTCCGTTAACAAAGCCTCTGTCAAAGAGGCTCCTTTTTTTAGTCTTTTTACACTTGGCCAGCCTCCTGTTTTTGCTTCTTGTCCTCTGTTTAGCTGGATGCAGGCTGGTCAAGGTGGGCTGGAGAAACCTAGCAGCACACCTGAGGTAAAAGAAATGCAATAAAATTTGAGCCGGGAAAGAAGGGGATTCTGCCTAACCAATCCTACCGTTGCTGTTTGTGCCTGTCTACAACGGACAAAGTAAAGAGCAAAAAGAGACAAGAGAGCAAGCAGATAAACCTTCCTTACAAGCTACTCTCGGCAAGTTAAAAACCACAATCTATAAGATAGACCAGTGGTTCTTGACCCATGGTCCGGGACCCCCTAGGGGCCATGATGTCCTCACAGGGGGTCCACGAAGGCTTGAAGGCTGCTTGGCCCTCCTGCCTGCCTTCAGTGGAGTGGCCATGTGACAGGAGCCAAGGGAAAGGCTGGCTGGATGTTTTGGCCTACACATTCCCATTCAATTCACCGCAGCCACAAACTTGCAGGAAGAAGCAGGAGAAAAAAAATCTTCCCTACCAGTGCCTCTGAGGAAAGGTTTAATGGATGGTGTAATTTTATTATTGTTGTTGCTGCTGTTGTTGTTTTAAATCTTGTGTTCAATCTTGTGGGTCTGTGGCAACAAAAGATATTTAAAGGGGGTCCCTGGTAAAGAAAAGGTTGAGAGCCACTGAGCTAGACCACCGAAATGGAAATCATAAGAAAAGTAGAGACTAATGAAACGGGGGGGGGGGCGGAATGACCCCTGGATGGTTTGTGGAAGAAGCTTTCAAGTACTCTCGAGAAGGTTCAAAATGTTTTTGTTTACTTATCAAGACTTCTATGACCTCATTGTTTCATTTAACATGTGCATATTGTTAGTTTTTTGGGTGGGAAGTTTGCTGAAACATGTTGAACTGTTCTTCTGTTTTATGGTGCAGGAACCTATCCCTATTTTCTCCATGTTATTTTCACCTCTAGTACCAAATTTTCAATTCAGTTAATATTCAGGAACACATCTACTTCATTAACTGAGGTATACCTGTACAATAGTGAGTTTATCTTCCAAACTGGGGAGCAAAAGAGAGGAAAATCTGTTTTTGCCCCCTCCCTTACTCTTTAACCATGCTGGTTTGGGAACAAAAGAGATGGATTGAGTGATTGAATGATAGAAGATATTTTTGTGTTGCCTCCAAGCCTACAAGGGCTCCCAAGGTGATGAACAAATAAAAGCAATTAAAACAGAACAAATATAAAACATTTTAAAAACATAATAAAATAATCTCTAAAAGCTTTCAAAGGAGTCTAAAAACAATCCTAAAATACAGTTTTAAAACAGTTAAAACAAAACAATTTCAAGCAATAAAGACCATTTTCAAGGCCAATTAAAAGATGTCTAGGTTAAAAAAAATACTGTGCCAGATGTTCTTTAAAATGTTTCTGATGTCATAATATTTATCTTGGTGCATGTAATTACAGAATTAGGTACAGCCAGGAAAAGTTACATTTGGGGCTCAGCTAGACAGGAGAATTAATTGTGGAATTAATTGCGGATAGTGCATTACCTGACTATCGCAGTAGTGTTCATTTGTCCCCACAATCCATTTGCAAGAAAGCTATCTGAGTTTGCATTTCACATGGAGCATGCCCGTGAGAAAAGATGTTGGCTGTGAGTGAATTACCTGCCTTATTATCTCCTGAAAAGTTCCCTCCACCCCCCCACCTTTTGCTGTTAAATGAAAGATGCAAAAGAGTTATCTTCTGCTTAAAAACTTTTTTTTGTCCCTGGCAAACAACAATAGTGGCTTTGGCTACTTTGTTGCCAGCAGGCCCGCCCCCACACGTCTGACCAATCACGTTTTTACTTAATGGATGTGCCCCATTTCAATTTGGTTGTTCAAATGGGCTGTTATGCACATTTTGGCGTACTTTTAAAAAAAGATCGCGAGCAACAGCAAAAGCTGTTATTGCGAACTACTTGGAGTTTTCAGCCCCCCTCCTTCCCGATATGGCAGGAGCTCATCTGGACAAAAGGTATTCTGCCCACATTCTTTAAGGATTTTTTCATCATCTAAACAACTCCTTGGACTTCAGTGCCCAAAATCACCCATCCAGCACACCCAAGTTTCCCAAGTTCTGGAATTAGGAGGTACTACTATTTTTTTCCAAATTAACTACAGGTCACCCCTTGTATGCGTGGGGAATACATTCCCAGACTTACTGCAAATACTTGAAAATGCAAGAAGACCTAGGAAAAGCCTTAGAGGGGCCACCTCTAAGTAACCTCTGGCAGATGTTACCATCGAGTCACACTGGAGGACCTAGGAAATGGCTGGAGAGCCATATTTTCGGATGACAGATAATTGAAACTGCGGCTACTGGTCCTGCAAATATGGGGGGAGGGGGCTAGAAATCAGGGAAGCAGAATTTTGAACATGTCAAGGGGTGAAAGCCATAGAGAAATTCTCATGGAAAAGTCCTATTGAAGTAATCAAGCGTTGTACCAGAGCACAACTTCTAGAACATCTGCAGGAGAAAATATCAATGCCAGCAGTCTTCCTGTCAGTGTAAAACCTTTTTTTTTAAAAGCCCTTATTCAGCACTAGTAGTTCTCTGATCCTAATCATCCCTCTTTTCCTGGCTGTCCTGCTGCATGGGCTGTGCCAGGTATATTCCCAAGACACAGAGGTGATAAGGACATAATTTAGAGTCCCCAGAACACAACATTTGAGGACAGCAGTAGGCTTGAGTGTGGTGCTATTCTTTATTGCACAGCAAAGACAGAATATGCTTTGAAAGGATCCCAAATCTTGAGTCATGATCAGTGCTCTACCGTAGTTCTGCCATTTCGGTCATCCTCTCTTTAGCAGCTAGGGCTGGACTGCAGAAATAATCCAACTTGACACCACTTTAATGGCCATGGCTCAACAATATGCAATCCTGGGATTTGTAGTTTGTTGTAGCATCAGAGCTCTCTGACAGAGAAACTACCCTATATGTGAAATGCCCCAGAAGTAGTTGTACACAGAAGAGAGCTCTACTATCCCACCATGTCAGAGTAATGGCAGACATATCCTTATGTGCCATGAGGCACAGAGGGAGCAGAAATAGGAATACATTCTGCACTTCATTTGCCAGGAAGCCGTGAAGTATGGGAAGACTATGTACTTATACATTCAGCCATTTTGAACTGAAGGAAGCGTAAGATAGTGCTGTTTAGAGAGAGAGAGAGAGAGAAGGCTGCTGCCACCCTGCAGAAATAATGCAGTTTGACACTGCTTTAACTATGATGGCTCCATCCTATGGAATCTTGGGATTTGTAGTTTGTTGTTTCTGACACAAGAAGGCTAAATATCTCATAAAATCACAAATCCCAGAATCCCATAGCATTGAACCATGGCAGTTAAAGCGGTCTCAAAATGGATTATTTCTGCAGTGCAGATGCAGCCTAGGATGCTACTCCATACCTGTGCCTTCATCCCTATGCTACTCACAGCAGTGCTGGGAACATACTTGTAGTAATGTGTCCAAGAATCCTGATGAAATCTACAAATGCAAATTCTTTAAATATCCCCCTTTGCTGGAAAAATGAAATGTTTGGGGAAAGACAGGGTTATCAAATGGCTAGAGAGTCAAACTGGGACCAAGTCCCA
The DNA here is from genome assembly GCA_030847615.1 of Gambelia wislizenii. NCBI lineage: Eukaryota > Metazoa > Chordata > Lepidosauria > Squamata > Crotaphytidae > Gambelia > Gambelia wislizenii. The sequence goes on along the minus strand of JAUMIR010000003.1, from coordinate 92,315,250 downwards.
CTTTTTGGTTGACTAAGTGTGTGGTCTTAGGCAAAACATTTCTCAATTTCCTCTCTGTGAAGTAAAAATAACCATGACTTCCTTTGTTGACACTCAATATAGGAAGAACTATAAAAACAAATTAAAACTGTCTGTAAATGATCAATAAAAGCAAAGCTATATGACTGCAAAATACATTTTTGGCAGTTGGTCTTGTACAGCTTCAACATAACCAAATGGGAAATTTCTAAGAAATGAATTGAAAACTATATTGACTAACCAAATGTAGTCAGCATTATAAATGCACTATACTATATTTTCCTTATATTTAGCTCTCCAGACTTTGCTTTTTTTCAACAGAACAGATTGGACACAGTACACTCCCATTCATGTAGGTGGGGCTTGACAGAAGACTGTTTGGATGGATTGTGTCCATTACTTCATATCCCACTGAATGTGTTTTCACTTCCTTCCAACACCCCGTTACCATGTTATTTCTAGTTTCAGATGTGTGGCATGATTTCATATTATTTTGCTTATGAAACATAGCACAGTTCTATTTTACTTAGAAATAACTCCCTTTGACTTCAGTGGGGCTTATTTCCAGGTAAGTGGGTAAAGGATTGCAGCCTTAGAATATTAATAGATTGCATGTGTGGTTTCTTACACAGCATCTTCTTTGCAAATTCATATAGGACATTTTATATAAGTATTAACATATAGGACATTTTATATATGTTGCAAGATGTAGTTGCTATTAGAATGTATTTTATTACTCTTATAGTTAACGTTTTCCTTGATTTATACATGTTTGTTTGTGTATGCATGATAAGGCAACCCTTTCCTTCAAAGAAATCTAAGTAACAAATAGATTCCATATCTATAGCTCTTTAGGGTAGTAATGAAAATAACTATCTGAAGGTGGAGACTTATACTCAAAGATTTATCATGGTGATATTCAGTATGAGACTAAGGCCAAATCCACACTACATGAATAATCCAGTTTGAAACTGGGTTACTTGCCATGGCTCTTCCCTGTGGAAACTGGGATTTGTAGTTAAGTGAGGCACCAGCACTCTTTGGCAGAGAAGCTAAAGACCTTGTAAAACTACAAATCCCAGGATTCAGTAGCAAGGAGCCATGGCAAATAATCCAGTTTCAAACTGAATAGTTGTGTGGATTTGGCCTAATTTTCAGGAACTCTCCAAGCCTTTTCCTTGTCAGCATTAATCTTGGGGGGACAGACTGTAGCTCAGTGGTAGAGTACGGTATATTGGTTGTTGTTGTTGTTGTTGTTGTTGTTGTTGTTTTCCCTCCAGAAGTTCCTGTCTTCACTCTCTGGCATCTGTAGCTTAAAGGGATCAAATTTAATGTGCTGGAGAGGGGGAAAACTTCTCAGCTCTTGAGTTCCCAGAGAGCTTCTGCTAGAGCTAGGGGGAGAAATTGTCTGACCCAGTCAGCTTCCTATATTCTTAATTCTCTGTGAAATAACCCACCATATCTTCCTAAAATATTTATGTCAGTATCACAAATCCAGTGCCATCCATACTTAATACAAATTTATTTGGCCAACTTTAGATTCTCTGCCTACTGTGCCCTCTGCTGGCAAGAAAAGCATATTATATGATTCTAGTAAAAATCTCGTTTTAGTTCATATAGTATTAATAGTCATCAGCCACTAGCAGAGCTTTTTGAAATCTATTCTTAACAAAATAATTAATGGAATATCTACAAGTTAGGCTTGGAGGTTTTTATTAGGACTAAAGCTTAACAAAAGGATGACTAGATGACTTTCCATTTTCTTGTGTTTGCTTCCTGCTAGATAATGTATTGTTTGTTCATGCGTTCTGATAATCATTGTCTCTCCTTCACCAAATAGCTAAAGAACACATTCGACGTAACCGTCAGAGCCGTACCTTTTTGGTTGAAAATGTCATAGGAGAGATCTGGTCTGAGTTGGAAGAAGGTAATGTCCTTTCCTTTGCTCCAGCTGGTTTCCACTTTGCCAGAACTAGTGCCTTCTTTAAAGACAATCAGAGCAGCTGTAGCCTAAAAGCACCTTTCTGTCTGGCTGCTTTGGTGGCCTTAGGATCCAGAAGGTTGCCTGCTATTAACAGATGAAACCAAACACAAAAAACAAAACTAGAAAATGTTGCTAAGCAATTTGCTTCAAAGAAATGTAGATAATTATTTTAAGGCAGCCTGGTAAATACATGTACAAATGGAATCCTTGCTCTGCATGCCCAAACTCTTCTTCCTCCTTGCCACCTACAACCTGTTGACTCCCTGACATCCTGCTACCTCTTGTTTGCATTCCTGCAATGCATTATAGGCACAGCTACCTTTGAAAGTGGGCCAGACAACATTAGCTGATCCAGGATGGGGCAGTGAGATTGTTCCTAGGCACTGTCTGAAACAACCATATTATACTTTGTGATTTGCAGTGGCTTCCAGTCCGTTTCCAAGGTCCATTCAAAGTAATGATGGAAACTTCTAAGGGGCTTGGGCAAAGGATAGCATCCTGCCATATATTCTTACCTGGGTCTTGATACTGTAATCAGAGCTTGAACAGCTGAAGTGGGTAGCTACTCAGGTAGAATCTCCAAATGGTTAGTGTCTTCCATCTCGTGGGACAGTAAATCTGTTTCAGGTTTCACTCTGAACACTGAAGAAGCTATCCAAGGAGCTAGACCTATTTTAGCAAAAGGGTTCAACACCTTTGGTAGATCTGTTAGTGTTTGGACTAAAACTCAAGAGTGGATTCACCACTCTATTAACATGGATGCCTTGTTGGGGGGCTTTTGGGTTGCAACACCCCAATTGTGGATGCCCTCTACATATGGGCTCACATACATTAGGATCGCCTCAGCACCAGGTCAAAACCTTTTACTTTCCTAACCTTTTAAATATAGTCGGACCCCTGTATCTGCGGGGGTTTGGTTTCCAGACTTACCACAGATACTGGAAACCACAGATAACAGTGAATGTCATTGAAAATAATTGGACTTCCAGCTTAAAACACCATAGAGTTGCCTTGGAGGACCTAGAATATGTCGAGAGGACACCTTTCTAGGCATTTTATAGGAAGAAATTATGGTATGTGTTTCTCTTTTTGTGTCCTGTGGATAACTGAAACCATGGATATTGATTCTGCAGATACAGGCAACCGACCGTAATGCATTTTAGATCTTGAAGCAAATTGATCCTTTCCCTCACTGAGTTTCAGTGCTGATTTTATCTGCTCTGTGATTGTTTTTATGGTTGATTCTGAAGAACATGGTTCTTTAGGATGGTATAGAAAGGGCACAAACAATCAAGCAGCAGTCCATTCAAACCTAGAAGAGAGAAAAGGACAGAGTATGGGTGAATGTCACTGCTATATTTTGTTCCACATGCAGGAAATGGCAACATTCCTACTTAGCTTTAGAATTGTAGGGTAGGAATCAGATGTGGCTCCATAGCTGTGATCATAGGAAAGCAGTGGCAGCAGTTGGGGGTAAGAAACACTCAAAAAGATAGTGAAGTGCCATTTGCTATTTTGCTTTCATCCAGGAACAACTACTAACATATAAATAAAAGCATAGCATCTTCCAGAAAAAGAGAAAAATGCTCATAAATATACATGTCTTTATTCAGCTAACATTTCAGCTAACATGTAAATAGCCTTATAAAGTCACACACTTTTTTTTTTTTTAATGTAGGTAACAATCCACTCTGTCTATCCCATAGTTGCAATCTTAAGATGTGTGCATTTAACCCTGCTGATGTGTTAATATTACAAGTGTTCCTTTTCTTATCAGTCTTTTCCCATTCTTCTTTAGACAGTAACTTAACACACGTAATTAAAGATATTCATAGCATTCAGGTAGAAATGTTCAATCAACATTATCTATATTTTTGTCAAGAACAAAAATATATGATTTGATACTAATACAAGCTGCACTTTGCTATTACTCTTGTTCTAACAGGTGACCGTTACATAGTTGTTGACAGTGGGGGAGGAACTGTTGATGTGACTGTCCATCAGATCAGATTACCTGAAGGACACCTGAAAGAACTCTACAAGGCAACAGGTAGAGCTGCATTCCTCACTCTCTACCAACTTCAGACTATTTTAATAGTGGAATAATTCAATAAATGTTGAATACTCTGTTCTGGACTTCTTGTTGCCTTTTATCATTCCATTCCAGGTAATAACAACAACAATGATAACAACAACAATAGTAATAATATTTATTTCCTACCTGCCTCTCCATGTGGATTGAGACAGGGAACCACAAGAAATAATGCAACACATATAAAACCATATATTTATATTTATAAATCTCTCTCTCTCTCTCTCTCTCTCTCTGGCTTTTCTTCGCAAACAAAGATTCAGGAAGGACTCATCCCGTGCCTTCTGCAAGTGCGCTGATGACTAAAAAGGCCAATCCGAAATAAACAAGTCCGGTTGCAGAAAGCTCAGCAGAAGGTCTCCTTGGATGATGTTTCTGGATTGTGATTCTTTCTGCGTTGTCGTTTCTCTTCAAGACTTGTTCGGCATGAGTTCTCAAATAAGGCTGCAGCATTGTGGATAGTGCGTCTCCATGCCTTGCCTCCCGATGTGAGGCCATTGTTGGTGATCAATTTGGCCGAGCCTGAGATATTGTTTCAGGGAGTCCTTGTATCGCTTTTTTGGAGCGCCCCTCTTACGCTGACCTGTGGCGAGTTCACCGTAGGGTACTATTTTTGGGAGGCGATGGTCCTCCATCCTAGAAATGTGCCCTTCCCAGCGCAGCTGTGTTCTCAATATCATGGCCTCAATGATATGGTGATCCCTACTTGCTCAAGGAGAGCAACATTCATCACATAGTCAGTCCAGTGTATATTTAGGATTGTGTGTATAAAGCGCTGATGAAAGCGTTCAAGGAGTCATAAGTGTTGGCGATAGGTTCCCCATGTTTCAGACCCGTAAAGGAGAATAGACAGTACAATGGCTAAAACATATATAAAAGCATATGAAATTAATACATATTAAATCCATCAATAAACATCATTGATCACTTTAAATAAGTGATCATCAATAAACACTTTAAAACCATAATTTTAAAATAATGTGGATAGGCCTGCCAGAAGAGACTGGTCTTTACTGCGGATTTAAATCCAGACAGTGTCTTGAGTTGATAAATCTCTTCTGGCATGTCATTCCACAGTTTGGGGGCAGCCAAAGAAAATGTCTTCTGGGTAATTAATAGTCAGACTAGTTTTTGCTAACTGTCTCGCAGAGGATCTGAGTGTACAAAGTGGATTATATGGAAGAAGGCGATCCTGTAGGTAACCTGGACCCAAACCATGCAGGGCTTTAAAGGTAATAACCATCACTTTGTATTTTGTCCAGAAACAAATTGGCAGCCAGTGAAGTGATTTTAATATTGGTGTAATATCATCACTCCTAGATGTACCAGTAACCAATCTGGCTTCCATGTTTTGAACTAATTGAAGTTTCTGAAGATGTTACACAGGTAGCCCAATGTACAGTGCATTGCAGAAGTCCAGCCTTGAGGTTACCAGTGTGGGCACTACCGTCTTTAGGCCCTTCAGTTCTCGGATAAGGTGTATAAATCCATTCTCCAGTTCAAAGAATGGTTGTTAACATACAAGACATTTTTTTTATATAGACCTGGTAGATATTCTGCTTGCCCCCTCTACTTACAGTAATGACCTCTGGAAATTATCCAGTTCAAATGCATTTTGTATTTAACAAGCCATTTTTACATATTAGCTCATGTAACAATAATATAGCCCCTAAGTATTCAGTTCACAGTGCAAGACACACACACAAAATGACATAAAGGAATCTAGTATCACCTTTGAAACTAACTGGAAAAAAGGAAATTTCTAGCATAAGGTTTCATGGACACAGTCCACTTCTATGCAAGTGAATGCTTGCAGTGAAAGACAAGTTTATTCTGACAAACCAAGATGGCTGCCTGAGGAGGTCTTCCATTTTTTCACCGTATCCAGCTGTTTCTTCTCTATAGTGTGAACTTAGGAGCGCCTCGTGTATATATGAGCAGGGCTGTGTGAAGTACGAAGAGGTATATGGATTGCTGCCACTTGAAATGAGAGATAGAAAATCAGTGTGAGTGCCTGGGGATAGAATGATGGCTCCCTTATCCAGCTCACTGCCCAAAATATGAACCAGAAAACATTTTCCTGTATTATTTAATGACAGAATCGTAACAGCCCAAGTCTTTAGTAAAAAGTAACTCGGTGAGTTACTTTTCTTGATTGCACTAACAGGAACTAGATCAGTTTAAAAAACGTAACATTCCAAGCTCTGCCTCTAGACTTAGGAGATTTTCAGACAGCCTCTTGCCACGCAAACAGCCTCCGGAGCAGTAATGAGGCTGCTGCGCAGCAAGGGGTCCATTTTGGACAACGCCATTTCTCTCTCGGCGTTGTCCATGACTGTTGCGACTAGCATTGGAGGCGGCCGCGCTGTTTTTCACTCATGGAAGTTGACAGTCACGGACGACGCCGAGAGAGAAACGGCGTCGTCCAAAATGGACCCCTTGCCGCGCAGCAGCCTCGTTACTGCTCTGGAGGCTGCTTGCGCAGCAAGAGGCTGAAAGAGGCGTCTGAAAATCTCCTTAGTCAAACTTTGGTGAAACCTACTAAAATCAGTGGGTTGGTTCCAGTTATTACAATACCTTATTTAAAACCACTGAAATCAGTGGGAATAAATTTGTCATGACAAACTGAAACCCCATGGATTTAAATGAATTTACTTTAAGTATGACAAAATCTGGAACCAGACAAGTGGGACTTAGTCCTAATTTCAGTGGATCTACCATAAGTATAATTATATCAGAATCCAACTGAATATGTTTCTGTGGTTATTTAGAATGCACATTGCAATTTTAATATTTGGGTCAATATATACCACTCCTTAAGCAATACTTTCTATTAATGAGACCATTTGTTTCTGATGCAGGTGGGCCACATGGTTCCTTAGGGGTAGATTATGAATTTGAAAAACTTCTGTGTAAAATATTTGGAGAAGATTTTATTGAACAATTTAAAATCAAGCGACCTGCTGCCTGGGTTGATCTGATGATAGCCTTTGAATCCCGCAAGAGAGCAGCAGCCCCAGACCGGACTAACCCACTCAACATTACTCTGCCTTTCTCATTCATTGACTACTACAAGAAATTTCGAGGTCACAGTGTGGAACATGCCTTAAGGAAAAGCAAGTAAGTTGAAAATTAACTCTATCCATTTACCTGACGGTAAGTACCACCAGACTCAGTGGGACTTACTTACTTTTGAGTACACGTGTAAGATTATTCTGTAAAAGACAGTCTTGTGTTCTTTGCCACACAGAAACAAAAGGATTAAATCAAAATAATTTCCCCATGATATGCATGTGAGCTTGTATTGTATTCATCAGCCATTTCCTCTGCATGGATGGTTCTCTTCTCCTCTCCCTTATTCTCTCACTGCATAAAAATGTTTCATTTATCATGAATTATGCACTGTTTACCTCAGCTTTTGATAATGTAAGCAGTCTCAAGGTCATATAAGAAAGATGTGACACCAGATTCTAAAGACTCCTTTTCCAACGAGCTTTTTGAAAGATCATCTTCCATTAGGAAGTCATAGACATAACATTATGGTAGCTAAATAGTGAATGTTCACTACAGAGTAATACCACTTTGATAGCAGTTTAACTGCCATAGCTGCATCCTACAGGATACTGTGATTTGTAGTTTGGTGAAATACTTGGGATACTCTGCTGGAGAGCTCCAAGCTAATCTTTAACATGAGGCAACATTACTTTAGAAGCCAACTGTCTTCCTATGTCTTCTTGCAGTGTGGATTTCGTGAAATGGTCATCACAAGGAATGCTGAGGATGAGTCCAGATGCAATGAATGCACTCTTCAAACCCACCATTGATGAAATTATAAAACATCTCAGTAAGTAGGGAGCAATGAAAATTCAATTTCAGTTCATTTTTAATCAGAATGCACCAATATTTGCAAAATTTGTATGTGGGAGAAAGCAAAGCTTACAGATTTGCCTATCTCTTTTTTTGGGGGCATGATTTTCTATCATTGCTTTTCTTGTTTGATAAAGACTAAGCATTCAAAATTCAGACCGTCCCTTCGGGAGCATATTGCTCGCTCATGTTCAGCTTCTGGTCTGCTAGTACAAGTGAAAGGGATCTAGGATTCTTAGTAGACCACAAGCTGAACATGAGCCAACAGTGTGATGCGGCCGCTAAAAAAGCCAATGCAATTCTAGGCTGCATCAATAGGAGTATAGTATCTAGATCGAGGGGAATCATAGTACCACTATGTTCTGCTTTGGTCAGACCTCACCTGTGTCCAGTTCTGGGCACCATTAGAAGGATATTGACAAGCTGGAATATGTCCAGAGGAGGGTAACCAAAATGGTAAAAGGTCTGGAAACGAGGCTCTATGAGGAACGGCTTAGGAAACTGGGTATGTTTAGCCTGGAGAAGAGAATATTGAGGTGATAAGATGGTCATGTTTAAATATTTGAAGAGATTGTCATATTGAAGATGAAGCAGGCTTGTTTTCTGCTGCTCCAGAGATTAGGACATGGAGCAATGGACTCAAATGACAGGAAAAGAGATTCCACCTGAACATTTTGGAAGAACTTTCTGACAGTAAGAGCTGTTCAGCAGTGGAATACACTGCCCCAGAGTGTGGTGGAGTCTCCTTCTTTGGAGATGGCTAGATGGCCATCTGTTGGGAGTGCTTTGATTAGGTATTCCTGCATGGCAGGGGGTTGGACTAGATGGCTCTTGTGGTCTCTAGGATGACAGGCCTCAGATTTTTGTCTTGAAATAACAACCACTTATAATGAGTGTTTCAGTTCAGCTCCACCTTGGCTGTTTCTCTTGAGTCACTAAGATATTTCTATGAGTACAGTCGGACCCCTGTATCTGTGGGGATTCAGTTTCCAGACTTACTACTGGACTTTTTCAGATGCCTCGTACCGCACAAGCAGCCTCTGGAGCAGTAACGAGGCTGCTGCGCAGCAAGGGGTCCATTTTGGATGATGCCATTTCTCTCTCGGCGTCGTCTATGACTGTTGCGGCTAGCATTGAAGGCGGCCGTGCTATTTTTCACTCACGGAACCGTGAGTAAAAAATAGCGCGGCTGTCTTCAATGCTAGTCGCAACAGTCACGTACACCACCGAGAGAGAAACAGCGTCGTCCAATATGGACTCTTTGCCGCGCAGCAGCCTCGTTACTGCTCCGGAGGCTGCTTGCGCGGTAAGAAGCATCTGAAAAAGTCCACTGATACTGGAAACCATGGATAACAATGAATCCTATTAAAATAAAGGACTTTTGGTAAAAACATACACTAGAGTTGCATTGGAGGACTTAGAAGATCCTCAGGCATTTTCTCTCTGAGTATTTTCTCACTAGGCATTTCCCAGCACAACTCTATGGTATGTGTTCCCTATTTTGCATCCTGCAGATAAGTTAAACTGCAGATATTGGTTCTGAACATGCAGAAGTCTGACTTTTATGTGAATTCTGCAAATTATAAACAACAACCAAGAGAGGAACCACCAGTCTTGATTCTGCTAGGTATTCAGGTTCTGATTCTGCTGCTTCCCCACCCCCACCCCCACTCCAAAATCTGGAAAGAAACTAGAGGAAACATGCAGATTGATGGTATAATCTAGCCAAAGGTATTGTATTTCACTACCTACTGATTCCAAAGTTAAAGTAGTATAGAATACAGTGCTCAGATAGTAAACATGGAGTAACATTGAGACCACAGTTAGATGTTTGACCTGATTTAATAGCTATTTACTTGCACCTCCACCAGGATTACGGTGCACATGCTTACAATGACATAGACCAAAACAGCAGGTCTGCAACCATTATGCCTGCCTTCTTCATCGCAGCCCTCAGCACCTGGCTCCATTGCTCTCCATGTGCTTGGCTGAAAGTTTGAAGCAGGCTGCTATACACATTCTGCATAATTTTTAATCACATGAGGATTTGAACACTGAAATAGGAGTCCTGTCTTCATGAAATCTAGAAAATTATAATTCTTGACAGGACAAGAATTTCTAACAGAAAACCTGCTCTTACAAAACATCTGTGAGGCTGAGACCCTGTCACTATTCTGGTTGGTAATATTTTGACAATCTTGCACAATGGTCCATCTGGTTTATCGCTTGTACTATTTCGTAGACAACTTGTTAGTTTTCTCCCTGCTGCATACAATTATGTAACTTTCTGTGCAATTGTTGTTGTTGTTGTTGTTTTATTGCATTTTGGAACTTTTGGTGAAAATTTGTAGGGCTTTCCATACCCAAAATTATTTTGTGCAAAGTGCAGTGTTTTGTTCACCCCCCTCCCCCGCAGTACTTTGCACAAAATATGTGCAAAATAAGTTTTCATGGGGGAGGGCACCAAAAATGCAAAAAAAGCTGTATTTACACTGTCAAACAGGGATGAAAAACCTGAGGAAAGTTCTCTTTAAACACACACACACACACACACAGACCTCAACATGTCAATACACCCTTTCTTTCTGAGGACAAGAAAATTTGCAAATATATTTTACATCCCTAATGGATAATAATTTCTGTTTGCTAAACACTAAGTTATCAGTAGTGGTGGAGAAAGAAAAGTCATCTTTGATATTGTTTTTCCTTATTTCATTAACACATGGAACCAAACTGGCCTTTAAAACCCTTCATCTGATGCCTATCTATAAAAAAAAAGTTTCACATGGTTAATGTGCTGATTAAATGTGCAGCCCTAGGTCTCATTTTATAATTACTGTATTCTTTGGAAACAGAAAACATTATTTGATGTGGGAAAAACAGCTTGATGTGCCAAAAGGGGTCTGAGGCCAGACTTCAAGCCCAACCCAATGCCACCTAGATGCTTTGAACTGACAACTTCTGTCAGCCAGTGATCAGGGATGATAGGCATTATAGTCCAAATATCTGGATAGCCACAGGTTGATTAAGGATGCTTTAAGCCAAAAGATTTACTACAGTGCCATAGTCCAATATGTGAAGAAGCATCTGGCCCCGTCTGATTCATTTGCTCTTCCATCTTGCATACAGGTGCGCATACACAAACACACACACTTGCCTTTTTGATGGCATTCTTCTCATGAGATTTGTTTAAAGATTTTGTCATTAGAATTTTTACTGGTTGGTCCTCCTAAAATATATTGTTTTTCTGACCTGTGGAATTTCTCTCTCTGCTAAGATGATCTATTTGAGAAGCCTGAAGTAACTAATGTGAAGTTCCTGTTCCTGGTGGGTGGATTTGCTGAAGCTCCACTACTTCAACAAGCTGTCCAGAATGCCTTCGGTTCCAAATGTCGAATCATCATTCCACAAGATGTAGGCCTCACTATCTTGAAGGGAGCAGTGCTTTTTGGACTAGATCCTGCTGTCATTAAAGTGCGCCGTTCCCCCCTGACCTATGGGGTGGGGGTCCTGAATCGTTACGTGGAAGGGAAACACCCTCCAGAAAAGCTGCTAGTTAAAGATGGCACCCGCTGGTGCACCGATGTCTTTGACAAATTTATCTCTGCTGACCAATCAGTGGCTCTCGGTGAGTCGGTGTCACGCAGTTATACTCCCGCTAAGCCTTCGCAGCTGGTCATCGTGATCAACATCTACAGTTCAGAACATGATAATGTCAGTTTCATCACGGAGCCAGGAGTGAAAAAGTGTGGCACGCTCCGTCTGGATCTCACAGGAACTGATATCAATGTGCCAAGCCGGAGAGAAATCAAAACACTAATGCAGTTTGGGGACACTGAGATTAAGGCCATGGCAATCGATGTTGCCACCTCGAAAAGTGTCAAAGCTGGTATTGACTTCCTAAACTACTAATTGATATTCCTTCCTTCCCGCCTGTTATTTCAATGCTGTTTCCTCATTTTTCATGTGTCGCCAAGTGGACTTGAGTTTTAGTTAGATAGATAAGGATAGCCATTGAAAGGGAGCGTCATACATTTTTGTTGGTGGTGGTCTTGAAATCATCTATTTAAGATTCCAAATATATGCTTATAAGGTGCTAAATGTGGAAACTGATAACCCCAAATGGCTAATTACCTAATGAGAATTAGTCATGTAATATTACTGCCCTCTTGATTAGGAAAATAAATGCTCTACTTGAAGTATTTCATACATTCTGAATTTAGGGCCCAAACTAGCAAAAGCTGGTATCTCTGGCCTTATATTTGCAAGCTGTGTCACTGATATCCGTAGCCAAAATCCAACTATTGATCCTAAATAGAGTAGATCCTTTCTTTCTTGGTGCATCATCTCAGGAGCCCTAGCAGGTTAAGAAGCTATGAATACATATTTAAATATAGAAATAGAATAAATTTAAATCAGTGGAAATTTGGTGAGCCAGCACTTCTGTAACTGCCATTGATTCATTGGGTTTAATCTGAATCTAGGCCACTGAGATGGCTTAAAAGAGCAGAATGTCATTTGCACAGCACTGCAGTGCCATTTTTTTTTTAAAAAAATATTTACTGCTGCTGTTGTTAGTATGAGTGGCCGTTTATAAGCATTTGGCAATTTTAAAATCACACCTCCCCTATTTGTACATTTTAATATCACTTCTGGATTTTAAAACATATGGCTTTTCATTTGAAGATAGTAGTGAAATGGAAAGTTACAGTCGGGGTTTAGAAATTGCCCTTCTGTGTTAACAAAGTATATTTGCTTATTGCACATAATCAATTTGTTTCTTTTTTACAAAATTTGAAGCCATAAAAAATATTTGATAGGGATTCTACCTGTTTAAGGACAGTTTACTCAATTAAGCGACTCATTGAATTTCCAGAATATTTCTGAAACAAAGAAGATATTTTATTTAATGTGTAGATACTGTCCACATACATCATAGTAGTCAACATGAAAGGAAAGGCATTTCCTCCATTCCAGTAGGAGAGAAAATAGATGCTGCTTCTAAAGATGGTGTTTACCACCTGCAATTTTTAGAAGAACAAGTATCTGAAAAAAGAATATGCTGGCTGAATTAATTGATTAGATGTTTCAGCCATTGTATTTGCATGTACCATTGGAAAGAGACATTTGGCAAAAGTTCAATGGTGTTCATATTTCAATGGTGTTCATATTTCAACCTTCTGCAGTATGTAGTGTTTTATTTATTATTACCTACTTCCAGCTAGCCAATAAATAGCTAATCATCTTGCAAGATGTTAGTTACGGTAGTAGAAGTCAGCCAGAGAACATCTCTGAAGAGCAAGGTATATAAACTCTAAATAAATAAACCTCTGTGCTCATGTTGGAGAAAGGAAAGGGTCATTTTCATTACCTCTCCTATATGTGTCTGTATAGGGCAATATTACTGTATTGAAATCTGATGTAAGAAAAGTAACATCTTTCATTGGACCAACACAGTTGTTTGTTGAAGAAAAAAAACTATATGACATTTCAAGTTATTCAGAATTCTTCAACAGGTGCATATGCAAATGCACAGTGGTTATTAAATCCACAACAGTATACTGAACCAGTTGCTTGTCGTGAATTTGCATTCACAATGTCTGCCTTCCCTTCCCACCCACACCCTTGAGGTAACTGCATATCCAGTGTTGTACACACAGGTAGTCTCCTCTGATGAAATTTGCCATGTCTAGCTTTCCCCCCTTGCCTGACTTCTCATCTTTGTGACAAGCTATGTCAGGAAGAAGCTCAAACTTGCTGCCTGTAAACATTGCTGCCTGTAAACATAGGCTGAAAAGCAGGGAAGAACAGCAGACCAAAGTTAAGCCATGTTGTGTCTGGCCAGAAGAGGGAGCAAAGACATCAGCTCTGGGTATCATTTGAATGGCTTCCAAGAGGCCAGATAGAAGATGCCATACACCAAGGGAACATCTTGTTTGAGCACTGCCAGCTTCAGAACTATCAAAAGTAGTAGGTGACAAATTTGATCTCTTCCAAGTGTGAATGAGAACAGTTGGACACCAAATGACACACGAGAGATGTGCAGACATGTAGGCATGCATGCGTGCACACACACAAGTAATTTCAACTATGGCAAGATGAAGCTGCCTCTGCAGAACTACTGGTTTCTCTGGAGTGGCACACGATCTACCAAATCTCACTATTATCACAGGCAAATCCACCAAATGTAATAGGAGTGGCTTGCTAGAAATTCACTTCTTCACTTGGAAGGTCATTCTGGACTCATAATACATAGTCCAATACTGTGTCATTTAAAGTTGCATTACAAGGCTGCAGGTGCATAGCCAGTGCCAGGAACATTGGATTTGATGCCAGTCTATCCACCCACCCCCATTGAAGCAGCAGAGATGTATGCTGTTTCTGGCTGGAAAAAGCTGTCACTTTTCAAAACACTTGGACAAAAACCATTGTCACCCACTAAAATCCATTGTGCTTTCAAGAACTCAGAAGACTAATTGTTTAGTTGAATGCTTTTCCTGTTAGCTATGCATGAGTGAAAAGCCATAGAATCTCTTTATTTTAAAAACCTCAGATTCTTTATCACTTAAATATTTTAGGTATGTACTGTGTAAAGATTTTAAATTCTCAGTAGAGAATTTAAGAAAGGGGCTCCTTGCATTATATCCATTATATAGTTCCCTGATAGAATGTGAATATGCTTTGCTTAATAAACTTTCAAAGGGATGGACCAGATAAAGACAGTATCTCACTTACTGTTCCTTGAATAATTATTCCATTGGAATAATAAAAAAGAAAGTGTGCATGCTGGCACTCTCTTCTTCTTTTCTTTTTCTTTTTATCCTGCTCACTGTGCCTCTAAAGGCAAATGTATAGTTTGGTTTTCTAGCTCAATTAATATGTGGCCTTCCATAGTTTACAAATAAGCAACTCTGTAGGATGAGCTATGAACAAACTCATTTGATGTATATACAATATTTAAATATTGTACAGATGCTTTCTTTCTAAAGTGCTATTTTCTTGTACAGAATGGTCTTTATCTCTGTTGATTTGCATTCAGTTGTTAATTTTAAATAACATAGTTTCTCAGTCTTCTTCATTAATTATAGGCTTTTAAAGTTGGCAAGATATGTAATGCACAAAGCTGATCTTATAATAAGGGGAGGGGAGTGTCAGAATGCCAGACAATACCACATTCTTCTTCTTGCTATGCAAATAATAGCATGCAGACACACTGCTGGGTGTTTAATTCTTTTCTTTCTTTTAACTTTTAAATGCACAATGCTGTTTGAAGGAATGCTTTGGAATAGGTCATTCTGCAGAGTTTTACCCTCCCATGTGGAAGCTAGGCAATCATTTCCACATTTTTTACACCAGATGAACTCCAGTTGCAAGACACATGTTTTATTTCTGCTATATTTCTTTTTGCTAAACTAGACTATAGGCCACCAGCCACACCTAGGTAGCCCACCAGAAGCTACCTATAAACATGCTGCCTTTTGTTGTCTGACCATTAATACAGAAATAGGGATTGTCACCCTGTGTGACTAGTGAGTTGCAGGACGTGCATGCCTGGACTCCCTAAAACTACAAAACTCACGACAAGTTAAAAAGACATCAACATGGATATCTCAATATGTAATCGCAACAGTGATGGTTTCCTGGTCCAACAGGAAATAGACTTAGGACTTTTTCAGATGGGGTTTTGCAATGCTAGCAGCCTCGTCCCTGTTGTGAGGCTGCTGCACTGCAGGGCATCCCTTTCGGATGACGCTCTCCCCTGCCGATCCTCTGCCGATACTGTTGCATAACTGCTGGGACGCTGCAGCGCCATATTTGGCGCTTTTCTAATCACGATCAACTTTCGTGATTAGAAAATCGCCAAATATAATGCTGCAGCGTCCCAGCAGTTATGCAACAGTATCGGCAGGGGAGAGCGTCATCCGAAAGGGACACCCTGCAGCGCAGCAGCCTCGCAACAGGGATGAGGCTGCTAGCGTTGCAAAGCCCCGTCCGAAAAAGTCCTAAGCGTCTCCTTTTAGTCTGACACACCTTCCATTGAATCATGCCATGCAATCTACTTTCCAAATAGAAAGATGATTGCTGCTGCTTGGAAGTCCACTAAGTCAGGACTTGCAATAGCTGTCTGATTTTTGACTTTTCCTAGCCTAGCAATTGCCTCTGAATAACACTTGTTCCACTTCTTGTAGCAGCAGCTACAGCAGGTTGACAGGAGGTGCTTCAGAATAAGTGTAGGGCCAAATTACAACACAGTCCTATACATGTCTACTAAGAAGCAAGTCCTGCTGAGTTCAGTGGGGCTTACTCCCAGGTAAGTAGATAAAGGACTGCAGCCTTGATTACTGGCTTTGACATCCTAAGGGGTCTGTAAATCTACCATCCTCCAGATGGTTAAGAATAGGCCTCCTATTACATGAATCCCTAAACTATTGTGACCAGAGGCTGTGAAGTCCCTTCTCCTAAAATGTTTACACACAACCCTGGTGAGTAAAACAGAAATGGAGCAATTTATCTGTGTTAGGGAGCATCTCCAGAGACATTTCCCATCCTTCAGCCAGGATCTAATGGTGTACCTCTGGATTCTACTGTTTCTGCCAGCAGAATTGGGACTCTTCCCCTTCTACTCAGAGCCCTCCGTGACACTGAAAACCTGTTCAAAAGACTTCCTTTGGCCCTCTGATGAAGGTTTTTAGGCATATAGGGGCTGTAGCCAGGAAAGACATTTTTTTGTTTTTTGTTATGTACTTCCAAGTCAACTCCAACTTAGGGTAAACATATCGCAGGGTTTACTTGGCACGATTTATTGAGAGATTTTTTCATTGCCTTCCTCTAAGGCTGAGAAGGGGATCACTTGCCAAAGGTAACCCAGTAAGTTTCTGTGGCTGAGCAGGGATTTGAACCTTGGTCTCCTGAAGTCCTAGTCCAATGTCCAAACCAGTATACCACACTGGCTCTCTAGGGATAGTGATGCCCTCTCCCAATTCTGGTGGCGGAAACAGCAGAATCCAGCAGAAGAACATGGTTGGATCTTGGCCTTTATTTCTGTGCTGGGCATTCCTTATCTTTTAGAGGGAATAGTTAAATGCCATCTTTTCCTGTGCATGCCCAATCTCTTCTTGGATGGTTCCAGAGTATTGGCCCTTCATGGCAGCAATGAATAGGTATGGTGCTGTTATTCTGTTTTTCTGTACTCTTAACTGTTTTTCCTCCTTCTGGCAAGAAGAAAGGCAGAAGCAACGGTGAGAAAATACAGGAGGGTTCCTAATGGAAAGCAACAACACTTGGAAACCCTGCCCACAACATTCTGCAAATAAGGCAGAGCAAATGTATGATATTTAGAAACATTTTTTTCTTTGTGTTATCTAGAATAAACCACCTCATTTGGTTCTGCTCACATTATCCCAAAGGTTGATTAGAGTCACCAGTTTTCCATTTAGATAACTTGTTCAAACCCTTAGTATGTTAAATTCCCCTTTATGTTTTCTTACATGAGAATGTTTATACACTAGCTGGTGTTTATCCTTTACTTCTTCTTCTTTTTTTTTTTTTAAAGATGGGGTGTTTCCCAGGTTTATTAATTAGAAACATGATCCCACTATCTGTAGCAAATAACACTATAAAGAAAATATTAAATTATTTAATATTTATCTTCTCTAAGCAAAAGTATCTAAGCCTTTTAAGTGTAATCTTGTCTTCATAAATTCCTTTTTTGAATGTCTGATCAAAATAGGTATCATTCCCAAGCTGGAAACACTGTCTGCAATTCAGCAATACTGTTATGTAGTCTAAATTACTCCTCCCACCACCACCAAAATTATGGATTTAAAGATTCTATACTATCACAAACAAAAGATTCCTTAATTTATACAATGATATTAAGTTAGCTAAAAACTAATGTTTTGCCCAACAGCGCAGTACAGTAGTTTGTTTACATGGGGAAAAAAAGCTCTTCTTTTGGGATGGAGGCATGCACGTTTTTCATCTGATTACCCTGTAATTCCCCTCAATGTAATTCATTCGCTGTGTCTGTAGCCAATGGAGGGAGATCATAGAATCATAAAGGTGTAAAAGACCTCAAGGGCCATCCAGTCCAACCCCCTGCCATGCAGGAATAAACAATCAAATCATTCCTGAGAGATGGCCATCCAGCCTCTGTTTAAAAACCTCCAAAGAAGGAGATTCCACCACACTCTGAGAGAGTGTGCTCCACTTCCGAACAGCTCTTACTGTCAGGAAGTTCTTCCTAATGTTTAGGTGGAATCTCTTTTCCTGTAGTTTGAACCCATTGCTTCATGTCCTAGTCTCTGGAGCCGCAGAAAATAAGCTTGCTCCATCCTCAGTATGACATCCCTTCAAATATATAAACATGGCTATCATGTCCCCTCTCAACCTTCTTGTCTCCAGACTTAACATGCCCAGTTCCCTAAGCCGCTCCTCATAGGACATGGCCTCCAGACCTTCCACCATCCTGGTCGCCCTCCTGTGGACACCTTCCAGCTGCATGGATTGCTGCAGCTCTTCAGAAATAGACCATACAGCTGACAAACATTTCAGCCTATCTTCTTGCCAACAGAATCCCCCTGGACAAGTATATGAAACCAAGGAGATTGCAAATATGTTAGCTATGCCTGCTGAACACAGTCTGATTCACTGTTTTGTTTGGTAAGCATTTAAAGATAATCCAACTTTAGTAACCATGTGTGAGGTTTTTTGTTTTTTTTTTTAAATGCTGCTATAGTGTGTAGCTTGTTATTGTGAGATGTAGCTTTTTAATGCCCTCCCCCTAAAAACACCTCCTTCAGCCCTAAAATTGAGTATATTTTCACTGGATGTACTTTCCGCCATTCAGAACCTATCCTCACCCCCTCCCTCCAAATCATAGCAGATCTAGATTATGTGTCTAATGGAACTTTTTAGGAATAGGATGTGATGTTGTGACTACATGCTTTAGTATGGAGCCCTATGATATATTTAAAAATAAGTGGCAGATGAATGTTCACTTATATGTAGAATTTACCCCTATGTTATTTAAGCTGATAGAAGTAATTCAGACACAAGCAGGAAACTGAAGTTTCCATAGAGTAAATGTTTTAAGTGTATCTGCACTGCAGGTTTCATGCAGGCTTCAGTCAAGGGAAGGGAAGGGGTGTGCTTTCAATGCCCTGTTAAATAGACACAAATTTAAGACTGTTTCAGCAAAATTCCCTTTGGTTTCAATGAAGTTTTCTGACTGCGTAAAATCATAAAGAAAAAACCAAGTGATTTAGCATACAATTAAGAATCACAGTAAGCATTGGGTAGAATACAGTGATGTGAAAAGACACCTCAGCTAATGCTCTGCCTACCACTTTTCAAACAAATATTTGAACATATTATTAAAAGGTGTAGTTTTTTTCCCAAACCTGCAGTGATGTATTTGCTATAGTGAACTGCATATTTACACTTAAAAACACACACACAGTGCATTGTGTACAGTTTGTTTGGCATAATGGTACAATATTCCTATCTGCTTGGGTAATTCTTTAGATATATTGTTTAAAAAAACACTGTCATTATGATCTCATTCTCTCCTCTTTCTGTAAAAGAGTACAAACCTCACTGAATTCTGGGGCAGATCACAGCTTGTCACATTTGCATCTTCTGAATACACTGTGCTCTTCCAAAGTGTCAAATAAAACAAAGTAAAATGTGCGGGACGTTGTGTTATGCTGATTATTTGTGGAACTTGTGTAAAAGTCTTTTTCCCAATATGAAGTAGCCGCCAGCAACAAGTTCTCTTGTTGAATTTGCTGTTAAATTTAGTCAGTAGGTTGTTCCCTCAGTTTGGAAGGGGGGCAGGAAACACCTCAGTGTCCTGCCTTGACTCAAATGTTTGGCAATCATCACTAAGAATTTGGAACTGCTTGTTCTAACAGAAAGTAAACATTGGAATTTGTTCTGCAGACATTGCAAAACAAATACGTCAAAATAGTCATGTTTCCAGAGCTGGAAAGTAACCACTTACAAATAACAAATTCCTTCCATAACAAATAAGCTATATTAAGATTGTGGACTTTTTCAGACGTTGATTTACAGCGCAAGAAGGCTCGTAACATTCGCGAGGCTGCTGTGTGGCAGGGCCCCCGCTTCATACAACGCTGTCCCCCTGCCGCGAGAGATCGGAGGCAGCCGTGCCATATTTGGCCATTTTTTAATCACGGAAGTTGCCCGTGATTAAAAAACGGCCAAATATGACGCGGCTGCCTCCGATCTCTCCTGGAACTGAAACTGTTGATTTCGGCAGGGGGACAGCGTCGTACAAAATGGACCCCCTGCTGCGCAGCAGCCTAGCAAGTGTTACGAGCCTTCTTGCACCGTAAATTGACGTCTGAAAAAGCCCTCTGACACAAGAAGGTATAGCTTCATGTTGTAACTATACCTAATTTAGTTACATTTCTAGTTACATGGGATGTATGGTTTCATTACTGAGATGTGTTTTTCATCAAAGGCAGGCAGCTTGTAGTATTCTGGGTTGTTGTTTTTTAAGAAGTAACTAAAACTATTTTAGATAATTCTCAATAATATGAATGTAAAGAGGTACTATTTAAGACTGCAGCTATAATCTTAACTACAGTAACTACTCCTTTGTCCTTGTAGCTGCAAATAATTTTTACACATGTCTTTCCAAACTGTATCTTTTTTTCTGAATATGAGTGACATCAGCCAAAAAAAAAAAAAAGTTTCCCTGAATCCACAGAAGCAAAATTGATCATTCTTTTAATAAGCACTTCTGTAGTTTCTCTGCTCTGTGCAGAGGTGGGGATTCTACACCCATCCAGATATTGTTGAGCTGCAGGTTCCAGCAGCCTTAGACAGCATAGCAAATGGTGAGGAATAGCCAGTGGCGGCAGTAGGGGTGTGTACAGAGGCCAAACCACACCAAGTGACACCAGCATGGGGAGGGGTAACAACAGCCTTAGTAACACCACAGGGTATATCTGGAGTTGCAATACATGACCACTAATGTACTTTCCTTGTGAGATTTGCAGTGCTTTTTATGTGTTCTCCCCAAGTAGGCTACAGTGGATAAACAGTTACACAATAATACTTTGTTCATCCTTAGGGTGCCACAGCATTCCACTGCTTTTGCTATAACAGGCTGCAAGATTTGGGGAATCCTTTTATGATCTGCTATACAACACATTTACTCAGAACCAAGTTTCATTAGGTTCAATAGGGCTTACAAGAGAAGTGTGTTTAGGTCTACAGCTTTAATTATACAGAGAAATACACAGTCCTATGAAAGTCAGATTATGTAATTCTGTTTATTTTCCCCTGTCATAGTGTTGAGACATATAAGTTGAGTATCCCTTCTCCAGAATTCTGAAACACGCCAAAATCCAAAATTGTCCACATAGGTGGCTGAGATAGTGACACCTTTGCTTTCTGATGGTTCAATGTACACAAACTTTGTTTCATGCACAAAAATATTAAAATATTGTGTATAAAATTACCTTCAGGCTGTGTGTATAAGGCATATATGAAACATAAATGAATTTCATGTTTAGACTTGGGTCCCATCTCCAAGGTATCTCATTATGTATATGCAAATATTCTGAAATCTGTTGGAGGGGGGACCCAAAATACAGAACTCTTCTGGTCCCAAGCATTTCAGATAAGGGATACTCATCCTGTAGTACAGTGGGCCCACCCTATCTGTGGACTAGCCATCCACAGACTGGAGCTTCCACAGATGGCCATACCCCATATTATTCAGTGGTGATGCACCCATGTGCACATGCACCATTGATTAACATGGGGCCTGAGCATCCATGTTTTCTCCTATCCGGGGAGAGGGGGCTGAAACCAAACTCCTGCAGATACAGAGGGCCCACTGTAATTATACAGTAATTATCAAACCCTGGTCCTTCTAGATCTTTTAGACTTCATTTCCCAGAACTCCTTACCATTAGCCATAATGGCTGGGGCTTCTGGGATTGACAGGAAAAGTTCAAAACATTTGGGCAACTAAAGGCTGAGAACTGCTGCAGCGAAACAGCTCACAGGAACCCACTTGTCTAGGCCTGAGCCAGATAAGGCCAGATTTGAGAGCCAGCAGACTAAGCCCTAGGTAGAACTTGGCTGTAACTCCTATTCAGCCATGAATTATATTGACTAATCTTGGTCCAGTCAGCACTTTTCTGTCTAATTTACCTAACAGGTTTGTTGTATCCTTTAAAGGGGGCACATAAAATGCCTAGACAAGCAAAGCTAAAATACAAAGATATTAAAATAAATGCATTGTCTCATGTGGGGCTGCTATAGATAAGTTTTTGGAGGATGCAAATAGCACAAACATCATTGTGCGAAGAACATCATTGATACAGGTGCTTTAAGAACCATGAGAGGCATGCTTTGACTATCCAATTCAGTCCATGAAGATTAACACAAGGACAAAAATAATGCAGAATCTTTCACCTTTCCCTCCTTGCCAGGATCACTGTTCTGGGATGGACACAGAGTGCAGTTCTAGAAGGGCAAAATGATGGTGTTGCCATGCTACCCTCCATAAGAATTCTGCCTCACCCAATGAAATGTTCCTTCACTCCTCAAATTTCTAGTGCTGGCAAAGTTACCAAGCAAAGGCAAAAACACCAAATGCAAAAGTTTTAGGCATGGCCCCCACAAGGGAGGGGCAACTGGTGTGATATTATTGTAAGTTTTTATTATGTAAACCCATTTAGTTTTTTTAAAAAATAAATATAAAATATTAGGAAGAACTTCCTGACAATAAGAGCTGTTCGGCAGTGGAATGCGCCGCCTCAGAGTGTGGCGGTATCTCCTCCTTTGGAGGTTTTGAAACAGAGGCTGGATGGACACCTGTCAGGAATGCTTTGATTGGATATTCTTGCATGGCAGGGGGTTGGACTAGACGACCCTCGTGGTCCCTTCCAACTCTATGATTCTAAATACTACTTTGCTGTCATCATTAAAGCTGACTTATTTTAATTTTTATCCTAAATCCTAGTGGTTCTCAAGCTGTGGGTCCCCAGATGTTGTTGGACTACAGTTCCCAGGAGCCCTCTGAGGTCTCACCTTGACAGCCAGGTGGTCCTCCCAGTCATTCATGAGGCTGTGAGTTACTATAGTCCAACAACATTTGGGGACCCACAGCTTGAGCATCCCGCTGCCCCTTAACCTTGGCAGTAGGTAGGGGGGCTGCGCAAGATCCTGTCCTAGGGGCCCACTTCAGGAGGTGGGGGCCACCATGGTTGTAGGTGTGAAGACTTTTCAATGTTTCACTGCAATGCTAAAAACTTGGAGTGAAGGAAATTTCACGTGGGCGGGGGGGGGAAGAGTTTTTGTTGGAGAGGGCCATGCCTTCATTTTGCCCTGCCCCCAAACTACACCCTCTAATGGACTGGGCAGCTTTCTGGCTGGACCTAATAATGAAATCTTCACCCAAGTTGCAAACCTAAAGCTGCCACCAGCGCTGACAGGATGCCTCCCCAACTCATCCCGATCCTGTTTCTGCTCGGGATCGTAGCTCAGCCTCCCTTTCTCCCTCTCGCCACGTGTAGTAGCAAAGATCACCTCGGGGCTGAGGTCACAATGCAGTGGGGCAGGGCGAGTGCAGGCTGCCTTCAGGGCTGGGAGGGAAGGAGCTGACAAGATCGAGGAGATCGTGTGTTGCTCCTAGAGATTATTTGGTAAAGGCTCCCCCGCGGAACCTTCTCTTGCAATCCTCCCAGCGACATCTACTGGCAGACAAGGTAATCCAAAGTATAGCCATAAGATTTCTGGCTTTCACTTCACATTCACAGTGCTAGGCTTGAACTGAATGAATGGCTATATTTCAACAATGAGATAAAGATTGAAATGGGAAGGAGGCAGGCATCCCATAGCTATTATTAATGTTTAAAGGGTGCATACGTTTTTTGAGGGGATACTCTGTATATTAATTTCAATCCCTTAAAGCACTGAGAGAATTCTCATTCATTACCAACAAAATTAAATACAATACAGAGAAATGTAAGATACTACACTTAGGGTGGAAAAATGAAATGCATACATAAATTGTTGGGGAGATCTGGCTGGATGAGACTACGTGCGAAAGGGATCTAGGAGTCCTAGTAGACCACAAGTTGAACATGAGTCAACAGTGTGATGCGGCAGCTAAAAAGGCCAATGTGATTTTGGGCTGCATCAATAGAAGTACAGTATAGTGTCTAGATCAAGGGAAGTCATAGTGCCACTCTATTCTGCCTTGGTCAGACCTCACCTAGAATACTGTGTCCAGTTCTGGGCACTACAATTCAAAAAGGATATTGGCAAATTGGAGCGTGTCCAAAGGAGGGTGACTAAACTGGTGAAAGGTCTGGAAGCCATGCCTTATGAGGAACGACTTAGGGAGCTGGGCATGTTTAACCTGGAAAAAAGACAGTTAAGGGGTGATATGATAGCCCCGATTAAGTATTTGAAGGGGTGTCACATTGAGGATGGAGCAAGCTTGTTTTCTGCTGCTCCAGAGACTAGAACACGGAACAATGGATGGAAGCTCCACGAACAGAGATTCCACCTCAACATTAGGAGGAACTTTTTGGCAGTAAGAGCTGTATGGCAGTGGAATACACTCCCTCAGAGCATGGTGGGGTCTCCTTCCTTGGAGGTCTTTAAACAGAGGCTGGATGGCCATCTGTCAGGGATGCTTTGATTGTGATTTCCTGCGTGGCAGGGGTTTGGACTGGATGGCCCTTGTGGTCTCTTCCAACTCTACAATTCTATGATTCTGTGATTCTACCCGGCAGGGTGGTCACAATTTCAACCCTCCCTTTTCAGAGGTGGGCAGCGGTGGGGGAGGGGAGCTCTCATTGCCTTCCTTCTTTCGCTTCTTCTTTTTATCCTCGTGAAATTACATTTATAGGGAAGCCCCTGTCAGAGCTGATCTCAAGCTTTTTATTCCTGCTTTTCTTTCCTTGGCTCCTCCTTTGTAGTCTGTATGCCAAGATCCTAGCTAGGATAAAATGTAATATACAGTAGATGCCAAAAGACAAATTGTTTTCTGAACTGCAGCTCCAAGAATCCCTAGTGGCCATGCCTTGCTGAGGGCTGGTGGGAACTGTAGTCAAAAAGTGATGCTGGCTAGTGGATTCTGGGAGTTACAGCCACTTTCCAAGCTCTGGGCTGGGCTGGCAATAGCAGCCAGGAGCTTAGATAGCTTTTTAAACAGCTGCGCAAATCAGAGAGTATGCCTAGTCTTAACTATTTGTTTCTTCTTGTTATGGCAACCCTAAAGTGAACCTGTCACTGGATTGTCTTGGCAAGATTTGTTCAGAGGGGGTTTGCCTTGGCCATCCTCTGCGGATGAGACAGCGTGACTGGCCCAAGGCCAGCTAGTGGGTTTCCATGGCTGAAGGGGGGATTTCAACCCTGGTCTTCAGAGTCGATAGTCCAACACTCATACCATGCTGGCACCCTGGCTACTTGCTATATCTAACTTCCATTTTGAGAGATAATGTATTGGAATACCAGATAGCAGGGACGAACTAGAGCAGTGGTTCTTTAACCTGTGGTCCATGGAACCCCACGGAGCTGTGATGTCCTCACAGGGGGTCTGCAAAGGCTTGAAGGCTGCTCAGCCCACATGACAGGAGCCAAGGCAAAGACTGGCTGGTTTGGCCTGAGCATTGCTGTTCAATCCTTCCAGCCACAAATCTGAAGGAAGAAGCAGGAGAAAAGTCTTACCTCTTCCTCCAGTGCCTCTGAGGGAAAGGTTAATGGATGGTATATTGTTGTTGTTGTTGTTGTTGTTGTTATTTATTGTTGTTGTTGTTAGGGTTTTAAATCTTGAGTTAAGTCTTGGAAGTCTGCAGCAACAAAATACATTTAAAGGGGGTCCTTGGTAAAGAAAAGGTTAAGAGCCACTGAACGAGAGAGCGTTCGGTTCTTGCTTTTAATTCCTACGCTTTTGAGCTCCTGAGAGTCTAGCTGCTGTTGGGGAACACAACTGATTTCTTTATTTAAAGTATCTGTTTATTGCTTAGCCCATCCAGGCTCCCAAGGCAATGCACAAGAGATAAAAACTTAAAAAAAAAAGAGTGAAACATTTACAATTTTTAAACTGGCACACAGTGCAAACAGTCCAAAAAGTGAAATCTCAAGTTGGTGGTTAGAACCAAAAGCCATGCAGAAGAATGCAGTCTTATACCCCTGCCAAAAGGCCAGTAGGGCCACATTCTCTTGGGAGCAAGTTCCATAACCTGCCATACTAGGACCCTTTTGCTCAAGTCATCATAGTGGGTGTCTGTGAAGAGAGGGATATTTCTCCTATAATGTACTAACATAGAAAAAGCAACAACTACTTAAAAACATTGATGAACTGGAACATGGGTATTTATTGAATAGTCTTCTTAATGTTAGTGTATGTATTCCATGACAATGTTCACTTTCTTTCAACATAGTTTATAAAATCATGAATGCATTCCGACGGGAAATAGATGAACGGCACCCTTTGATACCTGGATACACAGGTAATTACTGATAGCCTTGGCCCTAATATTGAACTAATTTCTCAGCATATGACTGTTGTGTGCATCTTCAAGTCAACTTGGATTTATAGCAACCCCATCATAGCGTTTTCTTAGGAGGATTTATTTACAGGAGGTTCACCATTACCTTCATCTAATACTGAGAGAGTGTGACTTGCCCAAGGCCACCCTGTGGGTTTCCATGACCATCCCTGGCCTCCTGGAGTCTTAGTCCAACATGCTGGCTTATAACCTTGCAGAAAGTGAAATGTCTTGTTTAAAAGGCATCCAAAGAATGGCTTCTGTGCACCATTCTTTGTGCACCTTCTGTGTACCCTCTCTTAGCCATTTAGTTTTAATGCATTTATAGTACATAAGTCAGTAGTATGCTGGTAAATAGGATTAAAATTACTAGCTTGCTAAAGCTATCAGTTTACCATCATATACATTAGGACCCCCGTATCTGCTGACTCGTTATCCACTGATTAAGTTATCCACCGTTTCAGTTTCAGCACAGCTACCATACAGTCTTCCTAGAAAATGCATCCTCTCTAGACATTTTCTAGATCCTCCAAGGCAACTCTATGGTATTTTAAACTGGAAGTCCCATTATTTTCAATGGCATTCACTGTTATCCATGGTTTTCAGTACCACGGGCGTCCTACTGTACTATAAAATAATATTACAGTGACCCAGGGATCAACACAGTTCTGAGGACCTATTCCAGAGGTAGGTAGCTATGTATGTTTTTCATCCACACTAGCCAGCATGGGCAATAGTGGGAGCTGTACTGGAGTGTCATAGCTGCTTGTTTTTGACCTATTCTTTTGTCTCTATTGTCAGGGGATGACAGGACATTCAATCCCCAGCAGAAGCCAAAAACATTCTCAGCAGATTTGGTAACAACCCTTTCCCAAGAATACTCACACACAGAGTGTTTTGATGTCCAGAAAACAGGAGGTGCTTTAATCTTCAAAGTAGTTGCAGCTATTCACAATATCTACAGTCATCAGTTAAAGTGCTATGCCAGACACCATAGAATCACAGGAAGAGAATGCTCTCTGGTCTAGCTCACTTATATATACATCAGCATAGCATTGGCTTACTTAATCACATGGTTACATTGCATCAGATCTTTTTTCTACATAGCTTGCACTCTAGTAACCCTTCTCATACAGCTGTGGCATGACTAGGCATGACTTGGCAGTTCATGGAGTCAGCCATCATGACTCAGCATGGGTTCTGCAGTTGTTTGTCCATTTTAAAATAGAGTTCAGTCACTAATTCCTGACATCTATACCCAGTGTTCCTGCCTGTTCCACTGCCTTCTCAGTTTCCACTCTTGTGCCCTTGTTCCTATGACTTCCTAAACTCTATCATTCTCCATCTTTCCAATATTGGGCCATTCAGTATTTCATGCCTACCCCCTACATCAGAGTTGGCAGAAGGCAGATCTGGGTGTATTCAACAGGTAGATATCTTTGAAATAGATTGGCAAAGATTTCTGACCCTCCTTTGTTTAAATGAGCAACAACAAAATAACTATTTGTCACACTTTATTGCTCCCCAAAATTATATTGCTGAACTGAAGAAAACTTGTGATTTTTTAGCAAAAGGACTATGAGCTCTGTTCAAGCCAAAACAAATTTTGGAGCTTAGAGTTCTTTAGTCTTCTGTGTTATGTACTGTATTTCTTTTGCACTCAGTTCCAGTTGGTAGATCTTGGAGTACTGGCAAAAACACATCACACACACACACACACATGCACAAGCAATTGTAGATTCTGCAAATCTTAGGTCTTCCCACCCCTACTTACATTGACTGTGGATACTGAGGATGCTTTGTTGTCTGCATATTTGGGAAGCGATTTTATCCTGGCAGATAAAATAAGTGCCACTCAGAGTGGTGGTCCAGGGAGTGGTGGCAGTTCACAAACGATCGGCTGCTGATGCCTGGTAATTATGGTACCAGTCCTTGGCACGTTGGGGGAAAATAATAAATGACAATCCCCACCCCATCCCCATGTCACTGAATTAGATTATAGTCACTGGGAAGTTCTGGATTAGATTACAGGAGTTTTTCCACACAGAATTTTCTACATTGTAGCATGTGTACAACATTGGAAAGAGAATCATAATCGTTGTAGCATGTGTACAACATGGGAAAGAGAATCCTAATCGTAAGATAGCCAGAACAATACAATGATAAGTTTGGGGTGGGTGGGTGTGCCTTCAAGTTGCCTCTCAATTTATGGTGATCCCATGAATTTCTTAGACAAAGGATATTCAGAGGTGGTTTTGCCATTGTCTTCCTCTGAAATTAAGCTTACAGCACCTGGTGTTCCTTTACAGTTCCCCATCCAAGGCCTAACCTTGCTTAACTTCCAAGACTCTGGGGCCTCAGAGTATTTTGGACAGATTAAAAATCCCTATTCAGACCATGAAATTTTAACTTGTTTCAAATACTTATGATAAAGCAGACAGCAAACCAAAATGAGACAAAGCTCTAATTACATTTTACAAAGCTCTAATTACATTTTTGAAACCATCTGCAAAGAGTACAGGCTAATTTCTCAAAATAAATGCTAAGATGCTCAGATATCTACTAAATTTATGATTGATTGGGTATAAATCACAACAGTTGCTAGTGATCAGTGCCTGTATGTGGCAGAAAGTTGATGGCAGCAAGCTCACCTTCAGACATAGAAGTTACAGTGGGTACTTCCAAATAGGAAGTTTTGCAGCTGCTGTGTAGGCTGATTTTCCATACCTGGCATTCATAAAATAAAAAATGGGTTTTGTTGACTCTCCAACTTGATTGCTACTACTACTGCAAAATCCCCATGCTCTGTGGCACCAGCCCAACAAAGATAATGTATGTGTTAGCTCTCTGCTGTACCCAGGTTGACGTTAATCACAGATACTTAGTAGTCTGAGAAGGGGGTTGGAGTTGCTGCCACTTGATAAGCTGAATGTGCTTGCTCTTTCTCACATATTCCAGAACCAAGTTGTGGCACTCACACCTCAATAAAGGGCAGGGTCCTTGAAATCATATAATCTAGTTTTGGTAACCTAGAAATCTGTAGTTTCTGCTTCATTTATATTAAAACAGAGGTGGGGAATGTATGCCCTCCCAGTTTATTAGACTCCAGCCATCCCTCAACCTTCACTGTGCTGGTGGAGCCTCGACTATCCTGTTAGTTGCATCTTTATTTTGCTGATGAACTGTGTTCTGTTGGTTTTTCTAGGCTACATTCCTTTTAGATACTACCGAATTGGAACTAGTTTTGGAAGTGATTCAGTGTGGTGTGCAAACACATTTCGTGAAGTGACACAGCAAAAGAGTGACCGAATGAACCAACTGAGACATGCAGCAGCTACAGCACCACGGCTACCACCCATTTGCTCCAATGAAGATACAATAAATGTACTTGATGACTATAATTACAAACATCATCCCAATATGATCGGTATGGTATGCATCACTTTGAGGTTTAGCTAAATTGACTTCAAACTTGGTCACTTTTATTGGGGCAAACAGTATGACTCTGAGCTTTTACTTTAACTGCCACTTTATTGCAGAATAAATGCCTCCATCTTGTTGTGAAGGTGAGTCACATCAAAAGTTGCTGGGAGTCTTTGATAATTCCTCTCTAAAAAGCTAACCAGGCAAGGCATCCTTAGCCTCACTGCCTTATTTGAAAATTTCTATATAAGGCTATATATAATATTCACAGTTGCACACAACAATAGTTTGGGAATCCTGGGTTATTAAATCACAATTGGCCATATTCATACATCACAATAAGCCAGAGAACTGTGCAAACCTCCACTATTCCTGTAGCAGTGGGAACAGGTAGATGAGCTTTTGGTTTTCTGTGGGGTTTTTCTGGGCTGTGAGGCCATGTTCTAGAAGAGTTTATTCCTGATGTTTAGCCTGCATCTGTGGCTGGCATCTTCATCTTTCTCTGAAGATGCCAGCCACAGATGCAGGCAAAAGGTCAGGAATAAACTCTTCCAGAACATGGTCTTACAGCCTGGAAAAACCCCACAGAAAAACTATGGATGCCGGCTGTGAAAGCCTTCCACTTCATATAGAGCTTTTCTCCCTTGTTTGTTTATTGTGTTGTCCAGATCTGACAGGAACTTGTATCCACACATATGTCTCTCCTACCAAGCCAAAATCTATGGTTAATTTTATGTTTTAGATTCAAAACAGGTTTTGGAAGTAGGGGACAGACCAGAGTACCAGCAAGTGCTGGATTTGGATGACACAACAACATGATTTGTTTACCAGTCCAGTCCCGTTAACCTCTAGCACATGGCTCATACTTGACGAGCCAGGTTCTATGGCATTATTATGTTGGAACTCAGCCAATTTGAACATGTAGCATGCATGTGCTTTCAGTTTTCACACACACATGCAGGTGCAGAGGTAAACAAGCAAGGCAAAGATAACTGTGAAGTCGAAGGCTTTCATGGCCAGCATCCATAGGTTTTTCATGTTTTTTTTTCTGGGCTGTGAGGCTGTGTTTTGAAAGTTTATTCCTGATGTTTCGCCTGCAGTTGTGGCTGGCATCTTAAGAGAATGGTTGGGTAGGGGTGTGTGGTTTATATACTGTGAGTCCCTGTTGGAGAGGATATGTAAATTTGTGTATTTGAATGGCTAGTTCCTAAGGTGGGAGGATATGCAAGGGGATTAATGCCTGTTTGGCTAATGGTCTATTATCTGCTAGAAATCCCCCTGTCCCTGAAGTGAAGTTCATTTGCATGTGCCGAGTTTTGATTTTGGTGTTTTACAGCACTGGTAACCAAACTTTGTGACTTTAAGGGTTTCTTCTTTCCTGTTGAAGTTGTCCAGGTGTTTGTGGATTTCAACAGCTTCTCTGTGTATTCTAACTTAATATCTGACATGATAGACAAGGCCAGCAACTATCATGTCAGAATGCACAGGCGAAACGTCAGGAATAAACTCTTCCAGAACACAGCCTCACAACCCGGAAAAACCCAATGAAAAAAAAAAAAGCAAAGATAATTAATTTGTTGCGATGTCTGGCCTGGAATTAAGGTTTTGTCAGAACAAGCCCTAGTTCAAAATTGTCAACAACAAACTTGTTGTTTAAAGTTTAAACTATGGACACAATGAGCTAATCCCAGGGTTGGCTATCCTTGCTTCCACTTGTGTGAACTAGGACTGAATAGGAGCATATGCCAGCTTCTTTCACAATGTTGTTTAATAAGCCAGGGTTATTGTTGTGTGTATTTCATTTTGGAAATAACATACGGTGTAAACAGCAATTTAAATAAGACAGTAGGATGTTTTGTTAGAGACAAAACTTGGCTTCCTTTGATTGGCTTAATGTGTCTGATTCCATTTCAAATAGAAACTTGCTGTTTTTCATTACGGAAGTATTGTTTAATAGCTATTTCCCCTAACATTAATTTAAGGATTCCTTAAGAAGCCTAAACCTTGCATCTAGCTTCTTTTGTGAATGGAACAGAATTTACCTGTTTCTCGCTTCTTCCTGCACTTCCTGAAAGTCCATTTCTGAAAGTTGTGAGAGCCCTCTGGCATGTGGCTAGAGGAACTCACTCCCAACAGGATGCAGGGATTGCTCTAAATCTCTGCCCCCTTTCCCCCCCCCCTTTGCGAGTGGAAATGCCATTATACTAGAAGAACACTTTTAGATCCAAGCCAATATTTTAATTCGGCAATACAGTCAGACCCCCCCCCCCAATAGCTGCAGAACCAATATCTGCAGTTTCAATTAGCTGCAGGGTACAAAATAGTATCCAAAATAGGGACACATACTATAGAGTCTCACTGGAATTCTAGGTCCTCCAATGCAAGTCTATGGTATATTTTTACCAGAAGTCCTGTATTTTAATAAGGTTCACTGTTATCTGCAGTTTCCAGCATCCATGGTAAGGACTTTTTCAGACAAGCCTTACCGTGCAAGAAGACTCCGGGAGAGGTACGATGCTGTCGCGTGGCAGGGGGTCCTTTTCAGACGCCTCTATCCCTCTCGCAGCATCGTCCGTGACAGTTCCGTTTCCCATCTACAGCAACCGCGCCATATTTTACTCATGGACAACTTCCGTGAGTAAAATATGGCACGGTTTCTGTAGATGGAACACGGAACTGTCACAGTCGATGCCGTGAGAGGGACCGAGGCGTCCAAAAGGGACCCCCTGCCATGCGACAGTGTCGTACGTCTCCCGGAGCCTTCTTGAGCAGTAAGGCTTGTCTGAAAAAGTCCTAAGTCCAGGAACCAAACCCCGTGGATATGGGGGTCCAACTGTACTTTAATTAGGGGAAGCGTTAAGCCTTGTAACTTTGAGGTAAGTGTCACTTGAGGAATAAGGACTCAAGTAGGTGAGCCATGCCTGTTCCATTTTCCAGCAGCATTCCCAGACCTCTGCAGGCCACATCCACCGCTTTTTTCCAAAACAAAAAATAACTTCTGAATACGGGGGGGATCTCTTTTGCCCTTCCCAGCAAAACTGTGCTCCTCCACCCCAACATAGCATGAAAATGAAGACTCACACACCCTGAAGGATTCTGGGGTGTGAATCTATATTTGGGGTCATGCGAAAGAATTGGCAATAGAAATCTGGGCAGTCAGGAGAGGCTTGGTGAGACACATACAGCCAACAGGCCATGCCATTGCCCACACCTGGACAAAAGAGAGAGGAACACCCACCACCACAGGAATGAGCTAGCTTAGATTCTCCACTATCACCCTTCAGTGGTTTTTATGCACTCAGTTCTTGATCCAGACTCTCTTTCTTGCCTCAGAAGAGCAGGGGTGGGCAACTGCTATGGGTCTAGGATCAATGTTTTGCCCCTGGGATCTTCAGGAGGGGGCATAAGGGCTAACAAAGAGATAGAGTACTTCCCCAAAAAAGTGGCTTGAAGCCCACTTCTCATTTTTAAAAAGTGGAGGGAGGGCATCACTCGAGTATGCACTGGGCATCACTCGAGTATGACGGACATCGCAAATGTTTCTCTGGCGGACTAAAACATAGGAGATTTTCAGACCTGCCAAAATGCCGGTTTGCCGCGCGACCAGCCTCCCGAGACTGCTGCGCGGCAAGGGTCTACTTCGGATGACGCTGTGCCTCTCGCGAAACTGTCCGTGTCACTTCCGTGAAGCTTCGGACGGCTCAGCGCCATATTTCAATCACGGAGGTTGCCCGTGATTGAAATCTGTTTATCTCAGATTGGCCTTTTTAGTCATCAGTGCGTTTGCGAAGAAAAGCCATATATATATATATATATATATAGAGAGAGAGAGAGAGAGAGAGAGAGACTAAAAACTGTAATGTCACATGACCTCAACTTAGAGGATAATACCATCATCCACAAAGAATGCTGATAACAGGGTTCTAAACTGCCAGCTACTAATACAGCTAAGTTTCATCTTATTGACGAAGGTGGAAGCTGAAACATTTTGCTCATGATACATATTTTTAAGTTGTGTTTGTTAATTACTTCTCTCTAGACACACACACAAATGCCCCCCCCACACGTGTGTGTGTGTGTGTATATATACATACATACATACATACATACATACATGAGAGTCAGTGAGATGTGGTTTGAGTGTTGCATTAGAAATCTTGGAACCCACAATTTGAATCCCTGTTCAGCCATGGAAACCCACTGGGCAAGTCACATTGTCTCAGCCTCAGAGGATGGTAATGGCAACCCCCCTCTGAACAAATGTTGCCAAGAAAACCCTCAGATAGGTTCACCTTAGGGACACCATAAGTTTGAAATTACTTGAAGGCACACCACAACAAATATACAGATATAGATATGCCTATGTATGTATACTCTTTCATATACTGTATATGTATATTTATATGTATATATTTGTTCTTGTGTTATACACACATGGACACATACACACAAAGTGCAGGAGACCCCTGAAACCTATTTAAAAGGTGAATTGCTATTCTTCGAGGCTTACAGTAGACCCAATTTACTGTCCTTTTGTTTTCGTCAGGAAAAAGACTATGTGAGGAATAAATTGTGCCTTGAGGGGCACCAAGGCCACACATTGTTTGGGGGATACCAGAGCCACACATTACCTACCAGTGCAATTAAGTACATTTGAGGTTTTGGCTTTCTGCCTTATAGCATCTGTCCGTCACTTGATTTAGATTGTCAGTTTCTGAATAGCAGAATAAATTATTATTTGCTGCGAGCCATTCTTGCACCCCCCCCAAAAAAAACCCATAGCTGCTCTTTTTTAAGGGTAAAATATGGCAGCTTTAAGCTTCTTCTTCTTCTTCTTTGCTTTACCGTAGGGAAAATTCATGGTAGCAGCCCTCGTGTGGCCTGGATGTCACACACGAAGGTGGAGGAGATAGTACATCTGTTTTGATGAATTATAGTGGTTAAAGGGGTAATGGCAGTTCCTTCTTTGAAAAAAGTACTAGGAGCTTTTTACAGATCTTTTGTTTAAAAAATACAGGTGTGGGGGCACCTCTGAGTCTAGCAGCACTAAGCCATGACAAAGGGCTCTAATTGCTTTGCTGTTGCAGACAGGGAGCAATAGAAATTGCTTTCTGTCTTAAGATTTTGTCTATAAGCTACAAGGACCTGTTCTATGACCTCTTCCAAACTGCGCTGGAGGGAAAAAGGAAAGGAGTAATACAGGTCTGCAGTTCATTTTCCAAAAGTAAGGGTTTTTTTTTTTAAACCTTTTACGTTACAGTACTGTATTTTTTTACAAGTAGGGCCAAAACAAAATGTTGTAGTGCAAAGTGCTCCTTTTGAAGATATTCCATTTCATTTCCTGTACATCCCATACCCTTTTTGGGATATTCACAGTATTCTTTTCCCTATCTTGCTGTGAATAATCCTGTCCATATCCTCTGCAGAATATCCTTGTTAATCCATTCCATATCCTGTTCAATTCACTCCATTCCAGGCCCCCCAGCAGTCAGTCACTATTCCATGGGCTGTTTTGAATTAAAGAATGCTTAGGATCTCTTTGGTTGTCTTGTCTCAGGATATTTGAATACTTGGTACAATCCCATGAGCCATATTGACTGTTGATTTCTCTTGTTGACTCAGAGGGAACCTTACGACTCTCTCTTGTAAAATGATGCTTTTTCTTGGTCGCTTTACCTTAAATGGGTCCTCTCTCTCCTCTCTTTCTCTCTCTCGCTTTTGCTGCATCTGCACTGCAGAAATAATTCCATTTGAGACCACTTTAACTGCCATGGTTCAATGCTATGGAATTCTGGGATTTGTAGTTTTGTGAGATATTTAGCCTTCTTCTGTCAGAGAGCTCAGGTGCCACAACAAACTACAAATCCCAGGATTCCATAGGATGGAGTCATTATAGTTAAAGCTGTATCAAGCTGCATTATTTCTGCAGTATGGCAGTGGCCTCTCTCCCCCTTTAAACAGCACTATCTTACGCTTCCTTCAGCTTTTTATTTCCAGTCCCTTCATGCCTCTTGTCACATAAGGATATGTCTGTCATTACTCTGCCATGGTGGCATAGTAGAGTTCTCTTCTGTGTACAACTACTTCTGGGTACATTTCACATACAGGGTAATTTCAGTCCTCAGCCCTCCATATATCACTGAGGAGGAACAATATTGCTATCCTCTGACAACTATTCAGGGCCCAAGTAAAATTTGTGGACAGGGCTATCCACAAATTATTTCAGGGAAACACGAATATGGTTCGAGTTTCCCTTCCTGAGTCTGATCCATTGCTAATTCAATAGATATAATTTATAATTTTCCCCACTCCACTTAAGGTTGCTCAGTATACTTCTGCGTAATACCTCATTTTATCATTTTGCAGGACCTGTGGAAACAAAAAGGAGTCTCCTGGAGCCACCCATTCCAGGATGGACTGGCTTTGTGCCCAGGTCAAAGGTCACAGAGTTTGGTCATGGAGTGCGCTATCATGTGATGGCAGAAAATTGCTACCAAGATTTTAAGAATTCTTTGGACAGAGTCAAGCGTGATCCTGCTACCAAGGAACCCATGTATGTTCACCCTTAGCTCTTGCAACTATTAATTGTTATTTATTAATTTGATTTATTTCCTCCGTTTCTTCCAAATGGGACACAAAGTGGCATATAACAGAGTATGCTGCCTTGAGGAAGGCATTATGACACTAAGTTATTGAATGATCTCTAGCAAAAAATTAACAGTCAAGTTGAGATATGTAACATCAACAGAATTTTTAAAATGACATTCATAAATGCTTTTGTAGAATCAAATTATATGTCCCAAATCGATACCTTAATTAAAAAAAAAACTAATTTAATATTAAGAAAGAGTTAAAAACAAGGCACTCTGGAATAAACAAGCATAAAATCCCTAATATATAACAAATACCAAGTGCATCTCCACCATGACTTAGGCTGCTGCCAGACTGCAGAAATAATGCAGTTTGACACCGCTTTAACTGCCATGGCTCAATGCTATGGGAGTCTGGGATTTGTAGTGAGATATTTAGCCTTCTCTGTCTGAGAGCCCCAACAAACTTCAAATCTCAGGATTCCATAGGATGGAGCCAGGATAGTTAAAGTGGTGTCAAACTACATTATTTCTGCAGTCTGGCAGCAGCCTTAGGAGATTTTCACATGGGCTATATATCCCGTGGCAGGAACAGAACAGGGTCGGGAAAGGTTTTCCCTTTCGGACGACGTTGACCCCGTTCTGTCCTTCATCTGTCCTACTCCCGTGACTGTTCCAGAACAATGTAATCACGATTTTTCATCGTGAATAGACCTCCCGTTCCGTCACTATCACACAATCACGGGTGTGTGAACAGGAGCCCCATTCCTGTTCCGAAATGACAGCCACGGAGGGGAGGTCCGTTCCGAGCACTTCCTGGTACGATCTGGACATCCAGGTAAGTGGCACTCTTTATTTTACCCTCCCTGTTTTGATTATGTGATTTAAAGAGTGTTTTTGTGCTTGGTGAACTGATTTTATGTTTGGGGGAGTTTTATTTTTTAAATTTACTGTCCGGCGTTATCACGTGATAACGCGATAACGTGATAACGTTTCAGATGGCCGGTCGTAAAAGCAGCCTTACGACGGCTGCATTTACGGCCAGCCAGCAAGGGGAGGGGGAGCCCGTTCCTGCTGCGGAATTAAGGTGAGTGTGCGAAAGATTTATGTTATTCCGTGGCAGGAACGGGAGAGGAGGTAGCGGGGCAGTAACGGGACATTTTGGCCCCGTGTGAAAATCTCCTTAGTCTTCATCACCGTATTAGTAATACCACAGTTTCTCACGTACATGATACCCTTCCTCTCAGTGTGTCTTTATACCTTTGTGGTGTCTCATGGTAGCCTAGGACTATGGACATGGAAATATAGTTATTGGCCGGAATCCTGTTGGGGAGTTAAGAATGCACCAGTGCTGTAGTTACAGGGATACGCAGTGAATCCTTTCTTGATCTCCCCAATCCCCACTTACCGGGAAGCAGCCACTGCAATCGATGAAGGCCTGATTCCCTGCTGCTCAGGAAGCAGCTGACTAACATTCCCACCCCTTTCCATGAGCAATCTCCAGTGCGACAGGCAGAAGCCGTGCAAGGAGCAGTGGGGCCAAAATAGAAGCTATGTAGGGGTTGTGAATGCAGAATGGTCATGACTGCATAATTGTAGGTTATGCATCATAAATGCCCAACAGAATTCTGGCCATCATTTGTTACCTTTGCTATTAACATGGGTAAGCAAGTGGTTCTGACGATCTTGAAGACTGTTATAGCATTGTTTAATTTCACTTGGCAGGGGGATTGGATATTATGTTTCCATATTAGGATGTGAGAATTTTTGATTGTCAGGGCTGACTCCTATCAGGAGGTAAAGCTAAACTTCTACACAAGGGTAAGAAATCTTTAGTTATTTAGTTTGTTATTACTGTATTTTTAAAAATTTCCTAAGGGGAGAGGTGCCAAAATAACTAACCTTAGCTACAGTGTGCCACAACTTTGGAAAGGGAAATATTTGCCATCTTGCTTCAGGAGATTATCAGACGTGTCAAAAACGATGTTATAATGATGCCATGAGCTCACAAAAGGGCTTCCTTATCAGTAGATGTCATGCCCCAGCGTTATGCAAGCATTCTGCTGCTGTTACAAGGGAGTTCTTTTTTATTGTTGGGGAGAAGTCGAAAACTGATCTCCTGTAGTGTTTGTGTTCCGGATTTTCGTGTGTGCAAAAATGTGCCCCGTTCTGCTGGCGTGATTCCAGTATCAATGGGCGGTCCCACCAGAACACTTCTGGGTGGGATTGCGAGAACCAGGTAGGCTACCCTCTTTTTTGTACCCTCCCTGGGTTACTTGTTATTTTTTTAGTGTGTGTATGTGCTTTTGTGAATTTTTTTTCTTGTTATTTTTCTTGTTATTTTTGAATTTCCCATGCTTGCATCTTCTCATGACAACAGACAGGATTTAAGTCCAGGAAGTGAACAGAGCTCCATTAGAGCTCCGTTCATTCCTGGGCTGCCTTGACAGAAGATAAGGTAAGTCTGATGGGCAGGGTTATTGTGTCAGGACAGGGACAGGTCTGGAGATTGCGGGGCAGGAATGCTTTTTGCATTCCTGCCTGTGTTAGATTACAAGTGCGGAGACCAGGGTTTGAATTCCCACTCAGCCATTGAAGCCCACTGGTTGAACTTGGCCAAGCCACACTCTCTCAGCCCCAGAGGAAAGTAAAGGCAAACTCCCTCTGAACAAATCATGCCAAGATAACTCTGTGATAGGTTCGCCTTAGGGTTGCCATAAGTCAGAAATAACACCAAATAACACACAAATAACAAATAACCTGTGCTTAAATCTCTCGACTGGCTGCCAATCAGTTTCCGGGCACAGTACAAGGTGTTGGTTTTAACCTTTAAAGCCCTACATGGCTTGGGTCCATCTTATCTCCAGGACCGCCTCATCCCATATGATCTCCCCCGCGCACTTCGGTCCTCTGGGAGGAACCTGTTGCAGCCTATGAAAACTAGGCTGTTGCAGACTTCCCAGAGGGCCTTCTCTTCTATGGCTCCCAGACTTTGGAACGGCCTGCTGAATGAGATCCGTCTTATCACTACTCTTGATAGCTTCAAGAAAGCATTAAAGACGGATCTCTTCCTGCAGGCCTTTCCGGAATAACTTCCTGGCTTGAGTGGAGCTGATTGCCTACCTGCCCCCCTGTCGCTATTTCCATTTTTTTTTGCCGTAATTTGTATATTGTATTGTACTTTATGTTTTTTTAAATTCTCCACCAGTTTAATTTAGTTTTAAGAGGTGGGAAGGTTAGGATTGGGATGGATTGTTTTAACTTGCTGTTGTTTTAATCCTGTTGTACGCCGCCCTGGTTGCCGAGCAGAGGGGCGGGTTAAAAATAAAAAAAAATATTATTATTATTAGTAGTAGTAACAAATAACACACAAATAACAACAAATAACACATAACAAATACACTCAATTAAAGATGCTCAGTATTTGTTAGATATGAGAGTTTTCATATTTCAAGCTCCTTTATTTTAATTTTTGTGGCTACAAAATGTCTGTGCCATGAATTTGCGAAATATTTTTTACCTTTTTTAAAAAACTTTGTTGATATTACATATCCCAACTTGATTGTTAATCCTTTCATTTTTCTTTTCCCCCCTTATAGAATGTTATTCTTCCATATACGTTGAAGAACTATGTTTGGTTGTTTTTGTAACCTGTTCTCCAGTGCAGTTTTTAAAATCCTTTGATCATTTTGCTTGAGCAGCCATTCACTTGGTAGAAAGGGAGATGAAACCTAGAAAGTCCACATTAAAAATGCCAAGTGTTGATTTAGATCAGGAGTGGGGAATGTGTGGTCCCCAGATGGTGTTGAACTGCAGCACTATCCAGCCTAACCAGTGGAGTGGGATGATGGGAGTTTCAGTCGAGCAATATCCTATGGGCCAACATCATGTTCTCCATCCCTGTTTTAAGTGGAAGCTAAAGGCAGTTAACATTTTTATAGTGTCTTTCTCAAACTGATCAAGTATTTCTAACTCTTACTTATTATTGCAGTCTTGTTAGTTGTTGGGTAATAGTTTGTAGATAGATTTTTTAATAGTTTGTTGGCACAAGCCATCTTGATGATGTTAGTTAAGAGGGGAGGCCCTTAGGGCTGCCAGTCTTTTTACTAAGTAAGCTATGCGAGATTGTTAATAACTAGCCCCCCCTTCCCAGGACACTGGGAACTTTATCAGACATGGCAAATATGCTGTCATAAAGACACCTAATGAATGTGAAAGGGTACGCATATCAGCCAACGTCATGCTTTCATGATCATGTGTAGGGAATAAGGCATTCTTTTTTACTGATGGGCCAAGCCATCAATAGATCTCCCGTGGCACCTTTTTGCCAGTATTGCTGGGGTTTAAAACCACATGCCATTGTCCTCTTGTGATTACAGTGTCAATGGGAAGAACACTTCTGGTTGAGACTGAGAAAGTCAGGTAGAGGACACTTTTTATGAACTTCCCCGGTTTACTTGGGACTTTGTGAGTGTGTTTCTGTGCTCGTGTATACTTTTGTGGATTTTTTCCTGTATTTTTAAATTAACCTGCCTTCATGTCTTCTCATGAGAACTGACAAGATCACGAATGCAGAAGTAAACAGAGCTCCATTCATGCTCCAGTAATGCCTGGGCTATTTATTGATGCTATTACAGGTTGGTCTGATAAAGGGGGTTCTTTTGCTGGCATAAAAACACAGCAAAATATGGTGGGAAAGAAACATTTATGCAGGTTTGTCTGTAAAGTCCTAGGGACAACCATGTATTTAATTCTGGCTGTGAGAGCTTGTAACATAATTCACCCACGAAATCCATTTTTTTAAAAAAAAAAAATGAAACACACACAACACGCACACACTGGCAAAACAAGGTGAGAGAAAGTACCTGCTTCAAAATTGTGCCAGCTTGAATTTTTTGTGTCAGGATGTTGCACCTGCATCAAGAGTCTCAGGGGATGGTCCGGGGACTTCAACTGTATGTTCACACTGCATACTGTTTCTCCTCTGTTTTTTTTTTTTTTTAAACCTTTGCCAGTCAGCGGCTATGAAAGTAATGTGCTTGCTTCAGCTTTATAGAGCAGGAATTGAGAAGGGAAAACCTCACTGGCTACCTAGTCTTAACTGAAAATTTATGGACTTGTGTTAGCTGTACTCAAGACAAAGATTCAACAGGTGTAGTTTCTTCCCATTGTGTAGGTGATTTGATGGATAGGAAAACTGTAGTCATTTCATTTCTGTCTGTCACATAGCTGTTAAAGGCCCAGAGTCTCTGTAAGAAGAAAAGATAACATCCCTAGGTAAAATTGGTCAAATAAACTGAGGCCCACCAGTTAGAAGAAGAGAAAGTAATAAAAAAAAATGATAGGAATTTTCCATGTAATGGTGTATAGATCATAACCAAATACTGTACAAAGCATGGTATAGTCAACAAAGTTGGAAAATGGGAAACACTGAGATACTAATGGTGTACTGTATTTCCCTTTCTATTTTAGGAAAGAAGGACAAGTAACCAAGCCCAAAGAATCACGTCCACATCAGAGATTCTACAGACCAGAAGGAATGCTGCCCAAGTACACAGGACATATTCCACGTAAGTATAGGATTTTATTCTTTGGATGTGACTGTTTACTCTGGGCGTTTTCAGAATTGTGCTCGCATGTCTTAGCTGTTGATTCAGAACAGAGGTTGACAGCTTGCAGGCTGCATAATAATCCCTGGCTGTTTATTTGCCCTCAGTCCCCTCTGCCACATTTCCCACGGTTGACACAAAATGTCCTAGTGATTCTGCTGGGGAACATGGTGCCTCAGGAACACATGCCTTGCTTCCCAGCAGAGTTCTGCTTCCACCTTAACTGCTGGGAGTGCAGTTCTGCCTAGCTTGTGCTCCCTGTGCATCAGGTTTCCCAGATCAACTGCTGGGATCTCCATGGTGGCAGTGGAAACTGTGGTGATTGCATGTTGGTCGTGAGGGGATGTGGCCTCTGATGGATGTGGACAGTGGGAAAATGCCCACTGGAGGAAGAGAGGGACAGGACATTGTCCACTCCCCCCACCCCCCACCCGGACAAAAGCTGAAGGTAAGAGGTATGCCTCAAACTGGTTTGTATACAAGAGTAAGATATATAAAGATCTTCCTTGGTTTTTTTCTGGGCGGTGAGGCCGTGTTCTGGAAGAGTTTATTTCTGACGTTTCACCTGCATCTGTGGCTGGCATCTTCAGAGAATAGTTGGGTAGGAGTGTATGGGGGGTTTATATACTGCAAGCCCCTGTTGGAGAGGACATGTAAATTTGTGTATTTGAATGGCTAGTTTCTGGGTGGAGATATGCAAGGAGAATTAGTGTCTCTTTGGCTAATGGTCCATTGTCTACTGGAAGTCCCCCTGTCCCTGGGTGGAGTTCATTTGCATATATTGAGTTTTGATTTTCGTGTTTTTCAGGACTGGCAGCCAGATTTTGTTTACTTTAAGGGTTTCTTCTTTCCTGTTGAAGTTGTCCAGGTGTTTGTGGATTTCAATACCTTCTCTGTGCATTCTGACACGATAGTTGTTGGCCTGGTCCATAATATCTGTGTTTTTAAATAACATTTTTTGTCCAGGTTGGTTTATAACATGTTCTGCTACTACAGTGTCTCTCATGTTCCTTGATTCGTGTTTGCACACTGCGTTTAGTGGTCCCTATGTAAACTTGTCCACAGCTGCATGGTATGCGATAAACTCCTGCGTCTGTGGGAGGGTCTCTTTTGTCCTTTGCTGAGCATAGCATTTCTTGGATTTTCTTGGTTGGTCTGTAGATCATTTGGAGGTTCTGTTTCCTCATCAGTTTCCCTATTCTGTCTGTGCCTCCTTGGTTCACGGTATATAAACCCCACACGCACTCCTACCCAACTATTATCTGAAGATGCCAGCCACAGATGCAGGCAAAACATCAGGAATAAACTCTTTCGTCCAGAACACAGCCTCACAGCCTGGAAATCGCCCAAGGAAAATGCCGACCATGAAAGCCTTCGACTTCACATTGTATAAAGATCCATTTCTTCTGTTCTGGTACACAAATTAAAATAACAGAGATGTTTTCATAGAA
This sequence comes from Gambelia wislizenii, assembly GCA_030847615.1. Lineage (NCBI taxonomy): Eukaryota > Metazoa > Chordata > Lepidosauria > Squamata > Crotaphytidae > Gambelia > Gambelia wislizenii. The sequence continues at coordinate 92,271,668 of JAUMIR010000003.1, read as the reverse complement.
TCATGGAGTTGGAAGGGGCCTCATGGGCCATCTAGTCCAACACCCTGGTCAATGCAAGATCTCTAGCTAAAGCACCCTCAGCAAGTAGTTCTCCTGCCTCTTTTTGAAGATGTCCAGAGAAGGAGACCCCACCACCTCTCTAGGCAATTGATTCCATTGCCAGATCACTCTTACTGCAAGTTCCTTCCAATGTTCATAATCTATTCTCCTGCAAACCATTAGACCTAGTCCTACCTTAAAATGTGATGCCCAGAAATTATCACTGTACTCCAGATGAAGCCTGACCAGTGCAGAATACAGTGGGACTATTCCTTTCCTTGAGTTGGAAACTGTGCTTTTATCAATGCAGGCTAAAATAGCATTTGTCTTTTTTGCTGCAGCATCACACTGCTGGCTCATGTTCAGTATATCATCAATAATCATCCCAAGGCCCTTCTCACCTGTACGCATATCCCCCATCCTATACCTGTGCTTTTGTTTTTTGTTTTTGGTTTTTAGAGGCCTATATGTAAAATTATTTATTTGTCTCTATTGAATTTCATTTTATTAATTTTTGCCCTATTTTCTAGTTTATCTAGGTCCTTTTGAATTCTGTTTCTATCTTCCAATGTGTTAGCCACCTCTCCCAGTTTTGTGTAATTTGCAAACTTGGTGAGGATTCCCTCCACGCTGTAATCTAAGTCATTGATAAAAAATTGAAGAGTAATGGCCCTGCGACAGAATCCTGAGACCTCCTTCCAGTTTGAAGTGCAGCCATTGATGACAACTCTTTGAGCACAGTTTTCCAACTAGTTATGGGCCCAACTGACAGTGTTCTGATCTATTCCACCTTAATCAGGGACCTTATCAAAAGCTTTGCTAATATCCAGATAAATGACACCCACAATATTCCCACTTCTACTAAACTGATGACTTGATTGAAAAATGATATAAAGTTAGTTTGTCAGGATTTGTTCTTAACAAACTCATTGGCTCCTACTGATCACAAAATTGCCATCAAGACACTTGCGGACAGATTCCTGTATAATCCGTTGTAATATTTTTCCTGGTATTGAGGTCAGGCTGACTAGTATGTAGTTTCCTGGATCTTCTTTTTTTGAAGAGAGGAACAATGTTTGTCCCTCTGCAGTCCACCGGCACCTCACCCGTTCTCCAAGATTTCTCAGAAATGATGGCAAGTGGTTCAGAGAGAACATCAGCAAGTTCCTTCAGCACCTTGGGATGCAGTTCATCTGGCACTTCAGATTTGAACTCATTTAGGTGATTTCTGATTAACTCCCTATCAATCTTGATTTGCAATTCACATCCCTTGCCAACATCCCTGTTGCTGTGTGGAAGCACACAGTTCCTTTTTTGGGAGAAAAAAACTGAAGCAAAATAAATAATGAGTAGTTTTGCCTTTTCATTGTGATCTGTTAGCATTTTGCCATTCTTATTGAACAGTGGTCCATTGTCTCTTTGATCATTGTCTTACCTGAAATGTATCTGAAAAAAAACCTTGCTTGCCTAGCCAGTCTCAGTTCATATTTTGAGCTTTAGCTTTCCTTATATGATTCCTACAAGGATGGGCTATACATTTGTACTCTTTATTGGTGATTTTACCTTCCTTCCATTTTATATATGCTTTCTCCTTGAGTTTGCTGCGCAGGCACATTGGCTTTTTCAGATGTTTCCTATTTTTCTTCTTCCATGAAATTGTCTGTGATTGCACTTTTTACAACTCCTTCAAGAACCCCCACCCTTGCTAGATGTCTTTTTCCTTTAACATGTCTAGCCATGGGATTCCACCCAGTAATTCTCTGAACTTGTTAAAATCAGCTTTCCTGAAATCCGAGGACTGTGTTTGACTATACAGTTGCCCCTCCACATTCGTGGTTTTGAGTATTCGCGATTTTGGGAGGGTCTCCCCCTGCCCTCCCAAAAGTAGCGACTGGGCTTTAGAAGCCCTGTGGCCGCTTCTGGGGGGGGGGGAGAGAAGCAGGCCAGAGGGGTGGGAGAGGTGGCCTTAGGAGGCCGGGCAGGGGTGGGAGAGGCAGCGAGGGGGCCTTTGGAGGCTCCGTGGTGGCCTTGGGAGGGAGTGGGGAGGTGACCACGGGGCCTCCGGGGGGCCTCCGAAGGCCCCGTGGTGGCCTGGGGAAGGAGGGGGGAGCTGTGGGGAGGCAACTATGGGGTCTCTGGAGGCCCCGTGGTCGCTTTGGTGGCGGAGGGGGAGGGCAGTCGTTATTTTCAGAATTTTCACATTCGCGGGGGTCCATGGAACCTAACCCCCGCGAATGTGAAGGGACGGCTGTACTCTTCTTTGCTCTTTCCCACAATTGCAGATTCTAGCATTATGTGGTCACTTTTCCCTAAAGTACCAACTACTTTGATTCCCATGACCAGTTCCTGCCCATTGGTTAGGATCAAATCCAGGATTGCCAATCCCCTTGTTCCTTCCTCTACCTTTTGAAATAGGAAATTATCTGCAAAGCACATCAGGAATTTGTTGGAGAGCCTATGCTTAGCAAAAAAGATATCTCCCAGAAGATTTTGGAGTAATTGAAGTGCCCCATAACTACTAATTCTTGCATCTTTGAGATTTCTGAGATTTGTTTTTGAAAAGCATCATCCACCACCACTTCTTGGTTTGGTGGCCTGTAGTAAACTCCTACCACAATGTTGTGTTTCTTCATTTCTCTATTTATTTTTACCCAAATGCTCCCAACTGGTCCACTCTGATCACTCTCATGGATTTCGGTACAAGTGAATTTGTCTTTGACATATAATGCTATTCATCCTCCTTTTCTGCCACATCAATTCTTTTTTTAATGGGTTATACCCTTCCATTGTAATGTTCCAATCATTGGATTTTATCCCACCAGGTCTCTTTTATGTCCATAAAGTTATATTTACCTTCCTGCACCAGAACTCCAAGCTCATCTTGTTTGTTTCCCATACTCTATGTGTTGGTATATAGACATTTCAAGCTTTGTTTGTTATAACATATTATTTTACTGTCAGTTTTTCTGTGGATCCCATTCCCTCCCTCAGGACTGATGTTTGAGCTATCATCTCCAACTCCCCAACCATTTGGGTTAAAACCCTCATGATCATGCTGCTATCAAATACATTCTTACCAGTCTTTGCGATGCGCAGCTCACCTGTAGCTAGTAGTCCTCTGTCTAAAAAGTGAACACCATGGTCCCAGAAACCAAATCTCTCCTGTCTACACCATCTACATAACCAGTCATTAACTGTTAGTATTTTCCTGTACCAGTGTAGTCATCTATCCTTCACTGGCAGAATTGACAAGAATACCACCTGTGCCTCAAACCCCTTCAGCTTCCTGCCCAAAGCTTCATAATCAAAAGTGATCTACTCAAAGGTGTTTTTGGCTGTGTTGTTGATAACCACATGAATGAGAAAGGGGTACTGACCTGAGTTCTTGATGAGTTTTGGCAAGTTGTCAATGCTCCACTGCTGCCCTATGACATTTCCAGGTGCATGTGCCAGGAAGATAGCACACTTCCTGTTTCATCTTGTCAGGATGGTACACAGGTGCCTCTATCCTTGAGCAATGAGTCCCCAACTATCAGCACCTTTCTTTTCTTCTCTTGTGGTTGGTGGCTACCTTTGGCATGCGGTATCCCTCATTGCTCGCTTCCTGTTTGAGGATCTTCACTGCTGCTCTCCTCCTGAAGATGTAGGACGTGGATGATTAGTTGGAGAGATTCTGAATCACTTGTGTATAGCCTGTTCCTGACAGTTACTTTCCTCCAGGCTGTTTCCTCACTGTTACAGGACTCTTTATTTTCCTTGGCAGCTTCTTCTTGTTGATTTTGTATGATCAATTCTCCCTTGGCCTGCTTGATATAGAATCTCAGCACTGACTTTCCTTTCTAAGAGAGCTACCAGGTTTCACTTGGTGCAGATGTAGTTGGTAATGGTTTCTGGCAAGAAGACAAACATTGCACATACATTGCAGCAGACAATTATGGATCCTTCCGCCTCCATTTCTGTGGTTATTTCTCTCCCCTTGTTCCCTTCTCTACCGAGTTGCATTGCTTCCCCCCCCCCGCCGCCATATTCCTTAAAATTTTCCTCTGAGGCAGCTCTGCCGTTCCCATGAAGTTTAGCAGTATCAACCCAATTGCTCCAGGGCTGCCCCAGCATTACACCTAGGCCAGCCTTTGCCTTGGCTCCTGTCATGTGGCCACTGCACTGCAGGGAGGAGGTGGGCCAAGCAATTGTCAAGCCTTTGTGTATCCCCTGTGAGGACATTGCAGACCCCTGGGGGTCCACGGACCCCATGTTAAGAACCACTAATCTAAGGCATTTGGCCCAATTTCAAAAACCCATTACCAGTGATTCTAACCTCTGGCAAGAGCAATCTTTCTTTCTCTCAGTAAACTGCTGAGTGGGGAGGAAGAGGAAGAGGGGGCAGTGGCTGAGAGAGGAAGGAGGTGATGTGTCCATTTATTGTTCTGCCCACCTGTGGCTTCAGCCCCACCCACCACTTACATGTGGCTTCCAGAGTGTGGTCTTCTACACCAAAGACTTGGACTTCCCTTCCTGTGATCTACCATAGGTTGTGTACTTGTTCAGTTTTTGTACAGCTTTCGATCACTGAAGGATTTCAACATACATATTTAAAAGTGTAAACCATGGGTGGGGACCATGCTGCTATCCACATGTTGTTAAACTGGAACTTCCAGCAGCACTAACCAGCATATCTAGTGGTGAGATATGATGGGAGTTGCAATCCACTCAGTAAGGGAGTAATAGGAATTCCAAGTTTGCAAGCAATGAGTGCTGATGATTCTTCCAACACTGGGGTTCCTGTCCCCTAAACTGTTCAGCAGCTCAACTACAGTATGGATGGGGAACCTTGGGCCCTATGGAAGCCTCAGTCTACAACTCCCACCAGTCTCAGCCAGAAGGTTGAGTGATCAGTAATTATGGGAAATGTAGTTCCAAAACATCTGAAGGGCCAAATGTTTCCTAGACCTGACCTACAGATATTCAGTACAATGACAGTTGTTAATGTCTGTACTACAGAGTTATTGCAGTGCCAGTCTGATCCCACTTCAGCTGCCTTGGCTCCATCTTACAGTGATTTTTAGTTTTGTGGAGTGCTTAGAATTCTTTGTTTGAGAGCACTAATGCTTGTCTATGAAGTATTCTAAGTACCTCTCAAAATTACAAATCCCAGGATTCAATAGGATGGAGCCATGTGGTTAAGTTGGTATGAAACTGATCTAAGTATGTAGAGCAGTTACACCCCAGATATCTTTCATCCATAGAGGCATTTAAAATAGAGGAGACATTTTCGTAGGTCCAAAAGAGTAGAATAGCTCTGAGTATACATACGGCATCCGTTCAGAGGAGCTTAAATTCCCCCAGTAGGATGCTTGGCAGAGAAAGGAACACTGCGAGAAAGATGGGATCCTGCTCCATTCTAAAACTGCCAATCTTTCATTATTTTAGCCTTTTGGAACAGGCTTTGTGTGTACAACCACAACAGGTGAGTTGGGAACAGGAACCTTGTGAACAGAACATGTATGTATGTTGTATACACAATTCCCTGTCCAAAAATAAAAGCGTGGTATTGGTCTTCTATTAATTCAGTACTCCTCCTTGAATTTAGATGTTAGTGTTGAAATTTGGCCCTCCCTGATATCAGATATCCTGAACTGGAACTTTTCCAAGCTGTGTCCATTACAAACTCTACCATGATGTTTCAGAGCCATTAGAGAACCATTACTTTTACCAAAGACTTGTTGCTCAAAATGATTGCCCTGTAGCATCTGATTATTATTCAATACAATAACTTTTCAGTTTGAGTCTCTTTCTCTCCTTCTCCACCCCACGCACTTGGATCCCTGAGAACAGGATTTTCAGGCTCCTTTAGTGACTGCGCTTACCATGTGGCTTTCAACATTAAAACAAACCTTTGTGTCTTGTAGATGAACGTTCTGGCATTGGAAAGACCTTTGGGAATGTGTGCAGAAGCTGTTCTGTATGTAGTCACCCTGATGTGAGTTACGGGGCTTATCTTGCAAAGAAACATAAAGCTGAGAAAGTTCTAGAGCCAATCAAGAAAGACGAGAAAGCTTTAGAATAATTACTTAATGTTTTGGGAAATGACAATAGACAATTAAAAATATGCAGTAATGTTTGAGATGAGCATGCTTACAAACTTTCTGTATTTGTTCATCTTCATTTGTTGGGTTCTAAGTATTTCAACTATGCCGCCTTTCTTGCTATTTTTCTTGCAAGGTTATGGTAGGTGCCAAGAACTATGACATACTTTATAAGCTGTGAAGTCATCTAGACTACTTGAAGGGGAAAATTATTATAGTGACATCTGCAGAGAAGGGAAAAGGTTCCAAGCAGAGCTCAGAAATGGCTTTTTCAGAACTGCAACTCCCCAAATTCCCCCAACAGCCTATCCAGTGGCCATGGTGGCTGGGGCATTCTGGGAGTTTTCATCCAAAACAGTAATGTTTCTATGCTTTGGTTTGAACATGAACTTCTTGTGTTTAAGGAAACATAAACGTTTAAGATTGAGTGTCTACCTGAAATTGCAAGTATCAGAATTACATTTCTCAAAGCTGAGGTGTCATTTCCAAAAGGATTAGCCAAAACTTTGGAGTAAAAAGTTTAGGCATGCAAATATAGACACCCAAGTACAAGAATAATCCCAAACTTCAAACCATCTCATTCGCCACCATTGGCTATGCTGATTGGTCAGTTGCCCACCCCTGACTAATAGACTGGCTTGCCTAAAGTAGCAACAGAAGAGGAGGAAGAATTGGCTGGCTAGCACACAGGCGCTAGAGGCAGACTGGGTATTCATTTTCCCTGGCTATTACTGCCATGTATTACTTGCACCACTGCCTTGTGTAATTTGCCCATCAAAAGCCTTGATTTGAGCTCTACCTCTGATAAATGTTAGCATTTTGAAGGTCCCAGGGAGGCAGAGAGACAGTCTTGTAAGAAGAGTTGCATTCTGCAGCCACATCTCTATATATACATGTATGTGTGGAGATTCATTCTGCACTGTTTACACAGATAACCTGACTGATTACATTAAACATGCATACCAGAAACTATCAATGGCACAAAGATAATAATAAGGTAATAATAATTTAAAACCGACTCCACAAATCCTAAATGATAAGGTTACAGAAGTCCCTGTTCAGATGCTGAGTTGACCTATCTTGTGTTTTGGTTTTGTAATTCACCTCACTGTGACCCCTACATTCAGCACACCAAGTTTTAATTGGTGAAACTGCAGAGAAGATAAAAGAATTTCTGAATTGAGAGGGAGAGAGAGCGCGTATCTTGAGAAGTTAGAAATGTGTATTCCTACTCTGTATATATTGTGCAAAGAAACAGCCATCTGGAAATGTTCTTAGATTAAGTTTTGAGTAGGGCTGCATTCCAGCCCCTGAGCTTTCTGAGCCAAAATCTGAGACCTAGGGATTACCCCTTCTGATATCACAGGGCATGGGCCCTGATGATTTCATGATGAGTTAAATAGCCATGGTTACACATACCATTCAATAAAAGCTGCAAAGTCTAAGGAATGAAGAACACACACATACACACACTTACTTTTCAAAGCAGCTCTCACCCTGAGAATTTTCCTCACTCTGAGAACTGGAAAAGAGGGGCCAGGTCTTGAGATCTGGAACCCTTTTATTGAGACACACATACAATTTATAGAAGAGACTTCAAAATAGAAGTAATAATGCTAATTTAGTCCACATGTTTGGATTTAGGAAGCTTTAAAGTTTCCCTTAGTAATTAATGTACACATTTTTCCTGCCTTTTATTTTTTCCACATCTGAAAGAAACATTTTAAGTTTGCCTCTTGACAATCAGTTCCATAATATATTGAAAGTTTGTGTATAGGCATGGCATAGGTTTTTTTTTTCAGGGGTCAAGGAGGGTAGTTTAGGTGGTTTTTAAAAACAAACAACAAATGCACAACTTAATGAGACTCTTTTACATCTGGCTGTATGGTACCTTGTTGAAAGTTTTAAATTGTATTTTCCCCCCACCAAATCTATTAACCTTTAGCCAGTTTCTCCTCAGCCTATAATTTGTGAAGTCTGTCATCAGGAGAGGGAGGTAGATCAGGTGGCATCTGCTATATTGCAAACTATAATTATTAACATTATTTGGACTATTAATTCACTCTTCAAACTCCTCCTTAGTGGAGGAGTACTGTTTCAGTGATGCTTTGTACAGAACAATGCATAAACCACTGGGTCCGAAACTTTTATTCACAGAAGGTAAAATGGTGGTGGTGGGGAGAATATTGGGATTATTCAAAATATGGAAAAGTATCAGTAGAATAATCCCTTCTGGCCTGTAGTTCTTCAGGCTGGGGACTTGGAATTGCAAATCTCACATTAAAAATACAATTCACTCTCCACATTCACTGGGATTGGGGGTGCAGGACCCCTGCGAAGGTGGAAAAGATGCAAATATTTCTCTCCCTCCCCAACCATATTTAACATGCAAAAAGGTATGATCTGTGGATTCAACCCACCACAGATGGCTTCAGGGTGGTGAGATTCCTTGGCAAGGCAGAACTGGGCAGCTGGAGGGGCTTGTGCCATCTCCACTGCTGCCCTATGACATTCATATTAGGGACTTAAATCCTCGCTGCATGTTTACAGAGGTGGCAGCAAATAATCCGTGAATAATCAAATCAGCAAAAGTTAAATCTGCAAATGTCGAGGCCAACTGTAGAAAGATCTTTGAAAATAAGGAAGTTGGCAAGATAGAAGGCCAATGTAAACAACCCCCCTCCTCTTTTATATGCTAGCTTTCCACATACAGCAGCAGTTGGAACCTCAGATTCTAGGGCTAAACCTGGCCCTCATTTTTTCTTAAACCTCCTTCCTCTTGATGATACCTTCCCTTTGGGTGGCTGTTTTTCTTCTTCATTCCTGTGTGTTTTTTTCTGGGTCTGGCTGATCTTGTGATGTTTGATCTGGAGTAACCATTAGCCTGTAGGGCCCAGTTTAGGTGCCTCAGTTCGTCCTCCAGGTAGTGGGGCTCGCAGATCCTTTTTGCACGGTCTACCAATGTTTGTATTGTGCTTCTTTTTGTCCTGGGTAATGATAGGAGTTCTTGTGTAGGTATCTGTCCGTGTGTGGGGGTTTATCTGTCCGTGTGTGTGGGTAAACAGGCTAATGGTTACTCCAAATCAGACATCACAAGAGCAGCCAGACCTAGAAAAAAACCACAGGAATGAAGAAGAAAAACACCACCCAAAGGGAAGGTATTTTTACCATACATCAAAGGAGTCACATGCAGAATAGGGAAACTGGTGAGGAAACACAACCTCCAAACAATTTATAGACCAACCAAAAAAATCCAAGAAATGCTACGCTCAGCAAAGGACAAAAGAGACTCTCTCACAGCTGCAGGAGTTTACTGCATACTATACAGCTGTGGACAAGTTTACCATATATTCCGGTGTATAAGATGACCTTTGAACCCCGAAAAATATCCTCCGAAATCGGGGGTCGTCTTATACGCTGATACACTTTGTTTCATATGCTGTCTGAACGGAGCGAAGAGGCGGGAGATCGGGTGGGGAGTGAGGCAAAGTGTTTATCAGTTCATTCTCCCCCTTCCTCTGCCTTCTTTCCCATTGGGGAGCAACCAAAGACAGAGGAGGGGGGCAAACGTTGTGGTTTGCCGCAGCCGCCGCTCAACCTCCTGTGTGTTCATTCCCCAAAGGAAACGAACACACAGGAGATTGAGTGGCAGCCAAGGTAAACCGTGTACAGTCTCTCCTTTCTTCCACCTTCCCGGAAGGTGGAAGAAAGGGGCAAATCTAGTGGTTTGCAGCGGCCGCAGCCCATTCCCTCTGTCTTCATTCCCTTCATTCCTTTCCAAACGTAACTCGAAGATGGACGAAAGGGGCGAATCCAGCTGTTTGTCTGCCCCCTCCCTCCGTCTTCATTCCCTTTGTGAAGGAAATGAAGATGGAGGGAAGGGGGTGCGGACGAGGCAAACCGGGTATTTTCGCCCCTTTCTTCCACCTTCCTGGAAGATGGAAGAAAGGGGCGAATCTAGCGGTTTGCAGCAGCTGCCTGCCCTTCCCTCCCTCTTCATTCCCTTCATGAAGGGAATGAAGACGGAGGGAAGGGGGGCGGACGAGGCAAACCGCGGGATTTGCTCCTTTCTTCCACCTTCAAGTCAAGTTTGACTGGAAGGTGGAAGAGAGGAGCGAATGCCACGGATTGCCTTGGTGGCAGCCCATTCCCTCAGTCTTCCTTCCCTTCACAAAGGGAAGGAAGATGGAGGGAATGGGCAGCTGCCAAAACAAACCGGGTATATTCGCCCCTTTCTTCCACATTCGAGTCGAGTTTGACTGGAAGGTGGAAGAGAGGGGTGAATGCCGCAGTTTGCCATGGATGCCGCCCATCCCCTCCGTCTTCATTCCCTTCGCAAAGGGAATGAAGACGGAGGGAGTGGGTGGTGTCCGAGGCAAACCGGGTTCATTTGGCCTCCTCCTCTGCCTTCACCCCCTTTGGGGAGGAAACAAAGGTGGAAGAGAGGGGCGAATGTAGCGGCTGGCTGGCTGGGAGAGCCCTGCCAGCTGATCCTGTTCACTTTCCCAACTCACGAGGAGATCCTCATGAATTGGGAAACAAAGAGGATCAGCTGGAAAGGCTCCCCCAGCCAGCCAGCCAGCCAAATTGGGGGGTGGTCTTATAAGGCAAATATATGCCAAACTCTATATTTTTACTTGAAAATTGGGGGGTCGTCTTATATGACCAGTTATCTTATACGCCGGAATATACGGCACATAGGGAACACTACACGCAGTGTGCAAGCACGATTCAAGGAACATGAGAGACACTGCAGACTGGGCCAGCCAGAAAAATCAGCAGTAGCAGAACATGTTATAAACGAACCTGGATACAAATTGTTATTTAAAAACACAGACATTTTAGACCAGGCAACAAATATCATGTCAGAATGCACATAGAAACTATTGAAATCCACAAACACCTGGACAACTTCAACAGGAAAGAAGAAACCCTAAAAGTAAACAAAATCTGGCTCCCAATTTTGAAAAACAATAGAATCAAAACACAACACTTAGGACCGTTTCAGACGCCCTAAATCCTGTCAGGGGAGGTCGGGAGAGGTATGTGGCTATCCCGCGGCAGGGGGTCAGTTTCGGATGACACCGTCTCTCTCCCATCGTCGTCCGTGTTATTTCCGTGTTTGATCTATTGCAAACTCACCATTTTTTACTCATGGAAGTTTGTAGTGAGTAAAAAGTGGTGAGTTTTCAATAGATCGAAGACAGAAGTAACATGGACAACGACGGGAGGGGATGGCATTATCCAAAACTGACCCCCTGCCACAGGATAGCTACGTACCTCTCCTGCCCTCCCCTGATGGGTTTTAGGGTGTCTGAAAAAGTCCTTACAAAGGAATTCCACCCAGGGACAGGGGGATTTCCAGCAGATAATGGGCCATCAACCAACCATTAGGCAAACAGACACTAATCCTCCTTGCATTTCTATACCCAGAAACTAACCATTCAATTCCACAAATTTACATATCCTCTCCAACAGGGGTTCACAATATATATAAACTCCACACACACTCTTACCCAACCATTCTCTGAAGATGCCAGCCACAGATGCAGGTGAAACATCAGAAAGAAACTATTCCAGAACACGGCCTCACAGCCTCGAAAAAAAAAACCAAGGAAAATCATCTGTATACCACCCAAAACCTTCCCATGATCACAGCTGTCAAGTCCTCCTGCTGCTGCATACCCTCCTTTCACAGAAGAAAATGTGGGTGCATATGGCCAAACAGCATCAGAGTATGTACCAAAGGGTATGGCCAGACAAGTTATTAATGAGGAAGAACACCCAACACTATTATTCTAAGCAATGAAACCTTGGAATTTATGTACCAAGTTTAGGAAAGCCTGAAAAAGAAGATAAATAAATAAATAAATAAATAAAATATTCTGTTTGTGTGCACGTATGAACAGCTTGATTAATAATAATATCATATAATACATAATTCTAAAATCAAATTGTCTTCATCAGACCTGCTCAAAATTACAGCTTTCTCACCAATCTACTGTATTAACTCTGTGTTCATACCTACTCCTTCTGGCCAATGCAGGTTACAAAGCCAATCAAATTGCAGCCTCCCTATAACATAACATTCACGTGGCCATTTTGAGTCAATTGTAATTTCTCAGCCTTACCTACTTCACAGCATTGTTCTTAGAATAAAAATTGGATGAGGGTGGGGAGAAATAATGTGCAATGCTTTTAGCTTCAAGAGATAAATGGAAGGTAATTAATGAAGAAAGATATATTGGAGGAGGGGGAACATTATTGTCATAAAGAAATACTTGCATTCCAATGGCCTTTTAGAATGTCTCAGGCTATAATCCTCTACATGTTTATATAAGAGTAAGTCCTATTGAAACTTATTTCTGAGAAGATATGTATTACTGCATTTTAAATGCAGTAAATGCAGAAAAAACGGAGGTGCTCACGGTAGCGGCTCCAAAACCAGGAGTTGGGTTGCAACTCCAGTCCTGGACGGGGTCACGCTCTCCGTTAAGGACTGTGTTCGCAGTCTGGGGGTGCTCCTTGATTCATCGCTTCAGATGACTAGTCAGGTAAATGCGGCAGTCAGGAGCGCCTGTTATCAGCTTTGGCTGATACCCCAGCTGTGCCATTTCCTGGAAGTAAGGGACCTCAAGACTGTGGTGCACACACTGGTAACCTCTCGTCTAGATTTGTGCAATGCACTCTACATGGGGTTGCCTCATGCTTGGTCCGGAAACTTCAGTTGGTACAAAATATGGCAGCCAGAGTGGTCTCGGGAACATCTCGGAGAGACCTTATAACTCCAGTATTAAAATCTCTCCACTGGCTGCCTATCAGTTTCTGGACCCAGTATAAGGTGTTGGTTATTACCTTTAAAGCCCTAAATGGCTTGGGTCCAACTTATCTCTGGAACCGCCTCCTCCCATACAATCCTCCCACGCACTCCGGTCCTCTGGGAGGAATTTGCTTCAGCCACAAAAATCTAGGCTGTCTGCAACCTCCCAGAGGGCGGTAATCGCCCCCAAATTGTGGAATGGCCTGCCGGACGAGATCCGTCAGATGACAAGCCTGAGTAGCTTTTAAAAAAGCACTAAAGATGGATCTCTTTCGGTAGGCCTTTCCTAATTAGATCCCGGTCTCAGGGGATCCTGGCCTCTTTTAATCCGCTGGCTATTTATTGTATTTATTGTTTTTAAATGTGATTTTAGATCAGTTGCTTTTTAATTTATATTTGTTTAATATTTTTTATGGGGGAGGGTGTGGGTGGGGGGTGTTTAGGGCTTTTTATCTGTATTGTATTTTAATTTTTGTAAGCTGCCCTGATTGTTTTAACAGAGGGGCGGGATATAAATTATTATTATTATTATTATTATTATTATAAATGTAAGTGGGACATTGTTCTGCAGAGAAAAAGCCCTCTCTCAAATTAGGTAGACAGTCAAATTAATGGAGTTTATCATTTGTTACCCCCTGTGCTTTACTGAGGATACCTTAAAAATAGGCACCAAAGAATGGCTGGCTTTAATCCCCTTTGTGAAAGCACATTTAGCAGAGTTTCTGTTTAAAAATACATGCGCAGGAAAAACATACTGATTCCAAACACACAGGTTTTAAATAGCCACCCCCCAGTTCGCCCCCCCCTCCACTTTCCACACTCTAGCTTACAGGAATCAAAGTACTCAAATGTCGCTTCAAAAGTAGAAAAATACTTTACTCACAAACATCATGTGCGTCTCAGGCAAAAACAACAATAACTTGAAAGTGTAGACTAAAATAACAAAATATATCTAGAAAGCTACATCTCTAAAACTAAAATATGCAGGAGCTCTCTCCTGCAGCTCCTACTCCTATGATGTTATCATGCCGTCTTCTGCCTCGTGGTGTCTTCCCAGACAAATAGAGTTAAGCCACGCCTCCTTCTCCGGAAAGGCACTCACATCACAATAGGAAGTGATCTCATCTACTCTGTTTACATTTACCATTTAACCCTTTCAACAGTTAAACAACTCAGCATATATTGGATTGCAACTTCATATCCCAATAAAATTTTCTTACAATGTTTGGCCTCTATAAGTTACAGTTTCTTTTCTATTGTTATCAGCTTCACAACAAGCTGGGCTATTCAGCCAACTTCAAATTGTAGTTTTATATCTTAAGATGGTAACCATAGCAACATTTGGACTGAAATGGCAACATATGAATAATGAGAAACTTTGTGTTTATTCATGGCTGGATGAAGGAAGGAGCAATGGGACTAGGTACATGGGCGAAAATCCTGCTCCTACCTTAGCTTTGTTCAGATGAGAAATGGTTAAAAGCCCCACAAAGTTTGGTTTTAGAGGATATGGAAGCCTTACCTGCTGAATCTGTCACCCTTAAATTGTTTGAGTTTGCCTTATAATTAATGGAGTGGTGGAGTCCTAATGTTGTAGGCTGGACACTATATTTTGTGTATGTATGTATTGCCAATTTCAGGAACTGAAGTGGGAAATAGAACAGTGTTGTTATAAAAGTGTATACTGGTTCAGAAATAATATAGTCTAAGTTTAATAAGGTATGTACCTAGGGAAAGGACAGTGAAAGATGTCATACTGAAGAAGGAGGAAGCTTGTTTTCTGCTGCTCCAGAGTAGGACACGGAGCAATGGATTCAAACTACAGGAAAGGAGATGCCACCTAAACATCAGGAAGAACTTCCTGACAGTAAGAGCTGTTCGACAGTGGAATGCGCTGCCTCAGAGTGTTGGAGTCTCCTTCTTTGGAAGTTTTTAAACAAAAGAGACTGGACGGCTATCTGTCGGGAGTGCTTTGGTTGTTTATTCCTGCACAGCAGGGGACTGGACTAGATGGCCCTTGTGGTCTCTTCCAACTCTATGATTCTATGAGGAAAACGTGGGCTGAAGTGCTAACTAGCCAGCTAAAAGGTAAACAAAAAGTAATATAAAATGTGTAAAGTCTATGTCAGGAATGAAAAGCAAAGCAAAAAGGACTCGAAACCTTCAAAAGGTGTGATGGAAAAGAGACAAAGTCTCCAGATGTTGAAAAGAGCAATGATTTTATTATTGAAAACAGTGCAAATTATTTTGGCCTGGAAATATTTTTATAGCCTTCTTCAGGGGCTTCTCAAAGCCGCCAGATTCCTCCCTACAATTTAAATTTTGGGTAGGTGATTTTCATGCAGTTTTCACCCAAAAAACTGGTCAAAGCTCCCACCAAACCACCTGCAAATGTGCCAGTTTGCCTCACCCAGCTTCCCAGAGACTATAAGAAGAATATATATATTGGCAATAAAGGCCACAACTTTGTTGATGACAGCTGCAATTGGTTGATTCGAACACGTGGGTTAGGATCCAGACATTGACCAACCCACCTGCTGGTCGATGAGACCCCTGTCAGCCCATTTGCTGACAAACACCATTCAGGAAGGAGGAGGAGTCTGGGCAGGCCCCTGAATGCTTGCCATTCCCCGTCGCTCTCCCCCTCCCTCTGCCATGACCCAGGTACCAAATGGGGAGGGGCTTCCATGCTCGCATGCCCCAGCTGGCATGCCCCCATTGACCATGACCCCCAATTCCCGGGGTCTCTGTGATCTGCCAGAAGAGACTGGTCTTTAACGCTATTTTAAATTCAGACAGTGTATTCAACTGTTGAATCTCTTCTGGCAGGTTGTTCCACAGTCTAGGGGTGGCTGAAGAGAAAGTCCTCTGGCTGACAGTTGCCAACCTAGTCCTGGCTGACTGAAGTAAATGTCCCCCAGAGGACCTGAGTATACAGGACGGATTATATGGGAAAATGTGATCCCATAGGTAACCTGGACCCAAAAGATGTAGGGCTTTAAATGTAACAACCAACATTTTGTACCTTGCCCAGAAACTAATTGGTGGCCAGTGGAATGATTTTAATATTGGTGTAATGTGATCACTCCTAGGTGCAGCAGTATCCAATCTGGCTGGCATGTTTTGAACAATTTGAAGTTTCCAAACTTGGTACAGAAATAGCTCAATGTACAGTGTATTGCAAAAATCCAGCCTTGAAGTTACCAGTGTGTGCACTACCATCTTTAGGTCCTCCAACTCTAGGAAAGGGTGCAGCTGGCATAACAGCCGAAGCTGGTAGTAAGCACTCCTGGCCACTGCATGTATCTGAGCTGTCATTTGGAGCGATGTATCCAGAAGCACCCCCAAGCTGCAAACACAGTCTTTCAGGGGAGGTGTAACCCCATCCAGGACCAGTTGACACACCTCCAAGCCCAGGTTAGGACCCTTGACAGTAAGCACCTTTGTCTTAAAGACCAGTCTCTTCAGGCAGGCATATCCAGATTATTTTAAATTGTGAATTGATTGTTTTAAAATATATTGGTCTTACTTGTTCTTTTAAACTGATATATATATATAACTGATATGTGTCTTTTAACCAACATTGTTTATATGTTAATTTGTTGTTGAGGCAGGTAAGAAATAAATGTTGTTGTTGTTGTTTTCGTTGTCTGGATTCAACTTCAGTTTGTTTTTCCTCATCCAGCTCATTACCTCCTCCAGGCATTCATTCAGAGGAGACACAATATCCTTAGCAGAGGCTGTTTGTGAAGGCATGGAGGAATATATTTGGGTGTCATCCATATACTGATAGCACCCCGCCCCATGCTTCCAGATGATCTCTTCTAGCATTTTCATGTAGATATTGAACAGTATTGGGGATAGAATGATACCTTGTGGTATGACATATAACAGCTCCTTTTTTGAGGAGCAGCTGTCCCCAAGCACCTCAGTCTGGAACCTGCCCAAGAGATAGGACCAGAACCACTGAAATACAATGCCTCCAATTCCCAAATCACTCAGGCTGTTTCAGAAGGATACCAAGGTCGATCGTATCAAATGTGGTTGAGAGGTCCAAGAGCACCAGCAGGGACACATTCCCTCTGTCAATGCTCAGGTAAAGATCATCCTCTAATTGACCATAGTGGTCTCACCTCTGTATCCTTCTCTGGAGTCAATTTGAAATGGGTCTAGATAACTTGTATCATCCAAGACTGCTGGGAGTTGGGAGCACCTCAGAAAACACCTTCAGCTATAACTGAGATCCTATGATACAAGGCAGGGTACTGTATAAATATTTTAATAAATAACAGTAAAACTACTCAGCAAGCTAAGCAGGGTCAGCCCTGGTTAGTACTCAGATGGGAAATGTTCAACAAATGCCAGGTACCGTAGGCTATATTTCAGAGGAAGGAACTGGCAAAACCACATCTGAGTATTCCTTGCCTAGGAAAACCCTATGAAATTCATGGGACTGCAATGTTCACAGGTGACTGGAAGGCACATCATACCAAGCTCTCCCTGAGTAGTTTTTTAAAAAAAAAATATTGTTAGTTATTAAAATATTTATATCCTGTCTTGCATCATGGGATTTCAGTAAGATCTCCCTAGAGGGCCTAAATAACCTAAAGGCACCAATTCCATCTGATCTTAGAAGCTAAGCAGAGTCAGCCATGGTTAATAGTTGGATGAGAGACCATCAATGAATCCCAGATGCTGTAGGCTATGTTTCAGACAAAGGACCTGGCAAAACCACCTCTTTAGTATTTCTTGCCAAAGAAAACCCTATGAAATTCATGGGGTCAACATATGTCAACAGGCAACTTGAAGGTACATAGACACACAAGCTCTCCCTGGATGGGCTTAGTACTGCCCACTTCCCCCATCCCATTTACACATAAAAACTGAACAATGAGCAAAATTCACAAGATTGGTAGGATAATAGCTTTATTGAACTATCATTAAAAAGGCAATCTCTTGAGTCCTCCAGGAGTCTTCATCAGGCTGGGCATAGGAAGACAAATGAGAAGCACACACACACACACACACCACAATTCAGGCTAGATATTGTAGCCACAGGATCTGCTGTTAGACTACAGTTCTAAGATGGATTCTGAAGTGAAATCTGATACCAGTAGACTTCAAGCTTTGCAAACTCCAATTGATGAAATACTGATCAAACCTTGAACATTTCCTCATTTAATGTTCAAATAAAAAACTTTGCAGTGAATAGCACTTTTAAAAAAAAATAAATAAAGAACCAATCAATCCTGCACATGTTTTGTTGCAAATAACATTCTAATAGATATGACTGATTACATAGTCAGGAGCATAATTTATATATCACAAGCAGTGGGGCCTTTTGTTATTGACATAGCTGAAGAATTTGACACCTTTACAAGAGAACAATATATGTCAACCAGAATATATGCCAATTAGGCCCCAGTGAGACACTTAGATGAATGATGCTGGAACATGCTGTATTTACAAATAATATGTGGTTTACAGCCACTTGCGTTTCCAAACAACACATCTTTTTATGGTGTTATTTTAAAAAAATTCGAAGCATTTGGAAAGCTCGCAAAAATATCTCCATTAGCACTGAAAGCCCTGAAAATGGACAGTAATTTGGTATTCATTTAACTTTGCATTTGATGTGATAGCTTTGCAAAGTGTTATTTGTTTAAACACTACTCAGCAAAGTGATTGCTGCTCCACTTCATTATCAAAAGAAGATGTGTGGTAACCCATATTTAACAGTGAATGCATTGATGTTGTGAGTAATAACCACAGAAGGACTTATAATGTGAAGTGGGGAGACCAGGGTGGACCTAAAAATGGAGTGCAGAATAGAACATGGCTTTTTGACCACACTCTGATTCTAATACCTATGCCCCATACTGGTTTGCAAAATCATATGGTGTATGTGTGTGGGGGGGTCACATTCCTCCAGGGTAATCTTTTAGGCACTGATGGCGGATGAAGCTGGAACTATAAATGGACTCAGCTGGCATGAAAATGGGCATAGGCCAAGATCCTGTTTAATGCTGGAAGAATATAAAGTTCTGCCAGCATACTTACACTGGAGCCCTGGAGGGAGAAGGCTGTTTCTTTCCTCCCAGATGTGCAGACCCCTGTGGCCTTTTTTTTAAAAAAAAAAAATTATTTATACCCCGCTCTTCAGCCACAAGGCTATCAGAGCGGCTTACAAATTGTTTTAAGTAACAGCAATTTACACATCTACACTGTGTTAAGCAGTTTCCAATTTGTGTTAGGTCTTGGAGTCAGGAGGCAGAGCTATGCTGGATGTGCCCAGTTGCTGTTGCACAGCCATGGGAATGGTGTTGCACAAGAAGGTGCTGAATGCATCCCTGCACAACGTGTGCAAAACTACTTACACTGACGTTTTCTCTGGTTACACCAGCCTGAGGACTCATCTCCATGAGCTAGGTACACTGCTCCCTGCTGGCACATCCTGGCCACAGATCTGGCCTGTTGTTCCCCCCCCCCAATTCCCTGCAAAGAACAGGAGGAAGTCCTGATGGGCACACTGTCTCATCACTGCAGCTGCTGCAGCTGCCATTTTCCTCACAGACCTGAAGGCAGGAAGGGGCCCCACAACATGTGACCAAGACTCCTTGCATGTGACTAGCCTTGGTCACATGCTGTGGGACTCCTTCATGCCTTCTGGGAGAGCCAGGGAAAATGCAGCAGCAGCAGAGAGGGACAGCCTGCAGGGACGGGCTCCTGAGGACACATAGGGCCCAATATTTTTGCTGGTGGAAATCGAGTGAACCAGGTATTATCGTATAATGTGTATCAGGCCCTACCCTGCCTTCCCTGTCTCAGCCCTGTATCTGCCATGGGGGTAGTGAGGACTGCCTAGGGGAAGAACAGGACAAATGATCTGTGTCATATGGACTGCTGGGCTCTGAGACAGGAGCAAGGTGGAATATTTTGCCCATCAAGACAATGTGTGTCTTTCCAATGAATTTGTTACAAGTTCCCATGAGATTGGAATGGATCTCTGTTTATTCATGTTCCCCTGTATTTTTACTGCTATCAACCAATGTAGCTAATATGTAAACATCTGAAGCACTTCATGCTAAATGAATGCTCCTTCCTTCCCTCTTTTTACAAATTGTTTGTTCCTTCGTTTCCTAAAACAATGACCACAGAAAGTCATAATAGATCTGATACTGACCACAGGTGCCAGAAACTCACTTTTTAATTACAATTTGAATAAAGGCTCTTGCATTTTATACATATTAGCATGGCATCAGTGTTTGCAGAACATCTTCTCTCACGGTGTCCCTGCCACAAAAATTATACCTGAGAATTTAAAAAAATATCACATATATTAGTTTAAATGTATTAATATTATTTTTTCATTGCAATTCCATTCCAAAGCGATGTTTAATTTGTGTGTTGTGTATACTCAGAAAATAATGCACCTTGTAAGCTTACTTTGCTTGCTGCATTACATTAGTGGTTGCATTCCCCCCACCCCCCAAAGTTGTGCAGCACTTGCAAGGAAAGGCAGACAAAATGTGGTGGCTCCAGACAGCCCTCCAGTGCCTTCGTACCTTCCTGGCTGCAATGCCCACAGTCTTTTTCCTCTTGCTTCCAGTGCCTATTCTATTATAGTTACACTGGTGTAGTGGACCAACAGAATTCTGGCCTTTCTTCATATGTTGCCTATGTTTTTTTAACCAGTATTTTATTTTTATAACTTGTTGATTAATTTTATTCATTGGCAGCCTCCAACACTATGATATAACTCATTTAAATTCACCCGCTAAAGAAATTTCTATGGCTGCCATCCTACATACACCTGCTTACTTGGGATGTGTCCTACTGAGCTCAGCAGGCATGCCTAAGATTGCATTGGATTGGATCTTCCAGATTTAGTCAGGTAGACAGTACATCCACTGAAATCACTGGCATTTAAATTAGCCATAACTACATTGCCCCAGTGATTGTAATGTAAGAATGACTAAATGGGTATAATCCACAGTCACCCAAAATAAAGAATATTTAAGGTTTTGAATAACAGTCACATCAGGATAAAAACATTCATTCCCACATATCCTTTCCAGAGTATTCTTAATCTCACTGGGATCTTGATAGTAGGGCTTTCAAGTTGTTTTGGCCTATAGTTCTCCTGACTCCTGCCCAGCATGGCTGATGGCGGGAGTTGTAGCCCAAAAGATTTTGAGAGCCATGCTTCCTCTTTACCAATGATCATGTGGAATTTTCCTATCTGCAAACCATTCACCTTTCTTCAATTTCAAGAAGCCAACAGCTTTGCATGAGTATTCCTTTGTTCATGAAGATTTTTCATCAATGAAATCAAGAAGGCTGTCCATGATTATGAATTCATGGAACTATCATCATGTCTTAAAATACTCCCATAGCAACAGTAATACCTGTTGAAAATGGACTTAACCAAATCCATAGTTAACAGCACAGTCCTTCATTGAGTTAATGGCCCTTACTTTCAGGTAAGTGTATATAGAATTTCAGCCAAAGACTCCAGTCCTAAATGTACTTAAGAGGGAATAAACCCCATTGAACTCAATGGAACTTACTTCTGAATAGACCTGCTTAGGACTGCATTTTTAAGCCAGCATTTCTAAATATACAAGAGCTGGCAAATTCTCATCAGTCCTAGCTAGCATAGCTAATGTTGAGGAATGCTGGGAACTGCAGACCACTTTTATCCACTGCTAGTAGAAGCCCTGATGGGTGCAGTGCATCTTCCAGCTTCCAAGATAACATGAGTGATAATGTATAGCAATCCTATCAGTTTCAAATACAGTACTGTTAACACTCTAACCAAAGAGTAGAAAACAAAACAGACAAATAGGTAACACACACTGGCCACAATCCTGTATCATGTGGGTAGACTGTAATGCTCCACCCACACAGTTCTGGGTCTCCTCTGCCCCAAGGTTGTACTGCAATGGCCATTTACTGGCCAGAGGAGGAAGCACAGGATACATCCATGGACTATGCTGCCACAACAGGCCAGGGTCGGAGGAAGGAACAGCACCTAGGCAGCACCAAGCTGCAGTTCGACCGCTAGCAGAAAAGAGCTGATGTCATCCTCCTGAATCTCCAGGGCACCTTCTTTCATACCTCAGCCATTAAGTGGCCATTGCAATGCTTTTTGGTTGCTTTGAAATTGCCAACATGGGGAGCATGGGCACTGCACAAGGAGGTATCCAATACCTCTTTCACAACATTCAACAAAAAGACATACATGCTCATAACCTGGGGTTATTTGGATACCTGTCACCAACAGGACTCTGGCCACTGACTCCAGTAATATTATGTTGAAACACACAGAGAGATAAATAGCAATGTAGCAATAGCATTCATATTTATATACTGCTTATCAGTGCCAAAGCACTCCCTAGGCAGTTTACAATGTTTTTAGCTAATTGCCCTCAACAAACTGGGTACTCGTTTTACCAACCTACAGAAGGATGGAAGGCTGAGTCATCCTTGGAGCCCTCTGGATTGAACTCATAACCTTGTGGCTTGCAGTACTGGCATTTAACCAGTGGGTCACCAGGGCTCAGAGAGAAAGCACCAGTGTGAGGACTGTAGGGCAAAAACTTATCTAATGAAATGAATGTCCTACAATGTCTGGAGTGAGCCAGATAACCTGGCTTCCATGTGTGGGGAATTCCACAATGGTTAGGTTACTATAGTTAAGGTTTTGGGGGTAAGAAATCTATGTGAAAAACAAACAAAGAAGGCTACTGTACCTTTAACATTTGCAAGAGGGTCTGTCAACATCTCTAACTTGTTATGCAGACTGTACCTGCTGAAATGCCCTCTTCTACACAACTATTAAAGCAGAGTTGGGGAAAGTGTGGTTCCTAAGGACATTTTTGTGTACCCACTCCCTAAAATTGGGCACTGGTTTTTTTTGTTTTTTTTTTAATTCTCTTGTTTTGCTTTTTGATCCAAAATGGCCAATAATGTCCTCCAAGCCACATTTTCCAGGGATTTTTGACCTGCTTCTCACCATTTCTAGGCCCATACAGGCCTTTTTCCAAAACAGGAAATGACTGCCTCACTATTACCAGAACTCCAGCACTGACACTGGTGGAGAACTTTCTGTGAACATGTCTGAGATATGTGAAGTCGAAGGCTTTCACGGCCAGCATCCATAGATTTTCCTTGGTTTTTTTCCAGGCTGTGAGGCTGTGTTCTGGAAGAGTTTACTTCTGACGTTTCTAAACTCTTCCAGAACACGACCTCAAAGCCTGGGGGAAAAAAACCAAGGAAAATCTATGTCTGAGATAGATCCAGATAAAGCTTGCGTTTGTTTTGGAAATGGGTATCATGTAGTCTATGGGTCCCCCAGCTTTGAGACCTGTTTCTGCAGTGCCCAGAACCACCCAATCACCCTAAAGTGTGTGTGCGCCCCCAGAAGTATCATACTCTTCTAAAACAAAGAATGCCCCTTCACATCTTGTTTCAGAAACAAAGCAAAACAAAGAACAATATATTTTTTAAAGTTCCACCCAGAGGAGCTGATGCAGCAGGTCATGGGTAGTGACAAATGGTCCCAGAATATCTGAAGTTGCCCATCCCAATCTACAGGATCTATAGCCTTTCCATTATTATTATTATTATTATTATTATTATTATTATTATTATTTTGGCACAGCCATGAAGTTGGAAAAAATGTATATTCGTCCTGGAACTGGCAATATTTCTCATATTTAAAAAAATGGCAGGGAAATTGTAAAAATAAAGAGAGCATTAAAGCAAAAAAAGGAGAGGGGAAGGAAGAAGGGAGAAAACTATTCTTCCCATCCTCCTTCCCACCTGGCCTTTCTGCATTACAAGCCAGCATGGCTTTTGTGGAAGTAGTTTCTTTACCTGTAGATCTCTCCTTCATTCACTGGGAGGATTGCTTTGCTAATATATTAATGTAGGTTTTTAAAAAACATTTATGTTGCACTGACAACATACTCTTAACCAGTATCTTTCCATTCAGTGGAAATGAAAATGCAAAACAATGCCCCCCTCCCTGCCCACCACATACAGAACAAAAATTCTTGAATATATTTAATAAATAATTGGTGTGTACTCATTAAAAGAAAAAAGAAAAAGCATACATACACATTCCCATCTTCTCCATCTTGTACTGTAACCTTTGCTGCTCCCAGTTTGGGCAAAGTTGGATTTATGATATTGTTGTTCCAAAGAAACTTAACCTTAGTAACATTTCCAACATTAAGTTCTACATCAATTAGCCTGGTATAAATCTCAGCAGGTTGGAGCTTCCCTCTTGGAAAGAAAGAATATGATATACATGAAGAAGTTCTCTTAAAAAAAGAAGTTATACATACACATGTCCATCTTCTCCATCTTGCACCAGAATTTTTGAAGCTCCCAGTTTGGGGAAGGTCGGGTTTATGGCATCATTGTTCCAAAGGAATTTAACTTTAGTTACCGTTCCAAGATTGATTTCTATATCAATTAAAACAGTATGTGTATAACCTGGCTGGAGCTTGCCTCTTGGGGAAAAAAAAAGATAAGTGATATTCATCAGTATTGCATATCCTCCAACATTTTGCAGAGGAAAACTGGGACATGTGTCCCCAAGAAACATCAGAATGTGGTTGAAAGAGTGTGGCGACACAACATAACAAGTGACAGGAATTAATGGAGGATACACAAGATAGAATATGTTGTTGCAGTTTGCCCCACTCATTGTAATAGTAGTTTTGCACATAGTTCTTATGCTATATATGCATTAATGTCAAACAAAGGCTCCACCACCCCATCAGTCCTTTGGAGCTTGAGGTTTTGATTTTTAAATTGTGTTTATTTTTATTTGATTGTCACAACCTGTCCTGGGATCACATATTGCAGGAGGGAGGGGAATAAACATTTCTAAAAGTAAAGTCAGAGAGAAGTTTAATTTTAAAAGGATGTGTTCTTCTTGGTACTATCCTTAGATTGTGGTTTCTGTGATGTTTAAAAAGTCTGTTCACCAATGGCTCGTGGTTTGAGCAAAAGGGGAGCATCTGAGTAGAAGGGGAGCATTATTTCAGAGTGAGGCAGTACAAGTCTACCCTCTGCTTGTTTGGATTATGAGCTAACATTGAGTACATCAGGTACTGTTCAGTATCCAAAACTGTGTGATGAAGGACAAATGATCCAAGAAACAATGAGCAATTCAAATATATTCTCACAGCTGAAGATAACAGCACATGAATAGAGCTGCTTTTTTTATGATCTCTGTATAGTTTCAGCTGAAATACACAAATAGCACACTACTGTGAGTATAAAAGTGTATTTGATTGGACTGCACTGTTTGTCCTGTTGCAAGCCCAGTTACCATGCTCCCAACAATAGCTTGAAAAACCAATGTGGACAAGGAAGCATGGTGGCTTAGGAGTTATGGAAAACCACCTCTTGAGGTACCAATTTATCATCGGTGGGATGGCTCCCATTTTGAATTCCACAGAAGAAATTGGAGACATGTCTCAAAATAGTTAACAGGTGGTTCTTTTTTTAGTAAACAAACAAACAAACAAACAAACCCAATGGATTTTCCTTGGTTTTTTTCCAGGCTGTGAGGTCATGTACTGGAATAGTTTCCTTCTGACGTTTCGCCTGCATCTGTGGCTGACATCCTCAGAGAAGGATGCCAGCCACAGAGGATGCGAGCCACAGATCCAGGCGAAACATCAGAAAGAAACGGCCTCACAGCCTGGAAAAAAACCAAGGAAAATCTATGGATGCCGGCCATGAAAGCCTTTGACTTCACAAACCCAATGGACTTTTTTTAACCAATAAAAGAACCATCTTTTAAGAATCTTGAAATGTGTCTCCATTTTCTTCTACAGATTTCATTGGGTGATCCCCAGTTTTTGCCCCCTTCTCATTTTGAGTTGCCTGAATTTTGTTTTGCTTTGGAAATAGCTGTTAGTAAATTTATGACCAAGGTTGTCTCTAGGCATTTGTAGGTCCTCCAGCGCCATTCTGTGGTCCACTTCTGCTGGAAATGGACCATAGAGTCACACTGGAGGACCTAGAGATTCCTGGAGAAGTGTTTTCTCAGGTAAAAAAACAGTGTTTGTGATTTTTATGTATAGTTGCAGTTTTTCCACTTGTGCCCCAAAGCGCTGTGAAAATGGAGAGCCAACTGCACACCTGACTTTAACAGAAGCCTTTGCTCCAGACTTTTTCCTAGAGTTTTTTTTTAATTGTGTACATCCCCAAATCTGCTCTGAGGTCCACCCTCAGACCCCACATAGATACCAGGATGTTTTATTTCAAGAGCTGACAATCCTAGCACATCTCCACATAATGAGAATCACAACACAATCTATTCACACTAATATTGTGTAAATATGTGTAGAACAGGACCACAGGGCCAGGCCTGTTGTTAACTTAATCACATACATTTGAAGATGTGAACCTGGCTGCATGCAGAGAGAAACTTGGGCTCATTCATGTGACTGAGGATTCTGGAAAAGCATGGGGGCTTCATTCAGACCTTAAAAATGATGCATGTAGGTCTGAAAATGACCCTTGACCTCCAAGCATCCAGCTAGAGTATGAAAGGGACTCATTCTACATGTGTACTGTTAGCAATATATACATATGTCCTACATATGTCCTATTCACTCCTTACCCTATATGTGGCTCCTGAAACCTCCTAGAAGCACCCAAATTCCCCTGGTAGAGACAGGGGCAATCCCTCCATGCCCACCTGTTGGGCTTCACTAGCACATTTCAACATGCCCGAAGAAGCATAACATCATTTCTGGCCACCATTTTGGCTTATTTTTGGTGGGGGGTTTTGCTTGTTTTTTTAGGGGAGATGTTTGGGAGCTCTTGGGAATAAGGGGAAGTAAGCTGTCACATTTTTAGTTGGTTTTGGCAGCTTTCTGGCAGTTTGGGGGCTAACTGCCCAAAATTCAGCTCAATTAAAAAAAAAAAAATGGGAGAATCAGGGGGATTTGGGTGTTTCTGGGAGGCTTCAGGGGCCACTAACAGGGGTCCCAAGAGCCACCTGAAGCCTGCAGGCCACACTTCACTCACCCCTGGTATAAATGGTCTCCTGCAACAGACAGAGCTGTGAGGTATCTATCAACCATCTTACTACTTGATTAGAACTTGTTTTGCTCCTGGTACTAACCACCACTTTCTGACACTACTTTCTCTCACACTCTCTATTTCCCTTTCCTCTCTCCTGAGTAGACCACTGAGGGAGGAATAGGCTGTTCTTTGTTGTTGTGCACCTTCACATCATTCTCAATTTATGGTGACCCTAAATTGACCCTATCCTATGCTTTCTTGGGAAAGTTTATTCAGAAGAGGATTGTCATTGCCTTCCTCTGAGGCCTAGAGAGTAAGACTTGCCCACAGTCACCCAGTGGGTTTCCATGGCTGATCAGGGATTTAAACCTTGGCCTCTCAGAGTCCTAGTCTAATACTCATACCACTACACCATGCTGGCTCAGGTTGCTTTTGCATTGCCAAAAGTCTGAACTGATGGCTTGCAGGACAGTGGTAGCTAGTGGTTCCCACACTATTGGAGTGGTTAATGCATTCTGCTTATTAACCTAAATGAGCTATCCAATGTGCTGAAGCCTTCCAACAAATTAGATTCAGCACCTTTTTTTTCCCCCAGCACCTTGGCTTAGCCCACTTAAAGTCTGGACTAAAATCTGGAATAAATTTACTGCTGCTGCTGTTGCATGCGTCTTTTGCAAATACTGTAGGCTGAGAGTTGCCAGTTTCCCGCTTTTTCATAAAAGGAATTCTATTCTTATGGGGCTATGCAGAATTCTACTGGAAATTCTCTGTTTTTTTTTTCCTTTTAATTTCAAAAATTAGATTTTTGCAATTAGATTGGGAATTAGATACTCATATCTAATACAGAAACAAACTAAATAATTATGTTCAGCAATGTCACTATAAGAATAGATTCTGATTCAGGCTGCTACTTTTTCCCTCCAAGAAAAGAATGATAGCCACATATTGAAGAAATTCCTGAGGAATTATGGTTGGGCAAGTTGAAATCAGTCTTATATAGGGATATTAATCTCTTCAGAGTAATATTTTATTCTCTTTTAAACCATTTAGTCACCACTGGGTAAGATTACAAGTGCATTTTGATGACTTTAAAAAATCATTCATGTGAAATACACTGGGTTTGGCACAAAATAGAGAGACTTTTATGTATACAGGCTATTTTATGTTGTTATGCTTTTAAAAATATGTTTCTATATTAATTGTTATCCTATTTATGGCAGAAAAGTAGCATATTTATTCAATACATAAATAAATAAATGACTCCCATATGAGCCTGGCTTTCTCTCCATCCCACCACCATCATAGGTTCATCTTATAGCAACATGGGAGAAAACCTTCTTGGTGGTTGCTCCTAGGCTATGGAACTCCCTCCCAAGGGAGACTCATCTGGTCCCCTCTCTACTTTCTTTTCACCAGCAAGCAGACTTATTAAAATAGGCCTTCAGCCTTTTACTAGTTGTGATATAAAGATATGCAATAGATATTTTATTTCACAATATGTGATGTGTTTAAATATGTTTTAAAATTAATTTTTAGTTAGATTGGTTGTTTACTGCTTTTTAAACTTTTGTACCACATTGTATTAGCTTACATTACAAGCTGTAAGGTGCTTTGGGTCCCCTATTGAGAGAAAAGTGGGATATAAATCAAATAAATAAAAATAAATGCTACCCAAGAAAAAAACCTTGAGGACAGGAATGCTTTAGTTGTGTATTCCTGCAGGGCAGGGGGCTGGACTAGATGGCTCTTGTGGTCTCTTCCAACTCTGTAATTCTATGACAGAAAACTCACTGAAACAGTGTGGTAGCATTTCAAAGAGGCAAACTAAATGCTAGAGGGTTTACTAGGAAGATGATACAGGAAGCAGAGTAATGCTGTATAAACCTGTTGTTCAGCCATGCTTAGGATACTTGATAGCATTTCTGTTCACTCAATATTGAAAAGAAACAACTCTGTCAAATCAGCTTGGAAAGCCTCAGAAATAGAAAATTAGAGAAATATAAATGTCAAGCAGAAACTTATGTTTTCAAATTTATAATTTTCCAAAGATACTGAACTTACTGAAAAATTTGGTGTTGCTTTGTATTCCCACCTGTTCCATATAGAGCAATATTTATGTATCCACGGACACTGCTCTTTCCAGACAGTGTGACTGATAATTTATATCTCCAACCTGTACAATACAAATAGGAAGAGTTTGTTTTTAGTGAATCATTTTCCTATTACTATTTTGAGGTTACTGGTCTTTACTTTCACTGGTTTCAGATATTTCAGCTCTGTGAAGAATTTAGACCAGGTGAAGTTTAGCAACAGATTATAAAATCCAATATATTATCAAATACTCAACTTCATTTAAAATATTTAATTATTCTTTGAAATTTTCACTGAACAAAATAATTTAATCAAAATATATCATTATTCCTTATGTCATATCTTAGCTTGGGGTCAACAACGGTGCAAGATGAGGGGGCTGCATTAGCCCCTAGGAGACCTGGGGGGGGGACACCACTCCTGCCAAAACAACAACAACCCTGTTTTGCCCCAAATGCCTCTAAGGGTCACAGGGGCAGTTTCACCATGTTTGGGGTATCAAAAAAGCCTCTTCTGGACCGAAATTAGCCTGGGGAGGTTAGAAATGCACCCCACATTTGGAGCATTTTGGGGCAAAAACCTTTTTTTGAAAAAAAAAATCTAAAATTGTTTTTGACCTTTGGGGGACCCAGGGAGTCTCCAAATGTGGTGTAAGTGCTGTCCACAGAGGGCATTTTGGAGCAATAAAATAAAATAAAATAAAATAATTTTTTTAAAAAAAATCTTTTGCAATATATATATATATATATATATATTCCCTACCTTTTGGGTATTGGGGATATTTCTTGCTGGAATATGGAAGGTAAATATCCACCAAGTAGAGCAAATTACAGCTTTTGTAACAACTTAATATCTTGTTATAAACATGAAAAGATATTAAAAAAATAAAATGCATTTTAAACAGGCATATAAACAAAGCATTAATTGATATTTTTCTGTTAGCATTTTTCATGTAGCCGGTATCTTTTAGCCTTCTCATATATATTATTAAGGAAAGATAACTATAATCTTAAATGAATATAATATTTACATTGGGAATTTAAAAAAAAAGAAAACTACATTAATATCCATCTTAAGTGTTTTGTTCCTGGGCAATAAGCAAGATCCAAAGTCTCAGTGTTCCAGAAGCTTCCACCCCTCATCTAATTCTACTCTAAGCTTGCTTGGTCAATGAGTTAAACTCTTGTTAACAGTGCAATCCTGTATATGTCTTCACAAAAGCACATTACACTACTATTCAGCGGGGCTTCCTCCCAGGCACGTGGGTGCAAGATTATAGCCCCTTCCCTTTTTAGTGGCTACACAAAGTGACTCAGTCATTTTGAGGTGACGCATCTGGGCTGCAAGTTTCCTACTCAGTCTGAATGGCTAGAACGTATATCACCCTTGAGGTAACATAACAAGATATTTAGTCATCTCAAGTGGATAGAATATCTTATCATAATCCTACCCTATCCTATATCCTATCCAATAATCTACTAATAATAACACAGTTTGATCCTGAGTATACAAATTCTACATTTCCAGCAAATGGCATTAAGACTGCAACATACTCACTCCTACTGATTGATGATACCAGCAATAATATTTTAAAATGGTTTTCTTTTATATTGACAAAAGGTAATAATATTGGAGTATTACAGAAAACAAGTTTCCTAATTTCATCCTTAATGTTTATCTTAAGCAACATATTTCATAGAGTTATCTGAGACAGAAGCAACACAGGTTATATGCCAGTCTTCACTTTACTACAGCAGAGAAGTTAAAACACACGCAGGTCAACTTACGGGCAAAAACCTTAGCATCTGCAGTATTCAAATAAACCTTCATAAATCCAGATGTGGAAGTGATTTGGTCTTTATATTTATCTGCATAGTGGCCCATTCTAGGGCACCCATGTGCAGGACATGGGAAGCAGCCCTGATGAAAGCAAACATAGAAAAAACTCTTTTCATTATTGCACGAATTTCTGTCATTCGTATTGCAGTAAGGGAAAGATAAGTACACAATGGCATGAAACAGCTCCTCTCTTTCCTTACCCTACCCTAGACCAATGATGTTTTTCTTTACTCAAGACACCCTGAGACCACATGTCTTATTATCAAGACACTTTGAAAACAATTACCATCAGTTGAAGATCTCTCTTCCTTTAAGGCCATACCGTCATGAACAACTGTTATGACTGGTAGAAACACACCATCGTTATACAGCCTTTGTTATCTAAACCTGGATTATACACTGTTCCTCATCTCCAAGGACTGATTTTGTATCCCTTAAGTGTAACACACACACACACACACACAATCCACATTATATGAATATTTTATATGTCCAAACAGTGGTCCAGAGCTATGAAAAGTCATATTTTTTTTAACTGGAACTCCCAGATTCCCCCCAACAGCATTAGAATCTGGGAAATAATTTTCCCTATTTCTTCACAAGTCATTAAGATGATAAAAACTACACTATAAAATGTCTTTTCATTTCTCATGGAAAATTATCATGGCAGATTATCTCGGTACTTTTAAGTGTGAAGTAATAGACAATCACTTTTCAGAAAAAGATGCAAACATTTTTCTTCATAATCTGTCTTCAGTTCTCACTGGATATGCCCAGCATCATACTACCATGCCAGTAACCGTAGCCACATGTTTCCAATTTCTGTTTGCATAGTCTTTTTGTTCCCTTTCTGTTTGCTCCCTTTGGTGGGTCAGTTCCTGTGGTTTGCCATGATATGATGGAGCTTCACATTCACATGCTTATTCTTCCTCTCATATTCACTACTCATATTTAATACAGTAATTACAGTCTGATTTGTGCAAACAATCATTTTCAGCTATACGCTAAATAGCTAACTACAGCTTGTACCTACACCGCCCGCAAGCCCCAGCTGGAAACCATTATTTTCCAAACCAGATGTCCAATTCTTGCTTGGAGGGCAAGTGCAAACAAAGTGTGCAAATGCTGGTTTGGACAGCAAGCACAAACTATAGTTTGCCATTTCAGCTGTAATGACAGTGTAAGCTGTAGTTGCTGCAAATGAGGAAATTACCAATTACGTTGTGCATACAATGGGAAGGGAAATGGGGAAAGAATTTATCTGAACATGAAAGCTGATCTCTGACTCCTCACATTTCTTCCTCTCATGTAAATAGCACTAAGGTTTCTTAACCAGCTAGAAGACTACATTCAACTGCTTATTCATTAAGAAGCAATATTATGAGATGTTATTCCTGTCACAAACAAATAACATACTGTTTCAAATAGGTTGTACGCAGCACAGGGGTAACCTAAAAACCCATCTGGATAGAGGATGCTGTCTGAATAATACTTGTAACTCCTCAAATGGTTGCAGGCCACAAAGTCACGGGTTCCTGTGGAGAAGAAATGGCTGTTATGGATATAGATTCAAACAGTTATAGATTCCCTTAAAAGAAAACCCTCTTCTTCAAAACAAGTGCACATGTGTGTGTTTATTCTTCACTTCTGAACTGGTAACATACATAAGAACATAAAAATTTGCCCTATACTGACTATTACCATTGGTCCATTGAGCTCAACAATGTTGGCTCTGATAGCAGTGACCCTTCGGAGATTCACTAGATTTTCACACTACACTGTTATAGTGTTACTATTCCACTTTATTTGCTATGGCTGCTTCCTGTGGAATCCTGGGATTTGCAATTTAGGAGGGGCATTTACAACTCTCAGCCAGAGAGCTCTTAGGCCTCACTAAACTACAAACCCCAGAATTCCACAGCAGGAAGCCAGAGCAGTTAAAGTGGAATAGTAACACTATAACAGCGCAGTCTGAAAATCTCCTCGGGTAGTGGTCTTTCTTAGCCCCACCAGGTGACAGCAAAGATTGACCCTAGGACCTTCTGAATGCAAAGCATATGCTTTAGGACAGAGGTGGGCAAAATGCAGCCCACGGGCTGCCTGAGGCTCCCCATGGCCCTTTTTGTGGTTTCCAGAGCTCCAGGGCTCAAAAACAATTTTTTTGCAAAAAAAAAAATGCTCCAAAATTCCCCCAAATAATCTCTAGGGGGAGGTGTAGAGGGCATGTTCACATGTTTGGAGCCCCCCCTGGACCCTCCAAACATCAAAACAAAATTTTGCAAAAAAAATAATATTTTTTTTTGCCTCACAGTGTTCAAAATGCCCTATAGGGGCCAAGGAAGGCCTGGTGTTTGTGTGTGGGGGTATTATATTGTGAGAACAGGTGCAGTCCTCCAAAGTCTCCAGGAGGGCTCATATGACCCACTAATCTTCCACAGTTGTCCACCCCTACTTCTGGACAAACCTACATGAACCATGTTAGAGGTTTATGTTCATGGTTGAAATATCCATTAAAATTATCTTCAACTCTTTGTGAAGCTGGGCATCCATCAGCCCTCAGAAAGAGAAAAGGAAGGATGATATTGGTGACAGCTAAATAAAGTCAGTGTCAGCTTAAATCAGGGTGCGGCTATACGATCATAAAAAAATCCGTATGGGGGGCAAAAAATACGAACAGCCTGTCGTTCGTATGCATACAAACCGGCTATACGATTTTTAAGCCCCCTAAGCTCCGTATGACTCCCTCTTCCCAAAGCTGGCTGCAGCGAGCAACCCAAGCAGCAGTTTTAAATCTCCCGCCACTTTTTTTTTTAAAGGTTCCTAGTTTGCGGACAGTCGGTTTTCCGTATTTACAATATAAAATAAAAATAAATAAACATATAAATTCACGGACTTACCGGACGCTCGCTAGCCGGGAAACCAACATGGCGGCCGCTCCCAATTCCCCTCCATGCTAGCCCCGCCCCCTCTACTCAGCCAGCCAATCAGATTACCCTGCCTGTTCGTATGTGTGCGAACGGACCGTACAGACCCGTCAACCATCCGAACGGCGTACGGATTTCTCTTCGCGATCCGCTTTCCCTCCTGAATGCCGCGTGTGCGTATTTCAGGGTGGAAAACCGCCCCCCCTCTTTTGCATTCGTGTGCATCCGAACGGCCGTTTGTACCGAAGTGCGAACTTCCGCACACCGTACGTATTATTTAAATCGTGTAGACGGGACCTCAGAGAGGCACTGGAAACTGGTGTTGTACAAGTTAATAGAGGACATTGGATGAGCTGGCTCCATCTTGCACACTGTAAAATATTTACAGCCTCCATTTTACTAATTATTGGTAGCAAAAGTGAACAAAAACAAATATAGAAGGAAATACATTTTTAGTCTTAGAGGACATAAATTAGTGTACGCTATTTTAGAAACTTTCATCTGTACTACTGTTTTGCCAAATCCCAAATGTATGGTATGTTTAGTAATGCAATTTTGTATGGCACGCCTAAATAGAATTATCTGGCCACATCTGTTCATGCTTAGGTCCTTCTAGGCTGGACTGCTGTAAAACTCTCTACATGGGACTGTTACCTGCCCTGACAGTCCCCATCTTGGGATATTGCACAATGGGCAAATATTTAATAATCTGACATGATGGGGCCTTCCACATAGTTGGCAAGTAAACCAGGGACTCCCCAAAGGCCAAAGCTGGAGATCATAGAATCATAGAGTTGGAAGAGACCACAAGGGCCATCTAGTCCAAACCCCTGCCCTGCAAGGGGTTGAGATATGCTCAACAGCATGCACACGCTAGGGAGAGGCCATCCAAATTCCTATATCCAGGTCAAGGTTTTTCCTAAGACCACCTGGAGGTGAATCGTTCACTAATCCACTCAAAAATACCAGAGTCCTCAATGGTTGCAAAATGGGTTTTTCCTCTCTACCCCACCTGAAAATAGAAATTGCTCCTGTTCAATTCCAAATATATCACCCATTAACTATCATTAACTCTTCCAGAGAACCCTTTCTTTTAAGCCTGGGAAACTCCAACAGACATTGTATTCAACTCTAAATCTCATCCCTTCAAGGGAAATTCCAAATATAAATATCACGCTAAAACTCCACCCAAGTGTGCACAGACCCTTTTCTTCCCAAGTCCACATCAGTCTGTGTTACCACGTGCACAGCTTCTCTGCATCCATCTACTCTGTCGCTCTGCTGTGTGACACTCAATATGCAACTTTGAGAATCCTCTTCTGCATGAATCTCTACTCCTCTGATTGATATAGTATAACCCACAGTCCCTTCACTCTATTCCTCTATCCATATACTTCCTACTTTCTTTGATAGTCTTGTGTGATTGCTGGATGCCTGAGTGTTTGTGTGAATGCTGTTAAGATTAATTTCAAATAAAAACCAGTTTATTGTGAGCCCTGGTGGTGCAGTGGTTGAATGCCAGTACTGTGAGCCACAACATTATGAGTTCAATCTCAGAGAGCTCCAAGGTTAACTCAGCCTTCCATCCTTTCGTAGGTCAGTAAAATGCGTACCCAGCTTGTTGGGGGCAATTAGCTAAACACACTGTAAACTGCTTAGGGAATGCTTTGGCACTGATAAGCGGTATATAAATATCAGTGCTATTGCTATTTAGTACTGGGACACTAGAAGGTATTTTTCTTTTTCCTATCTTTCTTTGTATTTTTCTTGTATTAATCTGTATTTTTTCTTTGATGTTTTATTTTACTTAGCTGGTGTTTTGTTGTAGTTGTATGTAAAAATTCTTAATAAAAACTATTTTTAAAAAAGCAGCTTCCCAAAGATGTCAGATCCCCCAGGGGCTGCACTGCCACTACCAAAATTAGGGAGTGGCTGCAGAAGTTACAACTGCTATAAGTTGCTCTGGAAATTTGGCAACAACTGCAGCATGGTGGTGTGGAGCAAGAGGGTGACAAGGAACCAGCCACATGATACAACTGTGCCAGTTTTAAGTACAGGCTGTCCTCTCATTTCAAAGGGGAAGGGAGTTTAAAAAGAGCAGCATGGTTCTTTTGGAATTGGGCTCTGCTGGTTTTGGTAGTCAGGCCTGCCAAAACATCTTTGGGCCACATGCAGCCCACATTCCTGCTTTAAAGCCTTTAGCAGTTATCCCCTTATGATCTGTCTTCACCCATCCACAGGTCCTTAAATTTTATGACTGGTTTCATAAGCCCCTTCCAGCTCTTCCATCAATATTCTAAGAGTGCACAAGTAGTACGTAAACCTGGAAGAGACAGCAAAATCCCCTACTGTGGGGAATCTGCTTAGGTCTTTCCTTTTCAGCATTTAGGGCTGTATATCAAAGCCCTTTATATTTGAATGAATCAAGTAAATATTTTTTTTATATCCCATCATCTCCACAAAAGTGGGACTCAAGGTGGCTACCAGGGACTTTATTAGATGCGGCAAAAATTGCATCATAACGATGTGATAATATCATTACCAGATTAAATTATCCAATGACGTCATCCTCCTTGTGTGCGCTCCAGGAGCAAATAAGTTGTCACATTTTATTGACAGGATAAACCATTAATAGATCTTTAATTTATTTATTGGCAATATTAAAAGCTTCTGAAACCATTTCTTGCTGTAATCTCTCCCCTGTTCCCATTCCCAGGGAGAAAACCTCTGGGTGAGAACATGAAAATAATTGACAGGATACTATTTTTATGAACTGTCCCGTCTTGCTGGCAAGTTTTTATGTTAGTTTCAGGGCTTATCTGTACATTTTGTTTTTTATTTTGAGTGTTTTTGGTGCTTTTATGTGAATTCACATCTTTTCGTGAAAACTGCCGAGATCTCATGCACCAGCTAACAAAGAATTTCTCTTAAAGGAGCATCCATGTGCCAGTACACAGCATTAATACAGTGTGATAACAAGTGTGATAACAAAGAGAAGAGCTACTGTAGTGAGACCTTTAATCCCATTTTTAAAATGTAAGTGGTGGTTGTTTGATAATTCTAGTTATTAAGCCACGATGTTTATGCCTTCCTTATTTGCATTATTACAGAATTTTAAGATGTTTGTCTGATGAAGTCCTAGGGCTCAAACATTCCTTTTAACGCTTAATGCAAGGATGTCCTGCTTTAAATTGAGATTGTCATATTCTGCTGTTTTTGCTAGTTTAATAACCACTTGGTTGTTAATTCTATATTTTTTTGATTTACTGTGTTTTATGTATCTCTTGTTAGATGCTTAGGATATATATAACAGAAAAGCAAGGTTAAGAGAATAAGCATCAATAACACAAACTATACTTGTATTTTGGGTCATTAAGTAATGGGTAGTTATATTAGAGCTGAGACAAATATCTCAATATGCCATAAAATCTGCTGCTGCAGGATTTCAGAATTTCATTGAGAAAGTTCTGGGATTTGCTATCCAGTATTTGAAACTGGACACTTGATTTTTGATACTTCAGATTTGACATTTAATAGTGTCTTCTATTTCATATTCATCATGTAAACAGTCAACACTTATTATTTGTGTAATCCTTAATATTTGGGGTATTTGATCACCAACATTCAACAGTGATTTTCATACCTTTAAATATTAAGATGGCTGAAACCAAATTGATATTGGGTGGTTTTTATCCAGCCTTCGACACCCAAACTGGAATCTGTCATTAGGGAAAATTCTGGCTAAAAATGATAATAAAATATTTTGGGTTGGATTCAGACTAATTAGCAACTAATTTAAATCATATTGATTTCAGTGGGATCCTGACATCTGATTTCAGTTGTCTAATTTGGGCATGAGTTGAATTGGTTTCTGTATGCCTCTGTATGGTCTGAGTGCAATTAAGAAATAATAGCATTTGGTACTAAGACTGAAATGAATTTTGAGGAAAGAATTGCTAATTCCCAGCATTCAAATTTCTAAGGGAGTGATGTGTAAAATCAGACACAGAGGTAATTGGCCTATTCCGACCCAAACACGTTGTATGTGTTAGTAGAATCCTTTGTTCCTTTTCATTTCATCCTTATTTAATTGCTTTAGCTACCAATAACAATACTAACCAATACAACAGAACAAAATGGAAGTTATCCCTTGTCCACTGCCACATCTCAGTGTTACTGCCAGCGAAATAAATAAGAGTAGAATGTTATTATTTTTTCCTTTTCCTTTTTTTTTTTATGTGCTTTCGAGACACTGAATGGTTGTAGCAGCCATTAATTGCCAGACAGTTTAATTGCCAGACAGATTTTCTGGATGAGATAGGCAATTGAATTAATTCCTGTTTGCATGCTAATAGGGGTGTGTGTGTGTATTGTATGTAACAGAACAGTGATGATTGAGGAGTTTTCCCTATGTGTCATAATAACAGATTATCATACATTTAAAAATATGTTATGCCTACTGGATCAGTATAATTAAAAAAAGCAAAGAGAGTAGACAGGGAGGTTCTTGAATGGATAGATGTGAGGAGGCCTGGGCCCTTTTGTAAAATAATTCAGTACCAATTGTTGCTATGCTTAGGCTGCAGTTCTATAGCAAGAGTGCTATCCAAGTCCAGGGAGGGGAAGTTCTGGTCCACAGGTCTAATCCACCCCACCAAGGCTCAAAATCTGGTCCGTAAGAGGCTTGTCAAAACCACCTCTTCTCCTCAAATCTCCAGCCACTTGAAGAGGGAAGGGTCCTTTCTTATGTTTTGTTTCTGATCAGACAGGAGGAACTCAAAGCCAGCCATGCCTTCTAGCAGTGATGGGCAAAGTGAGGCCTCAAGGCTGCATACAGCTTCCTCAAAGCCATTTTGAGGCCCTCAAGAGCCAGTAGCACCCCAGTTTTCTTGATTTTGTTTTAGTAAAAATGCCTGTAGGTGGTGTGAGGGCAATTTTTATCCCCCCCCCCCACCGAGGTGGGTTGTGTTAGGCCTAGGAGAGTTTTTCTTTAAACCAGAAGTAAGCCAGACATTGGCTTCCAGTTCACTTCCTGGTTCTAAAGGTCTCTCTTATGCCTAAAACATCCCAGGTGGGGGAAATTGGCAAAATTGTTCTCTGAGCCCCATAGAATGTTAGGGCCATGGTGGCAGAAGGAATGTGGCCTTCCAAGGTCACATGGGACCAGTCCTTAGCAGCTGCCTACCCACCCTGTGCCTTATTGGCAGATCCAATATATGTGAGCAACTCCTCTTATTTAAGCAAGCGCATAGTCCCTTCCTTTCAGTCAAGGACTTTATCTATAGCCTTTTCAAAGCCACATCTCCTGCCTCTCTGTCCCTCTGGTCCTCCATGAATATCACCTGTCTGGCGGAGGAAGGCAGTTCCTGTCTTCCAATCCTATCATATATGCAATGCTTTTAACTGTTACTTCAACTTTTCTCCCTATATGATTTAGCCTTACTGAGATTGGGGTAATCTGAACTGTGCATGATAGTGCCATCCCAAGATTTTTACTTCTGTCTGAGCATAAGCATAAGTCCACATGTAAATCCACATATACCAGCTGAGTTGATAGGAACTGGCAATTGGATAGCATTCCCGGCTCAAGTGGAGTTGACTGCCTACCCTCTCCCCTGCTGCCATTGCCATTCCCCCCCCCCCATAATTTGTACATTTTACTGTATTTGATGTTTGTTTTAATTCTCCACCAGCTTAATTTAGTTTTAAGGGGTGGGAGGGTTAGGATTGGGAATGATTGTTTTAACTTCCTGTTGTTTTAACCTTGTTGTATGCCGCCACAGTTGCTGAGCAGAGGGGCGGGTTAAAAATATTATTATTATTATTATTATCCTTCATTTCATCTGAGGGAAACAGGCTGAGTAGGTAGGTAGCCCTATGGGATTTTGGTTTGGCCCACTGAGTAGGAAAACCTTAAAGAAGGGGCTGCCAAGTTTCACTTCAGAGAAAGAGAAAGAGATGGAGAGGAGCTGTGATTGCCACAGAGTGCAATTAGGTCTTGGTCATCTTGAATTAGATAAAAAGACTTTTATTTAGAGTATAGTAGGGAATGGAAGGGTAAATTCCTCTTAGTGGCCTTGTGTATTTCTATCCATCACTAGAGGGCAGGATCAGAATCCAAAATAACCTTGATAGATTAGAAAGCTGGGCCAAAATTAACAAAATGTATTTCAACAGGGAGAAATGTAGAGTACTACACTTGGGCAGTAAAAAATGAAATGCACAGATATAGGATGGGTGACACCTGGCTTGATGGCAGTACATGCTAAAGGGATCTAGGAGTCTTCGTGGACCACAAGATCAACGTGAGTCAGCAGGGTGATGCAGCAGCTAAAAAAAGCCAATGCAATTCTAGGCTGCATTAATAGGAGTATAGTGTCAAGATCAAGGGAAAAAATAGTGCCACTGTATTCTGCTTTAGTCAGACCTCACC
Organism: Gambelia wislizenii; assembly: GCA_030847615.1. NCBI lineage: Eukaryota > Metazoa > Chordata > Lepidosauria > Squamata > Crotaphytidae > Gambelia > Gambelia wislizenii. Next base: position 92,231,381 of record JAUMIR010000003.1, on the reverse strand, counting down.
TGGAATAGTGTCCAGTTCTGGGCACCACAATTCAGGAAGGATATGGACAAGATGGAACATGTCTAGAGGAGGGTGACCAAAATGGTGGGAGGTCTGTAAGCCATTATACTCTATGAGGAGCGGCTTAGGGAGCTGGGCATGTTTAGTCTGGAGAAGAGAAGGTTGAGAGGTGACATGGTAGCCATGTTTAAATATTTGAAGGGATGTCATACTGAGGATGGAGCAAGCTTGTTTTCTGCAGCTCCAGAGACTAGGACACGGAGCAATGGGTTCAAAATACAAGAAAAGAGAGTCCACCTAAACATTAGGAAGAACTTCCTGACAGTAAGAAATGTTTGGAAGTAGAATACACTGCCTTGGAGTGTGGTGGAGTCTCCTTCTTCGGAGGTTTTTAAACAGATGCTGGATGGCTATCTGTCGGGAATGATTTGATTGGGTATTTCTGCATGGTAGGATTGGACTGGATGGCCCTTGTGATCTCTTCCAACTCTATGATTCTATGATTCTATGATCTTATATTTTCACCTAGAGCTTTAAGGTTTTTCCTTCAGCAACCACTGATCTGCATATCTTTTAGGTTTGTATACAGGTGACCCTCCATATCCACGTAACCAATATCCATGGTTTCAGTTATCTAAGGGATTCAAAATAGGGGGCACATACCATAGAGTTGTGCTGGAAAATGCCTTAGAGTGGTGTCCTCTTTAGGAATTGCTAGGTCCTCCAACTCTATGGTATGTTTGTACAGGGTGTCCTTTATTTTAATAAAGTTTGCTATTATCTGCGGTTTCACTTATATACAGGAATGTATTCCCCACGGATGCGTGTGTGTGTGTACTGTATCTGTAAGCCAGTGCTGCTTACAGATACCTTAGTGGATGCATGACACTTAGGGAAATTTGTATATGTTGTGCTTGGTTATGGAATGTGTCATGTTGGGTTCCCTTTTTTGTATCTGATTTAAATTTGCTAATCCTTTAAAAACATAGTAATTGTGTTTGCAATATTCATATATTGAGTAGCCCCATTGACCCCATAAGAGGTACGAGGCAGGCCATGTCACATACATATCTCTGTCCCTCAACATAGCAGCATTGTTTCATGCCCTCCGTCATCAACCATCAGAGGCAGTCGCCTCAATCTGTCTCATGGTAGGGCTGGTCCTTTTGCAGTCACTCCATAGATTAATACAGAATAATGTAATCATAATGCTGATTACTTTCATTTCATTCCCAATTTTCTAAGAGGTTTTATTTGGAGAATAGAGGGAGAGATGAACCTGGGACACAGTGTCTGTTGTACATATAGTACAGAATGTTTCTGTGTATCATAGCCTCCATAGGACTGTGATGGTAGGCATGGAAGTAAGTCCTGTTGTTTTCTGGGGAACATCTCAATAAATAGTTTCTGTAGTAACTGGCCCTAATCACTTACATCTTTGGTATAACTATGCGTACTTCATACCAATACTCACTGAATATTTTCAGTCTTAGCAGAAGTCTTTGTGACACATACCTTCCCAGATCCCATCAAGGTCCACTATTTGTGAAAGTGCATTCTTCTTACATCCTGGCATATATTCTCCTCCATTTGGATAAAAATCAATGTGTCCCACAGCTGCTCTCATTCCAAAGCCTGGAATATTTGTGCCCGATTAGCATAGGTTGAATTTGAAAGATCTCATGTTTCTTATTACACATTTTGTACTATAGTCAACTTACCCAAATATGGAACGGTGGGAGCTGAATCTGTATGAATAACGTCAACAAATTCAGCATCACTTTTATCCAGTCTGACCTCAGTTGGTGTGCCTTCAAAATAAGGTTGAGCTGGATCTAGTCCTGTAGGAACACACTTTTTAAAATATATAGGTGTAAGGAGAGGCTGATGAAGACATACAGGCTAACAATATTGTACCATGACTAACTAAATACCATAGGTGTGGCAAAACCTTCTGGCCAATTTTTGGCTGAGCTCCTACTGGAGTACTGGTAGAGTGCAGTGATCTGCCACTGGAGTGCAAAAATTATGCCGGTATAAGAAATCTCTAGTTATGCCAGCATAAGTACTTTCAGAGGCATTGGGTAAGGGGGCATCAGTACCTCCTTGCACAATGCCCTTTAACTGGCTAAACAATGCAATGGTGCACCCCAACAACCAGTCTGGACCAAGGGCCAGAACCCTCCGGCTTGTATTGCACAGCTAGGGAAAAGAGCAGCTTTTGCGCTCCAAAGTAGCCAACATATTTGCTGCAAATCTGTTCCTTTCCTGCTGGCTGCACAGCCAAAGGGTAGAGAGCCCCACAGCCACTTGATTAGCCATGGAGGTGTGCCCAGGCACCACCAGCCCCAGCTTGCACTGTATGGCTACAGGAAAGGGGTGTTTCACTGTGTACTACTGAATGCAGCAATGGTAGCATTAAAAAAAAATTAAACAGTGCATATGCACTACCTAGGGTGGACATGGATAAGAAGGTGGGGTCAAGCAAGGCAGTGTGGAAGACTGATTGAATGAACATGCATCACTGAAGTGGCACCATACTGCTATTGGAGAGAAGATGTGAAAGTGATTGTTCCCATACTGATATGTTTCTGTTTGCCTAAACAACACAATAGCTGCAAGACAACAGGCTGGTGTGATAAAGCCCAAGGCTCTCCTAAGAGTTTGGTGTAAATATAAGCAAGGGGTTTTCCCCCCCACTAAGATATTATAAGTTACCTCACTGCATGAAGCTTTTGTTGAGAGGGAATGGATTAAAAAAATCCTTCGAGCCTGTGCAATGGATTTTTCTGGTGGAGCGCAGCGTGCACAGAACTGGCCTCACCCTTTAAACCAGAGATTCATCTGCCGTGGCCTTGCAAGCATGGACGTGGCAGCGAGGTCCTCGGGCCGTAGGTTTGATTAGAGTTTCCTTCTCTTAGATGGTTGACCTTACAGGGTTGGACGAGCACCATCTGCCCGGGTTTGGGATTAGAGTTTTCCTTCTCCTAGGACGGTTGCCATAAGGCTAGAGAGCCCATCCTGCCCTTTGACGCTCTTTGTCAGACCCTTCGGTTTTGACCTGTCTGGCATGGGAGACCCTACCGGTGGCTATTATGCCACCGCCAGCATAGCTCAAAACGTCATTAGGGTACGCAAGCCTCTCTCCCACGACAAGGTTATTTTATAAACATCTCTTGTATCTGGACCAAGTTAACTGGAAGATTAAGGACATTTTCAGACACGTCTTACTGTGCTAGAAGCTTTCGGGAGAGCTTTGGTGCTGCCGCGTGGCAGGAACTCCATTTTGGACAACAGCGTTCCTCTGGCGAAATTGTCTGTGTCACTTCCGTGTAGGATTGGAGGCGGCCACGCCATATTTTATTCACATAGAACTTTCATGAATAAAATCTGGCAAAATAAGGCGCAGCTGCCTCCAATCCTACACAGAAGTGACACGGACGATTTCGCCAGAGGAACGATTGATTCAATCATCTATGGGACACAAAACAGCACACCTACCATTGAGTCTTCCTAGAAAATGAGTCATCTCTAGCCATTTTCTAGGTCCTCCAAGCCAACTCTATGGTATTTTAAACCAAAAGTCCCATTATTTTCTATGACGTGTGGTATTATCCATGGATTTTGATATCCACAGCCCCCCCCGCCCACAAAACCAATCCCCAGCGGATATGGAGGTCCTACTGCACTGTGCAAGTAGATGTGTGGGAAAACGTAGACTAAATATATAACATTTATTTTGTGTAATAACCTGAAAGAAAATACTGTATATACAAGATGATGTGTAGACATTATTTAACCCCAAAGTTGTTGAAAAAGTTGTTGAAAATGTCTACGAGTGTTTCAAATCAATGTTGGGGTTGTCAGAATAAGGAAGGATCCTTTTGTCATATGTGGTGGACTTGAAAGAAGGTGAAAAGCTATTGGTCTAAAATGTATATGTTAATTCAAAGAATGTTAAAGGTAGAATTTGTAGTGTCATCAGACATGGTTTTGTTGGGCATTATTGATAAGGAATTATACAGTAAATATGAACTATTCCTTCGATATATGATAACAGAATCAAGAATCCTGTTTACTCAAACATGGAAAGGGACTGAAGCACCAAGAATGGAAGAATGGGTTGTCAAAGTTGCATACTGTTCCTAAGTTGAAAAACTGACATGGTTTTAAAGGACAAATCAATTGAAGACTTTTTGAAAGACTGGAAACCATTTATTGAATTTTATTTGAGCAATAAGATACCTAATGATATAATAATTTGCAGTTACGATTGTTAGTAACGAGCAAATTTATTTAGCACTATCTGTAATGGTACAATAATATTTTCTTATTATTATTAATTGGCTTTCTTTCTTATTACAGTTTGTTGGGGGGGGGGTCAGAATTCCTTTGTGTTTTAGTTGGTTTGTGACTAGTTAGGCTGTGTTTACCGTAATAGATTGGTGTTTTTGCAAGGTGTTATAGTGTTAGTTTAGTGTAGTGTAGTTTAGTTTTAGCTTTAGCTATACATAGGTATTACATATACATAGTTCTTTTTTCTATTCTCTTTCTTCTTCTTCTTTTTGTATGTTAACAATTTGTTGTGAAATAGTATGTTTTAAAATGTAATCAATATGAACTTTTAAAAAATGAATATACAGACTATTTATCATTATGCCTTTTTCTGCATCAGTAAGAAGCAATGCTAGGCTTGAATCAGAAAGCAGAACTTTTCATTACAGGCAGAGGAGGCCTCCAAATGTCAATAACAGTGTACCTTTCCAAACTTAACAGACTGGACTGCAATCACACTTCTCCCCCCACCCACCTGCCCCTTCATTTTTGTTTTTAAGGACAGCACAGTTCAGATGAGGGTGGGGGGTATCAGTTGCTCCATTGGAAAACACTGGAATGCATTGATTTGTCAATGACCTTTGGTTTTTCTGTTAATAACAAATAACAGATAGCAAATCCAGAGAAAAGAGAAGTAACCAAAGATAACTGACCCTCAGCCTCTCAGCTGAGTGTATATGAAATTTCCTAACCGGCTGTCCATATGGAAGTTTCCACTGCAAGGACATTAAAAGAGTACATAGAGATAAGAAATGTTCCACCACTCCAAAGGTGTGTTGGCATCCTACATGTGAACTGTGCCATCTGTACAAGAATTATTTGCTATTAAAGCCATATGGACAAGAGAAATGTAATAAGCAGGCTACAAATGGGTGTTAAGGAAGCTAATGGAAATCAGGTACATGGGTGCCAGTGAAATGCTGTTAATAGAACTACGGCCTAAAACCACCATGAGAAACCCCATGCAAACATTCTATATCATATGAAAGTAAACATCATAACCAAACATCAAGTCTATAGAAAAATATAGGCCTGATTCTTATTACTAATTCTATTATTGTTAATTTTTATTATTAATAACTGGAATAAACCCATCAAAACAATGTGACTTACCTACGTGTTGACTCAGTGGGTCTACTGCAGTCAGGACTGACTAGTAGGATTCAGGCTACAGTATTTCTGTTTGGGCTTTTCAGGACCACTTGATTTGCCTAAGGACTTTATCCTTTTTGATGATCACATGGTAAGTAATTCCCTCTATTCAATGGGCCCAAAAGCCACCATCATCACTGATGGTGCCAGACTATAAGCTGGACTGTTCATAACTGGTATGTTTATCCCTAGCGATAATTGCCAAATCTGCCCCATTCTTAGAAATACAAGACTTAGTTACACTGCTGGGATCTCAGATACCATCCTATAGAAGACTAGTGTACCCAGTGCTGAACATCCAACTGTTAGCCCCAGCTGAAGTGGGTACATGCAATTAAATGGAAACTTGGTAAGTAAACACGTATGATTCATTGATTTAGTGGGTTTACTCTACTTGGCATTAACAACTGGATTTAAGTTAATGCCAGCCATACCAAAATGTATTCCCAATTTTCTATTCATTAAACTCTTATTTCAATAAAAGACATTACAGTTACCAGTACAGCACACTTGATAAGATTCAATTTCAGTGGTGCTTGCTGTAATACCAGGTTTGTGCTCCATCATATTCACCTACCAGTTATTCTTTTAATTCCTGGTACTCTTTGTCCCATCTCAGCAGCTGCATGTGCCCCAAGGCTGTGACCAATGAAATGAACCATGGATGGAGAGTATCCATAATCTGCCTAATGGTAAGAGCAATTATAAAGACCACAACATATACATTGGCAGCTATGCATGTGCTTTATTGTTCATGTAGACTGCAATGCATTCCAACATGGCCAAATTAGATACGACAGGGTTTGGGTGGGATGCTTTTCTTGTTTAATAGAAACTACAGAATTTTATGTAGGGACTGTTCAGGTTAGCAACTTTGGGTTCGTTTCCTTTTCCTTTGATCCTGTTTGTAAAGCCTCCCAGATGTTAGCTATGTTATGTTGTGTTTTCAAAGAGTGTACACCCCGAACTTATTGTGATGTTTCCTGCATCCTACAAGGGAGTGTAAATGTTGGCTTTTTAAAAGATCACAGGTCCAGACCAGCACCAAGGACTTGTCTATATGAAAAGAAATAATGCACATGCAGCATTCTTTTGCCTCCACAGTGTTTTGGCAAAAATGCTAGTCCGCAAAGCTCTCCACCATGATGTTCACGGGTTTGTGAATCAAAACGGCGACTGTGTTGTTTTGCACAGTGGGAGGCAAGGAAGGCAAAGGGCACCTGGCAGAACCTGGAGAAAACAAGGAGGGTGGCCACAACAAAGAAGAGAAAAGCCACCCACCCTTCACCCATCCTGGCAGCAGTGATCTCCAGTTCCAGCTACAAAGGGACAGGAGGAGCCACCTGGCCAGCCGCTGGGAGAAGCAAGGCAAGATGAAGCCAGAGCAATGAAGAGCTTCCCTCCTCTTCCTTCTCTGCAATCAGTGGCTGGACAGGCAGCTGCTCCTGTCCCTTTCATTGCAGCCAGAATCAGAGGCCGCTGCTGGATGGGTAAAGCATAGGCAGCTCAGTTCCTCCTCCTCTTCCTCACAGTGTCCGTCCTCTGTGTCATCTCTAGGCACTGCGGTTCCCTTTTGACAGTTTTAAAAAACTAAACATTTTTAAAAGCGCACAATTGCTAGTGCTTCTGGGTGCTGGACAGCAAGTCTGCACCTGTGCATGTCTAACCAATCAGATAAAGAGTTCTTCCCTCTCTGGACTGTGCAACAAATCACATCAGTGTCTGAATGAGCAGGTGTGCACATTTCCTTCAGAGCTTTAGAAAAACCAGGAAAAGTCACAAAGGCTTTTCCTGTGGAGTATTTGGAGATTTTGGTCCCCCTCCTTCACAATATGTCAAATCACTTCAGGATCCCATTGGGACAAAAGGTATTCTCCTTGTATTCTATGAGGAGCTTTTTCATCATCTAGACAACCCCCAAGTGTCTCTATGAAGTTTTCATCTGGTTACTTCTCAACTGGAAAGGTAGGTGCTCCTCCTAGCTACCTTAATACCAAGCCTGCCCTTGGACTGACTCCCAGTGTTTGTTCTCACTCTGTTCTGATGGAAATGAAATGCAAAAAATCCCTATAGGTTAGAAGTCCTTCATGAACCTGATTGCTACTAAGGGCTCATCTACACGGGCCAGAATACAACGGCTCCCCGCTGGCATATCCTGCTTGTGGATCAGGCCTATTCCTCCCCCATTACTGGCATGAAATGGGAGGAAGTCCAGACTGGCACGCTGGTTCATCGCTGCAGCCGCCTGCATCCCACTTTCCAGATCCAGGAAGCTAGTCCATAACATGTAAGCAAGGCCTCCTGCATATGACCAGCCTGGTCACATGCTGCAGGCCTGCTTCCTGGATCCAGAAGATCAATGGCAAGCAGCAGCTGCAGCAATGGGATGGCATTCTGGAATGGGCTTCTGCAGTCACATGGGGCCTGATCAGTTTTTGCTGGCTGGAACAATTTTTCACAGGTCTTTTTAAAAAACGGTGTAACAGTCTCTACCCCATTTTGGCCCCATCTTTGCCCCAGGGGTTGTGAGGATTGCCCGGAGGCAAAATGGGGCAAATGCCCTGCATTGTTTGAACTCAAGGACAGGACCAAAATGGGGTAAATAGGCCATGTAGACAAGCCCCAAGACTAGCATCCTCTTGACCCAACCACATCCTGATGTTAATCTAAGCTAAGACTGTGGTTTGAATTACATTGCAAGGCAAATTGGGTGTTTCCCCCCTCTCTTCTATTACAACTTGGTATTAAAATAACTATTAACAGTAATATTATTTTGAAAGAAGATTTCCATGAGACAATTTTAATAAATTACCCCAATAGCAAAGCAACCTTTTCCTTTCAAAACAATGTTATATAAAGTTATACTTTATATAACTTCCCCAGCACCCAAATGATTTGCCTTATTCCTACACATCTAATACCTGTCCTGCAAATTTACACTTGAAATCTATGTGCCCTAGGGGTCGTTTACACGAGCAAATATTCCCCTAAATATACCGCTAAGATAGCTCATAGTTCCCACGGATCGCAGCACAGCATCACCTCATTCAGAAGGGGGGAAGGTAAAACACCCAAATATAGCGTGGCAGGGCATGTCGCTATTTTTGCAGGAATATTTGCAATCTAGTGCTTTATTGGCAGTGTAAACTAGCATTCTGCTAAGGGTTAAAGCACAGCTGCATTGTGATTGGTTGATGATGCAGGGGTGGGCTTAAAAGAGGGGCAGGGAGGAGGCAAAGACAGTAGCCATTAGAGAAGAAACTTGCAAAAATCCTGTCTGCTATTTTGCGAGCCAGTTTGCAAAAAAAAAAAAAAAGGATTCCCAACAACTTCAAAAAAGGATTCCCAACAACTTTCAGGGAGCATTCCTTCTCATCCTGTTCTCTGCTGTTTTGAAAGTATGTAAAAGCTCGTTTGTCACTTTTATCCTGTGCACGGGAGAGGGAGAGAAACCATTTCACAAAGGGCTGTAGCAAGCTGAACTGCTATTTTCCCTCTCTCTCTCTCTCTGCTTGGGGGAGGGAGGGAGGGGGAAATAGAGAGACAGAGAGAGAGAGAGAGCAGCTGGAAAAACTTGCGATCCACGGCATGCTCTCCCTCTGCTTTATGGAGTGAGTTCATTTACAGGCAGATTTACAGAGACACACAGAGACACCCCCCCACACACTTATTCAAGTCTGAACTTCAAAGCGACATAATTAGAAAAAAAACCTGACTGGCACAGCTGCGGAAAATAATTAAACCGCAAGTTGCCGCAATAAATCTGCTGTGTAAACCGGCCCCTAGAGTCTGTAGTAAGGATTTCAAGACTGTATACGTTAAAACTGACCTTTAAGGCTAAAATAAAGGTTCAGTACGATATCACTACAGATACCATTTACTCCAACAATGTGATCCCTGTAATTCTGACACCAAAATTGCTCTGTCAGCTTTTCCTGTATTAAATGGCACTTGGGGGGGGAATCATGTTTTTGAGTGTTTCTTCCAGATTTTATCAAATTAGTTATCCTTTCTTGTCCTGGAAGCTTTCCAATAGCTGATAGACTTACAGTAACTGTGATATAAGTGATTGGAACCTCCCTTACCACAAGGACATTTATAAAATAAGCCACTTCAGCTCCCACCACACGGATATTGTTAGCTGCTTGGGTGTAGGGACACCGGGAACCACTACTCCAGTCTATGCAGATGCAGTTGACATCTTCCACCTCAAACATTCTCTAATGCAAACAGAATAAAAACAAACTTGAGAGAAAAGTTCCTGTCACCACGATTCCTGGGGCTCATTTACACAGGCAAATATTCCCTTAAATATATCGCTAAGATTCCTAATTGTTCCCACACATCACACCACTGTATTGCCTCATTCAGAAGGGGGGAGCTCAAAAACTCAAAAGTTGCGTAATAGGGGATTTTGCTACTTTTCCTGACTTTTTTGAAAAGTAGCGCGACTTAGCGCATTATTGATTGTGTGAACGACCATTTTGAAAAAGTCTGTGTAAACTACTAGCAATCTTTCCGATACAGTCACAGCAGAGCTGTGCTGTGATTGGTTGGGCTGTCCAAGGAAGGGGTGTCCTTGCAAGAGATGGAGGAAATGTTGTTTTCAGCCACGGAAAAAATCCAGCCAGCTGTCTGCAGCTTGCTTTATTGCTAGGGAATAAGGAATCCCCAGTAAGCATGTGTGTGTGTTCGGTGGGTGAGGGGAAAGGGGGGATTGACAGGGGGAATTGCTCCTCCATAGCTGAAAGGCAGCATTCCTAAGGGCATTACTTTGTCTTTCTCTCTCTCTCTCTCTTTCCCTCCCTCCATCTCATCTTCTCGTGCTTGGGAGGCCATGCCCCCCACCTTTGTCTGTCTGAACCAGAAAGCGGGGGGGGGGGGACAGAGCAACTGATTTCCTAATAAATCTTCTAAACTACCCAGCACTGGTGCGAAAAAGCGCTAAAGCGCAAATTATCGCAATAAAAACTGCCGTGTAACTGAGCCCCTGGACTTTCTCTATGTATTAAAGTTTACCTCTCTTTCTCATTACAGCTATATGTACAGCAGTTGACAAAGTTTCTGACAAAGCAGCTCTTTTTTACAAAGTCCTTTTACACTCATCCAGACCTCCCCTTTCTTCTTTGTCCTCTGTCTAGCTGGACATTTTTAGCAGGATCAGCATAGGAAGGGTGGTGAAGGAGGACTAGAGAAACACAGAATTTTGGTGCTGGGTTGCACCAGTGTGTCTGCAATAAACAATGCAGTAAAGCTTGAGATGGGAAAGAATTGGATTCTACTCTAGCAGCTCCTACTGTACCTGTGTATAGCTGCTTACAAAAGGCAAGATAAACAGCAGCTTCCTTCAGAATCCCTTACTGAGCATGTGTGAATGTCAAAACAGAGAGAAGGAGAGAACAGATAAGCCTGCCTCACCAACTACCCTAGCATTTTTTAAAAAGCATACACCTACATGTTTGGCCACCAAAATGGAAATATAAGAAAAGTGGGGGCTTTTGAAAGGAAATGATCATCTCTATATACATTTCTGCAAGGCTTACCTTGCAAGGTTGTTTCATTTCACATGTGCATATAGTTAGTTTCAGAGTAAAAGGTTTTCTGAAATATGTTGAATTGCTCTTTTTGTGGTGTAGAAACTATCCTTATTCTTTCTATGTTATTTCTGCCTCTAGTACCAAATTTTCTGTTAAAGAATTAATGCCCATGAACACATCAACTTTGTTAACTGGAGTATAGCTGTATTTGTAAAAGTGTGCTACAGACATTTTCACCAGGACACGTTTCATGCTTTCATTTATTAGGTGTTGTACCTTAACTATATTAGGGATCTTTGGGGATAAGCACCAAACTTATACAGTTGTCCTTCACATTCACGGGGGTTAGGGGACGGAGCACCACCTCAAAAGTGAAAAAACTGCAAATAAGTTAAACCCCTCCCCCAACATGCATGTTACATTACAGTATTGTAGACTCCTCTCCCACCAACAGGGCTGCCAATATCTGCCACCGCAGTAGCAACACCTGCCGCTGGGCACACAAACCATGCCCCTTACCCACACTCAATTCCCGCCAGCTCTCCCTCCCTCTGCCCTGCCAACAACACAACTCCAGCTTGCTTTCTTACCTTGCACCAAAACAGCACTTCCCACTTAAAACAGTAAGGTTTAAAGTAATGGGCAGTGCTGTTTTGGTGCAAGGTAAGAAAGCAAGATGGAGTGTTTTGTTGCCAGGATAGAGGGAGGGAGAGCTGGGTGGAGGTGAGTGTGAGTGAGGGGCATGATTTGTGCATCTGGGGTGCGGGTGTTGTTATGGTTGCAACTTTTAGCTTCAGTTTGGGAAAGGAGCGACCTTACTGTTTTAAACAGGCAGTGCTGTTTTGGTGCAAGGTAAGAAAGCAAGATGGAGTTGTGTTGTTGGCAGGACAGGAGGAGAGGGGAGGAGGGTGGAGTCTTGGAGTTGGAGCTAGTTGAGCAGCAGCAACAAACTGCAAATATGCAAAACCATGAATGTGAAACACACGAATGTGAAGGGACAACTGTATAGGCGTAAGGTCACCACCCACTCACACTGCAAATGCAAATGTATGAGCATGCTCAGAGGAATTGCAAGATTTGCAGGAAAACATTTTAATCATTTGGATGAGGTGAGGAAAATGTGGCCCAAAGGCCACATGTGACCCCCAACTCCCTTTGTGTGATCACCTGAACCTTCAAAGCCCCTAGGACCTACATGTAATATTTTTGTCCAGGTAGAAAAATCTCATGTAAAAGACCCCCAAACACTTCCATAACTTAAAACTGCTGAACCTCACAACCCCTAAAACTTACTTAAATTGCCCCAAATTAGTTAAAAACAACAGCTGAGGAGGGGACAGGAAGTGAAAACTGGAAGTGAGTTCTTTTCTGCCTCACATTTTTGCCTGATTTTTGGCAGAAATGAGGAAGTGCAGCCCTCAGTTGGGGCACAGAGGGGAATATTACCCCTTTCTTCTACAACAGTTGCCCACCTCTGGATTAGTGGAAAGAACCCTTAAGGGAGCCACCCCCTAAAACATCCCAGTGAGAACAGAGCATGCTCATTGGCCATGGAATGGTCAATGTCTTTTGGGAGAAGGAACCAACAAGCTAGTAGGAGATCATGGAATATTTTGCTAATACTGTACATTTTTTTGGAAATGGTCTTTTGTAAAATTCTTTAGCAACGTTCTTTAGCAGATTCTTTAGCAACAGCATGCTGCATCCCTTTAGAAAATGATCACTTCACATTTTAAAAACTGGAGTGTTAGAAGTAGATGTTCTATGTGGCAACTTGATTATAGATGAACAAAAAGATGATAATTCACAGGGTTACCTTTCTGGATATTAACTGATTTCAGAACTATTTCTTGAATGTTACATTATACTGTACCCTGCACATGTCAGAAAGCCAGTTTTCTTCACCCTGGTCTACAAATCCATGGGTAATAAAACGAGTTGTCTTGTTAGAGTCAAAATTTGAATAACCAATAGTCTCTGGATTAATTGCAGTGATTTGCTGTGAAAAGAAAAAAAAATATTTACTGCTATGTACTCCCCTAAAAATTTGAAACACAGCCTAGGCTTGTCTATACGAAGCAATAAAATGTGGATTGGTGTGCAGTAACACCAATTTCCAGCAGCTTTCATTTGTCTCCACAGTTTTTTGGCAAGATTACAGGCATGTGAAGCTATCCACGTTTACTGTTCAAATGGGCATACCCGCGAATCAAGATGGTGGGTGTGAGTTTTTATTCTCCCCAAGTTGCCACTGCAAAACAGTATTTTTTTTAAATAATAATAATAAAAAAACTAAATCCAAGGTGTGGAAGTGTGATCTTCTGCTTAAATAAACAACATGAAAAAAACAATAAAAAAGACTGTTTTGTCATCTCAGCACACGATCGCTATGGTGAAAATCCAAAATGGCGGTTGTGGGCACTGCCTTGCTGGCAAGCGCCACTCCCGCACACATCCAACCAACCAGCTATCCACTTTGGGAATGCACAGCAATGCAATTTGGTTGTCCTAATGAGCAGGAGTATGCATTCCCCCCCCCCCCGCAGTTTTTTAAAAACTCGGGAAAAGTCCCAAAATCTTTTGTAATATTCTTTTTGTGGGTTTTGATCCCCCCTCCTTCTGAATACTGCAAATGGAATTTGCCTCTAATTCCATGAGGAGTTTTTTTTCTGTATAGACAAGCCCTCTGTTTTATTAATCAGTGCCTCATGAATGTTTGTATTTATTTTCAGATAGGAACACATTTCTGCAAGTGTGCTGATGACTAAAAAGGCCAATCTGAGATAAACAAGTCCGGTTGCAGAAAGCACAGCAGAAGGTCTCCTTGGGTGATGTTTCTGGGTTGTGATTCTTTCTGTGTTGTTGTTTTTTGGAGTGCCCCTCTTACGCTGATCCGTGGCGAGTTCACCATTCTGCACATCCAGTTAATCACTAAAAGCCTATCTAAATGAAAAGGTCTACCTGCTGGCAGAAATCTTGTCGCCATGGGTCAGTGTAAGAGGGGTGCTCCAAGAAAACGATACAAGGACTCCCTGAAACAACATCTCAGGCTTGGCCAAATTGATCACCAACAATGGTCCGCCCTGGCCTCACATCGGGAGGCATGGAGACGCACTATCCACAATGCTGCAGCCTTATTTGAGAACTCACGCCGAACAAGTCTTGAAGAGAAATGACAACGCAGAAAGAATCACAACCCAGAAACATCACCCAAGGAGACCTTCTGCTGTGCTTTCTGCAACCGGACATGTTTATCTCGGATTGGCCTTTTTAGTCATCAGCGCGCTTGCAGAAAGTGCAGGATGAGTCCTTCCTGAATCTTTGTTTGTGAAGAAAAGCCAGAGAGAGAGAGAGCAATATTCAGCTGGGAGGAGGACTTACTTGGAAGTTATTAGGGTTCTTTTTAGTATAGAGAAGGAAGCGAGTGTTTATTCTCTCTGGTGTCCAGGGTAATTTTGAAATAGGCCTCTCTGTAGTACCAGCCCATGGTATGTCATCTGTAAAGCAGCCCAGTCGCTCATAACAGACTTCTCTTCCTGAAATATGTAGACCAAATAATCAAGGTGCAAATGACCAGGGTAATTAAAAGGTTAATTATGTCCCTTTATATCACCCCTGTCAAGTATGGTCAACACTGTGTCAACATAACAAAGCATTACTTCACATTTTGCATATTAACTACAATTAAGCATTTCAGCTATTTTCCTTTCTTCAGTGATATTTCCTTCAAGACACATGCTTCATTGGACACGTATCTAAGCCTCTTTTTCTTTCAAATGACCAAGCAAAAATGCAGGATATTTAGGGAGGAAAATCATGTGCTGTGACAAACAGCTGTCTTTCAACCCTCAGGGGAACACCTCTGCAAAAAATGTGATAAATATTTGACCCTGGGGTCAAAGGAGGCAGTATGTACACTACTGGAAACATTCTTAGGAGATTTTCACATGGGGAAATTATTCCCCTGAGAGATCGGGAGAGAAATGGGGCTCTTCCAGGAGCAGAGCTCCGTTTCACATGCCCCTTTCCTTCTCCAGATCTGACGTCATGCTCACTCTGTGCTGCTTCCATTTCTCTGCCAGTATCTTCTGTCATTTTTTAAGAACGAAGAACTTTCGTTCTTAAAAAATGACGAAAGATACTGGCAGAGAAATGGAAGCAGCACAGAGTGAGGACGATGTCAGATCGGGAGAAGGAAAGGGGCGTGCGAAACGGAGCTCTGCTCCCGAAAGAGCCCCATTTCTCTCCCGATCTCTCAGGGGAATAATTTCCCCATGTGAAAATCTCCTTAGTTAGCTGAAAACATAGGATGGAAGGGCAGCTCCTGAACTCTTAAAAAAAAAAAATAGAGTTGAGGGTTGGCACAAGACATTATGCTGCCATTGTTAAAGAACAAAATGGCACCCTCTCCTAGTCCATATATTTTTTAAAAGTCACTTTTTGTTTCAGAGTCCACTGGGGAAAGTCAAATATAGATCCAATTGTTTTTTTTTTCTGAGCTTGTGAGATCATTAGACAAGCAATATTGGTCCAACTTAAAACAGTGATAACATTCCAGTTGGTTTTAATAAAGTAAGATAGTGCAGCTTGTGGTTAAAATAAAAGCATATATTTTTACTGATCGTAGTGACAGATAGTAGTGAAAAAATAATAGTGTTAAGTACTTAGGGGGCTTGGTATGTTTAATCTGGAAAAAAAGAAGGTTAAGGGGTGATATGATAATCCTGTTTAAGTATTTGAGGGGGTGTCACATTGAGGATGGAGCAAGCTTGTTTTCTGCTGCTCCAGAGACTTGAACACGGAACAATGGATGGAAGCTCCAAGAACAGAGATTCCACCTCAACATTAGGAGGAACTTTCTGACAGTAAGAGCTGTTCGGCAGTGGAACACACTCCCTCGGAGTGTGGTGGGGTCTCCTTCCTTGGAGGTCTTTAAACAGAGGCTGGATGGCCATCTGTCAGGGATGCTTTGATTGTGATTTCCTGTGTGGCGGGGTTGGACTGGATGGCCCTTGTGGTCTCTTCCAACTCTACAATTGTATGATTCTATGATACAAAAGCCAACTAGACTGGCAAAGAGAGAGAATCCTCCATCACATCTAGAAGGTGGCTTCTGAGACAACTGCCTCACACTAAGTAATGGTAAGATCAGGCCTAAAATCAGTTTACATCCAACATATGGCTATTGTATGGCCCCTACTGAAGCAGGTTTTTTTGGGGGAGGCATATTTAATTTACCCACATTACTGATGAGGAAAACAGAATTCCAAGATCAGTTTGAGATTATATAGATATAGATATATACACACAAACATAGACACACACATACATACATTACAAAAAATTGAGCAGTGGACAGTCCTTCATATTTATACAGTTTTTTCATTGTTTGAGGGCAAGCAATTAAAGAAACCTTCCTACTTTTCCACATATACCTTCGCTATTGCTTTCCATGTCTCCTCAACTTCAACTTTCACAACTTTCTGTTCTGCCAAAAAAGCCCTAAGTATGATAAGTTAATGCAGTGTTTCTAATTTAGATACTAAAAATAAATACATTACTGGTTGCTGAATTGAGGGATTTCTCTTCACTGAAAACTGAACTTCACATTCCATTTACTATGTGTTTGCATGTTCTTTCCTTCTCTCATAGATCTAGAAATACACATTTGGGATGTTCTGGAGAAAAGTGGTTTGGTAGAGGAATTTTGGAACAGACAGCCACTTGTGGAGGCAGGCTTAAGTATCAGCTCTTCCACTTCAGAATGTAGAAATAGCCAAGGTGAATTAGACCAAAGGTCTATCTACCGGTATTCCAGCATTAGGTTTACATGGTGGCAAATCAGCTGCCCATGAGAAACTCACCAGCAGGACATGAGTACAAGAACACCCTCATCTTTCTCAGCAGTTAATGTACCAACCAGCCCCCCCAATAACCTATGTTTGATACTGGAGGGGATATACAGACATCCTAATTAATAATCACTGATTGCCCCAACATCCACATACTGTATTTTCTTTGTTTCAAATTGCCCATTCCATTACAAATGGTCACCAGAATTCTGTCACATTCATGTAACTAGGATGTAAACCACAGACTAGCTTGGCACCTGACAGATACTCCTAAATTCTCTCTTCTTGCAAAGTGATTATCCAAATGTGATCCTTAAGAGCACCATCTATTGTTTATTTATTTAATTTAATTTCTATCCTGCCTTTCTCCCAGCATGTGACCCAAGAAGGCTTACTTCTAGATAAAAAAGTTTTTTAAAATAATAATAATAATAATAATTTAAATAATAAAACATTCCTAACTATCAGATTAAAAAGCCATTAAATTCAAACAGTATAAAAGCATTTTAGAAATGTAACAATGGGAATAAAAGTATAGCACACGAACACCCACTGAAAGACCCATCTGCACACAGAAACGGGTATCAAGAAGCTTGCAAAAAAATTTCCAATGACTAGTTGCTAGGTATAGAAAGAAGTGTGTGTGTGAATGAGAGGAAAATAGAGCCCAGTTATGATTGGCCACAGCATGCTGAGTTTAGATTGATTGGGAAACATGGAAAAATAGAGGAATGAAATAGAATATTTTGGGAAAGGGCATGGCTGGCTAGCTAGAATACTGAACAGGAGCTCTCTATGCTGCAATATTTTGTTGCAGATCACCCTGGTTTCACTTTTTACAATATTGCGTCAGTTCTCCCTCAAGTCACTGGCTTTCTTTGATGCTTCTCTCTCAATGCTTTTCTCTAACACTTCATCTCCCAGAGCAACATTCATGCAAACCAATATTAATTTGGTATCCATGCAGTACTATGATAAAAGGAACAGACATATCTCACCTCTAGCCGCATTGATCAGTAAAAGTGCAAGGCTCCAAAAGGCAAGCATCTAAAATGGATTTTATTAAAAGAGAGAGAGAAAAGATTGATGACATCCTGAATCCTGTCCATTTGTATCAATTTTATGCTTATTTCAATCTGTTAGAACAGCAAGAGTATGTCATGAAAACACTTTGGCTGCAGAATTTACTTGATAACATGTGACTTACTGTAAAGCCTTAGCTTGTCACTCCAGACAGAGCTAAGCAATCCCTACATGGCCTTTTTATAAATTGGCATATCCTTGAGTGTTGCCCTTGAAAGGAAAATGCTGTATATAGATAGAAACTGATGTGTGTACATCAGAGGAAGGTTATCATAAATACACAAAACATGACTAGCATATCAGGTATAAAATAGAAATTGAGTTAGCTGTTAACATTAAGAATTATAGGTGACTAAAAGAACAAAGAAACCATTTTGCTGGGGGGAATAATAATACTTGTATTTGAAATCTCTTTCGCTATGCGTTATTATTTTGTGGGGCAATTACATTCCTGGCATTGCGCATCTTGGTGAATAAATCAAGCATTTTGCTGGTAACCAGCAAGATCATCTATGGAAAATAGCATTACATGTTTGTATATGGGTGTGAAAGAAAAATATAGCTTTCTCAAATGCGTGGGACAGTAGCCAATGCTATAATTGCAATCATGGTAAATACTTCTGTGAGTGCAAGCAAGAAGGGGTAATCCCCCTCCTTCCTCCAGCCCTCCAAGTGCTCTAAGAAACCATGGTACAGAATGCTGGAAAACTCTCAGGAATAGGTTTTCTGTCTGGAGAAGGGGCCCAAAATCTTGGCAGTACAACAGGTATTACATTAGGTTTAAGGCCATGGAGTATATGCTTTGGACAGTGGAGCCAAAGCACACTGATGCAGTATAATGCAAGAATAATAATGCCTCAACGTTATTGTTGCAACATTATTATTATTATTATTCTCTCAGTATAATGTAGAACTGACCGAAGACTTTGGTGCCAACATCTACATGGAGAAAGTTCTACTCAGCAGCCAGCTGGCTTCCTAATTGGCCAGCTTCCCAGACTCCTGCAGGGACAGTGTTTAGATCTTTGGGAGGTGGACTGGTACACTGAGGAAAGAGAAAGATGGCTCTCTGAGGAAAAGCAAAAGCAAAAGATGGCTCCCAGTTTTATCTGCCTGACAAATGGACTGTCCAAGTGAGTCTGGTGGCCTATGCTTGGGTTAAGTGACTGGGAAAAGCACAATAAAACCAAAACACATCAGCAGAACAAAACTGGAGAAAAGTAAGGCCACAATTTTATTTATAGCTTTATAGGCTTGGCCCAGCACACTGCAACAGTTTCAGTTATTGGACAATCCAGCTGTTGTCCAATGGAAATCAGCCTACACAGCCTGTGCCCCCCTTGGAGATAATACCCCAGTGGTTGCTTTTGCTGAGTAGGCACAAGACCTATTTCCTGGGGAGATCATTCTGTAAGAAAAGTTGAGGTGGCCTAAAAGGACCTGGAGCAATCTGAGAGTGTTCCTTGTGGTGGCTACTGCCTTTTTTGCTAGCATTTAGGAGTGCATTTATTTTTTCTCTGTGGAGACAAGATACATCCTTGATTGAATCAAGTTGAATGCTCAAATAAATCAGTTGGGAAGTCAGATTCTCAGTTTTGACCTGCACCAGTAGAACTGCTCACTTATTAATTACAGGCTACAATGTCAGCAAGGGGAGTTTAAATGTGTCCCTGCCTACTGGGCAAATTTTAAAACAACAAATAATGAGTGACTACTGAGAAAGCCATGTAAGAACCTATTGCCAAAGGTACTGAGCCACTGAGCAACCCATGGATATCCACATACAAAGCTCCATTGAACATGAAGCCCAGGAGGCAGAAATTTTGGGTGTAGATGGGTAAAAGATGGAAGAATAACTGAATGTTGCACTTGGCCATAAGGACACTTATGCCACGGGACCTGATTGGCTTAACTGCATAGTCAAGCAAGATGCTCTGGACTGAGTTGACTTTGGGTGGAATGGCTTTAGTGATGAATCACATTTTGGGGTAGGACTGGTGCTGTAGCATCCTACATTCCTGTGGTGTTTTCTTTGGAACCACCTCACAGGAAGAAACTCCAATATTTAGAAGAGGAGAGGCATAACAATGGCAGCCTGCCATTCCTTAATGACCCTGGCAGCAATGCTTGGATAAGTTCTGCACTGACTTTAGGCTTCCTGAATCCATAGGGACACTTGGGCCAGTAAATGAGATACAAACGCACTATTTGAATTTCTCCTAAAGCAACTGAAAGGTAAAAAGCAACTGATTTGAAGAAGACAAAGGACATTATCCCATGAGGCTGTAATCGTAAGATTACAATGGTATGGTAGCATGAATGGGCTCCCATTATAGCATGATGGCATTGTCTTCCTGTGCTTAGCCTGTGCGCCACCCATTCATCAGGCACCACTTTTAATTAACAGACAAAAGCCATCAATATCATCTGAAGATAAATCATTTTAATGATCTGCCATCCCTTTCCTGGTATAATTGGCACATCTGATAATCTCCTATGTTTCTGCTTTCCTCAGTAGTGGAATTATAGCATTTTTAGATGCTAGTCTGATAAAGTCCAAAGAATATTTATGGATACCAGTGGGTATGCAAGATGCAATTTGCAGTAGCCTCCTGCAGGTGTACTGTTTGCCTGAGCTGAGAGCAGAGATACTGGAGGTGCCAGGCTCCCCTGCTTTTTTGCTGACTACTAACTACCAGCGATACTAGGGCAAGACAATATTGTGTTGGTTCTGAGACAACTGTCACAGTTCTGCCTGAATTTGCATCTTGCTCTCTGACACTTCCCTTGGTTATATTTATACCAGACATGGCAGGCAGCCTTCCATTTGGTGTCCCATGGATTGAGTACCATGTCTTTCCCCAAAATCTGGGGGGGGGGGGAGGTAGTATGACAAGCCAAAATTTTTCATCTGAGGAGATGACCTATGGCCTTTTCCCTATGAAATGCCCATTCACAAAATGCTTCCTCATAATCTGTGGCTGCTGCCTCCTGTCTGTGTTCTGGCCTGCCACACGTTACTTGGATAGTTTGTGAGATGACAGCCTCTCTCAGGATAAGCAGATTGAACTACCCCCATAATAATGATGCAACCTCCTAGCCAGTTACGGAAAAACATCCAACCTTCTCTTTCTCCACCTTCTTTCTTATTTTCTTTTCTAGGCAGCCTTTTTGGCCCTCCTCCATCCTGAGGTTAAGTAAAAGGAAAATCTCCATAAAGTACCTATCAAGTATCCTCTCCCTTATCTTGAAGGCAAAGTATATCCCAGGAAGGTTCTCATTATCATAAAAGGCTGATGTCGTGTCTAAAGGTTTCAGCCTGATCTCTGCTCCATCCATTATGAGACAAGACACAAGCCACCATCACCCAGCCCTTCTTCTCATGACTCAAGTTATTAGACCTGGAATATTCACTGCCACCCTCCAGTAATCTCTACCCAGCATAGAAATTCACCATCATACGAGGAAGGAGATTATCAGATGCAGCTAATGTGGCACCACCATAATGCCAGCAGAATGCAAAACAATGCCAATATCAGACAACAATGTCTTTTTGCGTTCCACTGGCGTCACGCTGGTGTTTCATCTTACTGATGGCTGAAGCCGTCAATAGATCCCCCAGTTCCATTTTGGTGCTGGCATTGCCATTTAACTCAGGCCTGGTGAGAACACTTCCAGGTGAGATCAGGACATCCAGGTAAGTTTCACTCTTTTTATTACCTTCCCCTGGTTACTTGGGACTTTTAAATTGTGTTTAGGTGCTTGGTAACTTTTTTGTATTTTTTTAAAATTTCCCTCACTCGTGTCTTCTCCTGAGAATGGGTGGGATTTCAGTCCAGAAAGTGAACAGAGCTCAATTAGAGTTCATTCCTGGGCTGCATTTTCCATGGGAGAGAAGGTAAGTACGATGGGGAGGGTTATTGTGCCAGGACAGGGGCGGGATTGAATATTGTGGGACAGGAACATTACGTTCCTGTCTGATAATCTCCAGAGAGTCACCAGAAGTCTTGGCACTGCCTATCTCTTAGTGTTTATGATAAGTTGCATTGTTTCTGATACTTGCTCTAATTGTTGTTCTTCTTATCAGGTTGTCCCTTCTCTGCTGAGGCTTAATAATGGCTACCAGAACTGCTGCTCGAGCTATGGGAGGATCTCATCCCTTCCCCTCTGAAGTGATCTGGATTGGGAACCTTTTGGATCCGATTTGACAGTGGATGAAATTGTTGTTGCAGTACTGAAGTTGTTTTTGCACTGGTCGACCAAGGATTTTATTAGACGCATGACAAAACACATCAGAAGGACATGACGATAACATAAAAGGGCGACATTATCAGATGTCGACATCCTTCAGACGTTCTGGGGGCATAGCACGGGTGTGAATAAGGTGTCCCTTTTTATTGATGGCTTAGCCTGTCAATAAAAAGTGATGCCTTGTCCGCACCAGCACTACACCCCAGGAACAGATGACGATGTGGGTTTGTGACAACGTCACCCTTTCTGTTATTATCCCATCCTTATGACGCAATTTGAGATGTGATTTTCCCCCGTTTCCCTGTGGCTGGTAAAGTCCTAAATAGAGATCCTAGCTGCTCCATCCAATCAACCAGTTTCTCAAGGAGTGATGAAAAGCCCTGTAAGATGCTGTTGCTGTCAGGCCAATTGCAGTTCTTCTCTTTGATGCTGTCTTCTGCTGTAGTTTATCTGCCATTGGCCTTTTTTGGGGGGGGCAGCTGGTTCAGCCCATGATTTCTAGTATTGGTTCAATTACCCCTTGAATTTGGGTGTAAAGGGAAATTGTTACTTTGCCTTCTGAATCTTCTTTGCTTTGGCTGGCATCCTCTATGCCTGCTATACAAGTGTTACCCCATAACATGAGAAATCAAAGTAGACTTGGGATCTTTCACATGCAAAGTTGGTGTGCCACCAATTGTAATCCAGAGCAGAACAATTTATGACAAGAGAAGAGGCCAAGTAAGAGCTTCAAATATAGGAGAAATAATTAGGAATAATTAGAATGATCTTTCAGCTTTACAGCATACGCCAAATGGTAAATCACTGTGAAATTTTATAGGCAAGATCGACTAGAAAGAGAATATATAGAGACAGTAGTCACAACTTCTTATGAGAGAGAGTTAATAGCCAAGCTTTAATTACATGACATTTCATACAGAGCAGAAGTAAGAATGAAAATGTACAGCTTGTATTGTTCCTCAATAAAGTTGGTCCAGCTCCCCCAACTTCCCCCGAGTGTACTCACCAATAGAGATGTGTCCCACCATGGAGTCAACCCATTGTGCAGTCCTGCTGCAGCATTGGAGTATCTTAGGTGCCATTACCTGTCTGACTACCTTCTTCATGTAGCTATAGCTTCATACTTTACTAGATAGATCTTCAGTATCCCCAGGTTTTTATAAAATAATATTCAGTGGGCCCTCAGTATCTGCTGGGGTTTGGTTCCAAAACCCCCACCCCCATGGATAACAAAATCCATGGATGCTCAAGTCCTGTTATATACAATGGCATACTAAAATGTCATTCCTTATATAAAATGTGGTGAATAGCAATGGAATTTTTTAAAAATTATTTTTATTTAAAAAATATTGCAATAAAAACATAGTTACATATCATCAATACATTAATACGGTGCATGTTTTCTATATTTTCAACATTTAACTTATTAGCTCTATTTACTTTAAGGATTAATACCTTGTACAGTATTTGCTGTCATATTATCCAATATTACTGTATATAATGTATATTATAACTGACTCACTTTCTGGTAACTCTGAATGTATTTCTGCCTTATAGAGTACATCTATTTCCACTTTAAAAAACCTTGGTTTCTATATTCTTCATACCGAATTCTCCCTCAAGTGTAAGTTTCTTGCTCTAATATAAGTACGTAAGTACACCTTGTAGAAATCAATTTCAGTCTTATGCTATTGTTCTATTATTCTTCAATTAGGCAAAGAAGATTGCTGCTATATTACCCCATCTGTTTGTTAAATATTTAACAACCATTGCCCAGTCTTTTTTGTATTTTCCTGTTGCTTCTCCTTTTAGTAGCATCGTTAATCTATCCATGTTAAGGGATTCGTAGAATTTTCCTAATCATTGATCTACTGTAGGACACTCCTTGTTTTTCCACATTTTCACAAATATGATTCTGGCAGTCACTAGCATATAGAATAATATTTTCCCATGTGCTTTCTCTATTAAGTTTTCTATCATACCTAACAGAAATATTTCTGGTTTCATTTGCAGTTTGATATTCAATATCTCTTCTATTATTTGTTGGACTTGTTTCCAAAATTTGTTTGACTCTCTGCAGTTCTACTATAGGTGGAAAAAGATTCCGTTTTTATCTCCACATTTCCAGCAGGAGCTCTGTGCACCTTTATACATCCTAGCTAGTTTACTAGGCGACAAGTGCCATCTGAAGTACATTTTATATACGTTTTCTCTTAGGTCTTGACTTAATGTTCTTTTTATTTGTTTAGTCCACATATATTCCCAGTTTTCAAGTTCTATTGTGTGTCCAATATTTTTTGCCCAGACTATCATGTTGGGTTTAATTATTTCTTCTTCTGTATCCCATTCTAAAAGTAATTTATAAAATTTTGAAATCATATTTTTATTTCCTGATTCAGTAATAGTTTTCCATTGTGATTTCTTAATTGTAATTCCTGTCAGTCTGACATCCATTTTATATCTTTCCTTCATCTGCGTGTGTAAGTACCAATGACAGACTATGTTGTCTTTAATAATTTCTTCTTGAGTTTTCAATATTGGCCAGTCACCTTCAATTCTTAATATATCTCTGTATCTCAACCATTGTTGTGTGGGGATTCCCTCTTTATTACGTAATGCTTCATGAGGTGAAGCCCATAGTGGTATTAACCGAAATAGTCTGTTTTTAACTTTTTTCCAAGGTTTGATTAATGATTTCCTAACAGTATGATTGTGAAAGTTTTTATTTATTGTGTCCTTATTATAGAAAAGATAGGCATGCCAACCATAACGATTGCCATCTCCCTCGATTGCCAATATTTTTTTGTTCTCTAATGTCGCCCATTCATTTATCCATGTCAAACAGCTTGCCTCGTAGTATATTTTCAGGTTTGGGATATATAATCCTCCTCTTTCTTTTGCATCCTGAAGAATTTTCATTTTCACCCTCGGCTTCTTCCCAGACCAAATGAACTTGGAAATGTCAGCTTGCCATTCTCTGAAGACCTTCTGCACTATAGTTATTGGAATCATTTGAAATAAAAAGATCATTGTAGGAAGAAAGTTCATCTTGATTATACTAATTTTCCCTAAGAAAATTGTAGTCATTTTTTGCCAATTGTTAAGGTCTTTCTTGACTTGTGCCAAGTTTTTTTTGTAATTATTTTTGAAGAGATCCGAGTTATTATTGGTTATGTTAACTCCAAGATATTTTACTACCTTTACAATCTTAAATCCTGATTTTTCCACCAAGTTCTTCTCATCATCTTTAGAGAGGTTTTTAGAAATGATCATTGTTTTCTCATTATTAACTTTCATTCCCCATAAGAGTTCAAACTCTTTTAAAATTTTTATTAGGGGTAAAATTTCTTCTTGAGGTTCACTCAAAGATATAATTAAATTGTCAGAGAACATTTTTTAATTTGCATCTATATTTTTGTATTTTGATCCCTTTTATTTTATCATGTTCATTAATTATTGAGCTCAACATTTCCATTATTAATAATAAGAAGAGGAATGGGGAAAGGGGACACCCTTGTCATGTACCTTTACATAACTGTATATTCTCTGTTTTCTCTCCATTTATTAATATTCTGGCCGATTGCTTGTAATATATAGCTTTAATCCAATCAGTAAATTTTTGTCCTATATCCATTCGGGCTAAGATTTCAAACATTAATGACCAATCTACATTGTCGAAAGCCTTTTCAATGTCTAAGAAGATCAAGGCCAGCTTCTTTTCTTTGTGATTTTCATGATAGTCAATCAGATTTAGGACATGTCTAATATTATCTTTCATGAATCTGTCTGACAAGAAGCCTCTTTGGTCCTCACAAATCCAATCTTTTAATACTCTTTTTAATCTATCCGCCAATATAGATGCAACAATTTTATAGTCCACATTTAGTAAAGATATCGGGTGGTAACTTTTTGGGACACAAGGCTCCCTGTTTTCTTTATGAATTAAAGTAATATATGCCTCTTCCCATGTTTTCGGATATGAGCCACAAGCAACAGCTTCCAACGTCCTTTTGAATGAGAGTGCTATTAAGTCTCCCATCACCTTGTAAAACTTCAAGGTGAACCCATCTGGTCCGGGTGCTTTCCCTGTTTTCAATTTTTGAATCTTTTCAAAGATTTCTGCCACTGTTATAGGTTGATTCAATATTTCCTTCTGCTGGTTTGAGCTTTTCAATACTGGGTGTCCTTTTAGAAAAGCTTGTAGGCCTCCCAACGTTGGATTTTGCTTTTGATACAATGATGCAAAAAAAGTCTTTAAATATCTGTTTTATTTTTGATTGCTCTGAGTAAATTTGGTTTCCTTGCCTTACTTTGCTAATAAGATTTCTTTCTCTTAGTTTCCTTAGTTGGTAGGCCAGCCATCTGCCTGATTTGTTCGAGTGTTCAAAGTTTCTTTGGTTTGGGTATTGTAATTTCTTTTGTATTTCTTCCATAGTGTTCTCAGTTATTTCTTCTTGTAAGATTTTTATTTCTTTTAATGGTTGGTTGAATATGTGGATAAAGAATCTGTGGACGGATTGTATAATAGAAGCCAGAATACAAACACTAAAGAAGCAGGTCTGAAGAAACTCACAATATCTTACCTATATAAAACAAACAAACAAACAGGCCAGTAGATGTGGCAGGCACACCATCCTTTCAGACCAAATGTGCCTGGCATTCTGAAAGGACCATGGTTGTTGAGGGTTGTGCCTGGTGAAGAAAAAGGGCATTTGGCATTGTATGCACAATTTCAAACTGGTAAATGTTTCTTCCTAGCAGTTTTCATGTTAGTGAGATCTTATGGAGTTAAAACAACTTTTTAAATTCTGACTTTTGACAAGACTTTAAAAAAATCATCTAACAAGCATGGGCCACTGGAGAACCTGGCAAACTTTGAAAACCATCTTTTTTTAAAGATTGGCCTTTTTACAGTGTTTGTCATTGGACTTTTATTACTGTTGAGATTCATACCTGGTGACCTTCATCTGCATAGGATTTCATCCCTCTCATGTTACATATGTATTTATATATCCACATATATGCATTATGTATTTATAACAAATCATATTGATGCCTTTGATTGAATCAGTATATGTTTACCTTGTGGCTGTTTTATTATTTAGATTTTACAATATATAGCAGCTTACTTTATCTTTTCCTGACTTTTCAGTTTTGGTGGGAGTGAGTGATTTAAGGCTATGCCAATAAATCACTCCCCTATCCCATTCCTCAATTCCAGGCTAGGCCTGACCTTTTTCTTCCCTTTCATTCTTCTTCAATTGCTCCCTAATCACAGCTCTTGAACAGCTTCCCTGCTCTCCTTCTGCTCTGGGTCACCAAAGATTGCTCTATCTGTCTCTCTCCTCTGAAAAACTGCCACAGGCCGATTAGCCCATGTAGCAACAGAGCCATGTGATGTATTTCCTGCAGTCCTAATAGTAGCTGCTTTACTATTTTACTGTCTTAATGGATATACCCAAGGAAGATCCACCCACACAAACAAATTAGCCATGACCCCAAATCAATTAACTCATTAAATATAGGACACACTTCAGCGTTCCTGGAAATGTAGTGAGTCAAGCTACCCTGGAGAAATAGAATTAATTCCTTAAGGGATTAACTACAGTTGCCTCTCCACATTCGCAACTTTCACATTCGCGGTTTTGATTATTTTCAGAAAGCCGCCTACCCCCCCTCTCTCCACCCCGTCGCTTCCCAAGGCAGCAAAGGGTTTCTCATGAAGCCCGTTACTGCCTTGGGCAGGGAGGATGGAAAGTCTCCCTCCCTCCCTCTCTCTACCCCAGTCCCTTCCCAAGGCAGCGAGGGGCCCCCTTTGCCACCTTGGAACAGGCAGGGGGGTGCGACTGAGTGACAATGGGGGCTCCTGAAGCCCCGGTCGCCACTTTGGGAAGGGCGGGGTGGTGGTGGCAGTGAGTGACGATGCGGGCTCCATCACTCCCGCTTCGCCACTTTCGGAAGGGCAGGGGGATGGGAGTGAGTGACGACGGGAGCTCCTGAAGCCCCCATTGCCACTTTGGGAAGGGCAGGGGGTGGGAGTGAGTGATGATGGGGGCTCCTTTGGGAATGGTGGGAGGGGTGGGAATGAGTGATGACGGGGGTGCCTGAAGCCCCCGTCACCACTTTGGGAAGGGCAGGGGGTGGGAGTGAGTGACGACGGGTGCTCCTGAAGTCCCCGTTGCCACTTTGGGAAGGGTGGGAGGGGTGGAAGTGAGTGACAACGGGTGCTCCTGAAACCCCCATCACCACTTTGGGAAGGGTGGGAGGGGTGGGAGTGAGTGGCGACAGGGGCTCCTGAAACCCCCATCGCCACTTTGGGAAGGGCGGGGGGTGGGAGTGAGTGACGATGGGGGCTCCTGAAGCCCCAGTTGCCAGTTTGGGAAGGACGGGAGGGGTGGGAGTGAATGACAATGGGGGCTTATGAAGCCCCGGTTGCCACTTTGGGAAGCGTGGGAGGGGTGGGAGTGAGTGACGACGGGTGCTCCTGAAGTCCCTGTTGCCACTTTGGGAAGGGCGGGTTGGGTGGGAGTGAGTGGTGACGGGGGCTCCTGAAGCCCCCGTCACCACTTTGGGAAGGGCAGGGGTATGGGAGTGAGTGGTGACGGGGGCTCCTGAAGCCCCTGTAACCACTTTGGGAAGGGTGGGAGGGGTGGGAGTGAATGGCGACGGGCAGGGTGGGTGGGAGTGAGTGGTGATGGGGTGGGTTGTTGCAGGTGGGTGGGGGGAGGACTATTATTATTCGTTATTTTTTCACATTCGCAGGGGTCTTCCGCCCCTAACCCCCGCGAATGTGAAGGGATGACTGTACTTAGTTATTCCCAAACACTGGTTGCTAGTATAGTCGGCCCTCTACATTCACAGGTTTAACACGCACAGATTCAATTATTCATGAGTTTGCCCTTAAACAGCCCTCTGGCATTTTATGTACTGTTCAGTATAAGGATTTGAGTCTGCTTACCATTTTATATACTGTACAGTATAAGGACTTGCCCACTTACCTCCACAGCCTGGCCTAGCAGTCACAGGGCAGCAGTGAATGTGGCGGCAAGCTCCAGATGCCCTGATAGGACTTGGTTTATTTATTTATTCATATATTTTCCATTTTTGTGTGGGTCCTGTGCCCCTAACACCCATGAATGTATTAGTCATTTTTATCAATGAAGGCCAGTATCCTGTACACTTAACTAAGTATCCTGTACACTTAACTAAGTAATCTTTCCTAGCCTGACCCTGTCCCCCTCCCCACAACCTGATGGAATGTTATTCACCCATGTTCAGATTGTTGGCAGAGTGGTCCTCCTTTTCCTGGTAAAGTAGTTGAGAGGGGTAGTTAAGATCATGGCAACAGTGTTACAATTGTGACTTAGGACGTTATCAGACAAGGCAAATAAGGCATCCTAAGGACACCTAATGATCATGAAAGGGTGCACGTACCAGATGATGTCACCCTTTTGTGATCATGTTCTGTTAAAAAACATACTTTTTTATTGATGGCTCAAGCTGTCAATTGATCCCTGTGGTGTTTTGTGCCGGCATTGCCAGCATTTGAAACTGTGCCATTGTACTCACGTGACTGTAGTGTCTGGCGAGAACACTTCTGGGTGAGATCACGACATCCAAGCAGGCGACACACTTTTTATGACCCTCCTCAGTTTATTTGGTGTTTGTTTTTTTTTTTGTTTTTTAGTGTGTTTAGGTGCTTTGTGTTCCTTTAACTTTGTTATTTTTTAAAATTTCCCACACTATGTATTCTTGTGAGAATACGCAGGATTTCAAATAAAGAAGTGAATGGAACTCCGTTCACTTCTCGTTCATTGCCAGGGAAGCCTTTTTGCAGACAGGAGGCAAGTGTGGCATGGGGAGTTCTTTTACTGGCATAAAAATGGGTTTTGGGGAGTGGTCTGATAAAGTCCTAAGTAGTGATTGCGATTACAGAACATTTAGCTAGATTTATTAATTCATAACTGTTCTGTATCTATGATCATTACTTAATCACAATTTTAATACTATTGTTAAGTCCAAGGTGGCCTTACACAGCCCATCCTCCCTCCTCTTCCCTGCATTGTCTCCCTCCATTGCTTCGGAGGGAGTCCCTCAGTGGTCTACCAGAGATCCTTCCCTTTAACATAGGGTGCCAAAGGAATTTGTCAATGGAGGGTTACCCTGTATTAAACCATCCCTTGGATGGCTTTCACACACACCCAGTGGAGGAGGTGATTGATGCTAGCACCACACAGTATTTGGATGCCACCCTACATTGCTCTGATGGGAATCCTCCAGTGGAGTGCCACAGGATCCTGCGCTTTGTCTACTGCCATATGCAATTGTTACCTTACGTCTCCACTCTACATCCTTCCTATCAGGTATCAGACAGTTTATGGAATCAGGTTGTCACCTCTATAAACACAGACACTCATTAGGTATTGGCTAGGTTTAGCGGCTGGTACTCTCCCTTGCCTGAGCACATTAAACCTCAGCACTGGGCAACAGCACAACTCCCTAAACAGAAGAGAACAACAATACATGCACAGGGGGCACACACTTCCCCCACCACCCACAGGGACAAGATGTGGTCCTGAAGTGGAGCAAATGCTACAAAATCATTGCTACAATCAGAACAATAAAGTCACACGTGGCCTGCAGTAGAGAGAAATGGTGGGAAACGTGGGAAACTGATTTAGTATTTCAGCACATTTTAAGTCTTAACTCTGAGTGCATGTGCATGTTCCTTTTGTCATTTTGTCATAGGGGGTGCAGTGCGTTAGGTGGAAGGACATGGTGAGATACAAGCAGCAGAGTGGACAAGCAGTGTTCCCCATTCCAACAAAAATATGAAACGATCATGCTAAATGACCTGCAAATTGAAGGGGATGTGTTGCACTTCACCAGGAAAATGGTAACAGTTGCAAAGTTTGCCCATGTTGTTCCAAACCTACAGCTGTGCTGGCCCAGTGCTTCTCTCAATTTTAAAAGTACATATATGTCTATAAAAAATCCTCCCCCCAAAATACCCTGATTCGCAGCCAGCATCCCTGGGAGAAACCAGGAAATGAGAACGTATATGAGATGTGAAGTATTGTTCACATTTTTTGTCAGGATGGCACAATGGTGGCACAGTGGTGGATCCAGGGGCATGAGTGGCCAGAAGGATTGTATACTGGAGGATGCAGGAGACCAACCTTTTGCTGGACAGTTCATCCCAGCATGCATTGTGCTGTCCTTCAACAGGAGGAACTGCAATTTCTTCCAGGTGGTTGCCCTGCAGGAGAGGGGGTACCAGTGGATGGGCATCCAGTGCCGCTTGAAGTTCAAGTCCTTGAAGGCAAATTCTTTGAGGCACTGGAGGCCACAGTGGTACCTCTCCCCACCCCCCGCAAAAAAGTAGGCAGCCACCATTATATGACCATAATGGGGGGTGGGAGAGCACTGGAGGGCACTCCTGGAGGTATAGGTGGCCAGCTGCTATGTTTCCCCACACCAATCCCTGCACATATCTTTACGGTTTCCTTGCATATCTGCATGTGTGCTAATTGATGTTTCCCTTTTTCTCCCTATTTTTTCCCTACAGGGATGTGTCAGCATGCACAGGCAGAGAGCCTCCTCTTCAGAGGAGGCTTCCAGCCAGGGGGAGGAGGCAGGACCAGCACCTTTCCCTGGTGAGTACATCACTTTTAGATGATACAGTGGGAGTGTGGATGTGGGACTAGCTAGAGTGTAGGTGGGATGCAGGACTGGTTAGAATATGGTCTTGTAACCTTCCCCTTCCCCTTGCTTTTGAAGGTGAAGGTGGTGGAGGAGAAGGTCTCCCAGCCCCCGGGAGGGACACAGGAAGATATCAGTAAGCAATATTAGGGTGACACAGGGGTGTAAGTTGGACTGCACTGCAAACTGTAAAGATGGCAGTGGGCCTAAGGTGTTGGATGTAGACAGTGTTGCTGATCCCACCCTTCATGTTGTCTTCCTTTCAGTTGAGTGTCTGGACAGGAGATTGTCAGCTATAAAGGAGCACCTCCAGTGGCTGGAAGAGGCCAGTAAAGATGTGCAACACAACCAAATGTTTACGAATAAGTAATTTACTGTTTTTGTACATATAACTGGCATACAAAAGGGGGGTGAGGAACCAAGAATTTAAGGGATATATGGGAAATACATATAGGCTTGGGGGGATATAAATATATTGGGGAGGGAAAATACACTTTTAACAATATTAGAGGGGGGTTTCTGGAGGGAAAAGGAATATGGGGGGGTGGAAGTGGTGATGGGGAAAACTATATACAGTTGGTGGGGGATTCCCCCTTACTGGGCAGTGGTGCCTGGCCTCTTCCAGCCACTGGAGGTGCTCTTTTATAGCTGACAGTCTGACTGAAGT
Source organism: Gambelia wislizenii (assembly GCA_030847615.1). Taxonomy (NCBI): domain Eukaryota; kingdom Metazoa; phylum Chordata; class Lepidosauria; order Squamata; family Crotaphytidae; genus Gambelia; species Gambelia wislizenii. The sequence goes on along the minus strand of JAUMIR010000003.1, from coordinate 92,198,802 downwards.
TTCTAGAATGTTATGGGGTCCATTTACAGCCTGTACATACATGACTGACCACAGCAGAATGAGAAATGCACCCACTTGGTATCTGCAACAGATCATGGAAGAAGTATGTGATCTTTTTCAGATATTAGATAAACAGCTCATATTTAGCTACTATGTTTTAGAAATAAAGGGTCAATTGTTTTAAAAACCATTTTAGGATGCAATCTGATGTTCTTTGCTAAGGAAGAACTCCCACTATGAGCTGAATGAATCTTTAAAAGTAAGCTTAGATAAAGCTGGACTGTATGTATGACAGAACCTGGAATCAATTTTTTTGGTTTAGCATTGACTTTGGATTCTATGGAAATTAAGCATTTCTATAGAAGCACTACAGAGATAACGCATATACTCAGGTCCTACTGAAATGTTGGACTATGAGCTAAATCCAGAACTTGCAACTGTTACTTTATTGAAACACAATTTCCAGAATAGCTCAGTGGGCATGGCTAGTGGCTATGCTGTCTAGGGATTTTTAGTCCAAAAAGTAACTTCTCCAATCTCTGTTAGAATCAGAAGGTCCATATATGTAATGTCGTTGTTCTTCAGGGGATTCTGTTTCACCTGTGAAGCTGAGAAATCCTTCTACTTTCATAGGCAGGATACATAGAACTACATTTCATATCAGGCTTTCATATCTCCCACTGACTACATGTGGGAAGAAATAAAAGGACACCACCTATGCATACAAATATGAAACTGCCAACTGATATCATAAGTCATGTTGAAGCCAGATAGCTGTTTTGAGTTAACTGTCAGAGTCGTACTCCATTTGTTGTTTAGCAAGTACAGAAGAACCTCGGGGGTCTGAAGTACACAAACCTGGACTAGTAATTTATTAATTAGATTTACCTACTGAAGAAGTCTATCATTCCATGAAATAAGAGACTTTTCATTTATTACATAGCAAGCAACAAACTCTAGCTTGCCATTTTCGCTCATCAGGGAGTTATAGCTAATCCTGTTCTTCTGCAGAATATAAACATCTTTACATATTTAATTGCAGAGCATGGGATAGGTCATCCAAAGTTGTCCAAAAATGTAACTCTTCCAAACCTCTGTACTAGCCATGCAAATCCCAGAATCCACCAGCCAACATGTATTGTAGGTCCTAGAATCCTCAATCAATATGAGTAGTGGTCATGCTAGAGGGAAATTCTGACAGTTGGAGTCCAAAAATATAATTCTTCCAAACTCTGTCCTAGCCATTCAGAAATTCTTAATACATCATGGCTGAAATCCAATATAGCTCAGCATATTGTAGTACTTTGCATATAGACTTACACTAAGCTGAACCATACACATAGTCCTCTCAGACTTATCATACTGCCTCAGGGGCCACCGCCCCACACACACAGCCTTTTTGTGCCTCATGGAAGTGGGCAGAATCAGAGGAATATCTGTCTACATTCCTGTAGCCAGACACACAATGATTACAGCACTGAGATCTGCCAGAGGTCTCGGTGGCACTCACATGTATCCCCCTAAATGAATTCCAGCCCATGTCTGAAGCTTTGTCACACTCACATTTTTAATGTAGATAATTTTGTATGTGAATGAGTAGAAGTATGAGAGTATTGTATGCACACACTATATTCAGCATAAGGACAGTCTGTGTACATGTGTAAACAGATTGTTGAACCATATACAGGTAGAGTTTTTCAGATATAACATTCAACACATTCTGCTCTGTACATGTTATTCACATGTAATGGAACATACAGGTGTTCCGGCCTCACAAACCTAATCAGGATGGCTTTAAACTGAGTTATGTCTGGGAGACATTATTCTTGAGGACAGAAGTTTATCAGGTGCTGGAGATAATAGCCCAAATGTTATAGAGAAAACTAGGCAAATAGTACAAGAACCCAACAGAGGGAGGAAGAAAAAAAACCTTACATAAGCAGCTAGGGGGAATGACCCATGATCTTAGATGTCTCTATACTAATGCACAGAGCATGAGAAACAAAAAAGATGAATTTGAACTCTTAACACAGCAAAGCAAATGTGATATAATATAATGAAACTTGGTAGGATGAGTCTCATGATTGGAATGTAGTAATAGGTTGGGACCCATTTCAAAGAAATAGACCAAACAGGAAAGGAGGAGGAATAGCATTACATGCCAAGGATACTTACACCTGTGAAGAGATCCATGACTTAAATCCTGGAAGCCAGATTGAGAGCATTTGGGTAAAAATTAAGGGAGAGGGAAGCAACAGTGATGTCATTGTGGGCAATGGTAGCACTAGGCGATGCGGAGAGGTTGACCCACACCTGGTGACACCATCAGAGGGAGGGGTGATACTGGCCTTAGTAATGCCATAGATTGTGAGCTCTACTTCAGATCATGAAGCCAGACTGAGGACTTGGATGAGATCTTCCTGGAACAGACTACCAGACATTCAGAAATGAGAGACGTAGTCGTAATGGAAGATTGCAACTATCTTCATATTTGTTGGAAGTCAAACCCTGCCAAGAATGTAAGGTCCAAAAAATCCTTACTTGCCTTGCAGACAATTTCATTGTCCAGAAGGTGAAAGAGGCAACACGGGGATCAGCTATTTTAGATCTGATCCTCACTAACAGTGATGACATGGTTAATGGGGGTAGAATTCAAAGACATAGCCATGTTATTGGAATATTAGTATGCAAAGGGATCTTGTAAAGGGTGCTACACAATCCCTTTGCACACTGGTTAATGAGGTGGAAGTGATGGTATCCTTAGGAGGGAGTGACCATGTTCTTCTGGAGTTTGTCATACAGAGGAAAGGGGAAGCCAAGCATAGTCAGACATGCATTCTAGACTTTAAGGATTTTATCAGACCACCCCCTAAGCCTGTTCTTTTGCTGGCATAATTTTTAGTATTTTTATGCCAGCAAAAGAACTCCCCATACCACACTTACCTTGCATCCACACAAAAAGGCTTCCCCAGCAATGAATGAGGAATGAAGAGAGCTCCGTTCACTTCCTGGAATGAAATCCTGCAGACACTCAGGAGAATACTTAGTACGGAAAATTCAAAAATAAAAACAAAAATGACAAAGTAAAAGTTACACAAAGCACATAAATGTACTATAAAAGACCCAAGTAAACTGGGGAGGGTCATAAAAAGGGATCTCCTGCCTGGATATTGCAATCTCACCTGGAAGTGTTCTGTCTGAACTGGCCATTGGGGCTGGAATAACGTGGGGGGGGGAGATGTGAGGTTTCAAACGCTGGCAATGCCAGCAAAAAATCACCACAGCCGATCTATTGACGGTTTGGCCCATCAATAAAATAGCTCAGCTTATGGCCAGTACATAAACACGAAAGGGGAACATCATCTGATATGTGTGCCCTTTCATATTTATGTGGTGTTGTTATGACACCATTTTTTGTGTGTCTGATAAATTCACAAGATAGCTGATTTCAGAAAACTTAGGGAATGCTGGGTGCAACCCCATGGGCAGGAATACTAAAAGTGAAGGGAGTTCATGTTGGACAGGAGTTTCTTAAAAGTGAGATATTGAAGGCACAATTTCAAATAGTTCCAATGAGGAGGAAAAACAGAAGGTGTCTAAAGAAATCAGGATGGATGACTAAAGAACTTTCTACTGAGCTAAGATTTAAATGGGACACGTAGAAGAAATGGAAAAAGGGCGAAATCACCAAAGAAGAATTCAAACAAATAGCCAGCATATGTAAGGAGAAAGTCAGAAAAGCTAAAGCACAGAATGAGCTCAAGATTGCTAGAGAGGTTAAAAACAATAAAAAGGGATTTTTTTGGTTATGTCTGTGGCAAAAGGAAAAACAAGAAAATGTCACGGCCGCTGGGTAGAGAAGATGGTGAAAAGTTAACAGGGGACAGAGAAAAGGCAGAACTACTCAACACCTTCTTTGCCTTTCCCAGGAGACCCTAAGTAATGTCTTTCTTGTTCATGTCTGGATATAGGAACATAGCCAGAAGTGTCTCTGATACTCCCTGTTCTCCACTGACTATTAAATGACCACGGAGGAGCCTCACACAAGTAAAAGGAGTCCCGCAGGAGGTTTGTATGTGGGAGGTAATGAATCTCTCCCTTCAGAACGACCAAAAAAGTTCAAAACACAGGTGTATTTTTCAGTTACAACTGCACATGTCACTAACAGGATGCTAGCTATATTTGCTTTTTCTACCCAGATACAGGTGTACTCTTGCTCTGTATTCTGGCTTTAAGAAGATTCTTCTATGTGGGTACAAATCAGGAATGAACTGTGGTACAGGGTTTCTCCCAAACATTTATACATTTGTACAAACAGTCTGAACACATGTACAGTGTAACATGTGAACAGTACTAAGAAAAGTATGGAATAGGTGATAGTTCAGGAAGAACTGAAGTTTGATCCAAATTTTAATACTGATAAATAGAAGGAGGGAGCCAGTGTTTATACTTGTTGTTGGAAAGAAGTCTTTTACTGAAAAAAAAAGTTCTTTGTTGTTTTACTTTTGCTAAGTTGTTCATTCAGAAGACTGTGACAGTCTCAGCCCTTAAACATACATGTCCAAGTTTGGAGTCACTGTAGGGCTCCTAAAGAGACATGGAAGGAAGGACTTAGGAGAGGAAGTAAAAGGGATGATCAGAGCCCAGGGTTAAATTCTGAATGAGAAATATTGGAGGGGGATGTTGTCAGACACCATATAGCACGAGTTCTCAGGGTAGAATACAATAATATCCATTTAAACAATTTAAAACAATAAAAATGAATTTAAACAGACCAAAAGCATATTAAACAATGTGACATGTTTAAGCAAAAGAGTCTGAGATTTATAATTTGAGGTTCTGATATAATTTGCACAAGTACTAAAATAATGAAATGTGCAACATTTTAGCTTGGGTGATGCAATTACTTTATTATGGTTTTTGCAGATATTGAAATACTGAATTTAAAATATGTCACACCAATGAGTATCAGTCCAGTGGATCACAAAGTGGTTATTATTACATATCATTTGAGGTAGGCCTTCTTGATAGAAGCATGTGCTGCTTATCACCTAAGCATGCATTAATAGGGTGTAACTCTTCATAAGTAAACACACGTGAGAATGAAACAAATCCCCCCAAAAATTCCCCAGTGGGCAAGACTATTAGCATTTTTGTGTATTTTTCAAACATTCTTCACATTTTGGGATATTTGTCCAAAAGTTTCAGTTTTTGCAAATCTGGATTTTGTGTTTTTAAAAAAGCATTTTAGGCAAAAATATTTGTGTACAAAAATCCAGTCAATATGCAAAAAAAGAAAAGGGGGGTGAGGAGGAACTGATCTCTGTACTTTTGCACTAGGACCATTTTTGGGCTTGCAGAGGCTGGCAATTTTTTTGACACTTTTGTCATCAAGTATGACAGAATTTGTTAACATTCTTTATATCCCCAACACACATACATTTCCCTGTTTGAACATTTCTTCAGTTATCACCCTTGTTTTTGTTCTATGATGGTCCTCAGACACGTGGGGTTGGATTAAGCCCAGAACAAAATCAAGTCAGTTGGATTGGTAATTGAAACCTCCAGGAGGGGACACCTAAGTAACTGTTGGAAATGGGAACTACACAGAGTCTGTACTGAAACCATCCCAAAAGTCAAAGATGGCATGGACAGCAAGGCCACATTCTTGGATGAATTAGTATGGTAGGCTGGGCAGGGCATGTTTCTAGGATGGAGGACCATCGCCTCCCAAAAATAGTATTCTATGGAGAACTCGCCACGGGTCAGCGTAAGAGGGGTGCTCAAAAAAAAGTGATACAAGGACTCCCTGAAACAACACCTCAGTCTCGGCCAAATTGATCACCAACAATGGTCCACCCTGACCTCACATCGGGAGGCATGGAGACACACTGTCCACAATGCTGCAGCCTTATTTGAGAACTCACGCCGAACAAGTCTTGAAGAGAAACGACAAAGCAGAAAAAATCACAACCTGGAAACATCACCCAAGGAAACCTTCTGCTGTGCTTTCTGCAACCGGACTTGTCTATCTCGGATTGGCCTTTTTAGTCATCAGCCTGCTTGCAGAAAGCACGGGATGAGTCCTTCCTGAATCTTCGTTTGTGAAGAGAAGCCAGAGAGAGTATGGTAGGAAGAATAACCTTCTCTCCTTGCTCCCCAGTGTACTCATTCAACTGTATCTATACCTATAAATTGTGTTTATACCTCAAGTCAAGGGGCCATCTCGCTCATTTTGATCGATTTGTCTCCTTGGCTTATGGAGGCTTCCAGCAGCCCCCAATCTTCACGTCTACTTTCATGAGTTTATAAAGCAGACAGAAATGAATACTGAAAACTTAATACTGATTTCTCACTTTCAAAAAAAGCATCATTGATTTTGCACAGAGCTGAAATGACAAAGAAAACTTCACAGAAGACTTGCTTTAAAGAGCCACATTCCCAAATGCCCAGTGCTTTCAGTGGCCATGTGAAGAAAGCTGGTCTTCTTTATATATACACTTACACATACCACTTGCTTTAAAGATTCAGCAGGATGCAAGTGTTTGAGGAACTCCATATTGTACTGTCCCATTTCCACAAAAGAAAGACCTGGGAGAAAAAGAGGGAGAAAGAAATCTTTTTGTCAATAAGTTCTCCACTTTTCAGTTTAGTTCCCTCTTTCTTCTCCCTAAGACACTTTCTGAATGGTCAAGAAGAGCAGATGTATAACTCTTTGAGATTGTTCATTTCTTTCTTTATTGGTTACATTAATATTCTGCCTTTCTTCCTTCTCCACTTTATCCTCTTTCTTCTTCTCCACTTTATCCTCACAATCCTGGGGGGTAGGTCAGTCTAAAAGAAAGTGACTGGTCCAAACTCACTTAGTGCATTTCATGGCTGAGTGGCAACTTGAAATTGGACCTCCCACTCTGGAGGGACATTACCCACTATGTCACACCAGCTGTTCTCTGGTGGAAGCCACAGAAGAGAAATACTCATTTGAGTGCAAGGCAGGGGAAAGCTTGGCCTTTCAGATGTGGTTAGACTCCAGCCCTCATCATACCTTAACACTGGCCAAGTTGGCTGGAACTGATGGGAGTTGGAGTCTGTCAGAGTCTAGAAGGCCATCTGTTCCCCATCTCTGCTTCTACATATGGGAAGGAGACAGTGAAGATTCTTGCTATGGTCCAAATGGCCCTTTAGACATGTACAAGTTCTTCTGCAGCTGGGAGCTTCCAAACGTCCTCCTAAGACAGCAGCTATTTTTGTTGCTTTAGAAGATTCTCCTAAGCTTCAGAATTGTTTTTGGAAGATGGTTTAGAGCAGCAGTTATTGGAAGTGGATCCAGAATGACAACCTTTTCCTTGTATGAACTTCTCTAAACATCAAGATCTTTATCAGTTCTTCATCAGATCTCTCACTTTTCAAAACAAGAAGTGTATGACTGAAAAGGACCATTTCAGTTGTGGCACTTGATGTGTGGTACCCTCCCTGGAGATTCTCACCTGGCATCAGTCTGGTAGCTTTTGAGCACTAGGCAAGTATTTATTTATTTTAAATTTACTCAGGTCTAATTTAATTCTGTATTACTATATTTATATGGCTGGCCAACTTGCAAAAGAAATAATAGAATCCAAGGGCTCAGTTACATGGGAGTTTTTATTGCGATAGTTTGCACTTTAGTGCATTTTTGCACCAGTGCTGTATAGTTTACAAGATTTACTGCGAAATCAGTTGATCTGTTTAGTTTTCTGCTTTCTAGTTCACACAGACAAAGGTGGGGTGTGTGGCTTCCCAAGCATATCTGGGGAAAGATGCTGGGAAGATGAGAGGGAGGGAGGGAAAGAGAGAGAAAGAGAAAGTGCTGGAACCTTTCCCTCCTCTGATTACCAGAGGAATGCCTGCTAGTTTTCATCCCTTAGCAGGGAGTGCTCCTTCTTCTTCCCAAAGCGAGAAGGGTGGGAGGAAGGAGGCAGCCTTTCAGCCACCAAGGAGCCATCACCCCTGTCAAGCCCCCCTCCCTTCACCCACTCTCTCCCTCACACACACACACACAAACACGATCACAGCAGGGCAAGGCAACGAAAAGCCGGAGAAGCAAATCTCTCTCTCTCTCTCAATCACACACACACACACGGGAACAAGCTAACTAGGGATTCTTCAGTCGCAGCCGGGAGGCAGACAGCTGGGCGATTGGGATGGGGATAGCACTGGCTGGATCTTTTTCCATGGCTGGAAACAACAGGGGCTGAATCTTTTCATTTGAGGCTCCTCCATCTCTTACAAGTCCACCCCCTCCCTGGCAGTCCAACCAATCATGGCTCAGCTCTGCTGTTATTGTTTCGGGAAGATTGCTGTTAATTTACACACACTTTTTGCAAAATGGTAGTTAACACAATCGATAGTGTGCTAAGTCGCGCTACTTTTCAAAAGAGTCAGGAAAAGTAACAAAAGCCCTTACTATGCTACTTTTGAGTTTTTGAGCTCCCCCCCCTTCTGAATGAGGCGATACTGGGGCGCAATGTGTGTGAACTATTAGGAATCTTAGCTAATTCTTCACGGACTTATTTTGCTGTGTAAACAGGGCCCTAGACTCCTACAGTTGGAAGGTACCACATGGGCCATCTCATCCAACCCCATGCCATGCAGGAGTACACAGCTAAAGCACTCCTGAAAGCACTCCAACTGTTGTTTAAAGATTTCCAAAGAAGGAGATCACCAGCCTCCAAGGCAATCCATTCCACTGCAGAACAGCTCTTACAGTAAAAAAGTTCTTCCTAATGTTTAGGTGGAATCTTTTTTCCTGTAATGTGAATCCATTGGTTTAGATTCTAGTCCCTAGAGCAGCAGAAAACACACTTGCAAACTTGAATGCAAAACAATATTAATAACTAAAACACTACTAAAACACAGATTACAATCTCACAAGCTATATTATAAACTGTTTACAAGGGCTACATGAATACAAAGTGTTAAAATAAGGAATAATGTGTCAAGAGAGATGCTCTAGAAAACTGTTTTGGAATGCTACGTCCCAAAGAGCCCTTTCCATAGCCCACGTCATTTGAAGGGGCTCTTGGATCAGGGCCCAGTGGCATCACCAGGGTTGGTGTCACTCAGTGCAACAACTCATGGTGCCACCCCCATGGACCTCCTCCCATACCAGACCATCAGACTGAACATTGAGGACACATTATAATTGATACCCTACATCAACAGAGTGGAAAGGAAAGGACCAAGTTTCAAGACCCAAGTCCCACTTCTGTACTTTGCTCCTCATTTTGCGAGGGCATTCCCAAAACAACAACTTGCACAACTTGTTTTGAAAGCAAGCTGGATTACCAAGTGCCAAGAAGAGGCTCTGGAAACTACATTTCCCAGCAATCTACACCATCTGCAAGCAACTTTGAAGGTCACTGAAAACCTACATGTGGGAGAGGTACAAGTTTTAAGTTTTAAGTAGGTGCATATGGGAGATGGTGATCTAACAGGTAATCTGGTCCCAAGACCATGCCCTCCCACATTTCATAGATGGAAACCAGGGCATGTGCGGCCAGGCAACATCAAAGTATGAACAAGATGTCAAAAGTTATTAATAAAGAAGAACACACAAGCTAGGAGAGGCTGCAGCAGTTTGCTTTGCTGAATCAACAGGGAAAGGGCAACATTTCTCTTCCTCCTCTCCTCGCCCCACCCACTGAGTTAATTGAGTACAGTACAAACTATTTTTACACTTTGAACTCAGTTTGCAACAAGTGAAGTAAACTGAAGAGGAAGGGCGGGAGTGGGAAGATGGGAGAGAAACTGAAACATTTTAAAAGCAGCTGAAAAAGTGGAATGACAGAGGATTAATTGGGACTTTCCCTTCCAAACTGGGACAGTTGGGGGGTATGGGGGTGTAGCCCCTACTTTTTACAGCTCCAGATGCGAGTTGAAATCAAAATATGAAAATGGGCAAACATACTTGCGTCCATCCTGTCCACGGATTAGAGTCACTCTTTTGGCTCCCAGTTTGGCCCAAAGTAAAGTTAAGAACTGCTTATACCAAATAAATTCAACTGTTGTAGCATTGTTGGGATTGATTTCTAAGTCAGTGACCTTTGAGTAGATTTGTTCTTGGTTAAGGCTTCCACTGTAAATGGGTCAAAGAAGAAAGTTATTAGAGAGCATCCACACAACAACTGCTACACTTTAGAAATGACAGCTTTGCAGGTGACTAATCTGTGATGTTCATGTTGCTCTTTCATATTTCAGGATGCTCACATGTCAAATTGGATGAGCAACTGAATCTGAGAGCATGACATATTAATGATCAGACACAAAATTTATGATAGTGTTATACAGCAACAGCAGCAGCAACAAAACCAAAATAATAATCAGCTTCTAAATGTTGGCATACATGTATTTTACTGTATGTACAGGGAACTGCCTGTAATTTCTGGCTAGCATTTAATTATTTTAATTGTAGGTTATGAGTGAGCAGATAATGGCTGAAATCCTACATCACAGACATAGTTATGAGTATGTAACTAAGTATTGTCTCCTGACCTGACTCCCTAAGCCAGCAGCTACATCGAGCAATGGAAGGATTCAGCTGGGTGGTATTTCTATCCCCCTTCAACCAGCCATCTATGGTGTGATGAGGAATTGTGACAGAGGTCCTGCTTCTGATTGTCATTCGGCAGATTGATGGTGGGAGAGGGCTGGAAGACGTCATTTTCCAACACTCCAGTTGCTAGCAGAACAGACTTCCATTGTTCAGAGAGACTGCTGGCTTATAAGGTAGGTTTGAGGGAGGCATTTGCAATAGTGGCAATAGTGAATATTCCAAACAGTTATAAATGAGCCTAGCTTAAGCATAACTAGTCAACAGGATGCCAGCTAATATTTGAGTTAAAGCTGAAACAAAGTTTCCATTCTGCAGTTCATATTACTTTTGCTAAGTGTTTTGCTGAGGTTTGCTTGATTAGAACCCAGTGTTCACCTTTAAATCAGGGTTGGACATGTTAATCCCAGTCTAGTGGCCCTTGAAGCCCACCATCAGCCCCCCAAAGCCCCTGAAGAGGAATCTCTACCCCTCCCTTCAGCAACCCTAGTGAAAATTAGAAGGCCATGCTGGTGACTCAAGGAGCCAACTTTATTGAAATAAATGCTTTCCTGCCACACACCTTGACAGCCAGGGGCTCAGTTACATAGCAGTTTTTATCCCGGGGAGAAGCGAGATATCTTCATCCCGAGTTTGTCTCTTATTGTTTATACGATTTGTCACTGTAGCATAAGTCTCAGTTTCTTGTTCTGAGTACCCCCATCCTGGGATAGGGGCACACAGCAGAGTAGTATTTTGATTGGTCAGACTTTCAAGGGGAAGGGTTTGCCAGGGAAGCCTGGCAATTCTTGATCTGCCATTTTTGGAATGGGCTCCAATTAGCCAATCAAAGCAATCCCTCAGCAGACAGTGCCCAAATGATTTCTCTGGAGTCCAAAATGCTGAAAAAATGGCATTCAAAGAAAGGAAATCTATGAAATGTTTCACCAGGCAGCATTTGCTGCTTACAGCCTGGCCTTGGAATGGGAAAGCACAGCTAATCCCCCGCTCCTCCCACCGCATGGGGTGGGGGCGGCTTCTCTGTTACTGACAGTCATGGAGAAGCCTCCCCCTGCACAGTGGCAGGGGTGGGGGGAATAGTCGTGTGGGGTGGGGTGGGGGTTCTCTATGACTGGCAGTCACGGAGAAGCCACCCCCTAGCCCCACACAGCTACGAGGGTGGGGGGAATAGCTGTGCTGGGTGGGGGGGTCTCCATAACTGCTTTGGTGGGGGACGCAGGGGGCATGCCAAAATGGTGATTGCAAGGCTTCCATTGCAAGCCCGCCCCCTCCAATGTCCAACCAATCAGAATTCATCCCATGTCCCGGGATGGTTCCTGATTGTTCAGACAACCAATAGCACGGGTTGTCTCAGACTTCCCCCCAAAATCCTGAAAAATAGAGGGTTGGAAAGTCACAGGTTAACTGGGCTTTTTGCTACCACTCCTTCTGAATAGCCCGTGATGTGTGTGAACTACCAGGGATCAACATGAATTCTTCTCAGGCTTTTCTGTCATGTAAAGGAGCCCCAGGCTGCTGTATAGAATGAGAGCCCTGAACCAGTGATTGCTACATTCTAATGCAGTTTCCAGAAATTCCTCCTTGCCCCCTGTACCCTCATTTAAAAAAAAAAATAAGCATGATTCTGGAACAATTTTGCCCCCAAGCCATCCAGAAAGCTTCTCAAATACATGAAAACACATGAAAACATGCTCACTAACTCCCACAAGTACCCCAGAACCCCATACTACCCTCAAATACCTTCAGTTTCTTAGGCAGTCCCTCTCAAAATAGCAACAGGAAATGATGCAACAGGGAGTGCAGAAGAGGTTGCCCACTGCTTTTTAAAATATATATGCTTCTCTCCTCCCTCTGCTTTTTGTCCCTCTCATCTTCTTCATTTCCTAACTTCTCTTAAAAGAAATTCCAGTTAGGACACAAGTCCTAAGTTGGAGGTTAATGACAGGGACTGAAAAGTCTGGGGCACAGCTATTCTGACTAGATCCAGAATTTGCAAATGTATCTGTATGCTTCAAATTGAACCTGGATTAAATCTAACATGGTTTCCCTTGAATGTTGCTTCTTTCAGTTCATAGTACAAATCTGTTTGTAATGTGAAAAACAAACAAATTTGTACTACGTGTATATATATATATATATATATGTGTGTGTGTGTGTGTGTGTGTGTATATATCCACCATACTTTCTAGGTCACTTCATGAATCTCATGTAGTAGCTTGGAGAAGCCTATGAAAGTCCATGACACAATAAATGTGTTTGTTGTTAAACCATTACTGAACATTTTGTCATTTTTGTTCTATAATAGGTCCCCCTTATTGCTTCCATTAATCTAGCGCCTCTTTCAGCGTCTTACCACGCAAGCGGCCTCTGGAGCAGTAACAAGGCTGCTGCGTGGCAAGGGGTCCATTTTGGATGACGCCGTTTCTTTCACTTCCGTGAGTTAAAAACAGCGCGGCCACTTCCAATGCTAGCCGCAAGAGTCACGGATGACGCCGAGAGAGAAACGTTGGCGTCCAAAATGGACCCCTTGCCGCGCAGCAGCCTCGTTACTGCTCCAGAGGCTGCTTGTGCGGCAAGAGGCTGTCTGAAAATCTCCTAGGCAAGGAAGCCAGAAGCAGGTTCTGCCACTGCAATACAAATGGCTCCATCTATTCCATATTTCTCACACACCACACACACACACATACACATCCCCCCACTCCTTCTTCATGTAACATCCAACTTAATAAAAGGTTTTGAAGAACTCAAAAAGCTTCCTCACTATTTTGTGATATTTCAGTTGGACCTAAATAATGAAGGTATTGCCCAACTTTAGATCTTGGGAACTTTTTCCCACCTTACAGACTAACACAGTTTTTTATGTGCTTTGGGAAATAGCATATTTATAGCCAATTCAGGGGAGAACCTACAGAAGCCAGAGTGGCCAGATAAGCCCCTTTCAGTCCTGATCTGGGGAAAAAGTGGGATAGAAATAAATATTACAACAGCAACAACACACTGCTCCAAAAAGGAGGAAGTGCAGCACTAAAGAAGAAGACAACAAAGATATGTAGCGCAGCTTAGGATGCGTACAAACTGCTTGAAAAGTCCCAAATTTTGTTCTTGTTCTTTCTGATTTTACAATGGGTTAAAATAAACCAACCTGGGGGGGCTGATATAAAATGTCTTTGATCATACTGGGAGCTAACAGAAAATATTCTGGGATGAACAAAATGTGCATAGATCTCCAAAATAAAATAACAAAGAATAGGGACAAAATCTGGAACTTTCTGGTCTTTTTTGGTGAGACTTGTTTGGTTGTTGTGTGAAGGAGGGCCATCTCTTCTGTGGTTCCCTCCATGTGGCATGCATTGAGATTTGGCAAGGTCAAAACACAAAGAGCAACATAGAAGTACTCTGTAATAAATAAATACATAGATTTGCATAAAATTTGCAGAGTTTATTATAAAGATTGTGATGTTTTCTTTTCTTCACATTTGCTCTCTCCCTAACCAGGAACCTGTTGGTTTTATGGAAGGCTTGTTTTTTTGGTTTAAAAAAATGGTGGTCAACCATTGCTTCTTTGTTCCAGAAGCCTAAGTACAAGTAACATGTACAGCACTTAGTACAAGATAATTTATCTTATCTGCATCTTGAAACTGCAGGTGCCAGACAGATGCTATCTAGTATTACCAACCCAAACTGGTTGGGTTAGATAAAATTTCCATGCTGCCTTTCTTCCAGTGAGCTCAAGGTGGCAGCCATTACTCTTATCCTCCATACTTTATTTTCACAGCAGCCGTATGAGGTAAGTCATCATAAACTTTATTGTATATAGCCAAAGGCCTTTACAATATATGCAATATAACATTAACAAAATTAAAAATAAATTATTAAAAATATTAGGCATAACTTTAAAACCTTCTTTACAGATACCTGTAAAGCCAATGAGTAAACAGTGTAAAATTAATATTTATACTACAATATATTCCTTAATGAATTGAGAACTTAGTTTCTTAGCTGCCAATGCAAATTGGGCTACTGAATATGTAACAAATAGTCACATATCAGTTAATAATTCTACTGCCACTATCTGAGATGTGTGGTTTGTATAATGGGTGATACAAATCTGAATAATGGGGTGACACAAATCTTTGCCTAGGGACAGAATAAAGGGGACAGGACAACAAGTAATGAATTATGTCATTGGTTTGATTACAACTAAATATACATTTTCTTTCTGTAATCAGAATACCTCAAAATCTCTCTTTAAGATATGCAGATGGCATCTGCTGGAATCTGATTTCTGTAAAAGCTCTCTGGAGTTGAGAAAAATTTACAGTTTCAAAATACTGTGTCTTTGCATGATTGACCTGAAACTGTGAGTACCAAATGGAGAATTGTATCCCAACTATGGCTGCTCTGTCTTGGCTAGCACTGTCATCAAAATTCCAATTTTAAAGGTTATAAGAACTAAGGGCTTGTCTACACTAGCCAGAATATACTGGTTCCTGGCAGCGTATTCTGGCCCCAGATCAGGCTGGTTGCCCCACTGGTTGCCAGAGAAAATGGCATGGAGTCTCCACGAACACGCTGACCCTTACTGGCAGCCGCATCCATCCACATCTCACTCTCTGAAACCAGGAAGGAGGCCCACAGCATGTGATCAAGGCTGGTCACATGCAGGGGCCCTGGATCACATGCTGAGGGCTTTCTTCCTGGCTTCAGAGTGTGTGACACGGATGGCAGCAGAGGAAGCTGTAGATATGGGCCAGCAGGCCAGTAGGGATTCCTGTGTTCCTGCAGGTCCTGATCCAGTTTATCTTAAAAGGGGTGGTTTTTCTCAGGTGTTAAAATATAATGGTGTAACGGGCTTTACCCCATTCCCCCCCTGTTTGCCCAGGTGTTGTCAGGACTGCCCAGGAGCAAAATGGGGCAAAAGCCCTGCACTGTTTAGGCTGCAAGGCTCCAAGACAGAAGCAAGATGGCCCACCTAGACAAGTCCTAAGTCTTAGATAATTCTCTGTATTAAGGTTGTAAACCTTTAACTTGTCTTGGCACAATTGTGTGCAACCTCTAAACCTCAGTTCCTCCTACCAACAAAGTTTGCTGACAGAATTATCTTCAAATTCCATTTAATGTGTCCTAGGATCTTAATACAGATAGATGAATTCTAACTGCAATTGAGGGAAGACCCAACTCAGCCCTAAGGTGAGCTACTGGGATCCTCAGGGGAAGTCCCAAAATCTGTTGCATGGATTTATTTTGCAAAATTTCCAAATCAGATTTGGCATTTTCTCTCCAGATGTCTGCTTCAAACAGCATTTTAGTGATACTTTTAGCTTTGAAAACCTTTAGGGCAGGATTTATTAACCGCCCCACACACATTTAAAGTAGAAAAATCTCTTAAGTTGCCCAATAGATCGGCACTTGAGATTTGGGTGGCTTCTAAATGTTATATCCAAGAAAGTTTCTCATCACGGTGCAGCCCCAAGTATTATAACTGAGTGCACCAGTTCTAGATTATGTCCATCAAGTGTCCAATGCACTTAGGGGCTCTCCTCTCAAAAACCATGATCTTAGTGTTAGAATAGTTGACAAACAACTTTTTACAGAGACAAACAGGCTCGTTACAGAGCCTCCCAAATTTGGCTAGCAGCCTTTTAAGGCCAATTTTGATCAAAGACAGCAAAAACCAAATCCATCAGTATAAGCCAAAATTGAAATCTTGCGGTTACTAACAGCTGAAGAGAAAGATGAAGGGGAGGCCATTTCTGGAAACAGAACATGAATATAAAAATTAAATTTAAAAAGTGACAGAATACATCCGTGTTTCACTCCCCAGTTGATAAGAACAGGTTGTGTTAAAGCACCTTTTAAACCTGCTGTCACCTATCTTGGTATAACAGCTGAAGAAGCCACAACAGTCTTTTACCAATGTTTGTTTTAGACAATTTATGCCATAAATGCAGCCTGTCTATCAAATAAAATGCTGATGAAAAGTCTACAAAAGCTGAACAAATAAACCTATTTGAGACACTGGTAAATTTACATATAAGCTGATATAATGTAAAGGCCTAATCCACAGTACTTCTACCTCTACTGAAACCTGCTTGTTCCTCTTAGGAGATTATCAGGTGCATCCAAAAAGTACAAGGGCAGAATGCCAAGATGATGTTTCTGTCCTGTGAACAGGACCCGGTTTCAGACATCCTCGCCCTCATCCTTGTTCTGCTGTGATGTTTTACTAATAATGGCTGCAGCACAGGAGCAGAACGCAATGAGGACAACATCGTCTGAAACCAGGTCCCATTCACGGGACAGTAACGTCGTCCTGGCATTCTGCTCTTGTACTTTTTGCTGCACCTGATAATCTCCATAGATAATAGATTGATAACTACCCCATTCCAGAAGCTTGTTTGAAAGATGTTGTGTAATAAGAGTTTAGAGGCCACATCTAAAAGAGTGATGGGCCTGTAATTAGAAGGGTCTATTGTGTCCCCTCTCCTGAAAACTGGCACAACAATGCTAGATTGCCACCTGAGGGAAAGTGGTCAGTTGAGTTAATATACATAAATAATTTTGCAAGAATAGGTGACCACCGATCAACGTGTTTTGTGAATACTTCAGTGGGGATCATATCTACTCCAGAAGCCTTGACACTTTGGAGTATGGAAATCAGATTTTTTTAATTTCAGCAGGAGAGTCAGGTGGCCATTCAGGAACTTTATCAGAACACTGGATCTTAACACTAATTAAGTTGTTTCCAAAGATGTGCCTAAAATGGGTGACCTATACCTCAGGTGTAATTGGGGTAGCAGGCTATGTGAGGTAAGTCATGTTGAAAGACAGTGGCAAGCCCAAGGTTACCAAGTGTGTTTCATAGATCAATGGGAGACTCGATCCCCAAATGAATGACCATATTAGAAATAGCTTTATCAGCCTAAAGCTGATTTTAGGAACATATAACTTTCTCTTCCTATTTTCTAATACATGTGGACAAATATAATTCTCCTGATGGCAAGTTGTTCTTTTTTTCTTCCAATGATGAAAGCAGATGTGCAAACCAAGTCCCTTGGAATCATAGATAAGCTCCCCCACATTGAAACAGAGTTGTTAGACTGCAAAGCTCCACATGCCTCAGAGCTTATGGGACACTCACTCTTAAATACCACCCACCTATGAAACTGCAACTGAAATTATTTAAGGGCAGTTAGTTTATTTTAATTAAACACACCTTGCAGCATAGAAACTGAACTTTTGCCTTGGGAAATATTTGAACACTATATATAGATGAAAACAGAGGCCAACAATTTATTAGACTATGAGTATAGTTATGTCTAAAATTATAAAAATCTCAAAAACATTTGATTTCACTACAGCATAAAACATACCTCTCAATTTGGTATTTCTTTGTGTCTCCATCTTTGTTGTGAAAAATTATATTTATATCTCCCTTTGCATTTCCAGATAGATTCACAGATATATTGTATCTCCAGCCTACGTAATAAAATAAAGATAAGGTGGATCCAAATGTCAGATAAAGCAAGAAGTTAATTAACTGTAAACTGTTGTGCACATGTGCATACACACACACTTTTTCTGTTCCTATCTCAGTTAAAAAAAATACCCACTCTTCAATTACTAGCTACAACAGTTTAAATTTCTAAACATTCAGCAGAATTCAGATTTGCACTATCCCAATATTATATTTTCATAAACTTATAGAACCATAGAGTTGGAAGGGACTACATCTACTCCAACCTTTCTCCTCATTCAGGGAGCCCTGATGGCTCAGTGGTTAAATGCTGTTACTGCAACCACAACATTGTGAGTTCAATCCTACAGGGCTCCAAGGGTGACTCAGCCTTCCATCCTTCCGTAGGTCGGTAAAATGAGTACCCAGCTTGTTGAGGGCAATTAGCTAACACGTTGTAAACTGCTTAGAGAGTGCTTAGCAATATAAATCAATATAAAATGTATGTGCTATTGCTTAGGAATTTGTAAGCTGCTGTGAGAGCCTTTGTAGCTCAAGAGCAGAGTATAAACACTTGAATATAAATAAATACACAAATACATAAATACATATCTATTTTTAAAATGGACAGGCCATGCCTTCATTCAAAATATTGTTTCAAGTCATATGTAACAGCATATAAACAGTATAGAACCTCCATTGAGTACAGATAAATCTGAAAGGCGTAACCATTAATTCAACCAGCTTAAAAAAATACAAATGTAAATTCAACATTTGAAATGCATAGGCAAATAAATAAGGTTGATGCCAAAGGAATATAACATTGGTGCCAGACATATCTCACATAGGAAAAGGCAGCAAAGACAAGGCACCAAGGGAGTGGGGGAAAGTCCTCTCTTTTGTAGATGATAATGGTGCTTCTTTTCTAGATGGAATACACAGATGCTACCCCAAGCCTCTGCTCACCCCAGTAATTGGCAGATATTTAATAATTTGACCTTAATGTGGCCTTCCATGTGGACAGACAGTCAGTAAACCAGGAACTCCCTGGAAAATTCCAAATACATTCACTGAAAAGCAAAGCCATGTTTTGCCCAAGGGAGGGGCCATGGCACATTCCAAAATAAGGCAACACAAAGGCCATGCCAGACTTAAGGAATGTTTCCTGAGCACATCTTGTGTCAGACAGTAATCCCATCATCTGTGATTGGGGAATTCATTGTTGTAAACTACACCTATCCTGATCCCTAAACCTGGTATTAAAGGAGGTAGCCACTGTTATTCATTCCAAACATGCAACACTTTAACCTATCCGGAGCATTGTTCCCCACTCAACATCTCATCCCCAGAAGGCAAATATTTCCTATTTAAACCCACTGAAAGCTCCACTCAAATGTGCACAGATTCCCTTCCTGTGGACACTCTGTCCGTCTTTGTAGCCAGTCCCTCCCTCCATGCTGCTAGTTTGCTGCGTGCCCTCAGAGCCCCTGCTCTGAGACTCCAGGATCTACAAGACAGGTCGTATCACCCACAATATTCTCTTTCTATTCCCCTATCCACATACTTTCCACCTTTCTTCTGTTAGTCTTGTGTGAATGCTTCTTGCAGGACTGTGTGTATGATTGGTGTTATTTTGAACTCTTAATAAAGAACATTGTTAACTTTCATCTTGTGTGGATATGTTCAGAGTTAGGAGGGTAATACATAGGCTTAAGGTCCCCTTGTTGCCCCCTTTTGCATTGCCAAGTTGAGTTGTTGCTAATTTCCCCAAAATATTAATAACTCGATCTCGCATGGAATTTCCACGTCACTAGCATCAAGGGTAACACAGATTATCCTCTAATGATCTTAACTCATGGGTAGGCTGATTACATTTATCTTTGCATATATTTTCCCCACAAATGAACAGAACATCAATACACGAATTTCCCAGCCAAGCAATCTCAATTAAGATTATACATTTTATTGAAAAATTAAGTCAATGTGGTATATTTTCTAGTATGTGGGAACATAACTGCATCATAAAGGCATGTGTATCTTAGTTGTGTATATATGACTAGACAGGGCTGAGACAAAATTTTGCATGGTTCCTGTTCTGCAGTTTTTTAATCATTTTGCACACTCATAATTTTGGATGCAAAACAGACTGCATGTGAACTTTGTCATGTGACTCTTGCAATTCCAGACACATCACACAGAATTTGTACAAGATCTCTTAGGGTAAGAACACACAGTATTTCCCCTGTACTGTAAACTTTGTTCTTCACAAGCCACACAGTTAAATTGTAAGAATAGTCAAAGATATACTGTTTGTTGCTTTAAAAGTAGATTGGAGAAATTCATGGGGGATGGGTTTGTCAATGACTGCTAAGCATTCCATTCAGTGGAGGTATACTCCATCCAAAATAACCCCCTGTATTTAATTTACTGGAGAACATGAATAAGAGACTGCAGTTAAACTCATGTCCTGCTTGTGGCCTTCCCATAAACTAACTCCTTTGCTACCCTGTAAAGAAAATGGTGGACTAGATAGGGTTGGGTTTTTTGTCCAATAGAGCAGGGCCCTTCCCTTCCTTCTTCTCTGCCTTTTCGTCCTGACACTGTGAGCCTGTAATAACTTATATGGGTCTCCCCATCTCCTGGTTCAACATTTAAAAAAAATGTGAAAGTCACAGTTCCATGTACACCATGTAATGTCTAAAAGCATGGACATTACATAAACTGCTGAAAAGAGTCTTCTGTCATCTGATTCCACGCCAAAATCAGGCTATCTCGAAGGTACAGAGAGGCTGCTCTGAGTTTTATTCTGGGTGCTGTTCAAGCTACAGAACCTTGGGGAATAGGGTTCAGCACCATGGATAGCTCCTGTTGAGTCTGGAATAAAGCCCAAAGGCAAGTCGCTGTACCCCTGACATGGAAGCCACCAGTGACCTTGATTCCACCCCTATGCAGCTCGATCAGACTTATTTTTAATTTTTGTACTCACTGGTAAATGGCTCCTTAGGTCCTGTGTTTAAATAATATTTTGTGTTATTATTCAGTTTACCACGGAACCGATCTGCATAGTGGCCCATCATTGGGCAACCTCTCTTGGGGCACGGAAAGCAATTTCCCTAGGGGGGAAAATGAATGCATTGATGAAAAAGACATGTGTTTCTTTCCATTCTAACATTTTATTTGTTTATTATTCATTTATTTCATTTATATGTCCCCTTTCTACAGGAATGATACCCAAGGTGGCCCCCAGAAAGAGTTGATTTTAAAAACCCTGAACAATAAAGAATTTAAAACAATTAAAATCCCCATAGAAAACAATATAAAATCATTTTAAAATGTACAAAGTTAAAAAGAAAAACCCCATAAAAGCCTCCCTGCTTGCACATTAAAAGCCTGCTTAAACAAACCAACAAACAAACAAATAAAAAAGTATTTTCCTGCCAGTGAAAGGAAAACAGGGAGGGGACCAGCCTAGCCTCCCACAGAAGGGAGTTCCAAAGGGTGGGAGCAGCCAGTGTGAAGGTTCTCTCTCATGTTCTCACCAAGTGAGTCTGTGATGCTAGCAGGACCAAGAGGAAACTTTCCCCTGTATATAAACTTTCCTCTGACAGGTTCCTATGGGGAGATACGGTCATTCAGATAGTCTGGACCTAAGCCATAGAGGGCTTTATCAGTCATGACCAGCACTTTGAATTGTGCCAGAAATGAAACAGTAGCTACTGAAGCCATTTTAACAAGGCAGTTATATGCTCTCTATAACTGGCCCCAGTCAGAATTCTGGCTGTAGCATTTTGTACCCGCTGATGTTTCTGAACAGTTTCCAGAGGCAGCCCCACATAGAGTTTGTTACAGTAGTCCAAACAAGATGTAATCAAAGCATGTATCATTGCAGCCAGGGAACTATAACTGCAATTAATTACTTTTTAAAAGTAACTTTCAAAGCACTGGGATGAGCATAATCAAGTGCCTGACAGTGCCCATGTCTTGGCAGGAAGCCTACAGCCATCTATCTGAAGCCCTTGGCCTTGTCCAACTTACTCACTCTATCCACCTCCCCCAACAAGCGATAAGGTAAGGCTGCTGTCATACTGCAAAAATAATACAGTTTGACACCGCTTTTACTGCCAACGTTCAATGCTATGGGCATCTGGGGTTTGTAGTTTTGTGAGGTATTTAGCTTACTCTGTCAGAGAGTTCTGGTGCCATGACAAACTACAAATCGCAGGATTCCATAGGATAGAGTCGTGGCAGTTAAAGCAGTGTCAAAATGGGTTATTTCTGCCTTGCAGATGCAGCCTAGGGGGGAAAAGAACACTGTCCACTCATTTGCTCTTTCTCTCTGGGCAAATCATGGCAGTTGGGGATAGGGAGAATAAGTGGGCAATTGCATGGAGAAGGCAAGAAAGCTACTGAGGGCAGCTTACCTGGTAATCTCCAAAACCTGGAGCAGGCACTGCATGGTGGCTACTCTATAGAAATGTGGCTTGAACTACTCAGAGGTTTGTATCAGCTCATATATTTGAAGCCTAGTGCTGAAAATTGGGAGTTTTGACTCAAATAACCTATGAGTTTAGCTTATTTGTGTATCCTAAAACCACTAAGCAACCCAATGCCCCTTGTTTTACGGCAGTGATGCAAATGGATGCAAAACAACATTGCCATAAGGGCACAACCTTTAAACACATAAATTAAACAATAACCTGACAGAATTTAACCAAGCTAGAGTGACACATGCTTACTTCTTGAAAGGATTCATATGAGTCACATGGATAGCCCAGGAAACCATTTGGATAAAGAATGCTGTACCGGTAATACTCATGGCTTCGAGAGTGATGGCAGTTTCCAACACCACGAATTGCTGCAGAAAGAAAACGGTGAGCCTCAGTGACAAGCCTTACAACTCTATTAGACGTCATTCATAACCCTATAGAAAACTCCTCTTTCAATTGAGGATAGACAGCTGTAACAATGAAGTATGATGGAAGCTCTTTATGTTTTTTCTTGTGGATTCATGCAACTCAGGTACTAACTGTTGACTGTAAACATCAAGGCCACTGCCTTACTGTCTTATGTGTTATTTCTTTTTAAACTAGACTTGCAATGGTTAGTCTTTCAAACAGATGGTTGTTCACTTTTAATTAGCCACTCCACTTCTGAGCAAATGTGAATAGGATTGTGTGCAAGTAGAGGGAAGACAGAATATATCTCAATGGCTGGTGATTGCAACTCAGAAAGCCAAATCCAATAAATAAATAAATAAAGTAAATCACCCATTGATCTATAGATCCCAATCTGCTTTCTATATGGTAGCTGTAATTGCCCTGAGGTGGTGAATGTGCTACAGGTTTTAGTTTGAACTATTAAAGATGCTGAACTTATTTTGGATATAGCTCCTCTCCAGTTTAGATTTTGATAATGCCTTTCATATTCGGACTAAAACCTGCAGTAGAACATGGGAGCCACCAGCTGCCTCTGTGTGTTACTGGATGTAAAATTCAAAAGTGTAATTTGAATAATTCGCATAGGAATTATGAAGAATGGAAGGCATATTCCTCTGCAACAAACCATGCTTGTGGGGCGGTGCCAGTGTTGCAGTGGGGGAGAGGAGGTCAAAGTAAGAGGAGGATCATGAATAAGAAATTATGGGGAAGGTTAGAGGAGTACTTGCTCAAATTGCATTCAGCCCACAGTTCACTTTATTATTCATTTGTTTTCACTGTTCTTCAAATAAACACTCTTTCTGTTTAATTCTATATTTGACCCTCGGTAATTGCCACTGAAACCCAGGGGTTGTCTAGACAGTAAAAAAACTCATAGAATTTGAGAATACCATTTGATCCAATCCTGCACCGATTTGCCATATTCGGAAGGAGGGGGTTCAAAAACTAAAAAAAAAACTATGTGAGAAAAGCCTTTGCAACTTTTCTCAAAGGGTTTTTTTTTTTTAATGTTGGGGCAATGCGCACTACTATACTCATTGGGGCAACCAAATCTTATTGCTGCATATTCCCAGATAAGAGTGGAAGTAGAAACTGATTGGTCAGACATGCACTGAAGGTGGGCTTGCCAGCTATGAAGTGGCCAGAAGCACCATTTGGAGTTTGCCAGTAGCAACTGTTTGCTTTTTCGCTGTGCTGAAGCAACCAAACAGCTTTTTTTAATGGAAGGTTGCACTTGCGAAACTTAGATTTACTGTAAAAAAATACTGTGCAGCAGCAGCAACTTGTTGAGAATAATAACATGAGCAATTCACTTCCAGCCACCGTCTTGATTTGCAGGCATGGCTCTGTGTGAACATCAAACATGGACAGCTTCACATACCATTGATTTTGCCACAAAACCCCATGTGGAGAAAATGAACACTGCTGCAAATTTGCATTAATGCACAACAATCACCATTATATCTTCTTGTCACACTGAGGGACTTCAGGCACCTACCTGTGATGCCTATACTTACACAATTATATTGCTCAGTTTGGAAAAATTACTTTTTTGGCCTACAACTCTATAATTACTTCTAGTTCAAAGCAAGTAATATTTTCAAATAGATGGAGCTATTGCACATGAATGCTAGAGATGAAGCAGGCTGGTTTACCTTTAATAAAGCCTCCAATATCAAGTTCTATCAGTGGTGTGATTACTTCATTGCATCCAACCATAACACTTCCTCCATTGGGGTAAAAGTCAAGATCACCAGTGGCATTAAGCATCCCAAATCCTGAAATAGATTCATCGTGCATGGCATGAGCTGGCCAGTTCTTTACACTTGTTGTACAGAATTAACATGTGCTTGACCATTACCTATATTGGGAAACTGCCCGGCATTGCTATGGATGACATCCACAAATTTGGCATCGGAAGGATCCAATCTGACCATTTCTGGGAAACCTTCAAAACCAATCCCAGCTGGGTCCAAACCTAAGTAGATATATAATAATCCATTTAAAATGAGAAATCTCTCCCTCCCACCTACCCAGTTCCTAAGCTTGAGAATCCAGGGGCTTTGCTAGAGTGATGCTGAGTAGTATTTTAAATGTCCCTGAATAGAATGTATTCATAAAAGACAAGAGGGCAACTGTGATCCTCAGATGTTGTTGGGCTGCAATTTCTATGATCACAGAGCAATGGCTATGCTTCATAGGGCTGATGTGAGTTGCAACAACAGCTGGAGTACCACAGTTGCCCATCCTTGCTACAAGCTCAATAGATATATTGTTGTGAATTTTTTAAAGACAAACTCCATTGATCTGAAGGTATGAAATTGCTCAAAAATCCAGGTTACAGGCATACCTCAGTTAACAAAGACTCTGACAAAGAAGCACCTTCTTAGAAAGTCTTTTTTATGGGAGCCCAGCCCTCCCTTTCCTTGTTTTCTGTCTAGCTGGAAGTTTCCTTGTTTTTTGCAGCATTGGCAGTGGGAAGATAGTGAAGGAGGGTTGGAGAAAGGAAAGATTTTCAGTGTTGGGTTGCAGTAGTGTGTCTGCAGTAAACAATGCAATAAAGCTTGACCTGGGAAAGAATGGGATTCTAGTGTAGGTGATCCTACTGTAGATGTGCATGCTTACATAAAACAGGAAAGGTAAACAGCTGCCTCCAGAATCACTGACTTCGCATGTGTAAAGAGTAAAATGGAAAGAAAAGGGGAAAGTAGATTAGCCTGCCTCACCAACTACCCTGGCATTTGCCCCCCAAATGGAAGTCATAAGAAAGTGGAGGTTGTTGAAAGAAAACAAATATCATCCTGGGATGTATTTTGCAAGAAGCTTTTGAGTGGTCTCCATAAGACTCAAAAAATGTTTTTGTTATTCAAGGCTTACCTGACCTGTTTGTTTTATTTCATGTGTGCATAATATTACTTCTGAATAAAAAGCTTGCTGAAACACATTGAACTGCTCTTCTTTTTGTGGAGTAGGAACCTATTCCTGTTCTTTCCATGTTATTTCTACCTCTGGTACCAAAGTTTCTGTTAAAGAAATAAAGCCAAGGAACACATCTACTTTGTTCATTGAGGTATACCTGTACTTACAAATACATGGTAAGAACACTTCCTGGTTACATATTGAGTGGACAGCGGTGGAGAGGCTCTGGGCTTAATACTTAATGATGATGTAGATGAACCACTAGGCAAATCATAAAGAAGAAGGAAGGGTTGTGTTTACAAGGAGAGGATGTGGATATGTGTTTGCTTCAGGCTCATACAACACGTGCCCCCATCCTTTCCTTTTGCACACAAATCCTTCCTTCCTCTCCATGATTAATTATAGTATACCGGCTCATCAAAACCATCATTAAGCATGATTCACACAAACAAAAACTGACCTTGTAACCTTGGTTGGTTTGCAAACCATGATTATGAGACATTCATGCTACATCATTGTTGAAAAACACTATGTGAAAGTGGGTGAAGTTCCCCGAAAAAAATGGAGGAGAATGGAGTTTGCAAGCTGTATCATGCACTTGAGCTAAATCACAGTGAGGAATGTGATATCTGCACCAGGCTTTTGCATAAGTGCTTAAGGGTAAAAATAAAATGCTATTTCATATGGAGCATCCTCTCATCCTTCTATCAGCCTTTTGTACTGGAAATCAGGGTATGGCAAAGCTACATCCCCTTCCTGGTCTCTCTCTCTCTCTCTCTCTCTGAACTTTGCTCTCTTGTTCCATTCTCTTGCAGGGTTACAATGGGGAGGAGTGAGGGGGAATAATAGGTGCTCCTTTTTTCAGCCAGGTGTGCTGACATGAATTAACATCAGGCCTTGAAAACCTAATGGGTGGCCTGTATGATTCTGCCTTCCCTGTAATACCCTCAGTATTGCCAATATCCCTTAGTGTTGAAAAACTAATTGCACCCGTGTTGGTTCATCAAAAAGAGCATTGTCTACCTTTAATCAGGCTGACAGTTCCACACTTTCCCCAGACTGACTGACTGACTCACCCCAATCAAGATTTCCTATCTCTCTACCAAAGGCTGCAATCTGGTTTCCTTGAACAGCATACCAGTTATTCTGTCGATGCCTGGAAAATTTTTGGTAATGCCTCGAAGTCGTCTTCCTGCTTCTCCAGCAGTATGGGCCCCAAGACTATGACCAATGAGGTGGACATTGGAAGGGCAGTAAAGATACATTTTCTAGCCATTGAAGAACAAGGAAATAATCTATAAATGCATAAACAATTTTCAAAAAGGACACTGTTCTTAAAGCTGGCAACATAAGCAGGCAATTTTGTTCATGAATGATAATGCAATTATCATAGAATCATAGAATTGTAGAGTTGGAAGAGACCACGAGGGCCATCCAGTCCAACCCCCTGCCATGCAGGAAATCACAATCAAAGCATCCCCGACAGATGGCAATCCAGCCTCTGTTTAAAGACCTCCAAGGAAGGAGACCCCACCACGCTGCAAGGGAGTGTGTTCCACTGCCGAACAGCTCTTACTGTCAAAAAGTTCCTCCTAATGTGGAGGTGGGATCTCTGTTCCTGGAGCTTGCATCCATTGCTCCATGTTCCAGTCTCTGGAGCAGCAGAAAACAAGCCTGATCCATCTTCAGCGTGACATCCCTTCAAATACTTAAACAGGGCTATCATATCGCCTCTTAACCATCTTTTTTCCAGGCTAAACATACCCAGCTCCCTAAGTCTCTCCTCATAAGGCATGGTTTCCAGACCTTTCACCATTTTAGTTGCCCTTCTCTGGACACGCTCCAATTTGTCAATATCCTTTTTGAATTGTGGTGCCAGAACTGGACACAGTATTCTAGGTGTGGTCTGACCAAGGCAGAATAGAGTGGTTTTAGGAGTGGGCTCATGTTGACAGTGACTGCATTAATTGCTGTAATCTGCAGTTTCTCGGCATGGATAAGTACAACAGTAGCTGTTTGTCTGATCACTCTTAGGCCAAAGGTTTAAGCAAATTGACTCAATATTCTTCAATTTCTGCAGTGTGCCAGATGTACTGAAAATGTACTTTGAACTGGGACTGATTTTGTCTCTTCTTCATACTTCCCTACATCAACACATGTGTATGTTCTTCCCAAGCTGTCCTACCCAAATCTGATAATTAGTCAATGGAAGAATAATTTGGGACTTAATAATCTTTATTAAATGAATCCAAAGAGGTATTGGAGAATAGAATCATAGATTCATAGAATCTTAGAGTTGGAAGAGACCACAAGGCCCATTCAGCCCAGCCCCCTACATTGCAGGAATACACAAAGTACATTTGACATACTAAATGGTATGAGGGGAGGAAATCATATTAATATGTCAGGACACTGACATTCTATATGTATTGAAAGGCTTTTATATTTTGTGGATATTGGTGTAAAATAAAATGCCTAAAAGGTGTTTGGAATTTGAAGTGCAACTTGTTGACAGTGCAATAAAAATGGGGTGTAAATGAATAACGCTGCACAAATGCACACTATAAAAGGCTATAGTGGAATGAAATCTAATATATTTTTGTCACTACATATCTGAACAGACCAGTTTCATATGAGAATCCTAAATGTGGTACAAATGGCTGATATAAAGAAATTTATCTGAGTAATCCTGGCTTTCTTACTGCTTTTTGTTTGCTTTTTCTTAAATGTATAATGCTTATATGTATTTTTTTCATTTATTAAGCATGCTAGTAAAATATATATTTAAAACATGTCAAGTTATTTCAGTAGAATATAGCATCAAACTATGACACTTAATAAGCAGCTTAACTTAAAATCATTCTTACCGTTAAAGTGTTGAGAAAATAAGCTATAACAGCCCCTAGAACACGGATGTTGCTTGCAGCTGTGAAATAGGTGCATTTGGCCCCTTCTTCCCAATCCACAGCAATACAGTTTATGTTTTCAACCTTTACCAGGAGCTATAGTATACATGCAGTACATTAAAAAAAAAATACCTTTAGAGGTCATTCACATAATCAGAAATACCTGAGCTTCTTTCAAACCTTGCAAATTCTCAAGGTCCTATAATACTATAGCCCATTCCCCTGCCCAAAGTTGGGACCAATCTCCCACTAGGGTAAGCTAGGTTGGCTCCCTCCTTGCTGTGTTTCTGTCAGCAACCAGAGATTAAAAATCAGGGGCAGATAAACTGGGCTGCTGGAAATGAGGCTTTTAATTTTGCCAGATGATACATTTTTATTTCTTATATGATTTGTTTTAACATTGCTTTTGCCTCTTTTGGTTTTAATTAATCTGCTTTTTCATACATTTTTACCTGCTTTATTTATTTTATTTTTGACCTCAAATCCACTATTTTCAGGTGAAAATCCAAGGTATAAATCTAATAAATAAACCCAGACATCCAGTAATAGTGTCCTACAAACAGAGAGCAACTCTGTCTTAATGGGTGGTTACAGAGCAATACACCTATATATTTTTCATTTGCTTCCCACTTTCTAAAAACCTGCATCAGAACTTGGAAAAGTTCTTTTTAAAGAAGTCAACAGTGGTGACACTGGCCATGGGGAAGGATGTAGTGGTTCTGGGAACTGTTATCCACAAAGGCAACTTTCTTAAGCTCTGCCTGCACCTGAAAAAATGACATTTAATAATATAAATTTCATACCAAACACAGCTCCACAACCCAGCCATATTTTCCAGTGCTGGTATATCCATGGATAACAAAGCGGGTTTTCCTCAATGGAGAAAAAGAAGAATTTCTGACAGTAGATGTATCATTGTAGAATATTATCTGTTGGGAATTTAAAAACAATCATAAAGTAAGTTCTTTGTTATTTCCAGGATCTTCAATGTGAAGAACACTTTCTCAAGCATTTCTTGCTTATCTGCTAACATCATCAAAAAGTTCTAGTAGCTCATATACTGGTCAACACATTTCAAAGAACAGGCAGCTGATGAAAGCTCTTAGAAACCGAGACCCTTAGATGCTGTGTATTAATTTATTTCCACCCATCCCAGCTGAGGATCTTAGGATGGTGTACAACAAAATCAATTTAAGACAATAAAGAATATTAACAATAATTCTAAAAGACTAAAAATACATTAAGGGCGTGCATCCTCACTCCAGTTTGAAATTGGATTATTTGCTATGGCTCCTACCTATGGAATCTTGGGATTTCTGGTTTGGTGAGGATGGCAGCACTCTTTGGCAGAGAAGGCTAAAGGCCTTGTAAAACTACAAATCCCAGGATTCACTAGAAAGGAATCATGGTAAATAATCCAGTTTCAAACTGGATCATTTGTGTAATGTGGATTACACCTAAACTCTTTATCACTTAAAACCAGACAATTTAGAACCAGGTAAAACAATTTAAAATAAAGTTGATTGTTAGCACATGTGCAAGGATAAAAATCAATTGGGCCTCAAAGGCTTTAATAAAAGCCTTCTGACATGGTATTGGAATGACAGCAACATGGCACCATTCAGGCCTCAAAGAGGAGGGCATTCTATAACTGGGATGCCACAGCAAAGAAAGTCCTTTCCCATGACCTCCAAGGTGTACTGCTCCTTTCAACAGACCTCAGTTCTTGGACAGGCAGATATAAGGAGAGGTGCTTCCTCAATTATCAAGATCCCAAGATAATTAAGGCTTTGTTATCACCAGCATCTTGAATTTGGACTGGAAGTGTATTGGCAGCCAGTGCAATTCTTTTGAAACTAATGTTATATAGTTTCTGTATGATGTTCCAGTCAGCAGTCTAGCTGCTGCATTTTTCACCAGCTGAAGTTTCTGTTCATCTTCAAGGGTAGCCCAATGTAGAGTGCATGTAGAGTAGCCTAATCAGGAAGTTACCACTGAATGGACTATTGTGGCTAAACTATTCTGAGGTTTTCTGTGTTTTTTTTCCCCAGGTTATAAAGCCGTGTTCTGGAAGAGTTTATTTCTGACATTTTGCCTGTATCCGTGGCTGGCATCTTCAGAGAATGGTTGGGTAGGATGTGTGTGGGATTTATATACTGTGAGCCTCTGTTGGAGAGGGTATGTAAATTTGTTTATTTGAATGGCTAGTTTCTGGGTGGAGTCCTGAAAAACACTAAAATCAGAACTCAACACATGCAAATGAATGTCACCTAGTGACACCGGGATTTCCAGCAGACAATGAACCAGTAGCCAAACAAATACTAATCCTCCTTGCATATTTCCACCCAGAAACTAGCCATTCAAATACACAAATTTACATATTCTCTCCAACAGGGGCTCACAGTATGTGTGCACCCCCACACACTCCTACCCAACCATTCTCTGAAGATGCCAGCCACAGATGCAAACGAAACGTCAGAAATAAACTCTTCAAGAACACGGCTCACAGCCTGCAAAGAAAACATGGAAAACCTATGGATGCCGGCCGTGAAAGCCTTTGACTTCACATTAAATTATTCTTGTCCAGGAAAGGTCATAACTGGTGGACCACTCAAAGATGGCCCTGAGTAGTTCAAGCCAAGGAATAAAGATGATGCCAAGAGTTCTCCTAAGCTACATACCTGCTCCTTCAGGGGGAGTGCAACCCCATTCAAGACAGGTAGCTTACTGAATCCCTAGATCCATGAAGCACCAATCCACAAAGCCTTCATCTTATCAGGATTCAGCTCCAGATTGCTGGTCTTCATGCTAGCATCCAGGCACAGCTCCAGTACCTGCTCAGCTCCAGCTGACTCCGATGACAAGGAGAAGTAGAGCTGAGTGTCATCAGCATAGTCATGGCACCCAACTCAAAAATGCCTGATGACCTCCTCCGACAGCTTATATTGAACAGCATGGAAGACAATGTGGATCCCTGTGGTACTGCATAGCACAATGGCCATGGGGCTGAAGAGGAGTCCCCCAATGTCACTGTCTAGAACAAGCCTCACAGGTAGGAGCAGAACCTCCATAACACAGTGTCTCCTACTCCTTCCCAGTGGAGCTATTCCAGTAGGATACCATGATCAAAAACCACTGAATAATCCAGAAAATTAACAGAGTAACATCCCCCCTATCTTTCCCCTGGAGTAGGTCAGAGGAAAGACCATGCTATCTCAAAGTTAGTTTATATCTGGTGATATTCATCTCTATCTTTCAGTGCTTGAAAAGGTTGCTTTTTGGTTATGCTGCCTGGGGTGTTCTGGAAGTTTTAGTCCAGAAAGTAACTTTTCAAAGCTGTGCCAACTCTGGACATCTAAACTGGATTTTTAATTAATTTGATACCATTTTTAATATACAAAGAATGATCAAAACTCTCATTTGAATATACAGAGACCACTGCAATTATACACATGGTGAGCAGAGACTGAGAATCTCTGTCTTTGCCATTGTCTGATTGTATAGGATCAAATCTAGAACTTACTTTATTGAATAACTGAGATTCTGAAAAGCAAAATATTCTTAGCAAGTTTGAACCTTTTAGGAACAGAAGGTTTTGCATTTTCTGAATCCACTGAGTTATACTAGATATGGGCAAAAGCTCACAAAGACAGGAGTTTTGGAGCATTCTTAATTGTAGGACTTTTTTGGACAATGTAAAAATAATGCTAGCAGCGTCGCCAGGTTGTGACGCTGCAGCGCTAGAAGGCATCAGTTTCGTACGACGCTCCTTCCCAGCGGTACTGTTGCAGTACCGCTGGGACATTTGACCGTGATATTTTTGCTTTCTACCATCATATTTTACTCACAGTCAATGATCGTGAGTAAAATATGACTGTAAAAGCAAAACTATCACAGTCAAATGTCCCAGCGGTACTGCAACAGTACTGCTGGGAAGGAGCGTCGTACGAAACTGATGCCCTCTAGCGCTGCAGCGTCGCAACCTGGCGACACTGCTAGCGTTATTTTTACATTGTCCAAAAAAGTCCGTAGTTCCCATTATGACTCAAGATTATTCACAATCAGCAATATTAAGTCATTAAATATAAATTACTCCACCAAAGAAAATAGTCCATGAAAACAGCCCCTTGCTCTTTCTTTCAGTGAGATGGGAAGAATCAGACATGAAAACAGGAATATATTGCTACTACTAGCAGCTCTTAGAGCAATAATAAAGAAGAGGTCTCACTTGTGACACATTTCCTGTCTCTCTGGTGAAAAGAGAAAAAGAGATATTCATAGTTTCAGGTGACTCAGGTAAGCCAAACAGATGTCTCCCAGGTATTCCTGACCAAGGGGGTTTATCCGAGAAGCAGCCAAGCCTTTCATAGCATACTTCATTGCCTAGAAGGTACACAAGACAAACTGTTAAATACATTGCAACCAATGAGTATTATTTCAAGCTACCATCATGTATGAAAAATGTAAGTTTTCATTTACAATTTTCTCAGGAGCATTTCTCTGTTCTAATGGGTTTCCACAGATCATTCTGTGGGCAACTCAAATCTGAATATTTTACAGCTCAATCATCTAGTTATCTACCAAGATATAAATTCCATTGAGTTCACTGGAGCTTACTACCAGATATGTTGGCATAAGACTGCAGACTTAAGTTGAGTGCACATGCCAGTTCTATGCAGATGTCCAAATAAATGTGTGGGCTTGGGAAAGTGGGGCCAGTTGAGAGGGCTGCCCCTATCACTTGGTGGCCTGAGACAGTTGCTCCAGAAGCCAAATGATGCATGGTGTGGAGGGACTATTGGTGGCAGGGACCTCACTTTGCCTAATGGGAGGTCTGACCATGAAAATTAGGCAGCACGATCTTAAAAGTCATCTTATGGAAGGGAGAGAAAGGAGGAGTCAGTCTGAACTATCATAAAGTAGTTGGAGCTTGTTGAAACTAAGGCTCATCTAGATGTGACAGTTTACTGCGAGTGGGCATGCATTTTCACCCATTTGCAGCAAAGTATGTTTGTCTTCACCATTTCTGTACCTATTAATACCCATTCACATTCATTCGAATTAAGAAGGAGCACACACTCATAAAGGGCAATTAAGCGAAAATGCGCAGCAGTGTGAATTCAGACAGCCATACGTCCAAAAATGTGCATCTACGTACATTTTCTAGGAACCTTCAGGGAAAACTTTTAATCCTTTTACTGCACGGTTTGTGGAGTTTTTAGCCCCTCTCCCTCCAAATACTGCGATTCCCCTTCAGATCCATTTAGACAGACTGTATTCTCTGCGAATTCTATGAGGAGTATTTTCAACATGTAGATGAGCCCTAAGGAATGTATTAACAGTGCAGTTCTACAGCCTTCTCAGATGTAAACTTCCTTGAGTTTGACTTACTTTCAGGTAAGTATACATAGGATTGCAAGCTTGAATCCTTACTTAGCAATGAAAATATGGGGTATTCAGCTATAAATCTCATAGAACATATAAAAATGAAAGAAAATTGTCTCAGGACACTAATATCATAATACAGAAGAGGTTGGCTGTGCACCAGAGCCCATTTCCATACTTCCCCAAAGCCTCTGATTCTTTTCTGTTGTTATTGTTGTTATGAGCCTTCAAGTGAATTCTGCCTTATAGTGACCCTTGGTAAGATTTCTTCAGAAGAGATTTGCTATTGCCTTCCTCTTAGACTCTGAGAGTGAGAGAGCAATTTGCTCAAAGTCACCCAGTGGGGGTCTATGGCTGAGCAGAAATTTGAACTCCAGCTTCCTGGAGTCCTAATCCAAAACTTAATCCTCAGAACCACACTGGCTCTTTTCTTCTGTTATCATAGACTTAATTTCTTCTGTGCAAAGAC
Organism: Gambelia wislizenii; assembly: GCA_030847615.1. Lineage (NCBI taxonomy): Eukaryota > Metazoa > Chordata > Lepidosauria > Squamata > Crotaphytidae > Gambelia > Gambelia wislizenii. The sequence goes on along the minus strand of JAUMIR010000003.1, from coordinate 92,164,142 downwards.
ATATGCTTATGTTAACCCTGCCCCCAAATATGAAATATTTCTCTTTGTTATGACAGAAATAATCTGTGTGTTTGGAGGTTATTTAACCACAAGCATATCTCTTCAACAGTGTGATGCGGCAGCTAAAAAGGCCAATGCGATTTTGGGCTGTATCAAAAGAAGTATAGTGTCTAGATCAAGGGAAGTACCGTAATAGTGCCGCTCTATTCTGCCTTGGTCAGACCTCACCTAGAATACTGTGTCCAGTTCTGGGCACCACAATTCAAAAAGGATATTGACAAATTGGAGCATGTCCAGAGAAGGGCAACTAAAATGGTGAAAGGTCTGGAAACCATGCCTTATGAGGAGAGACTTAGGGAGCTGGGTATGTTTAGCCTGGAAAAAAGATGGTTAAGAGGCGATAGGATAGCCCTGTTTAAGTATTTGAAGGGGTGTCACGTTGAGGATGGAGCAGGCTTGTTTTCTGCTGCTCCAGAGACTGGAACATGGAGCAATGGATGCAAGCTCCAGGAACAGAGATTCCACCTCAACATTAGAAGGAACTTTCTGATAGTAAGAGCTGTTCGGCAGTGGAACACACTCCCTCGGAGCGTGGTGGGGTCTCCTTCCTTGGAGGTCTTTAAACAGAGGCTGGATGACCATCTGTCGGGGATGCTTTGATTGTGATTTCCTGCGTGGCAGGGGGTTGGACTGGATGGCCCTTGTGGTCTCTTCCAACTCTGCAATTCTATGATTCTATGATTCTAAGAAATTGGGAAGCCTCTGCCTATGAAGTGTTCTGAAACCACAGTGTTGGACAGGCAGTCATTAGCTTTGTTGGGGTAGAAGCTGAACTAGATTTCAACACTGGTAGTAAGACAGTGTCCTGCACCACATTTGAGACTGTAGACTAATTTAAGAGGCTCAGGAGTAGTTGTATGTAATGCACACTGCTGCGTCCTCCCACAGCCAGGGAGTCCAAGAACCGCTGGGAACGTCTGTCCGATCCCACCCATTTTCATTATATATCTTTAAGTTCTATTTTCCACACAAGCTAGGAAAAGAAAGTTGTCACCTATGGTGTCTATAGGTAGTTAGAGGAAAAGTCTGAAACATCAAAATGTTAAATCAGAATTCTTGCGTACCTAAGAACATTTCAGAGAATGACAGGAGCAACAAACTGAAGTCTAGAAAAAAATGGAGTTAAAATTAAAAAATAAAAATGATAAATGATCCTATTCACCAAAGCTTCAAGGTGACAAAACCTTTCCAGAGGAGGCAAGATCACTAGAATTAAAAAGAACAGTGCATGAATACAAATGCATTATATATCACCTGACTATGAAATTATACTAGCTATACTTATTTGCTCTTATGTTGTTAAATATGAAAATAGTCTCAGGAAGTACAAAGTATAAAACATTTCCTCACCTTCCACTGTGCCAGGGAGGAGAAAGGCAGCAATCCAAATTAAGTTAACCTATAATACATTCAAATAGAAATATTAATCATACTTGAGCAACATTAGTGTTTTGTTTTGCTTATTTGAGTTGCCTAAGGTGTGTAGAGTTGCCTTTCAGTCTCTTTGAAATGAATATAAGGTCATTTAGGTGTCTCCCTCATTTCATTGGAGCTGAATGTGTCCTGCATTAGGGCCAATTTGTCTTCTCCAGAAACGGTTCTAATAACATTCACCTTAATGCCACTATAAATACCTTTACAGCCAAACCTTGTATGTAACAATTCTGAACTAAATCTCATTACCACCTGGCTTATTCTCAAGTCTCTGGGCACAGAATTGCAGATCTAATTGCAGATCCACCAATCAATGTGATTTACCATACACTCCCACCCACCCGCTGTGTTGATGGTGGAAGGACTGAAGGTAATGAAGGTTATACTGGCATCTTACACCTTCTGAGAGATCTGCCAGTGAGAAAGGGAAGCAGTGCTCATCTCTTTCAGACTGACTAACCTTGGTCACATATGGTGAAAAATGGTACCCCTATTTTTCTGTTAGCTGGCAGAGCTTGGGATTTAGCAGTGGGTTTATCATCTATCTATCAATCTATCTATCTATCTATTTAATTTAAATCCCAGCTTTCTCCCAGGGTTACAATGAAAGGTGGCTTCCAACAGAATTAAAAGGTTCCAATCCCCCCAATAAATTATACATACTAAAATATGAATTAATTAAGCTACTATACTATAATTATACCAATTATATTTTTAAAATACCAGTTAAAACAACTTAACACCACCATGCTAATAATAGATAAGTCCCACATATCTATTTAAAAACCTCTTGACTGGAACAGGCAATTAGTTGCTGAAGTTTGCCTGAATAAAGAGATCTTTGCAGGCCAATGTAAGGACAATGAGAAGAGGTCTAGCCTAATCTTCTTTAGAGAGGTATTCTATAATCTATAAAGTGAGCCTGGTGACACAGTAGTTAAATGCCAGTACTGAAGCCACAACGTTGCAAGTTTGATCCCAAGGGCTCCAAGGTTCACTCAGCCTTCCATACTCTTGTAGGTCAGTAAAATGAGTACCTGGCTTGTAGGGGCAATTAGCTAACACACATGGGAAACCACTTAAAGAGTGCCTAGCACACTATAAAAGCAGTGTAGATGTTTAGGTGCTACTGCTTAACAATTTTGTAAGCCGCTCTGAGAGCCTTTGTGGCTGAAGAGTGGGGTATAAATACCTAAAAATAAATAATAAAATAAATAATTTCAGAAGGCCCTCTCTTTTGTCTGCAGAAGACATATCTCTGAGCAGAGGAGGACTGAGAGAAAGGCCTCTCCTGTGGATATCATAGCCTGGGCTGGCTGCTATGAGAGAATAGTCTTCAGATTGTCTGGAACCAAGTCATACAGGTCTTCATAGGTCAGAACTAGGACTTTGAATTGTGCCCAGAAATGGATTGGTAGCCATTGGAGGTTTTGTGATAGCTTTGTTTATTTATTTATTTTTTAAAAAATTCCAAAGGTTCTTTCACAGATTCACATCATGCATATAAATCATATAAATATAAATGATGAATTCATCAAAGTCAGTTCATAGAATCATGATGAAATTCAAATAAGCACATTTCAATTTTTTAAACTAAAAAAATACTATTGTTTCTTCTAAATAAACCCTTAACTAAATTCACTATTTCTTTACTCCCTAAATGTATCTTACTCCCCACTTTATTTATTAATTTTGTCATTAGTAACATACAGCTTATATAGTAAGACACTGAATAAATATTTCATATTGTAACAGAAGAAGGTCTCCCTCCAAGAAGAACTAGAGGAACTATGGAACATGCCCCCCAGTTGTCATCCCAGATAGATAGCCCAGAATGATACCATGCTCAATGGTAATGAAAGCCACTGAGAGGTCTAGCAGAAAAAAACAGTAACATGCTGTCCCTACCCAGCTCCTGGCATAGGTCATCAGTCAAGAAGACCAAAGCCTAATTGAAATCCAAAATCCTTCTCTTCCATAAATCCCTGCAGCCGAGAGGCTAACGCATGTGCAAGACCTTGCCCAAAAACTGAATATGTGAAACTGGCCAGGAATGATCCAACACAATAGGGTTCAAGGAGGGCTTTAATAACATCAGTCTCATTACTGCCTCTTTTAGGAAAGATGCTATTCAACATCTTTATCAATGACTTGGATGAGGGAATTAGGGGCATACTTATCAAATTTGCAGATGACACCAAATTAGGAGGAGTAGCTAATACCCTAGAGGACAGGATCAAAATTCAGAATGACCTGGATAGACTGGAGAGCTGGGCCAAAGCTAACAAAATGAAATTCAATACGGAGAAATGTAAAGTACTGCATTTAGTGCGGAAAAATGAAATGCATAAATATAGGATGGGAGAGACCTGGCTGAACGAGACTACGTGTGAAAGGGATCTAGGAGTCCTAGTAGACCACAAGTTGAACATGAGTCAACAATGTGATGCGGCAGCTAAAAAGGCCAATGCGATTTTAGGCTGTATCAATAGAAGTATAGTGTCTAGATCAAGGGAAGTAATAGTGCCACTCTATTCTGCCTTGGTCAGACCTCACTTAGAATACTGTGTCCAGTTCTGGGCACCACAATTAAAAAAGGATATTGACAAATTGGAGCGTGTCCAGAGAAGGGCAACTAAAATGGTGAAAGGTCTGGAAATGATGCCTGATGAGGAGAGACTTAGGGAGCTGGGTATGTTTAGCCTGGAAAAAAGACGGTTAAGAGGCGATATGATAGCCCTGTTTAAGTATTTGAAGGGATGTCACACTGAGGATGGAGCAGTCTTGTTTCCTGCTGCTCCAGAGACTGGAACACGGAGCAATGGATGCAAGCTCCAGGAACAGAGATTCCACCTCAACATGAGGAGGAACTTTTTGACAGTAAGAGCTATTCAGCAGTGGAACACACTCCCTTGGAGCGTGGTGGGGTCTCCTTCCTTGGAGGTCTTTAAATAGAGGCTGGATTGCCATCTGTTGGGGATGCTTTGATCAAGATTTCCTGCGTGGCAGGGGGGTTGGACTGGATGGCCCTCGTGGTCTCTTCCAACTCTACAATTCTATGATTCTATGGAACCTCCCCTTATTGTGAAGAGTCATTCACCATTCCTTTTACTCAGTCAGCCTGCTGCTACCCTTGACCACTCAAAACAGCTCTGCAAGATTTCTCTGAGCAGATACAATGCTACCAGAATGTTTTTTTTCTCCTGCCTGCACTGTCATGGAGTAGGCTATCCTATGAACTCTAGTCCTTGTTCAATTGGATTCTCTCCAAGTTTTCTGCCACTGCTGCTCCAGCCAGCATTCCATTTACTTCTAGTAAATCAGGGGCTAGATTGGGTATACTCTGTGGGAAAAGACATTCAGAAACAATCATGTCCACCACCATGATCATTTCCAGATGTCAACCAGAGTTTTGACATTTGTCTGCTATGACAACAGGAAATTTCCCAAGAGCCATTAGAAAACCATTTGGATTCATCAGTGTCTTGGGGCAGGCCATCTTAAGTAGTTTTCCACCTCTACAGAGGATCTGGTGCTCTGATTTTCTGCTGCTCCACTCTGGATCTGTCAGGCTGGCCATAATCCTATACACTAGGATTGGGCAACATGGGTTCGGTGGGCCACGTGTGGCCCCCAATCCATTTTTGCATGGCATGGACCTTAAAGTCCTCTGGCTGCTCTTGTATACGAGGGGTGACAACATTGCACAGGGACACCTCCTTATGCAACAACAGAGTACATGTTACCTACAAGATGCTGGCCTCATGAGTGATATGAGAATGGCATAAAGTTTTTAAAAATTCTGCTCAATATGCCTCCAAAAATGTTTTAATATGCCTTTAAGAAGTAAATTATGAATCTAATATGTTACACCACAGTTTTATAATGTCATTCCCGCTTTTTATACTACTTTTCAAATCTAACACTCAGATTTCATTACATCTTCATTATAAAGAGTTTCTGGTTTATTGGTTTTTTCCAAGTTCTGCCTTACAGTAAGTTGTCTTGATCCTAAAGGGGTTGACTTCTGAGTGGACATATATAGGATTACACTAATTAACATTTCCAGAGTGGTGGATAGCCATGGTAATCTGTTGTAAAAACAACAATAAAGGGTCTTGCAGCACATTAAAGACTAACAAATTTTATTATAATTTTATTTTTGAATTTAATTTTATTATTTATAAGCTTTCGTGTATCACAGCCCATTTTAAAAAATTATGCTATAATAAAATTGGTTAGTCCTTAAGGTGTTGAAGGACTCTTAGCTGTTTTTGTTGTAACAGACTACCAAGGCTATGCCTCCTGGAAAGCTAACGTATGAAAAAATTATATTTAAAATTACATTTAAGTCAACAAATACAATTCACCTCAGAAAGAAATGTAGTTCAATCTGACTGAGTTCTTATTTACATTTTTCCAATAAACAACAACAAACCTAATAAACAAGGATATATCAGGACATCCTAGATCAGCATTACAAAATATGGACAACACTATGATTTCTATTCATATAAGGTGTGAATTTCAGCATTAAATAATTGGTAATTGGCCTATGGACATATTTCTAACTTGGGGATGGTACATGGAAATATATAAGAACAAGTTATGACCATGCGAACTTGTTGTAGACACCAAAAGCTTGCTCATTGTAGACATGGCCACCTATTCCAAGAAGACTGGGTTAAAAACAGATGATTTGTCAGCAGAATGACAATAGAATGGCAACAATATTCACTGTTAGGAAATGTTGGCATGCATGACCTGAACAATCAAGATCTGAACTCTTGTTGATGAGATTTTTGCTCCGCCTTCCCTCCAAACAACTCAGTATTACATGGTTCAAATTCCTTTTAATCTTCCAAAAACCTTGTGAGGTAGATTACACTGAAAAGTAATAAATTGGGGCAAAGATATGAGCTTCACAGATGAGTGAGAAACTGAATCTACAGTACATCTACAATGGGGCAGTGAACTATGGCTCTCCATGTGCTTTGGCCTACTGCTCTCATCAGCCCTAGCCAGCATAGGCAATGGTGAGGGATTATGTGACCTGCAATCCCACAACATCTGGAGGGTCACATGTTTCCTACCCCTAATCTACTAGACCCTAGTCCAACACTGTAACCTCTACATCACACTACTTCTCAATGGGCAGAAGAAATATTTTATTTGTAAGGGCTCCAGTTCTACAACACCTGCCATACACTTTAAAAAGAGTGAATGGGAACACTAAGAAATGAAATACCAAAGATTAGAAATTGTAGGATTTGTTCAACTTTCATATGGTATATGTTCTCCATCAAAATAATTCATTTTGTTGTGTGTAGATAAGTTGTGAGAAATGTGTGATCCTCCAGATGTTGTTGGACTGCAACTCCCATCTGCCTGGAAACATAGCCAATGATGAGGGATGATAGGAGCTGCAGTCCAACAATATCCAAAGGGCCACATATTCTGAATTCCTGATAGAGACAAAGCAAATTGAAAAGGATATTTATTTAATCTTATTATACATAATGTACTTTTATGAAATGGTAAAAATGTTCAAGTAATAGGAATTGTTACTTTGGAGATTTTCAAACGGGGCCAAGTGCCCTGTTCCTGCTCCACAAGCCCCTTTCCTGTTCCTGCCGCTGAATAAAGGTAAGATGTTCAAACACTTACCTTAATCCCGTGGCAGGAATGTCCTCCCTCTCCCCTCGGCTTCACTGCTGTAAAAGCAGCTGCCGTAAAGTGAAGCCAAATCCTGCTCATTCTCACAAGAGAACGAGTGGGAAGGAAATTCAAAAATAAACCCCCCCCAGCTGTCAAAAAAGAAAAGGAAGCAAAAATATATATATATATAAAAAAAATAAAAGTAACCTGGGGATGGGGGGAAGGGTCCAACTTACCTGGGTGGACATCCCTCCTGCGTCTGTCATCGCAGGAGAGGAACGGGACACCTTTTGGACCACCCGTGATTCCGTGACAGAAACAGAATGGGTAGTCCAAAAACAATGTTTCCCCATGATGAAAATATCATGGGGAAATCCGGAATACGGAAGGGGGAGACACGGAAAAGGGTCAACATCTTCTGAAAAGAAGACTTTTTACCGACCCTGTTCCATGTCTCCCATGGATTTAAATGTAGGTCTGAAAATCTCCTTTGTCTTGAACTCCAACTAGCATTCCATCACTTTTTCTAAGGCCCCGTTTACATGGCAAAATATTCCCTTGAATAAATCGCTAAGATTCCTAATTGTTCCCATACATCGCGCCACAGTATCACCTCATTCAGAAGGGGGGGGAGCTCAAAAACTCAAAAGTAGCGTGATAGTGGATTCCGCTACTCATCCCAACTTTTTTGAAAAGTAGTGTGACTTAGCGCACTTTTGATTGTGTGAACTACCATTTCACAAAGGTCTGTGTGAATTACCAGCAATCTTTCCAATACAATCACAGCAGAGCTTTGCCGTGATTGGTTGAACTCAGCAGGGAGGGGTTTGGACTGACCAGGAGGGGATGGATGAGCCGCAGATGAAAAGATACATCCACTGTTGTTTCCAGCCAGAGAAAAGACTGAGCAAGTGCTATACGCATCCCAATTGCCCAGCTGTCTCTTGCTTGGCTGCTCCGTGTGTGTGTGTGTGTGTGTGTGTTTGTTCCCTCACCCTGATGAGATCCCGTTTCTGTGTGTCAGAAGAGAGAAGGGGGGAGAGGGGGGAGGGGAAGGGGGGCTTGCCGGGCGGACACTCCCCAAGGAATGAAAATTAGCAGGCATTCTCTCTTTCCCTCCCTCCCTCGCAGCTCCTCAGTATCTTCCTGCTTGGCTGCCGCCAACTGAAGAATCCCCAGCTAGCCTTTTCCCATCTCTCTGTGTGTATGTTTGTTCGTTCCCTCACCCTGCTAAGATGTTTCTGTGTGTGAGAAGAGAGAGGGAGTGAGGGGAAGGGGGGCTTGCCGGAATAAAAATAAAGGTAATCAGAGGAGGGAAAGGTGCCAGCACTTTCTCTCTCTCTCTCTCTTCCCCCAGATGTGCTTGGGAGGCCACCCACCCCACCTCAGTCTGTGTGTGAAATACAAAGCAGAAAATAAGGAAAGCAATGTTATGCAAAGGTATTTGAGTGTATGCTGCCTTGAACACAGTGAGGACTTCCTTCTGAATAAACATACATATAGGTCATTCTGCATGTGGCCATGCTGGCTGGGGGATTCTGGGAATTGTAGTCCAAAAAGTAATTTTTCCAAACTTTTAAGAGACTACCCCCTTCTCCTTTTCCACGGCCATTAGCATTGGGATAGCAGTGATCCAAGAAGGCAGAGGCTAAAGACTCCATTACATGCCAGATATTCTGTTGGGAACTGCTAACAGCATTCCTGAACAGCAGTCTCTTGCCCCTGTGGGGGAAAGTGGGTGGGGGCTTCTCCCAGGCAACCTGTGCAGGTTACAAAAAGAGTGATCGGGTATTGCCCACACTGGATGTACATGCCTGACAAAGAAGAAATGCTATTGTCAGAACTGAAGGAATATTTATAATTATTCATTCCCAGGCTGAAACACAGCTTTCCCAACAGTCAGGAAAAACTCATCAGGAAGAATAATAGGAAGACTAATCAGGAAGAAGAGAATTCTGTGAATTTTTCTCCTGGAGTTTGAATGTCCCGAAATGCTACAGAATAATAATTCTGCAGAGAATAACATTTGTGCTGCACAAAACCAAAACAAAACTTGTTTTCTGTGCAGAAAACACTATTTCTTGTTAAGGAAACGTGTTTTCTGCACACACAAAAATCCCAGATATTTTTACCTATTTAATTGTTCTTCTCCATTATTTTGGACATTCAAATACAGGGAGAATATACCAGAGGAATACTCATTTTCTCACAGAGCAGGGAGAAAAGTACCTTAATTATTCAGTCTTTCATGTGAAGATGGAATAGTTGAAGATTTACACCCCTATGACATTGGCATTGCTGTTTTCTAATCAGCCATGTATTGGCTGTGTATTTTCAAACCTTTGAAAGTACACCAGACCATTGGAGGGAAAGTCCTGTCTTACAGAACTTTTTTTTCCAGTGAGGGCCTGAGAGATATGCAAATTGTGGGGCCCAACTGAGTTGCTCATATACTTTTGTATACAGACCTTTGCCCAGTTTGCTGGTGATAAGAAATATAAACCAAAATAAAATCATTAGTGATTAACATAGTTCAAGGAACCCTTTACCCCAAAAGACCTTGTTTTCTTTCTAGTTAAACTGCTGCCAAACCAGTTTAATTCTCTTCTCCCTTTCCATTCTGGGGTAAACACCATGGAAATGCATTTGGTTTTTAAGTATATGACCCAAGGAGAGAGGTAATATTTTTCCTCTGTTGCAAAACTCATCCAACTTGCTAAAAGACAACAAAAAAATCATAAATCTTAGAACAGGCAAATGCTTTATCAGCTGAGATCCAACACAGCATTTGTAACTATGGACATTATCAGACTAGCATCTAAAAATGCTGTAATTCCACAAATGAGGAAAGAGGAAACATAGTGGCATTATTACATTTATTATCACATGTCACTGTAATTGCATGAAAGAACCACCACTAAATTATCGCACCACCACCACTAACACTTTAAGAATGGGAATTTACTTCCATGATTTAGCATGGGCAAGATTTTGGCTGTTCTCACGAGAAAAAGCGAGCACAATGAAAAATAGTAAAAACCCCTTACTTTACAAAGTAAATGAACAAACAGTTAAACAAACCTAAAAAGTGAGTACCTGGCTTATGGGGGCAATTAGCTAATACACATTGGAAACTGCTTAATGCCGTGTAGATGTGTAAATTGCTATTGCTTAAAAAAAAAACAATTTGTAAGCTGCTCTGATAGCCATTGTGGCTGAAGGGCAGGGTATAAATACCTAAAATAACAATAACAATAACAATAATAATACTGTGCAAACCTACCAGAAGAGTTCATAAAAAGAGTGTCCTGTGCATGGTTTTCCTGTTGTCACCCGGAAGTTTTCTTGCTGGTAACAGGGAGGAGCTAAGGAGGACCTTCCAATCACACTGTAATCTTTCGATTACAGTGGGATGTGTTTTTGCACGGTCTTCAATGCCACACAAAAAAAGAGATCTTGTGAGCTATTGACGGCTTCTCCCATCAACAGAAAGTGACGCCTTATTCGCAGGCGGAGTACTGGATAAATATGTGGGCACGAGAACATCATGAGATAGTGTGGCCCATTCACACTATTGTGGCATTGTTTTTGTGTGATTTTTGCCGTGTCTGATAAAGTCTTAAGTAAATGAATTTGTAACCACACAAATGTAAACTTACTTATGAATGACTTAAGGATTCAACCCCTGGAACCCACCTTAAACTCCAGGAAGCTGCTCCAAGTGACTGATGTCTGCAGCATGGACAAAGGGGTGCTTCAGAATAATGCAGCTAACCCCCTTCTTCCCTCAAGCTGTGGTGTAATAAGCTTCTGCCCATCGCACCATTGTTCAGGTTCAGAAAGGTCTAGCTTGCCTGAGCCACAGACCTCAATCATTGGAACAGTTCAAGTCCTTCAAGTTCAATGTGAGTTTTGTGAGGTACTTATGATGGTGGCAATAGTTGCCACAATCCTAAATACATAGCATATCTGAATATAAAACAGATCTGTAACTACAATGTAGGATTGCAGTGTTTTTCACAATTTAGTCTGGCTAGCAATATCTTTTTGTAAATTGTTGTGAAAGCCTCACAGTGAAGAAAACTGACAAGAAGAAAATCAATGTGGTCCTGGAGGAGAGTTCTATGCATACCATAGACTGCTAAAAAATACAAATGAAACAGTGATAGAGGAAATCAGACCTGTACACTCACTAGAAGCCAAGATGATTAAACTGAGGCTGTCATACTTTTGACATCTCATGAGATGACATGACCCATTGGAAAAGATGATAAAGGGGAAGGCAGCAGGAAAAGAAGAAGACCGCACCCCAGGTGGATTGGTTTAATCAAGGAAGCCACAACCCTGAGTTTACAAGACCTGAGCAAAAACAGCATCATGATAAATGGGGCTCTTGGAGGACGCTCATTCATAGGGTAGCCATAAGTCAAAGTCAACTTGACAGTAAATAACAACAATCAGTAGAGGAGAATGGAAGGGGATGAGGTGGGATGAAGAAGATTTCAGTAGATCAGAAGAAACAAAAATATGGAGATATCAATCCACACCACTAGAGGGTGTCCTGCTTTGCCCTTTCCTGCTGATAAAACAAACACAAAAACAGCATCATGTGAGGAATGTGTTGTATGTACCTGAAACGCCTTCAAAATATTAATATTTTTAATTCCATATGATAGCTGTATAATAAGACCCTGTTGCCCAGTTCCATTTTACAGTCAGTAACCCATGTGCCTTTCTCATATTAAATGAATTATCCTGAAAATCCATATAGATAGATATATTATCATCTACTTACCATTCTAAATCCAATTTCCATTAATACTCTGAAATCGTTGTGAATAGTGCTGTCCTGCTGGTCCTGTGTGTTATTCTGAGTACCCAGCTGAGAGGTAAGATGACAAATAGAGTTCTCAGGAAAATTACATGTGTAAAGATACATTGGTGGGTGTGTATTCTGGATATGAATACTAATTATGCAGTTTTGCTTGTGTGGGATGGCCTGTGGCAACTAGTAATGTTTGGGCTCAGATAGTTCCTCCTAGTTATATCCTCATGCCTCTGTTTACTTTGGCTCATTGCTTGTTTGACTTATTCCCATTGAGGTTTTACTATTTGTGCCTTCAAACAATAAAACTAGGATCTAATATTTTGCATCTCCCCTCTAGAAATCTCAGCCTATGCAAAAGAAAATTCAGGATGGGTGCATCCACACTACGCAAATAATCCAGTTTGAAATTGGATTATTTGCCATGGCTCCTTCCTATGGAATACAGTACTGGGATTTGCAGTTTGGTGAAGTATTAGCACTCTTTGGCAGAGAATGTTAAAGATCTTGTAAAACTACAAATCCCAGGTTTCAACAGGAAGGAGCCATGGCAAATAACCCAGTTTCAAACTGAATTATTTGTGTAGTATGGATTAGGCCATAGATTAGGCAGCATGTATACAAAGAGTGGAACACTGCAGAAGAGATTAGCACAGCTGTCCAGCCAAGTATGTTTCTTGAGCCTGTGGAGATAGTCTGGATACATGTACAAGGGCTACTCCAAAGCAAGACTTCCTGTAAAATGGAAGGTATTGCCAATAAAAATCACATTAGTCACATGAGTAGAGAAATGCCTAATATTATCACTAACGTTTGCTTGAGTAACACAGCAGGAAGGACCAAGTCCTATTTATAATTATTAATGAATCCTCAGCTACATGTTGGCAAATACTGCCAAATAAGTCATCTCTCTGAGGCATCAGGCTGTATAGAAATATAGCCATGTCTTTGTGAAATGTGGACTGTACGACTTGCACAACTTTTCTATTGTTATGAAATGAATCAGCTAAGGGATTTGCATGTATCTGTTACAAGAGCTTTCTGTTCATGTAGCATGTTTGAACAAATTATATACAACTAGCTGTATCTGGCATAACATACACTGTTAAAAAAAACTCCCCCCCAAAATCGCGCTAGTTCTCACAACAATTTGACTGCCAGGGTCCCATCACAGCCCATGACTGGTGATGGCTGAGGGAATGGGGGAGGGAGGGGCCTTTGTGAGGCTGGGGGATGCAGATTGAGTGCCGAGTGAATGGCAGAAGTGGATTGTGAGGTGGAGAGGGAATTTGCATGTGGGTGGTGATTGGTTGAGTGTGCTTCCTGAGCAGCCAATCAGCACACTGGGAAAGGCAACATACCTAAGAGATTTATATCTATAGATCGGCCCGCTGTATCCATGGGTTTTGCATCTGTGGATTCAACTCACCACAGATAAAAATATATAGAGTATAAATAATAATTTTAAAATAGCAGAAAGTCTTTTCGACAGCTGGTGAATTTGCAGTTGTGTGTGGCTGTGTGAGGAAAAGAGGCAGCATAACCAGAAGGTCATTGTTATCATGCCTTGCACCCCCTCCCTATATTTCATAATTGGCAATACTAAAACTTAACAGGGTCTAGCAGACTGGGGTGGACCAAACGTGAGGTCAGATGGAGGTCACGAGGACTTAAAGAAGGTGTCGTGGAAAACTACTAGCAGATACACCCAAGATAGGATTAAGTGAAGCCCCTAGTAAACAACACCATTATGGAGGTATGTGCTAATCCCCTCTTGGGCACCCTTTGGCAATGAGTGTCAGCACAAACAAACAAGTGATCAGAACAACCATTATCCCCAGGAAATATACCCTTACACCTTTCCTATCCTATAATATGGAGCTTATCATAAACCCATCAATTCCAATCTCTCAGCCATTAACAAGAATCAGGAGAAATGTGGTTTCCATTGTTTAACAATGGGAAACCCGTCTACACTTTGTTCTAAACTCAAAACACCCCTTCGGGACATGAAAAACAGTATAAATATTAGTGCCCAAACAATAGCGAAATGTGCCACAGTTGGACACCCTCACTCTGTTGGATTGCTTGCCACCCTCCCATCCAAGTCTGAGTACCTTCACGGCATAGAACCTTATTCTTCAGGACTAGTAATTATTTCCTGAATGTATTTCCTGAATCTATTCTTCTATCCAACCGTTCTGCCTCAAAATTCTTCATTAGCCTTGTATGGTTCGTGTGTGTGTGTGTGTGTGTGTGTGTGTGCTTGAATGCTTCTGAGTTATTTTCCAGTAAAATCCATTTTCTTTTACTTTAACTCAATGTCGCTCCAGTGAGTACCAGTTATACATAGATGCAAAGGTCCAGGAAGTTACCCGTCCTCTCGTAGCCATTCATTTGAGCTGTAATAATTCCCCCAATTAATAACTGAGATTTGGCGTCACAAGTGGGCTCCGCAAGGACCCCCACCTATTCAGGTAACACCATACAAGCTCTTCCTGGGACTCTCGGAAGACCCTGAATTATCTGCATTTACGTTGCCACCACCATTTAATAATATGGGACTTGATCATGTGCAGTTTTTTGTATTTGCATGGGGTCCTAGAACCAAACCCCTGCAGATACGGTGAGTGCACTGTCTAAGGTAACAGAGGCCAAATTCACACTATAGAAACAATCCAGTTTGAAACTGGATAATTTGCAATGGTTCCTTCCTATGGAATCCTGGTATTTGTAGTTTTACAGGGTCTTTAGTGTTCTCTTTCAAAGAGTGCTGGTGCCTTACCAAACTATAAAACCCAGGATTCCACAGGAAGGAGCCATGGCAAATAATCCAATTTCAAACTGGATTATTTCTGTAGTGTGCATTTGGCCTCTTAGAAAAAGAAGCAGCCAAGTTCACCTACAGGTTTTTCAGCAGTAAGTAAAGCAGCATGCTTAGAGGAAGTAGGTGTTGATAGCTGCCTGCACTTCACTGGTTGAACTTCAATGGGTTAGCAAACAGTCTCACATAAGGAGTTATAAGGTCCAGTCTAGATGTGATGTTAGTTCCGCAGATATAATTAGTGAACATATTTTAAAGAAAGGTAAACACCAGCTTCAGGGATTCAAATAAAAGAGTTTCACTCTTTCTCTGTGTCCAAAGAGTACTCCCCTATGAAGCTACTGTTTGCATCAGGAGGTAGAATGGTCAAATCTCTCTCTCTCTCTCTCTCACACACACACACACACACACATCACTCACACATGGCAGCTTCTGGCTTCCATGTCAGTGAGGGAGTAAATATGCCCTAATGTTTAGTCTGAAGTTTAGGTGAACTATTTGAGGTGCTTCAAACACCTCGATAGTGTTTAGCACTCTGGATTGCTCCTTTAATGTCCAGACTAAAACCAAGTGTTACTGCCCTGCTGACATGAAAGCCCCCAGATACCACTGCCCCCTTCAGGAAATGCATCAGTCCCAAAAGAGAGTGAGACGGGATGCAGATTTGTATAAGGTATGCATATCTTAATGTATGCATATATATGAAACATAGAAATAATTCATGTAATTAAATACAATACATTTCATTGTAGTGCGGAACACTGTAGTGGATAACCCACACTCCTCCTCAATCTCCTATCCACATGCTATTGAGAGGTAACTTAAGAGGTCCTTGTTCTCTCTGCTTAGGGTTCTTTATCTTTAAAACGGACTAGGTCTGGACAAACAGAGGCCACTTTCAAAGAGAGGAGTATTCTCTGACATCTATCTAGTTCATCATTCTGTTCACAAACAAGCCTGAGAAGAGTGCAACAGTACCACAGCACTCATAGTTTCCTAACAACTGATATTCAGCAAAACACTAACTTTGATACTGGAGATAATACTGTATATAGCCACAGCTGAGAGCTCTATCCTCTATGAGGAGAACCATCCAGTCTGATGGAGGGAAAAAATGTTACATTTCCTGTCACACCATTAAGACATAGTAAACAACTATGTGGTTTTCCTGAGTACAGTACCTGAATGCCAATTATTTAACCCAGTTTCCTGAGTACACTCTGACTATTCTCTCATATCAGCACCTTCATTGTCCTACTTTATTATCACTGGAAGAATTTATTTCTGTAGCAGGAATGTCACCATGTGAAAAGTTCATACTGTACTTAACGGAGAAACCCCAGATAGATGCAGCTGGCTATGCTGCCTCATAGCTGATGGATAGAGTTGGAGTAATACTTTTTTTAAAAAAAATCTTTTTCCTCGTGTATGTACTTTTGTCCTGCATGCCACAGATGGTTGGCTGCATGGCTGTTACAGCAGAAGATGGTAGGGAAAATTTCATCAGAAGTAAGGCTGTGTTTGAAGTAGTAAAAAATGAGAGAATGCATCTGTTAGATGGGAGGTGGCCCTGTGTGAGCCTGTTTTCACCTGTGAAGTATGTAAGGTATGGCAGATATGTCCAGAAAGAAGACAAAGATCAATTCTTCAGACATAGTTCTGATTCTATGCCTAGATGTTTTGTCTTGCCTATGCACATTTTGTAGATCAAGCTGAACTCTTGTCTCATGCTACATTCGAACACTGAGTGGTTTTGTAACTGCTCCTGTGATTTCTGTGGGCTTTCCTAATTATGCAATGTTTCATAAGTCTCGGATTTTATTCACACCCTTCTGATTGCCATGCTGATATAAACCTAACCTTCAATTAATGACATGTTGGCAAGGGCCTCACCATTGTAATTAATTTAGCAGGGCTACCAGTGGAATGGGCTGCTTCCTTATTAAACATGCATGAAGTCTCTCACCAGGGAAAACCTGTTTTAGCTGGCAGACAGATAATGAGTCAGAATAGTCTATGATCTTTTCCATCTCTTCAGCAAGGGAGATATGGAATTCTTAAAGTACCTTTCCTTGTCCTAATGTATCCTTTTCCTGCCCTTGCCTTTTCCCTCATCCTTGAATGAGTACTAGCTGGTCAGATGTTGTTGGCCTACTGTTCCTAACATACCCCAACCAGTATGGCCAGTAAGACAGGATGATAGGACTTTTAGTCCAGCATCAGGCTACATATTCCTCACCACTATATTTAATGCACATCTAGCCTAGTAAGCAAGTCTCGGGCTATCTGTAGGTCTCGGGCTATCTGTAGATATATTACATGCTTTTAATAAGCACAGGCCTATGACAACTTTCATCAATAAAAGGATAATTGACTAAGGCTCAATCCATACATCTGCATGCAAATTAGTCTTTTAATTCCAGTGAAATCAAATGTGCCTTTGATGGGAAGCTCAGGTGACTGTTTCACTCCAAGTACAAATGCACTTCAGCACATTACTCCAAACCATCAAAAAAGGGACTGAATCATGGTTTGGCCAAAGTTGCAAAAATAAGTTGGCCAATACTTTTGAAATGTATACCTAAATCCA
Organism: Gambelia wislizenii; assembly: GCA_030847615.1. Classification (NCBI taxonomy): domain Eukaryota; kingdom Metazoa; phylum Chordata; class Lepidosauria; order Squamata; family Crotaphytidae; genus Gambelia; species Gambelia wislizenii. Next base: position 92,146,751 of record JAUMIR010000003.1, on the reverse strand, counting down.
TTTTTTTTGTTCCAGTGAGAGTATAGCCATTGAACCAATTGCTAAATGGTAAGTTAAATTATTTTGACCTGTTTTAAATTGTTGCAGTTGGTCCAGTAGATTTCATTGTATGCTGCCCTGAGATCTTTAGGTATAGTGTGGGACAGAAATATTATGATAAATAAATAAAATAATTTCCCTGATTCACTTGGTTTAGTCTACTTGCACCTAGCAAATAGACTTAAGTATCTTGAATAAGTAGCCTCAAATTCTAGCTCTTTTGGAATCAGACCACCACTATAACACTTGAATTACGTTCAAGTGAATTACATTCAAGTTTTCAGTGGCTCTGTTCCATGCTGAGACAAGGATACATGACAGAGATCTTTTCAGTATCAGCAGCCTAACTTTGGAACTCCCTCACAAGCAAGGTCAGGTTGGCTTCTTCTACAGATAATAAAACTATAAAGTTTCAGCAGACCTTAATGTTTTGTTTTGGCACTCAAGGATGAAAATCTCTCAAAGCATAAAATGGTGGAGAACAGTAAAATAACTGACAGTTAGTGACACCTGAAATCAGCTGCTCAAGGTATGTATCTGACTTTGTTGAATAGCATGACTAGAATTACATCCTCATACATATTTATAGATATATAACTTCTTGAGCTAGTTTGACCTAGTAGGCATGCAAAACAGAGAAACAGAAAAATAGAAATGTCTTGTGTACCACCTAAATCAGTCTTCAGATGCTACCAGTGGCTTGATAGAATGAGACAATATATCCCCATATACAGTACGTGCTTCTTGAAATGAGACCACTATTTTAATACATTTTGCAAATACTTGGAAAAGGAGCCCTCTAGTGGCAAAGCAATGCACTTCATTGCTGAAAAGGAGGATTTATTTTTAAAACTAAAACAAGAGACTTGTTTGTGACATTTTAAAAAAGTGGAATGTTCTTTTATGAACCAGAGCTTCCTTTCTCATATGTATGAAGTTGTCACTTAGGTGAGTTAGTATGTAGATATTCCTTGAAATGTTTAAAAAGTAAGGCTTTGGGGAGAATTAATCCCTGGTGCAGCCCATTTCATCACCCCCAAAAGTTTCTACTGAGTTGGGGGTGAATGGGGTTCAGTGCAGTAAAAAGAGGTGCAGCTGGAACACTTTAGTACAAGGAAAGTGACTTCCATTGTGCTGCCACCTGGGGTGGGAAGGGGTGGATCTTGACTTACATGCTTTGTGCAGGTGGCTGGATACACCCCAAATTTTATCAGTACAGCAAATTTTGATATGGGGATGGATCATTTTCTCCAATGTTAAGTTGAAGGCTTTCACAGCTGGCATCCATAGATTTTCCTTGTGGGTTTTTTTTTTCCCCGGGCTGTGAGGCCGTGTTCTGGAATAGCTTCTTTCTAAAGTTTTGCCTGCATCTGTGGCTGGCATCTTCAGAGAATGGTTGGGTAGGAGTGTATGTGGAATTTATATGCTGTGAACCCCTGTTGGGGAGTATATGTAAATTTGTGTAATTGAATGGTTAGTTTCTGGGTATAGAAATGTAAGGCTCGTTAGTGTCTGTTTGGCTAATGGTTGGTTGATGGGCCATTATCTGCTGGAACTCCCCCTGTCCCTGGGTGGAATTCCTTTGTAAGTGTTGACTGTATATTCTATTGTTCTTCAAAACTGGGAGCCAGATTTTGTTTACTTTTAAGGTTCCTTCTTTCCTGTTGAAGTTGCCCATGCAGCTGTGGACAAGTTTACATAGGGACCACTAAACGCTGTGTGCAAACATGACTCAAGGGACATGAGAGACACTGCAGACTGGGCCAGCCAGAAAAATCAGCAGTAGCAAAGCATGTTATAAACCAACCTGGACACAAAATACTATTTAAAAACACAGAAATTCTGGACCAGGCCAACAACTATCATGTCAGAATGCACAGAGAAGCTATTGAAATCCACAAACATCTGCATTTGAAAATAAATAAATATAAAATTCTTTCTATACATTTTCTTAAGGAATTTGTGGATTTTGGTACTTTCTTACAAAAACAAAAATAAACTGAAAAACATTCTTACCCAGCTACATTCTACATTCTATAGGTACAGCTACAGCCAGGATGCGGCGATCATATCGCACCAGCTTGCAATATTTCTGTTAAAGGTGGGTTACCTGCCAGAAGAAAAAGAGATGACAATCCTAATTCAGCATGACAAATATAGCTAAATAGATAGGGAAGCAAAGCCAAATTTTTCAAAGCCAAGCAAGCAAAGCCCTCTGCTGGGTGGGTAAATCTGTCAATTTTGTTACTTCTTCATTCAGTTCCTCTCCCATTCCCCTGGTTAATATGCTTAATTCCTTTTATGAAGGCATTCAGTATGTTAGTGTACTTTTTAAATGAGCCAGACTTCTTGCTCACCTCTAGACTATAGCGACTTCAATCACTGTAGTGCAAACTTGAGAGTCACCTCATGACACACACACACAAACACACACCGCAGTCGCTGGCAGCACTTTGAACACTATGTTGGAAAATCAATAATATTAAATTGTTAGAAACTAGGAAATTAAGTACAGCACCACTAATAATTGCAGTTGTTTAATTAGCTTGGTTAATGCTAGATAATTCATTATTTAATCTGTTACTTCTCATGGCGGACTAGGGGATTCACAGAGACGGGAGTTTTTCACCCTTGACCCTAGATGTATACTTTATTATTGGCATCTTCAAAAATACTCTTTTGATCATTTTAAACTTGCCTTTCCCCAACTTGGAATCCCTACCACCAGCACTATCACCACCACTGAACTTCAAATCCATAATATGACTGTACAAAAATATAATTGTTGCCTGGGGGCGGCGGAGCTTCAACACTTCTGGAAACTGTCAAGGATATCCTAAAGTATGAGATCTCATATCAAACCTGATCTGTATTTCTCTTCTTCTACTTTTTTTAAACTTCTCACATATATGTTTAAATTCCATTTTTATCAAAGCATTATAAAGAATGATGAACACAGAACTTTATCAGACCACCCCCCTAAACCCCGTTCTTTTGCCAGCATAACTTCTGCCGTTTTTATGCTGGCAAAAGAACTCCCCATGCCACACTTACCTTCTATCCTTGCTAAAATCTTCCCTGGCAATGAACAAGGAGTGAACGGAGCTCCATTCACTTTGTCTATTGAAATCCCACAGATTCTCGCGAGAATACATAGTGTGGGAAATTAAAAAACAAAACAAAAATAACACACATAAAGAAAGCACACAAACACACTTAAAAACTTAGAAGTAAACCAGGGAGGGTCATAAAAAGAGTGTCACCTACCTGGATGTCACGATTTCAGCCAGAAGTGTTCTGGCCAGACCAACCATTGATGCTGCATTCACATGAGTACAATGGGACATGGATTCAAACGCTGGCAATGCCGGCACAAAAGCACCACAGGAGATCTATTGATGGGTTCAGTTGTCAATAAAATAGGATGGGTTTTAAACTGGATATTATTGCGAAAGGGCAACATCATCTGGTATGCACGCCCTTTCATGATCATTAGGCGTCCTTATGATTTAAGTGTTCAAAAGGTATAGAAAGCAAATTTCCCTTTGATTTCCCAGATCTTGTGGAAGAAGTCTTTTATACATCCTTTTTTATTGTCACCTTCTGTCTGTCTGTATTGATTATTATAGCAGCTCTCCTTGTCCTTGCGCACAAGTTGTTGAATAGCTGCATTCAGGCTTCTTACTCTATTTCTGTCATCTTTTACTTTTGCTTCTTGTCTGTCATTAACCACTTGAAGAGTTTCATCCATCATCCGTTGAGGCTTCTCTTTCTTTTCGGCTACAGACAAGTATACATTATGTATGCTTGCATGTACATAATGAGATCTTGGAGATGGCAGCCAAGTCTAAACTCAAAATTCATTTATGTTCCATATACACCTTATACACATAGCCTAAAGGTAATTTTATACTCAATATTTTAATATTTTTTTTAGGAATGTGCATGAATTTCTGTGTGTGTGCATTTGTGTACGCTGAACCATTAGAAAGCAAAGGTATCACTATCTCAGCCACTCATGTGGACAATTTTGGATTTTGGAGGATTTTGGAATTCTGGATAAGGGATACTGAATCTGCATAATGATTTGAACTCTTAAAAACATCAAATGCCCTTAATTTCTCTGCAGACTTCAGAGAAACTGTCCACTTGAAATTCCTTCCAATACATTACTTTCAAAAGCCAAGATACCTAAATTTGCTTTTCTCAGATGAAACACTGAACACCAGTGTGGTGTCAGTATATGTATCAAATTTTGAAAATGAATTTTCACAAACAACTGTAGATGCACCAGAGGTGAGTCCTGCAGCTTACAAAGCATACGTGCGTGGAAAGGCTTTCTTGTACATATACAATGTTTAATCAAGTTTTTGAAGTGTTAAGGTTTAGCAGGATTCTACCATATCCTTTTCACTGGTTGCCTAAACTATTTGCAAATGCTCAGTTGATGTTTTTAGTTACTGCAATGCTAGAAATGTGGGGGCTAAAGGAAAATTTGTTTGTGAAGCAGAATTCTTATTTGGGAGGCAATGCTTTCATTTACTTCCCACCATGACTACACCCAAGTTCCACACTACTAGTTTCCAGTCCTCTCAGAACATTTGATCAACTGAATCATGGGACTTTGAGCCTTACCATACTCAAGGAAAAGCAGCAAAGCAGCAGTCTTTCCTGCTGCCTATTTGCATGATGTCGGAGTCCTTCTGGTGTCCTTTTGTTCTGGTCCCATGGGGACTGAGCTAAAACCGTGCCTTTTTGAAAACGGGGTTTTCAGCTTTGGAAAAAGGCATGGTTTCACCTCAGTCCCTTATGGGACCAGAATGAAAAAACACCATGCGGGAAGGCAGCAGGAAAGACAGGACGTTCCTGCTGCTTTACTGCTTTTCCTCAAAGTGTGGTAAGCAAAGGGGCCAAGAAAGAAGAAAAAGGATGATGGGATACCAACCTTTTAGGTTTAAAGGGCCTGACATTCTGTAAGGACCATGGCTGTTTGAGGGCTAAGTGAACAAGTCATTCTCCCACCCCATTCCATTTCATAATAGGACTTTTTTTCCCCTTCCTTTTCCTTCTTCTTAAATTATCCCTAATTTCAGTTCTTTTGTGGATTCCCAGCTATTTTGCTGAATTTTCAGAACCTTTTCTCAAGATTCAAGATAATAGTGATTCAGTAAGTAGAGCAGCCTGCCCAGTAACAGAACCATATGATGCATTTCCTCCAATCTCAGTCCTTCTTCTCCTTGGGCTTTCTGCCATCCTGAATCTGTTCAGAGGAAGTGCCACCAACTCAAACAATTCTAATGTTCTAAATTTATTTAATGTGTTGATGCATACGATAAATTTCTGCATTAACCAGCCAATCTAATGGTTAGAGCAACATTACTGGAAAACCCCAAGGGGTTAATATTTTAATGTGTTCATTAACTACTTATTTCCAAGCTCTAGCAGTAGGGCAACTGCTGTGGGGTCAAATCCAAAGTCTCATCATCCCCCTGGTATCCCAGCCTCTCCAACACATACATTGCAAATGAGTTGAGCCAGCTGCTTGTTTATAGTGCTACTTTAGGCAATATTAAATAAATCCTATGTATGTCACAAATATAACAGAAGAAGAGGAAATGTTAAAGGATGTCACTGCAGTAATATCTTGAATAAAACCTCACCTTGGTTGATTAGAGTACTTGTAATGGTAGCCTATAAATAAATTCAAGTCAAGCCTGTAGATCTACTGTGCTGAGGAACTAGACAAGAATTTACTTCCTGTAAACCAGGTTTATACAACCTGGCACCCAACAAGGCAAAACAGAATTCTTATAGAGCTTAGAAAATGCCTTTTTTTTTAAGTTCCAAGCCCCAAAAGTAATTAGTTACCATAGTAGTTACAAATTCAAAGTAACTTTGCTTTCTTGTTTCTTGAAAGTGACTAAAATAGACAATTTTGTTGATTAAAAAAACTGGCTTGTGGTATGAAACACAATCTCCTCCTGTCTACCTTGTTATTGTTTCTGCAGCCACAATAAAGCACCAGGTTTCTTTCAACCTCTGACACCTATGTATGGCAGGCTGTTGACACCCAGCATTGTTGAGCCTTAACTTTAATTAGAAAAATAGAGTGGGGGGAATGTTACTAAAAATATAGCAGGCTACAATAACATGGGTGAAAACTGTGTTTGCTTAGTGGATCACAAGTTGCACACATCTCCTATCAGTTCAAAGAAATGCAATGCTGTGAGGGTTAATTCTCAGTTAGGTACAGAGACCAGGAAATAAAATTCTGTTCTGAACATTTATTTTGGTTGTAAAAGACATTAATAGTAGTTTGTGCTGTTGGCAAAAGCAGAATTCAACAGCTAGCAATAGGGCGTAGGTAGTCAAAGCTCTGCCTTCATTCCTGAGTATGACCTTAAGAAGCACAGCATTATCTTTTCTTGGCTGCTGCATTTCATCATGGTAGGGCTTCTGGAATCTCTGACTCATATTGCTGTCATTACTGTGCCAGTTCCTTTGGGTAGCATTTTTCATCTGTGTCAGGATGCAGCTGGATCCTAATCCAAGTGAAAGGGGACCCATTCTATCCATGAGTTAATCTTGTTAAGGCTGGACTTTCCCAGAGGAATGCGTAGGACAGAAATCAAGCTAAGCACCTTTTCTCCACCAGGTTCCAATTCTACTAGCAGCAGTAATAACATCCTTTAAAAACCTCCTTTTAAAAAGAGCTCTCCAGTGGTATCAATAAAGAAAAAAATAATTTATTCTCCATTCTCAAAGTACAGTTGGCAAAAATGTTAACTTTTCATGTGTACTTCAGCAAGGTGTAAGTTTCTGCCAAACCTCAGGGTAGACCGTTTTAATACCACAAAATACTGATCTGGAAATAAAAGATAAATATTAATATTCCTCAGGACGAATAACAGTTTTACAAATGTAAAACAGACTTTATGAAAATGGAAAGCCTGTTTTCCCATGCACCCAAACGTTAGGCCTGTAGTTTAAACTGCATATAATCTATCTGTTTTACCAGACCTCTCTACTCATTTCCATATGTATGCATATGAATCTGTGAATTCATACATAATTTATATGAATGTGAATTCATTCATAACAAATGCATTATTAGGCCCATTTCTCCTAATATATGTATTCAGGTGTGCAGTTTCTCCTATGTATGGACTTTTGTGTGCAATTTTCTGTAATGTATTCATTCTGTCTGCAATTTTCTACAATATATACATTTTTGCTACTACTTGCTGCCTAGACCTCAGTGGGTTACATTAAAACATCTTTGCCGCTGTCAATGAGCATAAACTTTTTGTGGTTGAGCCTATATAAAATGGAGAAGTTACAAAAGAGGTACATTCATAAAACAATCTGGTTCGCATCAGTAGAATTTAAGTGCTTATAATCAGGTATTCAGATGTAATGTGCTAACATGCCCAGGAGTATTTTTATGCTCCTAATTTTGAGGGCCTTTGTGCAAAACTGACAGTGAGAATGGAAACTCCTTAAAAATACCTAAGCATCATAGTGCTTGTAATATATGGGTTAAATGTAATATGAGTCATGTCTAGAGTAAACCCACTAAAATCAAAGGGATTTAGTAGTGACCAACAAGTTCCATTTACTCCAATGGGTCTAGTCTAGGTAGGACTAATTTTACATTTGGCCCCAATATGTTTTTGTCCCATCTGGATTGTGTTAGTCCTGATGACCTCACATGCCTCTCCTCCCCCTCCCCCCATGTGGAGACAAGACCAGCCTAGTGTCAACACCTAGCATCTCTAAACAGCTTCCTGGGAGCAAGCCAGCACTGAGCCCTGATCTCCACAACTCCATGTTGAACAGTTGTGTGTACGTGCCTTCAATTCACCTGTACGCTTATGGCAAACCCATGAATTTCACAGGGTTTTTTCAGGCAAAGACTACTCAAAGGTGATTTTGTCAGTTCCTTCCACTAAAATATAGCCTACAGCACCTGGTGTTCATTGGTGGTTTCCTATTCAAGTACTAACCAGGGCTGATCCTGCTTAGCTTCCAAGATCAGACAGGATCTAGTTCCTTTAGGGTATTTAGGCTTGTTAGAAGATGCTATATTTCCCACCATGCCAAGAGCACCCAAGGTAGCATTGCTCTCAGGTATCCTGGGGATTTTAAAACAGAGGCTTAAAGTTGATCTCTCCTGCCAGTAGGCAAGCTTGTGACTTGGGAAGGCTAACTAAAATATGATGGCCACATCATAGCTGAAGCTAGCCCTGGAAATTGCTTTTCACCAATCTGGAAGGTACAGCAATACTTACTTATTTCCATTTTTTCCATATATAATAGTGATATATTGTGCTCCTATGTGGCCAGTTCTTTGCAAGGCTGGGTCCTTTTCCCACTGAAACTCAACTGATGCAATCTCTCCAGGAATAGCTACATCAACAAATCTTGTGTAAGTATACCTTGGGTAAATAAACCCACTGTAAAGGAAAAACAATATAAAAGACACACAGTTTCATGCAATCCCCATGAAAATAAAAATAATGTATCTAATTTCCTGCAGTCAGATAATTCAGTTTAAACCAATAATCTGTAAGAAAAATACTGTGGCAGAAATGTGATTTCAGTGGAGATAAGTGTCACACACACACACACACACACACACACATATGCACATCAGTTTCAGTTATAGGTTCTCATTGTCCCTCTGACTTTTCCATTTATGAACTGCCATTTCTCACAGACTCACTCCTACAAATTAATCGCCCATTTAGGGAATCATCTTCAACCATTAAGGAACACTGAATATCTGTTTCTTTTGTTAGATAGTGGCCTCTAATCCAAGATGATATTTATTGATTTAATGCATTGCTTCAGCTTCAAGTAAGCATATTTGGAGAGAGTATCCTAGGAAAAGGACTGTTGCGTTGCGTCTGAGCACAGTTTGGGAGTCCCCAAGAAACCCCATCAGCATAGACACTGGCCAGAGGATTCTCAGAGCTGTAATCCAAAAAAAGTAACTTTCTTAAGCTTTCCTTTTGGGTGGCACTGTTAAACTTCCAGACTGCCAGGCAGAGGATCAACCATGTTTGGTATCAGAGAGAATAATAAAGATTATCCCCAAAATGCAAAGACTTGTTTTTAATTCCAAGGCTAGAATTACATAGGCAATTAAACTTCAATTTTCAAAGAGATTACTGGATTAATTCTATTGAAGTAAAAAGAGCTATAGCATATGGAAGCAGTTTTAGATTTGATGCGAATTGCTTATAGGTTTATGATGCTAATCTCACAAGCTGAGAAAACTCTTTATCATAAACTCCATGCATTTGTGCAAACACATTTCATCTGATGCAATACCCGCCCAGTATAAAAAGTTGCTTTGGAGCCCAATACTGTATCTGTTACACAAATGTAAATCCATCTAAAAATAATAGGAGCTAGGCTGCAATCCTCTAAACTCTTTTGCGGTTTCCCCATTTGGAGTCAATGGGACATTTCTGAGTGGGTATACACACAATTGCACTGTAACACTTCTATAATACTACCCTAGATACCTGAGGTCCCCATTCTTCACTCCAAATCTCTTTACCATGCAGGGAAGACAGGAACATGACATGATATAGACTTTGAAGAGCTGTGCTATCATGGCTGTGTGATATTTAACATTTAATTTGTTTCTTAATTCGTGGCAGCAGTAATCGCTGACTCATAGAGTAATTTACATGATAAATGGTCATTATCTTTGTGCTTGTGTGCCTCTTCCCCTTTCTTTCTTATCAAAGGCTAACCATGTTGAAATAAACCATCAAATGGGCTCACAAGGAAGCTTCTGTTTCTGCATGCTACATCAAACTATTGATGCATCCTTTAAGAAATTCTATTTGTAGTGATTGATTCAGAAGATCTGTTTGCCATAATCATGTTTGGGTAGTCAGGGCACAAAGGGAAAAGCTTGATGTCAGAAACATGGTCTGATTGACCTTTTCATAGAGATCTACAGTATGTACTTGACATCTGCAAATTCCTCTTCTCTTCCAGGACAAACGAAAGGCCTTGCAGATCTTTTACAACTAAAATCTAGCGTGGTTGTCAGAAATTATAAGTGAAGTTGGGGGCAAGTCTCACCTAAGGAGAAGAACAAAAATGACATACACTCTGTATTCTGCAGTTGATCCGACTGGCAGTTGAATCTTCGTTTATTTCTGGCTGCCTCCACCACACCTTGAGAACAGCAGGCTAGCTCAGGGAGTGTAGCTTTGGGGAGTGCTTACTTAGGAGGTCAACAGACAACTCTTGTCCTCTAATAACTGACCACTAGTCACCACCCACAAAATCTTCTGCCTGAGGAAGCCACCATACTTCATCTTAGTAGGAAAATTACTGTTTTGGACTACGGCTTCCTAGATCCTTCATCCAGAATGACCACTTTCCAAGCGCTGAATGCTACATCTTGCAACGAATGCAAATAAATTCCTTCACACAAAGTTAGATAGAACAGATAGCTTCCCAAAAGCTTTAACTCTATTTGAAAAATATTGTAATGACAGCATAAACTAAACAAAAGGACAAGCTTCAGAACAATATCAAATAGTACAAGAGGCAAAAATCTGATAAATCCAAAGGGATGAGATTTGTTTGGGAGTCAGATTTTGGGATAACAATAATTGAAAAACAATGGGACTCAGTTTGGAAAATGCCACCCCATAGATCAATATCTGCCCAGATCAGAGAATATACATTAAAATTATTCATAAAAGGTATTACTATCCACTCAAACTCCATAAGATCAATGTCATGATTTGGGGAGGGGAGGGCGGAAGGGAATGATAGAGGGAGAAGGAAAAAAATAAATTACTATATCTGTATAGGAAGAAGGAATTATTGTATATATCAGGATTAAAATTGTTGTATAATTTAAAAAAAAATAAAAAGAAAAAAAACCATCTTGGAGTGGAAGGAGGATTGGACTGATATAACTTTAGTCCAAATGTAAAATATAAATTAGTTGGAAAAGCTATGAGAATTACCCTTTATGGGCCCTAAAGAAAGAGCTTATATTTTATGGCGATATTAAACCTACGTGGAAATTAGATATTCCTTTCTGAGCTCGTTAGCTCCAATCAAGGCTACAGTGATATTCCCTTTCACTGTTTGGGGTCCAAACAGGTTTACAGATACACGTTCCCTCCAACCTATGAAGGGGGAAAGAAACAGATTAGGTACATGCTGGATACAAAAAAGACATAGTCTGGAAGACATAAAGCATAATCTGAAAGATATAAAATTGAAAGACATAAAAATACTCTGAAAGACATATAAAACATAATCTGAAAGACATAAAAACTAATCTTTGCAGGCAAATATATTTATCCTTTTCTCATACAGCTTTCCAAGACAACAGTTGGATGAAAACCAGCATGTCCTATGATGCTGACCATGGTGCCTGTCCTGGAAACAATTTGCAGGGCCAGTTGGAGATTGTTTTCTTTGTTCAGTTGTGTGTTTGACTATTACATGCCAGGTCAATCAAATCAAATATGAGTTGAAAAAACCCTTCTCCCCTTTCCTATAAACTAAAATTGGTCCATTTGAAAGTAAAATGCCTGGTTTTTCACTTCACTGTCTGCGGCAGTTGTTCTTATATGAACGTTCTCTGGTGTGCTCATGGCATCATCATCATCATCAATTTATTGGTATGCCACTTCTCAAGCCATGCTCAAAGCAGCTCACAACATCAGAAAGAGAATACATAATACAATATAACATTTCAACATGATTCACTAAGAACTACAAGAGAACAGAAGAGTTCAACGGATACCGCAGAATGCTAAAATGACCAATAAATGGGTCCTAGAGCAAATCAAGCTTGAACTCTCCCTAGAAGCCAAGATGACTAAACTGAGACTGTTGTACTTTGGCCATATCATGAGAAGATATGACTCACTAGAAAAGACAATAATGCTTGGTAAGATAGAAGGCAGTAGGTAAAGAGGAAGACTGCATTGGATAGACTCAGGGATCATCTGTATGAGGAGATACAGTTGTCCCTCCATATCCGTGGATACAGATTTGGTATCCACAGATTTAAGTATTCACGGCTTGAAAATATTCTTTAAAAAATAATAATCCAAAAAGCAAACCTTGATTTTGCCATCTTATATAAGGGATACCATTTTGCTATGCCATTGCATATAATGGGACTTGAGTATTCATGGATTTTGGTATCCACGGGGGGTCCTGGAACCAAACCCCAGCGAATATGAAGGGACAACTGTATAATGCTCATTTCTGCACATTAACTCAGAATCGCAGCAGCGTTCACTTGTCTCCATGATTTTTTTTCAAGATTGCTGGTATGTGAAGTTATCCACGTTTGAAGTTCACATGGAGCATGTGCGCAAATAAAGATGGTGGCCATGAGTGAATTAACATTCTCCAAAAGTTGCTGCCATTGCAGGGTTTTGTATTTTTTTTTTTTGTCATTTAATCCATGATGCAGAAGTACGATCTCCCACTTAAAAATCTGTTTTTGTCACTTTACTGCTCCAAAATTGCACATGATCACTATTGTGAAAATCAATAATGGTGGTTCTGGCCATTTTGTTGCTGGCAAGGCTGCCCCCTGTGCATGTCCATCAAATCATGTTTCGACTTCTGGAATGCACTCCACTTCAAATTGGCTGTCCAAATGGGTGGGAATGCGCATTTCTCCATATTTTTTTTTAAAAAAAACTTTGTGAAAAAACACAAAGGCTTTTACCATACAGTACATGGAGTGTTTGCCCCCCACCTTCCCAATATGGCCAATCACTACAGAATCTCATTAGGACAAAAGATATTCTCCATGCATTCCATGAGACGTTTTTTCACCATCCAGACAACATCTCAATCTAGGAAGCCATGACCCCGCGCCTTCAAGACCTGAGCAGGGCTGTTGATGACAGGGTGACTTGAAGCTCTCTCAGTCATAGGGGTGCCATAGATCGAAGTCAAAACCCTGCACTCAGTTCAATGGAAATGAGTCAGGCAGAAGGTAAGAATTTGATTTTCCATGACTCACAGATAGATGGAGTGCTTGCTAAGTGACTAGAAAGTGGCCTGCATCCTAGTCAAATCTCAAAAAAAAAAAAAAAAAAAAAAGATTTCTTAGTCCATGTGATCAGCTGTTATACAAATAGCTAGCTTTGTGTAGAAGAGAGTAAAATAAAAGCGCTTTCTACCAGGAATTCATTATGTGTGCATCATCATCCATCATATGTCACCATGGTGTGTTCTTGGAGAACAACATACCAGCCTTCCATGCAGAACTGAATCACAGTTCAGTGCTAAGATAGGATGTTGGGTTGTTTGACTGTTGGACTAGGATTCTGGGAGACCAGGGTTCAAATCCCAGTTTAGCCATGAATAACCACAGGGTGACACTGGGTAAGTCACATCCTCTCAGCCTCAGAGAAAGGCAATACCAAAACTCCTCTAAATAAATCTTACCAAGAAAATTCACCGTAAGACAGAACCAACTTGAAGATACATATAAAAATTAAGAATTTAAAAAGATTTACATTTTAAAATGTTAACACTTACAAGCAAATGGCGGGACAGCTTCTGTGATCAGATAAAACACTTGGTGTACCTCCTTAGTTTTATCTGCAAATTGATCAGCATAGTGACCCATCATAGGACAGCCTTGCCTGGGACATGGAAAGCATTTCCCCTAAACAAAACCAGTGTTATTTATCAGTTCTTAGTTTTCATTTATGTGATTGTCTCAGGAGCTGAAATAGTCTCATATTGGATTTACTCTCTGTATAGCCAGGATTATGCTTTAAGCTTTACACCTTTCTCCTCTACTGCAAATATCATCACCCCCACAGTTAAGTAACATGGATCTATTTACTTAGTGAGCTTGCAAAACCTGTCTGGATGTGATACTTACCGATATAAAGGAGTCAAATGTTTTGCACTGGTATCCAAGAAATCCGTCAGGTATAAAAATACTGTCAGGATAATACTGTAAGCTTCGCTTATGTGAGCATCCAGCTGACTTAGAAGATGCAATTTCTGGAACAAATGTCCAATAAGTACTTTAGTTTTGGTAGCAAACTAATTAAATCAATTGTTGGACTCCAATTGGTAGTAGAGCTGAATCCAGCAGAACCAGAATGAACATAATCTCCTTTTCCCACTGCAGCTCTCTGTGGATGCCAAACCCCCACTATGGACAGTGTGGAAACCTTCCAGAGAAGCTTTCCTGGTGACTGGGGGTCTGGGGGAAAAGGGAGGGGAGAGGAGAGGAAGGAAGTTCTGTATGCTGACACTGCAATGCCACCATGTCAATGGATTTAAATGTAAATGTTTTAGTTTATTTAATCAACTGCTTGAATGTGGTGTTGGCAGTGTGGTGATAATGATGAAAACTATGCTGCCTTAGTTGAAAAAGAGCCTTCCAGGGTAACTTATCAAGATCAATAGGATAGTCCCTACCCTCTGGTGTACACATTTTAAAAGAAAATAACTGGGAGGAAGGAGGGGATCAAACCCCGGCTAGTTCTTAAGAGACCTTGGATGTAGCACATTACTAGTGGCAGCTTGTTACTTCCATGTCAGGAGTGCAGTCAAGTTACTCTGGGTTTTAATCTGAACTTTAAAGGAGCTATCTAAGATACTAAACCTATTTGCAAGGCCACAGTTCAGCACCTCGTACAGTTCCTTTAAAGTCTCCCAGAGTGGGTTCACTGCCTCTCTTAACACAGAAGCCACTGGAATGACCTGCTGGAAAAGATTTGACAGCTGAATACAGTGTCTAAATTTAAAACAGCATTAAAAACCAGTCTCTTCCAGCATGCATATCCAGATGTTTTTTAAGTTATGAGTTTTTAAATTATGAATTGATTGTCTTTAATATGCTTTTTAGACTGATGTTAACACTCTTTTAACTGACTGTGTATTTTTAATTGGTGTTCTTGTTTTAACTGTATTATGTGTCTATTTGTTGCTGTAATTTAATCTGTTGTTCCCCGCCTTGATCCTTAGGGAGAGGCGGGTAAGAAATAAACATAGTCTGTGCATGAGTGTAGAGACATCTAAGAAAATGGTTCATTCCCTCCAGCTGCTTCTCCCCCAAATGTGTTCTTATATTATCACCCCAGTTCCCCCTTTTATCATTGAGACTATTGTCCCCTGTTTTGTATCCCCTTGCTCTCTGGAATGCGGTCTCTCTTCCATGCATAATTCAGTTTAAAGCCTTCCTGATCATGTTTTTGAGATTCTTAGCAAATATGGTCTTACTAATTCCTCGTAATAAGTACCCAGTTTGTGGGGGCAATTAGCTAACACACATTGAAAACTGCTGAATGCAGTGTAAATGTGTAAATTGCTATTGCTTAAAACAATTTGTAAGCCGCTCTGATAGCCTTGTGGCTGAAGAGCAGGGTATAAATAACTAATAAATAAAAAAATAAAAAAATCACTACTACTACTACTACTACTACTACTACTATAGTCATCAGCTACAGCTCCCTTTGGGTTTCAGAGGGACCCAGTGGAAGTTCTAACTTCAAGAAAAAGTAGTAAAACACTAATGTTAACATGTTTTCTCCCACCCACCCCATATTTATTTAAGATTTGTTAAATAAAAACATTCATCTTCCATGCATATAGGTAGCATGAATCATGTACAGACCAAAGTAATTGTTATACATTTCTTTAACATCACTTTTCCTCATTATCATTCTTTTAGCATATTTACTTTGATTGTTTCCAAATTTGCTTTTTCTTCCAGATTTTACTACAATACTGCCATACACATTCCATATTCATATCAATCTTCGCAAGTAATTCCCATAACTGACCTCCCTCCACCCAGTTACCAGGTCGCAATGTACTTTTTGAAATCCCCTTTATTTTTTTACTTTCTCTAGTTATGCTGCATTATGCTTATTATTCCTCCAAATTTATCACCATATTCTCTCCATATTTTTTTTCATAAAATCAATTACTTTGTTCCAATCTTTGTGAAAGTTTTTAAAATAATTTTCTTTTAGCAATCTTGAGAGTATTTTCAAAAACTGTAACACAACTAGCTTACAAGCCAAGTAACAGCAGTGGAAACAATGTTCGCATGGTCAAAAATAATGTATAAGGGAAGATGTTCATTTTTTAAATAGTAATGTTCTAAGCTCTGTGGCTTAGTTAGAAAGTTCTTATAGGTGTTCTTTCCACCTGGGAAGAACACAAGTTCTCTGTAGCTGTTTCTTCTTTGGCCAGTAGATGCTGCCATGGTGACCTTTTTTAGCCTCCAGAGGCCCTTGGTACTATACTAGAAGTAAGATTTGCATATTACCCAAATGTTAAAATATTAGGTGATGTTCTGAAGGGAAGACATTAAATTAAAGTGGTAAAAGGTTTTCAGTCTGAGAAACATCATTAATTATAGATACCATGAGTGACCTAATGACTCTGTTTTCCTATATTATTTATTTTCAGCTTATGTTTTCATGCATTTCCTTAATTTATCTTGAAAGATGGAGATTTTTTAAAGTTTTGAAATGCAGGGAAGTGGATTTTTTTTACATATATACATATATATATATATATATATATATATAATATACATACATACATATTTATATACATATATGTAAATAGCGAAGAGTCCAGGACTACTTTAAAGACCAACAAATGTTATTTGTCATAAGTTTTTGTGGACAGTAGCCTTTTTCATCAGATACATCTGATAATCTTTAAGATGATCTTTAAGCACCTTTAGGACTACACCAGGGGTGGGCAAAGTGAGGTCCACAGGCTGCAGGCTGCTCCCAGGAGCTCTTTCACACCACTATAATCTCCAAAGCTCTCAGTTCTCCTCCAAAACAACTTTTCTGGCCATAAAATGGCTCAAGATGTCATCTGAAGTGGCAATGTGCACAGAACACACCCCTCCCCATTCTGACCCCAAAAGGTTGTTTTAAATGAAGAAAATTGGTGGAAAACAGACTGAAAACTCCTTTAAGGATAAGCCAGATGTGATTTTCAGTCATTTCTGGGTTGCATTTTTAGATTATTTTCAGTTGAAAACATTCAAATGCAGAAGCAAAAATATAGTGGGTTGGATTCAGTACATGAATAAGAGTGATTCTCCAAAGATCCTTTCACACTACACAGTTCTAGCACTATCATTCCACTTTAACTGTCAAGTGATTTAGAGTTTAGAAAAGGTAGTTAGAATTCTCAGCCAGAGAGCTTTAGTGCTTTAGCAAACTACCGTACAAACCCCAGGATTCCAGATGCAGCCAAGGCAGTTCAAGCACTATAACTGTATATTGTGAAAGGGCCCCATATAAGCAAGGATGCTGGAAAATAAAGAAGCATAAGCCTCTACAGATATATCACTTTCTTTGAGGAAAGATGATGGAGGCCTTGGTGCTCCCATCTCCAACCTAGTAAGTGATACCTGAAACAAGCATTTCTATTCCAAATGTATAAGTTCTTGTTATAATTGAGTCAATATGCTGCAAATGTTAAAGATATAAATTACTATTTTTACCTCTCATAACTCCATCAATATTCCACTGCTTAGGCATGAGGCGTTCTTTTTGGCATCCAGGCATTATTTCACCCCCATTTGGATAAAAATCAAGATGGCCACATGGTTCAATTATTCCACTGGCTGCAATACAGATGAATTAATGGTAAATATTCAGATCTTTACTGTCATGGTCAGGATTGCTATCTTAGAACACTCACCAAGTTCAAAGAACAGGCGACCTATATTGGTGTGAATAACATCAACAAATTTGGCATCTGATGGATCTAATCTGACTTCAGGAGGTGTGTGATGGAATAAAGGCCCAGCCGGATCCAACCCTAAATAAAACCAAGACAGTTGTTCTGAACATTTGCATTTTGTAATGATATATTCACCACACCAACCTTATTCATGGAGGCACAAGACAAATACAGGAAGAAGGATAGAATGGGCATTCTTTGGAAGTCTTTAGTCTCACAAGTGAAGGGTTTGTTTGTTTGTCTGTCTAGTTGTAGGTTGATTGTTTCAGCATCCATACACTCAACATAGACCTCTGGGAAACTGACAACATTTTTAAAAACCACACCAACACCTAATCCTACCACTGTGCAAACTAGCTAAATAAACAAAGCCAGCAACAAGGAAATGATATCTACAGTGGGAACGTAACCACTGATGTTCTTAAAATGTCTCAAAACAATGACTCAAAATGACTGTTAGAAGCTCTTCAAATGCCCAAGAAAATAAAAAGGCATTCACCTGGTATCAGAAGGACCACAGCATAGCCACCAGGTTAGCCTTTGACAGTTTACACATATAAATATTGGTGACATGGGCTTTCATTAGGAGTAGAAAACCTTTCCCTCCAAAAATTCAGTAAGCCGTTTCAGTTCAATGCACAGCTTGGAAAAATTATTTCTGAACTGCAGGTCCCAAAATCTACCAGTCAGCATGGTCATGCTGGCTGAGTGATTCTGGAAGTTATAACCTGAAATGTAATTTTCCCAAACTCTTGTTCAATGGCTGGAAATGGTAAGAACATCCTGGGTTTGGAATTCTGGAACTAGAACAAGAGCCTTAGTTCTAGCCCTTGTTAACCTGTATGTGCCTTGAGAGTCTTTTCTTAGCAGTTTGCTATAACTACCATTGGCCCTCCGTACCACGGATACTGCATCAATGGATTCAACCATCCATGGCTTGAAAATATTTTCAACTCCACCCCCTCAAAAAACTGTCCCAAAAGCAAAGCTTACTTTTGCCATTTTACACAAGAGGCACCATTTTACTACACCATTGTATATAATGGGACTTGAGCATCCACAAATTTTGGTATCCACAGGGGTCCTGGACCAAACCTCAGTGTATACCAAGGGTCCACTGTATTAAAAGATAAGCTTGGGTCACAGGAGTTTCTTCTCCAACAATGGATTTTTATTTTATTTTATTGCTTTTAAACAGTTATCTTTGCAAGTCTATTGCTCACAACTCTTAAAGGTTGTCACATGGACAACAATACCTGTTATTCTGCTTAGGCCTGGTTTTCTTCTCCCAGCTTCCCCTCCAGCATGGGCTCCAAGACTATGTCCAATAACATGAACATTAGAAGGAGAATATCCACAATTTCTCTACATAAAGTGGGGGGGAAAGGATAGAAATATATAGTATATTAGATTCTTAGCAGGGAAAAAAATCATAGTCAGGAAACAGTGTAAGCTCCAACCAAAATGTTCTGCTGTCTGGGCAAGGTACAAGATGGAACCTGCTCCTGAATTAGTTGGGAGGTTGGTACAGAAGCTGACTGGACTAGCAGTTGGACACAACTTCAGCACTGTTAACAGGATGGTGTCTTCCACAACACCTAAACTGGCAAACTTATTTAGGGGACTTTGTACAAGCTGTGTGAGATAAACCTATTCAAGAAAAAGGAAAAGCCAGAAGACAATGAACAATTCAGAGCCCCTCAGCACCTGGTCCTAGAAGATGCCTTCTCAGTCTAATGATAAGGCCAGCCCTAGATAAGAGTAATGGTAGCAGGAGTCACTTTAGTTGTTTCAACCTATATATTCTATATATTCTTACTTGAACATATATATTCTATATATTCTTACTCAGTGAAATTGTTAAGATGAAAAGGACTAGGCTGTGAGGAATTTATTGTTTTTTTAAAAAGTAGATTTTCATCCCACTCTAGGAAGTACTCTGGCTAAATTTCGGAATCATAAGATTATGAGAGAAAGAAAATTACAAACCTTTAGGAATTGCAATGTTAGGCCCAACTTGCTATGACCCATAAAAATAACCATGGAATCTTTATCTCTGAATTCCACACATGTGATAGATACCTTTTGTATCCTATGACCTTAAGGATCCAAGTACTCCTGTCCTAGGCACAAGTTCTTAACATACCATCTTTTCTCAATGATTCCACATCTGTTTTGAAAAACTGGAGGACTGATGAGTGCCTTTGAGATTCTTTTAAGTCTAATTTAAGTTCCATGTTTTTCTGGCTCTCAGATTTGTATTTGTACTCTTGAGGTATGGTGTATATATACAAGGATTAGGTAAATTAATCTCAGTGTCCTTAACTATTAAAGTGCTTGTCCACCCCTCCTGGTGTCAGTTAGTTGTCACACCCTATGTCTCCTCCCATCTTGCACAAGAAATGACTGCAAAGAGCAATGAACCTGGGAGCTGTATTTGAGAGACAGAGAAAGTGACACAGAAAGGAATACTCTGCCGAGGTCCTAGAGTTTCCGGGACAAACATCCACTCTCTGAGCCCGAGAAGTGGTCCTGAGTCAGCAGCACACAATCCAGAAAACTGCTTGCCCTCTTCTACCACTTCTTTCACTAGTTCCACAAATCTCATGAGGATGTAGACTATACGGACACTCTGAATACAGAGAAATAAGCCTGATTTAACTATAATTTCCAAGTTAGCTTCAAAAAATTTTTGCTCACAGTAATGGATTGTAGACTAGGCCATGCATCGTCCCCTGCTTAAATCCTCAGGTTCCCATAAAATGCATGTATTCCACTCTCCCCACAGTTGTACCTTACACCTTTAATACTATCTGGTCCTATAGGTTTTACTTATGGTGTCAAATATGTTTCAGTCACACTATTAACATTCCTTAAGCATCTTTAAGTTAGAATTCTTAAGAGGAAACTAATTTAAAATATCCAGCCATCTACATTTAAGTGATTTGGTGTGGTGGGGGAGAACATGTTTACCTCAAGATATTCCAGTAAATAAGCGAGCTCAGCTCCAACAATACGGACATTTTGCACTGCCTGTGTATACAAGTTAGCAGCACCAGCTTTCCAGTTTACAACAATGCAGTTTATATCTTCCTTTTGAAGGAGAAGCTGGAGGATCAATGAAATAACAAATGAAATAAACAATAAAAACTACTGACATTATTGCTGTTTCCCACTATAATCACTCCATGGCAATGCATTTCCTACATGTTTTACTGTCATAATCTGTTACTTCTCAAGTGCATAATGGCCCAGCCTTCAGACTTACGATCCATGATATTGGAAAGAGAGAGGGAAATGAGGGAAACAGTGGCATGTGGAGGACAAATAGACAAAAGGCAGATTTAAAGAAAAGAGAGAACAGTATGGCTACCTGTATCATGTGAAATAAAATATGCAGAATGATATTTTGGTATCCACAGGGCACTAAAAAAAAAACTAAAACAAGGGTAAACATGCTGATTCATGCAAACAAAGCATAAGAGTGTACAAGTTTTCAAGCATTCTGGAGAACTCAAAAGCTTACACTCCTAAGGAATGTTCTGTTAGTCCTAATAAAGATTCTGGATTGTGTTGTGTCACTCAGCGTGTTCTTAACCTGGGGTCCACGGATGCAGCTTCAAGGGGGCATGAACGGGGTATATCCCTTCCATTTTCTTACTGTTAATCTGAAAATTTTGTTTCAGTCCATTTGTCTGGTGACAAACCAGGGGCATCACTAGGGGGGTACAGGGCATGAGGACTCCACCAGGTGACATCTTTAGAGGGGTGTCACTGGCATGCCTACCCCCCTCCACACTTGCTTTTCTGAGCTGCTTACCTTGGTGTCACCCCCTCTAGGCAGGCGTGAACCTCCACAGTGGTTCATGCTTGCCTGGAGAGGGTGATCCCCAAGTAAGCAGCACAGCGAGTAAGCACAGGGGAGGGGGTGCTGCGATGGTGGCGGTTCCTTTCTCTTCCTGCCACTGTCACAGCATGCCTCCCCACTGTGCTTACTCACTGTGTGCCACTCACTAAGGGGTCACTCCTTCTAGGCAGAGGTTCATGCCTGCCTAGAGGGGATGATCCCCAAGTACACAGCACAGCAAAGAAGCACAGCAGGGGCACTGAGACAGCAGCAGTTCCTTTCTCTTCCTGGCCTAGGGGAGAGAAACGAACCACCACCATGTCAGGCCTCCTGGCCCAGGGGAGAGGAACACAATTCCTAAACAGTACTATAATGGGTACAAGGAAGGAATTTCCTCTGTGGGCTAGCAACCACTTCAAGCTCTGATTCTGCAGAAATCCGTTTATTCTATTCCAATCATATGCAGTGGTGTTCTAAAGCCCATTTCTCTCCCACAGAGGGCAAGATGAGAACTTCATAGATGAAACAACCTTCAAGCAACAAGGGCACAGGGTTACTGAAATTATGAAGTATCCCTGAGAATGGCCTTGAATTCCTTCTTATTTAGCTCCAGTGTAACATGCTGATGTAACAACTGCATAATTCTTCCTTTTAACATGACCATGTTTCAGGAATGCATCATGTATATTACATGTTGTAATGAAAATAAAACCAAAGTTCAACACAATTAGCACATTGTAATATACATTAACTTAAAAGCTAGCATCTTATTAGTGACATACTCTGGTGTAATCCCGGTGTATGTCTTTTTTGGGTCATTTTGAAGGAAGACTTCACTACATCTCTCATACAAAGATTCTTACCACCCAAGACTCACTTTCCTGCTGTGAAGACCTCCACTTACACACCCATGTAATGGCCAGGAGAGCATAAAGATCCACCCTGGATCTGCCCTCTCCCCTCCTGAAGTCTGTCTCCAACGCAGCCATGTAGTGGCTTAAGATAGCCAAGAAGCATCTGGCTATGAATCTGGTAGTTGGACACACAATGATGACATGATCCTCAGGGATCTCTGGAAGATGACTAGGAGGTCCTGGAGGATGCCTTCATTGTTATGCATCTGGCTAGGTGGAACTTTATGGTCCATCTCCCCATGTAGATGGAACTTTATGGTCCATCTTCCCATGCAGGGTATCAGGCTACATTTCATGCTCTCAGATTGCAAGAGGGAAAGTGAGGAAAGCACTTCTAATCATGCATATATTGACAATAAAATATATGTATATTTACCCTGCATATATCTACTATCTGATCATAGTCGTCACCAACAAAATAGCCATGTATAATGAAGCGTGTTGTCCGGTTTGTTCTGAAATTTGAAACTCTAATTGTTGATGGATTTACTGCAGATATTACCTAGATTAAGGGAGAAAAGGCATGTGTTAATAATATTTATTGGTGTTTTGACTTCTTTGGAGATAAGGTGAAAATGTATGGGACATGGATTGACTCCTACCTAAGTGTGTTCAGGGTCTTCTCTAGTCCAAAGAAGAAAAATGATATTAATTTGTGAAGCCTCTAAAAGTCATTGGGCACAAAGTGGCCATGGGGTATTTGAAAATTCTCTGTTCATGGAAACCTCAACATGAAGCAAGTTACAGGCTAGTTGTTATGAACAGCCTTTTCCTGCAGCACCTTATTTATGTATGTGGGTATATTAATTAAGAAAATATGAAGATAACACTCTCTGTTTTGATTTATGCACATGACTATCCCTACCATATGTTTGTTTCAGAAGCAGTGTGTGCTAGTGCCTATTTTTTAAAAAAATAAATTTATGCATTTCTAGTACATCTTAAATTTGATGGAGAACCCTTGTCTTATAAATTAGTTAAGTTTCTTATAGTTCTTTTGGCTCAGCATTGTGTAGTTGTGTTTGGGATGGTGGAGGCAGGATTGATGGTGGAGGCATGAATGCACTACCCTCAGCTTCCATCCACCAGCTATGTTTGTCACATAAACAGTACCTCTCCTGCCAGTGGCAGCTCATGGAGTCCATGTCAGGAGTGCAGTGAATCCAGTGTTGAGGTTCATTGCAGATTTTAAAGGCACTATCCAAGGTGCTAAAAACAGGTAGGGTACCTTGGATAGCTCCATAAAGTCTGGAATAAAACCTAGAATGGATTCACTGCACTCCAACCACAGAAGACACCAGCTGCCATTGTCTGCTGCCATCATGTTTATCCCCCTCCTTAATCTGACTTTTACCTAAAACCTTTGTTGCAGTTAACTGCTGTGAAGTTGACTTTGACTTACAGTGATCTCATGAATGAGAGAACTCCAAGTCTCTCTATCCTCAATAGCCCTGCTCAGGTCTTGCAGACTCAGGGCCGTGGCTTCCTTGATTGAGTCTATCCATCTAGAATGCAATCTTCCTCAAAGAAAATAGTGTGTTAGGTAAAAAGCAATATTTGAGCAGAACTTGGAAATGTTAGCATTCATGCTAGCCTGTGAACATTCAATCTAGGGAAAAATAGTATTACTAAAGTGAATTCCTTCATAACATGCTAGCAACATATTAATCTTTTTTAAAAATGATTAAAAGGACCAAAATTGCCAAAGTGCCACCAAAATTCGCCAACTTACTCCCCAAATGTAATGAAATCAAGAGGATTAAAATAACTTTTGAAATCATTGTCAAAACATAATAATGGACTAAATCCAATTGCCAATGCTACATAGAGTAGACTAATCAGTCAGTGGAACATAGATAAGCATTGACTACCCAAATTCTCATTGACTGATTGGACCTTTTCTAGTTGTGATTAGCAGTCAGGCCAATGGCATTGGCTTTGGGGCAAAGCTTGGAGAAGTTACTTTGTGACTATCTATCCTAGAATCCCTGTGAGTTCTCCAAAAGAACACCTTTGTTAAAGGATGACTACTTTATTTCTAACAAATTCTTTCCAAGGTTTCTAACTGAACAAGAATTTGGCTTACTCAATCTTGAGACAGATTAAACTGGCAGAATAATATCAGACTGAAAAATTAGATTGCAATCCTAATGATGATTGCATCTAAACAATTTAATGAGACTTATGCCAAAGTAAGTGCATACAAGGTTGCAGATTCAGTGTAGTTTTCTCTTAATCACTTAAGCTTTTAATATGTAATGTTTAAGCAACACAACCAGAAAGAAAATAGTATTTGAATGGATGAACAGGTCTACAAGTGCAGTGGAGAAGTTAGATTAGACTATGTGGCCCTCCAGATGTTGTTGGGATTTCAAAGCCCAGTAGTTCTAGCTAGCACAAACAAAGTTAAGGAATGGTGGGAGCTGCAGTCCAAGATTATCTGGAGGAGTACATGATTCTCATTCCTGACCTATACAGAGGATGGATGCTAATCTTCAGACTGAAATGCAGTGAAGTTGTTCCACTGATGGAAAGGCTGTCATGACTGGAACTAGAAGTGCAGGGGGGGAGACAGGGACAATGATTCCTTCCCTTCTGAAGTCTCCCCTGCACTCAAAACTCGTTCTGAAGTTGTGAAATCATGCAGAACAGATTTTCATGCTGTTGAGAAGATTGCAATGAGAGGAAAAAGGAAGAAAGTACCACTGCTCTAGTAGATGCCCACTAGCATGATACTGGATGTAGATCTATGTTGAGACTTATTTAGGCAGTATGTAATGGAGACAAATGAATTCACTAAGAGAGGGAGCTTGCTAGCTCCAAACCCATGTGTGTGCATGTGACTTTCAAAAGGAAAGACCCTCTACCATGTGTGGATTATTTCTGCACTATTCAGAACACTACTTTTCGAGCATTCTGGATCATGTGGAGAGCCTCCATGGTTCTCCTATTTCGAAAATTGCCTACCCTTTCTGGGGGAGAATGGAAAAACAAATGAAAAGATAAAAAAAGAATCCTTTAAAGTGAGGGCATTTGCTGATGATTTGGTGTTAGTATTGGAAAATCCTTTGGAGTGTGCATAAATATTGATGAGAAAATTAAAAGAATTTGGTGATTAACAAACAAAAGACAATGATGTTAATTACAAATATGAAAAAGGAAGCTCGAATGGAATAAGAGGAAAAGACTGGTTTTAAAGTTGAAAGGAAAGTTACATATTTGGGTCTTACTACAACAAATATGAATTGTATGTTTTTTCAGAACAGCTATGTTAAGACATAGAATGAAATTAAGAAAGACATGAGAAGATGGGAGAAATAAAAGTTGTCATTGCTGGGGAGGATCTCAGTGATAAAAATGAATGTGTTGCCCAGACTGTTGTTTCTATTTCAGACAATACCCATTTTGACAAATAATTTACCATTTAAGCAATGGCAAAATGGCTCTTATCTAAGTTCTTGTGGCAAGAGAAAAAAAAACAAGAGAAAATATAAAGTATTGCAATATGAAGAACAAAGAGGACAGTTAGATTTGGAAGGTCATGATTTGAAGTTTGGATGACACAGATATTTATGGTACAATAAAGCTAAAGTGAATGTAGATTTTAATAGTCATTGTGTGAGATGTGCCTTACTAAGAATATGAAATAGATATAAACCTAGGTTATGCCAGAGGACACCTTTATAGGTCTCAGCCCAAGAAGCTCATTTTAGAAGAGAAATAGCAGACAAAGAAAAATGGTTAACTTATCTTTTGGAATTTTGTCAAGGTGAATATAAAATTAAACTGAAGGAACAAGTACTCAAAGACGGCTATACTTTTCAGTGGTTTTCTTACTTACAGTTATTTGAAAGATTTAAGAAGGATAAAAAGCCATGGTTTTGAACAGAGTAAATCAAATTTTGAATTGCAACTATGTACAGATTATGAACATTTGATTGGCAAAATGTATAAGTTGGTTAAAATGGAAATGAAAAAAGAACATGTGAAAGAATGCATGATAAAATGGGCACAGAATTGTGGGCATAATATCTAGTTGGACCAATGGGAAATTATGCGGTCAAAATGCTTATCATTTACATTGTGTTATGACCTTAATGAATTTTTTATAAAATGATATATTGTTTGTACATGACACCAGGGAAATTGTCTAAAAGGTACATGCAGATTTCATGTGTTTGCTGGAAGTGTGAACAACAAGAAGGGACATTTTATCATATGTGATTAACTTGTGAATAGGCCAAAAAGTTCTGGGTACAGATACTTATGTTGCTGCAAGTGATTTTAAAAGTTGATATTCAATTAAAACCAGAACTTCTTCTGCTGGCTTTCAAGGATGAACACTTAGAAAAGAACTATAGTAGATTATTACAATACATGACCACTTCAGCAAGACTAATATATGCACAAAGATGGAATAATTCAACACTACCTATAAAGGAAGACTGGTTACTAAAACTGAATGAAGCAGCAGAAATAGATAAGCTATCTGTGTTGATTAGAGATAAATCATTGGAGATATTTGTGAAAGACTGGAAACTCCAGATTGACTTTGTGGGAGGGTGGGGGATGGTGTGGGGGATGATTTGGCAGTTGCAGGTTTTGAGAGTTAGAAGGATTGACTATTTGGAAGAAGTATATGATATAGAGGGTATAATGGGGGGGTGTAACAACTGTATGATTATAACCTCTGAAAAGGAAGTTGGAAGTCACTTAGTTTTCTTAGTATATCTTTACATAATCTATTTGTTTTATTTTTTCTTGTTCTGTTTCTTATTTTTTTTTCTTGCTTAAATATTTGTAGTTTTATTGTACTTTGAAAATGTTACTTAAGAAAACCAATGGAAAGAAAGAAAGAACGACCATTGCAAAGGGGCATGGTTACCCCACTCCCCCTCTTTGGGCTTTTATTCCATTAGTTACGGAATGTCTAAGCAGGGTTTTATTAAAACTGTATTCATATTTTTTATTTTATTTATTTATTGGATTTATACCCTTCCTTTCTCCTGGGTTGGAACTGTTAGAACATATTCTTACCTGGAAATATGCAGGACTTTCTCTAGTATATAAGTGAAAAACAGTGTTTACAACATCTGGAGGTTCTGGAAAGTCCAGCACTGGCCGTTGTAGAGTTCCACCCCAAGGAGGACCATTTTCAAAGCACCCAAGTCTGCTGAAACAAATTTCTGAACCTGTGGCATGGGAGATGAATAGTTAGTACTTTGAATGTAAGAGCACCAAGGTGATAACTGAAGTGCCTACCACTTCTAAGAAATATGTTGGGAGCCCCCAGCCCTTTTAAAACAAGTGCCTTCACTGCAGCTCCACAACTGCCCTTCCTTACTCTATTCATTTCTCAATTGCTTATAAAACTCTGCATTCATTGGGATCTCAAAAAAACAACAATGTTCCATTATGGAGTTATCCAATTCATATACCAGGCTATTTGTCGTTTAGAAAAGATCTTGGGCAGATTAACAAATAATTACAAAAAATTAATAAGCAACACAATTACGATAAAACAATAGAATGCAACAAATATAACACAGCTATAAAAAAAATTAAAGTTCAATGAAGAGTAGAGGGAAGGAAGATCGCAGCATTAAGTTAGAACAGAAGAATAAACATTCACAGAACTACAACAGTGTGAATACTTTCAAGAGCTGTGTTATTGTCCATAATCCTGTAATCTCACCTCTTACTATTACATGCAGAAGTAGTGCAGTGAACCAAACACCAAACATCTAGGGGGAAAAGAAACACTGAGGTTAGCTGTAAGCCTGGGATCCAGCTGAGCTTATGTTGGTGTATTGCATTTTTAAGTTCCTCCGTTCCACTGCACCTGTCCGAATCTGTGAGGAAACCTGCTGCAAACAGGGATGGACAAAGCATGGTAAATCACTATCCTGATTCCTGAAGAGCATCAAGATAACCCCCCCCCAAAAAACAATTCATATGTTGGTCCTTAATATATTACTCCAAAACAAATGTACAACAGGCTTTCCAAAGGGTACAGAGTGTTCCCAAGTATATTCTGCAACACATGCAGAGTTGCTTGTCATTTGAGTGCAAGGAACTGCCCCATCCACTATGAAAGCATAGGACAGCTCTCTGTGTCTATTTGCACTGCTAGTAACGGAAGCTGAAGGTAGAGGTTAATTTCAATAGTACTTCCCTGGGCTGGAACCGGCGGCTGTGACAATGGAGAAGCTAAAGAGAAGTGGCTGCGGCTGCTGCTGTAGCTGCTGCTGTAGCTGCGGCTGCGACCCATGTCTCTGGTGGGTTTGCCTGCTGCCCTCACCGCCACCGCAGAGCCGCCCTTGTGGCTGCCATTGCCATTGCCATTGCCGTCTTGCCCCAGGAGCCAAAGGGAAGAAGCTTCTCTTGCTGCCGGGATGTGGTGCTGGGCAAGAGGAGGAGGAGGTGGTGGAAGAGGAGGAGAATTAAGGCCACTGCCTTCCTTAGCCTACCTTCTTTTCACACTAAAGGTAGCTCTGAAAATTTTCCATTTCTGTGCCGGGATGGGGATGGGAGGAGGGCGGGAAAGGATATAGCGAGACAGGGATACTATATTTGTCCCCGTCTGATAATCTCCTCACTTTCAGCAAATCCATTAAAGACAGGATAATTCAGACTACTATCTTAGTACCTTACTATCTAAAGAAACTGAGGTAGGCTGCTATCATAAAACATTAGCTCAGGATTATTTACAGCCAGTGGTAGCTAAGTCCTATCCACTAAGAAATGGGGTTGTCTAGACAATGAAAAAACTCCTCACAGAATGTGACTAGAATACTTTTTGTCCTAATATGTCATGAACTAGATTCATGGTATTCGGAAGGGGGGGTAAAAACTCCATTTATTGTGGGGGAAAGCCTTCACAGATTTACCCAGGATTTTTAAAATAATGTGGGGCTTGTGCATTAGCGCATGTCTGGATGTACAGTTCGGGATGCTGCACATTCTCGGTGAAGGCGAAAGTGGACAGTGGATTGGTTGGACATGCAGTAGCGACAACACGTGTGGAGAATAATAATGTGCTGTACTCTCGGCCAACATCTTGATTTGCAGGCATGGCTATGTGTGCACTTCGAATGCAGATAGCTTAGCATACAATAAATTTTGACAAAAGACTGGGGACAAATGAGCACTCTTTCAAATTAGCGGTAATGTGCATCAATCTGCATTATATCTTCTTGTCTAGACAATCCCATGCCTTCCTGATAGCCACACATTTCTTGGTGTTTTTGTTTGAGATACCCATGGGGTTAGGGGAAAAAAAGATAATCTTAGGCTGAGCACTGAGAGCAGATGTGTGTGCGTGTGCCTGCATATGTCCATGTATGTGTGTGAGAGAGGAGGGTGAGTAGATGGGTGGGAAAAACAGAACTAGCTGGATGAAAACTCAGCCTGTGTATAAGAATAAATCTGCTAATATGCATCACATAAATCCAAGCACTCCTAAAAAGAACTTTCAGTCTAAAAACAATGAGTAATGCAGCTGCCACGGAATTAGATGGTTTTGTGCAAATCTGTACAAATCTGCTCAAAAGTAAGCCCTATTGAGTTCAATGGTGTTTATTCCCAGTTCTAGGACTGCAACTTTCCAGTGCAACTCTTAGACTACATCTACTCAGAAATAAGCCTCTGCTTGATTAATAGTGCTGCTAAAACCAAGACAGACCCATTCTGTATATTTGTTGTTGTGTGCCTTCAAGCCATTTCCTACTTCTGGCAATCCTAATATGAATTTATCACAGTTCAGAGAGGGTTTGACATTGCCTTCCTCTGAAGCTGAAAGCGTATGTTGCCCAAGGTCACCCAGCAGGTTTCCATGGCTGAGTGTGGATTCTACCCCTAGTTTTCCAGAATCCTGGTCCAATACTCAAACCACTACATCACACTGGCTCTCTCACTTCTATATTATTATCTATGCCAGTAGTTCCCAAACCTCAGCCCCAGATATTGCTGGACTACAACTCTTATAATCAACACCTAGCATTGCAAATGATCAGGGATTCTGTAGTTTAACCACTTCTGGCAACCTCTGTATGAGGCCATTAGACTTCGACCCATAAATCAAAGGCTGTACTAGTACCATTCATAAACTATGCAGCATTTTTAGTCTTACCTGTAGTTATTTGGTTTTTTCTCTGATCTCTCTGTCTCATGAGTGTACAGTTTCACTGTTCTTATCAAATCATCTCTCACTGTGTTGTGATCTGTTTACCTGCAACAGGTCCAGACCAGTTTCCATGAGATGCCACCTACATAATTATTGGTGAATGTAACTTAATTATTACAGTTAATTACTACACTTCAAAAACATCATTGAGAAGCGTTATGGAGTAGTTCCCCCCCCTCCTAATTCTTACTGACTGTTATGAACCTTCACCAGGATCCAGGTGTTTTCATGCAAAGTTTCCCAGGAACTGGGATGCTGCAGGATGGGGACCTAGGTATAGGGGAGATAGATCCCTTCTTCCAGAAGAGGCACTCTTCTTTACCAGTGGCCAGAACTGTGGTATTCTCTGATTGGTTTCAAGCAGTGCTCAAATTACTGGGGGAAAGATTAGGACCCTTAAGAAAATTGCAAGCACCACTCCCTGCTTCCACCTTGCTATTGTTTTGTGCCTTCAAGTCGTTTCCCACTTATGGTAACCCTAAGGTGAACCTATCACAGGGGGCTTCTCTATACAGCAAAAATACTCCTCATACAATTGGGAGAAATTTTGTCTCATTTGAACATCAAACACATATGGCTTTGCGTGCCTGAGATCTTGTGGAGACAAATAAAAACTGCTGTGAATTAGTGTTAGTGTGCATCAATTCACATTTTATAGCCTCATATAGATAAGCCCAGGGTTTTCTGAGGCCAAGTGTGCGTGACTTGCCCAAGGTCACCCAGTGGGTTTTCATGGCAGAGTGGGGATTTGAACCCTGGTCTCCAGTCGTCATCCAACACTCCAACCACTACAGCACGCTGGCTCCACTTAGTCTGAGCTAAATTGTGGTGAGTACCTCTCCTTGCAACCTAATCTGAACAGTATTTTCAAGGTACTGCCTATCACTCACTCCATTCTACTTTCTGGAAGCAAGACCACAAAACTTTTACAAGATATGCCTAGGGCATGGATTACAACTGGCTTGTTGTAATGAAGTACTGATATCTATCTTCAAAGGGCAGGTTCATGCAAGCTTCAGTGAACAAAGTATCTCATACTACAGTTAGTAAAAGGTAGTGAACACAGAACAAGAGTGTGAGCTGGTAGCTAAGTGGCTACTGTTTAGCAAGCTGCCCTTCCTCCAGATAATAATGTCTTTGTTGTTTCATTTCTTCAGTTGGAACAAGTCCAGGGGAGAAAGTGGAGAAGGACAGGTTGCTTACCTGTAACCATAGATCTTCGAGTGGTCTTCTGTGAATTCACACAGTTGGGTTACTCCTGCGCCTGCGCAGAGCTTCGGAAACTTCTAGAATCGCTAGGCAGAATGTGCTTTGATACATTTTTGGCGGTAACTCCGCCCATCCTAACGGTCCCTTATAAGGGCTTCCCGCCTAAAATCCCCTCAGTTCCTTGAATGACGCCGCAATATGCAGCATCAGGAACATTAAGCATGTTGATATGATGTAATAGGACATAGAGGGGAGGATGGGCGGGTCTGTGTGAATTCACAGAAGACCACTCGAAGATCTATGGTTACAGGTAAGCAACCTGTCCATCTTCTTCGTGGTCTCTGTGAATCACACAGTTGGGTGTAGACTGGCAAGCTTCCATTCAGGAGGTGGGTATGTCCTACACCTATATACCATACCCAACAACCATTTGAGAGTAAAATACTAAAAGCACATTATTAATTGAAATGAATAAAACAGGTAACAGCAATGACTTGGCAACCAAGACACTCACTCATTGTATGGAAGATAACAACACAACCTTCCCAAAGGCCATGTCAGTCTTAGAGCGAGAATCGAGTCTATAATGAGATATAAAAGTCAAAGGTGACGACCAAGTCGCAGCTCTGCAAATGTCCTCTAGAGGCACTCCAGAGAGAAAAGCTGTCGAGGTAGAGACAGCTCTCGTAGAGTGTCCTCGAATTCGAGAAGGCACAGGTTTCTTGGCCAGTTCGTAGCAAAGGGCGATGGTCGATGTCACCCACTTGGATAGTCTCTGTGAAGAGATGGGCTCTCCCAGCTTCGAGTCGGCATACGACACAAACAGTTTGGGAGACTTTCTGTGGGACGCAGTCCATTGAATGTAAAAAGCCAAAGCCCTCCGAACGTCCATCAGATGAATGGTGCGTTCAAAATCATCCTTCGGATCCTGCATCAAAGCAGGGAGAGTAATGGTTTGATTCAGATGAAAGCTGGAGACCACCTTCGGTAAGAAGGAGATGTCTGGACGGAGGACCACTTTGTGCTTGTGGAAAGCCGTATAGGGAGGATCCGACCTCAAGGCACAGAGCTCACTAGCCTGACGCGCCGAAGTGATGGCCACAAGGAATGCCGTTTTCCAGGAAAGCAGTCGAAGATCTGCGGAAGCCATCGGCTCGAAGGGTCGGCGGACAAGCTGTGAGAGCACCAGTTCGAGGCTCCACTGCGGTGTCGGCTCAATCACCGGGGGATGGAGGTTCGCAAAGCCCTTAAAGAACCTCTTCACCGTGACGTCCACGAAGGGGGAAGGGAGACCTCTCACCTGGAATTCAGTAGAGATGGCCGCCAGGTAGCACCGGATCGAAGACAGTGACAGACCCGTAGAAGACAGGTGGAGAAGAAATTCGAGAACTGTCGGGATGGAGAACTGGGCAGGGACTGGATCCCGGGATGCCAAGAAACGTTCATACTTCTTCCACTTATAGTGGTAAGATCTTCTGGTGGACGGCCTCCTTGCCGCATCGATGACAGCTTGGACGTCTGGGTGTAGAGACGCAGATTGTCTCGGTACCGAAGATGAACCCGAAGGGGCCGAACCCGAGGGGAAAGTCACAGGGTCAACCTCCAGGCAGTCAGGTTTAGAGTGTCCAAGTCGGGATGTCTGACCTTGCCTTCCTGAAGGGTGAGTAGATCTGGACGGGATGGAAGGCGTATGAAACGGCGATTCGACAAGCGAAGCAAGGTTGCAAACCACGGTTGTTGAGGCCACCATGGTGCGATGAGGATAGCATTCATTTTGTCCCGACGCAGCTTGGAGATCACTCTTGTCAGCAACGGGAATGGGGGAAACAGGTAGAGTAACGGTCCCGACCATCGAAACAGGAACGCGTCTCCTCTCGAGTTCAGAGCTGGGTACCTCGAGCAGAATTGGGGACACTGGGCGTTCTCGGGGGAAGCAAAAAGGTCCACTTGAGGGAACCCCCATGTCCGAAATAAGTCTAGAGTGACCGACGTGTGGAGCTGCCACTCGTGGATGGAGAGACTCGAACGGCTGAGTCTGTCGGCAAGAGTGTTTTCTTCCCCTGGGAGATGGATGGATTGGAGAAACACCTTTCTTGTCACACACCATTCCCATATGTCCAGCGTGAGTTGAAGAAGTTGCGGGGATCTCGTGCCTCCCTGCTTGTTTATGTAGTACATAACCGACGTGTTGTCCGTCAGCACCAGTACCGACTTGCCCCTTACCAGAGGCTCGAAGGCCCTCAACGCTTTCTGAACTGCAAGAAGCTCCAGTACGTTGATGTGGAGGGTTTGCTCCTCCATGCTCCATGAGCCTCGGATCTCGTAGGAGTCGAGATGCGCTCCCCAGCCTTGCATCGACGCGTCCGTTGCCAGAGAGGTGTCCGGTTGCGGGGGGTCGAAGGGCATGCCCGCCAAGACATTGTCCGGAACCAACCACCAATCCAGCGACCTCAGGACCGCTCTTGGCATCATGAGCATCTTGTTTGGAAGGTCGCGAAGAGGATCGAATACCTGCAGGAACCAATGTTGGAGAGGTCGGAATCGCAGTCTGGCAAGTCGAGTCACATAAGTCGTAGCGGCCATGTGACCGAGGAGCACCTGGACTGAGTGTGCCGGAAGCCTTCTTGACCGACGGCAGGTGAAGATCAGGGAGCGTAGGGTGTCGAAGCGGTCTCGCAGCAGGTAGGCTGTCGCAGTTAGAGAGTTCAAACGTGCACCAATGAAATGAATCACCTGCGTTGGCAAGAGTTGGGATTTCTCGATGTTGACAACAAGTCCCAGGTAGCCTAAGACATCTAAGGAGAGGCCAATATCGAGTTCGAGCTGATGACGAGTCTGCGCAACAATCAGCCAGTCGTCGATGTAAGGGAAAACTTCTACGCCCTGCTGGCGAAGAAAGGCCGCCACTACTGCCATACATTTCGTGAAGACACGAGGAGCGGTGGAGAGACCAAAGGGAAGAACTCTGAACTGGAAGACGTCGATCCCGACCTGAAACGCCAGGAAGCGCCTGTGGGCTGGGTGGATCCCGATGTGAAAGTAGGTGTCCTTCAGGTCTATGGATGCGAACCAGTCGTCCCGCCGCAGAAGTGGAAGGATCGAAGCTAAGGTCACCATCCTGAACTTTCTTGGCGTTATGTACTTGTTCACTCCGCGAAGATCGAGAATCGGACGGAGCCCGCCATCCTTCTTGTCGACCAGAAAGTACCTCGAGAAGAAGCAGAGGTGATGGAGAGCGGGGTCGACGGGTTCGATGGCCCCTTTCTGCAGCAGAGTGTCCACCTCCTCGAGGAGGGGAGGGGAGGGCGGTGTTGAACGAACCCATCCCGTCGGAGGCAGAGTGTCGAACTCTATCCAATAGCCTGTTTGGACGATTTGGAGCACCCATCGATCTGAAGTCACTGAGAACCAGGCGTCTTGGTAGTTGGACAGTCGATCTCCGAAGAGAGGAGTCTAAGGAGAAACAAAGAGATCATCAGACAGGAGGGTTAGAATTTCCTTCGACCCTGGTCCCTGGGCCGTTGCCTTGGCTGTTGTCGGTGCCTGGAGCCCGAGCCCTGGCTCCTCACCGAAGAGGCTGGCGATGTGGAAGGGACATAACGGGAACGCCAGTAGGTCTGACCCGAATACCCCCGCCTGGGCTGTTGGCCAAATGGTGAAGCCTGCCATGGGAACCTCCCTCTGGACCGGTACTGGTATGTGGAGGTGGAGCCCATACCATACTTCCTGGCCGTATTTCTCATCTTTTGCGCGAATTCGAGCTTGTCGGTAGAACCGTTGAACAAGCCCGACTCGTCAAAGGGGAGGTCTTCAGTTGTTGCAGATGCCTGGGGCGTGAGGCCAGAAGAACGTAGCCAAGCATGTCGTCTCAGGGCTACCGAACCCGCGATGGCTTTTGCAGCGCAGTCTGCCATGTGTCTGGCCGAGTTCATCTGAAGGCCTGCGAGAGATTGTGCCTCGGATTGTATGGCCTCCGCCATTCTGCGCCGTTCTTCAGGGAGATCTTTGATCAAGAGGTTCATTCGTTCCCATAGCACTTGCTGGTATGCTCCCATGCAAGCCGAGTAGTTAGCGACACGGAAGCTCAACCCAGCCGCCGAGTATATCTTTTTGCCGACGATGTCGAGCTTCCTACCCTCAGGGTCTGGAGGGGAAGATAGGGGCCAGCGTTGCCTTCTGTTTTGAGCCACCTCTACAACCACCGAGTTCGGTTTTGGGTGGTTTTGCAGCCAGTCGACATGTTCTCCACCCACTCTATATAGTCTGTCAATCTTTCTGGATGTGGATTGTATCGATGAAGGGTTTTCCCAAGACCCTTGGGCTAGCTTCAGCAATGAGGGCAGGACTGGTATGACCGCAGCTGGTGGAGTTTTTGATTGAATTCTTTGAAAGATGGGATCCACAGGATCAGCTGGGCGCTCCTCGAATTTCAAGTCCAGAGCGTGTGCCATCCTAACCATCTGCTCCCCAAAGGCTCGGACATCATCCGTTGGGGAGGAGGAATCGTCATCCATCAGCTCTGACTTCGGGGATGGTAAATAGGGCCTGTAGAAGTCCGAGGAAGCAACTGACTCCAATGAAGATGCGTCAGGCAAACGGCTTCTAGGCCGAATCGGCGTCAGAGAGCGAGGCTGCGGGGTTGGTGGAGTCCGTGGCAGAGGACGGTGCTCAGGTGGAGAAACCTGAACAGTGGCGTCTCGGTGTGAAGCAACATCCAAAATTACCGGCGAACGAGAGCGTGGTCTCGGAAGCGAGGGTTGCGGTATCTCAATAAGATCTCCTCTGGGGTTAAAGATCTGTGACCCCGACGGAGAGCCCAGATGAGTTCTGCAGATGGAACAGGCCAAGTCATATGCAGAGTAAGCAGGCACATCCTCTCTGATGGAAGAAGTGAGAGGCCAAGGCAGGTCTTCGGATTCGACAATCTCCACGTCGACGTCCGAGGAGTGACGTCGGAGAAGTTGGTCCCGTGACACAACTAGAGCTGGCGATGCACCTAGCGCACAGAAGTTCCTTAAGCTGCTAACGCGGCGGAAAGAAAGGAACTGAGGGGATTTTAGGCGGGAAGCCCTTATAAGGGACCGTTAGGATGGGCGGAGTTACCGCCAAAAATGTATCAAAGCACATTCTGCCTAGCGATTCTAGAAGTTTCCGAAGCTCTGCGCAGGTGCAGGAGTAACCCAACTGTGTGATTCACAGAGACCACGAAGAAGATCAGAGGCAGCACCAATACAGGATTAACTTGTGGAGGAGACTGAAGGGGAAGGCAGATCAGCCCTGGCCAGCTTCACTGACCTGGGATTATTAGTAGAGTGACCACCTATGCATCTTCAAAAAAAAAGAGGAAACGCTTCACTCCAAAGGAAAATGCCAAGCTGCAAAGAGTTTGAACATTCTATTTATATGGCTAGAGATACATCTAGAAATAATTATTATAATTTGCATAAATTTATGTAGAGTTAACATTAATAGACTGTTTCCTGGCTTCAACTATATAGTCCTTCCCACGATGACATTTAATTACAGCCTCTTACACCTTTGCATAATATATGAGTGTCCAACCCCTTCTCTCTCATAACTTAATCTCCCCCCTTGGGGATTCTTTGGTAATATCTCCAACATTCCAGCTAATTCCTTCCACTCATCTACACAAATTTATTAATTTATCCTGAGCCCTATCCTAGGATCTCAGGGTGGCATACAAGTAAAACCAATTCAAGTGCAGAGCATATTAAACAATCAATTTGTTTAGGACAAAACAGGTTTAAAATAATTTAAAACAATGTAAATGTGCATGTTGGAATAAGTCGATAAAGTCCAACCTACTATGCCCCTCCCCTCCATCTTGAGTTGCAGAGAAAAGGCAGAATTACTCAACACCTTCTTTGCCTCAGTGTTTTCAGAAAAGGAAAAGGAGGACCAACCTGAGGAGAATGGAACAGAGGACACAATAGGGGAAATCCAGCTCAAAATAAGTAAAGAGGTAGTAAAGGAAGACCTTCTTAATCTAAATGAATTTAAATCTCCAGGACCATATGAACTATATCAAAGAGTATTAAAAGAGCTGGCAAATATAATCTCAGAGCCATTGGCAATAATCTTTGAGAACTCCTGGAGAACAGGAGAAGTCCCAGCAGACTGGAGGAGGGCAAACATTGTTCCCATCTTCAAAAAGGGGAAAAAAGAGGATCCCAACAATTATCGTCCAGTTAGTCTGACATCAATACCAGGGAAGATTCTAGAGCAGATCATTAAACAGAGAGTCTATGAACATTTAGAAGGCAATGCCATAATCACAAAAAGTCAACATGGGTTTCAGAGAAACAAGTCATGCCAGACTAATCTGATCTCTTTTTTTGATAAAGTTACCAGCTTGGTAGATGAAGGGAATGCTGTGGACATCGCATACCTTGATTTCAGTAAGGCCTTTGACAAGGTTCCCCGTGACATTCTTGCAAACAAGCTTCTAAAATGTGGGCTAGACAAGTTAACTGTTCAATGGATTTGTAATTGGTTGACCGGCCGAACCCAAAGGGTGCTCAGCAGTGGTTCCTCTTCGTCTTGGAAAGATGTGGCCAATGGGGTGCCACAGGGTTCTGTCCTGTGCCCAGTGCTATTCAACATCTTTATCAATGACTTGGATGAGGGAATTAAGGGCATACTTATCAAATTTGCAGATGACACCAAATTAGGAGGAGTAACTAATACCCTAGAGGACAGGATCAAAATTCAGAATGACCTGGATAGACTGGAGAGCTGGGCCAAAGCTAACAAAATGAAATTCAATACAGAGAAATGTAAAGTACTGCATTTAGGGCGGAAAAATGAAATGCATAAATATAGGATGGGAGAGACCTGGCTTAATGAGAGTACGTGCGAAAGGGATCTAGGAGTCCTAGTAGACCACAAGTTGAACATGAGCCAACAGTGCAATGTGGCAGCTAAAAAGGCCAATGCTATTTTGGGCTGAATCAATAGAAGTATAGTGTCTAGATCAAGGGAAGTAATAGTGCCACTCTATTCTGCCTTGGTCAGACCTCACTTAGAATACTATGTCCAATTCTGGGCACCACAATTCAGAAAGGATATTGACAAATTGGAGTGTGTCCAGAGAAGGGCAACTAAAATGGTGAAAGGTCTGGAAATGATGCCTTATGAGGAGAGACTTAGGGAGCTGGGTATGTTTAGCCTGGAAAAAAGACGGTTAAGAGGCGATATGATAGCCCTGTTTAAGTATTTGAAGGGATGTCACGCTGAGGATGGAGCAGGCTTGTTTTCTGCTGCTCCGGAGACTGGAACACGGAGCAATGGGTGCAAGCTCCAGGAACAGAGATTCCACCTCAACATTAGGAGGAACTTTTTGACAGTAA
Organism: Gambelia wislizenii; assembly: GCA_030847615.1. NCBI lineage: Eukaryota > Metazoa > Chordata > Lepidosauria > Squamata > Crotaphytidae > Gambelia > Gambelia wislizenii. The sequence continues at coordinate 92,107,424 of JAUMIR010000003.1, read as the reverse complement.
GAGCTGTTCGGCAGTGGAACACACTCCCTCGGAGTGTGGTGGGGTCTCCTTCCTTGGAGGTCTTTAAACAGAGGCTGGATGGCCACCTGTCGGGGATGCTTTGATTGTGATTTCCTGCATGGCAGGGGGTTGGACTGGATGGCCCTCGTGGTCTCTGGTGTAAATATCCCTGACATATAATGCTATTCCTCCTCTTTTCCTGTTTGGCCTGTTTCTCCTATAAAGGTTATACCCCTCTATTCCTACATTCCAATCATGAGACTCGTCCCACCAGGTTTCAGTAATGCCTATTATATCATATTTGTTTTGTACTGCGAGGAGTTCAAGTTCATCTTGCTTATTTCCCATGCTCTGTGCATTAGTGTAGAGACATCTAAGACCATGTGTTCCCTTTACTTGCTGCCTGTGCAAGTTTTTTTGCCTCCTACTGTTGGGTCCTTGTGCTGTTTGCCTTGTCCCCTCTATGACAGTTTGACTATTTTCTCCAGCCCTTTTGCCTTCCAGAATACTGTCTCCCTCCCCCATATGACTCAGTTTAAAGCCCTCCTGATCAAATTCTTGAGACTGTAGGCAAAAATGTTTCTGCCAACTGTTGTGAGATGCACCCCATCCCTTGCCAGAAGTCCCCCTCATGGAAGCGCAGCCCATGATCCAAGAATCCAAATTCTTCTCAGCGACACCATCTACGGAGCCAGTTATCAGCTATTTTCCTCTCCCTTCCTGGACCATGTCCTTCAACTGGTAGAAGAGACGAGATGACAACCTGTGCATCCATTTCTTTCAGCTTCCTTCCCAGAGCCTCATAATCTCTTCTGATCTTCGGAAAGCTGTGTCTTGCAGTATCGTTGGTTCCCACATGGACCAAAAGGAAGAGGTAATGATCTGTAGGCTTGACGAGTCTTGTCAGCCTCTCTGTCATATCACGGATCTTTGCCCCAGGGAGACAACACACATCCTGAGACATCTTGTCAGGCCCACAAACCACTGCTTCTGTACCCCGCAGCAAGGAGTCCCCCACCACCACCACACGCCTCCCCTGAGGCTTTGCAGCTGCTGATCCTTGCGGTGGTACTCTCAAGGTCCCCTGCACTGCCCCTGAAGTCTGTCCATACTGTTCTTCCTCGTTGTCCTTGATAAGGGAGAGGTCTTCGAATCGATTCTGTAGCTGCAAGCTGCTCAAAGAATCCCTGGATTTTCTTGTTCTGTGTGTCACATTCCTCCAGCTATCAACCTCCTGTGTCTGTGGAGTGACACTTTCCTCCCCAGCCAGTTCCTCTGTGCAGTCCCCGCCCAACTGTTCATTTTGTTCTGTCCAGGAAAACCTCTTGCTCCCAAATACGTTGAAGAGTAGCTACCCTTGTCTCCAGCTGCTGGACTTTCTCCTCCAAGAGGGTTACCAACTTGCACTTGGTGCATGTGAAGTTCCCCATGTCTGTAGGTCAATCGCTTGCTAAGGCAATAAAAAGGATCAATATTTTCTGTTTTGCTTTCTTATAAAACTGGAGAATCACTCTATCACACCAGTCCACCTTGGGATGACTTCTTTTAAAACAGCGGCAGTGAAGAACTAACTCCAGTAAATCACTTGCAGCCACGATCAGTTATGTGAGGCTTATGGGGGCTTCCAAGGCCAGAAAAACCATTTAGATATGGCGCTGCTGCTGCGAGATGCCAATACTACGAGGTATTTTAGATTCCCCCCCCCCTTGTGTAGGTGGGCCAAGGGTGACTCAAGAGCTTTTCAAGTGTTAAGATCTAGGCCGTGGTGGGGAACGTTGACAACTTCCACAGTTCCTCACTATTGGACATGCTGGGTGGGGCTGATAAGAGTTGTCAATCAAAGTATTTGGAGGATCAAAGGTTTCTCACCCCCAAACTGTATCAACAAGTGTCAACCAAAAAAACTGGAAAGCTGAAGGACTGTTATATTTCCCCTATAGATTTTCCAAAAGTTGACCATTTGTCCAATTAGGAATTTGCAAAGCTCTTAAAATTTTAAACATTATCAGTGCAAGAGCTTTCTAGAATACATGTTTATACTACCACCTAGTGGTGAACCATGCCACATTGCAGTTCCATGGTCTAACAAATTAGTAACATTAAAAATATTAGCAGATCATATCTATGAAAAAGAAAGAAAAATACTGTGGAGTCCAGTTCATGGATTCTCTCCCCTTTCCTAGTATTTCTGGCCACATAAGGTTATTATTCAGAATTAGATATACACTTGCTTGGAACACTGTCTGCTGTTTTTGTGTTTGTGTATGTATCGTATGTGATTCAATAGTGTTATTGGTATTTAAACAAGAAAATATCAAAGTAGAATGTGGTGGCATAAATAAATAAATCTTTGTTATTAAGTGGCGGCGCAGTGGTTAAATGCCAGTACTGCAAGCCACCACGTTGCAAGTTTGATTCCAGCAGGTTCCAAGGTTCACTCAGCCTTCCATCCTTTCGTAGGTCGGTAAATTGAGTACCCAGCTTGTGGGGTGCAATTAGCTAACACACATTGGAAGCTGCTTAATGCAGTGTAGATGTGTAAATTGCTGTTGCTTAAAACAATTTGTAAGCCGCTCTGATAGCCTTGTGGCTGAAGAGCGGGGTATAAATAACTAAATAAAATAACTAAAAAATCCTGAATGAACCCCTCCCGCTATGTTCCACTATTTTTTACTAACAAAGAACTTTTGTTAGTAAAAAATATCGGAAGGAAAATGGAAGTAGGACGGAGGGAGGATGATGGGAGATCGGGAGAAGGGCGGGGGTATGCGAAATGGAGCGCTGGCAGCAGAACAGCCCCTTTTCTCTCCCAATCTCCGCAGGGGTTATTTCCCCCATGTGAAAATCTCCTAAGTCTTTGAAGCTTCTTGTGAATATTCCCCTCACTTGTACTCACATGTGCCAACATTTCTTCTCTCTTTACTTCCCACAGAAACAAAAGATGTTCCTGCTGCAAGGATTTGTTTTTACAGAATACACACATACACTCCTTGATTGAGTCTATCCACCTGGAATGCAATCTTCCTCTTTTCTTACTGCCTTCTACCTTACCAAGCACTATTGTCTTTTCTAGTGAGTCATGTCTTCACATGATATGGCCAAAATACAACAGTCTCAGTTTAATCGTTTTGGTTTCTAGGGAGAGTTTGGTTTTGATTTGCTGTAGGACCCACTGATTTGTCTTTTTAGCAGTCCATGGTATCCATAGAACATTTCTCCAGCAACATCTTTCAAATGAGTTTTCTTTTTATCAGCTTTCTGGAATTTAGGGCTGTGGCTTTCTTGATTGACCCAATCCACCTGTGGTGTGATCTTCCTCTTTTTCTGCTGCCTTCCATTTTATAAGGGATTACAGTATTATTTTTTCCAATGGGTCATGTCATCTCATGATAGTCCAACAGTCTCAGTTTAGTCTTCTTGGCTTCTAAGAAGAGTTCAGGCTTGATTTGCTTAAGGACCCATTTATTGGTCTTTTTAGCAGTCCACGGTATCCGCAGAACTCTTCTCCAGCAACACATTTCAAATGCGTTGATTTTCTTCCTATCAGTTTTCTTCACTGTCGAGCTTTCACAACTACACACAGAAATTGGAAATACAATGGCATGGACAATCTTAACTTTAATATTCAATGATAGATCGTTACCCTTCAGGATCTTTGTCTTCTTCCCTCATAGCTGCCTTTCCAAGTCCTAGGCCAGATCCACACCTGTAAAATAATTTGTACCCAGCACAATGCCAATTCTGTTGCAACACATGATGTTCCTCTGGATTCAAAGTGAAACCACTTCTTTTTGAAACCTGGGGGCTTTAAAGCAATTCCTTCCTTCCTTCCTTCCTTCCTTCCTTTCTTTCTTTCTTTCTTTCTTTCTTTCTTTCTTTCTTTCTTTCTTTCTTTCTTTCTTTCTTTCTTTTAAACCCTTTTCAGTTTGAATTTTGTCGGGGGGAAATGTGTGTGTTGCTGTTGTTGTTTTAAATGCATGCCCTGCACTCCAAATCGGTGTCAAATCAGGGGGTGGGGTTGTTGGAGGGTGGAACAGGTTTGTGGGAGGTTACCTTGGCATCATCCAGTATAAGAGTTTGGTGTTGCAATTTTTTACATGTGCTATCACTTCACCAGCCCCAGAAAAGGAGGCATTGGACATTTGAATAGACTGTGCTATACAAATGTTTTTTTTGCAGTGCTTGGAGAGGTATGTGTGCAACAGGTGTTTGTGTGTGAGAGAGAGAGACAACAGGCCAGAGGGCTGGCGGTGGCTGTGTCCCATAGCAGAGGTTGCTCTGGAGCAGCACTACAGGCCATCCTGCTGCCTGCAAGCCAAAGGAGAGGAGTGCGCCACCACTACAGCCAGCCAGAGAAGGAGACAGAACAAGAGTGTGAGTGCAGGGCCTTGCCAGCAAAGGAAGGCAGCACCAGCAACAGATGAGATGGGAGGCAGCCTGGACAAAGCAGGCGGGAGTGAGTTTCCTCTTGCTTACTCATAAGTAAACTTCCTCACTGCTCTGAGTCATCCAATGAGAGTGCAGGTGGGGTGGTAAGAATGACAGGAAAACAAGAAAGGCTATTGGTTGATATGGAGATGCTTACCAGGAAGGGGGTAATAACACAACTGCTGCTGTTGTGTGACCTAAAATACTCTGTTTCAGACATGGGAAGAAATGCCCCTTTGTACTGGTTTGACTTTGGGTGGGGGAAATGTGTGTTGTCAATACAAATTGAGTCCAGATTATAATGTGTTAGTGCAACATTAATGGAACTGAATTGGGGTAGAATATTGCACATGGGAGCTGAATGATTTTGCTGTTGTGGATTCAGCCGTAGCCTGATTTCTTGACTACAGTCTCCATTCTGATTAATGACTGAGCCAAGGTATGGAAAAATCTTTATTTCAAAGTCTTCATCATCTCCTTTAAAGTTATATAAATCATCTGTGGGAATTATTTTTGTTTTTTTAATATTCAGATGTAACCTGCCTATGGACATTTTTCCTTGACTTTCTTCTGTAATCGTTCCAGGTCTTTGCTATTTTCTGCTAGTATTATGGTATAGAATTGTAGAGTTGGAAGAGACCACAAGGGCCATCCAGTCCAATCCCCTGCCACGCAGGAATCATGATCAAAGCATCCCTGACAGGTGGCCATCCAGCCTCTGTTTAAAGACCTCCAAGGAAGGAGACCCCACCACGCTCCAAGGGAGTGTGTCCCACTGCCTAACAGCTCTGACTGTCAAAAAGTTCCTCCTAATGTTGAGGTGGAATCTCTGTTCCTGGAGCTTGCATTCATTGCTATATAGATAGCAAAACTCCAAGTTTAGTTTTACTTTCCACATCTCAGTGGTAAAGCACAAGCTTTGCATGCAAAAGGCCTCATGCTCCATCTGTGGCACCTCCAGGTAGGACTGAGGAGGACTCTCTTCATAAGGTCTCAGTCATTGTATGTAACAAGAGTTTGGCTTTATTTAAGGCAGCTCTCTTGTGTTCCCTTGCATACAAGCAGAATGACAGAAAAAAAGCCACACTGGTGAGAATTTTCTTTCTAGGCAGCTCACCATCATCTGATACGTTCAGAGCATATAAAACTTGATGGGCGGTGCAATAAGCAAATAAATAAGAAACGTTTCTAGCACAGATGCTTACAAGTGAAGCGCCTACAGCCCAATCCATCACAATTCACTCAGAAGGAAGTCAACACAACTTGGTAGGACTTAATTCCCAAGTTACTCTGGCCAAATCCACACTACACCAAATAATCCAGTTTGAAACCAGATTATTTGCCATGGTGCCTTCCTTCCTATAGAATAATGGGTTTTGTAGTTTGGTGAGGAACCAGCACTTTTTGGCAGAGAAGGCTGAAGACCAAGGCCAAATTCACACTACACAAACAATCCAGTTTGGAAACTGGATCATTTGCCATGGAACCCTTCCTACGTAATCCTGGGATTTGTAGTTTCATGAGGTCTTTAGCCTTCTCTGCCAAAGAGTGCTGGTGCCTCACCAAACTACAAATCCCAGGATTCCACAGGAAGGAAGGAGCCAGGGCAAATCATCCCGCTTCAAACTGGATGGTTGGTGTATGAATTTGGCCCATGTAAAACTACAAATCCCAAACTGGACTACTGGTGAAGTGTGGATTTGGCCTTTGTTTTAATTTGCTGTAAGCCACCTTGACTCCTATCATTTGCATATCTTAAATTGTTGATCTTCCTTCCTCCAATGTTCACACCTCCAGCCTCCAAGCCTAATCCTGGTTTGTGTAGGATATATTCAGCATACAAGTTAAACAGATAGAATGATAAAATGCAGCATTGCCTGACCCCCTTGCCAATTATTGAACACTATTATAGAATATAATTATAAATATACAATATACTGTAATATAATTATAGAAAGTAATTGATTCACTTACTGGTAAATATATAAAAATCAGGAGTGTGTCCTTGGAAGCATCTCAAGGAGATTCTCCGTTATTCTCAGGCAAGATTTTTCTCTTTAAAAAAACCATGGCAAGCTCAGAGCATGGGGGGGGGGGTCTGAATGCTCCCCCCCCCCACCAAAAAAAGGCCTTGGTGGACCTCATGCAGCCCATACCATTCCCACTCCTGGTGTAAATTAAAAAATATTCCATTTAGGATTCTAGATTTAATCCCTGTAGAACTGTAAATAGCTACATGTAGTGAGTACAGGTTGCAATTTATAAGGAGATAGTGTCTACAACTACTCCTTTGCCTATAAGGATTTGTAATGACACTCTTTGCTCAAGAAGTGTGTATGTTTGCCAGAGATATGAAAACTTGGCAGCCTTCTGTCAGCACAACCATTTTTCCAATTAAAGTGTCTGACTTAGACTTTGATGGATAAATATCACATTTTGGCATGCATGAAATATGCAGAAGGAATACAGTTTCCCATTCAGATTTCCTGTCCACAGGCAGTAGTTTATGCAGGAAATTTACTAGCAGATTACATTTTAATCAGTGTTGGTTGCACTTTTATTCTTCCAAATCATCATCATCATTACCACCATTGTTCTTGTTGTTGCTGTTGCTGCTTTAATTGACATACTTTAGTGTAAGAAATGTCACTTGTAGGTATCATTACTTTATTATCGTAAGAGTGCATAATACTTAGTAGTACTCATATATATTTCACCATCCATATATATCGGAGTCTAGCTAAAACCCAAAACAGAAAATTAATTCATCAGAAGTACACATTTCTGATATACCGAGGAATACAGTGAGCAAGAAAACATTATGATATTCTACCATGTTTTAAAAAAAATATTTAAAATGTAAGCTTTGAAAACAACATTGCATTGCTTTGTTGTTCTTTCCCTCAAAGTTATATCTGACAATTTGGCAGACTCATTACCACAGTCTGAGAAATATTGAACTAAATGCATTATGAGCAGAGGAATGTACACTAAAAAGAGATTTGGATAAAGGTGAAAAAACATTCAACAAATCGCAATCATGAGCTCCTTAGGAAATGTTGAGGCACTGCATCATTTAAAACATTTTTTAAAGTTGTATAATTACTTAGTTATTCTTTTCTCCAAAGTCTTATCTAACAATGCTGGATCTGATGAACTTACAGGAGATGGTCTGGTATCAAAAGAATAAGAATTAGCGCATGGACATAACACATTGCACATAAATAATGCTACCTATGAAGATATTAATTTTTGATGTAATAAAGCATAAGGGCTGTACTTTCACAAACTGGTAATACTGTTGCTTGTTAGTGCTACAACTAATATTTATTTGTTGTTTTTAAAATTGGGAAGGGGGGTTGGGGCATTATTGCGCTTGGCCATTTCTCTATGTTTAAATGTATTTTATATTGTATATATTGTAGTCCAACACTCCAACCACTACGGCATGCTGGCTCCATTTTAAGATAGAATAATATGTATAACAATAATTTAAATGAACTAAGTAACTTTAAAAATGTGATATTTGAAGGGGTGGGAATTAAGCAACCCTCTAGACATTATTGGACGGCAACTCCCAGCAGACCTAGTCAGCATATGCAATGCTGGTATTTGCAGTCCAACAACATCTGGAGGGCCAAGTGATCCCCACCATATTTTAAAATAATGAGTTACAAATAGAGACTAAAAAAATCTTTTAAAAAGAAAAATAAGTACGGTAGGTCCAAATGTGTCATTTAAAAAAAAATAATAACGTTCCAAGTACTGGTAAGAATGCCATGGGAGCAATATGTTATAAAGTATGAAAACACATAATTCCCATGCTAAACAATAAAAATATTAATATCTAAAAATGAACACAAAATGGATTTATGAAGGCTTAGAATTTCCAGAAACATCCAAAGTTCCATCTAAAATCTGGTCCCCTACTTTGCTTTTTTTGGGGGGGTTGTTAAGAATAGAAAGGCATCATCCAATTCCTCCATCTGACTTGGGGGTCTGTAGTAGAGTCCCACTATAACATCACTGTTGTTTCCCTCCCCTTTAATTTTTATCCAGATGCTCTCCACCTGGCTTCCAGTATTGATGTCATGGATCTCTTCACTGGTGTAAATATCCCTGACATATAATGCTATTCCTCCTCCTTTCCTGTTTGGCCTGTTTCTCCTATAAAGGTTATACCCCTCTATTCCTACATTCCAATCATGTGCTTCTGTACCCCACAGCAAGGAGTCCCCCACCACCACCACACACCTTCGCCGAGGCTTCGCAGCTGCTGTTCCTTGCGGTGGTACTCTCAAGGTCCCCTGCTCTACCTCTGAAGTCTGTCCATGCTGTTCTTCCTCGTTGTCCTTGATAAGGGAAAGGGTTTCGAATCGATTCTGTAGCTGCAAGCTGCTCGAAGAATCCCTGGATTTTCTTGTTCTGTGTGTGACATTCCTCCAGCTGTCTACTTCCTGTGTCTGTGAAGTGACCCTCTCCTCCGCAGCTACTTCCTCTGTGCGGTCCCCGTCCAAGACTGTTCGTTCTGTTCTGTCCAGGAAAACCTCTTGCTCACGAATCTGTTGAAGTGTAGCTACCCGTGTCTCCAGCTGCTGGACTTTCTCCTCCAAGAGGGCTACCAGCTTGCACTTGGTGCATGTGAAGTTCTCCACGTCTGTAGACAAGAATACAAACATCGCACAAGTGTTGCAAGTGACTGCCGCAGTCCCCTCAGTGTCCATGGTGAGAGCTTTTAGGTAATCTAAAAACTCTTAGGTAATGCTGAGAATGCTAAGCTGTACTTTTAGGTATGCTGTATTTTTGTTTGGTCACTGAAATTCAGCACGCGCCTCAGCAACAAGCACCCTCTCCCAACAGTTAAAACAAATTTCAATCTCCCCAGTCAAAATGGCTGTCCAGAAGCTGCTCTCCTTCTTCTCCCTGGCAGGAAACTGCCCTGCAAACTGGCAGGAAACTGGCTGTCCAGAAGCTGCTCTCCTTCTCTCTGGCAGGAAACTGGCCTGGAAAGCCTCTGCAAGGAGTAATATAGAGCTAGGCTCTCAGCTCCACCCCCTAGTGACTCACAGGTGTGACTCACAGAAGCTCCACCCCCTCAACAACGAGCAGCCTCTCCCAACAGTTTTTTAAAAAATTCAATCTCCCCAGTCAAAATGGCTGTCCAGAAGCTGCTCTCCTTCTTCTCTCTGGCAGGAAACTGGCCTGGAAAGCCTCTGCAAGGAGTTATATAGAGCTAGGCTCCCAGCTCCACCCCCTAGTGACTCACAGGTGTGACTCACAGAAGCTCCACCCCCTCAACAACAAGCAGCCTCTCCCAACAGTTTTTTTTTTAAAAAGGCTAAAGGCTGCAATCCTATGGATACTTATTTGGGAATAAGCCCCATTGAACACACAGGGTAAACATACATCAGGCTGTGCTGTAAAAAAGAGCACTGAAGTTTGACATCCAAGTCTCAAAGCCTTCAACCAATTTCAGTTTACTTTGCTTTCAGTGCTTAGTGGTAGAGATTTTCTTCTTTTTCTTCCTTGTCCCTAGAGGCAGAATCCTTTTATCTGACTACATCAGCTCTGATGATGCTTTCTTTCTCTCTTTCCTCTCTATAATATGCTTACAACAATAATGCAATTGTTACTAACAATGCAATTCTTTGCAGGTTTACTCAGAAATAAATCCCACTGTGTCTGCACCCCAGGAGAGTGTGTTTAGGATTGCAACTGTGCAGTGTGCTGGGAACTATCCAATGGGACCTATCCTCAGGAAGAAAATATCACTGGACTTTGATGTAATCAGTGACATGTGCAGGATATATAAGGCCTGGTATGAATGTTACATTAAATAGGTAGCCACTGGTAAGACCAACTCCATTTTTCTCTCCATTGTCATCTACAACATCAAAACTAGCAAGTACATATTTTACCATTACAATCTTATCTATTTCCTTGTTCCATTTATGTGGCAAAACACCAAGAGAAGAGAATGGTCATAAATTCCCCCAGATGACTGCTACTCAAAGTGGTGGTCCATGGACTAGTGCCTGCCTACAGGCCATTGGCTGTAACTCTTTGGCAAAATTCTTTCTTTTCCTACAATTGTAGCCAATGGGCACAAATATGGTACTCATCCCTGGTACACTGGCAAGAAAAAACTGCCAGTCTCCACATCAGATAGCTTCAGGAGCACTGTTTTACATAATACTGGGGGTTGGATGCATTAAACATGTTGTGGTTGCATATTTGGCAATATCCTTGCATTTAATTTGAAATGTATCTTTGGCCTCAATGTGTCACAAATGACTGTTACTATGGTGGCATACTATGTTTGAAAATCTGAGTCTAGCTAGAACCCAAACCAGAAAATGAATTCATCAGAAGTACACATCTCTGATATACAGAGGGATACAGTGAGCAAGAAAGCATTACAGTAGGACCCCATATCCACTGATTCAATTATCCACAGGACACAAAACAGCTCACCTACCATAGAGTCTTCCTAGAAAAAGTGTCCTCTCTAGCAATTTTCTAGGTACTCCAAGGCAACTCTATGATATTTTAAACCGGAAGTCTCGTTATTTTCAATTATGTTCACTATTATCCATGGTTTTCGGCATCCATGCCCCCCCAACCAATTCCAAGTGGATAAGGGGGTCCTACTGTATGCATCCCAGAGGAAATGTGAGTGATTTTCATTCTATCTTTCCAAATCAATATTTCAGATGAAGTTGGCTACTAGACCCTCTGTGCCAGGACCTCTGTGCCAAGGATACGGAACACGTGGTGGTCCAGAGGTTGTTGGATTCCAGCTCCCCTCAGCCAGCATGGTCAGTGATCTGGTATAATCGGAGTTGGAGTCCAGCAACATCTGGAAAGCTTCAAGTTCCATTGAAGGATTTGGCTAATAACAAGGCCAAACCAAGACAGCTGCAACAAGCATGCCTTGTATCAGAAGACATTAATTTCAGTATAAACAGCAAGTCAGATTCCTTGTCCACTTCCATCACAGACCCTAGGCAGGACAACTGTGCTTATTTATACTAAATGCAATCTGCCATTAGGGACAGTGAGGTATTTCATTTGGGATGCAGAGAGTGCAAGAGTTGAGATTCACTCATTATCCTGAATGCTATGATAAATTTATATCCTTTTAGATGGAGATTACAGAAACAGCATTGTGTTGCCACTTATCTTGAAATATGTGACATCTATCTTGACTGATTATCAGGACAATACATTGATGACACATTAAGATGGTAACATTCTGCAAGCTGACAGTAAAATTTTATCTCTTAGCTTTTCTATCTTGTACTGCTACCTCAGTTTGAGAAATATTGCACTTAATGTATAATGGACAGAGTGATACATATAAGGTCATTTGGATAAAGCTTTAACAAAATCCAACAAATTGCAACTATTAGATCCTTATGAAATTTTTGAGGCTGTTAAGTGACAAGAAAATGTGCCATGTACCAGTATAAAGGGGTTCCAAACTTTCAAAGCTGCTAATCAGAGGCTTAGGTTGTTGTTGTTGCTGCTGTGAGTCTTCAAATCATTTTTTACTTATGGTAACTCTAAGGTGAACCTATCATGGGGTTTTCTGAGGGGTGAGAGTATGTGACTTGTCCAAGGCCACCCAAGGTTTTCATGGTCAAGCAAGGATTGAACCCTGGTCTCCAGAGTTGTAGTCTAACACTTAAGCTGATAGGGCAAACTGGAACACTAGCATTAAAGAATAAAAAGCACCAAATTAAAGTAAAAGAGCACTTTTGCCTTCCTTCTTCCTGAAGTCTTGGAGAAGCACCCTTAATGTACATAGTGGCCTTGAATAGTGTCAACTTGATAGAGAAGTGGAGAATGGAATGTGAAAAGGACTGATAATGGGAAGCTATGGAGATTATCAGACGCGTTAAAAGTGATGTTACACAAATGCCAGGAGATTGCAAAAGGGCTCCCTTTTCAGATGACATCGTTTCCCCCTCATTACACACCCATTTTGCTGCCGTTCCACTGGAGCTGCTTTTTATTGACAGGATAAGCCGTCAATAGATCCCCCATTCCATTTCTGTCATGGATGTTCCAGTGAACAAAAAGGTGCTCTGTTATGCTAGCAAGATCCCAGCATCAATGGGAGGTCCCTGCCAGAACACTTCCAGGTTAGATCGGGACATCCAGGTAAGTGACACACTTTTTATGACCCTCCCCGGGTTACTTCTACCTTTTAAAGTGTGTTTTTGTGCTTGCTGTCATTTTTTTTTTCATGTTCTTTTTATTTTTGTTTTTGAATTTCCCATACTCGTGTCTTTTTGTGAGACTCAGCAGGATTTTGATCCAGGAAGTGAAGGGAGCTCCGTTAGAGCTCCCTTCACTCTTGGGCTGCTGGAACAACGGGAAAGGAGGTAAGTGCAATGGGGAGGGTGATTGTGGCATGACAGGGTTGGAACAGGGGTGGGAGTGGAGATTGTGGGGAAGGAACACTTTTTTCACTCCAGTCTGATAATCTCCTACAAGGCCTAATGGGAGGAAAGATAGATGAGAGTGGCCAGGGAATGGGAGATACCTGGAACCAGTCAGCAACCATCACCCCCAGGCGTTATAGCAATTTTCTGAATGTTCTGTGCCCTGTTGATAACATAGGGCCATAAACACACCTTTCTCTGTCTAAAGGTATCCACCTTTTTGGTTATGCTAATGAAGAAGTGACTGATTATTATGGGCTATCTGTATGTGACCTGTCTCGTATGCATGCTCTAGAAATGTGAGCTGTTCATTAGTGACATATCTGTAACAAAGATATAAAGTACTTTGTGATTTCCATATAGAAATGTATAAATGCTTGTAGTATGCTTGTACTTTCTGGTGTGTCTGCTGTGAAGTTTTAAGTCCAGGCACAGGGGTTAATGGGTCTTAGAACAGATCAAGGCAGAGCTCTCATTAGAAGCCAAGATGACTTAACTGAGGCTTTTGTACTTCGGCCACATCATGAGAAGACACGGCTCTCTGGAAAAGTCAATAATGCTAGGAAAGGTGGAGGGGGAAAGAATGAAGGAAGGCTGCACACCAGATGGATAGACTCCATCAGAGAGCCACAGGCCTGAACCTGAAAGCCTGAGCAGAGCAGTGGAGGACAGGGGGTCTTGGAGATGTCAGATTCATGGGGTTGGCACGAGTCAGGGTCAACAGTTAACAAGAAGGCATATAGAGGATTACTGTCTGAGTAATAAATGAGAACCAGTCTGGTTCATATATTGCTTTCTCTATGATCTGCCAGGTAAGTAAGTAAATAAATAAATATCTATAAATAGCTGGCCTTAAGCCAGATTAATGATATGTTGTAGCAAAAATGCTAGAGTCCTATTTTTATGAAACCAAAATAACATGGCTTGTCATCTACTGGATGATAATGGACAGGAACACCCTAAAATGCTACATAGGTGCTGCATGTCTATATATTTCTGTTATCACCATCTGTCTAACCTGTACACTAAGGTAGCCTTTTCCAGCCTAGCACCTTTCAGATATGTTAGACACCATGGCCCTCATCATCCCTCTCCAGCATGGTCAAGGACAAAAGTAGATGTACAGTTAAATTGCTATTTTATTGTTGACTGTTTTAAATGATTGTTGGGATCACAGAGACATGGAGGGGAAATTTAGTCTTGTCCTCCTTTCCTGGGAGGCTGACAAGTCATTATTTGAAACTGCTTCTTGTGGAAATAAAGTTGCTACCTATCACCACCACCCTAAGCACCAGTGGAAGCCTTATTTACAAAGTCAATAGCATCTTCAAATGAGTGTTTTCTTAGAGATTACAGCAAGGGAGGAAAGACTCTTCTTATCTGATGAGATTTTATGGTCAGCATCACCTGGTTTAGAAGCTGCAATTTGCATTTTAAAAATATAGACATTTAGCACAAACATGCATTTAACCATAGTGTTGATGCAGAAATGACTTAAAGGTGATGTTAGGGCCAATCCAAGGAACTGTGTTGACTGGGGCAGAGTTGCAAATGTGCCTTTGTCCCAACTCATCCAAGTCAAGATACATAGCAACAAGGCCAGAAATGTTATTTTGGCACATGCACGCCTCCCCATCCTTGGAAATAAAATAACAAATGAAATGACTTTACCATTTGCTTCTCTTTACTGATACACCAAACCTTCAGCTGAGACAGCTGCCTTTCTTTGCCAAATAGTAGAGCCAGCCCTGCATGATAAAATGCCTCTGCTAAGAGCTTCTGCTCTCTGATATGTTTTTGAGAATGATCTTCCCAGATTTGTCTTTGAGAACCATCTTTTCTGAATGTGATTTCTTCATGTTTTTTTTTCCCCCAGGAGACAGAGCAAACATAATACAGACTGCTAAGTATTTATGTTGGGCTAAAATGAGGGAGACACCTAATTTCATTTGCAAATCTGTGTTTACAAAATTGTCCAATTGTGTTTACTGAGTAATTTTGCATTGTGCAATGCTGAATGTAGCCCCTTTATATAACAAGAACAACTTTATGTTGTATAGAATATATTTCTGGTTTAGAATTCATCCTTTGCTTCTGTCAGTTTCCTAGGTGCTCTGGATTTCTGCCTTCTGGTTTATTGTTGTTCCACCCGTTGCCTTTTGCTATAGCAGTAAGCTTTCATGGATAAGTGGATTTCTGAAGAGAGGGGTGTAAACAATGAAACTTTGAATTCCTTCCATCTCTTCAGGGATAGTTTCTTCCACAATTCAGTCTCAAAACTCCTATTGGCCTACTTTAAAGAAAGCTTTTAAATGTTTAAGTCAGAGAGAGCTGCAATCTCCAGAACCAAAGCCATTTAGAAACTTCATTAGCAATCATTCCAGTTTAGCAGGAGAAAGATCACAATAAACAGAGAAATTATCTGAAGTGTATTTGGACGTTCTTTTTATTTGTTTCTTTCTCTCTTGTATGGAATACACAGTTCTGTCAGAAAAACTACAAGCTCTGCTAAAGATGAAAAGTTAGAAGCTCCATTTAATAAAATCTGTGCCTTGCCACTGATAGGGTGGAAATGTCTCTATTCCTTGGTGTTCTTACTCCATCCCTTCTCAAAAATGAAAAGTTTCATCTTGAAGGAAGTACTTACAATTTTTTTAAAAAAATACAGTTCAGGTACTCTTGGGTTACAAGTAGATTCCCAGGGTGTTATCCTCTTTTCTGGGAAAGATAAAGACTGGTTCAATTAAGACTCTGCTTCCTTTAGCAGGATTTACAAGCGGAAGTGCTGAATCTCTTGGGTCTCCCTGAGCCTAGCTTTATCAAAATAAGGCCAACAGGCAGTATACAAACGTCATAGTTAAAAGCTTTACTAATTACATTTAAAGGTACATTCAAACATACATACATGCAGCACATAAGCCCTGGCTAACGACAAGAAAGTTTCAAGAGGAGCAGCTCAGCTCAGCCTGCACTCACCATCTTGAGGGAAAAGGCAGAGAAAGAGAGAGAGGAGTCTTTGGAGATTATCATGTCAAAAGTGGCGTTACAGCAACGACAGGAGATTGCAAAAGGGCTCCCTTACCAGATGACGCCGCCGCCCATTGTTATGCAGCTATTCTGCTGTGGTTTCGCAGGTGCTGCTTTTTATTTATGGGAGAAGCTGTCAATAGAACCCCTGTTCCATTTCTGTTCTGGATTTGCCTGTGTGCGACAAAGTGCCCCGTTTTGCTGGTGAGGTCCTAGCATCAATGGGCAGTCCCTACCAGAACACTTCTGGATGAGATCATGACATCCAGGTAAGTGACACACTTTTTATGACCCTCCCCGAGTTGCTTGTACATTTTAAAGTGTGTTTTTGTGCTTCATGTAACTTTTTTGTGTTATTTTTATTTTTGAATTTCCTGTGCTCACATCTTCTTGTGAAAATCTGCAGGATTTCATGCCTGGAAGTGAAGAGCTCTATTCACTCCTGGGCTGCCTTGTCATTGGAAGAGAAGGTAAATGTGGTGCGGAGGGTGATTGTGGTGGGACAGGGACAGGACAGAGATGGGAGTGGAGATTGTGGGACAGGAACACTTTTTTCATTCCTGTCTGATAATCTCCTTTGATGTGCTTGCAAACACACCTGGAATGTCCTCTGGTCACATGGTGTGGTTTCTTAGATACATCCCCACACAATGGGTTCCTAAGTGCCTGTCTACACTGCTGAAATGCAGCAGTTTGATACCACATCATCCACCATAGTTTTGCCTATGGAATCCTGGTATTTGTATTTTGTTGAGGCACCAGACGTCTATGATTAAGTGGTGTCAAACTGCTACATTTCTGCAGCATAGACAGGCCTTAAGCAAATGGGAAATGTTTTAGACACAGCATGTATAGGGGAGAGGAAAAAAAAACGGACTGTCCACAGTATTAGCATGTCACAGCACACAAGCAATATTTCACCTTTCCAGAAAAAAAGAGAAAGTTAACATGAATCTCCTGTTTTACTCACTAAGGCAAAAATCCAACATGGTGGCAATGGGCACTTGCCCTGTAACCCATCCCCATTTCCTGCGCTTGTCCAGCCAATCAGGTTTGTGTTTCCTCTCATTGGGGCAAGTAGATCAGATCAATTAGCTTGTCCTAACAAGCGGAAATGCACACCCTCACATTGTTTTGTGTTTTTTTTAAGACAGGGAAGCCGTGAAGGCTTTTCTGGTGCAGTTTTTGCTGGGTTTAGCCCCCCTACATTACAATGTGGCAAAATCAGTCAGGATGCCATTAGGACAGGTAGGATTCTCCTCACCTTCTATGAGGAGGTTTTTCACTGTTAGGACAACCTGTCACACTCATCTATATTGGCTGTTTGCCACTTGCTAATGTTTATCTCTGGATGTTTAAAAAAATCATTATCACTGATAAGGCAAACAAAAATGACCATCACAACTAGTGTGATTAATCAAGTTGTTGCTGAAAAGATCTCAAGATTTTGCTTAGGTTGGACTTCAGCTCTACAGAGGTGCTCTGAATTGGCCACCAGCTTTAGGTCTTTCTGGTTTTGTTCACCTAGAGTTCCTGGCAACAAATAGGGAAGTTTTTGTATCATCTTTGCCTGCCACTTAATAAAATCTTTTGGCTTCAAACTCACTTGTGTTCTCATTGCCTTCAAATCCTCTAAAGCATTGCTACTCAAAGTGGTAATCCAAAGACTGGTGCTTGTCCCTCAGACATTGTCTGCTGGTCCCTGTCAGGTTTCCAGGAAAGAAAGAAAATATTTGTAGAAAATAGACACAATATGGTACCAGTCCTTGGCACATTGGGGGGAAAATGCTAGCCCCCCACATCAGCTAGCTTGTGAAGCACTGCTCTGATTTGCCTCTCAGTAAGACACAAGCTGGCTTGCTTCCCCGCCCCCACATGGGCAGAAAGTTTCAAGCTGCCTGGAATAAAAGATGCTTGTTGTCTCTGTGCTGTAAAGGCAGGTATAGGTAAGCTAGCCCCCCACATCAGCTAGCTTGTGAAGCACTGCTCTGATTTGCCTCTCAGTAAGACACAAGCTGGCTTGCTTCCCCGCCCCCACATGGGCAGAAAGTTTCAAGCTGCCTGGAATAAAAGATGCTTGTTGTCTCTGTGCTGTAAAGGCAGGTATAGGTAAGCTAGCCCCCCACATCAGCTAGCTTGTGAAGCACTGCTCTGATTTGCCTCTCAGTAAGACACAAGCTGGCTTGCTTCCCCGCCCCCACATGGGCAGAAAGTTTCAAGCTGCCTGGAATAAAAGATGCTTGTTGTCTCTGTGCTGTAAAGGCAGGTATAGGTAAGTTGTCCTCTGTATCTGATGGGGAAGGGCCCTCTGCCAGAGCTGTTACTGTACTATTTTCTGTATCTGAAGCCTGGAATATGCTCCTGCTCTGGTTCAGCTCCTGGCATGTCCACTGCTTCAGTCTCTGAGTCAGAGTCCATTTCCAAGTTGTTCCGTGCCTTCAAGTTTCCCACTTATAGTGACCCTAAGGCTGAGATCTCAAGCTTTTCTGAGGCTGAGAGTGTGTGACTTGCCCAAGGTCAACCAGTGGGTTTTCATGGTCAAGCAGGAGTCTGAACCCTGGTCTCTAGAGTCGTAGTCCAACACTCAAATGACTATAATATGTCAACACTCCTTGTTTACAAACACCAGGTGAATATTTATTGTTGTTAACTGTCGTCATGTTACTTTGAATTATGGTGACCCTATGAGTAGAGACCTCCAAGTCACCCTATCCTCAACAGCCCTGTTCAGGTCTTGCAGACTCAGGGACATGGCTTCCTTGATGGAGTCTCTCCATCTGGAATGCAGGCTTCCTCGTTTCCTACTCCGTTCTACCTTACCAAGCATTATTATCTTTTCTAGTGAGTCATATGACAGTCTCAGTTTAGTCATTTGGCTTCTAGGGAGAGAGCAGGTTTTATTTGCTCTAGGACCCACTGATTTGTCTTTTTAGCAGCCTCCGGTATCTGCAGAACTCTTCTCCAGCACCACATTTCAAATGAGTGGATTTTCTTATCAGTTTTCTGGAATTTAGAGCTTACATAGCAGTTCAAGCCACTAGATGGTGCAGAAGCCCTCCTTTCCTTTTTGACAGCGAAACAAGCTTGTTGAAGTATTTCTGATGTGAGATGGAACTTAATTTATTGGATATTTCCTCCACCTGTGGATAGCATGTAACCACAGGAGGGTTCTCGGGGGAGGGAGATGTGGTGGTAGCAGCAGTCCTAAGGCTAAGGTAAATATCATATGCAGCCAAACTGGATAGCTTGGAGGGAACAAGCCCTCAAAAAACATGTCCCTTTGCAAGTCAACATAAAGTCTGTTTCTTCCAGTGTAGGATCCTGCTCCTGAGCATCTACGTTCAAGCATCCTCAAATCATACAAATGCAGGGGTAGTTATATTAAACATAAAAACAAAAACCCAATGCTGTATTGCAGTGATGCACTTATTAGGCCAACCAAAAACACACTAAATTTGTTGTGCTAGCTTTTGAAACTCACAGGCTTCTTCATCAGGCAAAGATGATTAGACAGCTTGTTCCAAAGCCTAAACTCATCTCCAAACCTGACAATACAGAGACTCTCTGCCTTCAAGTGGGGCCTCAAACTTTGCACTGCATATAATCAGACCTAGTTTTCAAGGGAGCTGCTTTTCATCTTCAAATGGAAAAGTAAACTCTACTGCCATTCTTTTATAGCCTTTCCTTCTCATCAGGTAATGGTTGTTGGGGGTGTGGCCTAACTTTATTGTGTAGAGTCTCTTCCTATATACTGCCATGACTCTAAGGAGATTATCAGATGTGTTAAAAGTGGCGTCCCTGGGTTACTTCTTCCTTTTAAAGTGTGTTTTTGTGCTTGTCAATTTTTTGGTGTTCTTTTTATTTTTTTAAGTCCCTGCCCTCATGTCTTCTCACGAGAATCTGAGGGATTTTGATCCAGGAAGTAAAGGGAGCTCCGTTAGAGGTCCCTTCACTCCTGAGCTGCCAGAAAGACCGGAGAGGAGGTGAGTGCAATGGGGAGGGTGATTGTGGCATGACAAGCATGGGACAGGGGTAGGATGGGACAGCGGTAGTGGAGATTGTGGGACAGGAACACTTTTTTCATTCCTGTCTGAAAATATCCTAACACTGTCAGTTTCTTTTCCCGGCATGTACTTTTACCATCTGGGCCTGATGAAGAAACCTATGAACTTCAAAAGCTAGCATAATTAACCTTGTGCCTTTTTGGTTGGTCTAATAAAATTTAATATCATAATCACTTTGGATTTCATTTACACAGCTATCAATGTCTTTGTAGCACAGGAAGATTCACAGTTTTCACAATGATACGGGAATTTAAAAGCTTTCCTTTTATTCTTATTTAAAATATATGTCAGAAGCAGCATACCTACCAGATGCTTAATTTGACAAACAAATGGGATATTATTTGCCATGTTGGACCCTGCTCCTGCTGGCCATGTTGGAACAAAACATGCTCCTTAGCAAAGCAAGTTCATATGGAAGGACATGATCTTCTTCATATATAAGGGAAAAAATATCACCTTGAACTGGTGTTAGACACTACAGATGTGCTTGTTTAAATGATCTCTCCCATAAGGGAGAATAAGTAATTGAAACGATTTCCTCTGTGCTTGAAAAATCTTTGAAAACAATGCAGTTTTCCAAATGTTCTTGGGAGGAGGGGAGTCTTTCCCAACTTACCTTTTTCTTCCCCCAAATATAATGTAGTGCCCAGTGGGAGGAGGCAAGGGGGCAGCTTAGCAAAAAAGATTGCCCATTTCTGGCTGTCATAATTGATGACAGAAGGGTTATGTTCAGCTGCCCTTCTCCCACTGGAGTATCACTACCTACCAGGAAAAGGCCTTCTCTGATGAGGAAGTGGAAGGTGTTGTTAACTGTCCTGATAGCCCCACCAATTCATCAATTGGCTATATCTCATAAATTGGTTTATTTATTGGCTTTCCATGTGATTGGTAGTAGACCAGGACTTCCCAAATGCAAGGACTCAAGCTGTGCTCAGAAAACCTAAGGAAGAGACCATCCCAAATTCTAAAAGCCGCACCCAGGAAATAATTATGCAAACCCCTCCTTGGATTGGTGAGTTAAGGTGGAAATGAGCTAATTCTCCTGGATGTACATTGGAAGTGAATCATTCATTAATTCAATCAAAGTGGCAGGACTTTGCCTTGCAAAATTGGTTTTCCTTCACACCTCTCTTAGGACTTTTTTGGATGAGGTTTTATAACGCTAGCAGCCTTGTCCCCGTTGTGAGGCTGCTGCGCTGCAGGGCGTCCCTTTCAGATGACGCTCTGCCCTGCTGATCCTCTGCCGATACTGTTGCGTAACTGCGGGGACGCAGCAGCGTTATATTTGGCGGTTGTCTAATCACGATCAACTTTCATGATTAGAAAACTGCCAAATATAACGCTGCTGCGTCCCCGCAGTTACGCAACAGTATCGGCAGAGGATCAGCAGGGCAGAGCGTCATCTGAAAGTGACGCCCTGCAGCGCAGCAGCCTCGCAACGGGGACAAGGCTGCTAGCTTTATAAAACCTCATCCAAAAAAGTCCTTAGAACAATAGAAGGTTGCCAGGCACCCATCAGTCTTAACATCTTAGCTATTAGCGATCATTAGCACAACCAGAGCTGCCATTGTCTAACTATGGGAAAATCCAGCTAACATTGTATTCCACTCAAAACAACCCTTAATGGGAAATATCGAGTATAAACATCACCCCAGAATACAGTCAAAGTATGCACAGCTGTCTTCATCTCATCACTCTGTCAGTCTGTGTTACCATAGTCACAGTTTCTCCCACCTTGTTACTCTACCAGTTTGCTGCATGACCCACAGAACTGCATTCTGAATACTTCCTGCTACACAAATCTCTGCTCATCGGATAGGTATCATCCCATCATCCCAAACTCTACTCCTCTATCCCAATACTTCCTACTCTCTTCACTAGCCTTGTGTGACTGCTTGGAGCCTGGGTGTATTTTTCAGTAAAAACCATTTTTATTTTATTTTGTGGCGGTGAGTCTCAGCAGTTAGTACCAGTATACAGAGGTCAAAAAATCCTGCAGTTACTCAGACTCTCACTGCCATATTGAGCCAAATAAACATTCCCCATATTAATATCTGGACACAACTGGACCCTTCATGGACCCACACAATTTGGGGAACAATTTGGAAGTCCAGATAACAGACTCTAATCAGAACAAGAACAGACTGGCAGCCCTGCCCTGGAAGTAGAGCCCAAATCATCACAGTAGACCTTAAATAGAGGGAACTAGACACTGAGCTACTTCGTACTTTGGAGTGTTAAAGACTACAATAACAGCAATGAAAGTACAGGCAAGGACATGGCCTTCCTTAAAAGGGAAATGATGGGTTAGTCAGTCAGCTTTTTTTTATATATATATATATAGATGTTAAAAAGCAAAGGGATAAAATGGAATCTCAAGGAACACCATAAATAATGCATGAGAAAATTTCAGGCTTTCAGAGTTTAGTATTGTTTTACTAGAATTTTGAGATCAACAAACTGGAGCCAGGTGCTAAAGTTATACACTTAGATTTTTATAATTCGGAGCCCACAAATTGGTTCTGAGTACCTGATCTAAACAGAATTCACAATCCATTAAAAATATAAACAGTGCCTCAAGAGGAAAAAAACCACATGACTTCTAGTTTTCAATAGCATAATTTAAGGTGTAGGCAGTGCAGCCATGTTGCTGCTGCTCTTAAACAACTGGGAGTCAGAAATCCTTGCTAACCTATTGCAAATCAACCAATGATCTACTAGGAATCTATATCTATGTTATGCCAACCACTAGTATAGCCCAATTTTTAAACAATAATGGTCTCCTAAGAAGAAATTTAGCCTGAAAGACGCAGAGCCACTACAGTGTGATCCTTCCAATACCAGGCAAATGTCCCAGAAGGCGATGGTAAGAAATGCCATTGCCAGGTCCAGAAGAACAATAACATATTCTTTTTGTCCAATAGTTTATCTACCAAGAAAACCAAGTCTATTTCCTCCTCAAACCCAGACCAAAATCTAAACTGGAAAGGATCCAAATTAGCTTTATTCAAGAAAACATGGTGTTACATTGTCATAAAATACTCTAGGACCTTATTTATGATCAGAGACTTTTGGCTGATAATTATTTAGTGTAGTAGGAGTTAACAGTAACATCTTCAACAATGGTTATACAACTCCCTCCTTTAGGTTAATAGGAACTAATCCCTTATCTAAGGATGTATTTACAAGCTCCAGCACACAATTGGCCAACCTTCCTCTGACACATTTGATCAGCCAGTAGAGCTTCAATAAGCAAGTAGTAGGCTTCAACCCTGTAAGCAACATGTCCACAACATCAGGATGGAACTTATCCATTAAAAGTGGAGAAGCGGGTGTTTCAGTTACTTCCACAGCCCCTGCTCTCTCTCTCAGTCACTCTCTCTCTCTCTCAAATGTTCTTTTTTTTAACAGACAGAGGATAGCTATCTTCCATATGTAATAGGCTATTCCCCTTCCCCTATAATAAGATTATCTTACATTACTATATCAAAATAAGTTTTTTTTAAAAAAACAAGGACTTGCTAGACTAAATAGAAGAAGACTATAATTCAGTAAGCACATATATTCATTGATGGTTTGAATATGCCATATCTGCTTATTCAATGAATACCAACTAATATAATACTAACAACAATGTCTTTCCTTCATTGTGTCAACCAGGCATGGGCAAACTATGGGATGCTGTGGGGCTGCATTCCCCCCCCAGGATACCTTGGGGGGTTGCTCCCCCACTGCAACCCCCCTTTTTTGCTCCCCAGTGTTCCAGATTTTCATGGGCATGCGCCAGCATTGCAGTTGTGGACCTAGCTTTGGTCTATTCTTGCCTTCTGCAAGGAAAAGCAAGAAAGGAACAATACTGTTCACAGACTTACTGGTAGATGCTAACTTCAGAAGCATTCCTGCAAATGGCACTTGGGCCTGGAAAGCTGTGCTCGCCCTTCATTCCTCACCTTGTGAAGTCTGCAGTACAGAAGCTAGCTTCCAGACCCAAGCAACAGTGTCAGGTCCATTTCTGCAACCAGCAGTTAGGACTAGGAAGCTCTGGCTCTTCTGAGTACCCTCCCATCAGGGAGGACACAGTACATAGGATGGAACACACAACTCATGCTTGAGTCTGAGAAGCTTTGCCTAATTGCACATGGAATGGACCAGATTAGAGAGACCAGAGGTAAAAGATACTGCTGTCATTCCCTATTGAGGAGCAACTGTTATCCCCAGTGCCTGAGGCCTCTCCTTGTTCTGCTCATACTGGGGTGGGGGAAAGCATGAGCATAGTGGAGTGGAGTGGTGGGGCTTGGGGAAGGAGACATGCTTTGGGGAAGGGTGTCTCTAGACTTTTTGTGGATCCACACATAGATCAAATTAAGTCTGTGAGCTATAGTTCCCTCTCCAAACTAATACTAAACTGAAATTGTAATACAGTATGACCCCCGTATCCACTGATTAATTATCCATGGGACACAAAACAGCACACCTACTATAGAGTCTTCCTAGAAAATGTGTCCTCTCTAGCCATTTTCTAGGTCCTCCAAAGCAACTCTATGGTATTTTAAACTGGGAGACCCATTATTTTTAATGGTGTTCGCTATTATCCACAGTTTTCAGTATCCACAGGCCCCCCAGAACCAATCCCCAGCGGATAAGGAGGTCCTACTGTATTTATCTCAAGACAGATTCATACTTATGCTTATCTTTGAATCCAGTGTGCATGGAAGGGCACCAACACAGTAGGTATACCTCATAATGTGCGATACAGCTGGCATATGTATACACCCAATTGCCTGAAGTTCAATTCTTTCTTTGAGGATGAAGAATTACACAAAAAGAATATGGATTTACCTGTTTGGTACATGTATGGTCCCAATGCTTCATAAAGGGTTAGGGTTCCTTATTAGGTGCATATATGGGCTTACTTGGCCCAGAAGAAAAAGGTATTTTAAATAATCTTACAAAGCAGGTAAAGTCAAATGAAATTTTGACATTGACACTGAAAGGAACAATATAATTTATACATCTAAAAGTATCTGAAGATCATCCAGTCTAACCTATACTGCCCCCATATTCAAACACCAAGCTTATTCATTGGTGTCCAATGGAATGAATCATATAGTATGCCACAAAGTGCAAGAGAGAGAGAGAAGATTGAACAGGGGGAGACAGGAGAATGTAGTAAAAGTACAGAGGTCATCAAAATAAGACAACACTAATCCATTATTTTACTTTGAAACAAACAATATCCATTTTGCCTTTCTTTCCTTGACAAAGTAAAGTTTTTCAACATTTCTTCATTTCCAAAGATGTTTAGAAGACTGATGTTCTTAATCTTTTTTTAAAAAAAATCAAATCTACTGACTTTCATTTATAAGCATTTTACTTTGCTCAGGATATCTGGTGCATTGCTAATAATCCCATGTTTTCATAGCAATTTGGAAATGTTCTGTTCTCCAGCATTCTAATTGAACATGACGTAAAATCCATCTTTTCTTTCCTTGTTATTTCAAGAATTATTCATCATTGATTTAAAAATTGCACACGCATACACACTTTATGCATGAATAGATTAAATCAGCTTTTGACTGTTGTATGAATAAGACAATGGTGATTAATTTGAACAGTTTCATACAAAGTAAGTCTTTACAAACTAAACTCATGCTTCATAAGTGTTTGTTTTAACCAAACTTGTAATTTTTGTTGCCACTGAGTGATTTGTTGAGCTCAATATGATTTATATGATCACAGTTCTATGTAGCTAGGAGAACTATACTATTCTATTTTGTGGTTACACTGATTTTGAAAAATCTATTCAGTTTGTAAAGAGTGGTGATTCTTAGATTTTCCTTGGGTTTTTTCCAGGCTGTGAGGCCATGTTCTGCAAGAGTTTCTTTCTGACATTTTGCCTGCATCTGTGGCTGGCATCCTCAGAGAATGGTTGGGTAGGAGTGTGTGTGGAGTTTATATACTGTGAACCCCTGTTGGGGAGTATATGTAAATTTGTGTAATTGAATGGTTAGTTTCTGGGTATAGAAATGCAAGGCTCATTAGTGTCTGTTTGGCTAATGGTTGGTTGATGGGCCATTATCTGCTGGGAATCCCCTGTCCCTGGGTGGAATTATTTTTGATTCTATTGTATTTCAAAACTGGGAGCCAGATTTTGTTTACTTTTATGGTTTCTTATTTCCTGTTGAAGTTGTCCAGGTGTTTGTGGATTTCAATAGCTTCTCTGTGCATTCTGACATGATAGTTGTTGGCCTGGTCTAGAATTTCTGTGTTTTTAAAAGTGGTGATTCCACTTGCTTTTCAAATGCTCTGTTTCATACAAAAATATGTTATCCAGCATTTGGCCAATATGAAAATGGATGGTGTTTACAAGTAGGAATAGGGCAGTCCACTATCTGCTGCTAGTAGAAGCACATTGTTGAGAGGATGAATAGCTGGACCAAGTGGTCTACTAACACTTGCCCCAACACAGGCCTGATTTATGTTAAAGATAATATAGGATATAGAACCCAGGGGAAAGAAGTCTGAAAATTCCCTTAACTTCATAGGCCACAGCTATGGGTTGCCACCTCTTATTCCTGTGTATGATTATAATTAGGCAAACCTTCACACAGATGAGTAATCATGTGGGTGATGAGATCTTTTGGGCTGGGTTTCTGAAATATAATCTTAACCCAGTGTATGGTAGTAAGGAGTTGGGGATCCCAGGTATGTTTGGAAGAGATAGCTGTGACTTACATGGTCTGCTTGTTGGCTTCTATTTGGTAACTGATGGAAGCAGAATACTTTCGTTCTCATAACTGCTAAGTTACAGCATTTTGATATCATTGATACCATTTTAACTGCCACAGCTCTATCCTATGGAACTCTGGAATTTTTAGTTTGGGGCAGTGTTTAGAATTCTCTGCTAGAGAGTTCTAGTCCCTCATGAAACTACAGAACTAAATCCAGGATTCCATGTGATACAGCTCTGGTAAAGTGGAATCAAAGTTCCTTAATTGCACTGTGTGAAGACCAAGGTCCCATATCATTCAGTCATTATAGGAAAAGTGGGCGGGGGGGGCGGAGTGGCTCTGGTTCATAAAAACAATCTAACCTTGACCAGGAAGCCTATCCGGAACACAGTCCACATCGAGTGTATGTACCTAAGCCTGAGATCCAGGGATAGCTTAGGGATTCTGTTAGTATACCGGCCACCCCGTTGTCTAACAGACTCCCTAACCGAGCTAACACAGCTGGTCTCAGAGTTGCTGCTGGAGTCACCCAGACTTTTAGTTCTTGGTGACTTCAACATCCCACTCGAGACCAGCTTGCTAAATATAACGGGCGCAGCTCGGGAGTTCATGGAATCCATGACAAACATGGGCCTATCCCAATTGGTTGTCGGGCCTACTCACTGTGCAGGTCATACCCTCGATGCGGCCTTTAGTACGGAACAGGAATATCCGTGGGCAGAGGTGATTGAAACCTCCGCATTGTCATGGACGGATCATTTCCTGGTCAAGATGGAGCTAAGAGCCACTGTCTGCCCCACCGGGGGTGGTGGACCCATTAGAATGGTCCGCCCTCGAAGGCTAATGGAACCAATTGGATTCCAGAAAGCCTTGGAGGGTTTAATGGTTGGTAACGCCGGTGATTCTGTTGAAGCTTTGGTTAATATTTGGAATACCGACCTCACCAAGGCTATTGACACAATCGCTCCCAAGCGTCCTTTCCAGCCTGCTCCTAACCGTAAGCCCTGGTACTCAGAGGAGCTTAGGAAAATGAAGCAGGCTGGACAACGACTAGAGCGCACCTGGCGGAAGACTCGACTCTTATCCGACAAGACTCGTCATAGGAATTTCCTTAATTCTTATCGAGAGGCGATACGTGCAGCATAGAAGTCTTTCTCCGCTGCACGTATTGCATCTGCAGAGTCCCATCCAGCAGAACTGTTTAGGGTAGTGGGGGAGCTGACGCAGATTCCACCTGCGCAGAACCCCTTACTCAACCCGACAACGGCCTGCTGTGATGCATTTAACATCCACTTTGCAGATAAAATCTCTCGGATAAGAGCCAACTTAGATGCCAGTGTTATGACAGAATCTATAGACGAGGTGTCCAGCAACTCCGTTGATGAAATTTTATTGTATCAGCTTCAATCTGTGAGTACCGATGACGTGGACAAGCTCCTTGGTAGACTGAGGAAAACGACCTGTCCCCTCGATCCCTGTCCATCTTGGCTGGCCATCCAAGGGGGTGACGCATCGAGAGTACTCCTTAGGGATATTATCAATGCGTCCTTCAGGGAGGGGTCCCTTCCACCTTGTCTGAAGGAAGCGGTGGTTAAGCCGCTCCTGAAAAAGCCTTCCCTGGACCCCTTGGACAGGAACAACTATAGACCAGTCTCTTTGCTGCCTTTTCTAAGCAAAGTGATTGAGAGGGCGGTCGCTTCCCAACTCCAAGCTGTCTTGGATGAAACCGATTATCTAGATCCATTTCAAACTGGCTTTAGGACGGGTTATGGAGTGGAGACTGCCATGGTTGCTCTGGCTGATGACCTCCGCTTGGGTATCGACAGGGGTAGTGTGACCCTGTTGGTGCTCCTGGACCTCTCAGCGGCCTTTGATACAATAGACCATTCCATCCTCTTGGATCGCCTGAGGGAGTTAGGAATCGGAGGCACTGCCTTGCAGTGGTTCCGTTCCTTCCTCTCGGGCAGATCCCAGAGGGGAGGCTTGGGGACAGTTGCTCTACTAGAATAGAGCTTAACTGTGGCGTTCCTCAGGGTGCCATCCTGTCCCCGATGCTATTTAACATCTATATGAAGCCGCTGGGAGAAGTCATTCGGAGGCATGGAATGCGGTGTCATCAGTATGCGGATGACACCCAGATATACTTCTCCATGTCTCGGTCATCGGCTTCGACTTCAGATGGCGTCTCTCCTCTGAATGATTGTCTTAAAGCAGTAATGGACTGGATGAGGAAAAACAAATTGAGACTGAATCCAGACAAAACGGAGGTACTAACAGTTATAGGCCCAAAACCAGGTCTGGGAATACAAACTCCAATCCTGGATGGAATTACACTCTCCTCCAAGGATTGTGTTCGCAGTCTGGGGGTGCTCCTGGACCCGTCGCTCCAGATGACTAATCAGGTAAATGCAACGGTCAGGAGTGCCTGTTATCAACTTCGGCTGGTACGCCAGCTGCGCCCTTTCCTGGAAACTAGGGACCTCGAAACTGTGGTACATGCACTGGTAACCTCCCGTCTGGATTTCTGTAATGCGCTCTACATGGGGCTACCCTTGTGCTTGACTCGGAAACTTCAACTAGTCCAGAACATGGCAGCCAGGTTGATTTCTGGCGTTCCCAGAAGAGAGCATATAACACCGGTGCTAAAAGCTCTCCACTGGCTGCCTATTAGTTTCCGGGCACAGTATAAGGTGTTGGTTATGACCTTTAAAGCCCTACATGGCTTGGGTCCAACTTACCTCCGGGACCGCCTCCTTCCATACGACCCTCCCCGCACACTTCGGTCCTCTGGGAGGAATCTGTTACAGCCTATGAAAACAAGGCTGTCGGTGACCTCCCAGAGGGCCTTCTCTGCTGCTGCTCCCAGATTATGGAATGGCCTGCCGGACGAGATCCGTCTTATTACCACCTTAGACAGCTTTAAAAAAGCTGTCAAGACGGATCTTTTCCGGCAGGCCTTTCCTGAATAATTATCCCGGCCCAAGACTCAGCTGCCCTTTATAGGCTACGATTGTATGTTTTTAATTTTTTTTCTTCTAATTTATATATATTTTAATTAATGCATGTTTTTAATCCTTTGCAATTTAATATTATTTTAAGGGGTGGGTGGGCTAGGGTATTGTGAGTATGGGGTTTTTATATTGTAAGCCGCCCCGATTGTGTTGCAGAGGGGCGGGATATAAATAAAATTTTATTATTTATTATTATATTATTATTACCATGTAATTAAACCAGATAGGCAATGGTGGACAGCTGCAGAGGGGGGTGGGGACCATTTTTCACCCTTACAGACACACACCAGAGCTCCACCAGCACACACGTGAATGATGTCACATCATTGCTGGTTTCATTTTTGTCCCATTTGGGATTTTTGTGGGGGGGGGGAGGTCTTGGGGTTGTGGGGGCCAAAGAGCTGTGTTTTGTAGCATTTTAAAGCCATTTTTAGGGAGCTGGAGATATGTGGAAAAAATGTTATTTTTGGGTTCTGGGGTCTTTTGGATACCAAAAGATTGGGTTCCATGGGCCATATTTTCCCCGCCCTTTGGGGCCTAGAAATTAAGTGACAATCCAGAGTCAGCATCAGTCTTAGCCAGCACAGTCAATGGTCAGGAATACTGGGAATTATTGTACAAACCATCTCGAAGTCACAAAGTTGGGGAAAGCTGCATTGATGCAACTCTAAATCTAGCCATTTCCGTGTTTTTTTTTCCAAAGAAGCATAAGAAAATCCTGTCTCAATTCAGTGATGTCTAATTGTTTGTATTCTATTGAGCAACTACTTTCCATATTTTGTGATGTAGCTCCAGGCTACAGCTCAATGTGGAGAGCCAGTGTAGTGTAGTGGTTTGCATGTTGGACTAGGACCCTGAAGACCAAGGTTTCAATCTCTGCTTGGCCATGGAAACCCCCCCAGTTGACCTTGGACAAGTCACACTCTCTCAGCCTTAGAGGAAGGCAATGGCACATTCCCCCACTGAACACGTCTTGACATGAAAACCCCGTGATAGGTTTGCCTTAGAGCAAGTCAGAAAAGACTTGAAGGCACACAACAACAGCTCACTATAAAGGAAAGCTGTTTTTTCCTACAATGGAGAACACAGCCAAATTCATCAGAAGATGCAGACATAGTTCAAAGCAAGGGGATCTTGTAGCACCTTTAAGGCTAACTGAGAGAGAGAGAAATGAAGCATAAGCTTTTGTAAGCCTAGTCTACTTCCTCAGATAATTCAGAGCATTAATGAGAAAGTTTCTTACTTAGGATATCATATTACCTTTTGTCATCTATCTCAAAATTTGCAGTGTAAAACACGTTGCTATCAAATTGGAGGCTAAAAATGCTCTTATATACCACTTAAAGCCATTTTAAGGGAGCTGGAGTGTGTGAAAAAAAATGTTATTTTGGGGTCTGGGAAGGCCACAAAGAAATTTAACTGCAGGCCAAGTCTGCACTTGGTCATCCAGTCTGTAAACTATGGGCATGTTCCATGATATTTCCTTATAACCACAGCACAGTCATAATGGCTCTTTGTACGAAATAATAAAAATAACAATCTAGAAATTTAGTTGTTCGTTCAGTTACCAGGACAATCTCTGGGTACTGAAGTTGGAGAAGGGAGATCACAGTACCATGAAAATCAAACTCAATTTCTTCAATACTAAGTGAAAACCAAATTTTAGGAGCCAAGTTTTGCCCTACAGACTCCCATTGCATTGCCCTAGTTAATAAAGGCAGATATTTACCTGGTGGCTACGTTTCAAAACTTGTAAATTAATCATATGTGAATTCATGGAAAGATGTTTGAAGCATGAAAAACCAATGGGGAAAATGCAGTGAAAAATGGGTGTGAAATTCTTATATAAAAGAATAATAGGCACTCAGGTGAAACAATCCATTTTAATAATACTGTAATGCTTATTAAGTAAGAAAAACACTTAATATTTGTATGTGACAAGTTAAATCTAGACTGACCATTGGAGATGTAGTGAATGTTGGAGAATGTTTACATAAACAATACAATCAAAAAGAAGTAAGCATCCAAACTTCAACGCTACCCAGTCTGAAAAAGTTACTTTTGGGAACTACAAGAATCCCTTAGTTATAATTGCCAATGGCCATGTTGGCTAAGGGATTCTGGAAGTACAAAAAATAACTTTTTCAAGGTCTGGTTGGAACTTATTAAGCTCAGTCAAAAATTTAAACCACATTAGAACCTCAAAGGCTATGTCCAGGTATCAGCAGGAAATTTTCAGGCTGGTTGCACCACTAGCTCCTTTGGGCAACAGTACCGGAAAGGGAACATCATCATTTACCCTTCCCATTTTAAAATAAACTGTAAAAGGAGGAACCTTTAAGTACAAGGAGATTGCACAGACACACAGAGAACAAAGATAATTACAAGGTCTATGTTGTGTGGAATTGTGTATCTGTTCCGGACCTGGTGAATGCTAAATCTAGGCAGGCTTTCACTGTGGGATATGGAAAGGGGAATGCTGCCAAAAAATCTCTCCACAAAAGGAAAATGATTTGTTTACAGTTACTAGACATCCATGCTAATGAAACAGCCAAAAAGAAAAGATACAATATGTGTTGTGAAAAACAAACTCCTTCTTTGACTAGCAAGAAAAGTAGAGGATGATAAATTTAACAACAAAGACTTACAAAAGCAGCGTTTTTCCCACAAATACTACAAAGACTTGTTTCTGTGACATTTGAATCAATCCAGCATATGTTACTTATTTTGGAGATTTTTTTGTTAACAGTTTCTGTAACAACAAAAAAGAGTGGAAAATAGCTAGTTATCAATGTGCTTTTCATTCTGAATTTAAAAAAAATAACTCTGAAGATTAAAAAAAAAGTCTGGTATTTGCTAATGTGGATGCATGCAAAGTTTCTATCCCCCATTACTCTTTGTGATGTAGATGTGCAAGAAATAATTACAGTTGCCCCTCCACGTTTGCAGCTTTAACATTCACCGTTTTGATTATTCGTGAGGACCATCGCCTCCCAAAAATAGTACTCTATGGTGAACTCGCCACGGGTCAGCGCAAGAGGGGTGCTCCAAAAAAGCGATACAAGGACTCCCTGAAACAACATCTCAGGCTCAGCCAAATTGATCACCAACAATGGTCCGCTGTGGCCTCACATCAGGAGGCATGGAGACGCACTATCCACAATGCTGCAGCCTTATTTGATAACTCACGCCAAACAAGTCTTGAAGAGGAACGACAAAGAATCACAACCTGGAAACATCACTCAAGGAGACCTTCTGCTGTGCTTTCTGAAACCAGAGATTGGCCTTTTTAGTCATCAGTGCGCTTGCAGAAAGCGTATGAGTACTTCCTGAATCTTCGTTTGCGAAGAAAAGCCAGAGGGAGAGGGTTTTTGGGAGGGCCTCCCCCCGCCCTTCCAAAAGCTGCAAAGGGACTTTAGAAACCTCCTTGCCCCTTTTGGTAGGGTGGGAGGGAGGACTCGCTGCTTCTGGGATGGCGGGGGGGGGAGGAGGGAAGCAGCAAAGGGGCTTTCTGAAGCCCCCTTGCTGCTTCTGGGATGGCGGGGGGGGGAGGAGGGAAGCAGCAAGGGGACTTTCTGAAGATGGCAGGGGGGAGGAGAGAAGCAGCGAGGGGGGGCTTTCTGAAGTCCCCTCGCTGCTTCTGGGATGGCAGAGGGGGAGGGAAGCTTCTGGGATGGTGGGGGAGAGGAAAGCTTCTGGGATGGTGGGGGGAGGAGGAAAGCTTCTGGGATGGCAGGGGGAGGAGAGAAGCAGCAAGGAGGCTTTCTGAAGTCCCCTTGCTGCTTCTGGGATGGTGGGGGGAGGTGGGAAGCAGCAAGGAGGCTTTCTGAAGCCCCCTTGCTGCTTCTGGGATGGTGGGGGGAGGAGGGAAGCAGCGAGGAAGCTTTCTGAAGCCCCCTTGCTGCTTCTGGGATGGCGGGGGGAGGGAAGCAGCAATAGGGGTTTAGAAGCCCTCTTGCTGCTTCTGGGATGGCCAGGGGGTTGTGGGAAGGCGGTGGCCTGCCCTATTTTTTATTCGCTGTTTTTTCACATTCGTGGGGGTCTTGTGGCCCTAACCCCCATGAATATGGAGGGACAACTCTATATAAAAGCGATTATATAATAAAGAAGAACATTTCTTTTCAGAGCAGAGGTGGGATGCGTTTGGCCCTCCAGCTGTTGTTGGACTACAAGTCCCAGGAATCCTAAATAGTAAATTGTAAAGAATGCTGGGACTTGCAGTTCAACAATACTGAGAGTGATGCATAATTCCCACTCCAGTATAGATAAAGTGTAATGTGCCACTCCCAAGTGACTTTACTGCCAAAGAGTTATTCTGCATATTACAGATCCTGAAGGGAGGCAGTCATCATATATAGAGTCTGTTTCATTTGTATGACAGATGAAATGTGCAGGCCAGTAATATATTAAGTCTCCAGTTATCTTCTAGCATGTGCAACAGGTAAAGACTGGGAAAAGCAAATCTATATGTACACAGAAGGCTCTCCCCAACCAACTACCAAGTGTCCGTGCAAAAAACTACTAATTGTCCAACATTACTAAGTGCTGGAAGGTATACTTTAAAACAGAGGAATTTCCTTTTTAACTGAAGCTGAAGGGCAGACTCATATACTTGGAATGTTTAAAGATGGAGAAAGAAAGTGGGCAAGGTGGCATATACAGTAATTAGTACATATTCTTTCATTGCCTTCAAATGTTTAAATGGTCAGCTTTCTCCAGTTCACACTTTTTAAAAATTCTGACATGGTATGGTTATCACACCGGACTTTCTATTGCCTCTTGTTGTGGATGTGACCTTCTGCTTCTCTTCACTTTCAATCTGCTTGATGTCTGTCCTTTTCATAGATTGCTGTCATCTCATCTTTCAGCTTTGTATTCCCTGGAATGTACTTTAACAAAGAGGGACTGGGGATGCGGAATCGCCTGCCTTCCATCTCAGCAGCAGTGTCCCTCCCAGAACTATAATCTGCATGAAAGTCATGGAACCTTAAGGAAGTGGCATGGGTTTAATGGGAACTAGATCACAGTCTGAAGGGCAAAGTAGTTCCACCTGTCTGCTAGTATATTGTTTATACAGAAGTATTATATGTGCAGAATAATAGAATCTTCCCAACTAAAATGATCAAACATGATAAATGTTAAGTTAAAAGGGCATACCATCTGCAGAAATTCAACTTCCATTTGAAGAGCCGCACAGGCATTTTCCATTTCATTTTCTTTGTAACTTTCCAATTCCTTTTTAAGCCTGTGCCAACATTTAAAAAGAAAACAAAACACCTGATATAGTGAGGCTATTGGCTGCACCATCCTGTGAACCAGGGCTTCAGAGCAGCCCTAGCTTTTAATTTAACCTTGATCATCATAGCAGAATTCCAGCAGACTCCTATAAGCTCCCCAGTAATGTGTGGATCACATGTCAATATTGTTATAAATCAGGACCAAGGTTTGCTAGATTGCTTACTGTAATGTAAACTATATTATCCAAGACTGTATAAATCACTGGATAGTGCCAGCAATTGTTTAGAGAAGTGAGGAAATTAGACAATCTCCATGGAGAAGAATACACATCTCTGCAAGACAAGCTCAAGTTACAAGGCTATAATTCTCCTCTGTAGATTGTGTGCATATTATAATCTATGGTAGAGTTAAACACAAAAAGACAAAAACTATTTTAATCTGAAGATCTGAATCTTGTTCCCAGAGTTGGTGATGTTCTCTGCCCATTGATTACTTCTTTTCTCAGCGGTTTCCATTCCTCTGTTTCCAACTGCCAGCAAATTAGGTCATGCTCTAGGATTTTATGGCACATATTATAAGTAATGGGTTGCCAGTAGTATGACTGTCCTTCCATTTACTTTTCTTAATTAAATCTAGAGCACACATTCATTCCTATTAGTTGTTCCTAACTATTTGACTACTATAAGCAAAAATCATGTATAGTGTGTGATATGTTATAGTGCCAGTAATCTATCTACATGTCTATCTACATATATCCTGGGTAGCATCTTGATTAAGATGTATCCAGTCCAGTGACATAGTTTCTCATAAATTACTGGACTTTTGTGCCCCTGCCTAGTGTGTTAGCATCACAATCCAAGCAGAGGCTATGTCCTACTGTTGCCATAGTAGGTAAGAACAGGAACAAGTATGTATTATGCCATAAATATAAGCCAAATATGTACAGTTAACCTGTATCTGCCATGCCAGAAGACAGCCTAAGTTATTTAATGTGTATTGCTGTTTGATTATGCTAAACACAAACGCATACAGAAATATCAACGTGCATGGGAAAATAAGGTGTGAGGGGTAATCCTTTCATAGCAATTATTTTCTTTCTTCCTTCCTTCCTTCCTTCCTTCCTTCCTTCCTTCCTTCCTTGTCTGTCATGCAGCCTTAAATCCCAGCTATAGAAAACATATTAACTCATAAGTTGAATGGTTAGGATCACTAAGGTAAATCCAATTGTTTTAATGAATGTACTCTGGTTGGGTCTAGTAAGTGGGTCAAGACCTAAGATACTATTTCAATTCATCTAGGGTACAGCAAACATATGATCTGAACATACAATGTGGTTTTATACTGAATCATACCACCGCTCTATCTAGGTAACAATGACTGAGGGCTCATCTACACAGGCCAGAATATGCTGGCTTCCCATGGGCATATCATGCCCATGGATCAGGCTTGTTCCTCCCTTGTTACCTACATGGAATTGCCCCTCTTGCCTGGAGGCAAAACAGGGCAAATGCCCTGCATTTCTTGGACTGCAAGGCTCAAAGATGGGGGCAGGATGGGGTAAATAGCTCATGTAGACAAGGCCTGGGAGTAGTTCTCCAGAGTTTGAGGCAGAAGTCATTCCCTGACTATTGTATCTAGAAAATGCCAAGAATTGAACCTGAGGATTCTGCATGCAAAGTATGTGCTAACTGCTGGGCTATGGCCCTTCCCTGAAACTGCGTGTTGCAATTGAATATTGCTGTTAGCAGGCAAAATGTCATTCAGGGAAAATTGCCTGCCATTACTGATCTTTTTGAGGACTCCCTGATAAATGTCTGAAGAATCCTAGAGTTCTCTGAGAATCACTGTTCCATAAAACATCATCCATAAGTAGAAAACAGTGTCCTTTAATTTACGATTATATTATATTGTTATAGAAACTTTAGTAAGGACTTTCCATGGAGGATAAGAATTGAAGTAATTCAAAAGAGCAAGAAGCCATATATATTCTAACCCATTCCATTTTTGACTAACAGAAATGTTCTGCAGATCAATAATAAAGGCTGCATGCTAGACAGGTTTTAACTACATCTTCCTGAAAACGAGAGAAAAAATTTCTAACGTTTTGAATTTGGCAGTAGGTGCCCAATATATGGAAGAAAACAGATATATAGAATATATGGGAATACATGGCAATATTATGGAGTGCTATTTGGAAAGATGCATATGTAGAAAGTTTAGAAAAGAGACCAGTGTAAAAAACTAACCTTTTCATAAATGTGATTAATTCTATTAGTGGCAATGAAAGATTTAATATAAGAATTTACAATAATCAGGGTAATTTTAATGGTAGTATGATGAATAGAAGCCTACTAAAGTTTGGGGATTATGTTCATTTTACTCTAGTTTGTTTGATACAGCTTCTGAATTTGTCTCCAAGTTCAGGATCGAACAGCAACCAGACAGCTCATTAAAAAGTCTGGCCAGCAAATAATGAAAAAGGAGCAGAAATGTTGACTGATACTCAAGTAGAAGTGTCTTTATATGGAATGCGTTCTACAAGGGAATAAAGAAGCTTTGAAAAGTAGGAGACTATATTCTGGATACTACCCATTATATTTGGTTAAGTGGATACTTGCTGGCCCAAGAAAAAAACTATTTCAGATATTTTAATGGCCCACAGTATATGCAGCAATAAAGTTATACTGCAGTCCTTGTCATACCTGCCAAGAGACTGTAAAATAGAAGATAAGTGTAAAGTTGTGTTAAATCCATTCATGGTAATGGAGGAGCAATTTCTGGGGTCATTGTAGATACTTTGGGGTTGTCAAATTAGCCCACAGGAAAGGGTTACATTCTGGTGACAGCAAAGTTGTTGCAATACTGGATCTGGGCTGAGAAGTTCCATAAATTGGCTCTTAAGGGGATTCAGAAGTTTGCCTTGTATATAAACAATGTTTTATTGCTTGAATGTGACGTGGTAATATCTCTTCCACACATAATGGTTATATTGAACAGAATGCTGGCATGTAGCCTTGAATTACAAGAAGAAACTTATTCAGCTGAAGTGTTCACTAAAAATCTAGCATCATATATGCATTTTAATCTGTATTTATCTGTATATGACACCCCATCTCCATTTATAAAGTAGGACATCATTTTTTTAACCACCACACTTTTGGGTTACAGTGCCAGCAAAAAGCAGACATATGTGCATCTTTTGTTGGTTAAAAAAAGTAAAAATATGTTACCCATGTAGTAATGATGGGGTGGTCATGGGGACAGAATGGGCATTTACTGGGCGGCAATAAGAAGGATGGGCCGGCCAGCTGCATGCTGCAGGATGTGGTGGTACCCAGGGAAGAAGAAACTGAGAGATGCTGCTCACTTCCTCGCCTAGCCACAGTCTGGGAGAAGGAACTTCCAGGACTGAGGACGCAGGGTGGAGAGAAGCGACGAGATAGCAGAGAGTTTAAAGGGGGGGGGGCTGAAAAAGGCGAGGGGAAGGATGAACTGCAGGGACAAAGAGGAGAAGGAACAGAGTCAGCCTGAGCACCACAACAGTTACTGGGGAAAGTAACTTTCCCTTTCCACCTTGACTAGAGCAGGTAACAAGAAGGGGAAGGTATGGAAACCCTCACAATGTTCCTGGAGGCTGAAGGCTTGCTAGTCAAGGGAGAAGGGAATGCTGAGCCAGTCTGCAGCTTTTAGTAGTTGGGAAGGAGCTGGAGCAGCAAAATGGCATTGGGAGAAGCCCAGCACTCAGATCCCTTGGGAAGAAGACATGGATGTGAACTGGAGAGGGGTAAGAAGCATGAGTGGGAGTGCCCTGAAAAGCCAGGCCTTCTTCAGTGCAGGCCTGAAGCAATAAGGCAGAGCAAGGAGGGAGAGTAGGACCCATAGAAGTGCTCCATGATTAAAAGCAGAGGGGGCAGGGAGCAAAGGGTCTTATGTAGTGCTGAAGAACTAGTGGAGAGTTCCTGCCTGGTGATGAAGGCATCAGCACTAATGTACTTACTCTGGACTTAAGGCTTGAAAAGCAGCCATCAGAAGGAGGGGAGTGAGCACCTTGGATTGAATTATGGTTATCTTACTTGGATTCTTACAGTGTTATTAACTGGTTGAACTAACTTATTCCTGAGTTGTATTTATAAAACTGAGTTGTATTTGCAAATATCAGAGACTATGCCTCTGGCCACAAATGCTATATATAACAATCACTCTGCTGGTGATTGACCACTGTAAACTGCTTGAAACTGCACAGTGCTTGGTTCATCAATGGAACTGGGTGCAGGTGCTGTTGCCTCACTGGGGAGGAGCACTAGGCTTATCACACACATCTCTTTGCATAATAAGGAGCAACATACTGACTGAAAGAATCCCCAAATGAACATAACACCGTAGATCTTTTGCAGCAACATACCCCTTAAAAGATGCACGTGTGTAAAGCCCTTGAGCCTGACTGTATCATTAAAAAAAATTGCATGGTAAACCATAGGAGTGTTCAGCGAGTTAAATTCCATTACTGGCGGAAAGTACAGCAGGCTTGTTTCAAAGGTAGCAATACTGTTTTTGTGTCCTGCGGCTTGGTGAAATTAATTGAGCATATCATTTGAAATGATCATAATGTAATTACATATCACACTTGCACAGGTGTACAATAGGCATAGGAAGCTACCTTATGCCGAGTCAGATCATTGCTCCATCTAGCTCAGTGTTGACAATGATTGACTGTGGTTCTACAGGGTTTTCAGGCAGGATTCTGTCCAAGGCCTGCCTAGAATTGCCAGACATTGAACCTGAGCCCTTCTTCCTGCAGATCATGTGGCCTTACCAGTGAGTTACAGCCCACATACCTGTTTTTGATGTAATTTTGCATTTACTCAGTCTGAAAGGGTACAGCTGTGTAGCCTGACAGAATGAAGCATCCGTGTACAGCTGTCTCAAGTCATTAATATACTCAGGCCCTAGAGTCCTCATGTACCAGCTGCAGAATGTAAAAGTAGCCCTACTATATCAGACCAAAGGTCTACCAAGTCCAGTCCTTGGTTTCTAACAAACATGTTTTGTTTGTCCCATGTACATTGTTTGTCAAGCCCAGAAAAGTGACCAATTTTAACATCCTGGGTCACTTGTGACACCTATGAGCCACAAATACCAGGAATATGATTCATTTTCCACAGCCTGAACTATCATGAAAAAGTTCTAATTGTGAGTTAGAAAGCAATCTGGAACTGTAACGCTCTAGATAACTAACTATACGTATGTGAGAGAAACATGTTTTTCCCCTCTGAGCTTGCAGAAAGGTAGTAAGAAACACTGTTGTTTCTTGATAGTCTCATCCAACAACTCATTCTTTTTTATACAAAAAACACTGGTAATTTTAACCTGGCAGGCCTATTATACTCAGAGAAGAGGGAATGCTGTGCAGTTACAGACTACACAATGGTGGTGCTTAAACAATGCAAATGTATCATAAAGTCTCTAGAAACAATAAAAATATTTAAAGTTATACGTAACTTGAAATTGGATAGTACTGTAATACTCTAGTAAACCACTCCTTTACATGCAAAAGCTTTAAATGTGGGGGAACTCTACTCTGGGTAGTTCACTGACATTTAACAACTTGCATCAAGAAGGAAAATGCACATTTGAGCAAGGTTATTAAATGACAAAGATGCTAATGGGCTAACGTGTACATATTTCAACAATCCAACTAATTTTAGAGCTTAAACTTCAAAGAGTATTGTACACAGAACAGTGCTGAAGAAAGCAAATAGGAGAAGACATTTTCTCCTGCTTCTGGGGAAAAGAAATATTCCAGACAGTTTCATCAAGTCTTCACACATCTGATATGTTTCAGGAATTTTTTTACACAACCCCTCCTTCCAATTTTGGTGGGAAATTGTGTAAAGAATACCGTTGCCTGAAACAAACTTTTTAATGCAGGCCTCCCCCACAAAGTTTTACTATAAACAGTTTTTGGAGTGAGAAGCATAGTGTGTGTGTTTTGTGGGGCTTGTTTGTTTGTTTGTATAAAACCATCTCACTTATTTGGCTGCATTATTTCCCCAATTATTTTAGGATTTATTGGGGTGAAAACTGAGGGATAGCTTGAAATAGGTGTGATTTGTCCACCCCTGTTTGTCCACCCCTGTTAATGAATAAGATTGAAGGTTCGTCTTTGAACCAGTTGATCTCTATCAACCCAGACTACATACGTGGTCTTCTGAGCTTCCATGAAGGCAGACAACAGTATAGTCTGGGTAGGCAGCTAAACTAGCTCTCTCTCAAATGTTTCTGAGCATAAGGATTCAGGAAAATTAATAGGACAACTTCTGAGCAGCTTCGTCTTTAAACTATTTATTTATTTTTGTAGAAAGGGTTAATATGTTTCTTCATACCAACACTTGTACTTGAGGCACATAATGCTTTTGAACAGATATCATTCACTGCATCAGAATACCATATCATACAATTCTATTTGTTCAAACACACAGCAAAATGCTGATGTTTCACACAGAGGTATAAGGTTTTCATATTTCAATATATTCCAGTATATCTAGTATACAATATAGTTTCATCTTAAGAGACAATCCCGCTCTCTCTGTTATTTATTTGACTAGCAGTTAGAAACAGCAAAACAAACTTAATATCATCTATCTATAGCTTATCATATCATTACAACTTCACATCTTCGATGTACTGTCTAAAAGAGAAGTGGCTTCTTTAGCAAAATGGCCCCAGCTATCCAGGCTATATGCCTCCCCACCAGTTCTCACCACAGATTCCTTTTCCAGCAGGCTGTACTTGGGTTTGCTGTTGTTAACTGCTGTCAAGTCAATTTCGACTTACGGAGACCCTATGAATGGAAGACCTCCAAGTCACCCTATCATCAATTGTCCTGCTCAGGTCTTGCAGACTCAGGGACATGGCTTCCTTGATTGAGTCTCTCCATGTGGAATGCAGCTTTCTTCTTTTCCTCCTGCCTTCCACCTTATCAAGCATTAGTGTCTTTTTTAGTGAGTCATGTCTTCTCAAAATATGGCCAAAGTACATTTCATTCAGTCATCGTGGCTTCTAGGGATAGTTCAGGTTTTATTTGCTCTAGCACCCATTTGTTTTTAGCAGGCCACAGTATCTGTAGCACTCTTCTCCAGCATCACATTTGAAATGAGTTTATTTTCTTCCTATCAGCCTTCTCCACTGTCCATCTTTCACAACCATATATAAAAATGGAAAATATGATGACATGGACAATCCTGGCTTTAGTATTCAACGATATATCTTTACACTTCACAGTCTTGTCTAATTCCTTCATAACTGCCCTTCTAATTCCTAATCTTCTCCTGATTTCTTTACTGCAATCTTCATTCTGATTAATGATTGAGCCAAGGTATGGAAAATCTTGAATTGTTTCAATGTCTTCATCAGACTGTGAAGACCTTTCAATGTCTTCACAGATGTAAGTCATCTGTGGGCATTATTTTTGTATTCTTAATGTTCAACTGTAAACCTCCCTTTGCACTTTCTTCCTTGACTTTCTTCAGTAATTGTTCTTGGAAGATTATCAGATGGACCCCTTGAGTCCGTTTCTGTCCCACTACCCCCCACCCGCCCCTCTCCCATTCCTGCCATGGAATAAATGAAAAACTTTCACACACTTACCTGTATTCCATGATAAGAATGGGCTCCCCTGCTGCTTTTACGACTGGGAACTTAAATCCTAGCAGTTCTCACAAGAGAACGGCTGGGAGGGAAGTTTAAAAAGAATCCCCCCAGCTGTCCAAAAAAAAAAAAAAAGCAAGCAGGTAAACACTTATAAAAAAGAAAAAGCTACCTGGGGAGGGAATTTTTTTTTTACTTACCTTTCTTTCCCGATCGCACCCGGAAGTGTCCGGCAGGGACCTCCCAGTGGTGTCACGATCAGTTGTCATCCTGGGAGGAGAACAGGTCCTCTGTTCACTTGCCCATTGTTCCATTATAATAACGGAACGGGCCTCTTATTCACGGATTTTTCCGTGAATAAGAGGAAACGGGAGGAACAGAAGCAGAACAGGAGCATCCCAGGACAGGGATGATGACGTCTAAAAGGTAAGGTGTGTCTGAAGAGCCTCCCTCCCACCCCTCCCTTCCATTCCCTTCCCAAGGCAGATCGCTGTCTTGGGAAGGGGGGGCTGAAAAACCTCCCTCCCACCCCTCCCTTCCCTTCCCTTCCCAAGGCAGATCGCTGTCTTGGGAAGGGGGGGCTGAAAAAACCTCCTTCCCCCAGTTCATTTCTTATTCGCGGTTTTTTCACATTCACGGGGGTTGGCTGCCCCTAACCCCCGGGAATGTGAAGGGATGACTATAGTATGGTGTGATCTGCATATCATAAAGTGTTGCTATTCCTTCCTTCAATTTTCATGCCTCCTTCCTCCAAATCTAATACTGATTTATGTATGTTTTGTTCAGCATACAAGTTAAACAAATAGGTTGATGAAATGCAGCCCTGCCTGACCCATTTGCCAATTGGAAAATGTTCTGTTTCCCTCTATTCTGTTGTAATAGTGGCCTCTTGTCCTGAGTATAGGTTACTCATCAGGACAATCAAATGTTGTGGCACATCCACTTCTTTAAGGACAATCCATAATTTTTCATGATCTATACAAAGTCTTTGGTATATCTGATGAAGCACAAGCTGATTTTCTTTTGAAATTATCCATTATCCAATGTATGTTTGCAATACGATCCCTAGTGCCTCTTCCTTTCCTGAACCTAGTCTCTACATCTGACATTTCTTGCTCCATATGTGGTAAAAGTCTTTGTTGTAGAATTCTGAGCATCAGATTGCTTGCATGGAAATTAATGTGATGGTCCTGTGGTCACTGCAATCTCTGATGTCTCCTTTCTTGGGGATTGGAATGTATATTGAGTGTTTCCAATCTGTGGGCCATTCTTTTGTTTAGCATATTTGTCAACAGATTTTATTTAGAAGTAGAGTAGACTCTGTCTCTCTAGACTGAAGCAGCTCTATTTGTATGCCATCTGTTCCTGGTAATTTATTTTTCCCTTGTGCTCTGAGTGAAACTTCCACTTCACATTCTAAAATTGGGGGTTTGTCTTTGTATGACTCTTCTTCAAATGAATCTATCATCTTTTCCTCTCTTTTATATAGTTCTTCTGTGTATTGTTTCCATCTTTTAAAATGTCTAACTAGTCATGCAATGTATTCCCCTCCTGGTTGTAGAACATCCCCACTCTTGGTTTAAATTTCCCTTTGATTTCTCGGATCTTGTGGAAGAGGTCTCTTGTTCTTCCTTTTTTGTTTTCAACTTCTATTTCTCTGTATCGGTTACTATGGCAGTTCTATTTATCCGTGCACAAGTCGCTGAACAGTTGCATTCAGGGTTCTGACTCTATTTCTGTTACCTTTTACTTTTGCTTCTCATCTGTCCTTGACTGCTTGAAGATTTTCATCTGTCACCCCTTGAAGTCTCTCTCTCTTTTCTTTTTAAAAAAACAGATAGTGTTTTTCTGTATTTCTCCCTGACAATGTCCCAGAGTTCATCTGGTTCCCAGTCAATTAGACTTAATAGCTCAAATCTATTTTTCACATTGTCTTTAAATTCCACAGGGATGTCCTTC
Source organism: Gambelia wislizenii (assembly GCA_030847615.1). Classification (NCBI taxonomy): domain Eukaryota; kingdom Metazoa; phylum Chordata; class Lepidosauria; order Squamata; family Crotaphytidae; genus Gambelia; species Gambelia wislizenii. The sequence continues at coordinate 92,062,869 of JAUMIR010000003.1, read as the reverse complement.
AAGTTGTATTTCAGCATGATGGTTGGTTTAGTGTTCTTCTTTAGCTTTATTCTATTTTATATATATATTAGTAGTTCACAGTCTGTTCCACAATCTGCTCCTGGTCTTGTTTTTGCAGATCGAATGGAGCTTCATTGAGCGCATCCTGTCACTATCTCTTGTTTCACTTTGGATTCTCTTATCTTAGGGTTTACGAGGTAAAAGATCTTCAAGAGGAGATTTACCAGTGCCTCCCTCCATACAGTACTAGCAAGCTTTAGCTATGGTGCCACTGCCAATGTCTCTGAGAGACCTTCCACCAGTGTCACCCTCCGCTACTGCTGCTGTTCAGTAACGCTGTCTGGCTCTTCAGTCTTGCTCCTCAGCAAAAGCCTTTCAGAGATAAAATTTGGAATTCACAGCAGTGGTGTCCATCCTGTGATGTTTTGGACTCCTACTCCCAGAAGCCTGAGCCGGCTGGTCCAATGGTCAGGAATTCTGGGAGCTGTAGTCCAAAACACCTGGCGGGCCACCACTGCTCTACAGCACGACCATTAGCTTTGGAGGCTTTAAAAGGAGTTAGACAAATTGCAGGTTGCAATGGATTCTTTCAACCAGCAGATGTTGCTGTTTGCTTCTTTTCACTCTACCAAACCTGTTTACTGCATACATTCTGCCAACATGTTTACTGCATACAGTCCCATACAACAAAACAGGTTACTCATGACTTCTTTGTGTCCATGCAGCAAATTATGTATTTTCTTAAGATGAGTTCAAATTTTTCAGTCTTTTAATGGAGAAGGAGGCTGCGTGCCTTTTTAAAAGGTAGGCTATTTTCATGGTGGGCACAATGGCTTCCTTATTTCTTCTCCCCTCCACCTATGAGCCCACACCACAACATTGGAGATTTGCCCACAGGGAGGGAGTCCCAGGACCCATGTATTTATTCCTTCGCACCCCTTGTGTCTAGGGGGCAATTTTAACCAGCCCCTGATGTCTGGGGCTGTCATTCGTTACAAGGAGTGTGTTTTCTGGGTCACAGGATGTGACCTATTGGTTCACCATCTTAGAACTAAAACTGTACTTTGGTCTCTGCCATAAATTTCCTGTTCATGTGAATTTTAGTATGTACCCTAAATATGAATTGCAATGGTATGAGCCAATTTTGCACTAGTGCAGAAGCATCAAGGGCCAACATAAGGCACTATAAATAATATTCCATAATGTAATGTATAGGTGAAAAGAAGAACATCTTAAATATTCTGTTTACTTATCTAAAGGGGAGAGCTGTTTATATGAGAACATAATTTTATTGACTTGTGGGTATTCCTGGTTTAGCATTTTATCTGGAGTATCTTTTTTCTATTAGTTAGGGTTACTATATATAACCAGTCTGATTTCATTGTGTAAAAAACTTCTACAAAAGATTTAACTGACTTCTTAAAAAAAAAAAAAAAAACGAAGAAGAGAACATTAACAGAATGGCTAAAGACAAACGCCTCAGACTTCAAAGTTGAAATATGTAACTATCTAGAGACTAATATCACTTGGGCTCATACCTATAGAAATCTACAGGGAATGATGGATGCACCAATTGCTCTTCTAGGGTAAGTTTTCTTTGTATGCATTTATGGAAGGAGAATTACTCCCAAGAAAATTTCCAATACAAGACTTTACCCTAGAGCAAGCCTTTATTGCTGGATTACAAACCTTGAAATTGGGGTTCATAATCGAAACCCTGACACAACTATAACTATAATAGCCCCACTGGGCATTGATATAAAAAGTTTTAGGAAATCAATGAGAAGATTGTCATTACAGAAACCCATTCTGCATCCCAGAGATTATTCCAGAGATGGATATTTGGTGCTTATAAAATTTAACATAAAATTAAATCGAAAATATTTGTTCAAAACTAATGGAATCATGGCCTTAGGCAATCTATTGTTAATATGAAGGATTTGGTAAGCTCTAGCGGACATATTTCCTGGATGATTTATGTGAATGCAGTGTCATTTTTTCTTTCATGGTTTTAATAATGAGCTTTCTTTTGCTATAATAAGAAATATAAGAAGCAAACCCAGTTCTTTCAGATTAGTTAACTAAACAAAGCCCTCAAATATTAACACATAAGCCAACTTCATATTATTTCAGTGTGATATGCAGACATCTGAAAACAGAGCAGAAATTCATGCTGCAGAAGGAGCAATTCCTCCATCAAAAGTCCCTTTAGAATGGACTGACAGAAGAAAAATGCTGAAAAACAGAGTGCACTAAAAACAACAACAACAAAAAACAAGCATAGTCACATACAGGCTATGTATGGAGATTATCAGATGGGAATGAAAAAAGTGTTCCAGTCCCACAATCTCCTCTCCCGCCCCTCTCCTGTCCCTGAACAATAGTAAAACTTTTCAGACCTACCTTACTAGAGGCTCATTGCCTCGGCAGGGCAGCCCAGGAGTGAACAGAGCTCTAACGGAGCTCCCTTCACTTCTTGGAGTCAAATCCTGCCCGTTCTCGCAAGAAGACGAGAGCACAGGAAATTCAAACATAAAAAGAAAAATAAACCAAAAAAAGTAACACCAAACACAAAAACACACTTAAAACATTACAAGTAACCTGGGGAGGGTACAAAAAAGTGTGTCACTTACCTTGATGTCCCGATCTCACCAAGAAGTGTTCTGGCACAGACCTCCCATTGATGCTGGCATAACAGGGCACCTTTTCACTCACAGGATATTCTGTGACAGAAACAGCGGAACGGCAGCCAAACAGGAACATTATGAGAGGGGAACAATGTCATCTGAAAAGCAAGCCCTTTAGCGATCTCCTGGCATTGTGATATCGCCATATTTAGAGCATCTGATAATCTCCTATGTCTCAAAGGCTTTAACCTGTTAATACAGGGCAGTGAAGATGCAAACTCTGGGCTATTATAAAAGACAAAATAAATCAAGTATCTGCCTTTCTAGTAATTATGGTTTCTGACTAAGCTGCAATAAAATACATTTGCATATCTTGATTATCTAAGTTGTGTTTGCACCATTTCTTTTCCAATTAGCTATTATAATAATAAGTATTTTTCAGTCTGTCCAAGTGATTAACCCTTTGCTTACCTGATTGTTGAATTTGCAGCTGCCTGATCGCTGAATTGCAGGATAATGGGAGATGCAATCCCCCATTATCACACAGTCTTCTAAAACAATTAAGTACTATGTATTGACAAATACAGTACATTTCCTCTGCAGGGCAATATACTTAAGTGCTTTAAAGAAGCTGTGGGCAAAGTCTCTTTTATTGAGTGGTACTCCAGGGTAGCCTGTTGAGGCAATAGGATGTCAATAGACACAGTCAAAGCCCAAAAGGGGACAGAGCCCTGCCTCCTTTCTCTTCTTTCATGTCTGCCACCCACACTCCATCTCCTTTTCTCTCTCTTTTTTTTCCTTTGATCCCAATGTGCTACTGGGCAGATTCCTCATGTCAGTGATCTGAAGTGGTCACTCACAGTAGACTTCTAAAATCAGGCAGAGGGTGGGACAGCATTGGCATGTAGATGCCATGTATGGTTAGCATAATGTCAGTATCCCATTCCACATATGTAGCACTAATATGTGTAGTGGCTTTTACTATAGCTCTACAGTGTGTAAATTGTTCTTGATTCCAAGATGCCAACATGATTCAAAGACATAGGGGCCGGTTACACGGCAATATTTTCCCCGCAATGTATCGCAATATCGCACTTTCGATACAGAGTCGCATAGTGTACACGATTTTTCATTACTTTTTGTGAAACGCCGCAATCAAAGTTCACATGATGCAATTATGCGGAATTAAATAAGTTACGAATTATTCAATTTCGGGGTTTTTTTAGTTCCCACAGTATCGACATTTCGCATTTTAGCTAGTACCGTAGCTGTCAATCAGCGGCATACGTCACTCCTTTATGGTTAACTTCCTTTCTGTGCTCCCGCCACTCTTATTCCTATTGGTTAACAGTTTCTATTAAACTTTCCCATTCCAAGAAATCTGATTGGGCACACCTATACCTGGTGCACCTCATCGTTCGCCCACCGTCGTTAGGGTATCCCTACCTATTCAATTTAAAGATGGAGGCTTTAGCAACTATTTCTTGTTGCTCTTGTTGATGTTCAGAATCATAGCCACAATTGCTGCATTTCAGGATGCATGCAGGTCTTATCACCACAGAAGCTGTATTAGGAGAAGGAATAGATGTAGGCAGCTGCGATCCTTCATAGAACAAGTCATCACAAAGCAATGTCCCTTTTTCTCAAGATATATTCTTCCTTTTGCTGCGGAAGAGGTGCTTCCCTGCCTGCGTGATGTTTTTGTTTGATGGGAGGGATGCTTTAGTGGGCCACTCCCAAGGATCCGCCTAATTTCCGGTAGATGAAAAAATTGCGAAAGTGGATGTCGGATAGTTCACAATATCGATAGTGCGCTATACTGCGGAACTTTTAAAAAAAGAGCGGAAAATCAGCGCAGTCAAAAGTTGCGCCACTTACGGGTATTTTACACCCCCTCCTTCTGAAAAGGGCGATACTGCGTCGAAATACGTGGGAACTATCAGGCGTCTTGCCGAATTATTACATGACTTATTTTGCCGTGTAAACGGCCCCATAAATTTCACTATGTGAACTCCAGCACCAATTCCAGCACAAAGGCTATATGGGGAAAATAATGTAAACCCAGAATACCCACCCCAGCACCCAATATCTGGAAGGCTCCTCAAGAGCAGATCGTCCCTCTACTTTTTCTGTGGGAGACAAATTTGTGAATGGACTTTCCTGAGTAAACATATGGCCCATATGTTACTTCTGAAATCCCTGTGACAAGGAGACTGCTCAAAATGGAGTACCCTTGAACATTGGCAATAATCTTTGAGAACTCTTGGAGAAAAGGAGAAGTCCCAGCAGACTGGAGGAGGGCAAACGTTGTCCCCGTTTTCAAAAAGGGGAAAAAGGAGGATCCCAACAATTATCGTCCAGTTAGTCTGACATCAATACCAGGGAAGATTCTAGAGCAGATCATTAAACAGAGAGTCTGTGAACATTTAGAAGGCAATGCCATAATCACAAAAAGTCAACATGGGTTTCAGAGAAACAAGTCATGCCAGACTAATCTGATCTCTTTTTTGGATAAAGTTACCAGCTTGGTAGATGAAGGGAATGCTGTGGATATCGCATACCTTTATTTCAGTAAGGCCTTTGACAAGGTTCCCCATGACATTCTTGCAAACAAGCTTGTAAAATGTGGGCTAGACAAGTTAACTGTTCAATGGATTTGCAATTGGTTGACTGGTCAAACCCAAAGGGTACTCAGCGGTGGCTCCTCTTCGTCTTGGAAAGATGTAACCAGTGGGGTGCCACAGGGTTCTGTCCTGGGCCCAGTGCTATTCAACATCTTTATCAATGACTTGGATGGTGGAATTAGGGGCATACTTACCAAATTTGCAGATGACACCAAATTAGGAGGAATAGCTGATACCCTAGAGGACAGGATCAAAATTCAAAATGACCTGGATAGACTGGAGAGCTGGGCCAAAGCTAACAAAATGAAATTCAATACGGAGAAATGTAAAGTACTGCACTTAGGGCGAACAAATGAAATGCATACATATAGGATGTGGGAGACCTGGCTGAATGAGACTAGGTGTGAAAGGGATCTAGGAGTCCTAGTAGACCACAAGTTGAACATGAGTCAACTGTGTGATGCACAGCTAAAAAGGCCAATGAGATTTTGGGCTGCATCAATAGAAGTATAGTGTCTAGATGAAGGGAAGTAATAGTGCCGCTCTATTCTGCCTTGGTCAGGCCTCACCTAGAATACTGTATCCAGTTCTGGGCACCACAATTCAAAAAGGATATGGACAAATTGGAGCGTGTCCAAAGAAGGGTGACTAAAATGGTGAAAGGTCTGGAAACGATGCCTTATGAGGAGAGACTTAGGGAGCTGGGTATGTTTAGCCTGGAAAAAAGACGGTTAAGAGGCGATATGATAGCCCTGTTTAAGTATTTGAAGGGGTGTCACATTGAGGATGGAGCAGACTTGTTTTCTGCTGCTCCAGAGACTGGAACACGGAGCAATGGGTGCAAGCTCCAGGAACAGAGATTCCACCTCAACATTAGGAGGAACTTTTTGACAGTAAGAGCTGTTCAGCAGTGGAACACACTCTCTCGGAGCGTGGTGGGGTCTCCTTCCTTGGAGGTCTTCAAACAGAGGCTGGATGGCCATCTGTCAGGGATGCTTTGATCGTGATTTCCTGCATGGCAGGGGGTTGGACTGGATGGCCCTCATGGTCTCTTCCAACTCTGCAATTCTATGATTCTATATGAGACTAAATTCAATCATTAATCCCAGCTAGAGTAGAGACAATGAGTCAGTGTAATTTACAAAGGTTTTGACAAATGTTGCATTCATTCAATGGGTCTGCTTTAGCTAAGGCTAACAACTGGGTTTAGCTATAAAATGGAATATTGTTTATCTATATATGTGTATATATATATATATATATATATATATATATAGCCCCTTACATGGGAGATAAGGCAAATCAGATCACACTACAGGCACTGTAGTTTTGGCAGTGGCAAATGAAAATGGCTGGTTCAGACTGGTGCATCTAAAATAAAGTTTATTCTCTGAAGAAAAGTAATTGGTATCACAATAGGACCCAAAGCTTTAGGAAACAGGTAACTAGAACTGATGATCAAAATAGTCCCATTTATTTTAAAGCTTTTAAGATCCAACAGATAAACTTTCCTTAGAAGAAAACTGTGCTTTATGACACGTTTCCTTTGACTTTTATATTTAACACCTTGAAGCTGTGTATGTTGTTAAAGCTGTTTTGAAGCTGGTGACTAGCATGCTGAGAATACAGTGAGATTCTGCAATTGATTTTTCAGGCCAGGAAATAAGGCAGTATTTTGTCCTGGCACATGATCATATAATCCAGTAGGATAATGGCCTTTCTTCAAAGCATACTACATTTAGTTTTAAGGCTTTGTGGATCTTTGCTGTCAGTGGAGTGCATTTTGTTACTGTAATATTGCTTTCTCACAAGCAGGACACTTCAAAGCCTCTGATCCTGTAGTGACACCTAACCTGCCAAAACTGGTGTGAAATTGAAGCATTTTAGCAAAGTAACAGCTAATATTGAAGCTCTTTTGCTGCTATAAGGATTCCCCAACAAAGATATTTTTAAAGGACTTCCTTCTCTTTCATACTTGATAAATCCTTTTGCCCCTATTAATACAAATGGGGAAAGGGCAGAATACATTCATATATTGCTTTAGGAAATTTGGGGAAATTTAGATAATCTTGTCATGTACTGTTAAGTCATCCTTTATGCACAGATGAATTTATGCATGGATACTGAATGTAAACATTTTCATTAAAAATGCCCAGCATTTTTCATCTAGGCATTTAGAATGATTATCCCTACTTCAGGATCCAGCTTGCATCTGAGTTCTACAGGAAAAGTAGCTGTAGTGGAAAGGCCGTGGCTTGTACAGTCAGATCTTGGAAAGACTCCTTCAGACAATAGCAAAGCTGGCTGAGTCATTGTTAATTCAAAGGCTCTTTAAGCTGTCAGGTCTTCAATAAATACCTTTCTCCTTCTTTAAGATGATATGACAGTTCCAATTTCTTTCTCTTTTGTTACAAAACAAGTCAGGGAAGGATTGTAGCTCAGATATAGATCACAGGTACTACATACTGTATATAATATCCCAGTCCAACTCTTCATGTTATTTCCCCCCTACACAACACTGACCTGATTTAACAGCTTTTGAGGGCTCTCAGGATTTGGATGACTAGGAGAAACAATCACACCTGACCCCATCTCTGATTTTCCTTTGTCATTATAATTATTGCATTCATCGCCTACAGACTGTGTGTGCTGGCCAGTATCTGCACTGGTGTTCCAGTGATACTTATCAATAAAGGTGTCACAGCCTTCTGTCTGCTTTATAATTGTCTGCTAAGTGCTGGCTGAGGGCCAGGGCAGTCACTGGCAAGGCAGAGAGTAATAGCTGCAGGCCATCAGAATTTTAATTCCAGTGTAAATGAACAAGTATTCCTGGATCACACTTGAATTTAAAATAATTTAGCCCTGTTAACTTCAAAAGCACTACTTAACACTACATCCAAGTATTCTTACTTAACTATGCTGGGGTCTCAATTGTGGGAAGGGGGACATAAAAAAAATAAACCTTCACACAAAAAAACTTTCAGTTTAACCTTTTCTCCTAAGGACTTTCCAAGTTCACTGAAGCTCGACAATGCCAGTATATCTGTTAATACCCTTAATAGGCACATGTACTGAGTTCCAGGCATTCAGTATTATTAACACAGCAAACATAATCCACTGACTTTCATTGTTAGGACTGACCAGTCCTCATTAGTACAATACATTTAAGGCATAGAAATTTTTTGTGGTCTACAATCTTACTTGTTAATTAAGCAAAACATTCTACTTTAGATCTTCCTTGGGTTTTTTCCAGGCTGTGAGAGATGCAGGCGAAATGTCAGAAGTAAACTCTTCCAGAACACGGCCTCACCGCCCGGAAAAAAAAACAAGGAAAATCTATGGATGCCGGCCGTGAAAGCCTTCAACTTCACACATTCTATTTTCTCAGGCTTGTTTCTATCCACTGTTCTCCCACCACACTGATCATGAGCATTTCAGCTCTAGATAATCAAACAGGAATGCAATAACGAGCAGGCTGGATATATGTTCCCCAAGACAAACTACTGTATACTACTACACCTCCCATGATTTCTACACCATACAATCTCATGGCAGGTATGCTGGTTATAACAGCACCAGACACACATTATTTAGAAAAATATATATGGTACAATAACAAATGCTGCTATTATTTCCAGTCTCCCAACTAACTTAGAAATGAGTAGTTGTGAGTGGCAGAGTGGTGGACCTGATTTTTTCTGTTCAGTGGAATAGACATGAACCTAAGAGCTGAAAAAGAGACATTTATTTCTATTTATTTTATCCACTGAGCTTCTTGTAATCTAATCAGAGAGTTTGTTATTGGGAAGAATTTAAAAATATAATAAACAAGCTGCAGTGTCATGAAAGTTGCTGCCCTTGTACTGGTTCCCTAGTGAGCCTTTAACCTCTAGCATATGGTACTGAAGGTTAAAAAGTAACCATGGAACTGAAAACAATAAGGTGTGAAATTAAACCTGCACCCAATGAGAGCAATCATGTGAAAGTTGCAGAGTTCTGTCTTACTGCCTTGGTGGTGATGCACCAAGTGATACCATGTTATTGTGAAGAAGACTAGAAACCAGTCAAGTGGAACCAGAAATCTATGAGAAGCAAAGCAAATCATGTTCCTGAGTAATGTCACACCTCCTTGATGAATTAAGTAGCCATGAGGAAATGATCATTTTTAATGGTAGTTGCCTATATCCAACATGGGGACGATGATACTAATATACTTTACAGGAGCATTTCAAGTTATGACAATCTCCAAAATGCAACATCCTCTGAGACTTGGTTTTGATTATATTGTTCAGTCAACATGCAATTTATGCTGGTAAGGAAGTTACATCAGCCCTACTTTGTAACTAAGTAATCCCACATTTAATTAGTTCTGTGTTGGTGTTTGAATAAAACAAATAAAATACATTCTAACGAGATTCTACAGCATGAATGGTTCTTATAAAACAATCAATTAAAAATCGAACAAGTCAACAAATTCATATGGAAGTGTGGCTTTTTCCTGCTACCTTGTCTCCCTGTCAGACATATTGATGCTATGCCTGAATTCAGTGTTAAGAGATCTCTCTCTCTGGCTTTTCTTCGCAAACGAAGATTCAGGAAGGACTCATCCCGCACTTTCTGCAAGCGCTCTGATGACTGAAAAGGCCAATCCAAGATAAACAAGCCCGGTTGCAGAAAGCACAGCAGAGGGTCTCCTTGGGTGATGTTTCTGGGTTGTGATTCTTTCTGCATTGTCATTTCTCTTCAAGACTTGTTCGGCGTGAATTCTCAAATAAAGCTGCAGCATTGTGGATACTGTGTCTCCATGCCTCCTGATGTGAAGCCAGGGTGGACCATGGTTGGTGATCAATTTGGCCAAGCCTGAGATGTTGTTTCAGGGAATCCTTGTATCACTTTTTTAGAGTGCCCCTCTTATGCTGACCCGTGGCGAGTTCAACGTAGAGTACTATTTTTGGGAGGCGATGGTCCTCCATCCTAGAAACATGCCCTGCCCAGCACAGCTGTGTTCTCAATATCATGGCCTCAGTGCTGGTGATCCCTGTTTGCTCAAGGACAGCAACATTCATCACATAGGCAGTCCAGTGTATATTTAGAATTTTACATATACAGTGCTGATGAAAACGTTCGAGGAGTCGTAAGTGTTGGCAATAGGTGATCCATGTTTCATACCCGTAAAGGAGAATAGACAGTACAATGGCTCTATACACACTGATGTTTGTGCTTCACCTCAGGTGTTTGTTACTCTAGACTCTTTTGTAAAGTCTTCCAAATGCGCTATATGCCTTTGCATATAGGATCGATCTCTTTGTCAATCTTGGCATCTGAGGAGATGATGCTTCCCAGGTAGGTGAACTGCTATATGGACTTAAGCACAGATTTGCCTACGGCAATGTGGGGATGGTGGTGTTTGTCCTGTGGTGCAGGCTGGTAGAGAAATTCCGTTTTCTTCAGGTTGACTTCCAGTCCAAACAGCTCTGCAGCTGTTGCGAAGCAGGATGTTAGGCGCTGCAGAGCTGCTTCTGTGTGGGCAACAAGGGCAGCAGCATCATCAAAGAGCAGCTCACGGACGAGATAGTTTAGGGTCTTAGTGCGAGCCCTCAGACGGCTTAAGTTAAACAAGCTACCATCAGTACGGTAACATATATAGATGCCGTCTTCTTCTTCGAGTTCTGCCGTAGTCATTTGGAGCATCATACTGAAGAAGATGGTAAATAAATTTGGAGCAAGAACGCAACCTTGCTTCACTCCATTAGTTATTAGAAAGGGCTCTGAAAGAGCATGTTAAGAGATACATAATGCAAAATAGCATACTATTTTGAAAGATTCAACCAAAATCCAGTTAGCCAAGTTTACTCGAATCAGCCCAGAATACCAACTTTGGCTCTGAGTAATGCATATTTCAGAAAACAACCCCTAAATTCTTTCTAGGTTGGACAAACGTCCAATCCAGAAAAGTATCTTTAGTTTAAATAAGGATTGTTCCCACAACGTTTTCTTCTTTTCTTTAAATTCAACTGTGCAATGAGACCAGGCAGCCATCATTGCTGGAAGCATAAATTTGAGTTAAAGGGAACAGGAAATGACTTGGAAGACTAGAAATCAGCAAAGCAATTATGGAGGAAACTTGATTATTTGGATCCATTCGAATCTGGTTTTATAAAAAGGATGAAGGAAGGGGTAGGGGGGAAAAGAAGGAATGTAGCAGAACCCTTAAAACTGACCAGTTTTTATTTTAGCACGAGCTTTTGTGGATATAAATCCACTTCTTCAGATATAGTACAGAATGAGATTCAGGCCTCAGGATAGAAAGCACTTTTATACAGTTGTGGGAGTGGGACAGAACATAATACATTCCAGAAGACACAAATCGTGTCCCATACCCTAAATTTTCAAAGGGCTGTGTAAGGTGATAAAGGTGTTTCAGATCATTACAGTGGTCAGTTAGTGCTGATATATGAAAGCAATAAATTTGCTTACCAAAAGTCAGTTTCCTTGGATTCAAAACCTTCTCTGAGAAGATTCCTTTTATTACATGTGCAGCACAAGGACTCTTGTATTAATATATGTAGTGTGCCATGAAGCCATTATCTTTGTTCATACCTCTGCTAATAGTTTGGAATTTGTGAATGTAATTCAATTCAACTGTTTCTCTTTCTAGTCTTCTTTTGTAATTCCTTGTTCAAGGACTGAGACCTTTAAGTCCAATATTGTATGTCCAAGGAGGTTGAAATTTTCTGCAACTAGTTTTTGGGTATTGCCATGTCTGATGTACAATTAGTGCCCAGTTATCCTATTGTGTTTCCTCTATTTCAGGCTCAATTTTGGAACAAAAAGACTCTTAGTCACCTTGGTGACTAATTCATACCAGGGAGTGGATAGAGAGAGGGTCCCACCCAGTAACTTATAAATGTTTACATAAATGTATCAATAAAATATTTTTCCAATTCCAGAGCAAATCTGGGGGAAATCATCCATTTCTGCTGCCTTCTTTTTACTCACTAGTATGCTGAGAGGAATGAAACTGTGCCTTAAAAAGTTAAATCACTACATTAGATGCATCTACCATTCCGTACTTTTTGGAGCACCTCAAATATTCTCCTCGCTGACTGGCTGATCTTTATGTCAGTCATAAAGTCTCTCTCTCTCTCTCTCTCTCTCTCTCTCTCTCTCTCTCTCTCTCCTCCCTCCCACATACACATAGAGGGCAAAATCAATAAATAATACCCAAAATAATACCCAATCGCAATAAGCAAGTCATTAGCTGCTGGATTTAGAACCAGAGCCTCTTCATTAAAATGTATAGGCATACCTCGGTTAACAAAGCCTCTGATGAAGAAGCTCTTTTTTTAATGAAGTTTTTTTTATGGAAGACCAGCCCAGCCTCCCCTTCCCAGTCTAGCTGGAAGGGTGTTTTGTTGTTGTTGGTTTTGTTTGTTTGTTTTTGCAGCATCAGGTGTTCAACAGCATGTCCACAGTAAACAAAGCAATAAAATTTGACCTGGGAAAGAATGGGATTCTACTCTAGGTGATCCTATTGTAGATGTTTGTGCTAAGGTACAATGGACAAGAAAGAGCTGATTCCAGAATCACTTGCTGAGCATTGTATGAAGAGCAAAATAGAAAGAAAAGGGAAAAACAGATTAGTCAGCCTCACCAGTTACCCTGGCATGCTGGAAAAGCATACAGCTATAAGTTTTGCCATCAAAATGGAAATCATAAGAAAACTGGATGGTGTTGGGGAAGGGGGGGAATATCATCCTGGGATGCATTTTGTAAGAAGCCTTCAAGTGGTCTCTAGAAGATTCAAAATGTTTTTGTTCACTTATACAAGTCTTACATTGTCTGGCTGTTTCATTTCACAGGCACATGCTGTTAGTTTTGAATAAAAAGTTTGCTGAAATATGTTTAACTGCTCTTCATATTTGTGGTGCAGGAACCTATCCTTATTCTTTGTATGTTATTTCTACCTCTGGTACCAAAGTTTCTGTTGAAGAAGTAAAGTCCAAGAACACATCGACTTCATTAACTGAGGTATACCTGCATATGCAGATTATAAGGAGGCAGATTAGTATAGAAAATTAGTTAAAAAAAGTTTTTCAAGACAAAAATGATTTTGGCTTTGAACTCTAACAGTAGAGAGTACAGGATTTTGTCCCTTGTTGCCTTTGAGCTCAACAACTTCTTGGAAAGCAGGGACAGGTAAAGTGCAATACTTGAGTAGCATGTGGCCACCAGAGCCCTAAGATGCTTCCAAATGCCTCGTAGAAAAATGTGGTGGGCTATTTTGCCACATTTCCCCCCCCCATCATTTTAGGTCCAGGAGAGGCCTTTATACAACAGGAAGTGACCCAGAAATCAACTTCAGAGTTGCATCCTGTTAGAACACAGGCAGCCTGGGGACCAAAAAGTGGCAAAACTGCCCCATGTCCCCTAAAAAGCATTTGGAGGCAAATAATTTATATACTTGACTCATCAACCTCCCAAAAACAGCACCGGTGGCTGTGTGCACCCCATAAACTGCAGTTTCCCCACCCCCACTCTAGGCTATGGCTCTTCACTAGTGTAAACAATTGTACACAGAATTCTGGTCAGTTAATATATCAGTAATCCATGTTGGAAGTAAAAGCTTGCACTGAATATATTTGGAGGACAAAGAAAGAGGAGAACTCTCCTCAAGCTTCCTAAGCTGTCATTTTTCTGCTGTGATCCATATATTGATAACGCTTAGGAATTCTGACATCACAGTCTCTTCTTGTTCACAGTTGAATCTGTGTCATTGGAAATGAGGCATCTTGTCTTTATTGTTCAGAGGCTGAAGGCTAAGATGGCTCCTTGCAGCTCCACTTTAGTTACAGAGAGCTAAGTTTCTTATCATCTTTTCCATAACAATGTACTTCTTATGAGAAATACATAAAGAGTATGCGTGATTGTTTTACGAGGGTAAACTGTGCTCCTCCAGGCACGCAGATATTTCAGAGGACTAATTCCTTAATTAGCTAATACTATAAATATTACTTCCTTATTTCACTTCTTTTCAATTGGGGAAACTAAATTTTAATTGGAAATTACTAGAATTAAAACATCTATATACACCTTTAAGAGAGCCAGTGTAGTATAGTAGTCTGAGTGTTGGGAACTATGACTCCGGGAGACCAGAATTCAAATCTGCCACTCATAAAAACCTAACAGTTGATCTTGGGAAAGTCACATTCTCTCAGCCTTACAGGAAGGGAATAATAAGCCTCTTCTGAATAAATCCTGCCAGAAAAACCCTATGACAGGGGGCTTGTCTAGCACTATGGCTAAAGCTCAGAAAAAGGCTGTTGTATTAATGTGTAAACACAAGATATATAAGAAAACAGCAATAGAAGTAATCAGGAATTATCAATGAGAAAGAAATTATAATATAATGACAGTGATACCAAATAGGTCTATACATAATAAAGTATCTAACTGAATATCTTCAAAAAGACTTCTATAATGTCCATTAGAAGTTAAACAACTCCCCAGGTTGCTTGTAGTCAGCTTCTCAGCTATTAAAGCTCTAGAATGTCCATTTGAAACTTGGGGGGGGGGGCTTGTCACACAGGCCATTTACCCCGGCTTCCCCCTGTCCTGGAGCCATACAGTCCGAATGACACAGGGCTTTTGCTCCATTTCACCCCTGGGCAACACACGGGGCAAAGCTGGGGGAAGCCAGGGTAAAACCTGTTAAGCCATTTTATTAAAATACCCAGGGAAACATGCTTCATGTGGGAAAACCCAAATCGGGCCCTGCAGGAACGCAGGAGTTCATACCTGCCATAGCTGCCACCACCTCTGGTGTCTTTCTGAAGTCAGGAAAGAAGCCCTCAGCATGTGATAATGCCCCCCTGAATGTGATCAGCCTTGATCACATGCTGAGAGCCTGCTTCCTGGCTTCAGAGAGACACCAGCGATGGCAGCAATGGCAGATACAGGCCGGTGTGCAGGTATGGGCCATCCTGTTTTGTATAGGTAACGGGGAGGGGGGAAGGGCCTGATCCAGGGCCAGAATACGCCGGTGGGAAGCTGGTGTATTCTGGCAGGTCTAGACAAGCCCAGGGTCATCTTCAATCAGAGGCCACATGAAGGCACATAGATCTTTAAAAGACTGAGGCTAACAAATGCAAACAAATTCTTCTGTCTTAGATTAAGAAAATACTGTGTATCTGCATAAAGCATAGATAATTTTCCATTGAAAATGGTATGATAATTGTATTGAATAATAGTACATTTTTCTAATAGGTTCCTGAAAGATGCCAAAAGTATAAAATGGTAGGTTACCAAAAAGTCTACATCACAGACAATAGAATCTTCAGCACTGTAGTAGCATTTTCTTGCCCAATAATTAACTTTCACAAGATATCCAAACAAATGACTACTTTATCAGTAAATCTTAATTATTATTATATATTGTGTCCAATATGCAGCAATCTAAAAAACCCTAATAACATCATTTGAAGCTTTTCATAATATCTAAACTTTTTTCCAAACATTTTATCTTTATAGTATTTTATATTAAAATATCTTACTGATTCAATTCAAATCACAGTCAGGAAGTTGCAAACCTAAAGAGAGTAACTAACCTTGGTCTTCAGCACTTTTGTACTTAAAAGTAAACACCACTATCTTAATTATGCTATAGTGAATGTTAAATGACACTGCAATAGCAAGATACTCCAGGAGAAGTGTATTATTTAAAAGGAAGATGACAACCTCATACATCAGAAAAGCTAATGTACCATAATAGAATAAATAATGCAAAAGCAAGTTGTAGTTTGCTGTACCATATCATCTTACGGACACGCAACTTGTGTTACCATTTAGAGTTTCTCTTTGATGTATGTGTCATCCATGCAGTTTTGCTTTCACACACAAATTCTGAACCAAAGTACATTTCATTCAGAGGATTTTGTTCATGCTTCAGCTTCATGTGAAGAGAGGGAAAGGAGCTTAGCAGACCCCTTTGCTTTACCCTATTAAAATGTTTGTTCGTTGGAGAAAGGTCTCAGACTACCTAAAGCTGCAATCCTATATTGTCTTACCTAGGACTGTTCCTCATTGAACTCAGCATATTTCATTGCTAGAGTGTGAATTGGGGCATTGCTAGAGTGTGAGTTGCTCTGTAATACATACATGAAAGTTACATCCTGCTAGAATCATGGAGCAATTAGGAGTCATTCAAGAGAGCAGAAAACTAAAAGTATTCTTAAGTCAAAGGACTTCCACTTATACAACTGAACTTTCTCTCACTCTTCCCCTCATGGCTCCCCCTGGATCTCCCCAAATCTGTTCCATAGGGTTCCCTGCAAATCCTAGAGGATATCTAAGCACTCACAGATGACTAAATATGAAGGTTTGGCAGGTATATAGATGCAACTTCCTACAATATAACTTCGGTTACCTTACACATTCTGGATCAGTCTGAGGTTTTTCAGAAATCTGGATTTTTTCCATTTCTAGACACTCTGTGGTATGCTTAGCTTCTCTTATTTCACTTTCAAAATCTAAAAAAAAAAATGGCAGCATTTCTATTACTCATTTATAGCAGAATAGGTACCGTATTATCACCTTTTTGTCCTGACTTGAAAAAATAGCACTCATGGCTGCCAAAAGAAGTACTGAAGACAATGTAGACACTCAAATTCTTAAAATAATCTCAGCAATCAAAAGAACTTAAAAGGCCAAAATGAAAGGATGCATCTTTCTACTCTCCCTAAAATGAAATGAATTAGGAGGATATAAATATTTAAAGGAAGAGAGAAAGAATGAGAGAGGTTGTCCCCTAGATAATCAGCCCTCAAGCCATTTAGACTTTTAAAGGTTAAAAACCATCTTGTTAAAGTGAGTCCAACAAGGAACTGGCAACCAAGGTAGGCCTTCAATATCAGACAAATAAAATCTCAATACTGTCTACCACTTAGTAGCCTTGCTGACACATTTTGCACAAACGGAAACTTCTGGAGACTCTTCACACAGGGAGCACTGCAGTAGTGTAAGCATAAAGTAACAAAAGTAGAGATGACTGTTGGCAAGTCAGGTTATTTTTTTTTAAGTTCATAGTTCGCACACTAAATAGAATTGTGCAAAACCACTCTTTCCCATCGTTGCCACCTGGAGATCCAGGTACAGTACAGAGTCAAGGAATATACTGAGACTATGGACATGATCATCCAAGTAGAAACCAAATCCCTGAGCCCTTCCTACTGCCCAGCAGCACCTTCAACTTGTAAATGTTTAATTTCAGCCTACTTCATCTAGTGCACTATCAAACTAAGGCAACATTAAAGATATCAGGTGCTTCCTTGGTGATAGCTGACAAGGTGCAATAGAGCTATTACGAGCATATTTGTGACACTGCACTCTGAAACTCCAAGGTACCTCTTCCAGCAGCTTCATGTAGACTGGGGTGGGCAGCTTGTGGGGGGAGCAATTTTCATCCCTGCACCATCCCCCCCGGCAGTCTGAAGATGAAATATGAGCCAAAATTTGTGAGCAGAAAGTACTTACAGTTTGCAACTTCTGACATGTTTTTGGTCTGTTTTTGACAGATTCTTTACATTTTCAGCCAGTCCGAGGGTCAGGGGAGCTGTTCTAGTGTATAATGTCACTTAGAGCAGCATTTTGTACTACAGACTGTGGGAAGGTCATAGAATAATAGAGTTGGAAGAGATCACACAGGTCATCTAGTCCAGCCCCCTGCCCTGCAGGAATACACAATCACAATCAAAGCATTCCCAACAGATGGCCATCCAGCCTCTGTTTAAAAACCTCCAAAGAAGGAGTCTCCACCACACTCCAAAGCAGTGCATTCCACTGCTGAACAGCTCTTCCTGTTAGGAAGGTCTGTGAGTTTATAGGGACTTGTGAGGCAGCAAAACAGGGGCTGAAGCCAAATGTGGCCCATACTATTCCCACCCCGATGTACATACAGGGAATCAAACAGAATCTGTAGCGTGGCATATGCAAAATGCCATGGTGTTAAACAATGATCAGTCAGTATCAGTCCAAGAAGAAAGACCAGAACCATTGCAACAGAATCTTCCTACTGCCCATTTTAGCCAAATAGTCTGAAAGATGCTATGCCATCAAGATGAACAGGGGCACACTCTCTCTGTCAAGATCATCTACCAAACAACCAAAGCAGTCCCACCCAAGCTGAAAACCCAAATGAAATGGATATTATTCTAAGTAATACTAGTATTGCATAGTGCTATAATGAATATTTTTGTTTTATAATAGATATTTCAAGGAAGGACTATAGGTCAATGGTAGGGCAAATGTTTTTCATGCAGACTATTCCATATTCAGTCAAATGGCATCTCCAGGAAGGGCTGACTGAAATCCTGTAATTACACTTCTAATCAATTGAAATAATACTGAGCTAAATGGACCTAGGAACTTAATACACAGACTGATGCTGATTCAAACCATTGGTCCATCAGTCCCAATGCCATCAACTCTGTCAGCAGTACCTCTCCAGGATTTCAGGCAGGATTTTACTCTAGCTCTACCTGAGGATCCTTGGTATTCCTGATGCACTCCCATCCAAGTACTGACCAGGCCTGAGCCTTCTTAGTCTCCAAAATCAGATGAGATGGTGTGTTCAGGGTGATGCAGGTTGAGTATCCCTTAGCCAAAATGCTTGGGACCAGAAGTGTTCCGTATTTTGGATTTTGGAATACTTGCACATACATTTGTTATTTTTATTTATTTATTTATTTAGATATTTATACCCCGCTCTTCCACCACAAAGGTTCTCAGAGCAGCTTACAAGTTGTTAGGCAATAGCACTTTATACATCTACACCGCATTAAGCAGTTTCCAATGTGTGTTAGATAATTGCCCTCACAAGCCAGGTACTCATAATGAGATATCTTCAAGATGAGACCCAAGTCTAAACACAACATTTATTTATGTTTCATATACATCTTATACACATAGCCTGGAGGTAATTTTATACACAATATATTTTAAATAATTTTGTACATGAAGCAAAGTTTGTGTACACTGTATCACCAGAAAGCAAAGGTATCACTATCTCAGCCACCCAAATGGATGATTCTAGAGTATTTCTGAATTCCATATAAGAGATTCTCAATCTGCATGATGGTTCATAACCACATCAATAGTCTGACTCCACAGAAGGCACCTTCCTATGCTTAGCAGCATGTGTATTACAAAATTAAAGTTAAAGAACATCCTTATTATCAGAATCGAAATCTTGGATTACAGTTTAACATTAAAATATTTTCTAATTAGATTTAACAAATCTCATTTCTAATGACTGTTTGATGCTACAGTTCTTATATCAAATATGTTAATACTAAAGACTGAAACACAAAGAACACTATGGGGCCATTTACATGATGAAAATGTAGTGAGATGAACTCGTGATGAACCCTGATTGTTCACACATTCATCGTTATGATCTCGAGCGTTTCAGAAGGGGGGCCACCATATATCCTCTAAGGAGCATGACTTTCTGTCCCTCAGTTTGTCCTGTGTTTTAAAAAAAGTATTGGGAGGTTGCGGAAAATCAGATCTGTGAACAGGTCAGGACAAAATATCTCGGGAGTAGGTGATGGCTGGAAATTGAGGTAGGCAGGGGTGGGCACAGAGTTCAGAGAAGGAGGGATCAGTCACCCTGTTCAATAAATTCAGCCTCACTGGCTGAAAGCAAAAGCTTCCCTCCTTGCTGCACAAAGGTTTGTGTGTGCCTGTGCCATATGTCACCCTGTTCAATGGATTTTTACACTCTCCAAGAAAGCCTGTCCCCCCCTCCCCTGCACAGAGGCTTGTATTTTTTAAATGGAGTTTCACACTGCCAACATCTGGGCTCCAAGATCGCCTCTTTGTTTCCTTCCCTCCCCCATCCCCTGCACAGAGGCTTGTCTTTTTAAAATGGAGTTTCACACTGCCAACCTCTGGGCTCCCAGATCGCCTCTCCGTTTTCTTCCCTCCCCTATCCCCAGCACAGAAACTTGTATTTTTTAATACAAGCTTGTATTTGGAGTTTCACACTGCCAACATCAGGGCTCCAAGATCGCCTCTCCCTTTTCCTTCCACCCCCCTCCCTTGCATGGAAGCTTCTGTTTTTTAAAGGCTTGTGTGTGTTTGTGCCATCAATCACGTTTTAAATGGATATTTACATTTATTTGGCATTAACCTCTGTGGCAAGCCCATCAGGGTTGTTTTTTTTTTTTAAAAAAAAGGAATTGTGCAGAGGGGGTTGCCTTCACTTCCTTCTCTGACCAATGCAGAAGCTTGAACAAATATTTGTAGCAGCCAATAGCATCGCTTGTGGCAGAAACTCCACAGGAAATACATCACCAAGGTTGTGAAAAAATGAGTAATCGCATCCTTGACTGACAGCTAAAAAACCCCAAAAACCCAGAACCTTTCCTCATGTAAACAAAAACAAAACAAAACACGGGATACTATCTCTCGGGATCTTGCTTTCATCATGGAAAAGGTTGTCGTGTAAACAACAATCCCGGGATATTGTTCATCCAAGGACAAATCGTGTAAACAATATGAGACAAACTTGGGATGAGGAAATCTTGCTTCTCCCCAAGATAAAAACTGTCATGTAACTGAGCCCTATATTAGCAGAATGGGAAACTGTGTGTGAAGAAAGACTTCTCACAGCCAAATAAAGAAGCTGCTGTTGAAACTTCTCCATTTGGCAACAGGCTAAAATTGCCAAGAGGAGCCACTTCATCAAATTTTATAAAACTATTGCTTTAATTATTTGTTCATTCATCTTCTAATTTGTACCCATCTTAAAATTATGAAATACATGAGGCTAAATTTAGTACTGTGTTGGTAGTTACAATACAATTTCCCCCTCCCTCTCCAGCCCTCCCTACTATCAGAAAACTGGCTCTGGAGGGTTTCTATGGGGTGCTGCAGTTAGAAGGGGGATAACTCCCTTCCAAGTTACACTGGATTTGCATTCTCTCTGTGGAGGACCACTCTTAGATCCTGCCCATGGTACTGTCGTGCAATATATTCTGAGCAGAATAATTTATCAAATATATTTCTCAAACCATTCTTAAACATTAAATTAATTGATCATTGGACAAATGAAATACCTTTGAGTTTCTTCTGAAGAGTAAATAAGTCTTCCTTTAATTCATTCTTATGCAGCTGGAACATTTTTAATTGAGCAATTTTGTGCTCCATTGACTCTATTTCTAAGAAAGTAATAATTTTAAGTCAAGGGTCCATTAAAGATATCTTCACTACATAACCCCAATGTACTGTTCATCATCCTCTCTTGATATTATATATTATGAAAGTTGAGAAAGAGAAAGAGAAAGAGAGAGAGAGAGAGATTTCCAAGAAATTATTTGCAGTATGATGTATCTAATAATCACATACAGAGTTACTTCTTAAGAAATGAAATACTGTACAAATTTTAACTATTGCATGAAAAATTGCTAATTCTACCTTTATTTTTATTAGGCTTCATTTCTGTGAAAAAGTAGAGCATCGTTTTAATAAACATAATACATAATAAATGTAAATAAAAAAATATAATAAATACATAATTTTTACATAATAAAACATGTAAAAATATTAAAATCTAATAGAAAATAAGATACTTATTATCAACAAAATACATACTCAACATATTCTTTCAAAATAAGAACTACAAAAGGAACAAATAGAAAAAAAGCTAACAAAAATTATTACAGACATTGCTGTCATTTATGTTTCACTCTGTGCTTGCTGGAGACCTAACAGCACAGTTTGAAC
This sequence comes from Gambelia wislizenii, assembly GCA_030847615.1. Classification (NCBI taxonomy): domain Eukaryota; kingdom Metazoa; phylum Chordata; class Lepidosauria; order Squamata; family Crotaphytidae; genus Gambelia; species Gambelia wislizenii. The sequence goes on along the minus strand of JAUMIR010000003.1, from coordinate 92,040,833 downwards.
TTTGGGCAACAGTGGATTAACTACTGCTGTTTCTTGCCTTCTCTTTTTAAAAAACTCTTTTAAGTTATTGGGTACAAAAGTGAGAAGACAAAATAAAGTCACCTGGTGAAATGTGTTACTACAATCTAGTAAATATATATGGCGCCAGACAAATTGTGGCATGTTGTTCTTTGCTGACACAATCAAGGAAACAACAATAAATATGTTTTACTGTTGGGAAACACTAGTGAGCAATTCACATTTTCTTGTATAGTATCATAGTTGTCTGTGTGTTTGCCTAGACAACAGCAACAGAATGCAGCCTTGGTTAGCTAAACTGAAATAAAGATGATGTATGGGATGAGAATTATGTTTGTTCTTAATACTGGTGTGACTAGGTTCCTTACAGGAACATCTATGGTATGTATTGTTATAGTACAAACGGGAGGAACCAAAGCTACTTACTTGTTTTTTAATTTCCTTTCCCCAAATTCTGGAACCACTTTTGCCCTCTCCCCCACCCCACTTCAATATTTGTTAATATAAGGTTAATTCTTGGAAATTGTGTCAATTACACAATGTAACTGGACCATACTGTACCGCATGAATGTTCCATGAGTCACTTTTTTTTAATCAATGTGACATATATTGTCTGATATATTTCCAGAACAGCAGCAGTGGGAGGCTTTGTAGCTTTCCTCTGTCACCTCCAAAGCCAACCTTTTCAAACATTCTAAATTTTTAAAAAATGTATAATATATACATCAGCAAATCCCAAAACCAGGTTTAAAAAACATACCCCTGAATAGCAGCCCTGAATTGGCAAAAATCCCTTATAAAGACTTTAATCAATTTTGGTATGTCTGAAATACTTCTGATACTAAAATAATCCTTAAGTCTTAGAGTGCAAAGTCCAAGGGCCCTTTCACATTGCTCAGTTATAGCACTATGATTCTATATTAACAGCTGTGATTCCATGGGAGGGATATATAGAACTTTCAGTCAGAGAGCATAATGCACTAAACTGCAAATCCCAGGATTCCATAAGATGTCACTATTGTAGGTAAAGTAGAGACACAGTGCTGTAATTGTGAAGTGTTGAAATGTCCTGCTGTTGAAATCCTAAAATTTCAGGGACTACAGATCTTTGATGGGCTAGAAAACATTTACTGGGCAGCTGCTGCAGCCATATAACTCTAACTTCCAGCCCATCATCTGACATCATCACTATAACCTTTACCATCTGTTGCCCAAACTGCCCCATCAGCTGTGTTGCATGCTACAACTGCCACCATTACCATTGTCAACACTACCTACTCACTGGGGAGAGCAGTGAGTGAGTGACCTAGAGATGCTATACTGAGAAATGATCATGTTGATACATGTCCTAATTACAAAATGTGTGGAAAGTTGTATTAATCTGAGGTTGTTAAAAACAGAACAAAATTGTACAGTGTTTCATATACTGTAATACTATATTTTCTTGGGGGGTGGGGAGGAATACTGAAAATTAGAATTGGCCAGCACAGAAAATGTGTGTTTATAATTCATGGATACAAAAGTATAATGAAGACCTCAAGCTGTGATAACTACCAACTTTGTCTGATACTTAAAAGTACTGAAAAACTGCATGATGAATAAAGTGACTATTTTCTCCATCCTCTAGTAGTGTCTCATGGAAGGAACAGTGCATGGAAACGAGGACTGGTAGAAGCCATATGTTTGACCAACTATGTCCAGTACTATTAATCTGCTAGAACAGCACAGTCTGCAGTTAATGTTGCCTACAACAGACAAGGAACATGATTGACTCCCCAGTAAGGTATCTTGTTCTTTACTCTAGGCAAATCATTACCTTAAAATTTAATATGACTTTTCGGCTTGGAAGAGAAATATAAAATCGTAGTGTCACTGAGCTACAGCATAGGCATTCATATTCTTAGATAATCCAAGATAAAATAATTACATTCAAGACATACCATTTCTCAAAACATGTTCTTTTTCTTCCAATTCACATATTTCGGCCTTAACTCTTTTTTTAATTAAGAGCTCCCTATTGGATGTTAATGCATATTCGTTGTTGAAGTCTGTAAGTTCCTTCAAAAATTTCTCATCCTCTGTGGCATTTTTTCTCTTGATATCCATCTAATGATGTGATCAAATAAATTAAAAAAACATTATTGTGTGTGAGAAAAAAAAATCTTTGTTATTATAAAACTGAAAATTGCATGTACACATGCCCGTCTGCCTCCATGCAGATTGCTATAGTATTCATACCATAGTTGCTATAGACAAAATGCAATCTGCTATAGAATCATAGGCTGCTGATACATTGTAGAAATAATGCAGTTTGACACTGCTTTAACAATCATGGCTCCATCCTATGGAACCCTGGGATTTGCAGTTTGTTGTAGCAGCAGAAGTCTCTGACAGAGAAGGTAAATAGATCACAAAAATACAAATTCCAGAATTCCATAGCGTTGAGACATAGCAGTTACAGTGGTGTCAAACTGTATTATTTCTGCAGTGTGTCAGCATCCATAGAATCATAGAGTGGAAGGTGCCTCCTGGGCCATCTAGTCCAACCCCCTGCTCAGTTCAAGATCTCCAGTTAAAGCATCCCCAGCAAGTAGCTGTTCAGAATTTTTTTGAAGATGTCCAGAGAAGGATACCCTACCACCTCTCTAGGCGATTGTTTCCATTGCTGAACCACTTCTACTGTCAAGAGGTTCCTTCTAATGTTCAGTCAAGATCTGCTTTCCTGTAACTTCAGATCATTAGATTTGGTCCTGACCAGCTCAGAATATAGTGGGACTATTATTTCCCTTGATTTGGAAACTATGCTTCTATTAACGAAGGCTAAAATAGCATTCATCTTCTTTATTGCAGCATCACACTGTTGGCTCATGTTCAACTTATGAGCAACAATAATCTCAAGGTCCTTTTCACATATAATTTCACAAGGTCCCTCATCCTATAGGAGTATACTTTTTAAAAGAACTACCTGTGAATTGAAACAAAAAAACTTTAAATACATATTGGGATCCAGTTTCAGTTAGGTCACAAACAATGGAAAGAATCTATCTCTTACTGAATGGTCCCAATTATTTTTGCTTGGAAATAAGCACCACTAATTCAGTATAACTTAAGGAAAAAATGTTTGCTATGATTTCAGGAATAACAATAGCCTCACTTAGCAAAACAACTCACTTAACAAAATAACATGTTTTTGTGAGCACAGATGCAGTAAAGGTTGCACATTTAAAGTGCTATGAAAATGAATGTAATACTCCCATGCAATTAACTGTCAATATAATTTTTGATGAAATCAGTGGGGTGTTGGCTTTAAAAGCATGATTCAGAGCTTCTTTTCTTTTAAAACCCTTTATTAAACAAACCAAGAATGAAAATCCCTTAGTTTAACTCAAAAGAAAAAAGAAGAGCAGAAGGTACTAAAAAACAAAGTACTGTACTGTAATACCAAGCAGAAAACATGGTTTTCCAAATGTCATTATATATTTATTAAAAAGTGCCCAATATGCTTTAGAAAACAACACTCCTTCATCAGGACAAACTGTAAACAAAGCTAAAGTAAACAGAAATTAATCCGAATGAATAAAAATATGAATACCATTATTAAAAGCGCATTACAAACCATGAATACTGGAAGACTCAATACATTATTTCTATGTCTAAAATTAAGCCTTCAAAGGTATGCCAACATGAGAAAGAAACGGAATTAAAAGTAAAGTGCAGATTCCTTTTATCACAAATAAAGAAACCTTAACAATCAACTCTCTAGAATATAGTGTCGTCCCTCCGTATCAACGGGTTTAAGTATTCACGGCTTGAAAATATTCTTTAAAAAATAATAATCCAAAAAGCAAACCTTGATTTTGCCATCTTATATAAGGGACACCATTTTGCTATGCCATTGCATATAATGGGACTTGCGTATTCACGGATTTTGGTATCTATGGGGGGTCCTGGAACAGTGAATATGAAGGGACAACTGTACATTTAAAAATATTTTTGTTACCCATTAAACAGCCTCCCTTTTGCCCTATACAGAATTGTAGTTCACTAACTTGCTAAGAAGTCTATGCACTCCAGAACATCACTTAGAAAAACTGAAAACCTTAGATAGAAACATCTCTTATATACAAGTATGTCCCTATACAGTTCAAATATATGATTAAAAGATAAAAGGACATAGTGTAACATAGTAGCTATCTCTCTAGCTGCTAGATCTTTGGTCTATGGTAATATATGGCTGTCCTTACTAATGCTTTACCAATGAATAGAAATCAGTGATCTAAAATGATCTTCAGTTGGTGAGTCAGGATATAATATCTGATCTCAGTCTGACTTAAGCTGGGTAGAAACAGAACCACTCCCACCATACAAAGGTGAGTCTGAAAAAGTCAATGCCTTTTGCTCTAAAATATTCCTATTGGAAACATACAAAAGTTTCAAGCAGAATACTCCTCTGACACAGAAGTTCAGCTTTCTGCTTTTCTAAGCTCTCTTCCTTTTTCTTCAAAAGCTCCAAGATAAAGAACTTTTCAGAAAGCAGCTGAACCTATAAAAAATCATATTAGAAAAATATTGGTTACAAAAACTGGGTACAGCTGGTGTTTTAAACACTGGCACTTTATATATCTATATCAGGTTCTACATATGACAAACCTTATGTAGACTTTAAAAATGAAGCCTGGCATGCCTTTTCCTTATGATCTGCAACATAACTCTGGCAATGTGAAAATTTGACCAGTCTTTTGAAACTATATTCTTTACTATTTGTTTCATTTAGCTTTGGGGCTTATCGCATGAGGGAAGTGAAGCAGCAGTAAAGCCAGAGAGTAGCACATCCCACCTTGCCTTATCGCATGATGCTGGCTTCAGTTCTCCCGTTTCAGTCCCATGGGAGACAGTGGTAAAGGCTAGTCTTTTTTCTATCAGATTTTTCCAGTTAGAAAAAAGACTCACATTTACCACTGTCTCCCATGGAACCAGAAGAGAAGAACAGCTGCTGAACGCTGATGTCGTGTGATAAAGCAAGGCAGGAGGCACTATTATTGGGCTTTACTGCCACTTCCCTTCCCTTGTGCAATAAGCCTCACAGAATTCAAACATGTGATTCAAAGCTCCAGATTAAGATGATATAATGTACTAATTAACTGTAAATAAATCTTGTTCCTGAATTTCAAAGGAACAAGGAAGACTCAGCACAGAACAGAATACCCTAGCCTGAATCCTAGGTGAGCCTTAAATAGAATAGACCAAATGAATCAATTATTAAATGATGACTCAGCCCGTAAGTAAATCTCATTGTTTCAGTGTATTTATTCTGGTCTGGAATAACAACAGGATTCAGGGTTCTGTCACATGGAGGATTTTTGTAGTAATGCAGATTGCATGTGCTCATTTTTACCTGGTGAAGAAATTCAAGGCAACTTGAAATCTCAAGACGTAGGAGATTATCAGATGGTTCAAAAAGCCCAACAGGAGCATGCGAGGATGACGTCACTGTACCAGGAACAGGTCCTGGTTTTGCTCAACATCATTATCCTTGTGTGCTGCCTCCTTGTGTGCTGCCGTTACCCACCCCCCTGCTGCTATTGCCTTTTTTTGGGGTATATTGTATTGTATTTTATCTTTGTTTTAATTCTCTATTAGTTTCATTTAATTTTAAGGGGTGGGAGGGTTAGGATTGGGAAGGATTGTTTTAACTTGCTGCTGTTTTAATCCTGTTGTACACCACCCCGGTTGCCAAGCAGAAAGGTGGGTTAAAAATAAAAATTTATTATTATTATTATTATTATTATTATGCAGATTCTGTGCTGCAGTGGAGAACAAGCCATCGCTTTTAATTGACGGAAGTTTCCGCCAATGAAAAGCGACGGCTTGCTCTGTTAAAGCACAGAGTCTGCACGGAGGCAGCACGCGAGGATGACCACACATGCGAAACCGCGCAGTATGGTGACATCATCCTCGCGGGCTTTTTGCCTGTGTCTGATAACCTCCTTATTTCCTTCTCTGACAACGTAAGCTTGGTATTCTAGCTACTACCAACAAAAGTCAAAATAATAGAGTTTGCTTGATAATTAATCTCCCCGATAGGAATAGAGTAACCCTGAGTAGTATCCTGATAATATCCTTTTTGCCTACCTAAGGACCAAGGATTGAACTCCGAGAAACCCTTCAGGGATAAAACATCTATAACATACATGGTTTTCTGTCCCCAGCTTTCTAGCAGCATAGTATTCAGGGAAGTTCAAATAGGAGAAAGCAAATAAATAAAATTACGCATTATTATTATTAACAACAACAACAACAAAAGATTACTGAGTGACTGCTTCTATAATATAAGAGGGAGAATTCTATTTCCCAGCAGTTAAAGGCTGAACATCCTGAGAGGGATTGTTCGTCCCTCTTGCCCCGATAGGCAGGAATGGTACAGACCTTTGAGGAGTGTCCTCTAGTGAGAACTACCCTTAGTAAATCCAGTCTTCATTCCTGCCTTCATGCCCTGTAAGTCGTGCTTTTCTTTTGCTCCTCTTTGCTTTACAAGATCTTTTTTACAGGAGCAACAGCAGCAGCAGCAGCAACAACAACAACAACAATAGCGGCGACAACAACAGCAACAAGAAGGCTCTCCATCTTCCTCCTATTCTTCAGGGAGACTCTCTCCCTCCAGTGGGAATTTCTTCTTACATGGAGAGGCCTTTTTACCCACTATGGCCATTCCTCTTGGGCTGAAGAGGCTAGTACAGGGGTGTCCGGGGCCTTGCCTTCCTCAGAGAAGAGCCAATGGGGGAATCCGTGCAGGGCTAGCAGGTGAGGGGAAAATCCTTCTATTCTGCATCCTCTTTGCACTGCCAATGCCCAGCCTGTTACGAGGCCAGGGATGAGGCTGAGGACAAGATAGCAGCAGTCTTACTGCCAATGCCACAGTGACCCTAAGGGAGGAAACTATCCAGGTATTTTGGGAGACTGAAGACCCTTCCTTAACTCCAGGGCAGAAAGGCAGTGCACTCAAGCAATGCTTCAGCTGTGGAAGCAGGATAAGCCCCCATGCTGGATCAGGTGCAACTAAGCCCCTATTTCCAGATGGCATCCACTGGAGATCTCAGAGAGGCAATACCTGGAAGGATAAGTGAGCCTGGGGTCCTGGGTTTTCTCCCCGTCCACTGTAGAGGATAACCCCAACCCTGTAGCTGGGTTTGCTATACATCTCTTCTCATGAGTAACTGCGGCTACTGCATTACCCTGCTCATGAGGAGCTGCAGTTCACAAGCCTATCTTTCAAGCGTAGTCCTTACTTATCCAAGCCTTTTTACTTCCAAACCTCACAGCCAATAGTTGGAGCTGGCATGCCTCCACATTCACGAGCATATGCATGAACAGAAACAGCTCCCAAGTATTCCTAACCCAGGATCAGTCTTCTGGCTGCCTGACAGAAGCTACTGCACTAAGGAGCCTCCTTTGGTCATGCAAGTAGAGGAAAGAAGCACACACACACCCCTGCAGTGGGGCACGTGGCTGAAACTCAGAAGGAATGCTTGTTAACCCCACCCTCCATGTAGTATGGGTACATTGAAACTACTCTGGGAATAGGCTATTCCCAGCAGATGATTAAATAATAATAACTATGATTATTCCAGCCTCCTCGCCAAAAACGACATATAAACAACAGGTCATTCTCGTCATAGATACCTTGTTTCTGTTCGCCTCCTCCCTGGTTCATGCAAAGCCAGGAGATGCTTAGAAACTAAGGGCTCATCTACACGATGAAAAAAATCCTCCAATAATTCACTGAGAATGCTAATAGTCCTCACAGACGATGGCCTATATGCGTGATATTCAAAAGGAGGGGGGCTGAAAACTCCACATAGTCCATGATAACTGCTTTTCCAGTTTTCCCTTGTTTTTTTATTTTTTTTGAAAAAGTTCATAAAAATATGCAAAATAGGTCATGTGTACAAACATTTTGTGAAAGGGGCAGCTTTGAAGGCTTTCTCCCCCCACCAGGATCGGGCTGCTTTGAGTGGCTGCTGGGGTGGCTTTGAAGGCTTTCCACCACCACCCCACTGGGATTGGGCTGCTCTGAGTGGCCGCCAGGGAGGCTTTGAAGGCTTTCCACCACCACCCCGCCGGGATCCGGCTGCTCTGAGTGGCCACTGGGGCAGCTTTGAAGGCTTTCCACCACCACCCCTGCCAGCGCCTTCAGCACCCCTTTCCGACCCCCCTTCTCCATCGGGCCATTGACTGTGTGAACTGTAAAATCACTGTTTTTTCGATTCAACCAATTTCAAACAAAAGCGTGGGAACAAATAGGCACTGGAGCGAAAGGGAGGTAAGTCGATAGTTTCTGCACTTCATTCTCCCGTCTAGCTGACCCCTAACTCAATAGAGGAAGGGGCCAGCCTTAAAAGGCACATGAAGCCTCTTCTTTCTCTCTCCAAGGGCTTCTAGTGCTGGCTCCATTATTACCAGAACTTTTTTTTTTTTCTGGGCAACCCAAAGGAGATCCCAAGTACCAGTGCCAGTCTAAGACCCAGGATCCACAAATTGTTGCAAGACCCCTCTTGTATGACTTGTGCCAGTCCTAATGCTTCTCAGTTTCAGTACTAGGGCATAGACCACTGGTCTTCCTCTGAAAGTTCAGATTTGGTTAAAGTCTAATTAGTGAGGAAACTCAGATCTGACCAAAGCAAGAAGGGAAATACAGTATTCCCCTCCTCCAGTCGTGGCTCAGTTTGATCTGCAGGGCTTACATATATTTGGGGACCTCTCAGAAAAGAATTTCAAACTTAGCAACAGTCACACACACACACACACACACGTACACTCTAAGGGGGGTTTAAATCAGTGCATAGGGGGTTAACTGTACCATCCCAATCCCTTCCAGGAATAGAAAGGGCAGCCAAGTCCTTGGCATGAAATACAAGGAGTCCCAGTAAGTTATTTTCCAGGAGACAGCCTCCCTTCCTTGCCTGAGGGAGGAGAGCTACCTGTCTAAGGAGGACAGTAAGAAACATAGACTCTTTCTGCTAAGGGGAGATTCTCCTCAGAAATAGATGGGATTATGAATTTTCTAATCAGAGATAGAAGAGTTCCTTCCCTCCCAGCCAGAAGGAACTTCCACCCCCTCCCCTTTTCTGAAGTCAGTAAAACAATAAGAACAGTTTGCTCCAAAATGGAGTTGCCTTCTCTCTCCCCATATACACATCCTGCAAAGCCTTTAGGGGGGATGCCAAGGACAATAGCAGAAGTACCCGTTGAATAGTCTAAATAGTTATATATTAAATAGGTATTCATGTGAACCTATTATGCCACTGCTTCTTGGCTTTGTGCTTCCAGAGTTCTAGCCTTAAGAGGGCTTGCTTGTTCAGTCCTTCTGAAAGAGTTAGTACTTGCCCCAAAATCCCTGGAACCTGCATCCTAGCAGAATGTATTTCTCGAAATGTTTTCACAATAGGTAAATATTTGCCCCCATTGTTGTTATAGGATTAGTCAGTATTGCATACACAGAATCATAGAGTCATAAAATCATAGAGTTGGAAAGGACCACAACAGCCATCTAGTTCAACTTCCTGCCATGCAGGAATACACAATCAAAGCACCCCCAACAGATGGCCATCCCACCACTATTTAAAAACCTCCAAAGAAGGAGACTCTGCCACACTCTGCATCAGTGCATTCTACTGCCAAACAGCTCTTACTATCAGAAAGTTCTTCCTAATATTTAGATGGAATCTCTTTTCCTGTAGTTTGAGTCTATTGCTACATTTCATAGTCTTTGAAGCAGCAGAAAACAAGCTTGCTCCATCCCCAGTATGACATCCCTTTAAATATTTAAACATAGCTATCATATCACATCTTAACCTTCTCTTCCCCAGGTTAAACATACCCAGCTCCCTAAGCCTCATAGGGCATGGCTTCCAGACCTCCCACCATCCTGGTCGCCCTCCTCTGGACACGTTCCAGCTTGTCAATATCCTTCTTGAATTGTGGTGCCCAGAACTGGACACAGTATTCCAGGTGAGGTCTGACAAAAGCACAATAAAGTAGCACTATTACTTCCCACTATACTCCTATTGATGCAGCTTGGAATCACATTGGCTTTTTTAGCAGCCACATCACACTGCTGACTCATGTTCAGCTTGTGGTCCACCTAAACGTCTAGATCCCTTTTGCATGTACTGCCACCAAGCCAGGTGTCACCCATCCTATAGCTGTGTACTGTATTTTTTTCTGCCCAAATGTAGTACAGTAGTGCCCCGCCATCCGCTGATTCACCATCCGCTGATTCAGTTATCTGCGGATGTTGACACCAGAGGGGGGCAAGGGGAGATGGCTCTGGTGGGGCTTCTGGAGGCAGCGCCCAGCCTCCTCCTCCTTCCCCCCCCGCCCACCTGCCCACCTCAGGAATCAGGCTGCTGCCGCGCCGCTAATACCAGTGATGGGCAGGTTGGGCGGAGAAAAAGGAGGCCAGGAGGCGGTGGGGTGTGAGGCTGGGTGACAATGGTGGGGCTTGTGGTGGCAGAGGCCTGGGAGGCCACGCCGGGTTGCGGCGGTGGCCTGGGCCATGAACCTCCTTCCCATTTGCCTCCACAGCGGCGTGGCCATGGCGGGAGTGAACGGAGAAGGGGCGGAGAAGCAAACTCACCCCCCCTTTCCCCAGGAGAGCCCCTTGGATGGTGTTCGCTATTATCCATGATTTTTGCCATCCACGTGGGGGTCCTGAACCAATTCCCCATGGATGGTAGGGTCCTACTGTATCATACATTTCTCCCTGTTGAAATTCATTTTGTTAGTTTTGGCCCAGCTTTCTAATCTGATACGGTCATTTTGTATTCTGATCCTGTCCTCTGGGGTATTAGCTACCCCTCCTAATTTGGTGTCATCTGCAAACTTGATAAGAATGCCCTCTATCCGTCATCCAAGTCATTTATAAAATGTTGAATAGCACTGCACCTAGGACAGAATCCTGTGGCACCCCACTAGTCACTCCTCTCTAGGATGAATAGGAGCCATTGGTGACAACCCTTTGGGTTTGGTTGGTCAACCAATTACAAATCCACCTAACAGTTGCATTCTCCAGCCCACGTTACTAACTTTTTTGCTAGAATATCATGGGGGATCTTGTGAAAAGACTTACTGAAATCAAGATAGACTGCGTTTCACCACACAGATTGGTGTTGGGTGCCTTCAAGTCATTTCTGGCTAGATTTTCTTGGCAAGATTTTTACATTGCCTGCCTCTGGTGCTAGGAGAGTGTGACTTGCCCAAGGTTGCCAGTGTGTTTCCATGGCTGAGTATGGATCCAACCTCTGATCTTCCAAACTCCTGGTCCAGCACTCAGACCACTACAACATGCTCTCTGGTTTGTCCTCACTCCCTTTTTATTGTACATATTTCTCAGATATAATAAAATTTAGAATATATTAGAAGTATCTTATGGGCACTTATGAAGAAAGGAAGGGTATAAACATAATATATAACAATAACCAGAACAATAATTACAACAAAAAATAATATGAGCAGAGTAGCATGATTACCTAAATACCTCTCCTTAAAATGCAAACAGCAAGTGCATTTAAACTAGGTATAGTCTTAACTGTTGTTGATTGGACTCAGAATCGATTTCACTCCTCTCTTTTGCTGCTTATCATGAAAATAGGAGTGCTACTCCTCTGAGCTGAGCAGAAGAAAAGCTGCCCTGACCAAGAAGAAATGCTTAACAGTATCTGTCCTCAGAGAACTGAGCTTCTCTTCTGTTGCTCAGCAAGAAGAAACGCTATGTAGTTCACTCAGGACAGTTTATACCTGCCTGAGATGAAGAGGCTTCAAAGAGGGAGAGCCAGCTGCCTGTCTGTATTTTCCAAGGCTCTTGCACATGAAAAGGCTGATCTTGCCTACACTCAAGAAAAGCTTAGTTTTGGGAGCACTGGATGGCTAAAAACGGAAGGAAGCACTCTGTTCCTTGACTGGTATATGCTATCCTGCCTGCTGAGGAAGGGGTTGTCATTTTTTATAACCAGCACAAAAATAGTTGGGATATGCTGGACAAAGATTATTAGAGTTTATGCTGACTGGGCACATATTTAGTACAGGATTCTGCCCTAAAAACTACCTACCGAATAAATTCTTTAGAACAGCATTTTTTAAGAGGGAGCATTGAACCTTGAAAGGTAAAATGCTATAATTCAAGTTCTAATTACATGCTACCTAGTTTTTTTGGAACACACCAAAATTTATATTTCCTGGGAGCATTTCTTTGACCACAACCAGTCTCTGTGAAATAGATGTCAAAACATCTTTGGACTCTAATGTTAACCTGCATAGATTCTTTTTTCCTCTGTGCTCCTATACAGTCTTTACATATGTGGGATTGTGAAGTTCCTGTACACATGAAAATGTAGAGCAACTTCTATAAAGGAATTTAGAAAAGGACTATAGAGTGTAATAATTCACAACTGATCATATATTATACTATAAGTAATTGAAGTGACTAGCACATAGTTATATTTCTGTACTAAAAATATATTGGTAAATGGTGATAATTTTAACAGCCTTCAGTATTTCTTTCATTGAGTGCAGGTAATACATATTGACTTTTCCAGAGCTTGCAAGGTACACGGTTTTTTGGAAAATAAATTGAGACTAACCAAACATGCAAGTTAATAGGCATTGACCTTCAGGTAATTAATTCTGTAGTTCTAAAACCACAATTGGTTTAGGAATGCTTTTCTACCTTTCCCTATTAGTAACTCACAGTAATTGTTCCCCCATATTCATGACCCTCTATAGCTATTGAAACTGTTAATTGGACTGAGTCAATAGCAAAATAGCAATAAAGAAAAAGAATTGTGATTGTCACAAATTACATTTACAAGCATCAACACAATGAGCGTGACTGTACTCTGGCACAAAGGACAATGTGATTCCTGTTCTGTGACCTGGGTTTAATACCATGCCTGAGGTCATGAAATATGCAGGATGTGAGGCTGGCATAATAAATACTTTTGAAGAGTTTGTAGATTCTGCATTTCTTTATGACTTCTACTTAGCTTTTCTATAGAGCTGTGGCTTGCTAGAAAATGAGAAGTGAGATAAGACATGCTGCCAAAATCCAGAGAGCAACATTCTTAAAAGAAGAGGGCTCAGGAAACCAGACAGCAGACAGAGGCTTTGTATTCATATGAATTGCCTTCAGCAAGTTGTGTGCTGAAATGATATTACAGACATCCCTCTATATTTGTAGGTTAAGCATTTGTGGATTTGGTTATTCATGGATCACTAAATGTGTTCCCTCTAGGCATTTTCTAGGTACTCCAAGTGTGCTTCTTTGGTACGCATCTGCCAGAAATTGACCATAGAGTTGCCCTGGAGAACCTAAGAATTCCTAGAGAGAAAGCCAGAAGCTGACCATAGAATTGCGCTGAAGGATCTACAAGTGTCTATAGAAGTGTCCTCTTAGGTTAAAAAAAAAGTAGCAGGCCTATATTTGTGGTTTTTCCACTTTTGGTCCTCTGCCCCTAACCCCCGTGAAAGTTGAGGGCCAGCTGTATAGAGACATGTGCAAACTCTCTGAGGTTTGCCAAAGATTAGCTCAGAAACTGCAGTATTCAAGTTCTGCCCAAATGTGGAAGGTGTTTGATAATTTTTTCAAGCCAATTTGATAAGACTTATTTTAAAAGTATCTGTCCATTTCAATACAGTGAGCCCTTCAGATCTGTGGGGGTTTGGTTCCAGGATCCCATGCAGATAAGAAAAACCCTGGATGATCACATTCCATATTATTAAATAGCAACAACATGCATGTGGATGCTTCAGTGCATGCATGCTGCCACCATTTAAGTATGGGATGTGACGATCCTCAGTTAGTCAAATCCACAGATCCAGAGCCCACGGATAAGGAGGGCCCACTGTACAGCATTTCCTCCTTCTAAAGCAAGCTAACAGAACCAAAACTATTACATTAGCTTACATGGAAGTAGAGGGGGGAGGTGTTAGAAGCTTGTAAAGCTCTCTTTTCGTTTCGTTTTTTCTTTGAGATGGACTTTAATGAGCATGGGTTGGAAAAGCTCCTCTAGCATCTCTAAATGACAGCAATTGTGAGAAGTCCTATTTTTACTCTAGCCCATACTCTAGCACAGGATTGTGGGCTTCCAAAAGCTCTCACAATAACCCTCCCAACTCTCAAAATCAAAAACAGATGTGGCTATCAAGCCACTTCCAGTTGTGATTTTTCCTCTTCTTATTTTTTAAAACATTCTTGGGCCTAGCATAACCCCCTGCAGGCAGAAATGTGGGCTTAGCCCTAGTTTAGCATGATGATAACCAGCCACAAAAAGCTTAGGCTTCCAATTTCAGTCTACCACATTTAAGCAGGTAACCCAAACACTAACCCAAGGTTAATATTAAACCAAATACTAACCTGTGGTTAGTTTGTCTAAAAATTCTTGGGTTAGTAACCCAAACACTAACCCAAGGTTAATATTAAACCAAATACTAACCTGTGGTTAGTTTGTCTAAAAATTCATGTTTAATAATCCATAGTTGGAAGTTGGCTTATTTCAAAGAAACAGTAGACATTAACCACCAGTTTATGTGGTTCAGATGACACAACAAAGTGCATTTAATTCCAATCTGGAAGTGAAAGCTTCTGGATTCTTCATCTTGACACTAGAAGAGGAATACAGAACACACAAGCTTGAGGCTTGCTGCGGCTTGTTCTTATCATGGCGGCTAAACTAGGGTTTTGTATGAGTTCCACACATGCTCAATATTAACAGTGTTAACAAACATGACAGAATGTACTATCAAATACTAAGTAAAAGAGAATTTTCCCTAACCTGATGTTTGATTGGCCTTCTATTCATTATGCTTTTCATGCTACTCTCCCTAAATTTCAGCCTGATAATGAGAAGGTCTGTTTATATTGATTTCCCAAAAGCTTGTTATATTGAGTCTGTAAAGAAAAAGACCTAGTCTGCCAAAATATGTCTGTGTCAGAGAAAGCTGAGAAATATAACTGTACTTGCTCCAGCTTGGCCAGAAGCCCAGACACAGAGATAAGATGCTATGCTTAAAAGAACAAAGAACTCATTTACAAGCTAAAGTGCAAAGCTAGACACATGCGCAGAGCCTGAGTTTTTAAGTTTTGTTCTTCTCTAATATAAAAAGCCTGTGTGCCTTTGTTTCTTTGGCACAATTTGGCAGGAATGATCCCCTTGTGTCATTGCTAGCAATAAAGTCATCTGAATTTAACCTAGACTTTTGAGCTTCATTGTTTGTTACCCAGATAGACCTTAACATTTTGGTGCGTTGGCCGGGAAGCTCAGGGTCAGGGATATTTCCCCTGCCCCACATTTGTTCCTGGTGGTTCCTGGATTGCTTCATCACCCACGACGGGGGAGCTCCTTCAGCGTTTTGCTGATGCCCAGGTTTGGCTGCAGGAGTGATCAGGGAACGGCCAGGCCAACAAAGGGAGACAGAGGTTTTATTCAGATCGCTTTCTTTACCAGCGCTGGAAGATACCGGTCCAGGCTAGAAGACACCAGTTCAGGCGAGTATAGAGGGCCCTGATTTTTTCTGTACTGTATCTGCCCAACCCCATTTGGGTTGAAGGGAAAAACTGATCACTTTTCCAAGTCTGTTTCTGTCGGGGAGGTGGAAAGGGGGGTTTCCTGTTGTGTGTGAATGCTGCCTGAGTGGTGAATGAATCCCTTTTGTTTCAGCAGACCGGTCCCCCCAATTACCATGGCTGGTCTGTTTCCCTATCACCCTCCCTCACTTGTCTGTCTGCTATCCTTTTAGAAATCAGTTAGGATAGGCAGGAGGATGGGGGGAGGCTCTTTAAAACCTCTAAACACCATGCATTCCTCTGAAGTTTTTGACACCTCCCAATGCAATGTTACTGACAGGAAGACCAAAAGGCACCCACCTGAGATAATCTTTTATAGCCTGCCTCTGGAATGCAGTAATTGTGAGAACAATCCTGAGAAACCCTGAAAGATATACCATACGCTGCAAGGTGGAAAAAGATTCCTGATGATCCACCCTCCCTCCTTGAGCCAGCCCAAGATGCCTGATTGTTCACTCACCAGAACAAAAGCCTGTTTGTTAACCTGTTCTGAAAAAAAAAAGAAAAAAGAAAAAAAGAGAAGTACTGTCCAGCACATGAGATTACTGTCCAGCCCAGAAGAAGAGTTTCCACCACCTGATGTTTGTCCCCCAAGGCAACTACCCTCTGCATCCCTGATGTCACCAGCCAGTATTCCCTACCACCCCTGGGGAACCAGAGATGTCAGTATATCTGTCCTTGGAGAAGGTTGCAGATAAGAAAACTACCCTGTTCCTGAACTTAAAGCCCAGGAAGCAAGCCCCTGAACATCCAGCTGTTTAATAGAAAAACAACAGAAAAATAAAACCCAAACTCCAACAAGAACAAAGCTCCTCTGGCTGGCTTCAAGCCATTACATTCCAAGCTGTTGTCTGTCTACACAGTACCAGCCACAGTACCAGCCCTCTGCAAGGGCTGTAAGGCCAGATTTGATTATCCTTGTTAATATCTGCACCCAACACCCTTCAGCATCTCTGACTTGTTAAACTGGGAGACACATGGTCCTCTTAAAAAGAGGAACCAGAGAGATTTTTAAATATGATGTCTGTCATAGTTGCTGCACAAATTCCTACCTGGGGCATATCTAACAGTTAATGGCCTACCTGATGATTAGTGAACAAAGAATGCAGATTTAGGCCAATCTAAAAGACAATGCCAGAAAGGCTGCCTGTGATGAGAGAGCCCATGAGCCAGATGTTTACCTACAGACCCTTGCTCCACTGTCAATCCCAGAGGATAAAAAGAGACCAGGCAGACTGTAGTCCTTTCCTGTGTGTCACAGTCCACCCCTGATATCCAGAAGAAATTATAGAAGACTGATGGGTTTGAAGAGATGTCCCTGGTCCCAACTGAAAGCTATAACAGATGAGGTTTACCTCAATAGAAAAGTTAAAGAAAGACATGAGGCCATCAAGCAGATGAAAGAAAAGGCCAGTCTGCAGGCTGCAGCTTTACAACAAGTAACACATTCACATTAATTCATCAAGTATCCTTTATTAAACAAGACACTGCGTTCTGATAACATGCAAAAAGCCAGAACTAAAGCTCCCATAACCACAGCCAACAGATAAGCCCTCCAGTGTAAGAACGGTATGCAGGGGGAGTAAGAAGATAGAAGCGCCCAGGTGGCTCGTAGCCTTGAAGCCCCAAAAAGAGAAAAACACTCCCAGACTAGAAGGCGGCTGGCTGAATTCCAAGAACTGAGAAGCCAAGCAGGGAACCAGGCCAGGAACCTCATGTCAGGGCCTACCATGAATTCTACTCTAATACCCAGAATTCAGGAGAGGGCACAACACCCAGCAACAACAACAACCACATCAGCATCCTGGCGTTGCCGCTGATTCCTACCACCAGTTCCTCCTGTTGAGACAGAACCAAGGTGCTTACTGCAAACAAGAAGGCCACTGGAAGGATCAACGTCCTGAAAAGCAACCGCCCCTGATGGCTTTGTGGAAGAGGATGAGAGGGTTTCCGAGGACACGGTGTGGGCGGAGCTGGGGAGCCAGACTCCTTCCCTCCTGTGCCGGCAGACCTTCCCCCGAGGACACCATTTAACCCACAGGTGGCAGCATTTCAGTCTGACCAGATGTTCCAACTTGACCAGATTGCCCAAGCCATGGCCTTGCAGGAGCACGAAGACATCAGAGAGACCAAGGTTCAACATGCATTCACTTCCTTGCCCTCCTGCCCCTGACTGGAAGAGACCTCCTGTGCAAAGTGTGTGTCATCTTGTTCTTTCATCCTGATAGATCAATAACTGCTACTGCTGGGAATCAGCTCTTGACCCTTACCTGTTCTGTACAAGAAGTCTGTATAAGAAGCCTGGAGAATCAGCCCTGATCTGGGGCTCTGTGTCCCCTTGTTGGTTCAACACTCTCCTGAATCCTGAAGCCTCACTGAATCCTGAAACCTCACAAGTCACTAAGTAAGTTCCTGGTGTGTGGTCTGAAGATAATCCTGGAGGCTTGACCTGAAATGTTGAACCTATCTGAACTCAACTGAAGCCTGAAGTCTGTTTAGACATGTGAACCAATCCCAGTATCCCATCCCAGCAGTTGCTAGAGCCTCAATGCAGACACACATTGACAAACTGATTTAACTGAAGATCCTTATTCCTACTGTGTCCCCATGAAATGCATCTCTGCTACTTATAAAGAAACCCAGCCTTGGTTCGAATCATCAACCTGTAACAAGTCTTAAGACAGTTAAAACAAGCCTTGACCAGTCCACCAGCCTCGAGTCTGCCAGACATTTTCCAGTTGTTCATAGATGACGGCCAAGGAATGGCAGTTGGAGTCCTGACCCAGAGTTTTGGAACCTGGAACAGACCTGTACCCTACCTCAATAAAAGCATGGATCCTGTGAGCTGAGGATGATGAAGTTTTCCTCCTTAAGAAAAGTACAGAGCATACCCAAACAATGTCTTCCAGTGAGAGTGGTGATAAACTGGATAAAAGCTCAGAGTCAAAAAGGGGGGCCCAAGAAAAATCAGAAGGCTAAGCCAGTGGTTGACAGAGAAAAAGCCTCAAAGAAAGTTGAAAAAGGAACAGCTGCAGAGCCAGTAACAAGTTTTAGAGAGAAAAGGAGAAAGAGAAACCTGATGGTACAGGAATAGATGGTTGTAAAGCTATGGTCAGTGATGAAGAGAGAGAGAAAAAGAGAAAACCTGTTTATATTAAAGTCAAGGAGTAAAAGGATGAGGATGAAGATGATAAAGATAAAGATGGAGATGGAGAAGGTGAGGAAATAAAGATGAGAAGACTTCAGAGGGAAGAAAAACAGAATCTCAAGGTGCTGGCTATAAAAAAAAAAACTGGAAGAAAAAAAAAGGGGGGAGAGTTCTGATCCAGAATATGATTCAGATAATTACTTTAAATCCTGCTGCTCTTATGCCTGTTCCAGAAGCTCCTCTACATGACTGCAAAGAAATCATGACAACTGTCCCCTCAAAATGACTTGATTTAAGAGATGTGCCCATTCTTGGAAAAATTATACTGTTCACTGATGGCAACAGTTTTGTCAGCAAACGCCAAGCAAGCTATGTTGTTGTTACTGAAGATAAAGTTCTGATGACCAAACCCCTACCAGTGAAAACCTCAGCTTAAAAAACAAAATTAGTTGTACTAATCAAAGCCCTGCAATGAAACAAAGGAAGAGCCACCATTTGTACTGTTTTCAGATATGCCTTTTTAACTGTGCAAATATATAAAGCCCTGTACAAAAAAGTGGGTTCCTGACTGCAGAAAAGAAAAAAGAAAAAGAGAGAGATAGCACATATCCAAGAAATCCAACTGCTGCTACCTGAGATCTGAACCCCAAGAAAATAGTTATCATCCACTGTTCAGCCATACTGGAAAGTCAAACTCTGTTGCCTGAGAAAAAAGTCTGCACTGACAGAGCCGCTAAAGGAGCAGCTCAACAGTCTTTACCTGAACCTGAAATCCTGATGGTTGTACCTGTGCCTGATTACAGTAACTCTGAATAACTTGTCAGGGCTATTACAAGCACCATGAGTGATATAGTCTCCCAGACAACTGTATATGGATTCCTGTAGCTCTGAGACTTTCTCTGATATAACATATGCCCGACTCAGACAAAGAAGCCTTAAAGACACCTGATAGAAAAAACTTTCTATATCAATAAGTTGTCCTTCTGTGTACAGAAGTGTCCTGAATCTGTGTTACCTGTGCCTGATCCAACCCCAGAAAGAGACTGACTTCCCACATCAGATCAATACAGATAATAAAACAGCTTTTACTGCAGAAGCCACTGCCAGATTAAATTGTGCACTGGACTTAAAACTGGAAATACCATTGTGTTTGGGGACTTCAAAATAGCAGAGAGTAAAATGTGTCAACCAAATTATCAAGCTGCAATTGTAAAAGATGTGCCATGAGATCTGTGCCAAATGAACTATAATGTTGCCTGCTGTACTGTATACATAAATATATACTCCTGAACCAGATGGCCTAATGCCCTATAAGCTGATATACAGAAGACTGTCACCCCTCCCTGTGATTGGGAAAGTTTTGGAACTAAGGGGGGAGATTTCCCTCGAACAACAGCTCAGAGAGTTAAAAGATGCAGTCCCGGAGGTTGGCCAGTATACCAAACAAGCCCCCTTGGAACTTACTACACCTAACCATGTTTTCTGCCCTGGTAATTCAGTTTGGGCGAAGAGTCATAAAGAAGATGCATCAAAAAGACATGAGAAACACCTTTCATTGTCTTGTTAACCATTTCTACTGCCTTAAAGAATAAAGAAAGTCCTGCCTAGATCCATTTGCTATAGAGGCCATCCCAATACCCAGCATCCTGGTCAGTTGCCTGCCAGCACAACCAACCTTTAGATGACCCTGAGGCAAAGATTCCCCAGTAATCATCCATGGATGCCTCCTCAAGTACTGGTGCTTGAGAGAGGGAAGACCTCGGTCGCGACGGGAGAAGCCTCCTCGGGACCGGCAACCGAGTGAGCGAAGCTCTGGAGGGCGCTGCAACCTCTCCCGTCCTGGAAAGAGGAGTTGGTCACCGCCCGAAGATGAGAAAATCTGTCCTGAGTTGAATTGTCTGCCTTGCCTTATAACATAACATTTGTTTATAATGTTTCTACTGGGTATAATCATAATATTGCTTTTGTTCCCCTTACACTGTAAAACCAAACTCACTAGTGATCCCTGTATAAGCTGCATCAAAACGGTCAGGGCAGGGAACAAAACTGGCAAAACCCTCATTTATCAGCACAAATATTCTTGCCAAGGGTTCAGAAAAATTGCACCTTTAAAAATATTTCTTATTTGGCCTGCCAGGAGACAGGAACAACTGTCTGTTACAATCCTAAAAAAAACCCTGTCCAGAGACATTTTCAGGTACACCACATACACTCTGGAGAGATCCTGATGTCATGAGTTCAAATGAACTCATCCAACCAAAAGATAACCCTCACCCTAGAATCCTGTTATGAGCCCGGCTAGCTCAGTTGGTAGAGCATGAGACTCTCATCACTGTCCTGAGTAATATTGTGTGTTATAAACTACTTGAGAGTCCCAGTCCTATGATCCTGGTTGGCCCAGTAAATCAGCTACTGGTCAGACTGCCACCCTGATCAAAGTTCCTCTTTCCTCTCCATGTACGGCAAAACATGAGATGAGCCTTAATTTGGTAAAGCCACACACTCCAACACACTGTCTTTTTCTGAATCATGGACAAAAATGCCAACATCCTTTCATATTCCTGAGGTTACAAGAAATCTGTTTGTCACATTTGTTGAAAAGAAAGCTGAAGCTCTGCATGTTGATAACTGTTTGTGTGATACATGAATTGAGTTAAATGTCAGTGAATTTTACCAAAACAAAACAGATGTTGTTTCACCCCATAGTCAGTAGATGCTCAAAACCACCATTGTCAACAAAAGGTGTGTCCAGAAAATTAACCTGTCTGACCCAGAAATAGGACAGGTCCCTTTTGATATCATGACTCAGACAGATCCCAGGTTTGCTCAGTCAAGTTGGCCTAACTAATCCTGTAATCCTGTAACCTGTGGCCAGATGCTGTAGTTCAACCTGGGTATCACTCATGATATATACCTGAACCTGACGGGCTGTACTGAATTTGTGGTCAGTATGCTCATTCTGAATTCCTGAATCCTGACACAGGGACCTGTGCCTTAAGTAAAATCCAACTGTCCTTTTTCCTGATACCCTTGACAGACAGTGAGCGTTTGAGACACCTAGTTCACAACTAAAAGAATAGAGCATCTATTACAATTGGGGACTGAAAACTGATAAAATAGTTAAACTGACACATGTAAAGGTCTGAACTTTTGTTTACATCTGATGGCACTGAAAAAACATGTATAGTGAGACTCCATCCTCCCTTCGGGAAAGATGAAGTCTCAAAGGGGGGAATGAGAAGGTCTGTTTATATTGATTTCCCAAAAGCTTGTTATATTGAGTCTGTAAAGAAAAAGACCTAGTCTGCCAAAATATGTCTGTGTCAGAGAAAGCTGAGAAATATAACTGTACTTGCTCCAGCTTGGCCAGAAGCCCAGACACAGAGATAAGATGCTATGCTTAAAAGAACAAAGAACTCATTTACAAGCTAAAGTGCAAAGCTAGACACATGCGCAGAGCCTGAGTTTTTAAGTTTTGTTCTTCTCTAATATAAAAAGCCTGTGTGCCTTTGTTTCTTTGGCACAATTTGGCAGGAATGATCCCCTTGTGTCATTGCTAGCAATAAAGTCATCTGAATTTAACCTAGACTTTTGAGCTTCATTGTTTGTTACCCAGATAGACCTTAACAATAAGAAAAAAAATCTAAAAATTAATTTCAGTATTTGAATATGCTGTTTGCTATAAATTTCACTTTCTTCAGTTTAATTGTATCTTTCCCTCTACTATTTATTAACACATATAATCACCAATAAGACACTGCAAAACAGCCATGATCATATGTATATTTTCATTCACAATGTTTTCTATGTATTATATTCATGCAGTTTTTGCTGTTAAGAATTTTATTTTTATCAAGGAGTAAATAAAACATGAACTGAAAGCTTCAACATTCCCAGTGTTCTGCACAAAATGTAGATTTTTTTTTTAAAATGGAGCAATAGAAAATTCCTAATATACGAGTTTCACTTCAGAAAGTAGTGGAATTCTAAAATCTAGGGAGGAATTGATGAGCTATTTGGAAAGTAATAAATATGACAACTGCTCATATGGATAAAGGATAGCACACAGTATACTAATATATATGCCCTTTGTTATACTACCTCTATCAATTAAGCATAATAGTTGCTAACATAATAATTGCTATCCTACCTCATCTTCAAATTTTCTTTTTGCTTCATCCAGTTGTTCTGTTAATTTTTTAGCCTTTTCATGGCCTAGTGTTATTTCTTGTTTAACTGAAACAAAAAAAAGAAGCCTGCATTATGAGGGTTCGAGTTTCCCATTCCAGCCCTTCCCTTCAACATTTAGAGAGGGGAAACATGGGGGCCAAAGACAGGGCCAGTGACTGAAACTGGATGAAGACAGGAAGTCTGAAAATGGCTATGAATTATAACTGACAGTGGGCACTTCCAGACTGGTCTAAAGAAGTGTGAGTTCTTGGGCTGCTACCACACTGCAGAAAGAATGCAGTTTGACACTGCTTTAACTGCCATGGCTCCATCCTATGGAATCCTGGGATTTGTAGTTGGTTGTGGCACCAGAGCTCTCTGACAGAGGCTAAATAACTCACAAAACTATAAATCCCAGGATTCCATAGCATTGAGCCATTGCAGTTAAAGTGGTGTCAGACTGCATTATTTCTGCAATGTGGTAGTAGCCTTGGGTTTTGCTGGTTGCTGCTGCATCCATGTCCACTCACTGCCCCCATTCTTTTGGGGCAACTGTTTACAGTAACTTCTTGGATCTGCACAAGGGATCTTCCAAGGGTTTTTTTTTTTTTAATTGGGGGCATGTTTTGATGAGATTGTCCTATGGTTTGGAGGGCAATGTTTACTCTCTCTGATTTTTTTTAAAAAATCAGTTATTTTTTTAAAATTAGTTATTTAAAAAGCTTTTGTAAAAAAGTTATAGTGCTATGGTGCTAAAGTGCCATTTGACTGAGGCACTGAACTGTTTTTAAAAAAAACTAAGAAGGGAGAAAGGAGGAGAAAAGAAGGGAACATATTGCTCTGATAAGTCTTAGAATTAAAAACAAACCCACTTGAAGTAAAATGTTGCAGCTGACAGTATGAATTGCCAAAAAGAAGAAGTCCAGGACAACAGAAATGTTGTTTGGATATTTAAAAAATACCCTGAGAACTACAGCAATTAATACTGTAACATCCTGATGCATTTGCCCATCTGGAGGAGCCAAGCATTTCAGTTCTAATCATGGTGTGAATACATGTTGAACATAGATGTCATTTGAAGCTTCCAGAGAAAATGTGTGTGTTTGTATTATTAATTGCAAGAGTCTAATGGCTTGTCTACACGAAGGGGGGGGGGATGGACTGCCCAACAGTATTAGCAAGCTGCATCCTGTTCTACAGCCCCCATAAAGTTTGCATGCCTGTAGTTGAGATGGCAGCTGCAAGTGGACTACTCACGTTTTAAAATCTGCTGCCGCCAAACATTTTTTTAACTGTTTCTATGGTACGCACAAGCAATATTTCACCTTGCCCCAAAAAGAAAGAGAAAAAAAGATAGCACAAACCTCCGTTTTATCACCTTAGTAATCACTCGCTAAAGCCAAAATCCAACATGGCGGCAGCAGTCACTTGCCCTGTAACCCAGCCCCTCCCCCTGTGCTCATCCAGCCAATCAGGCTTGCACTGTGTCCTGCATGGGGAAGTGATTCATATGGAATCGCTTGTCTTAATGAGCAAAAATATGCATATCTCTGGAGTTTTTTTTTTTTTTAAAAAGTCAGGAAACACTGCAAAGGTTTTTCTCACATAGTTTTTCCTCTTTTGGGCTCCCCTCTGTCACAATACGACAAGACAATGCATGATCCTATTAAGACATCTCATTTTCTGAGCGAATTCTGTGAGGGGTATTTTCACCATGTGGACAACCCCTAAAAATCTCAGGTTGAAAGAATTGTGCAAGGGTTACAAATGTGTTAACTAGAGCTCTATTATAGTCATTTGTTTTCTGACCTTTAGGAACACAGTCTCATGATCCAAGTTTTCTTTCTGCAGTCAATATGTCTAAAAGAGTACTGACACCAAAAAGTAACTTTTTGTGTGTGTTTATCATGGGACTCACACTGCCCTAAATGAGATGGTCATCCCAGGCAGTTTATTTTGGGTGTTGTAAAAGGTGTGCATGTTGTTGGTTATTTAATTTATTACTATTGTATATCTATGGTGAAGGAAAAGAAGAGACACTCTTTTCTGCTTTAGGTGTTAAAATAACCTGACCAGCTTGGACACTTGACTTGGGGAAGGAGGCATCATTTGCTACTCCATTCCAGGCAGCGAAATGTCTTGGGTGGCAAGCCATGAGCTCACACAAATACCTTAAAATCACAGTTTCTGCAGCTGGGCACAAGTCAGTGCTTCTGTGTGTGCTTCTCAGAACTAAGTCCAATCAAGGTTGTATAAATGAGTGAGGTTTAAATTCCATTTTAAACTGCCAATTTAAAACTACAGTAACTATAGTTGACCCAGTGTTCAAAAACAAAATAAAAACCAGAGCACAAAACCATGTTAGCTGGGCAGGGGAAATTAATTAGGTTTTATTTTTAAATGGATAGATTACAAACTGACTACACTCCCTTTTAGTCATATACTAGGCTTCACATTACATAAGGATGGCCACCAACCTTGGTGCAGGAGGCGTCGTTTCTCCTCTGCTTTCTGCTCTGTCAGAAGGATTTGCTGAAACAAGGAGTCCAGGCTCATTTTCTTCTGCCTTTCCTTGAAAGGAAAAATGAGAGCTGGGTCACTGTTATCTCTTTGCTCACAAGCTGGCCTAGTGCAGAGGTGTGTGTGTGTGTACATACACCAAGGGCCTATCTTAAAGAAGGAAAAGTCTGAAATCTAGATACTACAAAAGGGCCCCTGGGTTTCGCCTCATCAAACTGTCACCTCCTCTCCCAATTTCTGTGAGTAGAGTAAAATGAGAGAAATCTGGAGAGAACCATTTCAGGCTATAGGAGGGGATTACATTTTTATGCTCCTCATAAACAAACAAATGGCTGGCATGGATTAACTGCATAGATGTTTTTAAAGTGACTAAAAACTAATTTTATAAAAAAGTGTGTGTGTGTGTGTGTGTTTCCCCTGCTTTTTCTATATTTGTTTTAATTTTTGTGACCTATCTTGAGTCCCAGCTTTGGGGGAAAGTTAGCATATCAATACATTAACAACAACAACATTGTGTATTTTAAATACCAGTACTTCTACAAACTGCAGATGGCAGCAAGCATCATTTTAAAAGAGGCATTCTCTTTTGTCTCTCGGTAGTGAGCATAATCCTTCAAAAAGAAGGTACCGTTCATTTATTTATTTACTTCAGAATATGTTTTTCAATTCATAATAATTATTGGAATTTAGGGGCTTTACCATGCTCTAAAGAAAAGTGGCAGTGCAGCAGGAACGTTCCATCTTCCGTGCTGCCTTACGGCATGATGTCGCATTTTTTTGTTCCGGTCCCGGGGGGAACTGAGGTAAAACGGCATCTTTTTGCTAACGGGTTTTTCTGGTTAGCGAAAAGACGTGGTTTTACCTCAGTCCCTCCATGGGATGGAATGAAAGAATGACTATTTCATGTGGTAAGGCTGTAGGAAAGATGGAGCGTTCCTAATGCTTTGCCACTTTTCTTCGGAGTGCGGTAAGCCCCTCAGGTCCCACTAAAATCAATGATATGCCTCTCATAATTTGAAACCCACTGATTTCAATCACACACTGAATCCTGTGGGTTGTAGTTGGGTGAGGCACCAGAGCTCTCTGGCAGAGAACTGTAAATTGCTAATCCCAGGATTCCATGGGACGTTGCCATGGCAGTTAAAAGTGGAATAATAGTGGTATAACTGTGTAGCGTTAAACAGCCTTCAGTCTATTAAGTGCATTTGCACAGTGTGACAGGTCAAGTATCAGAAGTAATCCTGGCTTGTTATGAACAAACAGCATACTGGTACCTAATGCATAATGCTCAATCACTCTGCTCACAGCTGGGATAGCTAAACAAACCATAGAGTTTAACAAACCATAGAGTTTTTGCTCTGTAGTTGGTGTATCATCTCATGCCGCAACAGATGGGTTTTTTTCTTTCCCAAGATCCAACAAACAAGAGCTTGTTCTGTGCATCTTTCTTTTTGTTGGGAGGGAACAAACCTTTAGCTGCCTTCTGCCAAACATGAAAAATCAATCATATTGCAAAACTGTGATACATTGGCTTGACTTGTCATATGAATCCATCCTATATGTACAGTTGTCCCTCCGTATCCACGGATTTGGTATCCACAGGTTTAAGTATTCACGGCTTGAAAATATTCTTTAAAAAATAATAATCCAAAAAGCAAATCTTGATTTTGCCATCTTATATAAGGGACACCATTTTGCTATGCCATTGCATATAATGGGACTTGAGTATTCACAGATTTTGGTATCCATGGGGGGTCCTGGAACTAAACCCTAGAGAATATGAAGGGACAACTGTATTGTTTTATACGCAGATAGGAAAATTAGTAGAAAGGGGTTAACATAATTGGTAATAAGCTAAAACATCTAATCCAAATGCATTTATGTTAGAAGGCAGGAAATTAATTACTGTCTCAGTGTTAAATTGCCATTTAAATTGAAAGTAAATGGCTGTGCTAAAACCCTTATTTGAATGAAGCTGGAAAATGGCTTCCATGAGATAATGTCTTCCTCCTCTATTCCTATTCTGAGTGTAGAAGAGAAAAGTACAGATGCATGACTGTTTGAAAACATTTGTCAACTGACGTACCCAAGGCTGCTGAAAAGGCCCTAGAACCTGCCTCTGGGTGCCTGAAGCCAGGAGGAGTTTGCTGGGTTGCTTCTTGACTATCCGCTCCCTCAACACTCTACCAGCAGCACGGACACCCCGAAGGTCCCTGAAAAACCATCCAGAGTGATCGCTCCAGATCAGGCCTCCAGGGAAGGGAGTCGAGGGAGCGGATCATCAAAAAGCAAACTTTTCCCAGCCTGAGGCACACACACCAAAGGTGCTCTAGGGCCTTCTCAGCAGCCTTAGCTTCTTCCTTCTCCCCAAGCTGGGCAGGCCGACCTCTGCATGCCTTGATGATCCACTCCTTCAAACCCCTCTCCCCAGCTGCCCAATCTGGGGCAATTGCTCTGGGTGATTTTTTAGGGACCTCCAGGGACCCCGTGCTGCTTGAGGAGGGGAGTCAAGGGAGCAGGTTGTCAAGAAGCAACGCAGCAAACTCCTCCCAGCTTGGGGTGCCCAGAGGCAGGCTCTAGGGCCTTTTCAGCAGCCTCAGCTTCCTCCTTCCTTCTCCCCTGAGCTGGGCAGGCTGGCCTTGGCCAGCATTGACCTATGGATGAGCCAACCCAGGATTTTAAGGTTAATTTTTAGACTAAAATTTCGCAATTTATAGTCAAGTATATATGGGTAAGTTGTCTCTTTGTATTTGAAAACTCCCAACTTAATTGATAAAGTGCATTGATTTTAACCTGTTAGTTCCCATCTCTCCTTCTAATATTATTTTGGGTTTATTATTATTTCTCTGGTTTTATATTATGTACACTTTCAGTTTAAGTCCAGAAGTATTACAGTTGTCCCTCCATATCCACAGATTTGGTATCCACGGATTTAAGTATTCACGGCTTGAAAATATTCTTTAAAAAATAATAATCCAAAAAGCAAACCTTGATGCCATCTTATATAAGGGACACAATTTTGCTATGCCATTGCGTTTCTAGGATGGAGGACCATCGCCTCCCAAAAATAGTACTCTACAGTGAACTCGCCACTGGTCATCATAAGAAGGGTACTCCAAAAAAGCAATACAAGGACTCCCTGAAGCAACATCTCAGGCTTGGCCGAATTGATCACCAACAATGGTCCACCCTGGCCTCACATCGGGAGGCATGGAGACGCACTATCCACAGTGCTGCAGCCTTATTTGAGAGCTAACGCCAAACAAGTCTTGAAGAGAAACGACAACGCAGAAAGAATCACAACCCGGAAACATCACCCAAGGAGACCTTCTGCTGTGCTTTCTGCAACCGGACATGTTTATCTCAGATTGGCCTTTTCAGTCATCAGAGCGCTTGTAGAAAGCACGGGATGAGTCCTTCCTGAATCTTCGTTTGCGAAGAAAAAGCCAGAAAGACAGACTAACTTGGGGCTGGTCTAGACAAGGGAATAAAATGTGGATTGGTCCACACATATGCCAATTTGCAGCAGCTGTCATCTGTCTCAATGATTTTTTTGGCAAGGGCGCTGGTGTGCAAAGCTCTCTGTGTTTGCTGTTCACACGGAGGCATGCCAGCAAATCAAGATTAGCTAATACACATTGGAAACTGCTTAATACAGTGTAGATGTGTAAATTGCTATTGCTTAAAACAATTTATAAGCCGCTCTGATAGCCTTGTGGCTGAAGAGCTGGGTATAAATAAATAATAAAAATTTAAAAGATGGTGGGTGTGAGTGTGGTACTCCCAGTTCTCTACTCTCCAAATTGCCCCCCCCCCAAAAAACAGTATTTTTAAAAAACTAATTCCAAGGTGCGGAAGAGTAATCTTCTGCTGAAATAACAAAAAAAAAGAAGGAAAGAAAGGCTGTTTCATCACCTGATTGCACGATCGCTATGATGACAACCCAACATGGCAGTTCCAGGATCTGACTTCTTAGCAAGCTCCACCCCCTGCACAAGTCCACCCAATCAGCTGTCCTCTTCAGCAATGCACTCCGATGCAATTTGGTTGTCCTAACATGCAGGAAGGTGCATTTCCTCCCCAGTTGTCAAAAAACTCAGGGAAAGTCCCAGAGGCCTTTGCCGTGGACTTTTCCTGACTTTTGCTCCCCCTCCCTCTGAAAAGGGCAGAACGCTGTGGGATCCCATTTGGACACATGGGATTCCATGAGGATTCCATGAGGATTTATTTCACCGTCTGAACTACCCCTTAGTTGAACTTAAGGCTCTTTGAAATCAATGGGACAAGTTAGCCATGGCTTAAGTACCATTCGTTTCAATGTGAATTAAAG
The DNA here is from genome assembly GCA_030847615.1 of Gambelia wislizenii. Classification (NCBI taxonomy): domain Eukaryota; kingdom Metazoa; phylum Chordata; class Lepidosauria; order Squamata; family Crotaphytidae; genus Gambelia; species Gambelia wislizenii. The sequence continues at coordinate 92,011,028 of JAUMIR010000003.1, read as the reverse complement.
ACTAATCACAAATCTGGCAGTCAGTATCCACTGAAGGTGTGGCATGATTAGGGATATAAATCCTTTCATGCGAGGATGAATACTTGCACTCATTTTCTCCCTGCTGTGTGAGAAAATTAATCTTCCTCCATAGTATTCTCCCTGTATGTGAATACCTTGCAGTGTTGCAGGCAAGTTATTCCACAGAGAAGAAATACACTTTTTCAACTTTCTTGTGCAGAAACAGAGGTTTTTTTGCTCAGGAAACCCATGTTCAGTACAGAAAACATCTTATTATTGCAGAGTTTTCTGACTGATTGCACTGAAATCTGCCCAAAGGAAAAACTATTGACAAATTCCACACTATGAGGAAACATAATGAGGTCAAAAGGACATTGTTTACACACATCCAAGTGACAGACAATGATTCCATTAGGTGGATGGAGTAATCCTTTGAGAAGTATCAAGCTGCCCTTCCCCAATTACCCAGCCATTAAAGAGGCAACTCAAGCTTTGTAAATCTAATCACTGAGACATTCAAGGCAGATGCAACACATTAGTATTTTCGGACACCTATTGTCAACCCAGAAGTTTTTCCTGAAACTCATTATCCGGTCTTTGGAGATGCCTGGAATCCATTGTTTCAACACATGAAACTTCCTCACCCAAGCGCACATTTTTCATATAAACACTAGTCCAAAATCATGCCTCATTGCAAACAGATTCATTTCCAGGGGACACTCTGTCTTTCTCTGTGTTAGCCATTTCTGCTTCATCCATCCACACTGCCAGTCTGTCTGGAGACTTCGGACTACCAGACAGGTCGTATAAACCACAAAAAATCCTCTTGTTATTCCCCTATCCATGTCCTTCCTATTGCTTTCAAGAGCCTTGTGTGAATGCTTCTTGCATGACTGTGTGTGTGATTGGTGTTATTTTTGAACTCTTAATTTAAAAAAATCATATTTAATTTCACATTTGTGTGTGTTCTATTCTGGTTAGTACTGGTATATATAGGTTCAAGATCCTCTTGTTGCCCCCTTCCACATTGCTAAGGTCAAGTTGCTACTAATTTCCCCAACATACTAGAAACTTGATATTTTCGTAGAATTTCCAAAAGCACCTGGGATGAATAATTATGAATATTCTTCCAACTCCTAGTTAGAATAGGTGAGGCACTTCACCTGTGGTGAGAGTTCATCTGCTCTGGTTGCCATCCTCCTAAATCCAAGTGACCAAGTGACTCTATGACTAACTGTGGCTTAAGTCCTTGGCTAACATAACTGAAAGGCTGCAGCAGGTTCATTTCTTACAAAACAAGTTCAGAAATAGTGCCTGTACATTTTATCTCAGTGAAAGCTGAGATTCTAGCCCAGCTTGTTGTACAGTCATCCCTTCACATTCGCGGGGGTTAGGTTCCACAAATCCCCGCGAATGTGAAAATTCCACGAATAATGACTGCCCTCCCCCTCCCCGCCAAAGCAACCACGGGACGTCCGGAGGCTCCATAGTCGCTTTCCCCCACCTCCCCACTCCCTCCTAAGGCCTTCACAAGGCCTCTGGAGACCCTCCCGAGGCCCCGTGGATGCCCCCAGCCCTCCCCCTCCCTCCCCAGGCCTTCACGGGGCCTTCGGAAGCCCCATGGATGCCTCCCCAGCCCTCCCCCTCCCTCCCCAGGTCTTCACGGGGCCTTCAGAGGTCCCGTGGTCACCTCCCCAGCCCTCCCGAGGCCTTCAGGGGGCCTTCAGAGGCCATGTGGATGCCTCCCCAGCCCTCCCCGTCCCTCCCCAGGCCTTCAGGGGGCCTTCGAAGACCCTCCGGAGGCCCCGTGGATGCCTCCCCAGCCCTCCCCCTCCCTCCCAAGGCCTTCACGGGGCCTTCGGAGAGTCTCCGGAGGCCCCGTGGATGCCTCCCCGGCCCTCCCCCTCCCTCCCAAGTCCTTCACGGGGCTTTTGGAGAGTCTCCGGAGGCCCCGTGGATGCCTCCCTGGCCCTCCCCCTCCCTCCCAAGGCCTTCACGGGGCCTCCGGAGGCCCCTTGTCGCTGCTTTTGGGAGAGCGGGGGGGCCTCCCAAAACCGTGAATATTCAAAACCGCGAATGCGGTTCACGAATGTGGAGGGGCAACTGTATAAACAGGCACTAAATCTAGATAATGCTGGGGTAAAACCTGGCAAACTGGGTAACATTCCTTCTGTTTCTGCCCACAGACAGCTCTGTGCTACCAGTGTTAGACCCATATTGATGATGGGACACTCTTAGCCTTGGATCCAATCCAATGTTTTAAGATTTTATTATAAATGGTATTTAACATTAAAAGGCATTTTAAAACATTGCTACTCGAAGTGCATTTATTTGGAAGGTAAGGTAATGCAAATAGGAGGAATATCTGGGTAACAGTGGTCAATATTCTAGTAGCTCAATGGCAAAATGCTCCGCCTTTGCAAAATGAAACCTGTGGGGCAAAATTTCCTGGGGAAAAGAGGTAGGAGTGAAAGTGCCTACTTTGACTTTTATCATCAGTTCCCCACTTGAAGGCACTTTCCTGTTAGGAAAGATCTTAGATCTCTGTTTCCACTGCAAAACTTTTTTGTATATTTAGGAACATTGCCCTTTTGGAATGATATTTACTTAAATTAATTACACATTTTTAAAAGGGAACGTGTTTAGGGTCATAACAGCAGGTGTTTTAATGCTGCATATTGCAAATTGGGAACAATATACCATTATTGTTACACAAGTGAATATTTTAGTAAACTGGTCCAAATGGAGAACTCTGCATTTATACTTCTATGTGATATGGCTCTACAATAATTGTGTCAGATTACGTGAAGATTTACTGTATGTCTGTTGCAATCCTAGTGATGGATGTGAAATGTCAGTGAGGAACTTGTCTCATTCTGTTTTTGCCTGTTAAGGAACTGTTCAGTGTTTCAAGATAAAGAAAAATAGAATGACATTGTTAAGTATTAAACTGATATTTTTGGCATTTTAAAAAATCTATATTGGTCTCAAAACCTTTAACACTTGAATGACTTGACTAATGTCTTTGAAAAGCCTTGGGAAGTACATCTTCTGGTTTAGTTTTGCTTAAGAATGAATCAGAGCCCTTAGCATTTGGCTAGGAAGTAAATAACTTGACAGCAGCCGCTGTTTTTTGGTGTATGTGTGCTTTTAAAGAAAAGCAGCTATTTGTATTGTGATATCTCAATTTCTGTCTTCCATCCAGGAGTTTATATACTCCCATCTGCAACAACAACAAAAATACTCTGGATTCCTTCCTGTAGGTTATTAGGAAAGTGAAGATTTTAAAAAACCCTTGAGTCCTCTGTTGTGTTTGTTTATAATCATGCTCACACCTGCTTTATTTGCTGTTTTGTAACTCTGCTATAAATGAATAGAATCCCATGAATGTTATTCTGCTTTCAATAAGCCTCTTGACATTTGAAGGGTTATCATTTTGCCCTGCTGAAGTGCTGAATGGCTTGGCTGTGCAATGATTTTCCAAGTCAAAAGATGCGCCTCTCCACCATGTTTGTCTATGTGTAAGAGGAGTGAGTGGTGGCTCCACGTATTAAGTTTAAAAAGTGACTTTTAAAAACCAGTAGTCACAAAGATATACTGTAATTCCAAGCCCTAAAGTAGTTTGCTACATCAAAGATTTATTTTTTTAAGTAATTCTTTTTCTTCCCAGTTCTCAAAGATAAGTTTGATATATTACAGAAGAAACATTGGAATGCACTAAATCTCTGGCCTATGGGTGCAAAACCCACGCTGCTCTTTGTCCACATCAACCCCCTACAAGGAAGCAAAGCAGAGTCAAGCCTGGTTAGTATTCGGATGAGGGACTGTCAAGGAATAGCAGGTGCTGTAGGCTATATTCAGAAGAAGAGCATGACAACCCTCCTCTGAGTATTCCTTGCCTATGAACTTCATGAGGTTGCCATAAATCAAGGCACACAGCTTACTTTAACTATAAAAGTAGTTGAAATTAATCAATAGTCATACAAAACAGCTAAAAGGTATCATTACACTGTAAAGGAAATGAAGTCATCCCTCCTTAGGCTACGACCTGTAGCATAACAGTTATATTTTTAGTATTAGAAAAAGGATAAATTACAAGTAGGTATAGGTTATCTAAACCACAAAAATTCTCCTCAAGGAATGCAAGGAGATTACGAGATGTTTTAATGGCATCTTGCATCATATCGCTGTATTCAGAAGGAAGGGGACTAAATACACCATATACTCCGCAGGAAAAGTTTTTGCTGCTTTCCTCAGAGTTTTTAAAAAACAGCGGGGGGGGGATGCACATTCCTGCTTGTTGGCATAAGCAAGTGAATTGATTCACTTTCCTATACAAGTAGAAGCTGAAAGCTGATTGGCCAGATGAGCATGGGGGTGGGGCTTGCTAACAAGGCAAGGACCCAGAACCGCCATGGTGTGTGGGTTTTTTTTGTTTTTGTTTTTCTTTTGCCTTAGTGAGTGAGCGTTAATGCAATAAAATGGGGGTTGGGGTTTTTTTTGCTTTTCTGTTAAGGCGAAATATCACTCTAGCGCACCTTAGGAATAGGTTTGTTTTTTTTTTAATACTGTTAGGTGGCAAATTGGTAAGTAAAAACGTGAGTAATACACTTGTGGCTGCCATCTTGATTCGCAGGTATGCCCATTTGCACTGCAAATGCAGATAGCTTTGCATGCCTGCAGTCTACCTAAAAAAACAACAACCCCAAAACCCACTAAGACAAATCACAGCTGCTGCGAGTTGCTTTTACTGCAGAACAATCTGCTTCTTTTTGCCTCATATAGACAAGCCCCAAGTTGTTGGGTTTTTTTTGTTGTTGTTTTTTTTTGCAAATTGTTACTTCCAAGTGATAGATACTCTAAAGGCCTAAATACCCTAAAGGCACCAGATCCGAACTGATCTTGGAAGCTAAGCAGAGGCAGATCTGGTTAGTATTTGAATGAGGGACTGCCAACAAGTGTTAGGTACTGTAGGCTATATCTCAGAGGAAGGAATTGGGAAAACCATCTTTCAGTATTCCCTGCTTAAGAAAACCCTATAAAATTCATGGGATCGTCATAAATTGACAGGTGACTTAAAAGCATATACACACACATACTTCTAAGTGCTCTGTGTATATGTTTATAAGAGATCTAGTTTGTGTGTGGGGGGAGTAATATTTTGAAGTTTTTTCTCTGTTTAAAATATCTGTATAACCTATGAATATCTTGCCCTGTTCTGTTTCCTGTATCACCCTTTACCTCAGATAATAGCCACATGCAGACATTTTTCAGTATGTGTAAAAACAAATATCAGAATTGCCCCTGCTCCCCCTGCCCCTGATCGTAATGCTTCTTGGCTGTACAATGTTTTGTGCTCATACATTTCATTGCATGTTGGTTGCCTGTTCATAATCTATTGTTCTGTGCCTTCAGGTTGTTTCCGACTTATGGTGATCCTAAGGCGAACCTATCACAGGGGTTTTCTTGGTAAGATTTGTTCTGATGGGGTTTGCCTTTGCTTTCCTCTAGGATTGAGAGAATATGACTTGTTCATGATTACCCAGTGGGTTTCCATGGTCAAGTGGGGATTCGAACCCTGGTCTCCAGAGTTATAATCCAGTGCTCAAACAACTACACCATGTCAGCTCTCTCAGAATCTATACCTACCCACATTTTTCAGGTTACAATTCTACCCTTCACCCACGGAAATTAACAACTTCCCCCCCAAGAAGCCAACTTTTCTCTTTCAACATTTCATGATTGCCGAGTACTTTCTATGGCCTCTGCTTTCCAGCTAGCCTTTAACTGTATTCTGTAAAAGTACTTAATTGCTTATGACTTCAATGTTAGAAATTATTTTATTCACATTTTTAGGATGTTCTTTTAGGATGTTCTAAACTACTAAGTATCATAATTGGCTGTTCCAAAGAATTTGCATATATTAGCATGAGTCACCAGCTGTAACCTTACTTGCCATTGCATCAACATTAGTTTATACTGTATTCTACCCAGTTACTGCCAGGAAGCATATAATTTCAAAATTCAGAACAGAAGTGTTCTTCAGAATTAATGTGGATAACATTTAAGCTTTCCCCATAACTTGATTAAAGTTGAATATGCTTATTGGCATGCTGAAAATTACTTCAGTGGAAAAGATGTCCAGTTTTTCATCATAACGTGTAAATGTCTCAGCTAAAAGCTATTTTATAAATAATAAAACCTAATAAATTGTGTTCCTCCTTTAAAAATTTTGCCAGTTCCCATAACTGTTACACATTTCATGAACTTAATTGCTTGATGTAAGCTAAAAATGGGCTATCTTCTGCCCTTCTGGCATTACTACCTTTTTCTTGATGATCTCGTGGATGATATGGCAGAAGAGCCCAACAAAGGGTGGGGACAGGGAGAAGTAAAAGAGGAACCATGTCATGCCAGATGCAAATCCAGGATCACAACTACTGCACTGACACAAAGTTTGGCCAAGGTAGTCTAAAAGCCGATCCAAAAGGTAGATGCTAGGGTGTTCTGTGCCTGGAGTGCACAACTCGGCATGGTTCTTGCCCCTGCATCTAGTCATGCCACAAACAGATTGCGGGTTGTTGTTTTGATTGACACATGGTGTGGCTTTCCTTGCCTTTCTGGAGGAGTACTGAGGAAAGACGGCAGAGGATGCATGCCCATCCATGTCATCATCAGTGGGATCCACCCAGGAGTACAGAAGGAACTGAGGCAAAGAAGCCAGATGGGAAATTTTCCCTTGGCTATCTCAGAAGTTCTTGGGGGTTTCTAAAAAACCTCTTCCTGCCTTGGGTGCAAAAAGTCACTGTTGAATCCACAAAAGCACTCTCAAAAGATCAGAACAGGAAGAACATTATCTGGACCTTCAGAAAAACAACAACGGTCAGTACAGTGATGACTCAGACGACATCCCAAGGCTTTTGCCCAGTCTGGATGAGCCCTTAAATGATTTCCAATATCCCTAAGCAGAAATGGGTTTAGATTCAACATCGTTTCAGCTGTCCTGGCGGGAACTCAGCTGGCCCTCAGCCATCAGGGTAAGTTAGGACTATGCTCTTAGAGGCAAATAGCTACTGTACTTTAATAGCTGTATGATGTCACTGCCAAGAACTGTGATTTTCCAGTCAATGTAACTGGTTTATTTGAATGTGAACCAATTTTATCCCAGTCAGATGATGGGACAGACCATGATTTTTTACTGCTTTTTGCATGTTAGTCAGTTCTAGTTCAAATGAAAATGGAGCCAAAGGTTTACAAATGTAAACACATCATTAGAAAACACAAATGTTTATTTTTCTCACCTCCCGCCACACTATTAGTCTTAAGATGAGAGACTTCCACTGGCACTGATGTGAGCATCCTTTCCCTAGTACGGCAAAGCACAAAAATCAGTGTGTATAGAGCCATTGTACTGTCTATTCTCCTTTATGGATCTGAAACATGGGTCACCTATCACCACCACCTATGACTCCTCAAACGCTTTCATCAGTGCTGTCTACACACAATCCTAAATATACACTGGACTGACTATGTGACGAATGTTGCTGTCCTTGAGCAAGCAGGGATCACCAGCATTGAGGCCATGATATTGAGAACACGGCTGCACTGGGCAGGGCATGTTTCTAGGATGGAGGACCATCGCCTCCCAAAAATACTACTCTACGGTGAACTCACCACGGGTCAGCGTAAGAGGGGCGCTCCAAAAAAGCAATACAAAGACTCCCTGAAACATCTCAGGCTTGGCCAAATTGATCACCAACAGTGGTCCGCCCTGGCCTCACATCGGGAGGCATGGAGACGCACTATCCACAATGCTGCAGCCTTATTTGAGAACTCACGACGAACAAGTCTTGAAGAGAAATGACAACGCAGAAAGAATCACAACCCAGAAACATCACCCAAGGAGATCTTCTGCTGTGCTTTCTGCAACCGGACTTGTTTATCTCGGATTGGCCTTTTCAGTCATCAGAGCGCTTGCAGAAAGCGTGGGATGAGTCCTTCCTGAATCTTCATTTGCGAAGAAAAGCCAGAGAGAATAGGAATACAGCAGGTTTGTGTGCATTTATTTTGTTGAGGCCATGACTGGATGGGTAAGGGTTAAACTTCCATGCCCACTGTGCTCTAAATGAAAATGTCTTAGTTGCATCTTCTTTAGCTTACTGTTGAAAACACTCTATACTTCAGGCTGCCCTTGATGAATGTTTAGAAACATTCACCTGTTGCCATTAGGGTGTTATACTGCTTTTAAATGTGCAGTACTTTTTTTAATGGTATGTTTAAAGTTTTAAAATTTTTATTGAAAGTTTAATTACGTTTCAGTTTTAACTTTTTATATGTTTTATATGTAAACTAACTTGATTCCTGGATTAGGGAGAAAGGTAGAATATCAATCAAATTAGTAATAATAATAAAAAATGAAAATCAGTAAACTGCTATGCATGCAGTTTTTTAAAAAGCCCCAGGACATGTTTAGCATTATGTCTTGTTTGTGTCCGAGACTTGTCACCAAAGCAATACAGGGAAATTCCCAATTCCTGTGTCTTGAAGAAGACAAGAACCCTTTCTCCCAATTATGGGGGGCCCTGTGACCTTCCAGATATTGTTGTACTACAATGTTCATCATCCTTGGCCATTCTGGCTTAGCATTAGTCAAGCCCAATAACCTCGTAGTGTGGTGGAGTCTCCTTTGGAGGTTTTTAAACAGAGGCTGGATGGCCATCTGTTGGGAATGATTTGATTGTGTATTCCTGCATGGCAGGGGGTTGGACTGGATGGCCCTTGAGGTCTCTTCCAACTCTATGATTCTGTGTTTCTATATGGAAAGCCATGGATTCCCCACACCCATTTTATCTAAAAAAAAAAGAAGAAGAAAGACATGTTTTAATGACTATTGATTTCAGTACTATTTTTTTTAAAAAGAATATAATTAATTCTAGATAGCAACAATATGAAACTTTTCTTTAAAAAAAAAACTTTGTTTACTCAATATCCAGGAAACCATGTGCCTGACTATTGCCATTTCCTTTGCTGAAAGAAACTATTGATACTGGAAGCATGACCTCTTACATGACAGTAGATCTTGACTTATGAAAGGTCCATTACCTCATTTGCACAGCATGGAAGGAAGAAAAATTAGATTATTCATTGGCAGTCATGGTAAATGAGATCAGAAATGGAATACATCTGGGCATAAGAAGTAAGCAGGGGAAATGTATGGTTTATGGGCTCAGCCCAAGTCAACTCCTGAAAAGAGCTATATTTTTCTCAGTGGAAGACAGGCAGCCCAGTGCACAAATTGTTTATGCTTTGGATGCTGTGGAGCTGTGGAGCAGGGAGCCAAGAGGGAAGTGAAGCCAACAGGGAAGGCTGGGTAAACAGCAATGGATGAGAGATGATTTACTGGCACTGAACTCTGGCTTAACTAGGTTGTGCAATCTCAACAAGAGATACTGGAAAAGTTTTCCCAGAGCCAGGCTTTAAAAAGAACGTTTGGGGCTCATTAAAGACCTATTCAAAGGAGAGGTGACCTTTTCAAGCCCCATAATTTTTTCCCCACCTGGGTTCCAATCTGACCAAGGGAAGAATTGATGGCTTTTCTGAGCTCCATTTCCCCCCAATGGAATGGAACACTGCTCCATTACACTCTGTAGAGGAAAAACATGACATTATGAGGGTCAAAATCCATAGAGATTGGTCTTCCACACACACTTGGATTTTGTTCCTGCATTGTCTTTACTTGCCCTGTACATGGGTGGAGAACGTGCAGACCATGGGCCACATGTGCCCACTGGCCTCTATTTTGTGGGCCCCCAAATCTCCCAACCTTGGCCAAATAAAAAAATAGCTGACTTTTATTTAGCCAAAACCAGCACAAGCATGCCGAAACCACCACAAAAATGTGATGGGTAGAGTTCCCTTCTCCCCTACTGCCTCCAACCCCCCCCCTCCATTCCCCAGAGCAAGTTTTTAGTCAAAAACCAAAAACAGAAGTGGCCTGCTCATGGAGAGCCATGGAGAGGGAAATGCTAACCCTTCTTTTATACAAATGAAAAGAGCAGATTTGAACCATTAATTTGTACTGGAGTGGGTGAAGGTACAAAAAGTCTTCTGTTACCTCTGAAACAAGGCTGTTTTTTAAAAGCCCTCAGATGGTAAGCAAATTGGGCCAGTCGTCCAATCCCCTCCCCTGAAAAAACAGGATAATTTCTTAATTAATCCCACAGTATCTTTGGATATAACACCTATTGAATATTATTCCCCATGTACACATGTAATTTAATTCAATCTGGTACAGGTTGACTGCCATATCTGCAGGGGATACGTTCCAAGGCCCACTGTGGATAGGGAACCCTATTGTTTTCAATGAGAAGAACACCAGAAGTCGATCATAGAATCACATTGGAAGACCTAGAAATGCTAAGAGAAAACATGTATTTTCAGATTTAGATAAGTGAAACTGTGGATACAACCCAGAAACATCACCCAAGGAGACCTTCTGCTGTGCTTTCTGCAACCAGACTTGTTTATCTCAGATTGGCCTTTTTAGTCATTGGCGCACTTGCAGAAAGCGCGGATGAGTCCTTCCTAAATCTTCGTTTGCAAAGAAAAGCCAGAGGGGGGTGGGTTATGGCAGTTGACTTGTACTTGAATTGTTTGGGGAAATCTATCAAAAGAATGCTTAGTCTATGAATTCCAACATCCGTCCCATTTCTCACTTTAGAAGGCAAGGGTGTTGGCTACACATGCACCAGTGTTTGGACCTGGGTATATCATAAAGGATGAAGTGTAAGCCTGTGTGTGTAAATATGTGGGAAAACCCAGTGGATATGTAGTGAGGAGTTTGTGTCATCACTAAGGATTTTTTCAAATGGGATAAAAAAAACTCGAGGAGGTTGAGAGAAGAACAGGGCTGTCGCACTTACAGAGCCCCATTTCGGACAGCCCCATCCTCCTCTGTCCTCCTCCCAACCTCCTCCCAACCTTCCCCTGTGCTGCAGGCACCACTTTTTATTGACGAAGGTTTTCCATCAATAAAAAGCAGTGCCAGCAGCATGGAAGAAGGTCAGGAGGAGGACTGTGTCGTTTGAAATGGGGCTGTATAAGCGCAACAGCCCCATTCTTCTCCCGACCTCCTCGGGTTTTTTTTTACCCCATTTGAAAAAGTCCTAAGGCTGGTGTCACCCCTCCCCCTGCCAGTGTCACCCCCCTAGTGCTGCCACTGTGAGGAGTATAGAGTCTTACCTGGCTGCTGATAGTGCCAATCCTACCATAACACAGAATGAGGTGGCCATTTCATGCAGCAGATTTGGATGTCATAAAAGGGCAGCAAATTGTGAGTTATTTGTGAATTATTTAATTATTGTACCTATACTTCCAGGTAGGCCTGCTGGAATTTTACTGCCTCATTTGCCAAAATAGTTTGTGTTTCTTTGGGTACCATGTCCCTTGGCGTTGGTGTGTGTCAGGGTCCAGGAGGGCAGTATTATTTCTCCACCTCATGCAGGAAAATATCTGCTATAGAAATAAAAGATGATGATGATTTACATTTTTAGATTAAAAAAGAGCAGCAGCAGCAGTACAACTTTTGCTTTTAAGCACACATGGCATTCATAACTGAGATTTCAACCATTTCTTCTGAATGCAAGTAGCTATTGATGTACTTCATCATACTCCACACATAGACAAAGCATTATTTCAGAGAAAAATATCACAGATAAAACAAGCAGGTATTATTTATCAGCAACTCTGTACAAACAACACCATCACTCTTGCTGTGCCCAAATGCTGCTTTTGAGAGTCGTAGACTACCTTTTTAAAAACCTGCTTATGTGAGGTGTAGGGAAATAAATCTTTTTTATCTTGCTAAAGGATTTTGGGGTGGGGGTGAAGACAGTAGCAAAGGAAAGAGCATGACAATGAAGAATAAATGTTACTTTCTTTTCCAATCAACAGGTTTCTCATTCACAACCAAATCTCTGTTCATAAAAATCACCTGAGTGCGACCTTCTCCTTAAATACACCGATAAAGCAAAAGATGACACTGCAATAAAATTTGAAATGTATTTTTATCAGATTTTAAGAGACATCTCTATGAATAACTTTATTTATCTGATATAGCTATATTACCTATCTAATTACATGTCTTTCTTCCTCCTGTTTTCGGTGTAAGAAGGCAATCCATTAAACACTTCCATAATTGGATATTTTAACACTGAGGCTGGTGTTATTTTTCATTGATATTGCCAAGTTCTCTAACACAATACAAACAAGTGATGGAATGTGGTCCTTTAATAAAAGACAATTTTATGCAATATTCATAAACCTAGGACAGGGTCCTGTTAGTAATAAACACCAGCATAAGTCTATCATACACCTTCTCTTCCACTCTCTGTCTTACACCTTCTCTTCCACTCTCCACAATGACCAAAGCTCCCTTCCACCAGAATCATGCTGTTGTTGCTAAGGTGTCCCTGAGTTGCCATTCTATGACTGGTAGAGAATACAGGGAACTGGAGAAGTGTCTGGCTATGTCCCTTTAGCCAGATACAGACCTCCAGAGGACCCTGGCAGATCTTGGTGGAAGATGCCATCAGCCTGTGTCTGGTTACAGGGCATAGCCACACACATCTCTGATCCCCACCCTTGCTCTCCACCGGTCACTGCTCAAGGGGATGGGGGTCAGGCAAAAGAGTGACTCCAGGCAGCGGGAGTGGGGAGCGGGGAGCTGTAGCGGAGTTCTGTCTGTGGAACTCTTACGCTATACAGGACATTATATGATTTTGATTCTAGGATGCTTCCAGATCAGGCTTTTCTCATGCATTTAATCTGCTTCATCTACAAAAGTGATATAGGGAGGTGAGGATCATCCAGAAAATGATGTCTTCCACTTGTCAGCCTTCTCCTGATTTACCACCACTTCATCTACCTTGTTTTGTTCCACACACCCCAAAGGGGGGAAAAAAGGAAAGGGAAGGAAAGGGAAGGAAAAAGAAAACAATTTGGGAGGAAAAGATGGAATAGTTGCACCAGATCCTGGAAATTTACTTTTTTGACCACAGCTCCAAGAATCTCCCAGCCAGCATGGTCTGGGAATTGTAGTCCCCCAAAGTGACACTTCCAGTCTCTGACTTGCACAATTTATTTTGCCTGGTAGCTCTAGGAGATGAAATATATGTGGGTGTAATATATGTTGTAGGTACATTGAAACACTTGAGGCGAAGCACAAAAATCAGTGTGTATAGAGCCATTGCACTATCTATTCTCCTTTATGGGTCTGAAACATGGGTCACCTATCACCACCACTTATTTTATTTATTTTTTTATTTATTTATTTATACCCCGCTCTTCAGCCTCAAAGCTATCAGAGCGCTTACAAATTGTTTTAAGCAATAGCTATTTACACATCTACACTGCGTTAAGCAGTTTCCAATGTGTGTTAGCTAATTGCCTCCCACAAGCTGGGTACTCATTTTACCCACCTACGAAAGGATGGAAGGCTGAGTGAACCTTGGAGCCTGCTGGAATCGAACTTGCAACGTGGTGACTTGCAGTACTGGCATTTAACCACTGCGCCACCAGGGCTCTTACGATTCCTCGAACGCTTTCATCAGCGCTGTATATGCACAATCCTAAATATACACTGGACTGACTATGTGACGAATGTTGCTGTCCTTGAGCAAGCAGGGATCACCAGCATTGAGGCCATGATATTGAGAACACAGCCGCGCTGGGCAGGGCACATTTCTAGGATGGAGAACCATCGCCTCCCCAAAATAATACTCTACGGTGAACTCGCCACGGGTCAGCGTAAGAGGGGCGCTCCAAAAAAGCGATACAAGGACTCCCTGAAAACAACATCTCAGGTTCGGCCAAATTGATCACCAACAATGGTCCACCCTGGCCTCACATCGGGAGGCAGGGAGATGCACTATCCACAATGCTGCAGCCTTATTTGAGAACTCACACCGAACAAGTCTTGAAGAGAAATGACAACGCAGAAAGAATCACAACCCGGAAACATCACCAAGGAGACCTTCTGCTGTGCTTTCTGTAACTGGACTTGTTTATCTTGGATTGGCCTTTTTAGTCATCAGCGCGCTTGCAGAAAGCGTGGGATGAGTCCTTCCTGAATCTTCGTTTGCAAAGAAAAGCCAGAGAGAGAGAGAGAGAGAGAGAGAGAGAGAGATTGACATGAGCTCTTGGATAAAAGCAGTGGTGGAAGGCTTGCCTCCCAAGTAAGTGGCAACGGGTGATAGGGTAGTGCTGGTGACAGGACAAATAGTGTTGGTCTCCATAACATACTTTCTTTGTTTTCATCTTCAAATGGGGTTGTGTGACCAGGCACACTTTACAACAAAGTGACAGTGGAGGGATCAGGGACACCCACAACCTTCATTTATTTCTGGGGAGGGGGTTATAGACTATCTCAGGAAATGAAGATGGGGGCAGGATTGCCTGCAAGCTCCTCCATAGCTTAGGTGAGTAATGCATCTGAACCATCACTGTGCCAGCATATTCTGGCTTGCATATTCTGGCCTGTATAGAAGAGCCCTCAGTTAGCTTATAGTTTCCTTTAATTATTACTTAAGGGTTGTATAGACAATGAAAAAACTCCTCATAGAATTCAAGGATAATACCTTTTGTCCCAACAAGATCCCGTGGTGATTTGCTGTATTTGGAAGGAGAAGAGCAAAAAATGGCAGAAAGAATGCAGGAGAAGTCTTCATGGCTTCTCCTGAGTTTTTTTTTTTTTTAATGTGAGGGAAATGTGCATTCATACTCATTAGGACAGCCAAATCACATTGCACATTCACAGATAAGAGAAGTGGAAACCTGATTGGTCGGATGTGTGCGGAGGTGGGCTTGCTGGCCACAAAGTGGCCGGAAGTGCCATTTTGGAGTTTTGTGGTATCAATCGTACATTTTTTCGCTGCACTGAGGCAATCAAACAGCTTATTTAATGGAAGGTCACACTTGTGCAACTTGTGGAGAATAATAATGTGAGTAATTCACTCCTGGCCACCATCTTGATTTGCATGGCTCCATGTGAACTTCACAGATAACTTCTCATACCAGCGATTTTGCCAGAAAAAGTAGAGACAAATGAATGCTCTTCGAATTTGCATTAATGCACAACAATCCACATGATATCTTCTTGTCTAGACAAGCCCTTAGAGTACTTATAGCATTTGTAGTATTTTTACTGATTGCTGTGAATACTGTTGCCTGGGGAAAAAAACTTGTTCCCTTGGTTTTTATCTAGAACAAATGACATCAAACTGGAAATAGAAAAAGAAAAACATACTTTGGAGCTAATTGATGGAAATTCATGTTTAGAGTTACGAAGTATGCAAACAACCTGTAGAATGTTGGGGGGGGGGAGTTTCAAGATTGCTCTGACTAAGGCTACCAAATCTCTGTGCTGGTAAACTCTGAAGTGGTAGTCTGTAGTCTGTAGAAACTGAGCCCTGTCCCTGGGCCGCAGGTGAGGCCAGGGAACTCCAACAGGTGACCTCTGTCTTACTTAAACCAAAGTGATGGGGGTGGGAAGAAACCCCACATTGTAACTGGACATGCTGGAGTAAGCTAGCCAACTTCTTCAAATCCTGACTGGTTGACTGTCAGAGATTATCCGTGGTGGGTCTTTAGAAAAGCTAACCTGGAAGGGTGAAAGTGTACTTACGCTTTTAAAAGTGGCAGTTATTTTGGCAGTCTGGATTAGCATGCAGAAAGTGAGCAGCTTTGAGGACTGGACAATCACTGCTGTGGGTTAAGGAGTTAAGGAGGACCATGAGAACCTGCCAAGGAAAGGAAAGCAGGGTTTATGCAGTATGTCACTTTCCTCACTCCCCAGTTTGTGATGCATTTTCTTTCCAACACTTTCCAAGGTGTTTGATCTTTTGCTGGGGGTTGACTACACAGCAAAAAAAAAAAAAAAACCTGGGAAGAATTCGGGAAGAATCTCATTGGTCTTCACGTACTGTGCCCCACACTTGCGCTATTTGGAAGGGTGGGAAGCAAAATACCCCAAAGATCTATGACTTTCCATCCCTCTATTTTCCGTGGCCTTTTTAAAAAAGTGTGTGGGGGGAACGTACTATTGGTTGTCTGATCAATCAGCAACCATCTCAGAAAAGGGGCACACAGCAGAGCTGAATTGTGATTGGCCGGGCCTCGGAGGGGGCGGGTTTGCAAGGGATGCCTTGCAATTGAGGATCTGCCTTTGTTGAATGGCCCTGTGTTGGGTCGGCTGCTGCCTCCGAAGCCTGGAGCTGGGCTTCTCTCCCTCCTCCTCTTCGCTGCCACTTCTAGCCCAGGCTGGGCAACCCCATCACTCTCCCTGTGCCTGAACCAGCCCGTACCACCCGGCTCCCCTGCTCTCGGTTGCTGCTGTGGCTGAGGGCTCTGCCTCCATGACTGTCAGTCATGGAGGGAGAGCCCTAGGCCTCAGCAGCCCTTCCCGTCCAGCATAGGACAGGTGAGGGCTTAGTGGGGCAGACCTGGCATGCACAACACAGACCGCCTTCCCTGGAAAGCAGTCGCCACCAGAAAAATAAAGGGATGGGAGCTGAAGGGCCATCACTGAACAGTCAACGGGGAGCCGCTGCCCCGTCCCTGATCCGAAGGGCTGGGCCAAGGGAACGAGCAGGGGAGGGGGGCCCAGCTGCTCCCTCGCTTGCTCGCTGGCTGTCATTTGGCCGATAGATTGCTCACCCCCCGGCCTTCAACAACCTCCCCCCCCATGGGGTAGGTGGCCATGTGGACTACAAACTCAGGTTTTTGACAGTCACCAATTATGCAAATGCATTGTGGGCACAATGTGGGACAGGATTGAAATGGAGGTAACATGAATTTTACCGTATTGAATTCTGCCGTGTAGCTGAGCCCCTGGGCTTCTGGTAAGGTTCTCACAGGCAGAAGATCAGACATGCTGCTTCAGTTGGGGTGGGGAGGAGGAGGGAGGGGCGTTCAAGAACTTTGTAGCTGACTGCTCTGTCAAACAGCTTTCAAACAGCCTTAACAGAAGGAAGGCTCCATTTGATCTGGTGATTTGGTTGGTAATCAAGCTCTCTCTCTTCCTACTGTTGCAAGCTGTTGCAGTGGGGCCTACTGAGTAATAATAATAAAATAATAATAAAATTTATTTATACCCCGCCCCTCTGTTAAAACAATCGGGGCGGCTAGCTTAATGTAGCATTGCAAATAGATCCAGATCTCACAATCCTGCTATTGTGTGTGTCAATAGATGAGGTGCATGGGAATTGCTTCCTCTTTTCTGTTGCTCTTAGTTTCTCCTCTTCCTTCTCTCTTCTTCTAAGAACAAGAACTGAAAGTTATCTATTTTTGTTGTTGTAGATTGTTGTATACTAAAGCTGAGCCTTTTTTTTCCTTCGAAGGCAACAGAGCAGCAGGAGAAGAGAAGGGGTCTATCCCCAAAAGTTCTTAATTCCTCCATCTCATTTTCTTACAGCAGGGATGGGCGAAGTGTAGCCCATGGGCAGTACGCTGCCTTTGGAACTACCCCAGAAGCCCACCAAAGCCCGCAGACTCAAAAACCAGTCAAAATGTGCTCAAACCACAGTGATTTGCTTTCTCTGACCCCCCCCCACCTCCCCAAAACACAAAGAAGTTATAAAAATTGGCCAAATATCAGCCCAAAAGGTAGCTAGATGTGGCATTGTATCACTTCAGGCATGCTGAACCACCATGGAAGATACGAGTAAGAGTAAGATTATTGCATGAGGGAAGGAAAGCAGAAGTGCACCCTGATAATAGCTCCTCTCGTCTTGCTTTATTGCATAATATTGGCATTCAGTGGTTCGGGTCCTGTGGGAGACAGTAAATGTGGGTCTTTTTTCTAACTGGAAAAAAGACTCGTGTTTACCACTGTCTTCCATGGGACCAGAAAGGAAGAGCAGCTGTTGAATGCTGACGTCATGTGATAAGGCAAGACAGGAGGCACTATCATCAAGCTGCACTGCCGCTTCTCTTCCCTCATGTGATAATCTACTAAGTCTGCAGTGGCTGGTAAAGTGAATTTACTTTTGAGTGAGGAATAGGAACAGGGAAGATTTAGGGAAGAGCATGAGCAACAAGATAGTGCACTATTCTTTCAGTTTGTTAAAAAAAAAACTTAAGTTTTGGTCCTCTGGATCATCCACCTCTTGTTCTGCTTAATTCTGTCTCCAAAAGTTGTGGGTATGTGCATGTTTCTCCTTGTATAGTCTCGAGTTTCCTTTGCAAATGAATTGAACATGTGTATATTTTACATCAAAGTAAAGCAGATATGTTTTTAAAGTTTGTCAAGGTGTAGTCAGAGAGTTGTATTCAAACTTGAGAGATTCCTAGAGCTGTAAAGCTCACTGAACTTAAAGTTCACTGGGTAAGTCAATCATTCTTTCTCTACCTGATAAACCTCAGATTTGCAGACTGGAAGAAAAAAGTGTTCCCGTCCTGCAATCTCCTTTCCTGCCCCTCTCCCATCCCTGTCACGCCACAATCAACTAAAGTTTCAGACCTACCTTGGTAGCATCTTCGTTGGTGCCCAGGAGTGAATGGAGCTCAAACAGAGCTCTATTCACTTCCTGGTTTGAAATCCCGGCTGTTCTGATGAGAGGACAAGAGTATGGGAAATTCAAATTTTAAAAGCAAAATAAAAGGGAAAAGGTGACAGCAAGCACAAAAACACACCTAAAACATAACAACTAACCTGGGTAGCGTACAAGGTACAAAAAAGGGTGTCACTTACCTGTATGCCCCGATCTCACCCAGAAGTGTTATGGCATGGACCTCTCACTGACACTGGCATTGAGCCAGCATAACAGGGCACCTTTTCAGTCGCAGGACATTCCATTACAAAAATGGAACAGGGGATCTATTGACAGCTTACCCATCAATGAAAAGCAGCACTGGTGGAACGGCAGCAGAATGGGTGCATGATGAGATGGGAATGACGTCGTCTGAAAAGGAAGCCCTTTGTTATAGAGATAACATGAATAAAAGACCTGTGTAGACCAGCCTGCACTCGTTGGATGGGAGGCAGAATATAAAAATAAATAATATCTGCACTCGTTGGATGGAAGGCAGAATATAAGAATAAATAATATTTAAAATGACTAAACAGCTATGATTTCTGTAATTGGATGATGGTCCTAGTAATCCAGTCTTGGCCATTTTTACAGCTCTTTCTAGAATGAACATATCTGTATACATGCAGCAAAGTCAGCTCCAATGCTGCATTTCATATGTATTGCTATGTCTACGTTTCTCAGAGAAACATAGATTCTGAATCAATTTTGAATGCAGAAGAACCAAGAAGGATCAGAAATTTGAGCCTACTCAATTCACATTGCTCCATGTATGGTAGATGGTTGAATACATTCTGGGGGTAGGGTTGGGGTTGGGGAGGTTGTTTTTCTTCTATGAGGCAAACTGGTTCCAAAGTAAGGTAATTATGATAATTTTAAAGTTTTTTAAAAAAGAAAAATGATATAATTATTGTATCTCATTTGGATACCCTACTCTTAACAAAATATTTAAATACCTAAAGGCTGATTATGAATGGATGGTATGATTATTGCTTCTTTCTTGGATCATCACACTGGTATTCATTAAGTGTTAGAATCCCATAAACATCTCATGTGTTTCTGTTACTGAAACATTGGTGAAACAGGACTCATATATGGAAGAACTGCAATTACAACACATTTGCAATATATTAGGCTATGGAAGAGTTTCCTTTCTTTTACTACAAGTCTCATTATCCCATCACATTTGCTAAACCATACTAGAGAAATTGTGTATGTGAGTACATAAAGTAGAGGTTGAGAAAGTTTAATTATTGACATCTCCATGGGCCACCTACAAAATCTCAAGGCCTGGGATGCTCCTGACCTGGCAATCCTAGATCCCATCTGCCCTTATCTCAGCTAACTGCAGACAGTGGCCAAGATCCTGTGTGGCACAGCATAGCGTAATAGTTCCACAGGTGGAACTATACTACATCTTCCCTCCCAACTCCCTCGACTCACATTTAGCCACTGCAGCCCCATCCTCCATAGCCATTCTGTGGCTAGTGGAGAGCAGGGAGGGATCAGAGAAACATCTGGCAGTCCCTGTAGAATACAGATGAATTCTTCCTGCTGCACTGCATCTTATCCACTGAGATCCAGGGGGGTCCTCTGAAGGCTGTGGTAGATGATGCCATTGGTCTTTCTCTAGCTACAAGGACACAGCCAGATGATTCTCCATTCTCTCCTTCTCCACAAACCACTGAATGGCCATGTGGATCTGCAGTGAGTCAAGGAGATGCTTTGGTCATTGCGGAGGGTAGAAGAGAATACCAACCTCTATAATGACAAAAAAAGACATATGGAAGTATAAGTGGTCTTTAGCCTGTGTATGTCACAGACAAATACTGAAACATAAAATTCAGCTCCTTGCTCAGGGCGAGCACCCAGTTTACCCATTCATAAAGTGGGCTCTCATTGGACATGTTCAGTCAGCAAAACTGATCCTCACATGGATCCCATTTTTTGTCTCCTGTTTATTCTAAACTGCACTTCTAGGAGAGTGATCCACATGCTGGAAACAGGTGGCGGATGCCAGGGAAATGGGAATAACTGAACTCTTCCTTTAGCTCATTCCCTAAAGCTTGCCCTACTCTCTGTGCATAGGCATTAGGAAGAACATCTGAAGAAAATAATGTTCCATTTTTATTGAATTGCAAATAAAGGCAATGAAAAAGATGACTAAATCTGTCTGTTACTGGTCTGTCATTTTTGTTAGCATTACCTTATAAATCCATTCCATCTTTTCCTTATTCTCATTTCTAAGTGTATTCCCCACCCCCTAAACTAGGCCTAAAGTGTATTTTCATATGTTTTTGAGTCATCATTGCACTGGATTATTCTTTGTAATTATTCTAATCCATTTGGTCAGTTAGGGCAGAGACTCCTGACAATATAAACTCCCCATTATTGCTTTCCGCTGCTTTCCTGGTGTGGATTTCCTGAACTGCCTACTTGCTGCAAAACAGTTCAGTGTGAAAAGCAGCCAACACTATCTTCTCGACCGCATCTGCAAGCCAGTTGCATTTGTGCCACCAGCTATGGAGATGTTTATGGAAGAAAACGCTTGTCATAATTCATTCAAATAAAACAGCTGAACTTGGCTTGTATTGAAAATTCTTGATTTGAAATGTTGATGTGTCATTAGGTATATAACACAATAAAGATTGAGAGGTCACAGTGATTTTTCTTTTCTTTATTTTTTTGGATGAAGGGATATAAAAACAACAAGAAGACAAATGTTCTTCAGATAATAAGCACTGGATAACACTACAGTATAAAAAGGACTGCTCAACTTCAGCATCCCCATGGACTACACAACTCAAACTACCACAGAAGCGCTCCTTACATAAGGCTGCCAGTCAGGCAGGGCATTTTCACAGATGGAGCTTAAAGCAGCTCTAATTCAGTCATTGTATAATGCAAACATTTAAAACATAAAAATAAAAGTACATCAACCAGAAAGCCTCGTTTACATGGGAAATGCTTCTTCCCAACATTTTTTCCAACCACAATTACACTATGTAAAAACATAAACAATGAAAGAGTGACTCAAAGGCAATTTAAGCCTCATGTATGAAACCATGCATTAAACCTTCAAAATGTCCAGTGACCAGAACTTGGAAAAATTATTTTTTGGTACTACAGCTCCCAGAATGCATTGACCAGCATGGATGTTGCTAAGCTGGCTGGGGAATTCTGGGTATGATGTATGGATATATGCACTGGGAAGTCTGGGAACTGCCACCCAAAATGGTAACTTTCCCAAGGTCTTCTGATATCTGAAGGATCAGGAGAGCCATTTTCTCCAAAAAGAGGAGAATCCTGTTGGTTACTTACGTTGAAGAATCACTTCATCTCTCAATATGCCATTCTCAAGTTTATTTACTCAAAGCAAGGGCAAATCTACCTCTATGCCAGGTGTGGGCAACTGCAAATATAGCAGGGGCCACTTTTTTTCCTGTCTCCACCTGGCGACTGCAGCAGCACATTTCAGCACACTCTAAATGATGTGATGTCACTTCCCGACTCCATTTTGGCCTTTTTTTTCTCTTTTTCTTTTTCTTTTGTCTGTTTTGGGGAGGTGGGAGGGTTCAGGGGAGCACACTTGACTTTTTAGGTGGTTTTGCAAGATTCTGGACAGTTTGGGGGCAAAAAATCACCCCCAAATCAGTCTGATTTTTAAAAAATGTTTGGGGCTTTGAGGAGCTTCTGGGGCAGCTCCCGTGGGCTGCATTTAGGGTCCAAAGGGCCAATCTTTGCTCAACCCTCTTCTAAGGACTTTATCAGATGCACTTTGTACAATGTCATAACAACGCCACATAAACATGAAAGGGGGCGCATACCACACAACCTCGTCCTTTCGAGTTTATGTCCTGCCAATAAGCTGATCTATTGTATTGATGGGACAAGCCATCAATAGATCAGCTGTGCTGTTTTTGTTTTGTTTTGTTTTGTTTGCCGCCATTGCCAGCATATGAAACCTAGTGCTTTTTTTCCGCGTACTTACTCCGTCAATGGCCGGATTGGACAGAACACTTCCGGGTGGGTTCATGACATCCAGGTAGGTGACACATTTTTTATGACCCTCCCCAGTGTACATGTGTAGTAATGATGCTCAAACGCCCTCTGGGATTGTCATGGTAGAGCATACTTTATTGGTACAGTGGGCTAGTTTATATAGTCTAGTGGTCACGTATACACTGTTAATCATTAGGTAACAATTATGTTGGTACACAGGAGTACATACAGACATACTAATTACCTGAATATACAAGAAGGATTGCAAGATACATACAGACATATTCATTACCTGAATCAACACATATCTGAGAGTGTGAGCCACCTTAGCTGTTTACAATATGTCTAGCAGAATGAAGATCAGAGATGTGTATTCCTAAATGTGTATCTCTTGAGCCTAGATGTACACAAAGCAACCTTCCTTGAGGATAGTTTATTAACAGGGGGTAAGGGAGTTTTCAGGATTTGTGTCGCCTCTATGGTGGGGGCATTCCCGCTCTTCCAGGTCAAACAGGCTACCTATATACATGTAAGATTTTAAGTGTGTATGTGTGCTTTCTGTCACTTTTTATGTGTTTTTTTGTTTGTATGTTTTATTTTTGAATTTCCCATGCGATGAAGTCTCATGAGAATCCGCAAGATTTCAAATGAGGTAGTGAATGGGGCTTGTTCACATCCTCTTCATTGCTGGGAAGCCTTTGCCGGCAAACAAAGTAAGTCTGGTAGGAGGTGTTCTTTTGCCAGCATAAAAATTGCTTTAATTATGCCGGCAAAATAATATTTTTAGTGGCTTGTCTGATAAAATCTGTTATCTGAGATTAGTTGTAACAGAGCGAGGCCATGTAGGGCTGCTGGATTTCTAGGAAGTGTAGTCTAAAAGGTAACTTTCCCAAGCTCTGACAGTGAGATGAGCACCTCAGGCAGTGATCCTTAGTATAATGAAAGGTAAGATAATATGCTATTTATTTTATATATTTATTGGTGCTGTGTTTTTACTGCCAGTGAGAGGCACTTGTGGGATTTAACTACTTCCATTGCCAAAATAATTTGGCCAGGCTTGGATACTATGTATTTGGGGACAGTGGGACCACTAGCTCTTTCACAAGCAAAATATCTTGGACCAGAACACTGAATATATTCAGACCAAGCCTACAGGAAGAAAAAAAACCTGGAACGCTCCACAGTAATAGCAAGTCGCAACAGCTGCGATCTGTCTTAATGGTTTTACAGCCCCCATAAACTCCACATGCCTGTAGCTGAGATGGCGGCTGCGAGTGGATTACTCTCGTTTTTAAATCTGCCATAGTCAACATTTAAAAAAAAACAACACTATTTCTATGGTGCACACAAGTGATATTTCACTTTTCCCTCCCCAAACAGAAAAAAAAAGATAGCACAATCACTCACTAAAGCAAAAATGCAACATGGCGACAGTGGGCGCTTGCCCTGTAACCCAGCCCCACCCCTTGCGCTTGTCCAGCCAATCAGGTTTGCACTGTGTCCTTCATGGGGAAGTGATTAATGTCGAATTGCTTGTCTTAACAAGTGAAAATGGGCATATCTCTGGAATTTTTTAAAAAAGTTGGGAAAAGCGGCGAAGGCTTTTCTTGCATAGTTTTTCCTCCCCCCCCCCTCCGCCGCTACACAATACAATGAGACAATGCCGGATCCCATTAAGACTGCTCGTTTTCTAAGCGAATTCTATGAGAGGTATTTTCACCATGTGGACAACCGTTCAGTATATTCTTCACATGAAAAGTATCTAGCATATTATATAAGCCATAAGAACACTCTGTCCAGGAGGACATCTCACATGTGTGTGTCCCACATTTAAAAAACAAATACAAAGTTGAGACAGGCATCAAGGAGATTAATGATACTAACATGACAAATGCAGCAATCTGTCTAAATTAAATTTCCTGTTTTCCCCACCCCCTCATCTTAGATCTTTATCATATTAACTCTCTGGCTATCATTCTTGGTAGAATGATACCTCATCTATTTTACTTAAAATGGACAGACATCCCACATTTTAAAGGATACCTCTACAATAGTCTTTATTTTTTTAAATCACAGCTTCTCTCTGTAATACAGTATATGAAGGACTTGTAGCAGAAATATGTGAGCCTTTCACTTCCAACCGTGATCTTCAGCAATAGACTTTTCGTGGTGCTGCATCACTAATCCTTGGATGTAACCAGGGACAATCATTTCTCTTCTAGCGGGGTCATGAGCGGCACTAAACCCATAATCCTACGATCGTGTAACAAATTGAGCAATGATACTGAAACATATTAAGACAAGAAGACCACTCAAGGGTTGTCAGTGATACTTTAAGACTTTGGATCATCAATGTACTTAAACTCCAAGATCCTTGGTGACCCATATTTCAAGAGATTAGTTATCCATTCCTTATCCTGTCTAGATGCTCTTGAAATAAAAGAATTCTTTTTTCTGAATTGAAGGTGATAGACCAATGAAGCTTTAATGGCCTGAAGGGAGATATAGTTGCTTTTCCATCATTACTACAGCTATTCTGATGTTGTGGTATGCTCTTCTAATGACTAATATACTACTAAGGGAGTAGGGAGAGATTAATCCTGATATATATTCCAACCTATAGCTCAGTTTCAGCTGCAACAATGCACACAAAGCTTTCATTGCCACACTATGATAATTTTCACACAGAGCGGTACATATTCTATGGCAAAGGCAGGCAACTGTGGCCCTGATATTGTTGTTGATTTTATTTTTACCCTAAGACTGGGACTCAACACAGCTTACAAATTAAAATAATTATAATATAGTTAAAAGCATACAAAAAGTCAGGATTAAAGTGGAATTAAACTATTAACAATATTTAATTTTTTAAAAATACACTTAAAATGATAAAAAGCAATTTAAAACTGTCCTGTTTAAAACAATACAGCAACCTGTTAAAAGATTTTTTCTCAAAAAACTTCATCTCTAAAAAAAACACCCTGCCATTAGAAGGACAGCACCAGCCTCCCAGGGAGAGAGTTCTAGGCCCTCGGGGCAGTCAGTGAGAAGGCTGTATCTTGTGTTCCCACCACCCCTATCCTTGAACATGGTGGGACTGAAAGAAGGGCCTCTCCTGTGGATCTCAGGATTTAGCCAAGCTCATTTAGGGAGGTACAATCTGTCAATCTGGATCTAATCCATTTAGGGTTTTATAGGTCATAACCAGCATTTTTAATTGTGTTCAGAAACAAATTTGTTTTTGGTCTATACTCCTACCAGCCCTAGCCACTACAATCAATGGTGTACAGGCGCTCTGTTCCTCTAATTAGGAAATTTAGGGTCAAATTAGATATGAGGCTGTCAGGAAATGACATGGATGTGATCACAAGATGGAGCTGTAAGCTTAGAAATGAAAGTAGTTAAGCTCCAGTGGCAGGTGTGTGTGTGAGTTAGCATTTGAAAGTATGCACACCTGAGATGCCTGATGTAACAGGCATTGTTTAACTGCCTATAAAAAGGAGATGGGAATTATCTCCAGTGTGGGTTTGTTATGGACGGTGGTTGGTGAAGCAGTTTTTTGGTTTGAGAGAGATTTATGAGTATTAGAGACAGCTGTCCTATACTCTGTATATATATTGTAAATATCCTGCAAATAAAGATTAAAGCCCTCAAGTTAGGAATCGGAGGCACTGCGCTCCAGTGGTTCCTGTCCTTCCTCTCGGGCAGGTCCCAGAGGGTGTTGCTCGGGGACAGCTGCTCCAGCAGAAAGGAGCTTACTTGTGGTGTTCCACAGGGTGCCATCCTGTCCCCGATGCTGTTTAACATTTATATGAAGCCGCCGGGTGAGATTATTCGCAGTTATGGGGCTGGGTGTTATCAGTACGCTGATGACACCCAGATCTATTTCTCCTTGCCCCGATCATCGGCCTCGAATTCCGATGGCGTCTCTCCTCTTAATGATTGTCTTAAAGCAGTAATGGGCTGGATGAGGAAAAACAGATTGAGATTAAATCCAGATAAAACGGAGGTGCTCACGGTAGCGGCCCCCAAACCAGGAGTTGGGTTGCAACCTCCAGTCCTGGACGGGGTCACACTCTCCGTTAAGGACTGTGTTCGCAGTCTGGGGGTGCTCCTTGATTCATCGCTTCAGATGACGAGTCAAGTGAATGCGACAGTCAGGAGCGCCTGTTATCAGCTTCGGCTGATACGCCAGCTGCGCCATTTCCTGGAAGTAAGGGACCTCGAGACTGTGGTGCACGCGCTGGTAACCTCCCGTCTAGATTTCTGCAATGCGCTCTACATGGGGCTGCCCTCATGCTTGGTCCGGAAACTTCAGTTGGTACAAAATATGGCAGCCAGAGTGGTCTCAGGAACATCTCGGAGAGACCATATAACTCCAGTACTAAAATCTCTCCACTGGCTGCCAATCAGTTTCCGGGCCCAGTATAAGGTGTTGGTTATTACCTTTAAAGCCCTAAATGGCTTGGGTCCAACTTATCTCCGGAACCGCCTCCTCCCATACAATCCTCCCCGTGCACTCCGGTCCTCTGGGAGGAATTTGCTTCAGCCACAAAAATCTAGGCTGTCTGCAACCTCCCAGAGGGCCTTTTCGGTAGTCGCCCCCAAATTGTGGAATGACCTGCCGAATGAGATCCGTCAGATAACGAGCCTGAGTGGCTTTAAAAAAGCACTAAAGACGGATCTCTTTCGGCAGGCCTTTCCTAATTAGATCCCGGCCTCAGGGGATCCTGGCCTCTTCTAGGCTGCTGGCCATTTATTATATTTTATTGTATTTATAGTTTTAAATGTGATTTTAGATTAGTTGTTTTTAATTTATATTTGTTTAATGTTTTTTTATGGGGGAGGGTGGGAGTGAGGGTGTTTAGGGATTTTATTTGTATTGTATTTTAAATTCTGTAAGCCGCCCCGATTGTTTTAACAGAGGGGCGGGGTATAAATAAATTTTATTATTATTATTATTATTATTATCAAGTTGAGTGAAGGCTGGCCTTGTTGCTGTCTTTATTTGGCAAGCCAGAGCTCAAGGCAGTATGCTGGGGTGAAGGAATTTTTCCTTCTCAGCCTGAAGTCTTTTGCAGAAGTGTCTCCAGAAACCTTCTCCTTGGCGTCCTGTTGACGTGGAACAACTGTGCAGGTGGTCGTGGTGGACCCAGCGCGTCTTTCTACGCCCCAACAGAGGCCCATCTAAACAGTAAAAAAAAAAAAAAAACCCTCAAGGAATTTGCTGGGAATCCTACCTGTCTAAATGGGATCATGCACCAATACACACTATTTGGAAGGAGGGGGGCACAAAATGGCAAAAACAATGCAAAAAAAGCCTTTGCAGCTGTTCCTGTAGTTTTTTTAAAAAAAAACAGCAAGAGGGACATGTTCCTGTTCATTAGGACAAGCAAAGGACAAGCGATTCAAAGGAAAGTGCAAAGCTGATTGGTCGGGTGAGAGTGAGGGTGGGGCTTACTAACAAGACAAATGCCTGCTGCCGCCATGTTGGATTTTTGCCTTAACAAGTGATCGCTAAAGTGATAAAATGGGGTGGTGTTTTTTGTTATTTTTGTTTGTTTGTTTGTTTTTGCTTTCCTGTTAAATTGGAAAATCACTATATCACTTCAGCACACCTTAGATGACATTTTTTTAGAAAAAAAATCAGAGGCAGGGAAGAACTAATGCGAGTAAATTACTCACAGCCACCATCTGGAATACAAGGCTTATGGGGGCTTCTGAGACCAAAAACACCATTAAGACATGTCGCTGCTGCTACAAAATACCATTACTACAAAGTACAGTACTACTCCATTTTTCCCCTCATGTAGATGGGCCCAGGATATTGACCACATTGTTAAATCTCACATGTGTAGTCTGCCTCCATCTTTTAAAAAATAACAATACTTACAGAGTTCTCTGCACTGGATCATTTTAACCCCCCACCCCAATCACTCAATACCTGCCCCAGGGAGCAATTTTCAATGGAAAATCAGTGCAGGTTGAACAGAGTTGAAGAAATCCCCTCCAAATCTCAGGTTTTATCTAGGTTCTGACATATACACACACACCTAATGGTGGCTGCTATTTAAGGAAATAGAATCCCAACACAGAATTGAATAATATGCTCAATGCCAAATCAGGTTTGAAAGATAAGAAGCTGCAATGAATGAGTTAATCTGATCTGGCCATGGTGATTTGGTTACACCTAGTTTGGATTACTGTAGCATGCTGTATGTGGGGCTGCCATTGAAAATTTTATATTTTCTAATTTTATTATTAGTTATTTATACCCCGCTCTTTAGCCACAAGGCTATCAGAACAGCTTACAAATTGTTTTAAGCAATAGCAATTTACACATCTACACTGCATTAAGCAGTTTTCAATGTGTGTTAGCTAATTGCCCCCATAAGCCGGGTACTCATTTTACCGACCTACGAAAGGATGGCAGGCTGAGTGAACCTTGGAGCCGGCTGGAATAGAACTTGCAACGTGGTGACTTGCAGTACTGGCATTTAACCACTGCGCCACCAGGGCCTGTAGCTGGCCCAAAATGATGCGGCCAAAGTATTGACTGGGGCTGGTTAGATGGACGTCTAACATGTTCACTGGCTACTGCAACATCTTCACTGGAAACTGGTCAATTTCCTGAAATAATACAAAGTGCTGGTTATGATCTATAATGTCCTACTTGACTTGAGTCCGGGCTATATAAGCCTGTCTGAGTTTTCAGTCCCACCACCTCCAGAGGTATGTTTGGTGCAGACACAAGAGAGGAACTTCTTGGTGGATGCTCCCAAATTGTGGGACTGCCTGCCAAAGAAGATTAGGCAAGTTGCTTCTTGATGATGGTGGTGATTATGTTTATTTATAACAGTCTTTCCACCAAGGGACAGAACATCAAGCATATACAATCAGAGACAAAGGAGATTTTCAGACCGCGTTTTAGAGTGCCTAGAGCGGGAGGAGCTTTCGGGAGAGGGAGGTTGCCTGTGATTAAAATATGGCGCTGAGGCTTCCAAAGCTTCACGGAAGTGACACGGATGGTTTTGGGAGAGGGACAACGGCGTCCGAAAACACCCCCCTGCTGCGCAAGATTGCCGTCCCTCTCCCGAAAGCTCCTCCCGCCCTAGGCACTCTAAAACACGGTCTGAAAATCTCCAAAGACAAGAAGCATAACACTATAAATATATATATAAACTCCCCCAACATCCCACCAGCCATCTCAGCAACCTTCTTCCCATGAACAAAGCCTGACATAGTCTCACATTTTTTAAAGTGATGTTATGAACTTTTAAATATTTTACTGTTTATTTATTATTTGTCTGGTGCTTTACACTGGTTTCTATTGGGGTTTTAATAGAATTTTTGGTGCAATTTATTATTTTAAGTTATTGGAACCTTTTTGATTATTTGGTACCCCACTTTGCATCCCAACCTTGGGATAAGGGCAGAGAGCTGGCCTAATTTTTTTTTAGCTTGCTTAGGGTATGTGACTAAAGACTCAGAGCCCTATCCAGCAGTTTTCTATTCTATCTGGCCACAGCATACTCTTGATTTTCCTTGTTCCTCCGTTTCTGACAAGAGATCTGTCTTTGAGGGAAAGGGGTAGGATGAGTGTGCAATTGGACTAAGCAGAAGATTTCCAATCTAATTTATGGCCCCTGTGATTCATCCCAGAGACCATAATATTACACTGTTAGCAACTGAGAATAAACTGTAACAGCATTTGTTTACTATCCATAAGACTTTCAGCTGAAGCTAGGACACTCAGTAGGCTGAATTTTTAAATTACAGATTCTTCTAAATGTGTCACTTATTTTCTATTGGAAAGAGAAGCTTAACACATAGCACTGCTTGGACTCTAACACTGCTCTCTTGTCTTGGAAAGTAGTTAACTAGAAATACAGGCAGGATATTATTAGGGGGTTGTCTCATCTCATTACCCCAATTTTCTACATAGTAGGAAGTTGAACAAATGGCTTCTTTATGGGGCATTTGTGATTAAAGGGTGCACTGGGAGCTATGATATCTTTAATAGCTGCTTATTTGCAAATGGGCTACATCCTAGATAAAAGGTGGATATGGTTTGTATTTGACATCCTATCTCAGTTGCTCATTGACTACTTTTGCAAGCATGGAAATCCCATTCTATGCCTGATATTGATAACTGAGCAGTAAGAGTTGTAGAAGTGCATCTCATATGGGATTCTGTTATAGAATACTGAGATCTCAAAGATATTGCCTTGACTGGATAATTCCTCTGACTTTTTATCTAGCTGACATGTGACAACGTATGCCTCCATCCCACTTTCCTGCCACTTGATTTCTTTTAGCTTCTTCAAAAGAGCTCCTTATCTTTCTTATCTCAGGGAAAAGAGAAGGCTGCTGTTTTCTATAATTCACCAGCAAGATTGAAAACAGGAGACTGGTTCCAGTCTCAGCCATATTTAGAGCAGGTCCAGCAAAATCACTGGGATTTAAGGTAGTCATAACGTACCAAAGGCCCATATATTTCAATGAGTCTACCTCCCACCAGTGGATTGTGGCCCTTGATCAGACCCAGATAAGATTCCCCCTGTTACCTACAGAAACGGGATGGTGTCCACACCTGCATGTCAGTCCATATCTGCAGCTACTGGTGTCTCTCTGAAAACAGGAAAGAGGATATCAGCATGTGATCAAGGCTGGTCACATGCAGGGGGCCATGATAACATGCTGAAGGCATCCTTCCTGAGTTCAGAGACAGCAGCAGCAGTGACTGCACATCCATGGGCTGGCATGCAAGTATGGACTCCTGCATTCCCATGGGGCCTGGGTTTTCCCCCATGAAGCAAATTTTCCCGGGTAGTTTAAGAAAACAGCTTAACAGGCTTTACCCTGCCTTTCCCTCATCTTTGTCTTGGGCCTCATCAGGACAGCTTAATGGGCTGTCTTCCCCTGTCTTTGCTCCAGGTGTTGTCAGGACTGCCCCAGGGGCAAAACAGGGCAAAAGACCTGATTTGTTTGGACTGTAGGGTTCCAAGACAGGGGTAAGATGGGGTAGATAGCCCATGAAGACAAGCCCTAAGCTGAGACTCATGAACTGTTTACATGTTCAGAATGTAATTTGTTTTTCACAGTTTTGCGCCGGCTAATGGGATAATTCTTATATTTTTCAAAACTTCAAATTTTGTCTCAATTTAATTATATTTTTCTATTATTACTTAACACTTCTTCCTTTCTATTATTTTATTATATTTAAGCTGTGGAATGCGGAAGTGTTCAGAGCAGTGGACACAATTTCTCCTCAATGTCCTCTCTCACAGATTAGAATTGAACTAGCCCCTGATTTTCTGGGGACTTGTTAGCAATGAAATGAGCAAGATATCAGCTAGAGTCAAGTTGGTGGAAATTTCAGAGCAAGTCCACCTGTGTGAATGCCTAGTTTCTGGCAGTGCAGGCAGCACAATTCCCCTCCTCCTGGCCACCTGTTGTGTAAAGACCATCTATTAGGGTTAATATGGGTAAGGATGGAGAAAATCAATTCATTTTATGTTTATTTTTATTCAGAGAAAGGACTTCCCAATAGTTGGGGAGAATAATGGAGCAGGGGGATTTCTGTGCATTTTTCTCCCACTTGTGCCTTGCAAAGCATTCCAGGCAACTGTGCACATGGTCTTGTTTGGGTGTGTATGTGTGTGTGTGCGTGTGCAGGTAACATTTTAAAAAGCATATCCATTTTAAAGTTACAAAGTTCAAGCAATACAGCACAATAATCAACCTCCTTTCCCCATATGTAGTCAGTTCCCAAAGACCTATAGAAACAAAAATTCTTCACCTGCCATGGAAAGGTCATAATGGGGAAGGGCAATCTAGTATCTCTAGGAAGGGAGTTCCAGAGCCTAGAAGTAGCCACTGAGAAGGTCCTCTCCTATGTTCTGATCAGAAGTACCTGAGGGGATGGCAGCACCAAGAGGAGAGCCTCCCAGTGTTATCTCCATTTTCTACTTCAATCCAAGGAAGCTGTTTTGGTTTTAAACCTGTAGCTCCTTGCATTTATGGACTGGATGAGGGCAAACAAATAGAAGCTTAATCCAGACAAAGCAGAGGTGCTCTTAGTCAGTTGACAGATAGATCAGGGGATAGGGATTCAGTCTGCGCTGTATGAGGTTACAGGTTTGTAGCTCAGGAGTACTCCTGGACTCAGTGCTGAGCCCGGAATCTCAGGTTTTGGTAGTAACCAGGAATAACAGTTGCACAGGTAAAACTAATGTGCCAATTGCATCCACTCTTAGACATTTCTGATTTGGCCTTGATAATACATCCCTCAGTTATGCCCATTTGGATTACTGTAACACCTCTGTGTGGGGCTGCCCTTAAGAATATTCAGAAACTTTAGCTGGTCTGAAGAGCTGTGGTTATATTGTTAACTGTAGCTGGGAGCACAGGAATCCCTTGTTACAACAGCTCCAGTGGCTGCCAGTCTGTTTCTGAGGACTATTCCAATTGTTAGATATGACCTCTAAAACCCTATATGGCTCTGAAAGACTATGGAGATTATCAGACGTGTCAAAAGTGGCATTATAACACCAGGAGATTGCAAAAGGGCTTCCTTACCAGACGATGTTGTTATGTACTTGTTCTGCCCCTGTTCTGCAGATGCTGTTTTTTATTTATGGGAGAAGCCGTCAATTGATCTCCCATGGCGTTTCTGTCCCAGGTTTCCATGTGTGCGACAATGTGCCCCATGTTGCTGGTGAGATCCCAGCGTCAATGGGCGGTCCCTGCCAGGACACATCTGGGTGAGATTGGGACATCCAGTAAGCTGCCATCTTTTTATGACCCTTCCTGGGTTACTTGTTAATTTTAAAGTGTGTTTTTGTGCTGGCTGCCACTTTTTTGTGTATTTTTGTTTTTATTTTTGAATTTCCCATGTTCGTGCCTTCTCATGAGTACAGGTGGGATTCCACTCCAGGAAGTGAATGGAGCTCATTTAGAGTTCCGTTCACTCCTGGGCTGTGCTGTTGATGGGAGGGAAGGTAAGTGCAGTGGGGAGGGTGAGTGTGGCAGGACAGGAGTGGGAGTGGGGATTATGGGACAGGAACACTTTTTGTATTCCTGTCTGATAATCTCCTGTATCTTCTCGTATGAACCTGTCTAAGCTCTGAAGTCTTGTGGGTGGGTGAGTGGGGGGTTGCTGCTCATGGCCCTGCCACGAGGCGTGTCTCTTGGGAACGTGTGTCTCTTGGGAACGTGAGACAGAGCCTTTTTGGTGGCTGCTCCCAGGCTCTGGAACTCCCTTTCTAGGGTAGCTGGAATGCCTTTCTCCTTGCTGTCCTTCTGTCAGTAGGCAGAAAAGGTGCACCTTTTTATTGATGAAAACTTCCGTCAATGAAAAGTGGCACCTTTTTTGTCCCTCCAGCATGGAGGGAGAATGAACGAAGGATGGGAGGAGGATGGGGCATGAAGTAGCAACTGCCAGAAGCAGGATAGCGGCGTACTCCTCCTGCCCTCTGTGGGAGTTTTTTTTAGAGCATCTGATAAAGTCCTTATTTTGCAGAAAAAATGCATGTGCATTTTTGTGTACACAGAAAACAGCATTTTATGCAAATAAAATAAAGTATCTGTTCGGGAAAGGCTGTTTTCTATGGGGGAAACTCGTCTGCTATGCAGCAATGTTGTTTTCTGCAGAAAAAAAACTACATGCATATTTATTTATTTATTTATTTATTTATTGCACAGAATATGTTCCCATAATCTTTGGGCTTCTCTATACAGGCAATAAAACCCATACTCACCCCATATTCACAGTACAGTTGATGCACAGCATTTTTGATGATTTCTGCAGGAAACCCTGGATCTGTAAGTTTCACAGTTTGTTCTGGATTTGAGAGGAAAACCTGGATTTTTGGCCATCTGACAACCGAGGGTTGGCTTCAGAGCATAGCCAGAGCAAATCTGGGGCCAGACTTCTGGTGGACAGGACTCCATCCTGGCACTTATTTAAGCACTTTAAAAAAAATTGATTGTGCACATATCTGGATAAGCATATCTCTGCTTATCCAGTAATACTGTTCTCTGAGACCACATATATTCATTTATCCGCATGCACAAATAAACAGAAAACAAAACAAAACACTGGAGCAACCCTGGCTTGTGGCCGGAAATAATATAACATATAGGATATGTGATCAGCATAGGTCCGCCCTTTTACTCCAGCACAACTAACAGTGTGGTATGATACTCCGGTCCACAATTGGAGAAGCCTGGTGAGTGTGGTGTTCACAGGGACTCTGCAGATTTGTGATGATTTTTCTCCCTGGGAGTCCCACCTACTTCTACTGAGCAGAATGGGTCCTCCAGAGACCATTTATATGTGATGGGGAAGGGCTTTGATCCCCATCTCTCTCTCCCATCTTCACTATAGTCCCAAACACTGCCTGCTTCAGCCTACATATATGCTTTGCCTGCTGCTGTTCAGAGAAAGTATGCGTGTATGTGTTTAGCTACAGTGGAAAAGCAAACTCAACGAATCATTTCATACACTTCCTTTAACACACTGAATAATTTGGTCTGGAGCACACACACACCCCACACGCTTTTTAAAGTTTAGCAGCAAACACAGGTCAGTAATGTATTTGTCCATCCATGTTGAAGAATATAAACGTTTTAATGATGAGCTATAAATATATATGTATCAGGCTAAGAGTATCTCTTTAGCATTCAGCAAACGGATTTGTCTTCCAAGCTTTTGGCATGCTTTCCCCTTTCAGACTAATTTGTGTGTTAATCCCCTGCAAGAAATCAATTCCAGCCTGAAAGCTCATTAGTTTGAATATATATATTTAATTAAAGTATGGTTAGCACAGTTTTTTTAAACTCTGCTGCTCCCCCCCCCCCCAAAAAAAAACTTAACAAGCATCTAGGAAGTGGAATAACAACTGGTTTGGGGTTCTTGTTTTGTTGTTATTGCTCTTTCTTCTTTCCTTCTCAGCACGCAGAATATGTCGTGTTGTACTCTTCTCCATTTCTTTGGTCCTCTCATTTCTTCAGGGCAGCTATGTGATGAAAGCAATATATGTAGGTTGACCTGTTTGAACAGTTTTGTAAAAACAATTTTTTAATTATCGTGAAAGCCTGTTTCCAGTTGATGAAAGACAGGTACTGCACTAAAACACCAAAATGCCATAAAGTTAATTTTTGATAAAAATGAAAATAAAAATATCATTTTACCATTATTTTGTATTATCATGTTACAGCATTATAACATTCTTAATACAAAAAAGGATCTGTTTTATAGTATTATTTTATTATGATGCTGTACCACTTTTAACATAGAATCATAGAATCATAGAATTGTAGAGTTGGAAGAGACCACAAGGGCCATCCAGTCCAATCCCCTGCCACGCAGGAAATCTTGATCAAAGCATCCCCGACAGATAGCAATCCAGCCTCTGTTTAAAGACCTCCAAAGAAGGAGACCCCACCACACTCCGAGGGAGTGTGTTCCACTGCCGAACAGCTCTTACTGTCAAAAAGTTCCTCCTAATGTTGAGGTGGAATCTCTGTTCCTGGAGCTTGCAT
This sequence comes from Gambelia wislizenii, assembly GCA_030847615.1. NCBI lineage: Eukaryota > Metazoa > Chordata > Lepidosauria > Squamata > Crotaphytidae > Gambelia > Gambelia wislizenii. The sequence continues at coordinate 91,974,891 of JAUMIR010000003.1, read as the reverse complement.
CCATTGCTCCATGTTCCAGTCTCTGGAGCAGCAGAAAACAAGCCTGCTCCATCCTCAACGTGACACCCCTTCAAATACTTAAACAGGGCTATCATATCGCCTCTTAACCGTCTTTTTTCCAGGCTAAACATACCCAGCTCCCTAAGTCTCTCCTCATAAGGCATCGTTTCCAGACCTTTCACCATTTTAGTCGCCCTCCTCTGGACACGCTCCAATTTGTCCATAACCTTTTTGAATTGTGGTGCCCAGAACTGGACACAGTATTCTAGGTGAGGTCTGACCAAGGCAGAATAGAGCGGCACTATTACTTCCCTTGATCTAGACACTATACTTCTATTGATACAGCCCAAAATTGCATTGGCATTTTTAGCTGCTGCATCACACTGTTGACTCATGTTCAACTTGTGGTCTACTAGGACTCCTAGATCCCTTTCGCACATAGTCTCATTCAGCCAGGTCTCTCCCATCCTTTATCTATGCATTTCATTTTTCTGCCCTAAGTGCAGTACTTTACATTTCTCCATATTGAATTTAATTTTGTTAGCTTTGGCCCAGCTCTCCAGTCTATCCAGGGCATTCGGAATTTTGATCCTGTCCTCTAGGGTACTAGCTACTCCTCCTAATTTGGTATCATCTGCAAATTTGATAAGTATGCCCCTAATTCCCTCATCCAAGTCATTGATAAAGATGTTGAATAGCACTGGGCCCAGGACAGAACCCTGTGGCACCCCACTGGTCACATCTTTCCAAGACGAAGAGGAGCCACTGCTGAGCACCCTTTGGGTTCAGCCAGTCAACCAATTACAAATCCATTGAACAGTTAACTTGTCTAGACCACATTTTACAAGCTTGTTTGCAAGAATGTCATGGGGAACCTTGTCAAAGGCCTTACTGAAATCAAGGTATGCGATATCCACAGCATTCCCTTCATCTACCAAGCTGGTAACTTTATCCAAAAAAGAGATCAGATTAGTCTGGCATGACTTGTTTCTCTGAAACCCATGTTGACTTTTTGTGATTATGGCATTGCCTTCTAAATGTTCACAGACTCTCTGTTTAATGATCTGCTCTAGAATCATCCCTGGTATTGATGTCAGACTAACTGGACGATAATTGTTGGGATCCTCTTTTTTCCCCTTTTTGAAGATGGGGACAACGTTTGCCCTCCTCCAGTCTGCTGGGACTTCTCCTGTTCTCCAAGAGTTCTCAAAGATTATTGCCAGTGGCTCTGAGATCACATTTGCCAGCTCTTTTAATACTCTTGGATGTAGTTCATCTGGTCCTGGAGATTTAAATTCATTTAGATTAAGAAGGTATTCCTGTACTACCTCTTTGCTTATTCTGAGCTGGATTTCCCCTCTGAGCTGGATTTCCCCTATTGTGTCCTGTTCCATTAAATTCTCCATGAAAGAGAAGCATTGTGCTATAAGACTGTAACATTAGAATTCGTTGCTTTGGGGTTTTTTTTATTATTATTATGGTCTTATAATACAATAATATAAGCTAACTTTTCAAAACAATTAAAAATAACTTTAGAACTTTTGAGTATTATAGGGCTATGCTTCTCTTTCTTATATTTAAAAAATCTGGAAAACATTTTTGTTATACAGTAGGACCCCCATATCCACTGATTCATTATGCACTGATTCAATTATCCATGGGACACAAAACAGCACATGTACCATAGAGTCTTCCTAGAAAATGTATCCTCTCTAGCCATTTTCTAGGTTTTCCAAGCCAACTCTATGGTATTTGAAACCAGAAATCCCATTATTTTCAATGGTGTTTACTATTATCCACAGTTTTCGGTATCCACGGGACCCCCTGAACCAATTCCCCAGAGGATAAGGGGGTACTCCGGTAATTTTAAACCCATTAAAAATGAGATCATAAAAACGGCACCCCAAAACATAGATTCTAATGCGTGTGAGTGGTGATAGGTTTATTTTTCTGATACATCATTGCTCACATCAAATTTCTGTCATGAAAGAAAAATGAGGACCTGAGAAGATTCCACTCAACATCTATTTTTATGAGAAATAGGTGCTTCCAGATGAGGCTTATTCACCTTGGTTCATTCACTGAATTTTGAGGTGTGTGTGTGTGTATGTGTGTGTGAAAGAGAGAGAGAGGGAGAGAGAGAGAGATGTTGTCTCTCTTTTGTAATCCTCCCATATTTCCCCACTGTTTTTTCTTGCTTACTTAACATGGAGAATCCCCTCTGAAGGGGAAAGATGGAATAGTTGCACAATATCTTTTAACTGGTGCATTAGGAGGTCTCTATTGATACTTTATTTGGACTTTATTTGAATGTTAGTTTCTCTCCACTGGTGTGTATGTAGGGATTATTTCTTTGATAAACAGGGATCCCTGGTTCATGCCACATACATGTAAGCACTCTCCTCATTTCCCCCCACTGTCCTCCCCAGCCTGTGACCCATGGCTCAAGGAGGCAGGGGAGAGTTGCTTGCCTCCATAAGAATTCTGTCCACCCTCATTTTTCTTCCGTCCCCAAATTTCAAGCATGGCAGTGATTTAATGTTAATTTAATGTTCAACTTGCAATTGTGATTTCTTTATTGTAAGTGCTGCAACACAACTGGTTGTAAATGTTAAGCAGGATGGGGTCTCAACTGGTGGCAGGTGTTTGCAGGGCTGGTTCTCCGAGGATGGTGAGGCTTAGCAGGAGTGGAGTTCCACAGGCAGCAATCTTTAACCATATCATACCTCCCTCCTCTAGCAGTAGCAGGCTCTTCATGCCTGGGATCTCTGTCCAGGATTGCAAGGTGGTGGAGACCAGGGAAGCTGTTGGCTGGAACTCTAAACAGCCATCCAGGAGATCCTGGCCTCTTTTAGTCCGCTGGCCATTTATTGTATTTTATTGTTTTTAAATGTGATTTTAGATCAGTTGGTTTTAATTTATAATTGTTTAATATGTTTTTATGGGGGAGGGTGGGGTGGGGGGTGTTTGGGGATTTTATCTGTATTGTTTTTTTAATTTTTGTAAGCTGCCCCGATTGTTTTGACAGAGGGGCAGGGTATAAATAAATATTATTATTATTATTATTATTATTATTATTATTATTGAGAGAGAGATGCAGTGGTTCCCCAGCACAGATATGCCCCTAACAGCCAGCTGCTCCTCTGCTTTCTGAGTGACTCTTCCCTCCTCTTCCTCACTCTGTGGTTTTCTCCACCAAGAGTGTGCTCTTCTCTTTTCCTCTCTGGCTGGATCCTGTTCCCTTACATAGAGCCAGCTATGCTATCTGCCCCAACCCCCAAGACTTTTTCTGAGGTGACCAGATGGCTGCCTCAGCAATGCCCGCAGGTGCTTCTTGTGGCCAGTCGTGTAATGACTGGCAACCCAGATTTTGGGGGTGGGCCCCTCTGTGAGTATAGCCCCACTATAATATGATTCTATATGCATAGGCTACTCTGGGAGCTATAATCATAGAATCATAGAATTGCAGAGTTGGAAGAGACCACGAGGGCCATCCAGTCCAACCCCTTCAGGGTTTCATTTCCCAGGGAAGCCTATTTACATAGAGGTTTCTTGCAAGTAAGCTTCATCTTTATAGACACTCAGTTTCCTGCCAGAGAGAAGGAGAGCAGCTTCTGGACAACAAGTTTCCTGCCAGTTTCCAGGCCAGTTTCCTGCCAGGGAGAAGAAGGAAAGCAACTTCTAGACAGCCATTCTGACTGGGGAGATTGAATTTTTTTTTTAAACTGTTGGGAGAGGCTGCTTGTTGCTGAGGGGCTTGGACTTCTGACCTTGCCCTTTTACCCTCAAGAGCCTTCCTGTGAGTCACACCTGGGAGTCACACCTGGGAGTCATTAGGGGGTGGAGCTTGGAGCCTAGCTCTATATTATTCCTTGCAGAGGCTTTCCAGGCCAGTTTCCTGCCAGAGAGAAGGAGAGCAGCTTCTGGACAACAAGTTTCCTGCCAGTTTCCAGGCCAGTTTCCTGCCAGGGAGAAGAAGGAGAGCAACTTCTGGACAGCCATTCTGACTGGGGAGATTGATTTTTTAAAAAAACTGTTGGGAGAGGCTGCTTGTTGCTGAGGGGCTTGAACTTCTGACCTTGCCCTTTTACCCTCAAGAGCCAGAGTAACCAAACAAAAATACAGCAGACCTAAAAGTACAGCTTAGCATTCTCAGCGTTAACTAAGAGTTCTTAGATTACCTAAAAGCTCTCATCATGGACACTGAGGGGACTGCAGCAGTCACTTGCAACACTTGTGCGATGTTTGTCTTCTTGTCTACAGACGTGGAGAACTTCACATGCACCAAGTGCAAGCTGGTAGCCCTCTTGGAAGAGAAAGTACAGCAGCTGGAGACACGGGTAGCTACACTTCAACAGATTCGTGAGCAAGAGGTTTTCCTGGACAGAACAGAACGAACAGTCTTGGATGGGGACCGCACAGAGGAAGTGGCTGGGGAAGAGAGGGTCACTTCACAGACACAGGAAGTAGACAGCTGGAGGAATGTCACACACAGAACAAGAAAATCCAGGGATTCTTCCAGCAGCTTGCAGCTACGGAATCGATTCGAAGCCCTTTCCCTTATCAAGGACAATGAGGAAGAACAGCATGGACAGACTTCAGGGGTAGAGCAGGGGACCTTGAGAGGACCACCGCAAAGAACAGCAGCTGCGAAGCCTCAGCGGAGGCGTGTGGTGGTGGTGGGGGACTCCTTGCTGCGGGGTACAGAAGCAGTGGTATGTGGGCCTGACAAGATGACTCGGGAGGTGTGTTGTCTCCCTGGGGCAAAGATCTGTGATGTGACCGAGAGGCTGACAAGACTCGTCAAGCCTACGGATCATTACCCCTTCCTTTTGGTCCATGTGGGAACCAATGATACTGCAAGGCACAGCTTTCCCAAGATCAGAAGAGATTATGAGGCCCTGGGGAGGAAGCTGAAAGAGATGAACGCACAGGTGGTCATCTCGTCTCTTCTGCCAGTTGAAGGGCATGGTCCAAGAAGGGAGAGGAAAATAGCCGACGTAAACAACTGGCTCCGTAGATGGTGTCGCCGAGAACAAATTGGATTCTTGGATCATGGACTGCGCTTCCATGCGGGGGGACTTCTGGCAAGAGATGGGGTGCATCTTACAACAGTTGGAAGAAACATTTTTGCCAACAGTCTCAAGAATTTGATCAGGAGGGCTTTAAACTGAGTCAAATGGGGGAGGGAGACAGTATTCTGGAAGGCAAAAGGGCTGGAGAAAAAAGGGCTGGAGAAAATATTCAAACTGTCATAGAGGGAACAAGGCAAACAGCGCAAGGACCCAACAGTGGGAGGCAAAAAAACTTGAACAGGGAGCAAGTAAAGGGAACACATGGTCTCAGATGTCTTTACACTAATGCACAGAGCATGGGAAATAAGCAAGATGAACTTGAACTCCTTGCACTACAAAACAAATATGATATAATAGGCATTACTGAAACCTGGTGGGACGAGTCTCATGATTGGAATGTAGGAATAGAGGGGTATAACCTTTATAGGAGAAACAGGCCAAACAGGAAAGGAGGAGGAATAGCATTATATGTCAGGGATATTTACACCAGTGAAGTGATCCACGACATCAATACTGGAAGCCAGGTGGAGAGCATCTGGATAAAAATTAAAGGGGAGGGAAACAACAGGGATGTTATTGGGGGACTCTACTACAGACCCCCAAATCAGACGGAGGAATTGGATGTTGCCTTTCTAGAACAGATGAACATACATGCTGAAAGGAGAGATGTAGTAGTGATGGGTGACTTCAACTATCCTGATATTTGCTGGCAATCTAACTCAGCCAAAACTACAAGGTCTAGCAAATTCCTTACATGCCTGGAAGACAATTTCATGGTCCAAAAGGTGGAAGAGGCAACAAGGGGGTCAGCTATTTTAGATCTGATCCTAACCAACAGAGACGACCTGGTTAATGGGGTGCAAGTGGTGGGATCCTTAGGTGAGAGTGATCATGTTCTCTTGGAGTTTGTTATACAATGGAAAGGAGAAGCCAGGCATAGTCAGACACGCATTCTTGACTTTAGGAGAGCTGATTTCAATAAACTCAAGGAAATACTGGGGATGATCCCATGGTCAGGAATACTAAAAGAGAAGAGACCTCAAGACGGATGGGACTTTCTCAAAAGGGAGATACTGAAGGCACAATTTCAAACAGTACCATTGAGGAAGAAAAATGGGAGGTGTCTCAAGAAACCAGGATGGATGACTAAAGAACTTTCAATGGAGTTAAGTTTTAAACGGAACATGTATAGGAAATGGAAAAGGGGGGAAATCACCAAAGAAGAATTCAAACAGATAGCGAACACGTGTAGGAGTAAAGTCAGAAAAGCTAAAGCACAGAATGAGCTCAGGTTTGCTAGGGAGGTTAAGAACAATAAAAAGGGGTTTTTTGGGTATGTCCGCAGCAAAAGGAGGAAGAAGGAAATGATAGGGCCGCTACGTGGAGAAGATGGCAAAATGCTAACAGGGGACAGAGAAAAGGCAGAATTACTCAACACCTTCTTTGCCTCAGTGTTTTCAGAAAAGGAAAAGGAGGACCAACCTGAGGATAATGGAACAGAGGACACAATAGGGGAAATCCAGCTCAAGATAAGTAAAGAGGTAGTACAGGAATACCTTCTTAATCTAAATGAATTTAAATCTCCAGGACCAGATGAACTACATCCAAGAGTATTAAAAGAGCTGGCAAATATAATCTCAGAGCCATTGGCAATAATATTTGAGAACTCCTGGAGAATAGGAGAAGTCCCAGCAGACTGGAGGAGGGCAAACGTTGTTCCCATCTTCAAAAAGGGGAAAAAAGAGGATCCCAACAATTATCGTCCAGTTAGTCTGACATCAATACCAGGGAAGATTCTAGAACAGATCATTAAACAGAGAGTCTGTGAACATTTAGAAGGCAATGCCATAATCACAAAAAGTCAACATGGGTTTCAGAGAAACAAGTCATGCCAGACTAATCTGATCTCTTTTTTTGATAAAGTTACCAGCTTGGTAGATGAAGGGAATGCTGTGGACATTGCATACCTTGATTTCAGTAAGGCCTTTGACAAGGTTCCCCATGACATTCTTGCAAACAAGCTTGTAAAATGTGGGCTAGACAAGTTAACTGTTCAATGGATTTGTAATTGGTTGACCGGCCGATCCCAAAGGGTGCTCAGCAGTGGCTCCTCTTCGTCTTGGAAAGATGTGACCAGTGGGGTGCCACAGGGTTCTGTCCTGGGCCCAGTGCTATTCAACATCTTTATCAATGACTTAGATGAGGGAATTAGGGGCATACTTATCAAATTTGCAGATGACACCAAATTGGGAGGAGTAGCTAATACCCTAGAGGACAGGATCAAAATTCAGAATGACCTGGATAGACTGGAGAGCTGGGCCAAAGCTAACAAAATGAAATTCAATACAGAGAAATGTAAAGTACTGCATTTAGGGCGGAAAAATGAAATGCATAAATATAGGATGGGAGAGACCTGGCTGAATGAGACTACGTGCGAAAGGGATCTAGTTGTCCTAGTAGACCACAAGTTGAACATGAGCCAACAGTGTGATGCGGCAGCTAAAAAGGCCAATGCGATTTTGGGCTGTATCAATAGAAGTATAGTGTCTAGATCAAGGGAAGTAATAGTGCCACTCTATTCTGCCTTGGTCAGACCTCACTTAGAATACTGTGTCCAGTTCTGGGCACCACAATTCAGAAAGGATATTGACAAATTGGAGCGTGTCCAGAGAAGGGCAACTAAAATGGTGAAAGGTCTGGAAACCATGCCTTATGAGGAGAGACTTAGGGAGCTGGGTATGTTTAGCCTGGAAAAAAGACGGTTAAGAGGCGATATGATAGCCCTGTTTAAGTATTTGAAGGGATGTCACACTGAGGATGGAGCAGGCTTGTTTTCTGCTGCTCCAGAGACTGGAACACGGAGCAATGGGTGCAAGCTCCAGGAACAGAGATTCCACCTCAACATGAGGAGGAACTTTTTGACAGTAAGAGCTGTTCGGCAGTGGAACACACTCCCTCGGAGCGTGGTGGGGTCTCCTTCCTTGGAGGTCTTTAAACAGAGGCTGGATGGCCATCTGTCAGGGATGCTTTGATTGTGATTTCCTGCGTGGCAGGGGGGTTGGACTGGATGGCCCTCGTGGTCTCTTCCAACTCTGCAATTCTATGATTCTATGATTCTATGATTCATAACTAATACGTAGACATCAGAGTGGGGCTCAGGGCAGCTACACAACCTTATGAGCAATGTGTAGAGGGGGCTACTGATATACAGTTAAGTTCTAGATGGAAAGGGGGCATCTATGTACCATTACCACAATGCAGGAATGTTCAGGTATATTCGCTCATAGCTCTATAGCTGCAAGACTGCACACAGGGGGTGTAAACTTGGTAATGCAAAAACAGTCGTGCAAGCAGCTTTCTTTGAGGTTAAGTCAATGTAATCCTCAGTTTAGCCAGTTGTTTTGCAAATGTGTACATAATTATTTCTTGCACTTTTGATTGGGTGGGTGGGAAACTAATCAACCAGTGAGCATTGGATAAGCTCAAACCCATAATTCCTGTTGCACAATTGGATGTGCAAGTGTGGGATCCAGCATGATGGTGCTGGCATATATTTAGGCTGTGCTTAAAAGTGCATAGGATCTTGGCCTGGCTGTCTAAATTCCATTTCATTATTTATTCATTATTTATTTATTAGATTTATACCCTGTATTTCTCCTATGGTGGAGATACAATATGGCTTCCAATGTAATTAAAATGTGTTTAAAAACACACAACACACACACACACACAACTACCAGTAAAAACACAGTAAGTTATACATATTAAAATACAAATTAAAATGGCCATACTAGTAAAACAATTAGGTGAAAACAGTTTAAAACTCCTCAATAATAATGACCTCCTAATTTAAATATTTTATTACACTTTGTTTAAGTTCTTTTTAAGTTTATCTCCATGTGGCTGTAGCCATCTTCTCTTTTCTTTTTGTCTTGCCTTTACCTTTTCACTCTTTCACCATGCAGCCCTCATCGCTAAAGGCTGGGTGAGTTTTTTTCCTACCCTAAATCCTCTTAGTTAGTTAAGGACCTTTAAATTTGTTTTAATATGTAGATTAAGATTGATATATCTTCAGTAAACTTTTGATATGCATTTTTTAAATTGGTGTCTTTGTTGTTTAATGAGTCTAATTGACTGGCTGATCAGACCACACATTTAAATGTTAATTGAGCTGTGTCTGCATTCCGATGCCGTTACTCTGCTTACTTTGAAAGAAAGGGCTTTTTTTTATTACTTTTAAAGAAGATATGTTTATTTTTAAAAGGGCTAGATCCCTTGAATCTTTAATAAATTTTAATTTTAGACTCATACCCTCCAACAATTTCAAACTGGCTTCAGGACGGGATTTGGAGTTGAGACAGCCATGGTTGCCTTGACCGACGACCTGCATTTAAGCATCGACAAGGGTAGGGTGACCCTGTTGGTGCTTCTAGACCTCTTACGGCTTTCGATACGATAGATAGTATCCCCTTGGATTGCCTGAGTGCGTTAGGAATCGGAGGCACTGTGCTCCAGTGGTTCCGGTCCTTCCACTCGGGCAGGTCCCAGAGAGTGCTGCTTGGGGACAGCTGCTCCAGTAGAAAGGAGCTTACTTGTGGTATTCCGCAAGACGCCATCCTGTCCCTGATGCTGTTTAACATCTATATGAAGCTGCTGGGTGAGATTGTTTGGAGTTATGGGGCTGGGTGTTATCAGTATGCTGATGACACCCAGATCTATTTCTCCTTGTCTTGATCATCGGCTTCGAATTCTGATGGCGTCTCTCTTAATGACTCTCTTAAAGCAGTAATGGGCTCGATGAGGAAAAACAGATTGAGATTAAATCTGGACAAAACGGAGGTGCTCATGGTAATCAGGCCTTTCCTGATTAGATCCCGGCCTCAGGAGCTGCATCTCCTGGCCTCTTTTAGTTTCGCTGGCTGTTGATTTTTGTATTTGTTTATTTATGTGATTTTAGTTTAGGTGGATTTTAATTTGATAATAGTTTAATATCTTTTTATGGAGGAGGGTGCAGGTGGATGGGGCTTAGGGATTTTAGTCAGTATTGTTGTATTTTAACTGTTGTAAGCCGCCCCAATTGTTTTTAACAGAGAGGTGGGATAAAAATAAATTATTATTATTATTATTATTATTAAATAGCCCATGAAGACAAGCCCTGAGTCTAGCCAAGATATACCTAGCTAGATTGCACCCTAAAATAATGTACATTTTTATAGCTCTATTAGAATTCTAGACAGGATTTTATACTTGAACTGTAACAGGACTCAATGGCAGTTACTCCCTGATAAGTTGCATAAATTGTCAACTTTAGGATAAAAGATGAAAATGCCGTTCTCAAAAGCTGAAAGTGCAAAGCCTTAGCTTAGTATGCAGTTCTGCTCACATTTATCTGGGAGTAGGTCCCATTGAGCTCATTGGGACTTACTTCTAAGTAGACATGTATTGGATTGCAGTATTTGTGACTTTAAAAATTCTGAAGCTGAGCAATTTTAAAAGGACATTGATTTGTCAGGTGTCACCACATTCTCAACTTTTATTTAATAGATCATGTCTACACTGAAGTGAGCTATTACAGCTGCCCCCCAAAAGCACAGTTTGATGTCTGTAAGCATAGTCAGCAATCAATAATTTGAAATTTGTGCCATTTGTAGCTTTAAAAACTGGCACATCAATTTTTATTCCATTTAATCTGCTTACCGTAGATGAAAGTAGGGGGTTGAACTGATGCCACAAAGAACATTTACTCATGAAATGGCACTCGTTTATCCAGCAGTAAGTATATCATTCTGACATTTATTTGCAATATTAATTGTATTTATTGATTAAACTTTTGCACATATTGTAAATTGATTCAAGATACCACAGAAGGTGACATTATTCTGGTAGCAGTGTGCAGCTATGGTGAATAATCACAATAAAAACCTTATTGTCTGTTACATAATATTTTAAAGTGGAACTGTAAAATGTGGAGCTAATAAATTAAAATTGTCTTTTTTCAGGGTTGACAAGGTGGAAATGGAATGACAAAACATGATTAAATCAGGACCTCTAGACATATTGAAAACAGAATCCTGCTGCAAAACAAACTCACATTTGTTCTCTGTCTCAGTCGATTGCTTTAAGGACAAACTAACCCGTTTAGTACTGGGGTACAAGACTGGCACTCCATGTATACATTGGTCCCCACCCTACTCCACCCCATGACTGGCTCTGTGCAGCTGTGGATTGATCAGGGTGATCAATTATTAAATTATTTATTAATTGAATTTCTATACCGCTTATCAGTGCCAAAGCATTCCCTAGATGGTTTACAATATAAAAACTAGTTTAAAAAAAGACAAAAATAATTAAAAGTAACAATGAAAATTATTTTTTTAAAAAACATATACAAGTTAAAACAATAAAAAACACACCCCAATAAAGCCTCTATGTCCACAGCTACAATTTAAAAGCTTGCTGAAATAAAAACTGTTTTGCCTGCTGGCAAAAGGAAAGCAGGGAGGGAGCCAGCCTGACCTCTGAGGAAGGGTGTTCCAAAGGGTGAGAGCAGTGACTGAGAAGGCCCTCTCTCATGTCCTTACCAAATAAGCCTGGGATGTCAGCAGGATCTAGAGAAAGCCTTCCCCTGAGGATCTTAAAATTTTGGCAGGTTCGTATGGGAATATATGATCATTCAGATAGTCTGGACCCAAGCCATATTGGGCTTTATAGGTCATGACCAGGACTTTGAATTGTGCTCGCAAACGAACCAGTAGCCACTGAAGCTGTTTTAATACAGGCGTTATATAACCTGTATAGCTAGCCCCGGTCAGCATTCTGGCCACAGTATTCTGGAACCGCTGAAGTTTCCGAATAGTTTTGAAAGGCAGCCCCATGTAGAGTGCATTACAGTAGTCCAAATGGGATGTAATCAAGGTATGTGTCACCGTGGCCAGATCTGATGTCTCAAGGAACAGGTGCAGCTGGCGCACTAGTTTTAACTATGCAAATACACTCCTAAAGACTAATGAAATCTGGCCATCCAGACTCAGAGCTGAGTCCAAGAGAACACCCAAATTGCAAGTCTGAGATTCAGGGCGAGTGTAACCCCATCTAGCACAAGCTGAGTCCCTATTCCCTGATCTGCCTTTTGACTGACCAGGAGCACCTCTGTCTTGTCTGGATTAAGTTTCCATTTATTTGTCCTCATCCAGTCCATTACTGACAACAGACATTGATTTAGTACAAAGACACCTTCCCTGGAATCAGATGGAAAAGAGAGATAGAGTTGGGTGTCATCAGCATACTGGTGACACCACATCCCAAAACTCCAGATGACCTCTCCCAGTGGTTTCATATAGATATTAAACAGCATGGGGGAACAAAACAGAACCCTGAGGGACCCCCACAGGCCAATAGCCAGGGCATCGAACAGGAGTCCCCCAGCATCACCTTCTGAGTTCTCCCCTCCAAGAAGGACTGGAACCACTGAATAACAGTGCCCCAAGTCCCATCCCAGAGAGGTGGCTCAGATGGTCAATGGTATCAAAAGCTGCTGAGAGGTCCAGCAGAACCAACAAGGACATGCTCCCTGTCCAGTTCCCTGTGTAGGTCATCCACCAAGGCGACCAAAGCTGTTGCCATCCCATAGCCAGGCCTGAAGCCAGGTTGAAATAGAGTCAGATAATCTGTTTCATCCAGAAATCCCTGGAGCTGGGAGGCCACCACATGCTACAGAACCTTGCCCCAAAATGCAGTGTTAGAGACTGGCCAATAATTATTCAGCATGGTGGATTCCAGGGAGACCTTTTTTTTTAGTAACGGCCTCACCACAGCCTCTTTTAGGCAGGATGAAAATTTTCCTTGCTGCAGTGAGGCATTCACCACTCCCCTCGCCCACTTGGCCAGCCCACCTCTGGCTGCTTTCAAGGGCAAGAGTCCAGTGTACATGTGGTGGCTCTTGCCTCTCACCTCTTCTGTATTTACTTTTCCAGAGCTTGGGCTGAAATGTGATAGCTACTTACTTGGGCATACGTCCCATAGAACTGAGTAGGGCTCACTTCTGGGTAGAGATGTATAGGACTAAACTTTAACAGGGAAGACCCAAAACATTTTGCTGCCTGGAACAGAAGAGCAAATCACAATCCCACCCACCTCTCTTATCAAGGTGAATAGTATCCAAGGCTAATGAAGTTACTTTGGCTCCATAAAAATCCCACAAATGGTTCATCTTGGAAGTAAAAATGTATACTTAATTATACTTTAAACAGCATTTTTAATGGCCTTTCATTGAACCCCAACCAAGTGTATGTGGTGTTTCCCTTCTTCTCCCTAGCTGTAGAGAGCCCATAAATCATTGAGGAGAAACCAAAGGCACCAGATTCCATCTGATCTTGGAAGCTAAGCAGGGTCGGCCCTGGTTAGTACTTGGATGGGAGAGGTGCTGTAGACTATATTTCAGAGGAAGGAATGGGCAAAACCACTATTTGAGTATTCATTGCCTAAGAAAGCCCTATGAAATTAATGGTGTCACCCATAAGCCAACAGGTGACTTGAAGGCACATATACACACACACATTATCCTTAGACCTACTTATATGCTAGCTTGGTGTCAGTCCACATCTGTAACACTGAGTGTGGTGCTGATAGGGTGGGAAATAACCATGCTGTTTTTACCCCCATTTTATTTATTAATTTGCAAATGAGGTTCCATAAGCACTCCACTGTGTCTTTGCACATAGGAAGCAATTGCTGTTAATAATATAAACAATCCTGAAACAGCATTGTGGTATATTGAAATAGTTTTGCTGTGATTCATACTACATGTTAAAAAGGTAGGTTTTTTTAAAAATATTACAGTATTGTACTAGATTACCACATAGGCACCAATTATACCATCACCATTATCCACTTCTCCCTTTGTCTGCCTTATCACTGACTATCTCTCACCATCAGTACTTGCATGACTGGGGAGAGGGAAACACTAAAGTTATTTGCTACCTCCTTCACCAAGTTATATTATGTAATACTAGCCCCTCACTCTTTCACTGAGGAAGAAGATCCCTTAGCCCTGTGCAGTTTGTGACTCATAACAACAAGAGAAAAAGTAATATGAGAACAGGTCCTTATTCATCTTTCTGCTTTTTTGCACCATTTGCTCTAACCCAGTTGGGTTAGACATATTTAAATCCAGTGTCACAACAACTGACCATATTCTGTCTGAAACTGGGCAGTTCACTAGACCAGTTGACCACTGGCAAATTTGAATAAAGATCTTGGGTATAAACACTTATCCCAGGGAGAGAGGACTACGGTAAATGGGACATCAATTGGTTTAGCACTATGATGACAGGTAGATGCAGACGTTGGTCTTACAAATTCCATTACACTGTTTCTCTTTCTTTCAAGGACAGAGGTCTTGTCTATATGGTCAAAATAATCTGAACAGCATGCGAACGTATGGCAATCTGTTCATATGGACATGTGCATAAATACATGCCATTCAGAGGGGAGGCAGCCAAGTCCACTGCAAGGTCCATGTGTGCCATGTCCAGGGCTTTGTCTGAATATTTAAAAAAAGCTCCATATGACATGCAAATTGCGATCATTTGAACTCGCATTCACACAGATATGAACAGTCAGTGTAATCTGATTGGCTGGATGAGCATGGGGGTGGGGCTAGCAAACAAGGAAAGCGCCTGCAGCTACCATGTTGGATTTATAGCTAAGTGAGGGTCCAGTAAGTCAATAACATGGCGATCTTATACTGGTCTTTTTCCCTTTCTTTTTCCTTTTCTTTTTGTAAATATGAACTGTCACTTGTGCGTACCATGGGGAATTTTTTTTAAAAAAATTTAGCAGCAGCAGATTTAAAATTGCAAGCAAATCACTTGCAGCTGCCAAGTTAGCTAGGGGGTCATGCGGAGTTTAGGGGGGTCTTTTGACCATGAAGACAGGCCACATCGTTGTGAATGCCTGCTTTTTCGGACGTGTTTGTATTTCCCCTCCCTCACATAGACAAGAACAGAGATTACAGGTATTTCATTGCATTAAGTAGCAAACTATCATATATTGATTTAACCAGACCTTAACTTTCAAATTATGATTTGGCTTTATTTCTGGGCAAATAACAGTTTGTGCAAGCCAGGTTTGGACAGAATCGTAAACTATACTTTCCTGCTAAACTAGAAATGAAAGAAGAGGAGAAGTGTGAAGACAGAGGAGAAAGCAAGCATGCAAGTCCTTGACTCATACACATTCATGTTCATAACATTTGCCACATTTTACACATATATGGCTGAATATAATATTTAGGTTCCAGAGATATCCATCTTTGTGTGTGCCCATGTGATAGGTATGCCCTTATCCCAGAGGTTTAAAGAAACTGACTTTCTCAAGGCCAAGTATTTCCATTGTGCTTCAAGAGAGCCCCTGCTTTCAAAATGAAATCCATCCTTTTCCACTGAGTTTCTATAGCCACTGAAACAAATGACTGCAGACGCATAGTGTCATATCAAAAATAAAATTAACTACACAGGAAATTAATATTTGTAGAGCCAATATGAAAGGTTATGCTTCTGTTTCAAAGACAGTGGGCTATCACACACTCGTTGATGTATGCTTACAATCAGCCTTTCAGAGTCAGTCCCCATTCTGTCCTTCCAAGTGCAAATCTGGCACAGCCACTTAAGCAGTGAATAAACAGTACTTTCCCCAGACATTATCTTTCCTGCTGACTCCTCCTTTTCTTTTCAGTATAATGCAATGAAGAATTGCTGGAACTTGCATCTTGTGCCTTATGTAAGATTTTCTACACTGCAATTTCAGAGAATGACTGGATGAAGTATAAAAATAATGCAGTAATCACAATGATAAAAAAGAGAGATGGGGATGACATTTGGTGGATGTGAAAATCTGTATGGTTTCCCCTTTTGCAGCCAGATCTTTACGGAAAATTACTTGCCATGTTGATTTTGACAATATCAGAAACACTCCAGTAAATGATAACATCAGTAGTGATAAAGAATCTCTAGAGTATGCACAGAATAAAGCCCATCATTAACTATCTTTCTATGCTAGGAGAAAGGTGGAATATGAATTGAACACATAAATAAGCAAACAAGCTACAATAGAGATGGTAAACTCTCTAGCTGTACCGTAATTAAAATGCAGCTTCTATCAAGCCTAGTCAGCAAGCTAGTTGCGAGGGATGATGGGAACTGTAGTTATGTGACAGCTGAAGGGCCAGACATTCTCCATCCCTACTATAGAGACTGTTTTGATCT
The DNA here is from genome assembly GCA_030847615.1 of Gambelia wislizenii. Lineage (NCBI taxonomy): Eukaryota > Metazoa > Chordata > Lepidosauria > Squamata > Crotaphytidae > Gambelia > Gambelia wislizenii. The sequence goes on along the minus strand of JAUMIR010000003.1, from coordinate 91,958,552 downwards.
TACAAATATAGAAATATTTTGCTTACATTTCTATATGTATTGGGGGAGAGCATTTATATCCCAAGTGAAAATAGCTTCCCTGTTATTTCTCCTTTTCAGTGCTTTCTTGTAAGTGCATGTGCTGCTAAGTCCCTTGTTTTATTTCCCTCTCGTTTTGATTCACTGCCTGAGCATCGTTATTTAAATGTGTTGTCACCCATTCATGTTGCCATTTAGTATTGATAATTGTATTTACTTGCCCTTGAAGACATAAAGTTGTAAAAACGTTGGTCACTTTTAACCAGTTCAACCAAACTGAACTATCCATTTAAGCCACTGTGAGGTTTCTCTCTCTCTTTTTGCCTTCTCTGACATCTTTGGTACTGCCTTCTTTCCTTTTTTTATCTGCATGAATATGAATCATACATTTTTCAATGTATATTTATTTTTCCTGAAGCTTTGAACTGATTAAATCAGTTAGATTAGTAGATTTTAAAAGAAAAATCACTAGATGTGTGGGATGGTGACCTGGAGGCCATAGAACAATGTGGCTCTCCCTTTCAGTTTTCCCCTGCATGCACAGAGAGAGAGGGAGGGAGGGAGGGAAAGATCTGATCTGATCACATCCCACAAGCTTCTTCCTTGCTGGCGTGGAATCCAACTTTATCTTGGCTACCTTGCCACTGGTGGGGCTAGCACCTAAACATTAGGAAGACCTTCCTGATGGTAAGAACTGTGAACAGTGGAATGCAGTCCTCAGAGTGTGGTGGAGTCTCCTTCTTTGGAGGTTTTTAAACAGAGGTTGGATGGTCATCTGTCAGGAGTGCTTTGATTGTGTGTTCCTGCATGGCAGGGGGTTGGAGTGGATAGCCTTTGTGGTCTCTTCCAACTCCATGGAGGTACTGATGAGGTTTTGACTCCACCAGATAGCCATACCTTATTCATTTTGCTTTAGCTGCCAAATCTTTCCTGTCTTCCACCCTTGGGCTTAGGATCTGGTGGCACATTCATAAGTGATTCTTCTATTTTTGCTCTCTTTAGATTTTTCTGTTCATCAACTAAAAGGTACTAGAGGAACACATAGGTGGGGTGTGTGCTTCACTGTCCTATAAGAAATTATAATGGTGAGCACCATCTTAAAAGATGATGCCTTATTTTTATACACACTGAAATGCTTCTTCTAAAATGATACCTGCTATGATGACAGAGAAGTGCACCACACAGAAAACAAAGGAAAAATGTATGACTTCAGAACTTAGAATCATAGACTAGAATCATAGAATCATAGAGTTGGAAGAGAACACAAGGGCCATCTAGTCCAACCCTCTGCCATGGAGGAATACACCATCAAAGCATTCCTGACAGATGGCCATCCAGCCTCTGCTTAAAAATCTCCAAAGAAAGAGACTCCACTACACTCCCATCGCAGTACAATCCACTGCTGAATAGTTCTTACTGTCAGGAAGTTCTTCCTAATGTTTAGGTAGAATATCTTTTCTTATAGTGTGAATTGATTGCTCTGTGTCCTTGTCTCTGGAGCAGCAGAAAACAAGCTTGCTCCATCCTTAGTATGACATCCCTTCAAATATTTTTTCAAACATGGCTATCATGTCACCTCTTAACCTTCTCTTCTCCAGGCTAAACATACCCAGCTCCCTAAGCCGTTCCTCATAGGGCATGGGTTCAAGACCTCCCACCATTTTGGTCATTGTCCTCTGGACACATTCCAGTTTGTTAATATCCTTCTTGAATTGTGGTGCCCAGAACTGGACACAGTATTCCAGATGAGGTCTGCACTTCCTTTAAACTAGATGCTCATTTAACTGATAAAACTCATATGCTTAATTAAGAAATAAAATCTTTAATCAGGTTTGTATCTCTAACAATTTTGGCTTAGAGAAACTCTCCTCTACATTGACTTGTCTGCTGAGACACCCTTGTGCATTGTGGAGGGTGTTGAGGCATGTTCTAGAATGGATGAGCCAACAGGAAGAACAACTATCAACGGTGCCCAAGCTCCTTCAAGGGAAACTTGTTCCTCACTGCTAACTTTCAGTTAGGAACCCTGATATCCTGCCAAGGAGCCTCAAGATTCCTTGCAAGTGGAACACATCACTGGAAACCTCTCAGTGAGAATTTTACCACTGCACTCACCTTATGCACTTTTCTTTATAAGGAGCAGGAGATTCTTGTAGCCACAGCTAGGGGGCTCTGTCTGTCCATCTTTGAGCCAATAAGGCCTCACTGGGAAAGATCAGCCAGGAAAGAATAAGAAATAGACGTTCTTTCTGTAGGTCTTCAAGTAATAATAATCTAATGACATAAATATTTATTTATATAAATTACATCATTTCAAAAAGTGAGCTAGTGTTTCCCACCTCTTTAATTCAAAGAATAAACACTCCAAAGGTTGCTCTACTATCATAATAGGGAGTTAAAATAAAACCCACAATTGAGCAATACATGACTTTATGAGAACCAGAGGATTCTCCTAAACCCTTCACTGGCTCTAGCTGGTATTTGAAGGTTTGGGAATGTGGCAAGAAACAGTAAATTTCAAATCAGTTCCAAAATGGAGATCCCAGACTTAATGAATCTCTGGTTGGTGTACAGGTATCAGATTATCCCATTTCTAAAAACAAATTTTAAAAGTGATACCCATTTCTAAAAACACAAAGACTGGCTGCCACCCAAGTATCTGCCCTTGGCTTTTGGTGAAAACACCAACTCTAAGGGTTCCTAGATAAAATGGATTATCTAGATCCATGTCAGCCTTGTTGTGGGACTGAAACAGCTTTGGTTATCTTGATGGATGACATATGTCAGGAGCTGGAAGTGTGTGTGTGTGTCTGTTGGTTTGGCTGGATGCCTTAGTGGCTTTCAGTACCATATTATCTTTCTGGGCCACCTATCTGGGATGGGGTTTGAAGACTCTTGTTTGCAGTGGCTGTGGTCCTTCTTGCAGGGGCAAGTCTAGAAGGTGATGTTGCAATATTCCTGTTTGACACCCTAGCTCTTGGGCTGTGGGGTCCCTGGTGTTCATTGTTGTCTCCTGTGCTATTTTAACATATTCATGAAGCTATTGGGAGAGGTTGTCTGGAGTCCTGGGGTTTGGAGCTACCATAATATCATAGAATCATAAAGTTGGAAGAGACCACAAGGGCCATACAGTCCTGCCCCCTGCCATGCAGGAACACACAATCAAAAGATGCCCGACAGATGTTCATCCAGCCTGTTTAAAAACCTCCATAGATGGAGACTCCATGTCAGGCCCTGCTGTTCTGACTCTGAAGATGAACTAGAGGAAGAGACAACTTCAGAGGAGGATTTGCAGCAGGGAGTAGAGACAGCAGCACCCAACCCCACAGAGCTGCCTGGCCCCTCAGATATAGCAGAAGGGGACAGAGCAGATAACCCAGACCCGGTAGAGAGGCCTGGCCCCTCAGAGGAAGAGACCTTAGACCCAGTTGTACCCAGCTTTCAGGAATGCCAACATCAAAGGAAAGAGGAGCGGAAGTCTTGGAATATTTATGAAAGGCACAGTATTATCAGAGAGCAGCTGTGCAATTGCTGAGTCAGTATAAATCAGGGAGAGCTGCTCTGCCAACTTGTCAGAGTTTATCTGACAGCATCGGTGGGAAACCTCTGCTCTTGACTCCTTGTGTTGCCTTGCCTGGACTTTGACCTTTGGACTATACCGGACCCCCTGCTCATTGTGACTCTGGACTATTGGATTGGTAAACTGGACTATTCTCTGGCTTTTGTAGACTTGTTCGGTTACCTAGATATTTTGCCCTACCATTATAATTCTTTGTGACTGTGAGTTCTGGGCAGACTGCCACACTGTTATCTGCTAATAGCACCTCACCTTGACTGGTTGCCTGGACACTCCACCACATTCCGAGGCAGCACATTCCACTGTCACACAGCTCTTACCATCAGGAAGTTCTTCCTAATGTTTAGGTGGAACCTCTTTTCCTTTAGTTTGAGTCCATTGCTCCGTGTCCTAATCTCAGAAAAGAAGTTTGCTCAGTCCTCAATATGACATCCCTTCAAATATTTAAACATGACTATCACATCCCATTTTAACCTTCTCTTCCCCAGGCTAAACATACCCAGCTCCCTAAGCTGCTCCTCATAGGGCCTGGCTTCCAGACCTTTCACCATTTTGTTAGCCCTCCTCTGGACACACTCCAGCTTCTCGACGTCCTCCTTGAATTGTGGTGCCCAGAATTGGACACAGTATTCCACTATTACTTCCCTCAATGTAAACATATTGAATCATATTTGCTTTTTTAACTGCTGCATGGAAGGCTGACTGAGTGGTAATTATTTGGGTCTTCTTTTTCCCCCTTTTTGAAGATGGGGACAATATCTGCCCTCATCCAATCTGCTGGGATCGCTCCTATTCTCCAGGAATTCTCAAAAATTATTGACAGTGGTTCTGAGATTACTTCTGCCAGTTCTTTTAATACCTTTGGATGTTGTTCATCTGGCCTTGGAGACTTGAATTCATTTATACTGGCCAGGTATTAGTGAACTATCTCTTTACCTATTCTATGCTGCATTTCCCCTACTGCATCATCTGCTCCATTTCCCCCAGGTTGAGCACTGTTCTCCTTTTGGGAGAAAACTGAGGCAAAGAAGGTGTTGAGTAGTTCTGCCTTTTCTCTGTCCCCTGTTAGCATTTCATCATCTTCTCCACATGGGAGCCCTACCACTTTCTTGTTCTTCGTTTTGCTACAGACATAACCCAAACAGCTTTTTTTAATTGTTTTTAACCTCTCTAGCAAGCCTGAGTTCTTTCTTTGTTTTAGCTCTTCTGACTTTCTCCCTACATGAGCTTGCTATTTGTTTGAATTCTTCATTGATGATTTCTCCCTTTTTCCATTTCTTTTACATGTTCTTTTTAAATCTTAGCTCAGTTCAAAGTTCTTTAGACATCCATCCAGATTTCTTTAGACTCCTCCCATTTTTCCTCCTCATTGGAACTGTTTGAAATTGTGCCTTCAATATCTCACTTTTAAGAAACTCCCATCCATCGTGAACTCTCTTCTCTTTCAGTATTCCTGACCAGGGGATTCCCACCCCCCACCCCGTATTGCGCTATGTTTACTGAAATCAGCATTCTTAAAAGTCTAGAATGTGTGTCTGACTATGCTTAGTTTCCCCTTTCTGCTGTATAACAAATTCCAGGAGAACGTGATCACTCCCACCTAAGGATCCTGCCAATTTCACCCCATTAACTAGGTCATCACTGTTGGTTAGGATCAGATCTAAAATAGGTGATTCCCTAGTTGCCTCTTCCACCTTCTGGACAATGAAACTGTCTGCAAGGAAATTGAGGAATTTGTTGAACCTTAAATTTTTGGCAGAGTTGGATTTCCAACAAATATCAGGATAGCTAAAAAAAAAAAACCCATTACTGCTACATCTCTCCTTTCTGAATGTGTGGTCATTTGTTCCAGGAAGGTATCATCCAAGTCCTCAGTTTGGCTTGGATATCTGTAGTAGACCCCCACCACAACATCCCTGTTATTTCTTTCCCCCTTAATTTTTACCCCAATGCTCTCAACCTGGGTTTGAGGATTTAAGTCATGGATTTGTTCACAGGTGTACACATCCTTAATCCATAATGCTACTCCACCTTCCTTCCTGTTTGGTCTATTTCTCTGAAATAGGTTATACCCCACTATTCCTACATTCCAATCATGAGACTCATCCCACCAGGGTTCAGTGATGCCTATTATTTCATATTTGTTTTGCTGTGTCAAGAGTTCAAATTCATCCTGTTTATTTCTCATGCTCTGTGAATTAGTATAGAGACATCTAAGACCATGGGTCATTCCCCCTATCTGCCTTTCAAAGGTTTTATTCCTCCCACTGTTGGGTTCATGTACTACTTGCCTTGTTCTCTGTATAACTTTTGGGCTATTATCTCCAGCATTTGATGAACTCCTGCCCTCAAGAATACTGTTTCTCTCTCCCACATAACATAGTTTAAAGCCCTCCTGATCAGATATTTCAGACTCTTAGCAACAACATTCCTGCCAACTGTTGTGAGCTGCAGCCTATCCCTTGCCAGAAACCCACCTCCCTGAAACTGTACACCATGGTCCAGGAAGCCAAATTGTTCCCAGTGGCACCATCTGTGGAGCCAGCTGTTCATCTCTGGTATTTTGCTCTCCCTTCCTGGGCCATTCCCTTCCATCGGAAGGACAAACAAAATGACTACCTGTGCATCCAGGTCCTTCAGCTTCCTACCCAAAACTTCATAATCTCTTGTGATATTCCGAAGGCTATGCTTTACAGTATCGTTGGTTCCCACATGGACCAAAAGGAAGAGATAATGGTTAGAGGGCTTGACAAGTCTTGTCAGCCTCTTTGTTACATGACAAAGTTTTGCCCCAGGGACACAGCATACCTCACAAGACATTTTGTGAGCCCTGCAAACTACTGCTTCCGTTCCCTTCAGCTGGGAGTCCCCTGCCACCACCACCTGCCTCCTCTGAGTCTTGGCAGAGGCCATTTTATCTGCTGAACTTTCCAAGGTCCCATGCACCTTCTCTGAGCATTGAAGACTTTATCAGTATTGCAATTGCTAAAAAAAACCTGTGTCATTAGGACGGGATGATAGCACAAATGGCTGAAATTATCAGACATCCTTGTCACTTACCCATTCCCACAACATTGCACTGGTGTGAATGAGGCATCACTTTTTATTGACGGGCTAAGCCATCAATAAAATGTGACGCCTTGTTCACGCCAGCATGACGCAGCGATGTTGTTCAGATGTTGTCATCTGAAAATTTCAGCCATTTTTGCTGTCATCCCAACATGGTTTTTGCCATGTCAGATAAAGTCCCGAGTCTGTTGCTCTCTTTCCCGTTCCTTATCATTGATAAGGGGGAGAGGTTTGAATTGATAGTACTAATAACACCTAGCTGTTTCTCTCCTTCCTATTTTATTCAAAGGAAGCTGTTTTAACATTAAACCAGTGTGAGGAAAGGACTGGAAGAGGGGGAATAAATTGAAACTTAATGAAGACAAGGCAGGGGTGCTCCTGGTCAGTTGCATGGTGGATCAGAGAATAGGGATTCAGCTTCTGTTGGATGCAGATAACACTCCTGGAATTTCATGTTTGAAACATGGGTGATTTAACTCTGAGTCTCAATGCCCAGGTTTCAACAATAGCTGAGAAATGCATGTGTGAAGTTAAAACTGGAATACCAGTTATGCCTATTCTTGAAGATGTCTGATCTGGCCATGGAGATATGTGCCTTGATTGCTATAACACACTCTGCATGGGGCTGTTTTTGGGAAGATTTCAGAAACTTCAATGGCTTGAAAATACTGAAACTTCAGCAAGTCCAAAATGTTGACGGGGGCTAGTTACAGGGAACATATGATTCCTCCATTACGTCAGGTGCACTGACTACTTGTCTGTTTCCAGACACAAGTCAAAGTGCTTTTTATGACCTACAAAGCCCTACACAGCTTGGGCCCAGACTATCTGAAGGACCATATCTCCTCATATGAGTGTGCCTGGTTTTGGAGATCCTTAGGGAATAGGCTTTCACAGTCACATTTGGTGAGGACAGAGGAGTAACATCCTTGGTGGATGTTGCCAGGTATGGAAATCTACCCCCCCCCCCGCCAGGCTAGGCTGGTCCCTCTCTGGTCTCCTTCCACCAACAAGCAAGTATCTTTTAATTTAGACAGGCTTTTGGACATTAACAGATTGTTGCAGAAGGATTTTTAATTTGTGGGCTTGGAGCTGGGGAACTGCTGTACTCCCCCCTCCTTATCTGTTATGTTTTAAAAGCTTTCAAAACAATTAGCAAGTCAGGGTTGTTTTTAATATGACTGTTTATTTAATTCTTTTACGTTGTTTTCTATTCTTACGATTGACTGTAGCTATAGTCTGTTTTTAATCTACATTGTAAACTGCCTTGGGTCCCACACTGGGAGAAAGGCAGGATATATATATAAAATGAAATGAAATTATACACATTCCTGAATTGTACTAGAGTAGAATTACAGAGAAATTTAACAGTCCTTGCATAGGTACAGAAACAAACTAAATTTAAGGTGGTGTACTAGGTTAAAAAGACAGTTGACACTATAAATGATGAGTATTGCCTAATTAAATAAGTTCCTGAGTTTTCATAGAGCAGAATTTCAGAGAAACTTAATGGACTTTGCATCTCTCTTGAGGTGGTAAAAATATTCTTTTGAGGCAATAATGAGATTGGAAATAGCATGGAACTGGAAAACCGGGTCTCTCACGTTTGCAAATTGGTTGACTAGACTCTGGGAGACATGGTTCGTGGAAAAACTAACAGATCAAACTAATCGTATCCATGGACCTGGTGTCAAATTAACATTCATAGAGAAATACCTTTCCCTAATAAACTTTGTTAATACCAACAGGACGTGAAACCTCCACCACATCAACAGGGCTTCTGGAGAGACGTTACAATCAGCTTAGTTTGGTTTCATCGAGGCTGAAATGGATGTTCACTATAAGAAGACATGGCTGAAAGACAATTTACATCCAAACTTAATAATAATTGTTGTATTTGTTGTTTTATTGTTGTTTTGATGTTATTGTTTTTACAAATATACAATGTATTGAATACAATGGAAAAATAAAAGTTTATTTAAAAAATATTCTTTTGAGTGTAATTTTTGTCCTAAACAGCTGAACATGGCATTTTCTAAAGTGAACTAACAACAACAGAAATAGCTATCCTTTAAAAAAAAAAAAACACTACAGGATGACTCAGAAACTTTTAAGTAGATCAGTGGGATTTAAGTTAGTCATGACTAACTAATCCTTTTGTTTCAATGTTATGATATGTTTGAAATATTATTAGTTAGAGATCTATCCTAAATGAACAACTTATTACATACCTCTAGCTTAGGTAATAAGTTCACTAAGGACTTTATCACATGAGGTTTGAAAAGTGGCATTAGAGCCGGATAGTTGCAGAACAGTAAAAGTGGAATTAGAACAGGATCGTCAGATGACGTTGTGACTATCCAGTAGCTGGTCTGTAGTTCATCCATTACTGGCGCACTCCTTCTCACTGATGGGCAAACCCCGTCAATGTTGATACGCATGTGATAAGTTCTTCCTGAAGCAGTTCTGATATGCAGGCAGTCACACAGGAGATTTTTAGATGGGGAAATTATTCCCCAGGGAGATTGGGACAGAATTGTTTCTGTCCTGGAAGCATCGCCGCGTTTCACACGCCCACTTCCTTCTCCTGTTGTCCTGACGCTGTCCCTGTTCTGTTTCCCTGCCGGTCCCTTCTGCGATATTTTATTAATGAGAGTTTGTCGTTAATAAAAAGAAATAGAACAAGGACAGCATCAGTACGACGGGAGATCGGGAGAGGGAAGTGGGTGTGCGAAACGTGGCGCTGCTTCCAGGACAGAAACAATTCTGTCCCGATCTCCCCGGGGAATAATATCCCCGTCTGAAAATCTCCATAGTGTGAGTGGATGTGATTATATTCTTCTACTCCTTCCCCCCTGCCACTATTTCCAAGCAGGCTGTTTTTCTTTCTTTGGACCTTATCAGACCTGGTATCATAAATATGGTATCATAAGGATGCCTAATGATCGTGAAAGGGTGTGCATACCAGACATTGTCCTTTTGTGATCATGTATTGTGAAAAACTCCTTCCTTTTTATTGACAGGTCAAGCCACCAATAGATCTCCCCTGGTGCTTTGTTGCCGGCATTGCCGGCATTGAAAACTTCGTGCCATTGTGCTCACATGAATGCAGCATGAATGACAAAACACTTCCACGTGAGATCAGGACAAGCACACCCCCCCCCAGTGTACTTGGGACTTTTTAAGTGTGTTTTTGTGCTTTGATGTACATTGTATGTCAAGCACAAAAATCAGTGTGTATACAACCATTGTACTGTCTATTCTCCTTTATGGATCTGAAACATGGGTCACCTATCGCCACCACCTACGACTCCTCAAACGCTTTCATCAGCGCTGTATACTCATAATCCTAAATATACACTGGATTGACTATGTGACAAACGTTGCTGTCCTTGAGCAAGCAGGGATCACCAGCATTGAGGCCATGATATTGAGAACACAGCTGGGCTGGGCAGGGCACGTTTCTAGGATGGAGGACCATTGCCTCCCAAAAATAGTACTCTATGGTGAACTTGCCACGAGTCAGCGTAAGAGGGGCGCTCCAAAAAAGCAATACAGGGACTCCCTGAAACAACATCTCAGGCTTGGCCAAATTCATCACCAACAATGGTCTGCCCTGGCCTCACATCGGGAGGCATGGAGACACACTATCCACAATGCTGCAGCCTTATTTGAGAACTCACGCCGAACAAGTCTTAAAGATAAATGACAACACAGAAAGAATCACAACCCAGAAACATCACCCAAGGAGACCTTCTGCTGTGCTTTCTGCAACCGGACTTGTCTATCTCAGATTGGCCTTTTTAGTCATCAGCGCGCTTGCAGAAAGCGCGGGATGAGTCCTTCCTGAATCTTTGTTTGCGAAGAAAAGCCAGAGAGAGGGGGGGTGCTTTTATTTTGAATTTCCTGCACTAGCATCTTCTCGCAAGAATCAGTGGGATCTTGAACCAGGAAGTGAACGGAGCTCCGTACACTCTCCGTTAGTGCCTGAGTGTCTGTGAATGCTGCTGGAGGTAGGTCTGATCAAAGGGGTTCTTTTACCAGCATAAAAATGCTTCAAAATATGCCGGCAAAAGTACTTTTATGGAGGGTGGTCTGATAAAATGCTTTATTTCCAATTTCTTCTCTTTTCTTTTTAGTTAATCAATTGCTGTGACTGTGCAATTGTGGTAAAAATAAATAATAATTTTGAAATACAGACTGAAAGGCATGCTGGGAAGGGCATAGGGCAGACAGGCGGGGCTATGGAGGCCATTGTGCAGAAGACAGAGGCCAGAACAGAAGCAGAACATTTTGAAAAAATGTGAAATAATGACTATCTCCAATCCAGTGTGTTTGCATTTCCTCGACTAACGCAATTGTGGTGCCTTACGAGCCTGGTGTGATAAAGTCCTAAAAGAAAACCTCAGACTTCTTTGCAAAGGTTGCCCTTTTCTTTTCTTCTTTTTCTCAGCCCTGGATCTGTAAGGCAGCTAATGAAACTACAACAACAACAACAAAATGCATTATTAAAACAATAATTAAAACATAGTACTTAAATGCAACAACCAATAACTAATTAATTTAACAAATAGCAGTAAAGAAGCAGAAAAGGCCAGCAAAAATAGAACAGCAGAATCAAATTTGAGATACCTAGGGGAAGGGTATCAAATCAGCGTGTGACAAACACACTCTGGGATATCACAATATACGGGGGTGGGGTGGAAAGAGGGAAAAGTGGGGGAAGGAATATCACAGTCATCACCTGATGTTGAAAAAACTGATAACATACTTCCTGGGGGGGGGGAGAATTCTCTTCACGATTTCTGCACCATACTTGTAGGTGGAGGGACCTAGAGAAGGGTCTCTGTACCAGATCTTTAAGGGCATCTAGAGTAATGTGGATGAGGACACATTTAAGTATCCTAGAACCAGACTCCCAGAACTTGGAACTAATGTGTTAAAAGTAATGTTACCACCAATAACACATTACCGTAGTTTTTTTAGGGTAATGAGGAAATAATGTTAGTCCTTTTGCAAAGCAACATAAGGACTGGTAATGTCATTAACCTGTGTGCATGTAATGTTAATATGCAAGAACTCTTGGCAGGAAACAAGTGAGATGAGAGACACAAGTACAGTTGTACTGGGTTTCTAATATTTAGAGCTAGCAAAGCAAATAGGCCTCACAGTCTCTGATGATTTTAGTTTCACAGCTCTGCCACTAATGGAAAGTGAGTTTTCAGTAGCATCATTTTACACAGACAGTGGCTGCTTCTTCCTCTCTAGTTCAGCCTGGGATTTAATTTGTGCCTAGGCTGAGCCCTGAAATATAGGAAGTGGGACATCAATAATGCATTTGCATTTGTATCACTAATAGCAAATTCAGGTGCTACATGTTGACATGATGGTGGCTGAAACAGGGCCACTGAGAAACAAGAGGGAAATATCAGCACAGTGGGGGGGGGGGGACTCCAAAGTTTGCAGAAATTATTTTTAAAAATTAAATACAGCAATAGAACTTAGCAATAGCACTTACATTTTTATACTGCTTTATAGTGTTAAGCACTCTCTAAGTGATTTACAATGTGTTAGCTAATTGCCCCCACAAGCTGGGTACTCATTTTACTGACCTACAAAAGGATGGAAGTCTGAGTCAACCTGGAGCCCTTCAGGATCAAACTCACAACGTTGTGGCTGCAGCACCAGCATTTAACCCCTGTGCCACCAGGGCTCATATACCCCAAACCAAACCCAAAACAACAACCCAGCCCAATCCAACGATGACAAAGCATGTCCAGTAGTCACAGAACATAGCACAGAGAAGGGAAGGCACAGCCCATGACTATTAATGAAACACAGAGACCATTAATGCCTGTATTATGGTCCATGCCCCTCCCACCATCCCTTGCCCTCATGGTGAAAAGAACATTTTTTTAACTAAAGGATCTCCTCTTCGTATAAAAACAGCCCATTTTCACATCCACTGGATGCCATATCTCCATATATTAGCCTGCCCAAGTTTTAAGATCTGTGGGGAAAGCTTTCTCTTGGTTCCATCACTATCAGAGGCACATTCGGTGAAGATGTGGGAGAACCTTGTCAGGGCTGGACCTTATCACACCACACTGTTATAGTACTATTATTCCACTTTAAACTGCTATGGCTGCCTCCTATGGAATTCTGGGGTTTATAGTTTAGTGAAGCCTCAGAGCTTCCTGGCTGAGAGTTCTAAATGCCCCTCCCTAAACTGCAAATCCCAGGATTCCACAGGAGGCAGCCAGAGCAGTTAAAGTTGAATAATAGTGCTATAACAGCCCCAACTTGTGGAACTCCCTTCCATGGGAGGTTTGATTATCCTGCTCTCTGCTGTTTATCTGCCAGTAGGCAAAGACATTTTTATTTAGGGAGGCCTTTGGTTTATAGCCTATAGCAGCAGAAGGACCTTTTAACATGTTGCATCTGTACCTTGTTGCATTTTATATATAATTTTAAAACTGTTTTAACTTGTGTTTTTTTAAACAGAATTGTTGTTTAAATGTTTTTAAACTTTTGTATTAATATGTTTTAGCTGCACTTTGCTTTTTAACTTCTTGTGAGGTCACCGTGAATCCTGTGCTGGGAGAAAGGTGGGATAGAGATAAAATACAGGTTGCCCCCTGTATCTGCAAGGGCTACGTTCCCAGACTTACTGTGGATATGTGAAACCATGGATAACAGTGAACCCTATAGAAATGAATGACTTCCAGCCCAACTTGCAGTGGAAGCATACTACAGAATTGTGCTGGAGGACATATACAATGCTTGGAGGGGACATATTTTTTTGGACGTGGATAAATGAAACCGTGGATACGAGTCCCATGGATAAAGTGGTGAACCTGTAAAATAAAAGTTATAAAAATAAAAATGAATGCATAATAGACAGAAGATAGGAGGGATGATCAGTGTGCAGTGAGCCATGTACTAACCCACAATGCCCTGGGCGCTCTTCATATAAGGGTATGATTCTCAATAGAATGTGTAAGCCACCTCTTTCATAGCCTTCCTTTGCTGTGCAGAGACAAATATTATACTGGCCAACTTGCTGAGTTTTAATGTGTCCATTAAAAACATTATGAGCTGTGCTTGTCTTCTGTCTTGTATTGTTTGTAATTTTACATTTTTATTAGTTTCCTTTCCTTGCCTTCCATTTTTATTGCAAACTGTTTAGACTCTTTTCCAGAACAACAAGACAAAACTCTTTTTAATGCATTGATAAATAAATGAATACTAAATTTGTATTGGTGTGTATTTACTTAATTTTCAAGTCCAAAAGTTTATCCAAAACACAACTCATTGACTTAACTGTATCCTATTGTGTTTATTTCAAGACTGTTTATTGGTAAATCATGAGTACTCAGACATATTGGAAAGACTTTAATTCTTCCTCTGCTTATTTTAAAACTGTTCCATGTCGTACAAAAAGGAACAGAATAGCTCTGCAATGGGGTGTATTTAAGAAATACTAAAAAGAAATGACAAGCACTTTATTAGAGGAAGTCTGCGTGCACTTTGTGGCATGAGGCCAATATGCAAAGGATAGTAAAAGAAATATAATAATCTATAAATACACTATTGCACCTGTATTGTATCAAAAAATAGGCATGCTGTCCTATAGGTCTACACCAGCAGCTGCTATGTCAGGGTTAATGAGGGTGGTCATGATGCATGCTCAGCAACATAGTCAGAAAGAAAGTGGAAAACAGAAACATTCCCAAGAGAAGGCAGATCTGGCCACTGTCACACGTGCCTCAATCACAGCCAGCTGGGCTATGGCAACTTGCAGTATTTGGGACTGACTGCCTCTGAAAAGTCTTGAATTGCCTTTCACATGGAACGCTGCAAGCAGAATGCTGTCATCTGGATCTTTCGCTCAAAGCATGTGACTTCATTATTGTTCAGCGTCCTCTGGTTCCAGGTAGTTTTCAAGGGCAATTCAAAGTGTTGGTCACTTCCCTTCAGCACCAGGGGACCATTATGTTGAAAAAAAACTGCCTTCCTCTGCAGGAATCCCCCTGAATGTTAAGGTAATCAGCACAAGTCCTGCTAAATATGCCACCAGGTATGGTGGTTGAGGATATAGGACCAGGCTTCTTTGCTGATTGCAATCCATCTCTGGAAATCCCCTCCCTGAAAACACGTCTTTGGCTCTCAATTTATTACCATTTTGATTATCATAACAGTGGGATCTCCATGCCTCACAAGAAAGAGTGCAAACTGCAACAGAAAGCACACAGGGACAAGTATCAGGAGTTGCCTGACATCATGGTGGAAAAGAAGACAGTGAGTGTATCTACATAATCCAATTTTAGCAGTTTGATAAAAACTCTTGGGAATCCTGGGATGTGGAGCTTGGAGAGGAAATGACAATTCCCTGCTAGAGAGCTCTAGTTCACTCCCCTGAACCCAAGTACTAGAGCTTTCCAGCAAGGAACTCTACCTCACCATCATTCTCCCTCAAAAAAAATGAGGTAAGTGGAGATTTACATCCCAGTTTTTACTGCTGAGAAGTGCTTGGGATCTTCCTGGTTCAGGTGCCAAGATAACCTGACACATTTATTTATTTTTTTACTATGCACCTTGACTTGAGTTGAGGTACGACATGCTGTTCTGCAAAATGTCTTGGGCCAGCCCTGATATTAACAGTGGATGATGCAAAGGTCAAAGGCTTCATTTAAATAATAGTTTAAAAACAGAATCCCTTTCCGTTTCAGCCACAATTTCCCTAATTGGCAGTGCTTGCTGGGCATTACCCAGCTAACCTTATCACCACTGTTTCATGCAAACAACTCTTGGCTACTTATGCCAAAATTAATCAGGGATAGTTGGGAAGCAAGGAGAACTCTGGGCTGCTGGGACCCTCTCCCCACGTTGTAGCAAATAAGATGGTAGAGAACCTGTCAGCCCCATTTCCAGTTAGGAACATAGGCACGATGACTATCAATAAGACCAAAGATTGGAAAACTTTGGCCCGCTAGCTTCTTTGGAATACAAGTACCAATAGCCCCAACCACTGTGGCCAATGGTATGGGATTGCGGGAGTTGTGGCCCAAACCATAAAGGTGGGTCAAAGATTCCCACCATGTGAATAAGGTGACAGTTTCCTTTCTGCTCACCAACTTCAGAAGAGAGGCACAGAATGTTTCAGGGACAAGATAAGAGGTGGAAGTACAAGCAACACTTCAAAGTGCTCTCAGTGAGGGTAGATGAAGGAGAGCGATCATTAACCTACATAAGCATAGTTTGTTCTATAGTGCAATTAAGCTAATTTAGTGAAAGAGTTTACAAACCTTCCATATTCAATAGCTGGGAAGTCATTCAGAAGCCTTTAATCCAGAATGTTTAATTGTGCATGGGGAGGACAGGGACACATGGATGTCTAATCAAAAGCAACCCAACAGTCACTAACGCAGAAGTAAGCATGCAAAGGGATCTTGTAGCACCTTTGAGACTGAGAGAAAGAAGTTGCAGCATAAGCTTTCGTAGACTTTACCTACTTCCTCAGATGCATGGAGTGAACTGAAATAAGCCTGAGAGGATCCCAGTTTCCTCACTGGTTACTCTGAGCATGGTCAGATTTTCACACCCCCTGGGGCTTATTTATTTGCTTATCATCCTGCTTTTACTTTAATGAGCTCAAGCTGGCCTATGATGACCTAATCCAGGCGAAAGAGAGAGAACAACTGGCCCAAGACCGCCTAGCAAATTTCATGGTTCAGTTGAGACTTGAACCTGGAACTGTTTGAACCTGCTTTGGGAACTTGATTTTGGGGATAGGATTCAGAAACTTGGATAGCTCTGTTAAAGTCTGAACTAAAACCCAGAGTAGATTCAACACCTCTGCCACTGGGTCCAGATGAGGCTGTCTTCAATTTAAAGCCTTCCTGTGTTTTCCCACCCTTTCTTGCTTACCCTTTTTATCCAATAGTGCAAACACATGAAGATGAAAACAATGGAATAGCCACTTAGTTGCCCTGCTTCATAGAACAAGACAGCAGTTAAAAATTAACAAGGGTTAATACTGTAGTCACACTGTGAATGAAGTTCCAGGGTCCAAATACAGGGTCAGCCCCAGAATCAAGGACAAAGTACAAACACAGAAGGTGAGGAGGAGTTCCAATGAGCAGCTAGGCAGCCAGAAGATACATCTGTGAACTGGAACAGAACCACTCTTGTTCTTCTTTGGCTAAGCTTCAGCTTGAATACTGCCCAGAAGAAAGCGAGCAAGGTTGTACAGGGTATGTAAACAAATTTCTATGAGGAACAGTTGAAGGAGCTGGATATGTTTAACCTAAAGAAGACAGAGAGCTGAAATGATAGTCATCTTTAAATATCTGGAGAGTTTTCATGCGAAAGATACAAAGAGCTTATTTTCTCCTGTTCCAGAGGATAGGACCTGAACCTATAAATTCAAGTTACAACAAAGGAGATTACAACAGAAGAACGTTTTTACAATATGAAGTGTTTGACAGTGGAGTAGACCACCTGTAACTGGAGGGTGGTGGTCTTTTCCTTCATTGCAGATTTTTTCAAACCAAGGTTGGATGGTCTCCTGTCAGGAATGCTTTAGTTGTGTATTTCTTCATTGGCAAGGGCTAGATTGAATGACCTTTGGGATACCTTCAGCCCTAGGATTCTAACAAACACATAATTCCTGTACTTTGTTCTCACAACATAATACTTTAAGATCCAAGCCTTCAAAGACCCTCCCAAGACACAAGCAACAGACAGCAGTGTTACCCACAGGTATTGATCTACATGTTGAAGACTTGGTTGTAGCCCTTTACTTACTGGGAGACTTAATCAGGCAGCACTTCTGCACCAAATGATAGATTACACCTGCACCTTTAAGGGCCTGTGCTTCCAGGGGCACCCCAAATCATACACAAACAGAGCAGTTTGCCTTTCCTCAACCCCACCCCCATCCCTCTTTTTAAACCAGATTTTGGGAAGAAATAGCAACTGGAAGTGACATGGCATCATTTCTGATGCACTGGGATGTGCCAATGTGGCCTTTGACAGGGGTGTGTGTGTGTGGGAATGGGTCCCCGTACAATTTCCCATCTCTGTCCTAAAATACTCCAACACCCTTAGGCTGATAGGGGTTTGGGTTAGTAAAGGCCTCCTTGGATCCCATCATTATGAATAATTATTGGTCAGTCTCTAACATTCCATTTTTGGGCAAGGTTCTGTAGAGTGTGGTGGCCTCCCAGTTCCAGCAGTTTCTAGATGAAATGGATTATCTAGATCCATTTCAGTCTGGCCTCAGGCCTGGTTATGGGACAGAGACAGCTTTGGCCACCTTGGTAGATGACCTATGCAGGGAACTGGACAAAGGCAGTGTGTCCCTGTTGGTTCTTCGAGACCTCTCAATGGTTTTCAATACCATTGACCATAGCATCCTTCTGAGCCACCTCTCTGGATGGGACTTGGGGGCACTATTGTGCAATGGTTCAGGTCCTTCTTGGAGGGGCAAACTCAGAAAGTGGTGTGGGGGGACTTCTTTTTTTATGCCCTGTGGGTCCCTCGGGGTTCTGTTTTGTCCCCCATGCTGTTTAACATCTATATGAAACCGCTGGAAGAGGTCATCCAGAGTTTTGGGGTTTGGTGTCATCAGTATACTGATGTCACATCTCTATCCTTCCTTCCCATCTGATCCCAAGGAAGCCTTGGAATCAGTACTGAACCAATGTTTGTTGTCAGTAATGGACTGGATGAGGGCAAACACAGTGAAAATCCAGGCAATGCAGAGGTGCTCCTGGTCAGTCATAAAGCAGATCAGGGGATAGGGACTTTGCCTGTGCCAGACAGGGTTACACTCCCCCTGAAATCTCAGGCTCACAGCTTGGGACTCTTGGACTCAGCTCTGAGTCTAGATGCCCAGATTTCAGCAGTGGCTAGGAATGCATTTACAAAGCTAAAACTACTGCACCAGATCTGCCTATTCCTTGAGATGTCAGGTCTGTCTGTGGCGACACATGCCTTGATTACATCCTGTTTGGACTACTGTAATGCACTATGTGGGGCTGCCTTTGGAAATTGTTTGGAAACTTCAGCGGGCCCAGAATGCTGAAGGCAGAACGCTGACTAGGGCCAGTTATAGGGAGCATATAATTCTCTTGTTAAAACAGCTTCACTGGCTACCAGTTCATTTCCAGGCACAATTCAAAGTTCTGGTCATGGCCTATAAAGCCCTATATGGCTTAGGTCCAGACTATCTGAAAGATTTTATCTCTCCATACGAACCTGTAAGGATCCTAAGATCTTCAGGGGAGGGATTTTTATTGGTCCCGCCCACCATCGCAGACTCACTTGGTGAGAACACGAGAGAGAGCCTTCTCAATTGCTGCTCCCACCCTCTAAAACTCCCTTCTGTGGGAGGTTAGGCTGGCCCACTCCCTACTTTCCTTTTGCTGGTAGGCAAAAACCTTTTTATATAAGCAGGCTTTTAATGTGTAACTGTGCCCATGGAGGCTTTTTATTGGGCTTTGTTTTTATCTTCTGTTTTAATTTTTTAACTTTTGTATGTTCAAATAATTTTAAATTGTTTTAATCATGGTGATGTTAATTGTTTTAAAATTGTATTGATTTTAAATGTTTTCTGTGAGCCACCTTGGGTCCCATTCTAGGAGAAAGGTTCCAAATAAATAAATAAATAAATAAATAAATTCAGAATGGCTTCAGCTGGCCTAGTGTCATCTCAGCTGGCTCCCGGCCATCCCGGCCATTGCACGCTTACTTAGGATAAGGATAACATAAATTTATAGCTGTTTGTAGGTACCTTTTTAGATTTACTGTGCTGTTCAGCTGTGAATGGTGGTGGTATCAGTTATATATGAAATGCAGTGAATTAATCTAACTCTTCAGATGTGCCTTGGCTTGATTAAAAACAAAACAGTACACAAAATCCGCTTGTCATGTCAATCTGTAGAACTTGTTATTAACTGCTTATTTTGTCATGTCTGGATTTTCCATTGTGTTTTCTTCTCAGTGTACAGTATGTTCTATAATATCACATTGTTTTTATGTGCTTTTTTTTTTGTTTTGCTAAATGGTTGTAGTTCATACACAACTTGCATACCTCCATGAGCTTATTATCATTTTCTAGTAGTGAGTAAAATGAATATTCATATTGTAAGTATGAAAGCTATTACATATATGGAAATAACCATGTTATATTTGCAACTGGGGAAAAAAAATAAAGCAACATGAAGTGGTATAAACAGATCGTATCTTCCAAGTTCTATGTCAAGATGTCTTCAAGATCAGTTTGGGGCTACATTTAATTAGCAATTTCAGAACACACATATGCTCTAAGAAGATTGCTTTAAACAGATGGAAATCTGCAGCCTTTAACATTCTTGGACAGATACTGAAGGGAAGGAAGTGCCATTTTAGTTAAATGTCTCGTTAATGCCGGAACACAAGTCACAATGAAATCTGTGGGCAAAACCAGCTAAAAAATGCTAGAATCTTCAGTATGTCACACTAGAATCTAGCAGCTAGATTCTGCATATGGGTACAATCTACAAAGAGGTTAAAAACTATCTGAAATTAAAGGGTTTTAAGCTCTCATTGTGCCCTAAGCTACTGTAATATACTGGATCAAGTGCAGGACTTGGATCTGGGAGCAGAAAAACTGCTGCTCAGTCAGAGATCTCAAAGAGAGGCCTTGATCAAGCCACTAACTCTCACCATAGACTATCTATCTTGCAGCTTTTGTTGAGAGGATAAAACAATCTCTTTATGCGTGCTGTCCTAACCTCCTTGAAGGAAGAGTGGGCTACAATATGATCTGTAAACTGAAACACACACTTTTGTCTATTCTAAGGACTCTGATTATATAATAAGCATAATCAGATTTAGTCCTGTAGATACAGCACACTGCCTAGGCCGGAGGCGATGCTGGGGCAGCCTTGGAGCAATTGGGTTGATGTTGCTAGACTTCATGGGAATGACAGAGTGACTGTGGAAGCGAGTTTCAAGGAATATGGGAAAAACCAAGAAGCAATGCGACTTTGCAGAGAAGGGAGGAAGGGGAGATAAATAACTACAGAGCTTGAGACAGAAGGCTCCACAGTGAGGGGCAAGATCAGACACAAAAAGGTGGCACAACACAAAGCATCAGCTATGCTGAAAGTATTGTCGGAACAGATCATGGCTGACATCAGAGAGGAGCAATGCAGAGCAGCAGTGGTGGTAGCCAGCAGGCAACAGCTGCCAAGTGGTGGCAGCCGAGGAGGTGGCAGTGGCAAAGGAGGAGGAGGAGGAAGAAGAAGAAGAAGAAGAGGAAGAAGAAGAAGAAGGGGCAAGAGCAGCCTCATCCTCAATCGTGTTGCCACAACAATCTCTGCCAGTATAACCCCTGCTACCAGTGCAGCAGTGGAGACCATCGGGAAGCACAGGTCTCTGTCTAGTCTGGAAGCAATGTTGGGGCAACCCTGGAACAATTGGGTCAATGCTGCTAAATTTCATGGGAATGACAGAGCTGCCTTGGAAGAAAGTTTCAAGGAATACAGGAAAAAAACGAGAAGCAAAGTGACTCTGTAGAGAAAGGAGGAAGGGGACAGAAATAACTGCAGAGATGGAGGCATAAGGATCCATAATGGTCTGCTGCAATCTATGTGCAGTACTTGTCTTCTTGCCAGAAAGCATCACAAACTACACCTGCAGCAAGTGCAAATTGGCAGCTCTCTTGGAAGATGAGGTCAGTGGTCTAGAGCTACATGTAGAGTCCCTTCGGTGCATCAGAGAATATGAGAACTTCCTGGATAGAACACGGGATAACTGATCATACAGAAGCAACAGGAAGAAACTGCCAAGAAAAGTAAAAAGGCCTGTAATAGTGAGGAAACACCATGGAGGAAAGTCACTGTCAGGAGCAGACCATACAGAAGTGAATCCCTCTCCAACTAAGCAAATGCTTCCTACATCTTCAGAAGGATAGGAGCAGTGAAGATGCTCAGACAGGAAACCAGCAACAAGGGGTACTGCATGCCAAAGATGGAGTCAGGGTAACCTACAACAAAGAGAAAAGAAAGGTGCTGGGGGTTGGGGACTTGTTGTGCAGGGGTATGGGGGCACCTGTGTCCCAGCCTGCCAATATGAATCAGAAAGTGTGTAGTCTTCTTGGTGCATGTATCCAGGATGTCACTGTCGTGCACCCCTCCCAGACCCCCAATCTGGATTACGACAGTGAGGCAGATGAAGAGGGTGTCAGGCTTAGCTCTCAGGACCCAGAGGCAGATCCTTACAGGGAAATGGAAGGGCAGAGGGACAAGCCCATGCAGGAGACAAACAGGGGTACCCCCAGCACCCACAAGATACAGATACAAACCAGACCATACTGACAGCAGTTCAGTGCAGACAGGAATGGGAGGGATTGTGTGGCTCTGAACATCTTTATACTAAACGCTCATTAACCAGGCAACAGCAGAGAGAGGATTCCAGACCGTAAATATTGCAGCCTCTCTGACAGGTGTTGCTGACAACCAGCCTTTCTGGAGGAAACAACCTGCTTGTCTCTTCGATTCCTGGCTCCTGCTTCTTTGACTTCTGGACTCTGCTTTGTGGACTGACCCTTGCTACTGAATATTCCCTTGGACTGACACCTTGGATTTACTACCTTACTCTACCGACTTGGACTGTTTGGACTCTGATAACTGTTTGCTGCTTGGACTCTAATAAATAACATGCCTACTGGTAAGCTCCTGTTTCACCCATCTGGTGGACTTCTCTGCATACTTGCTCATGGTTGGCTTCCAAAACAGGACAGTCACTGGTAGCTTACCAAAACTCATCAAGAACACAGATCAGGACCCCTTTCTCCTTATACATGTGGGCACCAATGAAACAGCCAAGAACACCTTTGAGCAGATCACCTCTTTGGGCAGGAAAGTGAAGGGGTTTGAGGCACAGGTGGTATTCTTGTTAATTCTGCCAGTGATGGATCAAGAACTACACAGGGATAGGAAGATACTAAAAGTGAATGACTGGCAATGTAGATGATGTAGATGGAAGAGGTATGGCTTCTGGGAACATGGCACCCACTTCTTAGCCAGAGGACTAAGGGTACAAATAGACTGCACCTCACAAAGGCTTGAAAGAATGTTTTTGGTAGTACCATGGCATAACTGATCAAGAGGACTTTATATCATTGGGAGGTTAGAGATGACAGCGCAAACATCACTCCAAAGGAAAGCTCTAAACACAAGGATGTGAATTCTAGAGGAGAAGCTGAGGGAGAGAATGGGATTCACAGAAAAACTGACAGCAAACCAATAGGTGAGAACAAACAAGGCTTTAAATGTCTATATACCAATGCACAGAGTTTGGGAAATAAACAAGATGAGATTGAAGTCCTCGTGCAGGAAGGTAAATATGACTTTACAGGCATAGCAGAGACCTGGCGGGATGATTCCCATGATTGGAATATTATAATTGAAGGGTATAACCTATTCAAAAATAAGAGATGTAGCAGAAAAGAAGAAGCATTATATGTCAAAAACAAATTCAGTTGTATAGAAATCCATGAGAGTGATCAGAGTGGACCAATTGAGAGCATCTGTGTAAAAATAAATAGAGAAATAAATAAACACAATATTGTGGTAGGAGATTACTATAGGCCACCAAACCAAGAAGAGGCAGTGGATGATGCTTTTCAGAAACAAATCTCAGAAATCTCAAGGATGGAAGAATTAGTAGTCACAGGGGACTTTAGTTACCCTGATAACTTCTGGGAGACCAACTCTTCTAAGCATAGGCTCTTCAACAAATTCCTGATGAGCTTTGCAGATCATTTCCTTTTTTAAAAGATAGAGGAAGGAACAAGAGGATTGGCAATCATGGACTTTATCCAAACCAATGGGGAGGAGTTGGTCGCTGGAATCAAAGTAGTTGGTACTTTAGGGGGAAATGACCATCTAATGCTAGAATTTGCAATTGTGGGATAGGGCAAAAAAGAATATAGTCAAACACAGACTCTGGATTTCAGGAAATCTGATTTTAACAAGTTCAGGGAATTGCTGGGTAGAATCCTGTGGCTAGACATGACAATGGAAAAAGACACCTAGCAAGGGCGGGTGTTCTTGAAGAAGTTGCCAAAAGCACACTCACAAACAGTGCCATGGAAGAAGAAAAATGGGAAACATCTGAAGAAGCCAATGTGGCTGCACAGCAAACTCAAAGAGGAATTGGAAATAAAAAGGAGTATGTATATAGAACAGAAAGGACAAATAACCAAGGAAAAGTATATACTATAGCCCAAGCTTGCAGGAATAGTATAAGGAAACCTAAAGCTTACAAAGAGCTGTAACTGGCTAGGCAAGCGTGGAGCAACAAGAAGGGTTTCTTCAGATTTGAGACAAGAGAAAGACCAAGGAGACAGTAGGGCCACTGTTCAATAAGAATGGCAAAATGTTAAAAGATCACAATAAAAAGGAATAACTACTCAATAACTATTTTGCTTCACTTTTCCCCCAAAATGAGAACTGTGTGCTTCCAAGCATCACTTGGTAAGGAATCTGGGTTGCAAATCAAGATTGATAATGAATCATCAGTCAGGAATCACCTAGTAACCTAAGAAACACATTCAGAGATAGCCGTGTTGGCCCTGCAAAACAAAATTCAAAATCCATAAAAAAGCAATACCTTTATTGGCCAACCAAAATGAAAAACAGAAGCTTTCAAAGCTCTGCTGGCTTCTTCATAAAGCAAAAGATGTTAAACAATAAAGAAAGAAAAGTGACAATGTTGGAATCACAGGCCTACACGCTGTTTCAGATGTTACTTGTGTTGTTGTTCAGGTCAGGCAAAGGCCACTCCTACTTACTGTCCTTGCGGAGTTGAGACAAAAGACAGAATTTAAATCCTTTTGCAGCAGTGAGGCTAATTTGAAGATACCATACCTCATTTTGCTGCTACAAGGGGAATCCCAAACAAGAGGGAAATATGGACTGAGACTAAATTCTCTGAGGTCGCTGCCTCAAAGGTAAGAAGGCCAGATGAACTGCATCCCAAACAACTGAAAGAACTTGCTGAAGTACTCTCTGTACCACTTGCCATCATTTTTGAGAAATCTTGGAGAACAGGTGAGGTGCTAAAGGACTGGAGAAGGGCAAACATTGTCCCTCTCTTCAAAAAAAAGGCAAAAAAAAAAAAAAGATCCAGGAAACTACAGACCAGGAAAACTATTAGAACGGATTATACAAGAGATTGCAAGTACCTTGATGACTATGCAGTGATCAGTAGGAGCCAGCGTGGGTTTGTCAAGAACAAATCCTGCCAAAGGAGTATTCAATCTTTTTTCAATAGGTCACCAGTTTAGCAGTGTATGTTATTTATTTGGATTTCAGCAAAGCATTTGATAAGGGTCCCCAAATTATTTTGATTAGCAAACTGATTAAATGTGTAATAGATGGGAACGCTGTCAGTACAGTTCAGTTCAAGTCTTAATTAATTGCTTATAACCATATTACATTCATCAGAATGCAAAAACAAAGAGGTTATACAAATTACAAATAACAAAATTAAAATATAACATAGAATTTCCAACACCACTTTTAATACTACTAAACTTACCAGTAAGAATTAAAATATACAAAATAAGGCCATAGAGGCAGCATGACTTAAAACTTTTGGGAATGCCGTGTAATAACTTGCAAGGGATTTAGCTAATACTATTAAGAAAGTTGCAGCTCTTCTAGTGATACTAGAATTGTTATTTTTTAAAAAATAATAATTATTTTTTGGCAGATGGACCAATTTTTTAAAAAAATAGATAACAGTCCCACAAGGTATTTCTTTTTAATTCTCTTTGACAAAGGACAACTAAACAAATAGTGGGGGTGGGGGTCCTCAACTTCATCCAGACCACAGTGACAGTAGTGTAAATGATAAGAAAGCTTAGCTAATAGGCAGTCCAGAATTGTGAAGTAGCTGAAACTTAGCTAACATTGCCTTCCTTCTTAAACAAAACTTTTCAATTTTAAATAAGTAATCCTCTGGGCCTGGAAGGCGTTTAAGTAAATTATACCATGGGGAGACTTTAACTGAAGTAAGAAATGCAAAGTCTCCTTGTAAGAACATATTGGCACATAGGTTGAATTCTTTGCTGATAAATTTCTGGGGAAAATAAGTTTTTGAAAAGCCAAATTTATGAAGAAGACATGTGATATTTTGATACCAGAAATTTTCTTTTGAGGGTCTAAGAGCCAGTTGTTCCCTAAAACAGTTTTGCTAGGCAATTTTCTGGCATTTCTTTTAGTGTTAACCAGCAATTAAAGATAGACAGGTCTTCATGAACCAGGGCTGTGATCCTGTTTCCAGCCACAAGTACTGTACCAGTGTGTTACTTGGAGTTCCCAAGACAGTTCTTAAAATTCCGTTCTGGATGCCATCCAAGTATGCAGCAACTTGAAAATCCCAAATCTCAAGTCTGTACAATACCTGCGGCTGGAATGTAATTAAATGCAAAATTGGGGACACCTACCTGCCTACCTCCTGTGGTGTACCAAAACTCAAGAATTGCACTTGTGAGCTGTTCAGACTTAAGTTTTGTAGTCCTGACAGGTGGTTGCCATGTGGCAGGAGCAGCGAATAGTATACCCAAGTAACGCTATGAGGTCACCTGTTCTTATTTTGCCCAATATCCCAATTGTGCAGGAGCACTGTCAGACTGATCTATAGTTGTTTAGAAAACCATGCTGAAAGAGTCATCATCAATGGCTGTGCTTCAAACTGGAAGGAGGTTTTTTATATAGATGAAATATATTTATTAGTTTAACATTCAATAAACACATAGAAGACACTAGGGCTCTAGGACATTGAAACAAACATAAGCCATCACAGACAAAAAGACAATGTATATATCTCTATATATCAAAACATAAACACACACACACATACTGTACACTCTAAAATAGACTTCCCACCTTTCCGCCAAATACTTTCTTATATCATTAATTTCCATTTTATCCTCTACAATACTAATATATCACTAAAGATCTGTTACCTATTACTAATACTCTCTCTGGCTTTTCTTCGCAAACGAAGATTCAGGAAGGACTCATCCTGTGCTTTCCGCAAGCGTGCTGATGACTAAAAAGGCCAATCCGAGATAAAGAAGTCCGATTGCAGAAAGCACAGCAGAAGGTCTACTTGGGTGATGTTTCCAGGTTGTGATTCCTATTATCATCAAAGTATTTTCAAACTATTGATACACATTTTTGTCAACAATCTACAAAGATCTTATAACTGGAAGGAGGTTTTGAGTGGTGTGCCTCGGCGTTCTATCCTAGGGCCATTATTCTGCAACATTTTTATCAGTTTAGATGATGGGGTAGAGGAAATCCTTATCAAGTTTTCAGAAGACACAAAATTGGGAGGGCTGGGCTAACACATTAGAAAATAGGAATAGAATTCAAAAGGACCAGATAAACTAAAAAATTGGGCAGAAATTAATAAAATGAAATCCAATAGGCACAAATGCAAAATTCTACATTTAGCCCACAGAAACCAAATGCATAGGTATAGGATGGGGGATACACAGCTTATAGGACCTTGGGATACATTGAACATGAGACAACAGTGTGATGCTGCAGCAGAGAAGGAGGATGCTATTTTAGCCTACATTAATAGAAGCATAGTTTCCAAATTGAGAGAAGTAATAATTCCACTATATTCTGCACTAGTCAGGCTTCATCTGGAGTACTGTGTTCAGTTCTGGGCACCTCATTTTAAAGATATAGGCAAGTTGGAGCAGATGCAAGGTCAGTGAGAATGATAAGAGGTATGAGGAAAAGTTGAAGGGAGCGGGCATATTAAGCTTGGCAAAGGAAAGACTGAGGAGGTGACATGATTGCACTCCTGACAATCAGGAAAAATAGACCAGTGAGAATTTTATGCAATTTTCTCCTGATATTTGATGTGCCATAGTTGTTGCACAGGAAGCATTTTGCAGGAAAAAAACATATTTTTTCCCCGCACAAAAATGTTTTCTGTAGAATTCCCCCCCCCCTCCACATTACAAGTCCTATGCAACACTTTGGGACATATTAATTTATGCTTCAATTTATGCTGCAATCTTATGTTCCATTTCCTGGGAGTAAGCTCCATTGAATAAAGTGAAACGTACCTCTGAATAAAAATACATAGGACTGTATTGTTGGGTTGCAGTTTCATACATACTTTCCCAAAAGGAAGGCTTCCTGAACACAGTGAGACTGACTTCTAAGTGAACAAACCCTGCTTGTGCTATTAGCATTCATCAGCATATGAATTAAACCAACACCATTCATCATCAAGTTAAATATATTTTGTAGGTCTTTAATTGTAATGAGAAATGTTTGTTGTTCTATTGTCTTGATTACTTGCGAAAACTTGACTCCTTCTGCTCCTTTGCAAATGTCAAAACATCTGTAAATATTGAGCAGTTGACTTTCAGTTTTGCTCTAAGTATACAAAGGGATAAAATTTGGAATTTAGGCTAATTTGCATTTTTTTTCTTTAGAGTTTTTTGGGGATCTCTATATAAGTAGCAACTGTGTGAAAACAACTAACAGCTCTCTGCTTGAACCATCTGTCATGATGCTGTGACATATGTTCCCTTTGTTTATTCAGGAGCCAAATGTAAATTGATATGCTGAACTAGTATTTGGCTCAAGTGAAAGCATATCTGAATATATATCATAACAGCATGCCTGTACACACATCTTTACGCCTCATAAAATTTCCAAGAAATCTGTCATTCACAGAAAATTCTCAGCATTTTAGTGATTTCCGCATATAAGCTAAGCACACAATCGACAAATTTTGCAGTGCTATTCAGCCAGCTCCCTTTTCACTGGAGATGTCTACAGTCAAAGTGAAGGCTGGGAAAAGTTACTTTTTCTGGACATTAGCCACTGTGGATTTGCGTGTAGGTATGTGTAGCCCAAACAAGAACTTTTCTAAGCTCTTTGTTTACTCAGAAAGGTCTATGTGCAAATTCTATGGTTAGTGTGTTTGAGTGGCAACCTTGTCAGACTAAAATCATACCTAACTAAACAAACCAATTTCTCCAAAGCAGGAGTGTGTGTGGGGGGGGTGAAGTGTGGCCATGTTTCTATGCCCCCCCCCACCCTTCTGGTGCATTACCTCCATTAGCAGCCTCCATGAATGAGGGCCCATGCCGAGAAAATATGTGGATTGATGTACACTAATGCCAGTTTGAAGCAGCTTCAATTTGTCTTAATAATTTTTTTTTTTTTGGAAGAATCGCAAGCATGCGAAGCTATCTGCTTTTGCTGTCTCAATGGGCATGCCTGCAAATCAAGATGGCAGGCGTGAGTGAATTACTTGCGTTTTTATTTTCATCAGTTGCTGCCGCTGCACATCTTTTTTTAAAAGCATATTTTTAAAAAGCATATCTAAGGTGCAAAAGTATGGTATTTCACCTAAAAAAAAATTAAAAAGGAAAAAAAGTGTGTTTTGCCACCTCAGCACGATTGCTAAGGCAAAATTCCAACATTGTGGTTCCGGACACTTGCCTTGTTAGCAAGCTCTGACCCCTGCAAGCATCTGACCAATCAGCTTTCCACTTCCGATTTCATCAGGAATGCGGATTGGATTGTCCCAATGAGTGGGAACGCACATTCCACACAGAGCTTTTTAAAAAGTTCAGGAGTTTTTGGTGGATTTGGCCCTGTGTCTTCGGAATACTGCAAATTGACGCGGGATGGCATTTAGACAAATCATATTCTCTTCAAATTCTATGAGGAGTATTTTCGCCATTTCGACAATCCCCAAATTGCAGGAGATTCCTGCACTGGGTACCACCCAAAAACTAACACATCCAGAAACTGACTTTCACATCATTGCTTTTTGAGGTCATTTTCTGCAGCCTTAAGGCCCTTAGAGCAGTTGTTCTTAATGTGTGGTCCAGGGACTCCCAGGGTTGCACAATGTCTTCACGGGGGTCTGCGAAGGCTTCAAGGCTGCTTGGCCCACCTCTTCACTGCAGTGGAGCAGCCACGTGACAGGAACCAAGGCAAAGGCCGGCTGGCTGGCTCAGCTTGCACATTGCCATTCAATCCACTGCAGCCACAAACTTGCAGGAAGAAGCAGGAGGAAGTCTTCCCTCCCTCTCCAGTGCCTCTGAGGGATGGTTTAATGGCTGGCATAACTGTATTATTATTATTATTATTAGGTATTGTTGTTATTAATATTATTAAGGTTTTAAATCTTGAATTAAGTCTTGGGGGTCCACGGCAACAAAAGATATTTAAAGGGGATCCCTAGTAAAGAAAATGTTAAGGACCACTGCCTTGGAGGATGCCAGGGGCAGAAATTTGACCTCTGAACTTGTCCAAGTTGCCCATTCATGCTCTGGAGTCACTAAACATTTTTTAAAACTGGTTTTATGGTGGCACTATAAGTGATTTACTCCCTGCCTTGTTGTTGTGTGCTTGACTCATGGCGACCCTAAGGGAGTTTTCTTGCCCGGATTTCTTTGGAGGGGGCTCCTCATTGCCTTCCTCTGAGGCTGAGAGAGAGTGCTTCCAAGGTCATCCAGAGTGTTTCCAAAGTCCAGCAGGGATCTGAACCCTGGAGTCCTAACTCAACACTCAACAACACAACACACTGACTTTGCTCTGTGCCTTAATGAACAACATTTTATTTCTTTTCTCTGAGTGCTTGCACTGTCACGGAGATTATAGTAAGGGTGTCTGCTCTATTTGGGTGAGAAAATAAACACCCTGCCTTTATATGACAAAACCCTGTAAAAGCACAAGCCTTTCCCCCGCCCCCTTCTACCTTAACAGTTAGCTTTGACATAAACTAAATATTGGGTAGCAAGAGCAGCAGTAAACTGGAGCTAGTGGGAGTGTTATCCTTGAAAGGGACTCAAGGTAATGTTGCAAAACAGTCACTGAAGCATTTCTTCCAGTGGTGGAGATAAATCCGCCCGTCTCCTTGACAGCTTCCTATCGGTTCAGGATCAAGAAGCTGAGAGGAGCTGCCGCCGGCTGCCTCTCTATGGAGCAGAGTAAGAAAGTTTCTTTCCCAGGCAAGCTGGGAGAAGCTGGTTTGCTAGTTTGAGCCGAAGTTTAGGCTGCTGGGAAGGGCGCAGGAAAAGAGGTCCAGCGGCCAGGCGAAATTGATGGGGCCACATCCACACTACACAAATAATCCAGTTTGAAACTGGATTATTTTTCCATGGTTCCTTCCCATGGAATCCTGGGATTTGTAGTTTGGTGAGGCACCAGCACTCTTCAGCAGAGAAGGCTAAAGACATCAATTGGCCATAACCCACACTACACAATAATCATATTTGAAACGGGATTATTTTTTCCATGGGTTCTTCTTGTGGAATCCTGGGATTTGTAGTTTGGCGAGGCACCAGCCCGCTTCAGCAGAGAAGGTTAAAGACATCAATTGGCCATAATCCACACTATGCAAATAATCCAGTTTGAAACTGGATTATTGCTCCATGGTGCCTTCCTATGGAGTTTTGGGATTTGTAGTTTGGCGAGGCACCAGCCCGCTTCAGCAGAGAAAGCGAAAGACATCAATTGGCCATAATCCACACTATGCAAATAATCCAGTTTGAAACTGGATTATTTTTCTAAGGAATCCTGGGATTTGTAGTTTGGCGAGGCACCAGCACTCTTCAGCCGAGGAGGCGAAAGACAGCAAGTGGCCCTAATCCACACTACACAAATCGTCCAGTTTGAAACTGGATTATTGCTCCATGGTGCCTTCCTATGGAGTTGTGGGATTTGTAGTTTGGGAGGCACCAGCCCACTTCAGCAGAGAAGGCCAAAGACATCAATTGGCCATATCCACGATACACAGTAATCCAGTTATTTGACATGGTGCCTTCCTGTGTAATCATGGGATTGATAGTTTGGTGAGGCACCAGCACTCTTCAGCCGAGGAGGCGAAAGACAGCAAGTGGCCCTAATCCACACTACACAAATCGTCCAGTTTGAAACTGGATTATTGCTCCATGGTGCCTTCCTATGGGATCCCGTCCCGTGGGGTTAAGACGGGTGAACTGAGGTTTAGGGGAGACTTTTTGGGGTGGGGGCGGGCGGCTTTGCCTTCCTTTGCTCCGGGTGGGGGGAGGGCGTCAGCCCCCTGGAGCTCCCCAGGGGGGGCCACGCCAAGGCAAGCGGGCCCCCACCGCCCAGGACCCGGGTCGCGCCTGCCTGCCTTCGCTCGCTTCCTCGCTCGGAGCCCGGCGCCGGCCCCTGCTGGAGAGCTTCGCCAGGGCCAGGCTCCGTCGGGGAAGGCGGCACCTGGGCGGGGGGCCCGGGCCCGGCCTGGCTTCTCCTTCCCTCCCCTCCCATTCCTCCTCCTCCCCCTCCCTCCCAGGCCTGGGGACGGAGCGAGCGGAGTGGAGCCGAGCCCCGCTCGCCTGCCTGCCAGACTCGCAGGGAGGGAAAGCAAGGAGGGAAGGAGGCGGTCCGCTCCTTCAGCCAAAGGGGCGCGCTCGGGCTCGGCGCCCACCCGGACTCGCCGCACGCAGCCACCGGCGGGACTCAGAGGCGGTGGTGAAGGAGGAGGGACGCGGGTTTCGGCGATCGTGTGAATGCCTGCGTGCGCGCTGGGGACGCGCGTCGTCTGGAGAGCTGTGCCTTTGCTTCTTTTGGGGAGTCCTCCCCCTCCTCCCCAGGAGGGGAGAAAAAGGTGCTCCCCCTCCAGAGTGGGCGGCAGACGAAGCGCCTTCTCTGCGTGCGCGCTTTCTCGCCCTCCTTGGGCAACCTCGGCCCTTCTCGCTTGCCAGGATGCTGCTGCTGGTGGTGGGAAGAGCGCAGTAAGTGCGAAGAAGTGAGAAAGCATCGCCTCCTTCTCCTCCTCCTCCTCCTTTTGCAGAGCAGCGGCGGGTCCCCGTGAACTCCCGGCGGACGGAAGACCAGAAGCAGGAGACGGTGGAGTTTGGCATCACACACCCTCCCCGATCCTTTTCCCTCTTGGAAATTCAATGGCTCTGAACTTGGGGGATTTGGGGCTTGGCTGGTTTGGACTACCGAGGGGCTGGTGATCGCCGGGCACGAAGAAGCCAAGCGCGTTCCGGGCAGGGCAAGAAGAAGGGCAGCTGCCAAAGAGCCAAGATGTCTTGGGCGACCTTCTGCTTCCTTTTGCCCTTCCTGGGTAAGTGGCTCCCTCCCTCCCTCTCCCCTTCTCCGTGTAAAGGAAACCCACGCGTGGGGGGCAGAGTGGGTGAGATCTCAGGCGTGGCGAGTTGGCCTTTGCCCAT
The DNA here is from genome assembly GCA_030847615.1 of Gambelia wislizenii. NCBI lineage: Eukaryota > Metazoa > Chordata > Lepidosauria > Squamata > Crotaphytidae > Gambelia > Gambelia wislizenii. The sequence goes on along the minus strand of JAUMIR010000003.1, from coordinate 91,925,628 downwards.
CTCCTCTTTTAGGAAGAAAAGCGAGAAGTTTCCCCTAGTTTTTCCCGATCGCCACCTTCTCTCCTGCAGGGCTGCTTAGCTCGGGGCTCCAGATCCTGGGCAAATTTACCTGGGAGTAAATCCCCTCGAGCCCAGCGGGACCTACTACTGAGTAGACACGCCTAGGTTTGTATTAAGACTGCAGACGATTATCTGCCTTCGCAGTTACAATGGGCTTTTTAGCAAGTTGGAAGGGAAACTTGAGTAGAGAACTATCTTTCGTAACTCAGTGGGGAAGAGAGATCTTTGAATAGAAGAGGAATGGAGTTATTCCCTCTCTTCTAAACCATATATCTGAGAAAATGATTTGTATCTTAAATCTGGACTGTTTTGGCAACAAAGATGGGGTGTGTGTGTGTACCTGTTAGCCGCTGTGTCGGTAAGTAAGGAAATAAGGAAGCAGAGGCACTATACATTAGCTTGGCTGCTGCAGTGAATTTTTTGGGGAGGGGGAATGGAACAAAACCAGGGGAACAAAATCCCATCCCTTTTTACCACTCCAGGTAGAAAATATCACCAGCAGAGCCCTTTCAAAAGAAGTCGAAGTGCTAAGCATTCATGTCAATTGCTGGGAAGGTCTTGCTCTTCTGACTGGAGTCAAAATCACAGCAAAGCCTTTGTGAAAATTGGAGAGCCAGCTCTTAACCCACTCACTGTTGCTGTGCTCGGAGTAGGAAGGGAAAGCACATAGCAGCAGGGCAAAGGGAAATAAATCTTTCACGCCAGCTAAGCCCTGTGGTATTTTGAAGGTTTCAGTTGTTTGGGACTCAGTCTTCACCGCAATGCTCCCCCCCTGAAAAAGTCCCTTTGCTGGGAATTCCTAATGAAAAGAATTTGGGTGGTGGGGAGACAGGTGCTGAGTTATCTTCTGAAACAGTGTGGCTGGAGGAACTCAGCTGTGCAGGTGTAGGATGAAGGAGAACAACCCTGTCTTTATTATTAACAGTTGGCCTTAGTTTATAAGGCATGGGGGGGGCAGGCAGTTGGAGAGATGGCTTTTCTCTTAGGAAGATGAGGTTTTTCTGGGACTCTATTAGGGGGGGTGGAGACATGAAGGGGCAAGAGTACATCCTCCTTGCCTTTCTCTTTACCTTCTGCAACCGTTCATAAGTCCTTCTAGGTTGACATTGCCTGTCACTGGAGCATCAGGGGGACTTAATAGTTTATTTCTGTTTGTCTGGGGGGCTCTCTTTGAATGTAGAGGTCCTCCTGTCTGGGGAAGTCAGTGGTCTGCTTGGTGGAGGGGATCGCCTCGACTGTGTGAAAGCCAGCGACCAGTGTCTCAGGGAGCCCAGCTGCAGCGCTAAATTCAGGACACTGAGGCAGTGCGTAGCCGGCAAAGAGAGCAACTTCAGCCGGGCAACAGGCCTGGAGGCGAAGGACGAGTGCAAAAGCGCCATGGAGGCTCTGAAGCAGAAATCTCTTTACAATTGCCGCTGCAAGAGAGGCATGAAGAAGGAGAAAAACTGTCTGCGCATTTACTGGAGCATGTACCAAAGCTTACAGGGTACGTTATCCTCTTTGGGTGGGGAACCCAGAAGAGTTTCACTGCCCCTCCCTACACACATTACCATGGGATTTCCCCTGACCCTCAGATTCACCATGATCTGACCTCGTAATTCACATTGTATTCTGCAGTTGCAAGCTAAGGACCTTTCCTGCCACCCAGACAGAGCAGCTGTTGTTGCTGCTGCTGCAGTTGCCTGTTGTTGGGAAATGCAGAATAAAAGATTTCCTCCAGGGGGACTCAGCTGACCTTTGTAAACTGAAGTCAAAAGATTTGAGTACTAGCAAGTGGAAGATGTAAAAGACAAATTGGTTAGGTTCTTCTCTTTCCTACCCCTTCCTTATAAATACTACTTGTTAGTGAGAGCTAACTTCACAAGATCACAAGGGGTCACTCCTTACCCACTGTCAAACTGGAAGTAATCCTTTCCTAACTGTCTTGGAAAGTTATAGAGGACCTGTGTTTATGAGCAGTGTCCTGTGTGTGCGTTTGTGAGTATATCCCCACAGCACTGCAAATACCTTGGGGGGGAAAGTCTTTCTACTTCCTGCAACATAAATGGATCAGATGAGAAAGGCATGCTCATGACTCAGTATGAGCAGTGAATTCGACAAAATGTCCATTGATTCTTGATGCAACAACACAGTTTAAAATAGTAGTGGAATTTGACTCTTGTTTGCTTGGGAATTTAAGGCCCAGTTCTGTTGTCTTTGTGATCTTGATATGTCTTACAATAATATCTACTCTGAGGCTTCCACACCTATGGTGTTTAATTGAAATCAATACTTTAGTCAATGACAACACTGAATAGTTTAATGACTTTGGATTTACTGGCTGTAGCTTTCACACTAAATTATACTTATTACCAGATAGTCCCTACCATATATTACATTCTCTCTACTTTTAAAATAGAGTACTTTACTTTTTATAGTTCAGTGGGACTTACTCCCTGATAAATGTGTGGTAGATTACAATGTTAGATTCAGTTTTCATTGGTCACCCATGTTACAAGTGCTGAATGATTATAGTTAAATAAAAAAAAATATAACAGTGGATATTCTTTTATAGCCTTTCTCTGCTTACCCCCACCTTATGTGTCTCTTGAAGTCAGGATTACAGCTTCTACTCCATTCCATGTTGGATGAGAAGAATGAGTTATTTCTATCTCAAATACTCTCCAAAGAGACTTCTTTGGGTTAACTACTAAGACAAATCTGATTTTAAAACCATTTGATCTTGGACAACTGATGCCCTTCATCAGTTCAACAGAGGCTGGATGACCATCTGTCAGGGATGCTTTGATCAAAATTTCCTGCGTGGCAGGGGGTTGGACTGGATGGCCCCCGTGGTCTCTTCCAACTCTGCAATTCTATGATTCATTATTATGGAGCAATAATCCTGAGGTGACCAAACATGATAGGGCTGAGCATCTGAGGTTTGTCTGCTTCCCACAGCTTCAAGTCTGGGAGAAGGAGGCATTAGGATATGAATTTGCTGAAGCTATGGAGAAATTCCAGCCAGAAGGCAAAATCAAGATCATGAGGGCTTGGGAAGGAGGTTGTATCCAAGTTGGGGGAAGAAGGAGTTGTTGGTTGAATGGACATGTTTGTTTAGGGTAATGAATTGAAGTTTCTAGCTGTATTAAGGCTTTAGGAGGTAATGACCCATGAAAGAAAAATCACACTTTCTATTGTCTTTAGGAAATGACTTACTTGAAGAGTCACCTTATGAACCAGTTAACAGCAGGTTATCAGACATATTCAGGCTAGCTCCAATTGTATCAGGTAAGTGGATTTATGATTATTCTACTGAACTCTGGACTAGTTATGAATCCTTTCAGAATGGTTTATGAGGACATGGAACAATGCATTTTCTTCTGCTCAGACAAATTAACATGACTGGTTCTGAGTTTTAAAACTGGAAATTACAGTTTGGTTGACAAGGGAAACATCATTTGGGCCTACTTGACTAGGGATTCTATTGTTGCTCACAGTGCAGTTCTGAACACACATGATCATAAAGAAGCTCTACTGTGTGTTTAAAATTGCAGTTCAGTGCTGCAATCTTGAATGTACCTAATCAGGATTAAGCCCCACTGAACATAGTGGGGTTTATTTCTGAGTATTAATGTAGAGGAGTGCTCTGTAAAAGCATTGGTGTGAATTGAGCTTTGTCCACTGTTCACTATTTAATCCACAGACTGGATGAGACTGTATATATATGCTTGTTCAACACTCAATGACTACAACATCAAGTGATCACTTATATTTGTGGAACAGGAATCATAGCCCAAATGCCACAGAAGGAGTGTTCATATTGGCTGACATCAGCTCAAATGCAATGGATTTTCATAAATTAATCTGTGACTCATCAGGTGCTAAGCAGTGATGTATGTGCATATGTCTATGAGAATAAGCCCTGTGTCATTGGTATTTATGGGAAATAATAATTTCTCCTTTGTTCTGCATAAATAGCTATTGTTGGAAGGCATGCAGAGTATGAACACAGTATATTGTTGTTCTGATCTTGAAAAAAATACTTTCTGTGGTGTTCCATTTTTTAAAAGAATTTTGTGTGGTCAGTCCCTGGTGAAAAGGAAAAGCAGGGTGGGGAGACTAGTACACCTGTAGGTGGCGAGCTGATTCTCCAGAATTTACTATGTGACAATGTTTAGTTGCGTATGCAGATTCCTGGTTTTGACAGGAAGGCAAATTAGATGATTCTGTACCCTTTTTCTCTTTGGGGAGAATTGTTGTCTTTTTCATACTGAATGAAGAATTTTCTCTTGCCCCCTTTAAAATGATTACAGTGCAATGCTGCATGTGCCTAGTCAGAAGTACCTTTGAGATCATTGCTGCTCTCAGATTGTAGCTTTAATTTCTTGTTATTTTAACAGCTTTGCTTTCCTATCCCTCCCTTAATTGTTACTTGGATCAAACCCTGTGGAGCTTCCTGTTCAGAATGGAACTTGATGCACTGCTTATGCTTCTAAACTTAATTGAATTTCTTGTGGCTCAGAAATATTTACTGTTGTCATATATTTTAAACATCAGTAGGCTCTTAAGAGTCTCAGGTTAAATTCAACTCAGGAATTGTCTCTGTATCCTGAGTGTCACATTTCTGTTGTAAAACAGTGCTATAGCACCTAGTACTATATATCAGCAACAATTAACATTAGCATACTTGCCTTCACTGCTTTATTCTGTGGTAAAAACAGTGAGCTTCTCTGGCTAGATCGTGCATGGAAAAAGGCCTGAAACACAGCAGAGCAACAGAGTGCCAGGATAAATGGTCTAGAGAGGAAATGGGTTCTTGAAGCTTTTCCAAATAAGTAATATATGATAAATTTATCTGAATGTGCCAATGCAAACTTAGCAAAATTCAGCTCTTAACGTTCCTTTAAATGTTTTTAAGATCAATTTTATTTGCTCTTTAGAACTAATTTGTTTTGAGTGTAAGCTCCTTTTCTGCCTAAGTTCTTGATTTATCTTTCCCCCCAGAACTCTGAAAAGTTACTTTTTGGACTACAACACTCAGAATCCATCAGCCATCACAGCCAGTGATCTGGGGATATTATTGGGAGTTGTAGTTCAGAGTAGGTAGTTTTTTGAGTTTGGTCTTCTTCACAAACTTTCCTTCTGACAAGACAGGATCTTGTTTGGTGTAAGGTGTTAAATAAAGCCGGTGATGGCCTTGGTAGTGACTGTAATGATAAGTAAGAGACATTTACTTCTGTAGCTTGATTTTTTCTGTATCTTTCCACATGGTATTCCTGTGCATTTCAGTAAGGTACAAGTTATTAGTTTGGGGGAAAAGTACATTGTGGCATTGCACTGGATTAAGTGATTAAGTGGTAAATATGAGAAAAAAATCTGACATGCTGGAAGTGTTGAACAGAAATCGATACCTCTTGAATGGTATTAATATACTTTTTCAGTGTTAATTTATTGAACTGTTGTACTATGCCTGGATAGCTGGGGTACTGGAATTGATACTGTACTGTCAGATTTTGTGTTCTGGTGCTGTGATTACCAAACTTACTAAAGGCAGGGTTATATCTGCTCTTCTGCCAAACCAGCTCACTGTTTATTATATGGATACTTAAGATAATGTTTTCACTTATTGGGATTACATGTGAACATAATTTAGGTCAGATGTTTGTCTTTGCAAAAGTTTGTGTGTGTCTGCTTTCTGTATAGCTTTTACTTACTGTACTCAAAGAACACTTCTAAATTTTTGAATTAGATGCAGTTTAGGAAATCTTCATCCTGAGGAATAATTGAGGACTGAACAGTGGACTTACGGAAAATAATTGCCCATTCCTCTTCCACATTTTTCTTCAATAATGTATGATTAAATTCTCATACTCACATGTAGGCTTTTGTCCTACAGTTCCCATATGTCTGCTTGTCTCTCTGTCTGTATAAAATATAGTAAGTATGTGGTTGTTGTTGTAGCTGCATACTGCAGTCATACAGGCTGAGAAAATGGGGCAGAATCATACAGCTATTGCCTTTAAAAATACTTTACTATTCCATTTGGGGTGGGGTCTAGTATGTGTGAGTGGTGCCATATCAGGCCGTACAGACATCCTTCAGATTGGTGTGAAGGGACAATCTGTATTTACATCTGTAGTAGCTTTAATAGGGTAGTAGGCCAGCACACCAGTGGTAGTCGCTATAGTAATGCACCAGTGGAACTTTATCCAAGGCAGGTTGTCCGTGGTACATGCATGCAGAAGTTCAGTCCTCAGCCTCTCCAAGCAGAACTGGGAAAAGACTTTTTATGACACCCTGAAAACTACTGCTAGTCTGTATAGACCAGGGGTGGGCAGTTCTGCATTGATTGGGGGCAATTTCCCCTCATAAGCCACCCCCCCAACAGTGTCCAAACAAACCTTCTCTGCTGGCTGTATTCTAGCCAAAATGGTGACTGGAAGTAACATCCAGTCATTTTTGGTTGCCATTTTGGGTAGGATACAGCAGAAGGAGGAGGTTCAGTAGGACCCCCATATCCATTGATTCATTATCCACTGATTTAATTATTTACAGGATACAAAATACCACACCTACCATAGTCTTCTTAGAACATGTGTCCTCTCTAGCCATTTTCTAGGTCCTCCAAGGCAACTCTGTGGTATTTTAAATCGGAAGTCCCATTATTTTCAATGGTGTTCACTATTATCCACAGTTTACGGTATCCATGGCTCCCCCCTGAACCAGTCCCAGCAGATACAGGGGTCCTACTGTAGTGGCAAGCTTTGTGAGTGGTTTTTTTGTTGTTGTTGTTGCAGGTGTGCATTTTTGCATGACTGCAGTGGGTTTTGGTCAAAAATTGGATAAACATTACAACCTTTTGGAAAAAAAAAACGTGGAGGTGCCAGGGAGCACAAAATTAGGGTCCAGAGCCACATGAGGCCCATGGGCCTTACTTTCCCTACCCTTGTTTGTAGGCAATACTGGGTTAATCAGCACAAGAGGACTTCTTATTAGTTCAGAGACTAGAGTCACAGCCTAACTCATTTTTTAAAAAAATCTTGATAGCCTTTAAAATACAGCAGACCTTCTGCACTGGCAGCCTCCTGATCTGGGGATTGGACTGTCCATGGATCACCACGCCCTATATTATTCAATGGCAGCAACGTGGACATGGACACACTGAAGAGTGTGCATTCATGTTGCTGCCATTAAATAACATGGGACTTGGCCGTCTTGTGTTTTTTTTGCATCTGTGTGCACGTGTGTGTTTGTGTGTGTTACCGAACCCCCGCAGTTCCGGAGTGTCCAATGATGTATTTTCACATTTGAATAAACACATTCCATTTGGGAAGGAGGTGAAGTGTATATCTAGGTATTGTGAAGAGGTGGTCATACTTATTCAGTTTGTTCTAAATGTCCATTCATAGGGCCTGTCTGTACAAGCCCCCAAAATCTGTAGTGATCTGCAGTAAAGGCAAGATGCAGCAGCTGCGATTTGTCTTAATGGTTTTACAGCCCCCATAAACTTCACGTAGCCTCTATTCAAGATGATGGCCATGAGTGAGTTAATCACATTTTAAAATATGCCATCGCTAAACTTTTTTTTGAAAAAAACCTGTTTCCACAGTGCGCGTAAGTAATATTTTGCCTTTACACAAAAAAGAAAAGAGAAAAAACAACACCCCATTTTATTGCCTTAACAATTGCTTGTTAAGGTGAAAATCCAATGTGGTGGCAGTGGGTACTTGCCTTTTTAGCAAGCCCTGCCCCCATGCTCACCCAGCCAATGAGTTTGTGCTTCCTCTCCTATGGGAAAGTGATTAAAATTAAATCGCTTGTCCCAACGAGTGGGAATGCACATTTCCTATGGAGTTTTTTTTTAAAAAAAAAACCACCGGGAAAAAGTGCGAAGGCTTTCCCTGTGCAGTTTTTGACGTCTTTGCCCCCCCTTCTGAATACAGTGAAACAATGTGGGATGCCATTAAGACAGCCTGTGTTCTCCTTGCAGTCTGTGAGGGGTATCTTCGCCATTGAGACAACCTCATAGTGTCATCAGAGATGGGGGTGGTGGCGGCCACGAATTCCTTTTTGTCCGTTTTCATTGCCCTGCATGTATAGCATTAGGGGAACTGTGGGTGAGAAAGCCCAGTCTTTTCCGATGCATTTGTTTTCATTGTTGCACTGCTAGCAAAAGACAATCTTGTTGAAGATTTCCATTAATGACACCAAGTAAGTGTATTCACAGAAGCAATGCCAAAAAGAAATTTCCAGCTAGGCTTTCACTTAAGTACGGGCATGCTGGATCCCTAGGTCACCTCAAATGGCAATTGTCTGTAAACTCAGGTTGGTATCTTGCCCAGTCTTGCATGATGCCAGTTGCAGTGTGCTATAAATATGGACACCTGACATTGTCCTAATGCTTTATCACAGGTTGTGCCAGTCTAAATGATTGTAGGCATTTATTGCTTGCTATAGGATTCATTACCATTTAGCCCTAGTCATGAGGATAACAGCTGTTAAATAGGAATGGATTGTTTTTCTATAGTATATTTGCCCTACAGACTGTTGAAAAGAAGTTAGAAAAAAATCTGTTTTGATCTGGAGAGGGAATTGTCATTCATGGGGGCAGGGAGGTCCTCTATTTGATCATGAGCAGCTTATGATGCACCATGAAAACAAAAATGTCTTCTTCAAGGCCACCTATATCTACATATTTCTGTGGATCAGAGGTAATGCCCAGTGACAGGCTCCGCTATTAGACAGAGTGAGGTTGCTGCCAGAAAAAAAATAAACAGTATTGGTTATCATGAATCGAGAGTAAATTGCTACTTCTTTAATTTGTTAAGATCCTTTCTACTGCCAGGGAAAGGGAGAGATGCTTGTGAATGTTTTTGCCTCTATTGCCAAAATAATTTGACTGGCTTTAGGCAGCATGTACCTTGATTTGGGTGAGTGAAAGGCAACTGTAGTTGCTTTGTCGTGGACACCGAAAAAATTTCAGCCTCTTTTGTCCAGTAGATTGTGATGTGGTGCTAGTGATTAGGTGAATTAGCCATCACAGATACAGGGTTAGATGGTAGATCCAGAAATATGCGTCCATTTTTATATTGCTTCCATGTGTAAACCTTAGCTGTGATTGAACTGTGGCATTGTGTCATAACAGTTGGTGGCAGCTTGGATTGCAGGAGTCTGGAGTGGAGATGTGCATACATTTTTCATTGTCAACCATTTATTTTGGCAATTATAATGTCATTGAATTAGCACACAGACAAAACACAGCTTTTAATAGTAGCATTATTTTGCTATTATATGCCCTTCTGAAAATAAAAACAATCCAGGAGAAACAGAACATAAGAATTTTTATTGAAGCCTAAAGAATTCCACATTCTTTTCACTAGCAAAACACACAACATTTGTATCTTTGATTTGCATTGTGAATGGGTGACAAGTAAAAGAACTAATGCAATGGCACAGTTCAATTGGTCATGGAGCATCATGATCCAAGTTAATGTTTTAGAAAGCAACAGATAATTAAAAGGTTTTGGGATTTGCAAATAGATTAGATATGAGTGTTGGTAAGTAAATTGATGTATAACTTTACTATCCAAATAGCATCGTGGTGCTGTTTTAAGTTTCATCGCACAGTCTTAAGGGTTTGCTTTAGTTCATTATGCTAAAGTGAGGCAGAAACCTCCAGCTAAGGGGCTGTAGCTCGGTGGAGACAGCATGCTTTGCATAGAAAAGGCCTGAGGTTCAATCCCTGACATCTCTAGGTGGTTGTTGTGTGCTTTCAAGTTGACTCTGACTTATGGGGACCCTCTCCTAGGGTTTTCTTGGCAAGATTAATTTGGGGCCATTTCACACTACACAGGTATAGTACTATGGTTCCACTTGAACTGCCGCTGCTATATCTTGCAGAGTCTTGGGATGTGTAGTTTGGTGAAGCACTCAAGTTCTCTGGCTGAGAATTCTACATGCCCCCACAAACTGGAAATCCCAAGATTCCGTAGTATGTTGTCAAGGCAGTTAAAGTGGAATTATAGTGTTAGGATTTTACAGTGTGAAAGTGCTCACAGAGGAGGATTGCCATTGCCTTTCTCTAAGGCTGAGACCGTGTGACTTACCCAAGGGCACCCTGTGGGATTCAATGGTGAGTGGGGATTCAAACCCTTGTCTTGCTACAGAACTAGAGTCCTAGTTCAGCATTCAGACCACTACATCATGATGGTATCTCCAGGTAGAACTGGAGAAACTCCTGCCTAGAATTGGAGAGCCACTAGCAGTCAGTGTTTCACAGAGCTGAGCTAGAGAAACCAATGATCTGGCTTGGTATAAGCAGCAGTGGCTGGTGGCTTTCATGTCAGGGGTGCAATGAATTTGTTCAGGGATTTATTCCAGACTTTAAAGGAGTTCTTCAGAGTGCTGAACCTATTTTGGAGATAAGGGCTTTAAAGTCTGGAATAAAACCCAGAATGGATTCACTACACCCCTGACAGAGAAGCCACTGGCTGCCACTTTTAAATCTTTCTTCAATCCTATTTCCCCCTTGTATCTGCAGAACCAATATCCATGGTTTCAGTTATCTGTGGCTGAAAAAAATAGGGATACATACCATAGAGTCATTCTGGAAAATGCCTAGAGAGGTATCCTCTCCAGGAATTGCTAGGTCCGCCAGTGCAACTCTGTGGTATGATTGTACCAGGTTTGCTATTATTCACAGTTTTCTGTATCCACAGTAAGTCTGGGAACAAAACTCCTGTGGTTATGGGGGTGGTCTGACTAGTTGGGGGGAGTATCGCTTGGTTGTGATAGTGAGGAACCAGTTATGTTCTGCAATTTCTTAGGCTCTAATTCAAATGGCCATCAGCATCCTTGATGTGTTGACTGGGCCTGCCTCAGATTCGAGAAGCTCAAAAGATTGCAGGTAGGCATAAGTCTTATAGCACGGGTCCCCGCCACCCTCCACCCTCCCCAGTCAGCACTGCGGTTGGGATCTGGTCAGCACTTTGTACGAACCTGAAACTTGCTTGAAGCTTGTTGCACAGTTAAGTGAACTGACATATTAGCATGCTGGATTGTAGCACTTGGTTATGAATGCTTTTCAGCACAAGAGGAAGCATCGGTGTTTTTTTTTTAAATCTAGTTTGTATCATATTTTTTTTCAGTTTCCACAAGAAGAACTAACATCTCTTCCCTTTGTGTAGAAAAGTGTACATGCACAGCAAGCAAAAAAAAGGGGGCAGGTTGATTGATCAAAAGATGCAAACAACTCATGCAGTGCTGCTTCTCCATGCAATAAGGCAACATTTAACACAGTTTTACATTTTACACATGTACAGAACTACACAAAAATCAGCATTAAAAATGTGCAAAATCTCTCGGGGACTGACAGCTCCCCTCCTTGCCATCTTGTAGGAAGGAGAACATTTTGTTTGCTTCTTCTTTTTTTACCACAAGGATGAACCAAGTCAGGATTTGTTGTTGTCGTTGTCGTTGTATGTCTTCAAGTAATTTCTGGCTTATGGCAACCCTAAGGCGAACCTATCATGCCCCCCCCCCTGCTTTGAATGTTTTTGTTTAATCAAAAAGCAGACTGTGGAGGAAGATGACTCTTCTGAATTATTGTTGCAAAAGATTTGAGTGAGAGAAATTCTCCCGGCTGTTTCCCTACCACTTTCCCCTTATGGGACAGAGCCACCCCCTTTGCTGTGGGACATTACATGACACCTGATTCTCCTTTGGGTGTCAGGATGGTGAGGTTTCTCCAAGCATCTTAGTCCACTTCAGTCACTTCAAACAAAACACTGAAGTTCCCAGCACCAAATCCTTGGTGGTTGTAGCTCTGTATGACCCTCAGGAAGAAAGTTGGCCTGTCCTGAACAGGCTTGGTGAAGATCTGGAGTAAGTATCCCTTCTTGTCAAAGTCCACTAAGATTTTGAGCTGCTCCAGTTTATGGATGTTCTCTTTCATCTTGGTCTTGGCTGATGTCAGCCTCTCCCAAAGTCTCTGGTAGTAGGTGGATGGAACAGACATGAACTCAAGGCCACTTTTTTCAAGTTGGCAATTGCAGTAATGATGTTTGAGGTATTTAGTACAGTGTGCTAGACTCCAGGGCTGTACTGTATTCTAAAATCCCAAATTCCCTATCATGGCGTTTTCTTGGCAAGATTTGTTCAGAGGGTGTTTGCCTTCACCTTCCTCTGAGGCTGAGAGTGTATGACTTGCCCAAGGTCACCCAGTAGGTCTCCATGACTGGTCACCCTGGTCTCCAGAGTCATAGTCCAACGCTCAAACCACTACACTATGCTTTATACCCCTAATAATAATTCATTTGAAAATGTAGTGGCTACTGTACTTGTCAGTCCAGTGAAAAAACAAATACCCTTCAACATTTCAGAAATGAAAACCGGGACATGTTTGACCAAGCAAAATCAGAATGTTTTAAATGTCAAAAGAAGTATCCCTTATCCGGAATTCCAAAATCTGAAATGCTCCAAAATCCAAAACTTTTGGAGCTACAACAACAACAACAACAACACACACACACACACACACACACCCCTACACCTGTAATATATTTGTGAGGCTAGAGAGAGATGTGAGGATCTGTGAAATGGCAGGAATCCACGTCTCTCCCCATTTCACAGATCTTCATGTCTCTCCCCAGGTGAATGAATGAGCAGGAGTGGTGCAGCCACTGCCTCAAAGGCGGGAGTAGGCAGCTGGTAGCCCTGCCACTGCTGCTGTCAGAGTTGGCTGCAATTATTGGGTTCCCATTTGCACAAGACCTGGGTAGGAAGCTGACTGAAATCTGGGCTCCGGTGGAGGACAGGGGAGCTGCTCTTTTGTCATGGGGCTCTCCTCTGGGCCAAGGCTGGAGATGGTTGCCAACAGCTGCCACTGCTGCATGCCACTCTAGACCTCACTTCAGCTGAGGGGCGGCGGTGGAGCAACAGCAGCCACTGCAACTAATGCTTTTGCAAAGTTTGGCTGAGAACGTGGCCATGCCATCTCCTTCCTTCCCACTCCGTTTCTCTCTCTGGAGGTGGAGAAGCCTGAAGAATTCATGCTGGGCTGCCAGGACTTTGATTCCTCTGATGCTGCCCTACGCCATTTTATATACAGGTACCCCTGTAGTGTATTCCAAAATCCGGGGGGGGGGAGGGAATCTGAAATACAGAACACTTCTGGTCCCAAGCATTTTGAATAAGGGATATTCAATCTCTGATGAGGAATAAGAGTTGAACTAGTAGAGGCTGCAGCAGTTTACTTTTGCCTGAGCCTACTGGGGAGGTCAAGATTCTGCCCCACTCTCTTCTCTTCCCTCTCCTTCCTGAATTAATTAAGTGAAAACTACTTTTGCACTTTGAACATAGTTTGCAGCAATTGAAGTAAACTGATAACAAAAGGCAGAAGTGAGAGGAGGAGAGAGAAAAATTGACATTTTAAAAACAGCTGAAAAGGGGGGATAACAGAGGATTACTCAGGGCTGTCCCTGCCAATTTGGGACAGTTGGAGGGTATGAAGATACGGATGGTAAAAGTGTAGTAGGAAATAGCCATGGAAGGGCATAAGATTTCTTTGCAGACCGGAGTACAAAGGTTTTATCCTTTTATGGGAACATGCTTTTGTATCTACAGTGAAAGAGGTGGAGGGTTAGATCACCTGGGTTAGATCATGCAATGTATGTTGCGCAGACACTGTCTGACTGTTAATAGCTGATCATGTGCTGCTCTGAATGGAGTTCTCGTGTTTGTAACCTTGGTTGCATTGCAGCTGCTCATTTAGAACAGTATGATCTATCCTGTAGCAACAATATGCTTTTGACCTTAGTAGTGCCTGTTGTTGTCCCAGCTGGGCATCCATTTCAAATACTTTTACATAAGAAGTTGCTATGTGTATGTGGAAGTGTTTGTGTCCACTGACATTTCTGACTGCAAATTCTTGTTGCAGAGGCAACCAGATTCCCTTCCAGGCAGACAGTAATTATCAACATTGTGCATGGATACCAGTAGCTAATGCCCAATTTCGTTTTTTGTGTTTGTAATTAGATTGAACTCTGCATAGAAGGAAATTGTTTTGCTTGACCGCTTTAGCAGCTTCCTGTTTTGCATACTTTGGGTTGTGTTGCCTTTCTGGTTCTAATCTGGATAGTTTATGACTTTCTGCTTGATCTCTTATCTCTTGGCTGTTCTCCTGAAGCTTTCGTGAGAACCCCAGCCTGGCAATTTCTCTTATAACTTTCTCTGTGTGTGCTCATCCTTTTCTGATGCCACAATCCCATCTACCCAACAGGGAAGAGAGATGGTTGGTAACAGTGCAACACAAAAGATTCCTAGGAAAAGGGTGTGAGTGAAGTCAAACAGTAGGATCAGTAGCTGAATAAAGAAAGCCATCTCCCAGTGTGCAAACTTAGTGTGTCACAACTCATAGATGGGTATGTGTTTACATTTTTTAATTTTAAATTATTCTGGCTCTCAAATCTTACTGCCTTTTACATTTTTGTTGTATCATTTACTGTTTTAGTTTCTGGAATTAGTCTAGCATCAGTTGCAACAATTACAGCATACATAAACTGTTGACTGTATGTTAGAAACAGTAGGCACAAAGTGTTTACATTTTATTAAAAATAAACAAGTCTTCTTGTATTCCAAGAGATAATGTATACACGGAGAAGGGATTAATTGCCCTCAAGCTTTTGCAAATAATAATATTATACTATATATATTTTAGAAGAAAGCTATCACACCGGCAAGGCTTTTTTTGGGAGCCATTTTTCTAGTTTGAAGTTGGCAATGTGTTTTTTACATTAGCATTTTGGTAACATTTTAAAATAAGCAGTATGGCAGTTTTCTGTAGCTAAAACGCATGCAATTACTTGAAATCATTGCTATTGAAATAAGTCATTAACACAATTTCTGTTATTTACTTGCGCAGAAGCACTTAAATTCTAGACTCGAGTGAACGAAAGGCAATTTTTGTAAATTTCAAGTTATTGTCCTGTGTAGACTGCTTTCCCGCTAGAAATGTAACGTGAGCAATATGCAACACAAAAAAGTGTAATGGCGGAAAAATAGCCCATTTGGAGTGCAGAAATGTGTAGAACTGACAGGTTTTTAAGAGAGCTGATGCTATCAGACAATTTGAGAAGCAGAGATGCATCTTTGCTCCTATAGTCTACATGAATCCTACTACTGCTTGTTGTCCAAAAATTACATTTTTCCATTAATGTTTTGACACACAATGATGGAGTGCTGAAGATGTTTTCATCTTTTTTAAAAAAAACTTGAGTATACTGCCTAGGGCTGACATCTAGGTAAGTCAACATAGAATTCTCCATATTTTCTCATTCACGTGTTCTTTTTTACTGCCATAGTGGGTAAGTCCATTGATCTCACTCATGTACTTGGCATTAGTTTTTCCTTTTGCTGTTTATTCCTTACTTTGAAATCCAGGATTAACAAAGTCTTGTCAATACTTTGGAAAATATTGTTATCTAACTAGTCTGGATCAATACTTGTCTGTGGGTTTGGTAATGTCTTGTCTTTAATAATCTCATTACTGCCCATTAATTAGCTATCTAAAGGATTAAACTTTTGTTCAAGTTTTCAGTTGGTAACGATATCCACAAGTTAAGCATCCCTCTTTGTCAAGTGAAAATAACCAAGTTAAGTATCATCCTGGGGGTGACTTTGCCTTTGATAGTCAATGGTTTTTCCTCACTCTGATTCTTTTTATGTGCTGCTATGTCTTCTGTTAGCTGTCTTTGTACTCTTCGCAATCTTCTTGCCCTTTCTGAAGATGCTGGTGTATACTCATCACATCCCCATTTTCTAAACTCTAACCCATTGCCAAGGAACATGGCAAACCTGGGATCAAGCTAGACATTAAGGGAAATGCTTGTGCCTTAAGCCAAACTCATATGCCTACCCACAATGGAATTTGCTCAGAGATACATGACATGCCGCATCTCAGTATTGAGATTGGCAAATTAAGCCTATGTTTACCTTTCATCAACCAATCACAAAACAAATCATGCTGGAAGCACACAACATATGCATGTGAGGAATGGGATGCTATGACAGATGCCTTTCATCACTTAAGGGAGGAGCTCTTCTAAAAAGATGTTAGTGTAGACACTTTATTTTGTTGCTTACTGCACCCTGCGCTCCGTGGTCAAACCAGCCAACACTCTTCCTGTGATTCAGCAAGGTCTGCTTTACTTGCCTCTCCATCTCCATCTCCATCTCCATTCCCATTCCCATGATACAGCAGATCAGAGGGGAATCTCAATTCATTGAATCTGGCATATCAGGAAGGCATTTGTTGCCCTCCCTCCCTCCATGCCAGCAGTCTTCCAGCTCCTTGTTTCCTCTTCCAACACAGCTTCACTGCACAGTCTCTTTTCACTCATCATTGCCTCCCCCCTCCCTGCTCTCTATCTAACCTTCCTTTTCTGTGTAGAGTTCAACAGGTTTTTTAAAAATGCTATTGTTACAACTCTGTTTTTGGCACTTCTCTCAAGCCATGTAAATATTGATGGTCCTACCACTATCACAGGCATATTTGGCGAGGACACAGGGCAGAGCTTTCTTGGTGGCTGCTCCCAGACTGTGGAATTCTCTCCCACAGAAAGCTAGGTGGAATTCTTTCCCACCTCTGCCAGTAGGTGAAGAGCTTTCTGTTTACCCAAGCCTTTCAGTGTTGACTGTCTGTTACAGATGGTCTTTTAATCGGGGTATCCTATATTTGTATTGGTATTTTTATTTTGGCTGTCTTTTAAAAACTGTTTTAAATTCATGTTTTAATGTGATTGTTTAATTACTGTCTGTAATTTTAACTGTTTTTTGTTTTAACTCAAATTTGTGAGCCTCCTTGAGTTCCATATTGGGAGAAAAGTGGGAAATTAATTATTTGAATGTTTGATTAATTAAAAATTAAAAGTATAGTAGGACTCCCGTATCCACTGATTCAATTATCCATGGGACACAAAACAGCACACCTACCATAGAGTCTTCCTAGAAAATGTGTCCTTTCTAGCCATTTTCTAGGTCCTCCAAGACAACTCTATGGTTATTTAAACCGGAAGTCCCATTATTTCCAATGGTGTTCGCTATTATCCATGGTTTGTTGTATCCACACACATGCCCAGAACCAATCCCCAGTGGATAAGGGGGTCCTACTGTACTCTATGAAGGCAGTCTTATTGTTATGTATGATATGCCCCTGTGTATTTTGATGAATGTGCTAGATCCTGAGCCAGCTCTACGAGACTGATAGCAGATGTCTTCCTGATAGTGTAGAGTCAGGGACACAGAAGGATAAATATTCTGTTAGCAATTCTACCCCTACCGCTGCTCGCTCAAAGGTCTTATTCCTCAGGCAGAGAAGAGTAGGATCCAAATATGATGCAAACAGTCCCAACTAACTCTGACTGTGTACAGGTGTGTTTCGCCTTAATGCACTTCACTTTAAAGGCTTTGCTAGTGCAGGTCGCTCCCTGCATCTGTGGGGTATACGTTCCTGGACTTATCATGGATACATGAAACGATGGATAATAGTGAACCCTATCAAAATGATTGACTTCTGGCAGAAGCATACTATAGGATCATGCTGGAGAATCTATAAAATGCCTAGACAGGACATTTTTTTTTTTAAATATGGATAAATGAAACCACAGATACCGGTCCCATGGATATGGGGTTGACCCGTATGGCACTTTTCAGTGATACAGTACAACACCATTTTGTTACCCGTGCTCAGTCTGTTTACAGCATTTGTGCACTTTGGTCTCTGTGTCTATGGACTTTATCAGACGCTCTAAAAAAACAAACCCATGGAGGTCAGGAGGAGGAGGATGCTGTCCCGCTTCTGGTGGTCGATACCGCATGCCTCATCCTCCTCCCGTCCTTTGTTCATTTTCTCTCCATGCTGGAGCAACGCAAAAGGGGCTGCTTTTTATTGACGTAAACTTTGTCAATGAAAAGTGGTGCCTTTTTCGTCCCCCCTGCATGGAGGAAGGACAGGAGGAGGACAGGGCAAGCAGTATCGACCACTGGAAGCAGGACAGCGGCACCTTCCTCCCAACCTCCACGAGGTTTTTTTTAGAGTGTCTGATAAAGACCATAGTCTGGCAAATTTTTATTTATTATTACTCTTCATTGCTTAAAGGCCTAGTGCTGTTGTGCACTAAATAAATGATAGTGTAAATATGTTTTTAGGCTTTTATATTCACTAGCAAGTGAAAAAAGGTTGTGGGTCACTTAAAGGTGATATTCACTTTATGGCAGTGGTCTCAAAGCTAACCCGCCATATTAGCAAAGTATGCTTGTATTAACAAAGACAATTTAATGTGTAAACCAAACAGTCACAGACAATCAGCAGCAACCAGCAGCAATTCCTGCCATCTGTATCTATGTGTTTGTGTTCACAAGTTGAATTTGTCCACGTAGACATGGGCCCAGCATCACGAGTACCTGTGCAAAGAGCAAAACATAACATATGAATGCCAATAAGATAATGTTACCATGGTACATGGTACCATGCCTCATATGATAGAACACCTTTTTAATGCTTTGATAATAGTGTGTTGATGCTGCCTACCATGCTTGGTTATAAATAATAATAAATAAAGCTGTTTAAAGAAAACGTTTAAAGAAAATGTAGTCAATTAATCATACAGATTTTAGTAGATTGATACATGCATTGATCTAATTTTTATAGAAACAAAACTAAATTTTTCTTGTAAAATTGTTTTGACATTGCACACTTATTTTGCAGAGTCTCTAAAGAGATACTCCTTCCTCTGTGTATGAGGAAGAGGAATAGGTTTGCAAAGGTGGGGTTTGTTACTTGGAGTTTCTGTAAGGACTTCTATTAAAAATAATGAATTTTAAAAATTAGCATTGCAGGGTTAACAAAAAGGTTTTTTAAAAAATGTTGTAATATTAGCATAAAAATTATGTCCAGACCTTTGGTGCGGGCAGAATTAAAGCAGCAGAGAAGGTATGGGGTGAACAGGGAGGGTACCTTTGCCAAGAGAGTCCAGAAAAATAGTCTCTTGTTGTCTCTTGTATAAAATCTTTTGAGCTGTAGATTTTGCAGATCTGTGTGGGTTGCTGGCATAGTTCTTATTAAATAAACATTAATACATTTTAAAGATCAATAGGAAAAGAATAATATTTGGGAGAAGACAGAAGACATTTGGAGTCTTCCTGGCGGAGTAGAGTCAGGGACAGAGAAGGATATTTGAAGACATTCGGAGCGTGCATGTGTTTTTAATGGGAGATTCATTCTTTTCAGAGGCAAACTCACAAAAGGATGTTAACTACCTTTTGGCATTCAAGTCAAATGAGTTTTTTGGGGCCTAGATATATGGAGTTCAACAGAGCTAAACTTGAACATTAGTGCTAGAAATGCCAGATTGAAGTTATTAAGTGTTCTGTAAAAATACTGATAGTAGAAGTTAATAAATGTAGGTATTAGTTGGAGGAGAATTAAAGAGAATTGACGCTTTTACAGTGAGGATCATAGGAATAGCAATAGCAATAGCATTGATATTTATATTCTGCTTATCAGTGCCAAAGCACTCCATAAGCGGTTTACATTGTTTTTTAGCTAATTTCCCCCAATAAGCTGGGTACTTGTTTTACCGACCTATGGAAGGCTGGAAGGCTGAGTCAACTTTGGAACCCTCTGGAATCAAATTCATAACCTAGTGGCTTGTAGTACTGACATTTAACCACTGCACCACCAGGCTCTCATATTCAGGGATAGCCATGTTGGCCACGCAGCAAAATACAACAAAATCCAAAACAGTGATGCCTTTATTGGGCCAACTAAAATGCACAAAATACATCATGCAACATCAGGCAAAGATGTTAAAAATCATACAGAAGAAAAGTGATGATGCTGGAGTTGTAGGCCTACATTTTCTTTCAGATGTTACTTCTATTGTCAGGATGGTCTGGAGGGATCTCATTGCAGGCAGAGACCACTCCCCTTCTCTGTCATGTGTAGACTAGAGACAAAGGGTAGTAAAAGACAAGCAATACAATTTAATCTCTGTTAGCAACAGAAAAATAACTTTCCTTGAGATCCAGGCTGTCCTTGTCCTGTGCAAAGCCCCTTTCTTAGACAGAGAACATTGAATTTCTCAAGAAGTCTCTGTACTGTTATATCTGGAAAAACATTTAGGTGTTATATAGGTAAAACTTGCCAATTGTTGTCCAAATGAAAGAGTTTTACCTTTGTTGGAGGTAGAAACCTCAAAGACTTAAGTCCCAGTCCATTAGCTCCCTCTATTTCTCCTGTTGTGGCAAAAATTCAGTATCTCCAACTCCAGGAAACATATTCAGGGATAGCCATGTTGGCCATGCAGCAAAATACAACAAAATAAAAAATCTACAAAATAATGATACCTTTATTGGGCCAACTTCAAAGCACAAAGTCATGTGTGTCTATGGTCAACTAGTATTGGATTGGTGCCAAATTCTTGTTGATGTGTATATATATAGCAAAGTACAATGCAGAGCAGCAGACGTGGAGAATTACCACTCCCTTCCTTCAGTGAGTGAAGTGGGAGGCCTTCATTTACTGTCATTGATGGCGTCATATTGCTATCAGGTTCATTTCATGATTTTTGATTGGTTGGTATCACACAGTGAAGGAAGACACTTGGCAATGAAACAGCAGCATACTGAAGCTGCAAAGAGGCACAAATGTGAGAAGTGCTAACATTTTTTTCTCCACACCCTTTCAAATTCCCTTTGAAAATATGGCACACAATGGTTTATAGTAATCTTTCCTAAATAAATAAATCCCAATATCTATACAGAAAATCTTTTCCGAATATTCTACATTCTGTCTTTACATTTAAGATTAAACAGCAGTATCAGTGCAGGATATATTTTAACAAAAATTAATGAAAGATTTTAAGAAACAAGAATGGCACTGTTCCCTTATAAAAAGTCCTTAAAAGTGTGTGTGCACGTGTGCCTTCAAGTCACTTGTCTAATTATAGTGACCCCATGAATTTAATAGGATTTTATTAATCAAGGAATACTCAGAGGTGGTTTTGCCAGCTCCTTCTTCTGAAATATAGCCTATAGTACCAGGTATTCATTGTCAGTCCCTCATCCAAGTATGTGTACTTGTATATTAGAATCATAGAGTTGGAAGAGACCACAAGGACCATTAATATTAATTGAACTAGGCTGAGAAGATGAGTGTTATTAACATCATCACTTGTCTGACAGTCATTTCACTTAATTTTAGCTTTCTTTAAAGTGAAATGGACACAGCAAAACAGGAAATGTTCAGATAGCTGATGAAGTAAACTGCTTTGATGCTTTGAGAGGTCAAATTGTGTGTGTTTCTGAGCAAGCATTCCCCAAGGCGGACGATGTGTGAGATGTGTCTTCTGTTGTTAATGCTCCACCTTCACAGAAGAAAATTAAAGAGGATACTGTGATGAAAAGGAGGACTCTGGATTTAATCTTCTCTGTAATGTTTGTGTTGAAATTGTTGGCAGTTTGGGTGTATTTGAAGAAGCAGGTTGGTTTTGACAGCTTTGTATTGCATGCTGTCATGGGGCAGGGGGTAGGCTTCATCTGATTTAGAGTTTTGCTTTAGGGAAGAGGAAGGAAAGAAAGCAATGATTTCATAATGCTTGCTGAAACTAAATAGACATATTTTGCAGTTCTTACTCAGAATGTCATGTAGCTTTTATAGTCCCTTTTTCATTTGAAAATCTAAGATACTTCCATTCCAACAACCGAAAACCTGAAAACATTCCTTTCTGAATAAACAAATGGCATTTTATCTTCCCTATTCCATAGACACCTCTAGGGAACACTCATTAGTCAAAACAACAAAGAGTGATGTGGCACCTTTGAGATTAACAGGTGTATCATAGCATATGCTTCTGGGGTTTACAGTCTACTGTGGTTGGGTATGGGATATGATTGTGTATAGAATCATAGAGAAACTGGATGAAGAAAGTATTAGCACTGCAAGTATATTAATCAAACTGGGTATAAACAAAAAAAATGTTGATAACACATGGACTGGCATCCTGTGAGTGGCATACGCTGGCATAAGTCAAGCTTATTGCTGTACATGTCTCTTTTTGGTATTCCATGCTCCCTTTGCACCGACCAAAGGCCCCCTTCCCTGAACTACCATAGAGTAGTTTCACCACCTCCCCAGCCATTCTGTGCCTGGTGGGGAGGGATAAGAGAAGCACTTGATGATAAACCCATAGCCAGATGTAAGATTATTCTATCATGTGCAAAGACCTCCAGAGGACCTCAGTGGACAATGTAATTATTTTTCATCTGGTTATAGTGCCATAGTGACTCGCATCTCCAATCTTCACCACTCTTACCAGGCATGGAATGGCCATGGGAGGGGTGTGTGTGCGCAGTAACCCTTCGGTAGGTCCATGGGGTTGGTGAATGGCCAGCTGTAGTCTAATTCCACATGCAAGATTACTATGCTTCTCTGTATCATATTGTGGCTATAGTGCAGTAAGGACCTGAAGTCCAACGCAAACGTTTTCTCACCAGTTTATGACTACCGTATATTCCGGCTTATAAGACGACTTTTGAGCACTCAAAAGTGCCCTCCAAAATTGACAGTCGTCTTATATGCCGGATACACTTTGCTTCACCCGCCTGCCTATCTCCTGCCTCTTCGCAAACGGAGCGAAGAGGCAGGAGATCGGGCAGGGGGTGAAGCAAAGTGCTCCTCCCTGCCACCCGCCCACCCCCGCGCTTCCACCCCCCCTCCCGAAAGTCGCGGAACCGCGGCTTTGCGGGGGTGGCTAGGAAGCCCCCTCCTCCCTTCCCCCCGCCCCCTCCCCGTGCATCCACCCCCCTCCCTGAAAGAAGCGGAACCGCGGCTTTCAGGGGGGGGCGGAGAAGCCCCCTCCTCCCTTCCCCCCACCCACCCCCCGCGCATCCACCCCCTCCCTGAAAGCAGTGGAATCGCTGCTTTCAGGGAGGGGGGCGGAGAAGCCCCCTCCTCCCTTCCCCCCACCCACCCCCCACGCATCCACCGCCCTCCCTGAAAGCAGCGGAACCGCTGCTTTCAGGGAGGGGGGGTGGCGGAGAAGCCCACTCCTCCCTTCCCCCTGCCCACCCCCTGCGCATCCACCCCCCTCCCTGAAAGCAGCGGAACCGCTGCTTTCAGGGAGGGGGGGGTGGCGGAGAAGCCCCCTCCTCCCTTCCCCCCGCCCACTCCCCATGCATCCACCCCCCTCCCTGAAAGCCGTGGAAACGCGCTTTCAGGGAGGGGGGGTGGCAGAGAAGCCCCCTCCTCCCTTCCCCCCGCCCACTCTCCATGCATCCACCCCCCCTCCCTTAAAGCCGCGGAAATGCACTTTCAGGGAGGGGGGTGGCGGAGAAGCCCCCTCCTCCCTTCCCCCTGCCCACTCCCCATGCATCCACCCCCCTCCCTGAAAGCCGCGGAAACGCGCTTTCAGGGAGGGGGGGTGGCGGAGAAGCCCCCTCCTCCCTTCCCCCCGCCCACTCTCCATGCATCCACCCCCCCTCCCTGAAAGCCGCGGAACCGCGGCTTTCAGGGAGGGGGGTGGCAGAGAAGCCCCCTCCTCCCTTCCCCCCACCCACCCCCTGCGCATCCACCCCCCCTCCCGAAAGGGAGGGGGCTGGGAAGCCCCCTATTCCCTGCTACCCGCCCACCCTCCGCCCAGCCACCCCCCTTCCCCAAAGGCTCGCTTTGGAGAGGGGGGGTGGCTGCGAAGCCCCCTCCCCCCAGCCACCCTCCGCCCAGCCTCCCCCCTTCCCCAAAGCCCCGTTTGGCCGCACAGCCTGCGGATCCCCCTCCTGCGCTCCGTCCTGGAAGGGAGCGCAGGAGGGGCATGCAGAGGCTGCGCGGCCAAACCGCGATTCGCCCCTTCTCCCCACCTTCCTGGAAGGTGGGGAGAAGGGGCGAACGTGCCCCTTTTGGGCGCACAGCCTCTGCATCCTCCTCCTGCGCTCCCTCCTGGAAGGGAGCGCAGGAGGGGCATGCGGGGCCTATGCGTTGGAAGAGGGGGGTCATCTTATAGGGCGAATATATCACAAACTCTGCATTTTACCTTAAAAATTGGGGGGGTCGTCTTATACGCCGGGTCGTCTTATACGCCGGAATATACGGTATGTTTGAAAATCACTGAACAATTCTTTTCCAAATCACAGGCTATGTTTTCCAAATAAGCCCTGGTTTATTGTTAATCGATAGCAAGACAGCTTCGACTTATGGCAGCCCTATGAATGAGAGACCTCCAAGACATCCTGTCATCAACAGCCCTGCTCAGGTCCAGAAGAGTCAGGGCTGTGGCTTCCTTGATTGAGTCTATCCATCTGTTATGTGGTCTTCTCTTTTCCTTCTGCCTTTCACTTTACTTAAGCATTATTGCCTTTTCTATTGTATCATGATACGATAGCCTCAGGTTAGTCATTCAGTCTTCTAGAAAGATTTCAGGCTTGATTTGTTCTGGAATCCATTTCATAGAATCTTAGAGTTGGAAGGGGCCACAAAGGCCATGTAATCCCCTGCTATGTGGAAATATACAATTACTGCACTCCCAAAAGATGCCCACCTAACCTTTGCTTAAAGCCCTCCAAAGATGGGGAGTCTACAACTCTTCAAAGCAGTCTGTTTCACTGCTGAACAGCTCTTACAGTAACATGTTCTAATCTTACTTATTTATCTTTTTGGCAGCCCATGGCGTCTGTAGAACAGGAATTGGTTTTCTTCTTGTCAATTTTCTTCACTCTTCAGGTTTCATGCATAGAAATGAGAAATACGATACCATGGGTGATCCTGGCTTTGGTGTTCAATGATATATGTTTACACTTACAGATCTTTAGTTTCTTCATAGCTGCCTTTCCAAGTTCCAAGTCTTCTCTGGATTTCTGGACTTCAGTTTCCATTTTGATTTATGGCTAAGCCAAGGTATAGCAAAGGGCTGTGGCATCCTCCTCTGAACAAATCTTGCTAAGAAAACTCTGTAATAGATTCACCTTAGTTAGGGTCACCATAAATTGGGAACGAGTTGAAGGCTCCTAACACATACAAGTAATAATAATAATGGTAATAATAATTATTTATACCCCACCCCTCTGTTAAAAACAATCGGGGCGGCTTACAAAAATTAAAATACAAATACAGATTAAAATCCCTAAACACCACCCACCCCCACCCTCCCCCATAAAAAGATATTACACCAATATAAGTTAAAACAACTAATCTAAAATCACATTTTAAAAAATAATAAATAGCCAGCAGACTAAAAGAGGCCAGGAGCTCCTGAGACCGGGATCTAAACAGGAAAGGCCTGCCGAAAAAGATCTGTCTTTAGTGCTTTTTTAAAGCTACTCAGGCTCGTCATCTGACGGATCTCGTTGTGGGAAGTTATGGGAAGTTTTTGACAATTTTGATGTCTTCATCCAGTTTAAAGTTGTGCAAATCCTGTAAAACCATGTGATAGGTTCACTTTAGGGTTGTCTTAAGTCAGAAATGAATTGAAGGCACACAACAACAACAAAATCCTCTGTAGTTATTATTTTTGTTTTCTTAATGTTCAACTGTAACACTGCTTCTGTAGTTTCTCCCTTAACTTTCCTCAATAGTTGTTCCAAGTCTATTTTCTCCTAGTAGTATGGTATCATTTGCATATCCTAAATTGTTGGTGTTCTTTCCCCCAAATTTCACACTTCTTTCCTCCATTTCTAATCCACAGGATATGTTCTGCTTATAGTTTAAACAGATAGGGTGATAAAATCAGCCTTGTCTGATTGGAAAACATTGTTGTTTCTTTCTCCATATTCTGTCTTTACAGTGGCCTCTTACCTAATACCTTTTCCTTTTCTGAACCCATCTTGGACATCTGGAATTTCCTGCTCATATATAGTGAAAGATATGGTACCTCTTAGTTAAAACATTACCTGGAAGAAGGTGGCAGTAGAAAGTGGAAAAATACCAGAACACACTAGTCAACAGGGGTTGTTCCCCAATTGATGGATACACATCCAAGTGCTCACATTTTCCAAGATGGCTCGTAGAAAATCTGACTCCTGGAGTAATTTGCACCAACCAAAACAAATGCATCCCTTATAATAATTTTGTTTCTACTTTTGGATGAAACCTCTCAAGAGAAATGTGTTCCTGATTACTCAAAAATGGGATTAACAGATTGAAGAAGAGGGTCCTAATTTCTAGGGTGATTATGTGATATCCTGGATTCCCTCTCCCACTTTTTCTGTTCAGTATTTTGTGTACCATCTCTTCCAGCAATTTGTTCTTTCCAGTTATCCAAATTCCTTGTCCTCATCTCTGACTCTCATCCCTTATTTGTTTGTACAAAAAAATGTGTCATATGGAAAACTCTTGCTTTCTACAATATTCTCTGCTTTTTCTCTAATGCTCTTTCCCCATGAAGTTCACAAAGGGATTTCTCCATAAATCCAATCCACTTTTCTCTTCACTTGATGCAGACTTATGAATTAGCAGAGTTGCAGTATAACATCACTGCAGTACTTTTGCTTTGTTGTCTTTCACAGGTTATGCCTATTTGTAATTAACATTTTTCATACTTAGAATGACATGGTAGCTATAATTGCTTCCCCTTGATCCAACACATTTTTTGCAAAGCTACAAGCCATTTTTCAGTGTTTAATGCACAGAATCAGAGCTGGTCCAAGACATTTTAATGCCTACAGTGGGGAATAAATGGCTCCACCTACTAGCTTAGTTCAAGGTACGTAGTACTTAAAAAACATTTTTTGGACACATGGGGCATTAAATCCCATATGTACCTCTCCCCCTCCCGTTTGTTGTTGTGTGCCGTTATGTCATTTCCTACTTATGATGTCCCTAAGGTGGACCTTTTATGGAGTTTTCTTGGCAAGATTTGTTTGGGGAGAGGGTTGCCTTTGACCTTCTCTGAGGCTAAGAGAGTGTGTGACTTGCCCAAGGTCACCCAGTGAGTTTCTGTGGATTAGTGGGGATTCCAGCCTTAATCTCCAGTCGTACTTCAGCACTCAAGCCACTTATATCATGGCTGGATCTCCCCTCCCCATAGTAAAAATAGAACTGTAATAAATCAAATTACTACAATCTGTAATCCTTTCTTCACAGTCCTTTTGCGAAGCAGCCACCTCACTGTGCCTGACAGCTCATCATCTGACGGATCTTGTTCGGCAGGCCATTCTATAAATTGGGGGCGATTGCGAAAAAGGCCCTCTGGGAGGTTGCAGACAGCCTAGATCTTTGTGGCTGAAGTAAATTCTTTCCAGAGTACTGGAGTGCGTGGGGAGGATGGGAGGAGGCGGTTCCAAAAATAAGTTGGACCCAAGCCATTTAGGGCTTTAAAAGTAATAACCAAAACCTTATAGTGGGCCCAGAAACTGATAGGCAGTCAGTAGAGAGATTTTAATACTGGAGTTATATGGTATCTCCGAGATGTTCTTGAGACCACTCTGGCTGCCATATTTTGTACCAACTGAAGTTTCCGGACCAAGCATGAGGGTAGCCCATGTAGAGCACATTGCAGAAATCTAGACGAGAGGTTACCAGCGCGTGCACTACAGTCTCGAGGTCCCTTACTTCCAGGAAAGGGCGCAGCTGGTGTATCAGCTGAAGCGGATAACAGGCGCTCCTGACTGTCACATTCACCTGACTAGTCATCTGAAGCGATGAATCAAGGAGCACCCCCAGACTGCGAACACAGTCCTTAATGGAGAGTGTGACCCCATCCAGGACTAGAGGTTGCAACCCAACTCCTGGTTTTGGGGCCGCTACCATGAGCACCTCCTTTTTGTTTGGATTTAATCTCAATCTGTTTTTCCTCATCCAGTCCATTACTGCTTTAAGACAGTCATTAAGAGGAGAGACGCCATCGGAATTCGAGGCAGATGATCGGGACAAGGAGAACTAGATCTGGGTGTCATCAGCGTACTAATAATACCCAGTCCCATAACTCCGAATAATCTCACTCAGCGGCTTCATATAGATGTTAAACAGCATCGGGGACAGGTTGGTGCCCTGTGGAATGTCACAAGTAAGCTCCTTTCTACTGAAGGAGCTGTCCCCGAAGCAGCACCCTCTGGGACCTGCCAGAGAAAAAGGACCAGAACCACTGGAGCGCAGTGCCTCCGATTCCTAACCCACTCAGGCGATCCAAGAGGATGCTATGATCTATCATATCGAAAGCCGCTGAGAGGTCTCGAAGCACCAACAGACACGTTACCTCTGTCGATGCTTAGACGCAGGTCATCCAAGGCAACCATGACAGTCTCAACTCCAAATCCCATCCTGAAGCCAGTTTGAAATGGGTCTAGATAATCAGTTTCATCCAAGACCACTTGGAGTTGAAGAGCAACTGCCCACTCGATCACTTTGCTCAAGAATGGTAACATAGAAACTGGCCTATAGTTGTTCATGTCCAGGGGGTCCAGGGAAGGTTTTTTCAGGAGCGGCCTAACCGCCTCTTCCTTTAAACCGGATGGAACACACCCTTCCCTGAGGGATGCATTGATGATGTCCTTAAGGAACACCATCAAGGCATCTCCCCCCTGGATGGCCAGCCATGAAGGGCAAGGATCAAGAGGACAGGTCGTCTTCCTCACTCTACCAAGTAGCTTGTCCATGTCCTCAGTACTCACGGATTGAAACTGATCCAGTAAACTTACATCAACAGAGTTGCTGGACACCTCGTCTATTGTTTCTGTCAAAATACTGGCATTTAAGTTGGCTCTTATCCAAGAGATTTTATCTGCAAAGTAGTTGCTAAATGCATCACAGCAGGCCGCTGTTGGGTTAAGCAACAGGTTCTGTGCAGGTATAACCTGCGTCATCTCCCTTACCACCCTAAACAGCTCTGCTGGACGGGACTCTGCAGACGCATAACATGCAGAGGAGAAGGATCTCTGCGCTGCACGTATTGTCTCTCAATAGGACCAAAGAAAGTTCCTATGACGAGTCCTGTCAGATAAGAGTCGAGTTTTCCGCCAGTTGCGCTCTAGTCTTTGTCCAACCCGCTTCAAACTGCAGACCTATTTTTCCCTTGGTTTGTTTATTGTGTCTTCCAAATGCAGGTGCTTTCTGTTCTGTTTGGTTTCCATCGCATCAAACCAGATGAAGAGTCCAGGATTTGTTTTCTGGTTCATTGGAAGAGAAATAGACCAGATTTGTTTAGCAGCTAAACTTCAGCTGTTCCTGCTACCTGCAGCTTGTGTACAACAAGCCAGGGGTCCTGTGTTTCCCTGGCTTGTTGTGTCATCTGAACACATCCAGTGAATTGATGCTTCTTGATTTCCTTCTGTTTTACTGAAGTCATGAACAAGTGGCCCTGATATTCTGTCAGCTGTTGTTGACAGAGCCCCTGGATATCACTCTTATCAAATGTAGTTTTTGTGTAATAGGAGATACGTAGGATGGTGTCTTTTTATTCAAAGTAAGGTATTTATGATGTGCAACACATCCCTGCAGGAAGAAAAAAAGTCTGCTGATTGAACTGGTATTCTC
Source organism: Gambelia wislizenii (assembly GCA_030847615.1). Classification (NCBI taxonomy): domain Eukaryota; kingdom Metazoa; phylum Chordata; class Lepidosauria; order Squamata; family Crotaphytidae; genus Gambelia; species Gambelia wislizenii. The sequence goes on along the minus strand of JAUMIR010000003.1, from coordinate 91,896,071 downwards.
AGATGATACTCTTCCCAACTGTTTCCACTGCCCCTCCTTGTGTGTATACTGAACAGATATGCTCCAGCTTGACATGTTTATTCCGAACAATCCTGACAATACACCTCTGAGCTCTCCTGGAAGGTGATAGTTCACTTCGTAATGTTGCACAGACCATATATTCAGTCAGTCTGAAAACAGTTTCATTGTGTCTCATGAATTTTTAATGATGCAGAAACATTTTGCATGATGGCACCTCAATTTTGTTCGGTTTTGCTTGCTCATATGTATGCATGAAATCTTTTTAGTGAAAAGAGAAATATGTCTTATTCCCTGGGACCAGCAACAAGGGTGATTATTGTAATATATGCCTTCTGGGGTAAGGAAACTTTTCCATGGCTAATGGGGAATGTACATGCAACTTTCCATCTCTACAGATGGCTCAATGTTTGCAGGATGCATCATTCTAGTCTGTACTGATTACTTTTTGGCCCCATTGTTAATCTTACAGATGTTTAGCTTGATCATTAGGGCTTGTGTGTGCCAGTTTTCCTAGAGGTCATTGGGAACAAAGGAGCAGTATAAGGAGCAGTGTGGTGTAGTAGTTTGAGTGTTAGACTAGGACTCTGGGAGACCAAGGTTCAAATCTCTGCTCGGTCATGGAAACCTACTGGGTGACCTTGATCAAACCTCAGAGAAGGGCAATGGCACCCGCCTCAACAAATCTTGCCTGGAAAATCTCATGATAGATTCACCTTAAGGTCACCATAATTCAGAAAAAAACTTGAAGGCGTACAATAGAAACAAGAAGGAACATGCAAGTTAGAGATGGGGATTTGAGACAGCTGGCTGTTACGTCCCCTTACTCTTCTCTTTAAAGCAGAGTAGGGCAAGCTCTGGGGACCCAGGGCCAATATTTATCTCTGGGTCTTGTTGTGGGCTGTATAGCCTACAAAAAATGAATGTGGATGCAGCTGGAAGTCTACCTCTGGTTTCATAAAACCTTTTCGGGGGTGAAACAACGTAAAGATGAGATGGAGGGTAGGATGCTGTGCTTTCTCTGTTTTGTTCAGAGATAATCATGGAGGCTTCCAGGAGGACCATCTGTTTTCTTCTTTTTTGTTGAATTTTTTTTCCAGCCAGGGGAGGGCTTGTGTCCAATGGACCATTTTTATTGTCCATCTTTGAAGGAAAGAGGGGCTGAGGATCTGGGGCACTGCTATTGTATCCCCTCTTATTTCAGTCCAGTTTCAGGCTTTACACTGGAAAGAATCAGCTCTGGAGAAGATTAATGAATCCTGTGTTCAGCTGGAGAACACTGTGAATAGTGGTCAGGCACTGCAGTCCAAGCCCTCTACACCAGCACTTCAGGGTGTTTTCTTTGTGTTGCTAACTTTTAACTGGCTCTCTGTTAAACTAATGGATACCTACTATGCTTTCATTTGTGTAAAATGTTTTGATATGTACTCTCAAATATGATCAGTGGCAATTGTGTGTGGTCACTTTAAAGAGTTTTAATTAGGCATTTCACAGTTAATTTATATCAGGCCAGGAATAGTCATAGTTGGCTGACTAACTTTAGTTCATGTCTTCCAGTGCTTCTGTCAGAGCTTCACAGGACGTAGGTAACTTTCATTAATGCTAATGGAGCCTAAGCTTGTAAATTCTTCATGGTATCAATAGGAGAGTAGATTGCTTTTTATTTCATTTATAGAAAACTCTAAAACTAATGGGCTGTGGAACTACTTTTATAAATCAATCCTCTTTCAAAGCCAACAGAACAGTAATAAACCATTGTTCCATTCTGCCTTGTTTCCAAATTAAGCCTGCAGTCCCAAGCATATTTACTTGGAAGTAAGTCTCATTGGAGTTGAAGAGCTTTCTGAGTGAATGTACATCAGAGCCTTCTAAGCAAATGAACCTCAGGGTGTAAATCTGCAGGACCTCAGTATGAATAAGAGTTTAATATTCAGAGGGGTTTTTTTCAAATGAGTTTTTAAATATGAACATGCAATTCCAGACAGAAGAAAACAAAACAAAAGGCACATGAAAAAGGTAATCAATAAATAACTATACCTAGGACAGTGACTTGAGGCAAAAGAAATTGATTTGGTAAATAGCAATCTTTTTCTCTAAAGTTAAAACTTGGTGGGATTTTTAGAAAACAATTGCAAAAGACTGTACTGCAAGCTATAATCACTGTCTTGGCCAAAGCCTTGTAAACAGAAGGAAATTAAGATGCTGTCATTTAAAAGAAGGTTGCAATTTACAAGTTGCTGAAATTATTTTCTGCAGTTCAGAGAGCATAAATGCTCCCCCTCCTTCCTCCAAAAAGTGAAGTGCACAAATTTAATAGCTTGGGATTTCATTGTGTGAATGGAAATGCAGGTAAAATATTTCTAGGCACTCAACTGTTTCTGAAACCAGACGCCTGATACGTGCAGTGAGGCCCTGTGTAGTGTAAATGTGCAGGGCTTACAAGGACCAGAGATATATCAGCTCTGTCCTACTAAGCCCAGTTTCCACCTTTGGTGATTTACAGCTGTTCTGTGTAAAGATTCTATATCACATCTGGTGCAGATAGCTGTTCTGGCACATCACTATTGATGTGACATCCTGCCAGGGCCAGCACCATGCTGCACCGTGTCATGTCAATGTGCCCCATCCCTGATCACTCATCTGTTGGCAGGAGAACTACTATAAGCCGGAGGACAGTAATTGTAACAGATAATTATCTCTGTCAAGATCACCACAAGATGATGTTTCTGATTGCAGTGGGGACATGGAAAACATGAGAGAAAATCTGCAGTTTTTTTTAAAAGAAACAAGTGCGCTACAACTTTGGTTGTCTGATTAATATTACAAGAAATAATACTTTAACAGAGCAGTTGAGAATACTCTTCTGACTTTGTACTTTTTGATAGCAATCCAATCTGCTTCACACTTATAGAATATAAAGCTTGAAGACTCACCATGTTCACACAACATGATTGATAGTGAGACTATAAACTTATGAGGCTAATGCGAACAAGAGTACAATGACTGGATCCACCTACATTGAGAGCACGTTAAGAATGAAAGGCCAGGGGCTTATTTTCAAAATGTAAATTCAGTAAACATATGCCAAGATGGAAAACAGATGGTAAGGAAATGAATTTTTACATGCGAACTTGGTGCTCGCCTCAAACCTGATCATAATCGTGTTTGTTTTTTTAAATGTTTATATGACAAAAATTTGAGCTTGACCCTGCTTTATATTTTTAAAATATAATTGCAGAGCATGTTATGCTGAATTAAGTTAATCTAGGGACACTTTAAGGAGGATAAAGATGATGATTTAATATGTGTATGAAATAAAATTGCACCCTCAGTCTAGAAGGTGCTTGGGGTGATAAACAATAAACACATTAAGCATGACACATAAAACTCAAGGAAGAAAACATGCAAAAATGTACAAGTGGCATTGAAATTAAAGAGTGTTAAAAATCCAGCATTAAATGCTGAGTGGAACATCTTTACTATTTGTGTAAAGTAGAACAAAGCCAAAGCCAATGTCATCTCTCTTGGGAAGGAAAAGCTATCTGGAGTAATTCTTGTCTAGCCTTTCTAGGTGGTGACCAGAGCTTGTTAAAGTTACCTTTTTTGGAGTATATCTCCCAGAATTTCAGGCTATGCTGTGACTGGGTTTTTTCCGGAGTTGTAGCCCCAACAAGTAGCTTCTTAAGCTTTGGTGGTGGAACCCACAAGAGGACCTCCAATTATGATTGTAAAATTGTGAGCAGGTCCCTATAGAAATTCAGAAGTTAAACCAAATATTTGAACTGTCTTGTTTGCATTGATTGATTCTTGATGGACCACATGGAGGTGTAAAAGGTTTGATTATAAAATGGTGTACACCCATTATTAAAACAGTAATCACTCACAATGCAATTTTACACATGCCAAATCAGAAGAAAGTCCCATTATATTTACTTTGGGATAGCTATGTAGTGCAATTTCAGTTTTAATTTGATACTTGGGAGGGATTTAGACTTGTGACCATAACAGAAAGATGATCGAATCCTAGGCATGTAAAACTATCATATTTCATTCTTGCACACAAGAATAAAACATTTCAAATGTTTTTTGTTCACGGGAAAAGTTTAAGTGGATGTTTGTGCATTTTTCAATTATTTCTCACATTTAACTATTTTTTTATTTTTTAAAAGTCATTTGTGCAACAGATGTTTTTTTGTGTAGCCCACTGTGTAACTCCCATACCGAACATGCAGCCTAATCAAAGAATACTATAGGAAAACAGGAATGTAAGGACTAGGGACAGAAAGAATATTCAAAACTATTCAAAAAATAAAAATAAAAAAGGTCAACAAAGGAATTTCTTGAGTGTTGAGAAACCCTGATGAGCAGGATGCTGGACTGATGAGGATCTTCAAAGTTTGGGACGTATCCTGCACAAAATTTGCACATGGCTTTTCAGCCCAGAAAATAGCATTTTTGAACAGGAAAAAGCATTTTCTATGCAGAAAATAATAATTTTGCACAAAATTATTTTCTTCACAGAAAATTATTTTTCCTTTACAGAACACGCTGCAGCTGGAAACTGATTTTGTGCAAAAATTCACATGCCCCCCCCCTCACCTGAAACAGAAAAGTACAGAATATTTTCTGCATAGAAAATGCTGGTTCCTGGCCAGGAAAAAAAAAAAGTATTTTCTGCCAGAACAACTATGTATGAATTTTATGCAAAACAACGACATGCAGAAAACTGTAGTTTTTAAAGACTTTTCTCACAGCAGGAAGAAATTTGCTAGAATTACTCATTGCTTTGTTCTAGAACAAAATTAGCAAAGAAATATACACCTGTATTGTTATTGCATGGACCTGTTTTGCTGTTCCCTCCTGTGGAGGAGGCAGCTATGCTATGGCTTCATTTTAAAACCATCCATTGAAGGATCATCTCACAGTTCTTTGTTCAGGAGCATACATTCCTTCTTCCTTTTCTTGATTGTGTTCAGCTTCTGCTTCCTTGTGTGTCAAATAGCAAGGGGCTGCAAACTCAACTGGAACAAGTTACTAGACAAGCTGTCAGGTAGCAAGTGTAGTGTGCAGCAGTTCAAATAAAAAGAGGCAGCTTCTGGTTCGCCAGCATTCAGTGAAAACTGCCCTGAAAGGCTCTGTCAATGATATTTTTGACTTTAACATCTGTTGTCCCTTTTAGAACAGTGCAACCCAGAAAATCACTTGTAAAAGATATACTGTAGTGCTACTGGCTTATGGTTAAGGCTAAAGGAGTGGTGGTTAGAGCACTGCACTGAAACTTGGGAGGTCCAGATTCAAGTTTATTAGTGACTTTGAACCAAATATTTTCTCTTTCTTGGCCTGAACTCTCTCGCAGGAGTGTTCTGAGGATAAAGTGGGGATTAGGAAAAATGTGTATGTCACCTTGAGTTCATTGGAGGAAAGAGAAGATATCAATGTATTTATTTATGTGTATAAGTACTGTAATCACTTCAGGATAGGGAAAGGAGAGAGAGAGAGAGTTTGGAGGAAGGCTGTCACCCCAGCTCCTACTTTGTGAAATCTCTGGCTTTTCTTCGCAAACGAAGATTCAGGAAGGACTCATCCCGCGCTTTCTGCAAGCGCGCTGGTGACTAAAAAGGCCAATCCGAGATAAACAAGTCCGGTTGCAAAAAGCACAGCAGAAGGTCTCCTTGGGTGATGTTTTTGGGTTGTGATTCTTTCTGCATTGTCGTTTCTCTTCAAGACTTGTTCGTCGTGAGTTCTCAAATAAGGCTGCAGCATTGTGGATAGTGCGTCTCCATGCCTCCCGATGTGAGGCCAGGGCAGACCACTGTTGGTGATCAATTTGGCCGAGTCTGAGATGTTGTTTCAGGGAGTCTTTGTATCGCTTTTTTGGAGCGCCCCTCTTACGCTGACCTGTGGCGAGTTCACCGTAGAGTAGTATTTTTGGGAGGCGATGGTCCTCCATCCTAGAAACGTGCCCTGCCCAGCGCTGCTATGTTCTCAGTATCATGGCCTCAATGCTGGTGATCCCTGCTTTCTCAAGCACAGCAACATTCGTCACATAGTCAGTCCAGTGTATATTTAGGATTGTGCGTAGACAGCGCTGATGAAAGCCCAGGAATTCCTTGTGAATTGCTGGGAAAAAGGGGAACTGCCATCAGACCTCCGAGATGCAGTCATCATCACCCTGTACAAGAAAAAAGGAGCAAAATCCGACTGCTCAAACTATCGAGGCATAACACTGCTCTCTATTGCTGGAAAAATCCTTGCAAGGATACTCCTGAACAGATTAGTTCCTGCTATTGCAGAAGAACTTCTCCCTGAAAGCCAATGTGGCTTCAGAGCCAATAGGAGTACTACAGACATGGTATTTGCCCTTAGGCAACTGCAAGAAAAATGTAGGGAGCAGAACAAGGGTCTGACCTCACCAAAGCCTTTGTGAAAACATGCCTATAATAATATATTGTTCCACAAAATGTTGTCAACAAGTCTTCCCCAAATTTCTGATAGTGCTAGAACTTAGAGGTCCTAGAAAAGATCCTTATTCCTATTTTTTCTTTTCTTTCATATTGTTAGTCATAATTCTGGGGCTCATTAAGAAGTAATGTTTTTAATCTGTACTCTTCATTTCCTGAGTTCTTGTTGAAGGTGTAGAAGGAAGGCCATTAATATAAATAAGTACTGTAAATAACTGATCCATTAACAGTATTTATTAGAAGTACAAGGGCTTGACAGATATCTTTCATTTGGATTAGATGGAGTAGGCGCTTTTCCTTCCAAAGAGGTACCTGCAGTTTTGGGGTTTTGTAGATACCCTTGGTTAGCCTCATTACAGGGACCCAGTTAAGTTTATGAGGGCTGCCTTTAAAAATGACCTCAAAATGTTTGCTCATAAATAAAGAGGTAGTGGCAAGCAAGATTTGTCACGCATACACGAACTCCAGCATTTATGTTAGGTAGGTTTTGAAGAATAAAGCAATTTTACTCATGTTCAGCAAAGTGGGCATTATTTTATGGGAATTATGGCACTCATGGAATTAACAGAATATCTCACTTGAATTTTAAAGTTATGGCTATTGTAGTGCAAGTTATGGCTATTGTAGTGCAGATGGTAAGGTTGGTTACATCTTGGTAAAGTTTTAATGACAGTTCTGACTAATGCAAATGCTGTATTTGCAAGAATCTGAAATAAATACAGTTGACCCTTCATATTACCTGGGGTTTGGTTCCATTTTCTTCTAGGCAGGAAATGTGAGATTAACTGAATTTAGTTTAGCTGAACATTTTGCTTCAGATGTAGTTGGATGTTCACTTGGAGCTTTTAAAAAGTTAAATGCCTTTTGAGCTGCATTTTAGTAGTCAACAGCTGGCAACTTGATCTGAAGGTGGAGAATAGTCAGGTAAACAATGGAAGGGAGTAATTGAACTATAGCTGCAAAGGGGACTTTTTAGGCTTAAATCCAGTTGTGAGTGCCAGCTAGACTAGAATCATTGAACCATGGAACTTACCAAATGTTGAATTAGTGGATCTACCCTAGTTGGGACTAAAAATTGGATTTAGGCTTTAAAGTCTGACATGTGAACATGTTGCTCTTGTATATTTTCTGCCTTTAGTGATATTGGCTGTGTGCCTGGTTTGTGAAATGCTTACAAAAAGCAGATATGATTCCTAGGCAGGGAGTCCTTCTGTTTTCATTGTTTGGATAAGCAAGCCCTTCTGGTAAGTGTTACAAAGTCAGTTCAAGTCACTACAAAAATATTGGCCACACCACAGCAAGCCAATGCTAATTACCAATTGATGCAAATGGCCTGGCTCAGCAGAATCACTGTACAATATTCAGTGAACCAAAGTTATCTTTGTCAGCAACCTTTACTTAACTCTTCCAAGAGACATTTTATTCAGACAATACTATCTCTCATTGCAGTTCTGAGATGTATCCTAGAATATCTGTCATGCCTCATAACATTTTATTCTATAGTTAAAATTTAAACAAGCATATTTTCAGCATTTTTTCCTTGGTTGAAGATTAGAAAATGTAGAGATCAGTTCATGTAAATATGAAAGGTGCCATTTCTATGTTTTGGGTGGGTGGGTGAGAGAAATGAAGAAGGTGACACTTTATAGTTTATGTAAATGGGAGAAAATTATAAACTTGTAAAGAAGAAAAAGCTTTACCACAGTTGTTATTCCCTTATCATACATATAAAAGATTATAATTGCAGCATTTAATATTATAGTATATATTGGAAAGATTTCTCTTCCATCACAAGAACTTGCAATGTTTGAATCTGACCCTAAAGTGAATGGAAGGTTGCTTTTCACACATACCTATTGTGCTTTTTGTCTAATCTTATAATCAGGGGAAATAATGGTAGAAAACAATTTGATTTATGTAATCCTCTGCTGATTGTTAGCTGTGCTTCTCAAACTATAAAATATATGCAGAGTTTATTTAATTCAGAGTAAGTAAATTATATCTGGCTGAATGGAATCCACTGCTCCATTAAAAAAAAGGAAGCTGTGTAAGGGGTCAAGTATGTAAATTTGTGTATTTTTAATAGCATACTTATATAGTATTGGAAGAAAATAAGATTTTGTTAAAATTCATTTTATCTGTACAAACAAAATTATAGCAAGCATTTCTTCTGGCAGTTCCATAATCTGAACTTTCGTCTCATTTGTATATCTGTACATGGTTATGATGGTAATATCAAGTGATGATTTGCATATATCAAAGGGCCATCACAGGCAAAGATCAAAGAGAGGTTTCTTAATGTATCAAGTGCAATACTTTTAAGAGTAGCCAGTTCATATCTTTAGCTTCAGGCTATAAATTATTGTTCCTCACCCCTCCTTGAAACTGAAATTGATATACATTTGTCCCTCCGTATCCACGGGTTTAAGTATTCACGTCTTGAAAATATTCTTAAAAAAATAATAATCCAAAAAGCAAACCTTGATTTTGCCATCTTATATAAAGGACACCATTTTGCTATGCCATTGCATATAATGGGACTTGAGTATTCATGGATTTTGGTATCCACAGTGGGTCCTGGAACCAAACCTCAGTGAATATGAAGGGACAACTGTATAGTCAGCCCTCTGTATCTGCAAGCTCCAGTTCTGTGGACTCAATCAACTGCATATCGAAAATATTTTTTTTTAAAAAAAAAAAAGCAGTGTGGGACGTCTCCTCTTTCCCCTGCCCACCTTGTGCCCTGTGAGAGAACTATCATAGAATCATAGAATCGTAGAGTTGGAAGAGTCCACAAGGGCCATCCAGTCCAACCCCCTGCCACGCAGGAAATCATGATCAAAGCATCCCTGACAGATGGCAATCCAGCCTCTGTTTAAAGACCTCTAAGGAAGGAGACCTCACCATGCTCCGAGGGAGTGTGTTCCACTGCCGAACAGCTCTTACTGTCACAAAGTTCCTCCTAATGTTGAGGTGGAATCTCTGTTCCTGGAGCTTGCATCCATTGCTCTGTGTTCCAGTCTTTGGAGCAGCAGAAAACAAGCCTGCTCCATCCTCAACGTGACACCCTTTCAAATACTTAAACAGGGCTATCATATCGCCTCTTAACTGTCTTTTTTCCAGGCTAAACATACCCAGCTCCCTAAGTCTCTCCTCATAAGGCATGGTTTCCAGACCTTTCACCATTTTAGTCGCCCTCTCTGGACACGCTCCAATTTGTCCATATCCTTTTTGAATTGTGGTGCCCAGAACTGGACACAGTATTCTAGGTGAGGTCTGACCAAGGCAGAATAGAGCGGCACTATTACTTCCCTTGATCTAGACACTACTATTGATACAGCCCAAAATTGCATTGGCCTTTTTAGCTGGTGGAAGGTGTTCTTTGGCACTCCCTTACTGAGGGCAAAGAAGCCACTGAAGTGGGGCAGGGGAGAGAGTGAGAGTGAGAAAAAGAGGGAACTGGTTGTCAGGGTGTGGTGTGGTGGCTGGGGCTCGTGCATGTGCATGGCACTTACCTTTGGGTGTGTACAGGGAGTGGTGGGGTGGAAGCATTGGCCTAGTAATTGTTAACTTAGAAAGGGGATGAATTAAACCCCCCACCCCAATATGTGCTACACTGAATCTATGCAAATGGAATCTCTTTATATAAGGGACTTGAGCATTCATGGATTTTGGTATCCATGGGGAGGGGGTCCTGGAACCAATTTCCCAAGGATATAGAGGGCCAACTGTATTTTCTTGTTGTAAGCTTTGCTCAGTTGCTTCTGAGTTATTGAACCTGGGCGATTTGTTTGCATCTGATCCACTTCATAAAAATACACAGTTATTAATTTCATGAACAAACTTTCATATTTGCAAACCTGCTGAAAAAGTTGCTTTATAATAGTTGTATTAAAGGGAGATAATTTAAAAATATTTGTTTTTTAATTATGTCATTTAGTAGGTTTTCTGAACTAAGGTTATCTGGGGAAATGTGTGCTTTCTAAATATCCTGTGCTGGGAAGCAATATTTAAAGGCCATGTGTTAGTTGGGAAGATTCCTGCAGAGAATCTACATCTCAAACCATAGGGATTAATAAATGTAGTACTGCAAACAAGGGACCTTTTGAACCTCTTCATGCAGAACAGCATGCGTTTTATAACTGCTGAGTGTACTTCTGAGTTAATTAACATTTGAAGTCTTAAATTAAATATTTCTTGAGGAAAAAAAAGGAGTCAGTGAAAGAATTTTTATTGGTTGACAGTCTTCTATTTGGTTGTTTACCAACATGGAGCTGAAATAGTGCTTAGTAGCCATGTTTGAGTCATAAGGTGTAGAAAAAATTGCCTGTGTAGAATTGCCGGTTTAGGACAAATGCATTACAACTTTTCTGCTTTTGGATATTGGTTCCACTACTTTTTACTGCTAGAGACAATCTACTGGGCTTGATTAGTCACTGGAGTAATGAAGAATGGCTATACGCCTATTGCTGTTTGAGAGCCTTCAAAAAATGATTTGAGTATTACTTTTTGTTTATGTACACAGAATGCCTGTTGGTTTGACTCAGATTTTCAGTTTTCTCATATAATTCTGTCTTTTCTTTTATGTATCAAAATATGTTAAATAAATGAAAAATATTGACCCAATTAAGAAAAAATGGACTGCTTTGCATTTTTGGTGTTTTTGAGTCTGAACTTCAAAAGTATTTTTTTGCTTTCATGAAGGTGAGGTTGTTCTGTAGCTCTAATTTTAATAAGAACCTAGACTTTCCCCCGCACCCCAGTTTGACTTAATTTTTAGGTCAGCCAATATGTCATATTCCTCACTGAATGAAGTCATAACATTAGCCTGATAACAGCAAACAGGGCTTTTAAAGAACCATAGCTCTTGAGGAGGCAGCACAGGAAATATGCATTGGTGTCAAGAACAGAGAATTTTCTGTCATATAAACTGTAACTGTTGTGTCAGACTTTTTTCTTACTACTTTTCTTTTGATAAAATGGCAGCTTCTTGAAATTAGTGATTGTTCATGTTAACCTAAATGAAAATAGATGTTATTTCTTTAAAAATAAAACTGCACTGCACTTGTATGAACTGGACAAAAGCCTTTGAGATATAGCAGAATATGTATAAACAAATGAATATTCCCTTTCTGCGACTGTGAAAGACCTGATATACACCTGTAGAGATAAGAATGAGGTTGCAGACTGCATAACTGGTATCATGGTCTGCACAAATATGAATTTTCTCTATCTTTTATCCAGTAAATATTTTTGTGATCCTTGATGCTATGGAGCCCTTGGATTCTCAGGTGCTTGTGGTGTCAAGAGTTATATGCATAGATGTGTTCCCAAGTATGACCTTTCCTGTGTGGGTCTAAATGGGCAACAGTTATCAGTGCTCTAGTCACACCATGTCTTTGTTTTGTATTTCTAAGTTGTGCCAAAAAAGGTCTGCAATTTTCTATTGGTGTCAGCTAGGCTGCTAACAGGAACACTTTATCAGGATTATATTACTCCAATACTGAAAGGCCTGCACTGGTTGTCAGTTGTTTTCCAGTGTCTGTCCTGTGACTTTATTCTTTAGAGCCCTAAACAATTCACCTTGTCTGTCTTCAACTACCTCTCTGGTAATTATGTTCTACTTATGTTCTAAAGTACCTTTAGGAGCCTGCTTGGTAAACATACAGGCATAGGCTTTCTTCTGTGTTGCTCCAAAACTGTGGAATGGTGTGCCATCCAGAATTAGTCTGTCCTTACTCTCTCTGCTTTTAGAAAGGGTGTTAAATTCTTTTTTTAAAAATGGTTTTCTAAGTTACTTTAATTTCTTTGTTTTTTAAAAAAATAATGTTCATGATTTGTTAATTTGTGCTATGATTTTGTTTATAGAACACTGCCCCGGTATTCTTTATAGAAGGGCAATATTTATATGGAAATAAATGCATCATTGAAGTTCAGTTTCTTTTCTGTAGCCTTTACTCCTCATTTTCTCACAGCACAGTAGGCATTTCATCCCTGCTGAGACAGTGTAGCTTTTCAGATACTCTTGGACTGCCAGCTCCCATCATCCCACACTATTGGCTGTGCTAGCTAGGGTTCATATGAGTTGTAGTCCAACAACATGAATGCCCCAATTTTAATGAGTGTAAATTATGCATGTGAAGAAAGTCTGAGTTTCTCTGTACGTGCCTGCTGCAATTCAGATGCTGGTAGCATGTTATTGTTTATTGCCATCAAGCTGACTTTGATTTATAGTGGCCCTGTGAATGAGAAACCTCCAAATCCCTCGTCATGAGCCACCCTGCTCAGATCTTGCAGACTTAGGGCCATGACTTCCTTGATTGAGTCTATCCACTTGTGATGTAGTTTTCCTCTTTTCCTACTGCCTTCTGCCACTTTGTTGTTGAGTGCCTTCATGTTGTTTCCGACTTATGGCAACGCTAAGGCAACCCTATTACAGGTATGATAATGGGACTCATCTCCCATTATCTGTCAGCACAGCATCAGGTAAACAAGGGGTTAACTAGGGGTCTGCAGAAATGTAACACTTTTGGGGCCAGCATCATCGCTGATATCACAGGTCAGCAGAGACACTGACCAATCAAAGATTCCAAGACAAGGTAATAAATACTGCCTCGGGGCCATGAGGCAGAGAGAACAAAGAGGACCTGGGATGGGAACCCCTCATCTGAAAGAGAGAGAAAGTCCTGAGATGAGCAAATTGCGTCTCAGGCAGACATAAAGTGAGAAGAAAGGACCTTAAAATGGAGGAAGGCTGTGAGACTGGTCTGGAACACACATGTGGCTCCAGCCAAGCCTCTGAAGTCAACAGACTAACTCCATGTCAGTGAGTAGAGCAGAAATTGTATTAGTTAGATCGCATTAGGTATTATGTTTACTTTCCTCACTTGGCTGAATGCTTTACTATATCTGTACCTCTAAGAATATACCTGGAAGTAAGAGCCCTTCTGTGAACATTATTGACATGTTATGAACTCAGCTTATTCTAGCAGAGACATCTTATGAACTTGCTTATTCTAGCAGAAAAATAGCATTTTCTAATTTTTTTATCGGCTGATGCTTTCACGTACCTTGTTGTGCTCAGACGCTTCTCTTCCCTTTGGGACAGTGGGGAGAGGGTGGTAATAGCTCTACCAGTAGCAGGGAGTAGATAAGAAAAAGGAATCTCACACTCTTCCTTTGGACTGTGTAAAAAAGGGTGAAATTCAAAGGGTGGTGGCAGCATACTCAAAGGGGGTGCAATTTAGGGGAATTCCCAGGCAGAGGAATCCTCAAGATTGCGTCTCAAAGTACAGCTTAGGGGTTCTCAGGCAGAAGAACCCATGAGCTGTATCATGGAAGGGCAGCCGAGTCCTCAAAGGGCTGCGCGCACACACACACACTGAGGCTAGGGCTGATCACGTGGTGGCAGCGGTGGGATTCTTAGGCAGAACCACCCCCCGAGGATCACAACAGGGTTGGTGGTGGTTTGTTTGTTTGTTTGGAGGGCTGAGATTTGTGATTTGCCCAAGGTCATCCAGTGTGTTTTCATGTCTGAGTGGGGATTCAAAATCTGGTTTCCAGAGTTGTAAGTTCAACCCTCAAACCTCTATGCTACGTTGGATCTACACAGGAATAAGTAAGTCAATGAGCATTTTGCAACCTGTCATAGAGCCTTAAAGTAGTTTGTCACAGCTTCTGACTTCAGGCCCTGCTTGTTAGCCTCTGGAGGCACCGAACTGACTGCTGTTGGAAACTGAATGCTAGGCTAAATTAATCCTTTGCTATTATGACTTTTTTAATTAAAAAAAGCCATGACCCTAAATACTTCTTTCAGTGGCAGGAATGAATTCAAAAATTACTTCATTTCATAGCATAAAATATTGTCACATGAGAAATGATTTAATCAGGCATTAGCTAATCTATTTCATTCCTTGCCAGGGATGTATTCCTCTTGCCCACTGGTGAGGGAAACTGAAAACGGTCTCATTCAAGCTCTCAGCCTTAATAAAGAAATGCTAGACATTTCTCCTGCTTTTAAAAATACCCTTGTTCATGCATGTACATAAGTGTGGTGAGATGTTGATTCTTCCTCAAATCCTTCATGACTGGATAGAGAGAAAGGCAGGGGTGTGTCTGTGATGCAGGAAATGTTGCAAACAGGTGTTTCTCTTATCATTTCCTTCTTCCAAAGCATCCTGTGCGTGAAGACAAGACTCTGTCAAAGCCTCCATGAGGGATGGAGGTAGAGGTGGTAATTTTTTTCACCTTCAGGAAGCTTTGGAACCAATCAGAAACAGTGCTAGGAATGAGGGCCTTTATTGCTAATTGCAATAAGAGAACATTTCTTTTTTCAAGTCTTTGTCTATTCCCTCCCTATAGAAAGAATAGGAGGTTCTGCCCCATAAGCTGTAGTTCGAGTAAGAAGAGAAGCAGCAGGCATTTATTTCTCTTGCTCTTTCTTAACTTATCTATCTATCCATACAAGTCAGACCTCACACTTCACCTCTTTCCCAACCTGTTTGTGTTTGCTATACCCCAACTTCTTTCTTAATGTCTACTTGCTGCAACAAAAATGAGAGAAGCTCTCTGCATGTGGCAGAGGCCAGAGCTTGGAAAAGTTATTTTTGGACTACAGTTATCAGAATCACTCAGTCTTCATGGTCATATACTATGCTGCCCAGGGGATTTAGGAGTTGTAATCCAAAACTTTTCCAGAAGAGTGGAAGTAGGCTTTCTTTTGTGTGGAAAACCATGGTTGACCTGTAGATGTAGTAGCTATTCATCAGCAAACATTAGTCTTCTCCCAAAATACAACTTTATATTAGGTAACCAATCCTTCCATATGAACTTGCCCACCCAATATGTTAATCACAGGTGCCGTTATTGATGCCTGCTATTACTGACAGCAGTGTACTTTATTTGGAGGTAAAACAGAAGTTTTCTTGATGTGGCACCCTATTTTAGGAATACGATCCCAAGAGAAGTATGGTTGGTTCAGTTAAGGATGATTTTTAGGTGGTTAAAACTTCCTTATTCATCCAGTATTTCAACTTATGTTAAATCTTTGTCTGATAAATATTTTTGGGTGTGGATATTTTCTGTGTTCAGGTTTGCTGCCTATCTATGAATCTGTCTATGAGTCAGTCTATCTATGAGTCTATATTAAAAATTGAGAAATCGAATACAAATAATTGCAGAAATAAATAAATGAATATAATAGATGCTCATATTAATTTGGGAGTTCCTCCTTCCCTTAAAGCCATTCACTGACACTAATGTTGAATTTCTCCTGCCAGAAAATCTCAAGATACAGTATGACCCCTGTATCCACAGGACTTGTACCCACAGTTTCACTTACTCACGCCTGAAAAAATATGTTTTCTCTAGGCACTTTCTAGATCCTCCAGCATGATTTCATGGTGTGCTTCTGCCAGACGTTGACCGTAGGGCTATGCTGGAGGACCTAGAGATTCCTACAGAGGTGTTCTTTCTAGGAATCTGTAGGTCCTCTGGCACAACTCTACAGCATGATTGGCCAGAAGTCATTCCTTTCAATATCGTTTGCTATAATCTGTGGTTTTAGGTTTCCAGGGATATGGGGGTCATACTGGATTCTCAACAATCCAAATTCAGTTTTTTACTTCAGCATTTTCAAATTAAAAAAAATAAAAAATAAAGATGTTTTGATAGATTTCTTCACATCGTTTCTTAAACTAGATATTAGTATAGATGCAGATAACGGATAGGAAACAGAGGTTTGGCTGAAAATTTGTATACACACAATCATAAATTGTTGTGCTTTTATTATTATTTTTTTAAAAAAACAGTCTTAATTTTAGAGACGCTTAAGAATGTTCCAAATAATTTCTTAGGTATCAGCCCAGTTAGACAAAGGGATCCAAAGAACCCTGGCCTAAATCTAATGCATAGTTAGGAATGCTTAAGCCCACTGAAACCACTAGGTTCAAGTGTGCCTAATTCTAGTAGCAGCTGGTGGTTCCAGTGTTTGTGGGATGGTGAATCTGATTTGGGTTTTAGTCTGGGGAACTATCCAAGGGGCTGAATCTGTTTTAGAGATAAGATTAAGCGTCTTGAATAGATCCTTTAGAATTTGGATGGAAAGCCAAAGCAGAAGCACTGACTTTAGAGCCACTACCCGCAACTGCCTAACTCTATATTGGATGTAGCCCTCCATCTTGGTACATAACCTTTAATTCCTATGTGCATGTTGAGGCTCTGTGGCTAGCTATTGCTGATCAACCAAAGTTTGCATGTAATGGCTATTGACATCTTTTTATGTATCTTTTTACAATTGAAAGTTGAAATAAAAGCCTAACCAGAGAGTTATACGTTACACAGTTAGGTTTAGCAGGTGTCTATATTTGGGTTTCCTGTCTATTGGCTTCCAATAAGATCTGTCATATACCCTATAGCTCTCCATGGAGAATATACATCTTTATGATTAAATTAGCCAGTGGACTCATAAATACATCTTAAAGAGCATTTATCTGGAGATGCCTGAAAGTATTGATTTGTAAAGTAGGAGACATGATTTTAAAAGCAGTTTGAGACACATCTGCTGATGCAAAAGGAGAGTGGAGAGAAAATACTGTACTTCCATAAACTTCTAATAAAATTTTGAGGCTGAAGATTTACATCTCTCTTTAATTATAACCCTAAAACAATGAAAACCAGAGGAATTCTGTTTTAAATGTTGTCATGCTTCCAAATAATTGCAGTAATAAAATGTTCATAAAATGTTGATTGTAGCATGTATTTGAAGGATGCTTAAACATGAATGGAAGGGAAATATTGGTTGCACCATGCAGTTAAGGGATGCAGACAACTCACTACAGCTGATGTTGGGGCCTGACTAGCGTGTGCAGAATGCTGTTCTTTTATTGCTGAATCTTTTGGCATGGAGTTGGAATGAAGAAGGTTTGAGACAAGGGAAAGACAGTCCTATCATTAGGCAGAGTGAGACAGCTGACTTGTGCCTACCCTAAAGCAGAATGAGGCAGCCTCTATTAGGCAGCGTGAGATCGTGACAGATCTAGTGTGTATCTCTGGAGGTTATCACACAGGTCCCTGGGAAACAAGTCTGTCCCGCTACCCCCGCCCCACTCCTGTCCCTGTAACATTTAATTTTCCCCCCAAAACACTTACCTTATTGTGGCATTGAAATGGCTCCTCCTCCCCTCGGCTTCACTGCAGTAAAAGCAGCTGTTGTAAAGCTGCTTTTACAACAGTGAAGCTAAATCCTGCCCGTTCTCATGAGAGAACGATCATGCGGGTATTTTAAAAATAAAAAGAAGAAAAAAAGTGACAGTAAGCACAAAAACACATTAAAAAAAAACAAGTAACGTGGGGGGGGGGAAGGGTGACGCTTACCTGGACATCTTCTGCATGGATCTCCCAGTGACATCACATCCAGTCATCATCTCAGGAGCAGAATGGGGCTCCCGTTCACTCGCCCGTTATTCTGTTATAACAATGGAACGGGCTCCTTATTGATGGGTTTCCCCTGTCAATAAGGAAAATGGAGGCAGCACGGAGCCAGCACGGGGGGAATAACAGCACAGGGATGATGTCGTCTAAGCCTTTTAGCGATCTCCTATCCTCTCTTTCTCTTCCCTGTCGTGCTATATGTGGCTCGTGTGATAATCTCCTCTGTGTAGAGTAATAATGGCAGTCCTCTGGCCATTGCAGCCTGAACTGCTCAGAAATTCCTCTTAGTTGGGGGATAGAGCTATGTGTGCTGCATGCAGACTTATCTGTGCCCATTACACTTGGCTGCTGCCCTCAGTTTCTATGAAGGATATTGTCCCAGTGGAGGATGTTGTCCCATTGAAATAGGATTCAGCAGGGTTTTCTGTATATGGACAGTGAGGTGAATGGTTGGGCTGCCATCTCGTCCTGTATTTCAAGAAGCACAATGTATCAAGCAAGTCTTGAGCAGTGTATGAAACAGATGAGACAAATTGTCTGCATTCTGGCCTTTGCCATGACATTCATGACCCTACATGACTTGTTGTAAAAAGGGTTCCAGTGTTACAGAACAGAGGTTCCCAAATGTGAATGGTCCTGTGTTGTTGGATTACATCTCCCAGTATCCTAAAACTCTTCCTGGAATAAATTATGTAACTTTATATGTGTTTTATTCACATACAGCCTTTGTTTTCTTGCAAAATGCAGTGACTTTTTAAAATAAAAATTTGGAAATGTATGTCAGTTTTCAGTCAGGTGGTGAGAAGGTAAGGAGACTATTGGGAAAAAGAAAATGAAATTTCTAGTCTATACTGTATAATTTACACTCATGTGTAAATTGAGAAATTTTGGTCAAAAAATCAATCCCCCAAAACCGGGTGACTTATCCACGGGTCAATGTAAATACTGTACCTTATTTTTTATTAAAGAACCATCCTCTTCTCTGAGTAGAGTGGTGAAAGATGAGAGCTTTTTCTATCCCAGGAAAACCTGAACGATGGACCGACCCGCTGTCCATCGCAGCACTGCTTCTGGCCTTTATGAATGCCTGAGTGGGGAAATAGTGCTGGCAGCAGCTCTTTGGCACGTCCCCTCAAAGGAGCGCCAAGAGAGTAGAGGGGTCAGTGTTTCTTTTAGGTTTTCCCGGGACATACTAAGCTCTCGCGTTTCACCACTCTACTCAGAGAAGGGGATGTTGTTGTTGCTTTTATAAGAGTTAACTGAACCTTAACTTCTATCAAAAAAGGAACCACCTCCTTCTGTGAGTAGAGTGGCGAAAAGCCTTTTTGAATGCCTGGGCAGGAAAATGGTGGCGATGGTGGTTCAAGTGCTTTCCCCTCTCCACCAAATGACCCTCAACTTATCCAAGGGCCATATCAAAATCCATAATTTTGGCCCCAAAACTTGGCCTTGACTTATACAGAAGGTCACCTTATACATGAGTATACAACGTACTAGCAGAGAAGGTAGAGGAGCCACTCCATTTAAGAAGAATGGGAAATTACTGTACCTCATAATATGTGAACTGCTCTTAGAATTTTTTAACAGTATTTTTGTATCTGCAGTGCTTCATGTTTTTCTAGAAGGAAGCGTTTGTAACCTGAAGACTATGATCAGAAAAGCACCACATACAGTATTTAGATCATTAGGGCTACTCTTTGTGAGCCTTCTAAACACCAATCATAACAATATTGTTTGGCTATTCTGAATCTTCTGTATCAAAACATGTTTTTAACTACAGTACTACCTTTTGTTGTTGGCCTCTCTTCATTTACGAAGATTAGGCAAGTCTTTACTTGCTGTTGTTAATTTTTTTTTTACCTCTGTCTTTGATCAGAGCATACAATTGCAGATATTTTCCATATTCATTCTAATCTTGTTCAAAGTGAGTGTACATCTCTCTTTGAATCAGTACTGTATTTGATCTCTTGATTTCACATCATCAGTCCTAATCAGCATTTTTGGAATGAATTGAAGTGCCCGGTCAGAGATTTTCTGTGATTTCCTCCTTCAGGTATGTGTGTAGTTTTTGTTTGTTTGTTGTGTGGCTTCCAGTCATTACTGACCTATGGCGACCCTTAGGTGACCCTATTACTGGGTTTTCTTGGTAAGATTTGTTCAGACGGGGTTTGACCTTGACTTTCTCTGAGGCTGAGAGGGTGTGACTTGCCTAGTGGTTTTCCATGTCTGAGCAGGGATTCAAACTCTGGTCTCCAAAGTCATAATCCAACACTCAAACTGCTGTCTCTCTCTCTCTCTCTCTCTCTCTCTCTCTCTCTCTTTAAAATACTATATTACAATCATGGCTGAGAGCTTAAAGCAGAAGTGGGCAAACAGTGGCTGACAGATGGCATATGAGCATTTTTTTAAAGAAACCCCCCCCAGATCTGGTGCCCTACCTTCTGGCTTTTGTGAGAGAAACAAGAGTGGTAGGCAAGACCTAACCACAGAATCTGCTGGCTAAAGCAAACTAATCTCATTAGGGAAAACATGGCAGCAGCTATAGCCTGTGCTTAGTCTACCGAGTTCTTATACCCACTTTCTTGGCTCCTCAATCTTTCTCTTTTTCCTTGGAGCTGGTGGCATTCAGTGATTCATGTTTCCCAGAAAAATTAGAATTGGAAAATTGTCTGGAAACAACGTTGATGTTCTAATTAATATTTTAATGTCTTAAATCAAGTTCTAAATAATGTTCCAAATAAATTTTCTAAATAATCATTGAATTTTAGAATTGTAAAGGGACCACAAAGGTCATCTAGTCCAGTAGCCTGCCATGCAGTGCAAGAATGCACAACTACAAAAAGATGGGTCCACCCAACCTCTGTTTAAAGACATCCAAAAATAGAAAGACCCCATCACCCCCTAAGGTAGTCTTTCCCACTCTTGAACAGTTCTTACTGTTAAAAAAAGGTTCTTCCTAATGTTTATGTGGAAGCTCTTTTTTTTAATTTGAGTCCATTGATTCATGTTCTAGTCTCTGGAGCAGCAGAAAACAAGCCTGTTCTTTCTTTTACATGGCATCCCTTCCAATGTTCTAATGTTCTAAAGAATGTTTTAATGCTCTAAATAATGTTATCTATTTATCAGATCTGGTTTAAATATTTTATTCAAACACTCAAAATGTTACGTGAAAATTATTTTATTGGAATAGTGTCAATAACGCAGCAAGAATAGCACACACTTCCCTTATATTTAAGTTTTTTAACAAAAAGAGAATAATTCTTTAAAGCACACCTACCTAAAGAAAGCTGTACTTGATATATCTTATATTAACAGTTTAATTTTCTTTCACTGAAGTATAACTGTAGTACCTACAGTTTCTCTCAGTCACTCTCTGCATGACTTTCAGTTCCATTTCAAGTTGAGAAAAATTTGATTCAGTACAACTAGTGGAGCATTTTATTTCGCTGTGGGACTGGACACAGTACAACAGTCCAGACTATTATGAATAAATGCAGATAAATAGATATATTTATCTGCAGTTGTCTAGTACATATAGAGGGGTGTGAGAAATTTTCCATGGAAAAATATAGCATCAGAAAAACTTTGATTGCCTGATGACACTGGATAAGGGAGCATTTCTTGGTGTAGTAAAGAGGATTGTGCATGGGCAAGGGAGGAAAGAAAAAAAGGGAAGCAAAAAAGGGGAAATTAAACAACATTTTTAGGAATTTAAAACATACTATAGTGGGCCAAAACAGTATAATGTGTTTATATGGGAAGTATATGTGTGTATATGGCAATTAGGGTGTCTGTAGAAGTTAGAAAAGTTACAATTTTTGACTGTATCTTCCAGGACCCTCTAGTCAACACAGGGATGAGTATGGTGGCTTGGGGATTCTGGGGACTGTAGTGCCCCAAAAGGCATGTTCCAGGCTCTGGATGTTTGTTAGTTAAGAGAGAGTGAGAGACAGAACTCTATAACCATCACCCACATATATACACTGTTCTTTCTCTCTTTTTCTCTTGAGATTTTTATGAGAAAAAAAGATAAAAATAGTGTTGAGTGTTGATAATTTTCAGCTGGAGGGAAGCATGGTTGGCTCTGGTCCTTCCCACAGTGGGCCCATGGCCTCCAGAGAAACCTTTGAGGGTATGTAGCTGTAGATTAGTGGTTCCCAAACTTTGGTCCTCCAGATGTTTTAGACATCAGCTCTCAGAATTCCTGAGAGTTGGCCATGTCAGCTAGGCCTTCTGTGAGTTGAAGTCCAAAACACCTGGTGGATCAAAGTTTGGGAATCACTGCTGTAAATGGAGAAAAAAAAAAAAGATTATCCCTTTCTACCTGAATGGCAAAGTAGCCAATACAAATGAACACAACATAAAAATGCTAAACAAGTGGTACAGATCTGTAACAAATCATTTAGATGAGTCTAGATCATTTTCTTTCCTCTGTCCTTCACCAAGGCAATTTAGGATAATCCATATGCAACCAAGGCCAATTAATTATTAACTGTAGAAGATACAGAGCTCAATCTATAAACTTGAATTTATGACTGTTGAGTACAAATGGAACTCAACTGGCTTAAACCCAAGTACTCTAGTTTGATTGTATGCTGATCAGGCAGACGGTGCACTCCACTTCATCCATATGTATTTAAAGTGGACAACTTTAAATAATGTGACTATCACACTTAAACTAGAACAGATCAGCTATATGTAACACTGTAATCAGGTTTAGCTGCAGCATCATTTGTACTTGTACTACAATAGCATACTCCTGCTATACTCCTCCGCTCCTCTTTCTGAGAAGCTTCTAAACTTGTCACCACCTTTACTGCCTTCTGTCAAGGTGGGGGACACAGGACCTGCAGGCTATGTGTTGTCCTGCCTTTTTTTTTTTGTGGGGCCCGAAACATTCCTGCAGTGTCCTCATGGGACTGGAGGGGAATGGTTCCCTGAAGGAGAATTGCTACTCTGGTAGTCTTAAAGTATGCCAGCTCCTTTAAAGCAAGGTGCAAGAACTTGCCTGAACGTGTCTCTGTGTGTGGTGGTGGGGCTTTTCTGTTCTTCTGCCTGTTCTTTTCTGTTCTTCCGCCAAAAGTAAAGAGGAAGTTTACTTTTGGTTTTGAAAAGAGAATTAAAGACATTTTGACTGAGGCTGGGGCCTGCAGTGGGTCAAAATTGGTCCCCAGATATGATGAAGTTCTTCATTCCTGGCTGAAATTGAGGATCATGCCATTCAGACATCTGTTCTGGAGTTGATTGGGTGGCTCCCATATGCCGTGAGTAATGTTTGAACATGTCCATCATGACAGCAGCAGAATGAGACAGATCATCCTCATAATAATCATAATAAATTTTATTTCTTAACCACTTTTCCCAAAGGCTTAAGGCAGGTGCAATATGAATTAAAATACAATATATAACATAAAATCATTAAACACAGGTAAAACACATAGGATTAAAACAAACATTACCTTAAAATCATCCACAAACTTAAAATACAAATTTAAAATTCGTAGATTAAAATCAACTGGGTTGGCCTGTTGGAAAAGATAGATCTTTAGTACTGTTTTAAATTCTCATAGCATGTTTAGCTGTCGAATGTCTTCTGGCAGGTCATTTCACAGTCTGGGGGCAGCCGACAAAAAGGTCCTCTGGGTAACATATGCTTTATGCTTGATGTAGGGCAGGAGGATTTAGGTGAGAGAAGCCATGTAGAACTTCAGGCACACAGTGTGTAGTCTTCAATCACTTCACAAAAGATGATTTCTAAACTACCATAGCTGCATGTTAGAGCTGACCCAACTTTGTGCTTAGTTCAGCACAAGTCTATATCAGGGATGAACAAAGTATGGTCCTGGAGCAGCCCCAAGGCTATTTCTGTGGTCCTTAACTACCCCCTTTTATGGCAGAAAAAAAGTACATTGTCTTATCTGGAAACTTCTAAGAGCATCGGTTCACCTTTTTAAAAGGCCAAAGCCCCCCTTCCCCATTTAATGTTAAAAACCTTGTTTTTCAAAGCCAGAAGGGGACTTTTGTCCTCTTCTGGAATTGGTTTGTGTTGGTTTTTTGTTATTTTGCATTTTTGGCAGTCCACATGACCCTAGCATGTTTTGGGACAGAGGTCCTGTGCCCCTCATCTACATCTGCCAGAGGTCCTGTGCCCCTCATCTACATCAAAGACTGCTCAGAGCCTCCTTTTTGGCTTCAGGCCTATAGTGGGCACTCACTTTGAAACTTACTTTCAGCACACAAGAGGACTAGAAACTTGTGAGCTCAACGTAAAAAGAAGTGGGGTCAAAATGTAAATTTAAACTCACAGGGACAAAAATAAAATAAAAAGTGCAGTGAGTGAATTGGAGGCCTCAGTCAGAAATTGTCCCTATGCTCTGTAATACTGAGGTGCAGATATGACTCATGTGCCATCATAAAAGAAAAGAAAGCTTTCAGATGATAATAATAATAATAATAATAATAATAATGTGGCCTGTAAGTGCCTTGGGGTTATATGATTGTTCCAGTGTGCATTAAAAAAACACAGGCCAGCATGGGATAAAAAGGAACTCAAGCCATGCTGCCATTTTTAGATGATCTCTCAGTCACATGATAACTTTCTTTTCTGAGATTCCCCCAGTGAATGCCATGTTAGAAACAAAAGTGGCTTAGACCTGTCATGAGACCTCAATGCCAGTTTCTCTAATGGTGCTGAATCTCTGCAAGTTATTGCCAGGAAGAGTTGACAGAGCCTTAGGGGTGTCTCAGTGATTGACAGCCATTGTCAGCAAAATGTAATTTGTCTGTGTCAATAGGATTGGGTGCCTGTTCATTCTCTCAAAGCACCAGATTGAAATAACATCCCCCTAGACAAAGCTTGTTGAAATTATATGAAACACATCATGCATTAGACAAGAATCCCAATTAATTTCTACCTCACTTGGAGCAAAA
Organism: Gambelia wislizenii; assembly: GCA_030847615.1. Classification (NCBI taxonomy): domain Eukaryota; kingdom Metazoa; phylum Chordata; class Lepidosauria; order Squamata; family Crotaphytidae; genus Gambelia; species Gambelia wislizenii. The sequence continues at coordinate 91,871,232 of JAUMIR010000003.1, read as the reverse complement.
GAACCAGCAAGTAATTTTGATCCCGAAGCAAAATTGCTCCACTTGTTATAGTACTGGCTATGATTTTAATGCTGATTTAAATACTTCTGAACCCATATTTAATATATTTTAAAATATAGTTTCTGCACTGTTCCCCAATCAGTTTATTTCACAGCTGTGACCTCATAGTGACAATGGAAAGCTGTAATGTGAGCAGTGCAACTTGAAAATTGGGTTATCTGGCAAGTATGCCCCCCCACTTCCAGATCAAGTAAAAAACTCTGGCAGGTTATGGGTGAAAATAAAACTTAATATTAATGAAACCCCATCTTTTGATAGTAAAAATGACATGTATTAATATAGCAGCTAAAAATTTCATGTTGTATTTAGTTGTATCAAGGTGTGCTACCTGTGTCTTACCTTTTAGAGATCATGTTTCTTTATTTTCCATTTCTTCCTCAGTATCTACACTTCTCTTTTCTTCTCTATCTTTTTCCTTGCTCATTTCCACTTGGTCTTCTCTTTGTATTTCTTTTTCTTTTGTTTGTCATATTTCTTTACTTCTTTTCTTTTTCCTTGGTCTTCATCAAGCTATTCTTTCTTTTTCTTCATAAGATCTTCTCCATGTAAATCCCAGTTCTTTTTGCTTCTTGTAATGAATTTATAACAATTCTTTCATTTCTGTGCCAAAAAGTTAACCCGTCTCTTTGACTCCATCGATAAACAATATTATATATGGATATCATGTTTCATTTAGATCACTTGATTGCCATTTCATGGAGATTGCTATGCATTTAAGATAGATCATTCAAGTTTGTGTGGATTAAAATGTTAAAGGTAGGTCTTGTAATGATACCAGAAATGTTCTTGTTGGGCATTATGGATAAAGAACTGGATAGTAAATGTAGACTACTTCTTTAATATATGACAACGGGGGCAAGAACACTGTTTGCTCATACTTAGAAATGGTTTGAAGCACTGATGAAGGAAGAATGGATTGCTAAAGTAGCTGAGTTTGCCCAAACTGCCAAATTGACATGAGTTTTAAAGGATAAACAAATTGAAGAATTTTTTAAACGATTCGAAACCATTTATGGATGTGAGCAATAAGAAATCTAATGATGTAATAATTTGTGGGTATGGTTATTAGTAATTCTATTAGGGTTTTTAGTTGGATCTGTAATGGTAGAACTATATTTTTTTTCTTTTGATTTTTACGTTTTTCATCACAGTTTGTGATTGGGGAGAATATCTGAGATCCTTAGTGTGTTAATGCCAATGTTTTAGTTAGTTACTCTTGGTGTTTTCGGTCAGGGATTTGATAGTTTGTTTTAGCTCTAGTTTAGGTTTAGTTCTAGTTAATTTTTAGTTGTATATGTATGTGTTGTATATATATGTGTATTTTTAGTTGTATATGTATGTGTATTTTTTTACATATGTATAATTGCTTTGTTTTTGTTTTGTTTTTTGTTTTTGTTTCTTCTTTATTTGGGTTGTAATTTATACTGTTTTTGTCAAAATCAATTTAAAAATAAATGGGGAAAAATGTAGAGTGCAGTCCAGTCAAGCATTTTAATGTGGAAGAGCTGCCCCCCACAACAGATAATACTTTCAGATATTTAACTTTGGCTGGATTATGCCCATAATTTATATCTCCCCTTACAGCACCACGATATACAACCATTCTTCTTTACTTCAGAACCAGGAATGTGGCATTTCCCAAGGGCTGTATCACCTGATGTGTTTGTTTAGACTTAGTCTGAACTTTTGGTGTCCATGTTGGATTTTTAGCATGATGTTCAGTAAAACAAAACAAAACAAAAACCAGTTACACTATAGTGGAAGCATTGTTCCTTTAACCCATTCCCCAGCATCTGACTTATGATGTGTGCCTTGGAGTTTGAATTGCCTTTGGATGTATCACCAACATAACTGCAGTGTACATTTGATTCTGTTGCAGAGTTTTCAACTGTACCCCACTTTGTTCATTCTAGAGTGAGCAGCAGGGGCCAGTTTTCTCCCTTATGTCCCCACTCAGCTGGAAAATGGGTGGAAGTCATAACTGGATGGTGCCTCTCATGTGTCTTTTTCACAGTTTGGGGAGCTGAGGTGTTGCCAAACATTTGCCATGTTTTGATGGCAACTGGTGGTACTTGGGGGAGAAGTGAATCAAAGAAAACATATTTTTTTAAAATGGGGCCTGGGGGCATGGGAAAAAACCTAAGGGGTTCCGAGAAAGCTCTTGAGGGCTTCATCCTGGGCCACAGGATTCCTTCCCTGGTCTCTGCCAAGCCTTTCCCCTCTGGTGGTCACTTAACTCTTCAAGAGAGATTAGTGATACTAGGGTGTGTATATATACTCATTAATTATAGCAATTTGGTATAACTTTAACTGATATGGCTCTATTGTTCAGAATCCTGGGATGTGTAGTTTGGTAATGGGTTTGGAATTTTCTGCAAGAGGGCCCTATTATCCACTCCCTTTAAGTACAGCACTAGAAGAATTCTCAAACAGAAAATTCTAAGTGCCTCCTCAGCGCACTACAAATTTCAGGATTCCATAGGATAGAGCCAAATGGTCACAAACTGTCTCTCTCTCTCTGGCTTTTCTTCGCAAATGAAGATTCAAGAAGGACTCATCCCGCGCTTTTTGCAAGTGCGCTGATGATAAAAAGGCCAATCCGAGATAAACAAGTCTGGTTGCAGAAAGTACAGCAGAAGGTCTCCTTGGGTGATGTTTCCGGGTTGTGATTCTTTCTGCGTTGTCGTTTCTCTTCAAGACTTGTTTGGCGTGAGTTCTCAAATAAGGCTGCAGCATTGTGGATAGTGCGTCTCCATGCCTCCCGATGTGAGGCCAGGGCGGATCATTGTTGGTGATCAGTTTGGCCGAGCCTGAGATGTTGCTTCAGGGAGTCCTTGTATCGCTTTTTTGGAGCGCTTCTCTTACGCTGACCCGTGGCGAGTTCACTGTAGAGTACTATTTTTGGGAGGCAATGGTCCTCCATCCTAGAAAGGTGCCCTGCCCAGCGCAGCTGTGTTCTCAATATCATGGCCTCAATACTGGTGATCCCTGCTTGCTCAAGGACAGCAACATTTGTCACATAGTCAGTCCAGTGTATATTTAGGATTGTGCATATACTGTACAGCACTGATGAAAGCCTTCAGGGAGTCGTAGGTGGTGGCGATAGGTGACCCATGTTTCAGATCCATAAAGGAGAAAAGACAGTACAATAGCTCTATACACAACTGTATGATGTAGCTAAACCCTCACAGCCCAATCAGATGAGATATTCTTCACAAGTTCTCTTTTAATCTTGAGCTATCCAGTTGCTAATTCTTGTTATGGTTTATGGGATTGACTTACAAGACCAGGAAGGATGTGCAGTGGGTGCGTGTGTATTGTTTTATCTTAGTTAACTCCCAGAAAAGTGAGGCTTCCACTTGGGGAGTGGAGAAAAAAGAATACCAAGCCAAAATAGAGAAGTTTGGCTCAAAGTCTGTATTGACTGATCCAACTCCAATTCTACAATTGTGGGGTCTTCCTCATGAATTTTTTTTTATGCCCTGGAAAGGTAGAGAAATATGTAAGAAACAGAACTGTAAAGCAGCTTTATTTGGGAGGCGTGAAAGCTGTGGAAGCCAGCAGCTTAGAATACTCAGAAACCAAAAGGCTTAACACATTACTTACTCACAACTTGGCAAAATTGAGATTTTGATGTAGAGCATTTCTGCCAAACTGAACTAAAATGACAGTGCAGAGGAGCAGTGGTACTCAACAGCTGACCCATCGGGCTACTCTACCTAATGTCGGCACATGAATCCTGGAGCATTCCCCTCCAGTTTTATGTGGATATATGATGGATGAAGCCTTAACCAATAGGTCAAAGACTAACACTTGGCAAACACAGTAAAGGAACTAAGCAAAACAAATACTGAGAGTCATTGATTAAGCCTTGTAGGTTATTTGAGGGCTGTCTGGAAGGGAACTGGAAGGAAGAATGCACTGTTGGCACGGAGTTTGTCTTGAATGTAGAATGTGCCATTCAAAAGAATGTGCCTTTCAAAAGTAATGAAAACTAATATTTCAAACTGAAAAAAAGCTGCTTTATGACTGTGTGCCTCAAGCTGCCTTAATTGTTCAACAAATCTGAAGAACAACCTTCTGGGTTTGCTTATGATTTCTTAACCACTCCCCCCCCCCCTAGCTTTGCTGTAGCTAGATTATTGGTTTCTGAGAGCAAGGCAGGAAACATTGGATGCTGTTTTTGATAGATTATTCTGCAGTGATTATTCTTGATGTTATGTATGTGTGAGTGTGTTTATCTGTTTTGGCTGGTGGAAACCTTCCTATGTCCTTTTCTTAATTTCCTATGCAACACCCTTTCCCAGTTGCTGCTGCTGCCAGCACAGTTTTCACCCTCTGGCCAGTCTGGGTAATGTGCAGCTTCTGTTGCTGCTAGTAATATCTTTCAGTTACTCAGCCAAGAGATAGGGCACACACAGAGAGAAGCTTGGCATCATCATTTCTGTTCCCTGGTTACCAGCCATATGCCACCTGCTACCCATTGGCCCCAATTCCTCCATCTGATCTTTAGTGTGTAGAAATGGGTTCAAGATGTCCCACTTGGGCCAGGTTTAATGGTGGTATGCCGGGGCTGGCTTTAGCACCATTGGATAATTTCATCCCTTCCAGGGAAGCAGAACACACTGGACAGGAGTGACTGACCATCTCATCGTAACTTTAGGCAAAACTCGAAGTTGACTTTTGTGGCTGTGTGGAAAACCTGTGATTTCATGGATTTGAAGCCATTCTCTCTCTCTCTCTTGACAAAGCAAAGAAATCTGCTCTATTTTTCCTCCTGGACCTCCTCAGAATGCATTGCAGGGTGGGGAACTTTGGGGCTACAGATATAACTCCAAAGATATAGATTTTTGGACTATAGCTCCCATAATCCCTTACCATTGGCTATGCTGGATAGTGTTCAAGACATTTGGAAGACCTACGTTTCCCCCCACTGACATGTGGATTCTGCTCCAGTTTAGATAAGAAACAAATGTGTTGTAAAGAAGCACATCCCTTTTAGAGTTTCTGCTAATATCTTCTGCTCCTTGTCAGCTTGTTAAGCAGAAGGTGCCAGCTCTACAGGAGAAAACTTTTTGTTTGTTTGTTTGTTCTCTGTTGTCCTTTTGACTAGGACTTTTTTGGGCTACCAGCCAAAGGTTGCTGGCATAGACACAGAGATTAGCAGCTGCTTTGCCATTGGCCAACCCCTTCCCCCAGCTTTCACAACATGAAATCTTGGATTGAATGGTGGTGGGCTGCAGGGTCTCCTTGCAGCTTCCTTCTTAACTAATTAATGGTACGGTTCTCTGCACATCCATCCAGAAGTAAGTTCTGTTGAATTCTCCTGGTTAGTGTGTATAGAATAGCAGGCCAAGAGGCAGCTCCTGCCACTTCCTTGTGATTGTGCTGAGAGCACAATTTGGGAGTGGTGGCTGGGGGTGGGGTGGCGAGGTTCTGGTAAGAAGAAAACTTGGAATGTTTGCATGTTGTGCCTTGCTGCCTTCTTGCCATGGGCCCAAACAAGGAGCTGGAAGTGCCAACAAAGTTTGTCATAGCCAGGGCTTTAGCCAAGCACCCAGGGAACAGTTGTTTATTCCAAAGTAGAGAAAATAATTAGGAGCCTTGAAATTCTTCTCCAGCTCAGGCTGAAATATAGTTTTACACTAGCTTTGCTTCTCAGGAGCCACTCAGCTTTTTCATTTTCAGTCAGACAAAAATTATGGGGAGGGGTTGCAAAATCCATCCTAATTCTCCCTCTTCCTTGGGCTGTAGGCTCACCGCTAGCCAGAGTTTACTGCTCAAAGCTGCAATTGTATATCCACTTAGCTGGAAGTAAACCCCATAGTGATGCAAGAGACATGGTTTTGTGTCTGCGGCTGATGTTCATCCTGAAGATCAAGTTTGGTTTATAGTCCTGGTTTGTAGGACAAGTGCAGAGTGTAGTAGGGCCTGGATGCAACAGCAAAGTAAAAAGTTCAAGGGATGAACTAGCTCGAAAGACTGCATCTTAATCATGTATTAGTAAACCAAGATTTCATATTACATGGAAACCCACTCAGTGTTGGTAGGAATCAATAAGGAGCCTAAAAAATAGTAGTGAGATTTCCCCCCCTTTTTTTTAATTTTTTTTTTCTTACATTGATAATTCTCTGGCCTGTGTTAAATTGTAATTTTGAAAGAAGGATGAGGTCTGCCTGGAACATTCTTTCCATTAGATTATATGTTTGGTTATTTGACATGTGTACCTCTACAACTATATCCACACTGATATAATTAGAATGAACAATCATGTGCATACTTTTATGTTTCCTAAAATAGGGCTACAGTGTTAGGAGGAAACCCATGAGTTACCTGGTCTTGGCCCAGTTGACTTGTCATAAAGGAAGCTAGCATAAATATTTTATCAGCTACAGTGTGGTATAGTGGTTAGAGAGTGTTGGATGGGGACTTTGGAGATCCAGGGTTTAGTCCATACTGAGCCTTGAAACTCACTGAGTAACTTTGGTCCATTCATCCTCTCTTAGTCTGACCTAGCCTTGTCAGTATTGTGACAATTGGTGAGGAGGTGGGTGGCCATATATATATATATATATATATATATACCTGAGCTCATGGAGAAAAGTCAGGACATAGATGTCAGTAACAAATGAATTCTCTCTCTCTCTCTCTCTCTCTCTCTCTCTCTCTGGCCTATCTTCGCAAACGAAGATTCAGGAAGGACTCATCCCGTGCTTTCTGCAAGTGCGCTGATGACTAAAAAGGCCAATCCGAGATAAACAAATCCGGTTGCAGAAAGCACAGCAGAAGGTCTCCTTGGGTGATGTTTCTGGGTTGTGATTCTTTCTGTGTTGTCGTTTCTCTTCAAGATTTGTTCTATACCATAAATATAAATGAATCTCTGAGGGTTTCTTGTTCAAGGAGGGAGAACCCACAGCTTCAAGAGGCATCCTGTTCTGCTGTTCCTAATGCTCAACTCCAGTCTTTGAAACAAAGTCTGCTCACTAAAGTCTAGAGTATATTGTTAAAAATAGTCCCCCCTCTTTATTCTTAGTTCTGTGATCATGTTAGAATGAGAGATCATGATCATTTCCAGAATGATTCCAGCATTTCCAGAGGCAGGGACTGCAATCCTGAGCTATAAAAGATTTGCTTTCAGTAACAGCTAAGCTCAAATCCTTTAATCATACAAGCCACAACAATCAAAAACATATTAAATGCATGTCACTCAAGATTGATTCTTTTGAATCAGTCTATTATGGATGTTGTCTCCAAGCCAATAAAAGGGGGAGGCATCTTGAGCTTTTATTGACAAGCTTACTTCATTTGGCAGGGAATGTGGAGGCCATTCAGATTTTGTACCAGCACAGATGCTTCTTGTATACACCTATCCTCATGGATAAATGCAACTAAGTGAGGAATTATTGTGTGGTTAATTACTCTGTCCAATTGTAATCTTTCCTATCACCATGTTCCCCCAAAGCTCCATAGCTATGAAAGGGGGGATCTATCTCAGAGAAATGTGACATTTTAAGGGGTGGCTCATACATGGTTGTTCACATTTTCTTATTCTCAATTCGCATAACACATTCCCACTTCTGATCCTTTGTGCCCATTATAAGTAGTAGTATTTTCATCCCGGAATAGCTCTGGAAATTTAAATCACTTCCGGTTGCTATTATTCTTTGGTGTGTTTTCAGACTACCACTGAATTCACATCCACCAAGGATGTACTATTTTTGGTGTTTTGATTGCAGCAGATTTGAGGTATGATTTCCTTCTTCAACTCCCCTCCAAATTCTCCCTGTGTCTTTTTCAAACTTTCCTTAATTTCATTAGTTAGTTTTCTGGTCTTTTTGCGGGAACTATCTATAGTGGTGTCATGGCACAAGAAGAGTGTAGCAATTGAAGAAAGGATGATGCTTCAGAATTGTATTGTTCAGTATTTCTTTGTTCTAACTGTTTGAAAGCAACGTATAGTATAGACTATCACAGCACTGGGCAGTTTTTCGTAGTACAGTTGTCCCTCGGTATCCACGGATTTAAGTATTCACAACTTGAAAATATTTTTTAAAAAATAATAATCCCAAAAGCAAACCTTGATTTTGCCATCTTATATAAGGAACACCATTTTGCTATGCCATTCCATATAATGGGACTTGAGTATTCACGGATTTTGGTATCTACGGGGGATCCTGGAACCAAATCCCAGCGAATGTGAAGGGAAAATTGTATAGTAAATGAGCCACTCTAAGGAAGATTTTACATTGTGTCTATGGGCTTGTCTAGACAGGCAATTTACCCTGTCTTGCTCCCATCTTAAGAGCCCTGCAGGCCAGACAACACAGGGCATTTGCCCCATTTTGCCCCCAGGCAGTCCTCTTGACCCCAGGAGCAAAGATGGGGCTTAGACAGGGAGGCAGAAGACAGGGAAAGGCCTGTTACACAGTTTTAAAATATACCTCATAAAATTCACTCCGGCTGGAAAAAATTGATTGGGCCCTGCATGACTGCTGGAGCCTAGACCACCATACCGGCCTATTGCTCCAGCTGCCATCTCCTGTCGCTCTTCTGGATCTAGAAAACAAGGCTGCAGCATGTGACTAAGCTGGTACCATGCAGGGGACCTTGCTCATGTGCTGCAGGCTGGCTTCCTAGTTTTAGAGAGTGGGACACGGGCTTGCAGTGATGGACCAGCATGGCAGTCTGGACTTCCTCCTGTTTTGTGCTGGTGATGGGAGAAGAACAGGCCTGATCTGTGGGCAGTATTCTGGCCTGTGTGGATGAGTCCCTTATCAACGGGGGCAGGCTGAGCTCCAGGATGCTGGCAATTGTAGCTTAAAAAGACCTAGCTTTGCAAAGTTGTGTTTTGTAGTTCAAAAAGATCTGGCTTGAGACTACAGCTTGAGACTACAGCTCCCTAAACCAACACTTCATGCCATCTTTTGCAAATGGTATGGAGAAAAAACTCCTTCCAGGTTGCCCAATGCTTTGTGATGATGGCAGTCATAGCTCAAAAGGTATAGTTTGGACTACAACTGTTTTAAAAATACACATGCTACTGTATTGCATCTAATAAGTAATCAGAGCAAGTGTGATGTAATGGTTTGAGTGGTGGACCAGAACTCTGGACAACTAGGACTTGGATCCCCACTCAGTCATGGAAAGCTAGTGGGTGACTTTGGGTAAGTTGCATTCTCGTACCCTCAAAGGCAGGCAATGGCAAACCTCTTCTGAATAAATCTTGCCAAGAAATATGCAATGAAAAGTGTCAGGTTAAAGCAGCCAGAATATTAACACAACAATCCTGTATACTCATCTGTGGAAACAAGCCACAGACAACTCAGTGGAGTTTACTTCTGAGTAGGCATGCATAGAATTGCTCTTCTAGAAATTCATCCTATTACTGCTACCGTCATTATATTAACAATAAACAAAATGAATTTCTAACAATGCAGTCATGTCATTATATAAAATCAATTAACGCTTTGCAGTTTCCAAAGACATTCCCCATGAATTGAGTATGAACGTCAGTACTTTAAATTGGTGTCACAAGGAACCATCTATAAAGACAGCATTGAGAATTGGATGGCAAGTGCCTTATTCTTTTTATTTCTTACCAATTACTCCAAAATGTTTCCCTGTATTAGGATACAGACATATATAATGCAGTTAAAACACTACAATTTAGCACTTGTAATTCCTGTTGCCATTTCCAACAGAGTAAAAGGGCATAGTTAGAAACATGCTAGCTTGCTGTATATATAAGACCTCTCCTCAATTTGCATTGTAAAAGCTTGAAAACTTTATTACCTGTTGTCAACAACAGTCTTTTTAATTTAATTTTTGAAACTAGAATTTAAATCTTAGGTGCATACTTCCTTTATAATTATATGTACTCGTTTGGGTAGCATATGGTGAAAGTGTATAAAGCTTATCAGAACGAGGACAAGAAAATAAGGCTTTTATGGTGATTGTACCTGTATGGGGGCTTTAGAAGCTTATGATCTGAATCATTTATAGATGCACGCTCAACACAGTTCGAACATAACTAGTACTGTGTGCTTTTATGCTGACTAAATGATAGGCAAAGCAGTTTTCAACAAATGTTTCCCAGTAGGCTGTCATCACAGAAGCCTTGTAATATTGCTTTTTAACCTTCACACTGGCAGCTATCCAGAAATTATTATATTGATACCAAAACGTTTTGCACCAGCCTACTGCCCTTGGGGCTATATGGGAACAAATGAATTTTTAAAAGTTTATCTCATCTGTATTTCTTGTGTTTTTTTATGATGAGAACATCTTTCAAACACTTTCTTTGCTCCATGGTTACTAGCATGTAAGGAGGCAAAACAATACCCCATTCTAGAAGATTTTCTTTTCTTCTTCTTTTTTAAAGTGGTGGCTTGTATGATTTTAATTCCTTCAATAGAGTTGGAGTTTTGCTAACAAAGATAAACTCTGCACGATAATAAAATTCAGCATGAATGTTGTTCATTGTAATTGATTTAATTGGTTTAAAAGCCTTGGCTTAAATTGTAGTTAGGGTAATTCAAATAGCACTGCAGTGACTTCTGTACTTGGAAACCTTTTTATTTGTTGCTATATGTTTATGAATATATTCCGTTAATATTCATTAAAGCATTATATCACTGGAGGGAATGAAACTTCTAAACCTATTAAGTTGAAATGATACAAGGAGACAAGCTTTGGATCCAATTTATGTATTTAAGCTGTGTTTTAGGGACAAGCTAACAGGAAGTAGCTATCCTCCGTTGCCTAGGAAGCAGAAATGTCCAGTATACATGCTTCTAAATCAGGATTCATGAGATTTTAAAGTTTTTTTCCCAACTCTAGCACACTGCTGATTAGTAACCTTGGGCATCAGAGTATGTAGTAGCCTTCCAAAGACCATGTGGCCCCCAGCATTCTTTTCATTTTATGGATGATTGACCCCGCCCCTGCCAGCAACATATTTTCTTTGAAAAACCATTCTTTGAAAATCCATTTGGTAAATATTTTCTTACTCTGTAAGAGGGCAGTGGAAACAACTGATTTGCCAGGTGGTGGAATTTCTGCCACCAGATTTGGTTGGTTGTCTCATGATTTTATTTGTTTGTTTATTTGTTTGTTTGTTTAGCTCATGAATTGCCCTACAGCCAAAGTTCTCAGGGCAATGTAAAAAAGAGTGAACCGAAAACATGATAAAAACAATAAAGTAAATTACACCAAAATAAAAGACAAAAATCCAAGCACAATTATAAGAAGCAACAAGACATGATTTACAATAGCAGAAAATAAATATCAAAAGGACAGTTTCATTCTTCATCCCATAATAATGACAGCTTCTAAATTTAACTGCACAATGGTCAGGTTGCTACAGAGTATTTGAGAGGCTTTCTTTCTTTCCTTTTTTAAAAAATAAACTTTATTCATAGTTCTTGATTTCTGTCTGTTGTGTGATGAGGAGGCTGGTTGGGTGAGTGTATATGTGCTTTTTGATTTTAAGGTGTGACAATCTACACAGTATGTGATTTCACAGGCTTCAGAGCTACATACTGTTGCTAAAAGCTGGAGAATTTTACTATTCTGAAAAAAAGTGGGAGGAAAGAAAACTCCAAAGAGAGGGAAATACATTTTATAGTTGTCTTTAAACCAACATCGTCATCAGTATGAATAAACTCATAGAACTATGAAAGCAAACTAGATTCAACAAATTCTCCTTCAGAAACAAGTAGTGACTACAAAAAAGACCACTAAAATAATGCAGGAATGGATTTTGTCTTATTTAATGGCCACAGAACAAGTCAGTAATCAGTGTGGAGTGAAAGCATCTACACAGAATACTACAGAGGCTGCCATGATTGTTTGTGTTGTTGTACTTTCCATACTTGGCTGGTTTGGGGTTTATAATTCCTAATCTAGGGTCACTTATTGGCTTCGACTCTTAGTCTATGTTACTTATCCTGGACCCTCCTATCCACATTTTTCCCAATTAGCCTAATTTTTAAAATTTCCTCTAACAGGGAGATTACAGGGGACTGAATGGCCATCTGTCACTGCCCATCTTCCTCCCTGGACATTTCCTCTCATTTTCTCTGGTGCCTGGTGAAGGGCCAGGTTTTCTTCTCAATGCTGTAAACCAGAATACCTTTCCCCAGTGCCAAGACTGGCGCTACCTTTGGGCAAGGTGAGGTGATCTCATTAGGTAATAAATTTTGAATGTAATGAAAGGGCAGCATATTTCGTTTGAGTGTGTATATGCTTGTATCTCTCTGTGTGTATATGTGGGCCCTGCAACCGCTTTAAAAGGCAAATTGCTCCTTCTAACTGCTTCTGGCGATGACTAATTCACTTGTTTTATAGCCACAAATAGAGCAGTAGGGGGATTTTGGAGAGGTCAAGGGTTGGGGCTGCCAGAAGACCCAGGGCAACACTTTGCCCACTCCTGTTTTTGAAAAGCCCTGTGTAGAAATGAATTAGTTACCTGCTATGAGAGGTGATAGAGGTGTTTTTCTCCACCCATAAGTCCTGTTGAATATCACTGAATGTATAGCCCCATAGTAATGGCACTTTCAAGATTCTAACAGATGTGTGCGTGTGCGTGTGCGTGTGTGTGTAATGGGGGGGACAGAGAGTTGCCTGCTTTTCTTTTGTGTTCTGGGATTCTTGTGCACCAGCCAGACTTAACCCACTGTATAAAGATGTCAGCCAGATTCCATTAATATATTTATTGGAATCTCTTGAAGCCAAATGCTCCCAAGTCTCTGTGCACTTGCGGGAAGAACAACTCAGCTCATGAATAAGTAGGCTGTCAGATGTGGAGGTTTATAGCTGATCTCTGTCTGGGAAGAAAAAGGAAGGAAGAAAGAGAAATAAAGAAAGAAAAAGAAAAGGACAGACTGCATGAACAGTTGATTTGCTTTTACAAGTCATGATTACCTTTGTCATTTCAGCCACTAAGGACTAGCCAAAACTCACCTTTTAATATGGAAGGTTTCAATCTAACTGTCAGGTGTTATGTCTCTGGCCCCTGGCATAAACAGATTTAAGCCATTATAGCATGCTGAGTTGGATTGGGCCAAGCTGTTATGTTAATGATAGGGTCATTATCAAAATGTTCCTATCAGAGGGCAAGACAAGGCAGGGATGCAGATAGTCTGACTAGTGCCAAGGAAGAGTGAAATGCCTTCCAAAAGGTGTGTAAAATTTAATCCTTTCTTTGCATGGAGTTTTCTGATTTGCCTTCCCATACTCTTAGGTTTGTCAGAAGTCCATGGAATGTTTCAGATTTTTCAACTTTTCCGAAGACTTTCTGTAAACAGATAGTTGAGTAGGGGTTCACCCTGAGCAATCCCTTGGACAAATGGATGTGTGTTCTAAAGAGCTTGGAAAATTTACCTTTGGGGACTACAGCTTGCAGAATCTCTTAGCCAGTGTGAGCTTCTGAGAATTGTATTCCAAAAGTAATGTTCCCAAACTGTAGTAGAATGGTATTTGTTCATTCTTTATCTCCACAAAAGAATGAAAAACATGCTTCAGTTTCCATCCATTTCATCTCCTCACCTGGATACATGGACACTCTGAGAAGATGAAAAGAACAAAGTTGGATCTACAAGCACATGCACATGGATAGTTCTGGAAAGAGCCATTTACAGGGACCAGAAATTAATTTTCCTGATTTTTATCTGGATTCATATATAATACTGAACCATTGTTTGTTTTACAGTTGAGTCTGTGCTTGCCCACAAACCATCCTTTATTGGGGTCTCTTAGGCTAGGATATGAAATAAGACTTTGAAACTGTTTTTTGTCACAGAGTTTGTGCTAATAGTGGTTTGCCTTCATAATCTGAATTAATCGATTATTGATAAACCACAGTTAGGAACTTAGCTGTACTTCATGAAGCTGTTGCATCAAAGAGATGGGAGTTGCTCTATGTCAAGAAGCTGTTGCCCCATAGAAACAGGAATAAACTCCTTCTCTCCTTCCTTAACTTTCTACCCTTTCCTTTCCCTAAACCGTATTTATACCCTGTCTTTTCCCTAAAAATGGGACTCAAGGTGGCTTAGGAGCTCAGATTTGAGCAGATGGGATACAAAAGGAGATAATTTAAAATAATATTTTTCCTGCTCTTCCCAACCTTGGTTTGCATTCTTAACTAACATGGGTCCAAACTATGATTTCACAATAGTTTTGTACCCAGACTTTTGGGTTTGTAATGTATATGATCAGCCTAAATATCCTAAAGGTGCCAGAGCCCATCTGATCTTGGAAGCTAAGCAGGGTTGACTCTGGTTAATACTTGGATGGGAGATCCAAGCAAATTCCACATGCTGTAGGCTATATTTCAGAGGAAGGAACAGGCAAAACCACCTCTTGAGTATTCCTGACCTTAAAAAACATTAAGACAAAATCATGTGGTCATCATAAGTCAACAGGCGACTTGAAAATAGATACATACACACACACATATATATGATTGGTAATTTTAATTGGCATTTATATTTTATGTTATATTCTCATATGAGAACAAGCATACCTTAGCCAGAGTGGTGTAGTGTTTTGAGTGTTGGACTATGACTCTGGAGTTCAGGGTTTGAATCCCTGCTCAGCCATGGAAACCCACTTTGGCAAGTTGCACTCTCTCAGCCTCAGAGGCAACCCCCTGCTAAACAAACCCTGCTAAACAAATCTTGCAAAGAAAAACCCATGATAGGATCATCATAAGTCAGAAATGGCTTGAAGGACCACAACAACAACACCTCAGTTAACAAAGTAGATGTGTTTCTGGGGATTACTTCTTTAACAGAAAAATTGGTACCAGATGCAGAAATAATATGGAAAGAATAGGGATAGATTCTCACACCACCAAAAAAAGGAATGGAGTTCAACATGCTTCAGCAAATTTTTACTCAAAATTAACAATACGAAAATGTACTATATAATGAAACTATCAGGAGTTAGAGACTGAACTCCATTATAAAATGGCCGAACAACTGGAGAATCATGCTGAGTCATAATGGCTGACTGCATGAACTACCAAGTCATGCCTAGTCAGGCCACTAGAGGGTAATGTCCTGTAGATGTATATATGGGAGAGCTCAGAACAGAGCTCACTTCCTCCTCTCTTCTCTTCCTGTGAATGTTGAGGCCTGGTGAAGCAGTTTCTAATTCAATTGTAAATATTTGTATATATTGCAACTGTTTGACTTTGAAGATAAAAGTGCCTCCTGCTTATTTGGACATCAAACACTCTGTATTTGAGTATTCTTGGGAATGGGTTGCTACTGAGATACTGTATATTCCAGCGTATAAGACAACCTTTGAACCCCGAAAAATATCCTCCAAAATTGAGGGTCATCTTATACGCCAGATACACTTTGCTTCACCCGCCGTCCAATCTCCTGCCTCTTCGCTCCCTTCACAAACGGAGCGAAGAGGCAGGAGATTGGGCGGGGGAGTGAGGCAAAGTGTTTACCAGTTCATTCTCCCCCTCCTCTGCCTTCTCCCCCTTTGGGGAGCAACTGAAGACAGAGGAGGGGGGCAAACATACCCGGTTTGCCTCGGCCACCGCTTAATCTCCTCTGTGTTCATTCCACAAAGGGAACAAACACACATGAAATCAAGCAGTGGCCGAGGCAAACCGGGTACTTTCGCTCCTTTCTTCCACCTTCCTGGAAGGTGGAAGACAACCTTTGAACCCCGAAAAATATCCTCCAAAATTGAGGGTCATCTTATACGCCTGGAAGGTGGAAGAAAGGGGTGAATCCCGTGGTTTGCCTTGATGGCTGCCCATTCCCTCCATCTTCCTTCCCTTTCAAAGGGAAGGAAGATGGAGGGAGGGGGTGGATGAGACAAACCGGGTGTTTTCGCCCCTGTCGTCCACCTTCGAGTCAAGGGTGACTGAAAGGTGGAAGAGAGGGGCGAATCCTGCAGTTTGCCACGGATGCCGCCCATCCCCTCCGACTTCATTCCCTTCGCTAAGGGAACAAAGATAGAGGGCATGGGAGGTGGCCGAGGCAAACTGGGTTCATTTGGTCCCCTCCTCTGCCTTCACCCCCTTTGGGGAGCAACCAAAAGTGGAAGAGAGGGGCGAATGTAGTGGCTGGCTGGCTGGGAGAGCCCTGCCAGCTGATCCTGTTCGCTTTCCCAACTCACGAGGAGATCATCGTGAGTTGGGAAACAAAGAGGATCAGCTGACAAGGCTCCGCCAGCCAGCCAGCCAAATTGGGGGGGGGGGTTCTTATACGGCGAATATATGCCAAACTCTATATTTTTACTTGAAAATTGGGGGGTCGTCTTATACGCCCAGTCGTCTTATACACCGGAAGTTTTGGCTTCTGCTGGGAATTGAGTGTCCTATCACCCCCTGACAGAAACAACCAGGTCAGATAAGCCTTGAATAAGTACACAAAAACATTTTGAATTTTCTAAAAGCCATTTGAAGATTTTGTCTTTCTTTCACCAGCCCCCACTTTTATGATGATTTCTATTTTGGTGCCCATACTTACAGATCTGTGCTTTTTTAAACATGCTGCGGGGAGCTGGTGAGGTAGGTTTATCCGCTCTCTTTTCTTTCAGTGTTGCTGTTCACGTAGGTTCAATAAAGGATTCTGGAGGCAACTGTTGCTTACCTTGTTTATTGTACGTAGGCAGCTACAGTAGGATGAGCTAGAGTAGAATCCCATAGTTTCCCAGGCAAGCTTTACTTATTGAATTGTTTACTGCAGACACACTGCTGCAACCTGACACTGAAAGTCTGTGTTTCACTAGCCCTTGCTCATCATCCTCTCAATGTTGATGCTGCTGAAAAACTTCCAGCTAGATAAAGGGCAAGGAGAAGGTGGAGGAGGCTGGCTGGCTGGGGGTTAATTGATCTTTTGTAAAAAGGAGCTTGGCTGTTAAAGGTAATGTATAATGAAAACACAGACAAGTGAAAAATCCTCAGCTTGCAACTAAGGTCCCGTCTACATGATTTAAATAATACGTATGGCGTGCAGAACTTCGTGCTTTGGTACAAACGGCCGTTCAGATGCACACGAATGCAAAAGAGGGGGGCCTGGATTTCCACCCTGAAATACGCATACACGGCGTTCGGGAGGGAAAGCGGATCGTGAAGAGAAATCCGTACGCCGTCCGGATGGCTGACGGGTCTGTATGGTCCGTTCACACACATACGAACAGGCAGGGTAATCTAATTGGCTGGCTGAGTACAGGGGGCGGGGCTAGCACGGAGGGCAATTGGGAGTGGCTGCCATGTTGGATTCCCAGCTAGCGAGAGTCCGGCAAGTCCGTGAATTTATATTTTTATTTATTTTTATTTTATATTGTAAATATGGAAAACCGACTGTCCACAAACCAGGAACCTTATTTTTTTTTTTAAAAAGCAACAGGAGATTTAAAACTGCCGCTTGGCTTGCTCGCTCCAGCCAGCTTCGGGAAGAGGGAGTCATACGGAGTTTAGGGGGGTTAAAAATTGTATAGCTGGTTCGTATGCATACGAACAACAGGCTGTTCGTATTTTTTGCACCCCATACGGATTTTTTTATGATCGTATAGCCGCGCCCTAAGTAATACAAGGAGAACCACAGGTTCGCAGGGTTATCTGGGATCCCCATTTGCATCTTTGTGTTAGGGATGTTACCGTAAGAGGTGGGGGATATGTTAGAGTCCCACCCGTGATGCCAAAATCTCCTTTAATATTTGGGAGAATTATTAGCTCAGATGGGAGTCTTGTGAGAGGAGGGCAACTTCAAGGATCTTTTCACCTATGTATATCAGTACTAACTGTAGAGGAGGCTCCAGTTAAGGTAAAATAAAGTATTTTACTGATTGAAATAATGCAGACAGTAAACTAACATACATATGTTCTAACAAACCATGCAAGAGAGTTATGTGCACTGAAGATACTCAGACAGCATCTGAACATGGCACAGTGAAGAAGAGAATGAAGGGGTCAGTCTGTGGCACACACTTGCTAGGGTTGGAGCTAGGATATTTATAACCTATTTCATGCCTTGGAGGTGTGTGCTGGTTAACAAAGCCTGGATGGTTCTCCCATGGGATAGACAAAAGAGACCGAAACTTAACCAGTTGCTTTAGTGATAAAACATTGATGGCCTTGTGATAGGCTCGTAAGGTTGGACAGGAGGTGTGTGAGGAGAGATTTCAGTAGGGTAGGAATTGAGGAATGGTCACTTGGTTGCATTATTGAATTACAGTCGTCCCTTCACATTCACGGGGGTTAGGGTCGCCAGACCCCCGTGAATGTGAAAAAACCGCGAATAAAACTCACCCCTCTGCTGTGCTTTCATTCTCCCTGAAAAGGGAGCGAAGGAGCAGCAGAAGGGCAATTTCAGAGGCTTTGCCTCCCCCCCCGGCTTTCCTGGACCTTCACTCCCTTTGCAAAGGGAAATGAAGACCTAGGAAAGCACGGAGGGAGAGGCAAACCCCAAAATCGCTCCTCTGTTGTGCTTTAATTCTCCCTGCAAACAGAGCTAAGGAGCAGCAGAGGAGCAATTTCAGAGGCTTTGCCTCCCCCCCCACCCGCGCTTGCCTGGACCTTCACTCCCTTTGCAAAGGGAAATGAAGACCTAGGAAAGCACGGAGGGAGAGGCAAACCCCGAAATCGCCCCTCTGCTGTGCTTTCATTCTCGCTGCAAACGGAGCAAAGGAGCAGCAGAGGAGCAATTTCAGAGGCTTTGCCTTCCCCCCGTTCTTGCCTGGACCTTCACTCCCTTTGCAAAGGGAAATGAAAACCCAGGAAAGCAGGGAGGGAGAGGCAAATCCCAAAATCGCTCCTCTGTTGTGCTTTAATTCTCCTTGCAAACGGAGCAAAGGAGCAGCAGAGGGACGATTTCAGAGGCTTTGCCTTCCCCCGGCACTTGCCTGGAACTTTGCTCCCTTTACAAAGAGAAAGGAAGAGCCCAGAGAGGGGTGGGTGGGTGAGGGAAGCCACGAATACTCAAAACCGCGAATGGCAAAGCTGCGAATGTGAAGGGACAACTGTATTGCCTGAAACACTCAGATTTGGGAGAAGGGATTAGCATATACCCCTTAGAGTGGGTTGTTAGCATAAACCTATTACTATGGTGGCTTTCCGCATAATCCTAACTTGGGCTTTCCCATCATTATATTTCTAGACCCGTCTCATGTCATTGTGGCTGCCCTTCAGTCTGCCTAACCTTACAGCCAATGTGACCCCAAAAAGTGTCCTATATATAGTATCCAGTTATGGAATCTCACGGAGTGGGGGCGGTAGTAGGGCATGCTGATAGGGACATGTGGCCAGTCAGGTCCATCTCCCATTCCCCATGGTACAGCTTGCTGCCTCCCAGGGGCTGTTGCAGTGCACATTGGCCCCTGGGATTTCCCCCCACCCAGACCTGATCAGCTAGCATGATCAGGTGGTGTAATTAACTAAGAGGATCTAAGAGGGAAAGTGTCCTCTCCAGCCCACCTAGAGAGCAGATCAATCTTCTTTGCTGCACCTGAGATCAAGCTTTAGTTGGTTCTAGAGAGACTAACTGGTTTTTATTTTCACATGAGCTTTCATGCATATAAACCCACTTATTTGGATGTAGTACCAACTGGTATTAAGGCCTCAGGCATAAAGTATATTTATACAGCTGTGAGAGTGGGATAGAATGAAACAAGATCCAGAAAAATGCAAATCATGGCCCTTGCCCTAAATTTTCAAAGGGTGATACAGGTCTTTCAGATCTTTACAATTAGTTAGTGATGATGTGTGAAAGCAATAAATCTACTTACAAAAAGTCAGTTTCCCTGGGATTCAGAACTCTCTCTGAGAAAACTCTCTCTGAGAACTCTTGTATTAATACAGTCAGACCTCCATATCTCTGGGGGTGTGGTTCCTGGACTTTCTGCAGATACTGGAAACCATGGGTACCAGCAAACCCCATTAAAATAAAGGACTTCCGCTAAAAACATACCATAGAATTTCATTGGAGGACCTAGAAGATGCCTACAGAGGATGCCTCTCTAGGCATTTTCCAGCATGACTCTATGGTATGTGTCCTTATTTTGTGTCCCACAGATAACTGAAACTGCGGATATTAGGTGTGGAGACAGAGGAGATTTTCAGACTCGATTTTCGGCTGTATATATTCCAAAACAGCTCCATTGTTGCAGCGCAGCAGGGGAGCAGTTTCGGACAACACCGTTCCTCTGCCGAACCCCTCCGTGTCACTTCCGTGACAGAATGGAGGAAACTGCGTCATATTTCACTCACGGGCAACAATCGTGAATGAAATATGACACGGCTTCCTCCATTCTGTCACGGAAGTGACACGGAGGGGTTCAGCAGAGGAATGGCGTCGTCCGAAACTGCTCCCCTGCCGCACGGTAGAAACGGAGCTGTTTTGGAATATATACAGCCGAAAATCGCGTCTGAAAATCTCCAGAGTTGGCATCTGGGTTCGTGGCGCAGGACCTTGTTCCTGTATTACTGTCCATGTTATGTTTCCTGTTGTGAGTACAGATAGCTCCCCATATCCATGAGACCTCCAGTGCAACTCTGTGATACATTTCCACTGGAAAGTGATGATAGAATCATGCTGGAGGACCTAGAAGATGCCTAGAGAGGTATTGTATATAGGCATCTTCTAGGTTCCGCAGTGTGACTCTATGGTATGCTTGGGCCAGATGTCATTCATTTTAATATGATTCGCAATTATCTGTGGTTTCTGGTATCCGTGGTAAGTCTGTGAACATATCCTTCATGGATACGGAGGTAGTACAGTAGTTGTTCAAGATTTGGAGGCTGTCTATAGGCCAATAAAGGCTTGCCTTCCAGAGCTTGTGAGAGGGCTTGAAAACTATTGAGGCATATAGCATTCTTCATAGGGGTGTCTCATGCGTGAGACCACCTCAAGCATTGGCTAGTCATGGTAAGTCCACATATCACGGACAGGCTTAATTTGAGCAAATGAAGGACCAAAATCTCTCACAATCCATGGGGTGTGTGTGTAGTGCGAGTATAATCAGAGAAGTTCCACTGAACTTTTTGTCAGTTTCACTATGTTTGTGGTATCTCATCTGGCCTGTGTCCTAGACTGTTGTATCTCTACAACCAGAATGGCCAATTAGTTTGCAAGAGAACAATAGCAACAACAACAACAACAGATTTCTTATAGTTCTACTCATTTGCTAGAAATATGTTATTTCCTTTATGGTTTGTATGCCAGTGAAGTGCTAGAGGAATTTTGCTTACAATTAATTATGATGATGATGATAGATAGCACCTTAATATGAACATTCAGCATCTTTTCATTTGCATGCTGAATTCAAAAGATAATTGGATGGGAAACAATATGGCTTTTAACGCCACTATTTTTTTCTAAGAAGCACATACCCCCTTCCAAAGATAAAGAGACATCAGTCTCCTAGAATTATATAATATCATAACGTACAAGTAAAACTAATCAGATGTGCCACATGCCCTCATTTTGTAAGTGCAATAACTCATTTGGCTGTTAGCAAAGCTTTGCTTACTGATGCATCAATAATTAGAAACTGTCACAGTCTATACATGAAATAACACTTTTTCTCCCTTTCCTGTTTTGTTCTTTATTAATAAAATGTGTATATCCATATTTTATCTATATTGGAGAACAAACATGCATTTCTACATATTAAGATATCTCCAGACTATTTTTGTTTAAAATAGAAGATTTTAAGAATTGTAATTAATACAGTCTCTCTAATTGTGGATGTAAGAGGGAGACAGGACAGATAGTCTTCTTCAGCTCCTGTATACATATATGCAAATCTTTATGTGTATGGTGGGCCCTCCAGAACCACGGTGTTTCATTTCTTCCACCCACCCTATACCCCGTGGATGGCAAAATTGTGCATGGTTGCACCCATATTATTAAATGGCGGCAGTGTATGCACGGATGCATTCGCACGTGAACATCACCACCATTTTAGGTATGGGACATGATGATCCACAGGTGGTTGAAACCGTGGATAAGGAGCCTGCGAATTAGGAGGGCCCACTTTATAGTACAATGTCTTCTGTGATGTGTAATTAAAATAGATCATCATAAAACCATCTTAACTCAGTTATAAACATTTATTTACCTGCAGTGCCATGCTGTGTGTTTACCATTGTTTTAAGGAATCATTACTTAACGTGCCTAAAAATACTGCCAGGTTATTTTTATACTGATCAGGTAAGAATGATCCAGACAGTTGTGATTAACAATAGGTGTCTCTCTCCCCTCGCCTGCAGCTCCCAATTATTTTTCATGTGGGTGCAGCTCACACCAAAAAAGGACTTACCTGGGCACCCTTTTGATGAGTGTAACATATAGACCAACCCTTATGTCCAGTGAAGTGTGAATGAAGGAGGGCACAACTCATTCTGCCATTGCGGAATGAGATGCCCCTCCCCACTTCAGACCGTGGGCCGCTGATACTCATATATCTCTTACAGGAGCACTGCAGCATTGAGTAGCAAATTACATTTATGAATCACCTATGATAGGTTTAACCTTCACATTGCCTCACTTCTCTCTCAGATATACTGCTTTTCAGGGCTCAACTAGCTGACAGAAAACCAGTCTTGCAACTGCCAAGCTGTTAGAAAGAGGCAAGGTAAGGCAACAATTTGGGGGAATGAGTTAGTACTCAGAAAATGGTGACCATATTTGTATACCAGTTATGGGGAAATGTGGTAAGCTTAAAATGGTAACAGAAAGTTCCAGTCTCTTCTTATAGGTAGGAAAAGGAGGGGAAGTGCATGAAACAAAGATGTTGTCTAGACAATGAAAAAACTCCTCTCGGAAGCTGAGAATACCTTTTGTTCTGATGAATTCCTGCGGCAGTTCTCCGTATTAGGAAGGAAGGGGGCAAAAACTCCATGTACTCCATGATAACAGGTTTCGCTGTTTCTCGTAAAGTTTTTTTTTTTTAATACACAGAAATGCAGATTCCCGACTATTTGAACGACCAGTTAGAATCGGGGCACATTCTAGAAGTCAAAATGTGATTGTTCGGACATGCGCAGGGGTGGACTTGCCAGCAACGAAGTGGCCAGAGCTGCCATTGTTGATTTTCACTGACGCGATTGTGCACAATTTTTGAGCAGTAAAGCAAAAAATAAAAAAATAAAAAAATAAAAATAAAAAATAAAAAAATTAAGCAGAAGATCGCTCTTCCGTGTCTTGGATTTAACGGGACGGGGGGGTTGTGCAATGTTGGGAGCTTTTGGAGAATAATGATGTGAGTAAGTCACTCGTGGACATCCTCTTTATTCACGTACATGCTCCGTGTGAACTTCAAACATGCCTGCCCATACCCAGTGATCTTGAGAGAAAATTGTGAAGACAAATGAACACTGCTTCAATGGTGAGTTAATGCACAATTATCCACTGTTAATTTTCCTGTCTAGCTGACCCCCAAGACTCACAACAGCTCATTCACATGGCAGAAAAATGTGATTTCCTATTATATTTGGACTAGGCTGCTGTAAGTCATCACAAAATGAAAAAAAGAAATGAACAAACAGTATCCATGTATGGAAGCTCTAATTCTGTGAAATGCGACATACTTGGTCATGGGTTCTTTCTTTGATACTATTGAGATAACCACAGATGAGAATTAAGGAACAGTTTATATCGTTGAGTAATCCCCCCCAATGTTTCCCACTATTTCATTTCATGAAAAGTCTGTCCTCTACAGTGACACAACTTGGAATAAGACTTTATCTATCAGCATATACTATCTGTTAACGTATGACTTGGAATGCTACAATGATCTGAACAACTTGTGTAATTTACAGAGGAAAATCTGTTGAGCTAAGTGCCAATCCTTAGGCTTCCTCATCTTTAGGATTCCCCTGTTGCAGATAAAATGTATCCTCAAATCCAGAAAGCATATCTAGGGGTAGCCATGTTGGCCATACAGCAACATACAGTAACATCCCAAACCCACAAAACAGCTATACCTTTATGGTCCCAGAGAGTAACTGATAACAGGACGGTTAAAAATGAATTGCATGAATGGATTTTAATTGTAATAATATCCTCTTAATAGTAATCATTGTCTTTGCAAATTTTTCCCAAAGCTTTATATGAAGTTCTCATCATAACTTTTTCAAAATTGAACCAATCATCTCTGCTATTTGTAGCTTCTGTTCCCAAAATAGCTCATTTTTGTCTCAGCCAAAAGTGAGCAGTTCTCAAGTGACGGGATCAGCTGGAGAAATCACACTTCTGCCTGAAAATGTGTTACTAATGTTACTTCTAACACTCAAGATAACTATCATTGAAAGTGATCCAAGGCAAAACAATTTCTTTGCTGTATACAGTTTGTTGGCTTTTTATGTTTTGAAAACATTTAGTACACAGCCTTTTTCACCATTTTCCAAAACGTTCATCTTTTTGTTCCAGCAACAGGGGGAAAAAAATAAGTATTTTATGAAGAAAAAAAGAAGTGTAATCATAAAACAAAAACTGAAAATTATCCAGGTACAAGCATAATCTCTGTAAGCGATGGTAGGCACATCAAATACCATGTGACTCTTAACCAACTTTTAGCCAAATAGGCCGTTGGAGTTCCATTTACCATCTACATTAAACATCTTCCTTGAACTTCATTTGGTTAGCTGAAGAAGAATTAAGAGAGTCTTAACACTGCTTTAGGTGGTTCTGTGTGCCCTGGTGAAGATATAGGTGTAACCATGGGGTGGGGAAAATGTGATAATTTCCCCCCATAAGAATTCTGCCCCTCCCATTAAATTTTTCTTCAGTCTCCAAATTTCTAGCTAGCATTTCAGTAACTTAACATTTCAGTTTAGGCATCCCCCCCTCAAAAAAGGAGCAGGCACAGTTACCTTAGGGGTAACTGATAATGGCCCATCAACCAACCGACCAGAAGATAATGGCCCATCAACCAACCATTAGCCAAACAGACACTAATGAGCCTTGCATTTCTATACCCAGAAACTAACCATTCAATTACACAAATTTACATATCCCCCCCAACAGGGGTTCACAGCATATAAACTCCACACACACTTCTACCCAACCATTCTCTGAAGATGCCAGCCACAGATGCAGGTGAAACGTCAGAAAGAAACTATTCCAGAGCATGGCTTCACAGCCTGGAAAAACCCCCAAGGAAAATCTATGGATCTATGGATGTCCTAGTCATCCGCAAACCAAACCAACAGTTAGGCCACAGCTGAAACGTCAGAAAGAAACTATTCCAGAACACAGCCTCACAGCCTGGAAAAATACCAAGGAAAATCTATGGATGCCGGCCGTGAAAGCCTTCAACTTCACATTTACCTTAGGGGCTTGTCTAAGCAGTGAAAATACTCCTCATAGAATTCAAGGAGAATACTTTTTATCCCAATGGGATCCTGAATCATTTAGCTGTATTCAGAAGGAGGGGGGCCAAAAACACCATATACTCCATAGGAAAACTCTTCGCAGTTTTTCCTGAAGTTTTTAAAAAACTGCAATGGAAATGCGCATTCCTGCTCATTGGGACAATCAGTTTGCTTTGCTGCACTTTCCTGATAAGAGCGGAAGTGGAAGGCTGATTGGTTGGACGTGGGGGGGGGCAGAGCTTGCTGTCAAGGGATCGCCTGGAACCACCATGTTGGATTTTTGTTGTAGCGATCGTGTGCTAAGGCAACAAAACAGCCTTTCACCCTCTTTTTTTCCTGTTTATTTAAGTGGAAGGTCACCTTTCTGCACCTTGGATTTGCTTTTTTTTTTTTAAAAAAAAACCATTTGGTGGTGGCAACTGGACAGAATAAAAATGTAAGTAATTCACTTAAGTCTGCCATCTTGATTTACAAGCATGCCCATTTGAGCATCAAATGCAGATAGCTTCGCATACCTGCAATCTTGGAAAAAAAACCTGTGGAAACAAAAGCTGATGCGACTTGGTGATACTGCGCACCAATCCGCATTTTATTGCCTCATATAGGGGCAAACACACGTTGGAAATGCAAATGCTGTAAATATAAGAGTTCTAGGTATGAATGAATTTCAATGGCTCATGCTCTGCAGTGCTAGAAATTCAGGAACTGAAGAAAAAATTCATCAGGGACAGAATTCGTATTTGGAGGGGAATGCCCTCATTTTGCTGCTTCCCTTGCCACACCCATGGGTGCAGTTTGCTCTAGTAGGATGCTCTAGTAAGGTTAAAAAGCAAAGTTTATGTTTATTGTGGCAGAGAATACATCTGAGATAGGAAAATAGATAGATAGAAGACAGTTATCTAACTTGGGTACAAGAGTCCCTAAAAGCTGACTCTCATGAGGCTTTTTGAAGCTGAGCTGCCTCATGTTGGTTGGCTTCTCAGACAAAGAGTTGTAAAAGTGCTAAAACTCCTTGGAGGAAGAGGGGAAGTGACCTCTACATGACAGTAGGAAGTAAAACCTTTGAGCACACAGATCAATGAAGAACAGAGCTGAATCAAAAGGATAGGTAGGCATGCAACTCTAGACTTTCCCTCTGTCCCCAACTACCCTAAACAAGCATTGATGCTTTTTTACTTCCAACAGCAGTCACCCTCAGTTCTGCCAGGAGTCTGAAAAATTTCTTGCTCCCCCCCCTTGAGCAACTATTGCACCTCTCCTAGGGTCATGTCCCACCGTTTGAGAACCACTGCACTAGCGGAAGAGGAAGTTTAAAAATTGGATAATGTTAGCATCCTCACCAAGCTTGTATGTTTGTGAACACAGACAAAGATTTTGGCTCTAGGTCTGAAGATACATGGCCTTTCATTGAGTCATTTTTCATATATTTTAATTATGCAGATGACATAATGCTGTAATGTGCATCATCAAATCAAATAGTCCATTCTTCTTTCTTGTCTGGGCAACTTCAGAGCATGAATACTAAATACATTATTGATATGGTTGGTACAGGTGATTGCTGCTGTCTGAGAGATGTTATAAAGTATATCAGAATGGATCAGAATTCTTTAGAGTGATTGGATGACATACAGACAATTGAAGAAGGCTTTTAAGAATCATGATTGTTTCTGGAGTCTCAAAAGGCAAGAGTTACCTGAAGCTTCAGTTTCTTTCATTTCCTTTGATAATGTAGTTGGAGCTATTTTCTTTTGATGTGGATTGTTCATGCCAATGTAACTGCAGTCCACTTTTACATGTGATCATCCTTAAATGTTGCTTTGAACCTACAGGTAGTGGGACAGAAGGCAGTTGGCAAAATTAGCTTTAGGGATTATTTCCTTCCCACTCTGTCTTAATAATTTCTGTGTGCAATTCAAAAAGTTGAATCATATCTCTATGGATGTTTGTTTTCTACCTGGAGCATTACAGTTTGTCATACCTAGAATACAGTCTGGAGACTGCACAGTTTACAGACATGAACTAGAAATGAACAGTAATAAATTTATTATGTGTTTTCATTATGAAAATTAACTTGCATACTAATTACTTGTGAAAAGAGTAACGCAGACTAGGGAGATTATCAGATGACCTAAATATGGTGTGATAACAATGCCAGGAGATTGCTAAAGGGCTTGAATATCATACGATGACGTCCCCATCCCGTTCTGCTCCCGTGCTGGTCCCGTTCCACCATTGTTCTATTTTATTCATGGGCTAAGCTGTGAATAGATCGCCTGTTCCATTTCTGTGATGGAATGACAGGCATCTGAAACTGTGCCCTGTTATGCAGGCATGATGCCAGCGTCAATGGGAGGTCTGTGCTGAACACTTCCAGGTGAGATTGGGAGATCGAGGTAAGTGACACACTTTTTTGTACCCTCCCTGGGTTACTTGTATTTTTTAAAGTGTGTTTTTGTGCTTGATTTTACTTTTTAAGCTTTTTTTTTTTCCTTGCTAAATTTCCCACGCGATCATCCTCTCGCAAAAACAGCTGGGATTTCCATTCCAGGAAGTGAATGCAGCTCTGTGAGAGCTCCATTCGCTCCTGGGCTGCCAAGGGGAGGGGGTGGATGTGGAGAAGGTAGGTCTGAAAAGTTTTCATTTCTGTGCCGAGACAGGGATGGGAGGGTGGTGGTATAGGATATAGTGAGGCGGGGATGGTATTTTTGTCCCCATCTGAAAGCCTCCTGGGAAAGCCAG
This sequence comes from Gambelia wislizenii, assembly GCA_030847615.1. NCBI lineage: Eukaryota > Metazoa > Chordata > Lepidosauria > Squamata > Crotaphytidae > Gambelia > Gambelia wislizenii. The sequence continues at coordinate 91,843,088 of JAUMIR010000003.1, read as the reverse complement.
TACAGAACCACAGGTAGCCCTGGAGTTTTTTAAAAGGAAAGAGGATTAGACGGTAAGTTGGAAAGTGGCTACCTGTGGAGCTGCAAGGATTTATGTTAAGTCCTATTCTTTCTTGATAAAGAACTTATAGAAAGTAATAGGTGTCAGCTGTCAAAAGTTGCAAAAAGATAGGAGTAGTTGGTATAATGACATCTGCGTATTGAGATGCTAAAAGTCAGAAAGTAGAGACCACCAAGAAGAGCCTAGTGCTGAAATAGTATTATGAAACTGAAGAACTGGTGACATATTTTTCCTGTTATTGCTGTTGATGGCATTTATTTTTAAAGTGAATGAATTTCAGATAAATTGTAGTGTGTGGGACAGAGTTAACATAGTTAGAGCACCCTTAATGTAAAAGGTCCTAGAAACAGTTGCCAGGGTCACTAGTTTAAAAATGTAGCACAGCTGAGACCCTGGAAAGCTGGGTTGAGGAAGGAACTGAATGTCTGGGTAGGTAGTCAATGGAAATGTTTAACTATTATTTTTTTCCCTTGCTTTTATTGGCCAAACAGATTTCCTATTGCCTACTGCAAATTTATGATGAAATGTACCAGGTAACAAAATGAGAAACTGTGAAGTCACCAGTGGTGTTGTCCTTTCAGGTTTTGCAGTCTGCATGGCTGTACTGGTTGTTTGCCCAAGGAAGTAGTATGATCTTACCTAGACAAAATCAGGTTCAAGAGGCTTAGCTGGGAGGGCAAGAGATAACATCCTAGAGTCATCAGGAACCCAGCAACATGAGGGAAAGAAGTAGTTTATTCTGGTGAGACCTTTTCTGATGAGATGAGTGGCTCTAGCCAGTGGACCAATTTTTGTGGTGGGGTTTTAATAGAGGCTAGCAGACAGAGATTGGTGCTTGGGGCCAGCTTGCTGAATATTTGGACAATGACCACATTGTTACTGCTACCAAATGTTGCCTTTGAAGCAATGAACTCTTGGCTCCAAACTCTGGGGCATACATAGAACTTTAGAGGCTCAGGAGATAATGTTTGCTGGAAGGTCTTGTTAGAAACCTCTTACTACCAATCAGAATACTACTTTAGATTATCGTTGACCAGACTCTGTTTAAGACAACTAAATATGATATAAAAACAGAAAGACAAGAGTGCCCATTCTCTCCTCTCCCCTTAAAATATGCCTTCACTTGACAAAAACCCAGTCTTGTTGCTTCTTGTGGAATACAATTAACATTTTCTGGTCATGTAACTCCATGAACCCTTTTCACTACTGTAGCTCTTTGGCTATAAAGTGTTTCTTGTGGACCCAGACTGGGCGTTCCCGTTCCCTCCCCATTAATGAAGACACATTCAACGACAAGCTGTCTTAACAAAATGTATTGAGTACAAGATAAACATAAGAGATGGGGTATAGATTAGTATGAAGAATATTGGCAATAAAAGGCTGCAACTTGCTAATGGCGGCAAATGGTTGGCACTATTGCATGGGTCTGGATCCCTTCATTGCCCAACCCTTTGTTGGCCAATGGACTGTTGTTGGTTGCTACTGACCCACTCTTGGAGGAGAAAGTCTTGGCCGCCCCGCCCCGCTCAACACTCTCTCCTCCTCTGCAAGACTAGTTGTTATCCAATAAGGGGGTCTCCTTGAAGTTGAACTTGAACTTGACGGAGACCCCTTTTCCCCGCTTACCTGGATCAGGGCCCATGCCATCCGCCTAGCAAATTGCGACAAAATAATACATGCATAATATACAACCTAACATACATGCTGAGAGGGCGGGCGGGCCCACTGGTGAAGGCTGGTAAGCCCCCTTGTTTCTAAATATTTAGTCTTGGCTTAACATTTTAGAGTACAAATAGCTTTTGCTGGCCCTGTGGAAATGAGTGAACAAGGATGTTCTCCTCAGGGTGTCATTTCATTTATTTATTTTTTAAAAAGAAGGATGTTGTTGTTTTTTACTTTAATGCTTGAATGCTGTTGATTTGAAATGAAGATTTTTAGAGCAAAACACTTCCAATACTAGAAATTTTAAGACTGTGCCTTGCAAATACATGATGGAAGGTGGACTGATGGCCTGAATATCTGCTAGAAGGTCAATAGAAGTGTTTAGGTGTTATTTATTTCCTTGCTTTTCTTACACTAATAGGTTTCCTGTGGTCTACACCAAATTTATGATGAAAAATGTCTGATAACAAAAGGAGTGACTGGAAGTGTAAGTTTTTTTCCTTTGGGAAATGTGGCTTTTCTTCAGTGTTCACACCCCTTTAGCATGTGTAAAAGCTTTCAGTCAAGAAATTATTAACTGAACAAATTTGATGTTTGATCAAAAGGAAATACTGAGTAGATAAAATGGATTACAATAAATGAGCATTCATTGGCTCCTGTGCAAGAAAAAGAAAACTGTAAATATGGAATCAGACCAACAAACAGTTTATAAGAGACTGGGAGCTTGTCTAGATGGGTTATTTACCCTGCCTTGCCCTCATCTTGGAGCCCTCCAGTCCAGAGGATGCAAGGCATTTGGCTCATTTTGTCCCCGGACAATCCTCATGACCCCCGGGGCAAAGACAGGGCTAAAATGTATTGGGGGGGGAGGGGTAGAGGATGCAAGGCAAGGCCCATTACAACATTTTAAAAGAAGACCTGTTAAAATCCGCTCCAGCTGGCAAAAAATGGATCTGGCCCCATGTAACTGCAGGAGCCCATTCTGGCATGCTAGCCCATTGCTGCAGCTGCCATCACTCTTCCAGTTCCACGAAGCAGGCCTGCAGCACGTGGCCAGGCTGGTCACATGCAAGGGGCCTAGCTCACATGCTGTGGGCTGGCTTCCTGGCTTCAGACAGTAGGACACAGGTGGTGGCAGCAGCAGCTGCAGTGATGGATCAGCGTGGCGGTCTGGATGTCTTCCCATTTCATGCTGGTGATGGGGGGAATGGGCATGGTCTGCTGGTGTATTCTGGCCTGTGTAGATGAGGTCTGTTTTTCCCTCACACTGGGTGCCTGGCATAGGATGACTATCCATAGTTGCTGTATGACATCTTCCACCCTGTTTTCCCCTCAAGCTGTTGATATCAACAGTTATAGAACTGTGGCAGGACTCCCCTAGGAAGTAACTGGTAATTGTTGGGACAAAAGTACTTGAGATAGGTCAAGAATCTAGTATGCAGGCATGGATGTGTTTTACTTATCAAGAATGCTAATTGGAAAAACCTGTTCTCAGCAAATGTCCACAAATTCCCATCCTGGGTACAAGTGTTTCTGGCCTTATGGAGAAAAGGCAAACTAGGAGCCCACAATAAGCGGCTGTTTGTTCTTTGATCTGGAGAATGAAAGAAATACTAGGAAGGTGTTCCACTGTTCCTTATGGTATCCACATCTTTGTGGATATGTATAAAAATCACTGTTTGCTGAGCCCCCAATGCCCACTAAAAGTTGATTTTAGAGAGAAGTGATAACATGTGATACAGTTTGGAAAAGATGAGAAAGAGCAGAAGTTTCTTTTATTGGCTAATATTTCCAAACCACAGTGCCAATGAGAGACCTCTGGTGCTTCCTCAGGCCCTCTGCTTGGGGGATGGGGAAAGCCAGGGAGTTGGGATGGGAGAGTTGGTGTGATTTGGGAAGGGAGTCTTATTTGATTTCACATGGACTGAGGACAAGAGGTGGAGATGCCAGAAAGAGAGCAGTCACACTTCCTTATCACTCCAAATTCACCTCCAAAGTTTACAGACCACTGCCACCATGTGAGGCCTTTGTTATTTTTCCTGCTCCTGCCCTGGAGTGGGAGATGGGACTCCATGAAGCTATATAAACTGTCATCACTCACTGATTTTAAATCCCTATGACAGCACCACAGTGGGACATTGCTGAGGGCTTCAACTGGCACTTTCCATCTCTATTGCTGCAGAGATTTCCCCTCCGCCTCCCTTGGGAGATGAGCATTCTCATTGACCTAAGCATGTGAAAAAGAGTGTGGAAGACAGGAGGACTTTAAAGGAAGTTTTATTCTAAGCAGGAATGTATATAGGAAATGGATATCTCTTTACATGAAAGCACTTTCCTTTTGGTAGTTATTAGAAGTTACAAAGTTATACAGTCTAAGTCATTCCAGCCAAGGTTTCAAAGGAACATAATTCCCTAGTTGCAACTAACTATACAGTCCTAACTCATTAGGAGATGCACTCCTGGGTCTGGATGTTCAATCTGGCTGGGAATCTGGGTGTTTTGACCCCAGTCTGCGACCAGCATCCCCTTAGATGGGACAGTCCATTGTCTCTCCTTTTTTCTTGCCATGTGCCACCATCCAGTTGTATAGCTTTTCCTTCAAAGCATCTGGAAGCCTTCCCAAGTGGGCATCTCACTGGTCAGTTGTCTCTTGTGATCTTTGATGCTTCCCTGTAACTCTGGCCCCCAGTAAAATGTACCTTTAAACCTGACATCTCATTAACCCTTTGCTTACCTGGGGGAGAGGGTCTACTCATCAACTCTGTTAGCCAGATAATGGGAGAGCCCCCATTATCATAGGACAGTTAAAAAGAAATCCTTCTGTGCTATGATAGTTAGATCAGTAAACATTCGTATAGGAAGGAGACCAGCACACCCCAATGCAAAAATGAGAAATCCCTGCGTCTCTTCCAGGTAGCCTGCATATACAAGAGAAATTGTGGTAGGGAGTTAGTGGCAGGGATTCACTTGAATTTTTAGATATAGAAACCTTGGGAGTACATGATGGTTGGGGTTAAGTAAACTATTCTTTCTTGAAATGTATGACACTGTACACCTTTCTAAACATGTCAGATTGTCTAAGACTCCCCAGGTCAAAAAGTGCATTTACTCCAGTTCCTTTTTCTTTGTCCCTTTCCTACAGTGCTAACACACATATCCATACACTATTTCTACGTCTTTCCCTTGGCTTCTACACTTTGCCTCCCCGTGCTGAATAATCAGTATTTTATATTGCAAGGCTTGAAGCAACCACTAACTTGAAAGTCCTCTCCTGCTTATTTTTTTCCTATGGGGTAGTTAGTCCCACCTCCACTACTACCTTGGATCTGGATGTCTCTCAGCAGCAGAATGGTTAACTAAATTCTAATTTTGTTTGTTCACTGTAATAGGCACATGGAATATATGGAACTGAGGCTATCATGCACCCAAAGCTACCATTCCATGTTGCAAGTACCCAGCTGGCAGCCAGTATCATCCACATATAATGAGAGTTGGAAGTTAGATCTCATTTGGACTGAGTTATGTGTTCAGAAGTCTTGCGTCTGAGTGTTGTTGGCTGCAATCCTGTGCATAAACTGCATGAATTCCATTTACTTCATTGAGATTTAAGCTGCCAAGTTGTGCAGCTTTTTAAAAACTTCCTCCAAAGCTCATGAAAACTTCTGGTCTGGTTGACTCAAGATAGATTAAACCAGATGAAGTAGTTCATGGACTGTTCTGTCAGTAATTCACAACTGAAATATTTATACTTTTTTTTTCCTGGGGTGTACTTCAAGATATTGCACAAAAAAGATGGCACAGATCACACTGTAATCTATGATTTGTCACCTGTTCCACATCCTGTACTGGTTTTTTTCTAAGAAAACATTTACACTAAGGAAAGTTAAAGAGGCCCAAAGTCTACATTTAATCTGAATTGGCGGGTGGTGGTAGTGATATGGTCATCCAAATGTCATTTCAGTGCATTTCCCATCAGTCTTCACCATTGACTAAACCAACAACATCTGTGGGACTTTATGATTCCTACCTCTGCTCTAAACAGAGGGAATTGTTGTCGTGTGATTTCAAGTCATTTCTGACTTGGCAGAATTTGTTCAGAGGGGGTTTACCCTTGCCTTCTTCTTGGGCTAAGAATGTGTAACTTGGCCAAGGTCACCCAGTAAGTTCCCATGGCCGACGGAAATTTGAACCCTGTTCTCCCAGTGTCCTAGTCCAACACTCAAACCACTACACCACAGAGTGAGTGCCATACTTCTTAGCTATTACTCCCACCTTCTAAAAAGTAACATTTATGTCATTGTTTGCATCAACTTGCTGAATACATCACTTGTATGTCACTGCTAATTTATTTAGCCAACTTGAAACCTAGCTATCCTGGTGAACAAAATACAGCTGGACCCCCACAGCTGCAGAGATTGGGTTCCCAGACTTTCCATGGATACTGGAAACCACAGATAACAACGAACCCTATTAAAATAAAGGAGTTCAGTTTAAAAACATATCACAGAGTTTTATTGGAGGACCTAGAAGATACGGTACCTAGAGATGATGCCTCTCTAGGCATTTTCCAGCATATAGGGTATATGTCCCCTGTTTTGTGTCCCGTGGATAGCTGAAACTGTGGAGTTTGGTTCCATGGATGCAGGGGTCCAACTGTATGTCAAACTTATTAGAGGGCTGTTGCCCTATATTTTGTTATAAACTGCTTCAAATTTACTAGATTGTTTGGCCAAATTCAAGATTTAAGAAGAAATTTTTAAAACATTTGCTTAAAAATTCAGGTGTATGAATAGCTTATGTTTGGCAAATGAACTATCCTTATCTTACTCAGCCTGTGAATGTAAAGATATGAGCAGGTCCTGTTTTGGGACTTAATTTTTATTTAGTGTCCATGATATATTAAAAATGCCCAAAAATTATGACCAGGTTTGTGAGGGACAAAAATGCATTGAAATTACAGGCAATGGATCTAAACAAGCATGGATAAATCCTGTCTGAGGAGGAATTGAACCATGTGCATTAAAAAAAAAGTCTGGTGATATACTTTGAGGTAGCTGATGCAATGAACTATATCACGTGCTCACGAAGCACCCTTCTGGGCTACAAGGGGATTTAGGCTGCCCAGTTAATGATAAACTTCTGTTGACTACTTGGGAATCATAGCTGATATGGTAATGAGGTCAAGAATTCTGTATACGTATAATTTTCATTTGTTTGACAGAATAATTAAAGCATGAGTCAACATGTCAGTATAGGCCAATATGATTAGGTTTTTCCTAAATTCTAAAGTTAAACCACCATAAGATTATGAAGACATGAAATGAATCCATAACTCTTTCAATCCTTATAATATTTTTTGTTTTAAACATTTGCAGATTTTAAAAACTTATTAAAATGTTACATGAATATTTTTCAACTATAATTTATGTTATCACTGATGCATAACCTTTCAGATGAATAATTTACAGCTCTGAGTAGTCACTTTTGATAATCTATCGTAGTATATTATGTTGGTATTCTACTAAGAGATTTGCACTGATTGGCCATGTAATAGAACTGGGAGGAAAATTAATCCATTTGTTTGCCTACCCTCAGCAACAGACATCCCCTTAAATTAAAACCTATTATTCTGATTTCAGAATGCTGAAGCTAAATGTGTTTCAACTCATTCTGGAGTTATACAAAAAAAAAAAAGAAAATGATATATAATGTACTGCAGACAAAATAAGACACTGAAGAATGTTTTTCAAAAAATTAAAATGCATAGTGTATTAAGCTGAAGAATGGTTTGAATGTTAGTTGGATAAAGCAGGAAATTAATTAGATCCCGCCTTTTTAAAAAGTAAGCAGGACACTGCATTTATTTTAAGAAAAGATGTGAGCATATGTTTCCTGGACCTTGGATTTAGCTTATCAAACATAGAAGAATCGTCACAGCCCTATGTGAAACAAAGAAATTGTCTAAAAGGAGAGGTTGGATAACCTTATATGCCTGCTAGTTGTCCAAACAATAGGTTCCCCAGTTGTTTGAACCAAATCCTTACAGTAAACATTGTTAAACCAGTTTACATGTCTGGGAAAAGGGCAAAATTGCTCCTCCTTCCTGGTACGGATGACAGTATAGCCTTGTTGTTACTGTCCACTTTGTTTTGGTCTAAGATGGCAATAACGTTTTGGTCTAAACACTAATCCAAATGAGTAAAATAAAACTTAATTCCCCAATCTTAACTTTTCCCAAGAAGTTATGACTAAAAGATCTTCCATCTCTCTGACGTACACTGATCTTGAATTCCAGACTATCTTGTAAGCTATCACATGAGTAAATGACCATTGTTGGTTTAAAAGAGACTGAAGTCAAAATATCTGGTGCTACAGTTTGTGAGGAGTCAGGACTGGCCCAAGACATTTTTAATGCCTGAGACTGATGCCATCCCCCATTCCACATACAGAAGCCAGGTGAACTGACTGAAATCTTTCTTCAACACTGGCAATGGGATATGGCCTGGCCCCACACCCAAGTTCACCAGACTAATTTAGGGGCCGCAAGAGACAATGGCCTGAATCCTGATTGACTCACCATTCAGCAACTGATTCAGTGGGGTTAGCCAAGAGGATTCCAGTGAATATGTGACACACAGCGTTCCCTCTACCAAGGAAGTACATGGCCAAGGGTCAGGAGAAACTGCATTGATCCTCCAGCATCTGTAATTCAAGACAGTTGCTTCATTCTGTCAAATGGTAGGACTGGCTCCTTAAGCAAACACATAGATGGGATGGACAAAGTGCAGCTGCATACACTGCTTAAGGCCCTTTTGTCACTTGTTGTCCATAGTGGGTACCAAAAATGGTGAAAATTTGTGTTTTGCTGCTCCTGGAAGTTTTTTGTGAGTGACAGTTTGGGGTTTGCTGATATTAGGAAATTAAAGCCTGAAAAAGTCCCCTCCCCTTGTTGTTTTTGGTTTTCTGTTTTATTATTTTTAGTTGCCTCCTCTTCCTTTCCCCCATTATCTTGTCTGGTGTGGCCTGCAGTGGCTGCCAGGGGTGAAAATCTCTGACTTAGTTTCCCAGCCTGATATATATACATCATTGACATTGGGAGAAAAAATACTCTGTTGCCATTCTCACATTACAGCCACTGGTGGTGATTCAATGAGCATAAATTTGTATTGGTACCTTACTGGAAATAGTATTGCAGCCATGTTCTGGAAGCAGTTGTATTGCTCTTGCACAGCACAAAAGCAAGATAGGACAGGAACACAACTATTCCTTTATTCACTTGAATATTTAAATCCCACCCTATAGCCAAACATCTCAGGGCAGCTTATAATAAAATCAATTTATAACAAAAAATAATAACAATAATGAAAAATATATTAAACCATTTATCAATTAAAAACCAGACAATTTAGAACTGGTTAAAACAATTTAAAATTAAGGTCACCACCCATATCTGTGGGGGATATCTTCCCAGACTTACCGGTTATAAATGAAACTGCAGATAATAGTGAACCCTATTAAAATAAAGGCCTTCCAGTACAAACATACCATAGAGTTGCATTGTAGGACCTAGTGATTCCTAGAGAGGGTACCTCTCTAGGCATTTTCCAGCACAACTCTATGGTAGGTGTCCCTATTTTTTTCAGCTGTGGATAACTGAAACTGTGGATATTTGTTCCGTGGATATGAGGGGTGACTTGTAGTGCAACTGTAGCACCTACATAGCTTGGATAAAATCAATTAGGCTTGAAGGCCTTAATAAAAAGCCAGATTTTGACTTAGTGCCAAAATCATACCAACACTTGAACCAGTCAAGACTCCAGAGGGAGGATATTCTACAACAGGGATGCCACCACAGAGAAAGCCCTTTCCCATGTTCTTCCACAGTCTATTTCCTATACTGGTGGGACATAGAAGAGGATCCCTCCAATAGACAGGCAGATATGGATAGATAGATAAATAGCAACGTTCCCTCAATTATTTTTGAGGTTCCAAGCCATTTACATGTTTTGTAAGAGAGCTAACCTTTCCCACTCACCACACATAAGATGTAGCTTCAGCATTTCTGAGCCCAGCTGTTCCATCTTATCTTTAGGGCCTTTTTTGTATTTTTAAAAAACTAAATATGGCAGTAATAGTACCTTATAGTCTAATTTCTGACACAAACAGGACTACTAATTAACATGCTGGGTAGATAGAGATACATATCTGAGAAATATATAGTGCATATTTTATGTATAGAACACCCTTCCACAATCATAAGGACCAGAGCTTGCAAAAGGTCCCTTTTTGGACTACAACTCCCATGATCCTCCAGCCAGCAATCACCATTGAAACTGTTGTTTGAGAAAGTGGAACACCCCCCCTCCGCGTTTCCACACCTCTTCTACAGTACAACCTGGGTACAGCCCACTTCTTGCTGAGTTTAAGATTATGCTTTCATTGCATCAATAGGAATATGGTGTCTAGATCGAGGAAAGTAAAAGTGCCCCTCTATTCTGCTTTGGTCAGACCTCATCTGGAATACTGTGTCCAGTTCAGGCACCCTAATTCAAGAAAGATGTTGACAAGCTGAAGTGTGTCCAGAGGAGGAGGGCGACCAAATTGTGAAAGGTCTGGAAACCATGCCCTATGAGGAAGGTGGGTATGTTTAGCCTGGGGGAAGAGAAGGTTAAGAGGGGATATTGATAGCCATGCTTAAATATTTGAAGGGATATCATATTGAGGATGGAGCAAGCTTGTTTTCTGCTTCTCGAGAGACTAGGACATGGAGCAATGGATTCAAACTACAGGAAAAGAGATTCCACCTAAACATTAGGAAGAACTTCCTGATAGTAAGAGCTGTTCAACAGTGGAATGCACTGCCTCAGAGTGTGGTGAAGTCTCCTTCTTTGGAGGTTTTTAAACAGGTTAGATGGACATCTGTTGGGCATGCTTTGATTGTGTGTGCCTGCATGGCAGGGTGTTGGACTAGGTGGCCCTTGTGGTCTTTTCCAACTCTATGATTCTATTATTCTGTTGCTTCACTGTAGCAGTAGAAGTGTCTGGGAGGGAAGATTAGACTGTTAGGCCTTTGTCCTGCTATTCCCATTATTTCAAAGTGATTTTATAATGCAATATATATATATATATATATATATATATATATATATATATTCATGTCATTCAATAAAATGCAACCTACACAACACCTGTACCTAAGATTTGTCTACTCATGTTATTCAACCATTTGAAGTATAATTAGTGTCTTTTATCCCCCTTAAAGTCAGCTAGAACTTTTTATTTAAATTACTGTAATGCATTTAAGAAGACAACAGTGTTTTATTATGCACCTTATTGCTTTACTATTAAATAGTCAAAGGAAAACCAATAACTTGGATCACGATTGGCAGCCACACAGATACTGAAACTATTTAGGGCAAGCAGAAGAAAAATGTTAGCTCAAGATTTAGTGTAAAAAACAACAAAAAAGTCAAAAAGTGATTAATTTGCATTGTGCATTAAATTAAGATAATCATTGTTGCTTGTCATGTTGTGATCTGTTCTCCTCATCATTGCAGTTTCTTAGCAAACATAGTGTGATCTTAAGTATATCCAGTGCTGTTTTGCCAAAGTAGGCTAATATTCCTGAATCGGACATAAATGTATAATTAACCCCTTTTCATGAGAAATTAACATTCATTTTTTTGTAGGATTAGTAGGAAAGAGCATAATACAGGGCAGCTTTAGCATTCTCTGTAACTGTCTCAGGGGACCTTTAACACTCTTACAGGATTAGTGCCAGCAGTGATTCATCTGGTTACTATGCATACAGAAATAGTGTACAGCTTTTGACCATCAAAGAGGCTTTCCTAATTATCAGCTTTTACAAGAGAACACAGAAAGATTAGAATATAAATATTGTAGAAGGATGGCTTTAGGGTTCTTGAGGGAGCAAGATAAAATGTGCTCTTCCCTCCAGGGAATAGTAAAATTATTCAATGCAACTTTGCTGTATTGTTTGCAACAGGCTAGTATTTGGAATATAAATTTAGAAAGTCTTGATGGTGGCTGAGTATGGTAGTGTGTGCACCTTTTTGCAAGGACACTGCATACTGGTCTCCTGTAACTGGGATATGCCTTCCCTTATGTAAAAGCAAGCCACTGAGCTTCCATTAACTAGTATTTTTCAGAAGAGAGAGATGGAGCTGAGAAACAGTGATGGCTGAAGTGGTGTTATCTAAACACAAGCTTACGCTCTCGTTTCTGTGTGTAAAAACACAGACCTAAACCTGTCATCAAGTTTAGGACAAAGGCCATATCAAGATAAGGCTAGATTGATTATACCATTGTACTTTCATGGGGCCATTTGTATCTGTGAAAGGAGAGAGGTACTCAGTGAGTTTGGGAGGGAGAGGGTGATTTTTTACATTTTAAGAAAGCTTGCTCCCTCCCCTTGAAGTGAACTTGATGAAATACATTTTATGAAAAGAACTTGCAATTCAAATTTCTGTTTTTGTTTGTTCATGAAATGATACAAAGCAAAGCTAGATCTACTTTTAGTCAAGGTCAGAGGGCTGCCTCAGGCAGCAAAAAATGGGGCCAGATAATATACGTCACACATTATCTGCTGCCCCTCCCCTCCTGCTAGCCTGCTGTCCACCTGTGCTGTGGAAAATCCTGTCAAATTGCCAGTGTCGAAATAACATTCAGCTACAAGCCTAGTTAACTTTTATCCTTTAGTTTCAGCCAGGAAAATGTCTCAAGGCCAGGCCTGTTGAAAACACACACACATTATTTTCCAAAGCAGAGTACATAGCACAAGAATATGTAGATAGGCACTGATTTAGACTGGAACCCTAGATGGCAAGGGGGAGAATGTGGAGCTTTAAGCTTGTTAGTAGTGTCATAGCTTTGGCTCCCAAAAGCTTCACAGTTTTTATCAACACAACTGTGAACCTTTGGGCAGATGGTACAGATTCTAGTTCCAGGTTACTTTTGAGCTCCAGCAGTTCTCAGTTTGAAAATTAAACCAGGAAGTTGGCTGATCTGGATTTTAACTCAGTAAGCATTTGCATACTGAGAACTCTGGCCACTCATTATCACATTTCTTCAAACACTCTGGTGTCAGTTGCAACCCATTTGATCATTACAGGGCATTTGAAATAATATGACTGATACATGTTCATGGTGACTGGTTAATGGTTTAAATTGCCCTTCCTCCCACCTTTTACTGTGATCATTTAATGCAGTGCTATGGCCTGCTGTTTTTCAATTCACTGCTCATGTTTCATCAATTAACTTGAGTGACTACATTTTAGATGGTTTGTCTAAAAGCTTCCTCTTATGCTACATTCCCTTGCTTATTTTCCAAAACTTACCGTAGGGAATTGGGCTGGCAACACAGTTCAGGATGTACATTCTTGAAATATGTGACCAGTGATATGTTAGTCATATGCACCATGAATGCCCTGTTGTGCTTCTACATGATCTGGCTGCTTTTATTCATTTGTTTCTATACTCACTCTTAAAATGTAGGCTAGAATGTAATCCATACTCTATCTTCCCAGAGACAGGTTTTCCATGGTTTTTTTTCCAGGCTGTGAGGCCGTGTTCTGGAAGAGTTTATTCTTGACGTTTCACCTGCATCTGTGGCTGGCATCTTCAGAGAATGGTTGGGTAGCAGTGTGTGAGGGGTATATACTGTGAGTCCCTGTTGGAGAGGTTATGTAAATTTGTGTATTTGAATGGGCTAGTTCCTAAGGTGGGAGGATATGCTAGGAGCATTAGTGTCTGTTTGGCTAATGGTTCATTGTCTGCTGGAAATCCCCCTGTCCCTGGGTGAAGTTCATTTGCATGTGTTGAATTTTGATTTGATGTGTTGAGTTTTGATCCTGAAAAACACTAAACATCTGCAGCCACAGATACAGGCGAAACATCAGGAATAAACTCTTCTAGAACACGGCCTCACAGCCCAGAAAAAAAACAAACATAGAAAACCTGTGGATGCTGGTCGTGAAAGCCTTCGACTTCACATTTCCAGAGAGACTTCAGTGTGCCTACTGTGTAAGAAGGGAATACTTTGTTTTGTTTCTTTGTATGACAAAATTCAACGGTTGGCATTTCCTCTGTTGCACCTTTCCATTGGGTTGTTGACAGTTGCAAGGCAGAGATTACATTGGTCTCTTAGCTGTTCAGTTTCATGAATTCTGTGCAGTCCCACATGATAAAATCAAGAGGACTGGGTTCTTCATCAGATAAGACCAGTTGGAGAAGCCAGCAATCCAAACCATTAATCATTCTGTCTGTGGCCCATGGGAGGAGGCTGATCATTCTGTCACAGCTAATGTGAGGAGTTGTCAAGAACAAAGAACATTCCCCAACCTTGTTTAAAATTATAGTAGCCTTGGTGTCAGTCAGATCTCCAGTTCTGATAAACCCTACTGTTTGAATAATGTTAGAAGATGTCGGGCAGTGGTAACCTTAAAAGGTTTAGAAATCTTAGAAAGATAGTAGGTTGTGTTGAGGTGGGGGCTGCAGCTCCCTTTTACCTTCCTTCTTCAAAGGTTTACCACCTGCAGACTGAGGGCCTGGCTGCACCAGGGGCAAAGGTCTGAATGGACTCCCTGACCTGTTCTGCTCCAGACCCTCCCTGGAGCCACCCTGCTACCTGTTTCTAAGGACATTGGGTAGATGTCTACACATATCCCTGCATCTGGATGTTGCTTTGGTCCACCGCCGCTGCCTTTCCTCCATCAGCTACCTGGCAGAGCCAGGACAGATAGTTGCCTGGTAGGTGCCATCATTTACCTCACTCTCTGGGCTAATTCCCATCCTGGAATGGTTACAGAAAGCTTTTTCCCTCCTTGGCACTGCTGGTGTGCAGTCGCTTGCTCTAAGGCAAATGAGGTGTCCAGTCATGTGATCTGGGTGCTTGTTTCTGATCTCAGAGCAAGCAACTGCACGCCAGTGGAGCTACCGCTGAGGAGGGTCTTATCATACCAGATTTGGGTGGGCAGGGCCGGTTTAAGGAATTTTGGGCCCCCCCTGCAATGCTTTACTTTGGGGCCCCCATATGACTTGAAGGCACATGGGCAAGAAAGAAAGAAAGAAAGAAAGAAAGAAAGAAAGAAATCCTTTCTGAGGGAGACAACCCTCAAATTCCCTGTCTCTCTCTCTCACACACACCCTCTCTGGTGTGCCTCTCCCTCCAGCTTCTGCCACGGAGGGCTGCTGTTTCTTTCTCTGTCTCTTTAGTTTTGGAGAGGCTGTTTTGGTTTTTTTTTTAAAAAAGCCAGCAGGAGGTTTTTGGAGGAGGAGGGTAAGAGGGGGCTCCTCCCGGCTGTCTCCTGGCTGTTCCTTTGTCAGATTAAGGAGGCCAACACGGGGCCCTCTCTTGACCTCGGGGCCCCCTGCCAATGCTGATTTGGCAGACAAGTTAAACCGGCCCTATGGGTTGGGGGTATTATGGGTTTTTCCCCCCTTGTGTAGTCAAGCCATGGGAGAGGGAAGGCAGGAGCTGCAAAGGAGCATGCTGTTTTCATTCCGGTCAGTGAATCAATACCCAAACAAACCATGACCTGATATACTCACAGAGCTCTAGAGACCAGGAATGGGAAGCCTTAGAAACTGAGTACTTGTAAGCTGAGGCCATGGTCTTGAAAGATAATGGTTTGGATGGCAACAACTTCGAACTGAGTCACTTCGTCATCACTAGCAGCTGAATCATTCTGAAAGAATCTCTTAGCAAAATAAATATTGCTAGCTCTGTATTCAAAGTTTGACCCTCAGTGGATCTGCATTTGTCTTCGGTGAATTATCTACAAATATTCAGAATGACAGCTGGGTATTGGAGGAGTTCTGTAGTAGTTTTATACTACAACTACTATAGACATCTATACCCCAAATGGTCTTTCTGTATATGTCTAATTATTAAATAATAACCACATTGCGTTAGCATGAGAAAAACTGTTAAATTTCTTATAAGAATGAGAGTCCACAATTCAATTGTGGCTTTGCTCAGGGGCTGTTGTGGTGGTACTCCAAAACAGCCAAGACAACAAAATGCTTAGGCTGCATAAAACAGGATGGGATGAATTGAAGTTAGAGATTAAGTAGCTCAATTTAATCACTGAGCATGGAGAAATTAAATATTAAGCAGTGTGATGATTAGAACAGTTTAAGCTTGCTAATCTTGCAACTTCTTTCTGTTCGGTTTTAATATTCACCACTGGCTATTAGATGTTCTGATGAACTGAAGACAAGTTCACATTTCCCCAGTTATAGTTCACCTGGTAAGTTTTAAGCATCTGAAAAAAAGCACCCTGCTTTTCCCTTCAGTGTTTATAAATGTGATGTAGGCTTTTTGCATGACATACCCAGTGGCTGCACTCATGGGCTGCAATTCAGAACTCTTTCTTACTGGATTCCTGGCTTAATGGAACAAGTTGCATGTTCATGCATACACCCTATTCAGTCCCACTTGACTCCTGACTGCTACTCTTTCTCTGACAAAAGTTGTGTCTTTTGAGTATTTCTTGAGTGAACTTGGAAAAAAATAGCTTTTAAGTAGGAATTTGTTAATCTGAGAAAATTTATCCTTTCTGGAATGATATCTGAATGACAGGGGTTTGTACTTTTCCTGAATATGCACACATACAGTGGGCCCTTGGTTTCTGCGGTGGATTAGTTCCAGGACCTCCCCCCAGGTACCAAAAAATGTGCATTCTCAAATCCCTATTAAAAATGGCATAGGGCAGCAGCGAAGGCAGCAGCAAGCTCTGGCCGCATTCTTCAGGCACCCCAACTTCGGGGGAGCACACTAGCTGCCCACTTCTGCCTTTGAGCTGGTGGAGTTCCTTCGCAAAGCAGAATGAGACAGCTAGTGTATTCCCTAGAGGCAGGGGAGCCTGAAGAACGCAGATGGAGCTTGCCACTGCTTCCACCGCTTCCCTTCACCATTTTAGTAGGGTCTTATAAGACTCATGTTGCATTCACAGTCCCTCTGCAAAGCCTCATGAGGCTTGCAGAGAGACTGTGAAGATAATGCAAGGCTTAGAAATCCCTATTAAAATAGGCATAGGGCAGCAGCAGAGGCAGCAGCAAGGCCTGCCTGCTGCCCACTTCTGCCTTGTGAAGCAACCTCACCCTCCTTGAGGGCAGAAGTGTGTGGCTGGCTGGCATGCTCCCCACCACAGATTCAAATGTATTGTGTACATTTGAATCCGCAGTGGGTTGAATCCATGGATCATGAACCTGCAGATAAAGCAGGCTCACTGTACTGATTGGTTGTTGTAATGATTAAAGATATGCTGGTTTGAAACTAAATAGAACAGTGGCTCTTAACCTTTTTATACCAGAGACTCCTTTAAATATCTTTTGTTGCTGTGGGCCCCCAAGACTTAACTCAAGATTTAAAACCCTAACAGCAGCAGCAGCAGCAGCAACAACAACAACAAAATAATAATAATAATAAAAATAATAATAATAAAATTGCAGTTGTCCCTTCATATTTGCTAGGATTTGGTTCTAGGACCTCCCGTGGATACCAAAATCTGTGAATACTCAAGTCCCATTATATGCAATGGCATAGCAAAATGGTGTCCCTTATATAAGATGGCAAAATCAAGGTTTGCTTTTTGGATTATTATTTCTTAAGGAATATTTTCAAGTCGTGAATACTTAAATCTGTGGGTACCAAATCTGTGGATACAGAGGGACAACTGTACACCATCCATTAAACTTTCCCTCAGAGGCACTGGAGGAGGAGGGAAGACTTCTCTCCTGTTTTTTCTTGCAAGTTTGTGGCTGGAGTGGACTGAATAGCAATGCCAGGCCAAACCAGCGAGCCTTTGCCTTGGCTTCTTGCCTTGGCTTCTGTCATATGGCCGCTCCACTGCAAGGAAGAGGTGGGCCAAGCAAGCAGCCTTCAAGGCTTTGCTGACTCCCTGTGAGGACTTTGCGGATCCCAGATCACAGGTTAAGAATCACTGAAATAGAACATTAGACAATTTAAAATCATAACAGGAAAGTTTTAATGATGTAATCCTCATTCAATAAAATATTGTTATTTATTCAGTCAGATATCTGGTTGGCTCTCTAGTTACATAAACAAGGAAACTAAGCAAGATCATTTGCTTTAAGGATAACATTGCAATCCTGCAATGTTGAACAAAATAGGAAAAGGGATTCGTTACAAAGTCAGTATGAATAGAGCTTGGTTGCATCAGGGGCTAAGAACTTCCCTTTGGTGAGATCTGTTTATTATTGGACAATATATTGTTTTTCTGTGATACCTTGAAAATCTTGGAGATTGGTGATTTTTATTATGCCACTAGTCCCTCCACTAATAGCAAATTTTTCCCACTGTTATTGTGTTAATAGTTGCTGTTGCAGGTTTGTCACCTGGCCAACCTTCTGGTGATGAGCCTGTCCACACTTAGCTAGTCTGGTCCTCAGATGACAGGCATGGTTCATCACCATCACCATATATGCAGTCTTGCTAGCTTGGTAAACTACATTGTTTTTGAAAGGCCAGATTCACCTCCACACCGTGATGAGGCAACAGCGTAGGATTTTGTTTTATGGAAAATAAATAACCACATAGTTAGCGTGATGAAGTTTATTTATGAAATGAGAGCTGAACACATTGTAGAGCACAGTCAATTAAAATAATCAAAGAAAAAGTACAAATCACTCATGTGGGGACAGTGGATGATGCTAGAGAGGTAGATTATCGCATCTGCTGATGACATATTGGTTGCCAGATTGAATAGAAATTGCATAATAATCAATATAATGCAAAAATAAATGACTTTATTGTCATTTATAATGATCTCAGAAATTAGATCTTTCCCATCACTGTTATTTTAAGTTGAAAAAGCAGCCTTCAGTTCAGTGCGTTTGTTTGATAGGTGGTTATGATTTCCTTTTATAAGATTATAGAAATATAATCTTTGTATGAAATTAGAGTTCTTTTAACACCAGGTTATATTTTAAAAAGGAATGATACAATTAAAATTTACATGTTTTTAAAAGAAGCCCATGTACATTTTTTAAAGAAGTCATTTATTTTAGTCATTCTTATAATGATGCTCATGCAGTGTCTGCAGCTAAGTCTGATAGTCAAAAATCACTGACTTTTCCTTGTTTTGGTCTCCTTTTGGGTAATGGGTCAAAGATCATATCTGGCAATATGAGGAGATCAATCTTAGTGACATATGAGACAAGTGCAGCTGGTTTAGAAGGTGTCCTTTGTATCTTGTTTCTGTCAAAGATGGCATAACTGGCTAGGAAATGACTTCCTTTATCTTTTCTATGCTTTATCTCACCCTGTACTTTCCTCCTTTCACTTTACACTTGAGCACAGAAGTTCTGTAATTACAGGAATCGCACTCCAAACTAGAAAAGAAATACACCAGGTACTTGGATGCAGCTCCCAATTCATAAGTCTGTTTATTCTATAGCGTCAGAATACAGGGATAATGTTAAATATTATTCTCCCTGAATCTGTTGAAACTAGCTGTGATAGGCAGTAGCATAATAGCTTTTAAAGGTTGTGGCAGGAGTTGTGCCACCTGTGGCTACCTGACTTTAACTAGAAGTGATGTGATACAGCCACAGCCAATGCACCAATATGTAATCATTTCCCACCGAAGCATTTAAAGCTTCTGCACCCCCCCCTCCTGAAGGTAGCACCAAGTAGTAAAGGTATATGGGAGAATCCCTGCTATCACCTCAATCTTCATTTGCTTACTAACACAGAGAAGCATCCATTTGAAATGAGACGCAGATAGTGGAATAAAACTCACACACCTTCCCAATACAGAAAAGGACACTGAAAAGGGATGGTGTAATCCACTGCAGATGGTGCCATTGTACTACAGAAGATTCAGGGTGCTTGAGAATTTCTGCCAGGCAGGGTTTATATCAAAGGCAGGGTGTCACAACTGAAAAGGCCCCTGTTTCTTGTCACTATCTGCCTTATTTCAGATGTTGGCTTGAAGCCCAGTTGCAAATGATACTTGATAATCAGGGTATTGCAAGAATGTCTGAAATTGCTCAGTGCCACCTGCATGAGCACTTTGGCCACTAGCTGGTGTATGGTAGAATTGACTTTTTCAGGCATGACTATAGAACATCCTCTTTAACTAGTATTAGGACAAGCTCTTCATGTATGGAGACATTTATAATACCCAAGAGACAACTTGTCTGCCCACAATTTCTGTTACAAGGCAAGATGTTCAAAGGTTAAGCATAAGAGTGTGTTAACAAACATTTTTAGGTCTCATCCAACAAAACCTGACCAGATGGTGTTCTGGTGTGCGGATACATTGACAGATACTGCAAATTGTCCATACTTCTGCACAGATGAGTGACCTGCACTTTAGGTGTTTAGCAAATAAGTCACAATTGGTCTCTAAGGATGGATTTGTTTAAAAAGGTTAGTGTAGTTTCCATAGTGCTTTACAAAAACAAAAGATATATAAATAAAGTACAGTAATGCTAAAAGAGAAAAATACATTTAAAAACCTGGGGAAATATCTGCCAGGCACCAAAAGGTTACAACCATAGGTACAAAGGGTCTCTTTGGACAGCAAATTTAGCAAATTGGGCATCCCCAATAAGAAGGTTCTCTCTGGTCATCAGCCACTATACTTTAGATGACAGAGTGCCTGGAAGATAGCCTTCAAAGATGACCCCAATGAATAAGTAAGGATATCCATCATCATAATCATTATTGTCATGATTTTACTTATTTATTTAAAAAATAATCTGATAGCTTTGATTGAGAAAGCCTTGAACTGACAAATGGAGGGGACCTGCTACTATTGCCATTACAGAGTAGGCTTAGGACTTTATCAGCCGAGCCTCTAAAATGTTTCTTTGCCAGCGTATTTTAAACCATTAGTGTGCCGGCAAAATAACCCTTTTTATCAAATGTCACTGTAATAGTGTGAAAAGGGAGCCCTGTACTTCTTTGTTCGCTGGGGCATGTGATCTTGGTGGTTCTTGTGAGAAGACTTACAAGTGTAAAAACACGAAAATAAACAAATGAAACGAACACATAAGCACAGAAACACACAAGTCCTAAACATTGAGCACTTATATCTGGTTGTATTTGCTTTGAATTTTCTACTACCAGTGCAGCAGCAAAGGATTCACCTTGTTTCACTGGTACAAGCTGCATAATAAACCAGAGTTGAATAAAAGTTTGCTGTTGGAAGAGGGCACTTAGAGGAAATTGTGTCCACAGCTCAAGATACTATCTTCTACCAAAGAGACATTGGAACTTTGATAAGATTACTCAAGCTGCCTTCCTGAGAGTCCTCAGGAAACCAGTTGACAATGTGCACAAGCAGAAGATATCTCTGCCAAGTCCCAGCGTTGGTGGTTTGTGCTACCAAAAGGTATGTGTGGCCAGAAACACGATTGCTGCTTTGATATATTCCAGCTTTATGGATACATATAAAATATTTTTTTGCTCTCATCAGTTACACAAAAATTCTATATAGAGAATTAGCTAGGGAAATGATGAGTATCAAATCTCTGTTATGTGCCTTCTTTTTTCTCATTGCAGAAACTGAGGAGGATAGAGAGTTTGCAATATGCTACATTACAGTACAGCTGTTCAGAAAGCTAGAATGCTGTATTATTACTAGATAGATATAAACTGCAAAACCAGTAGCACTGAATAGTGTCAGGGAGAGACGGGTATATTTTGTGCATGAAAATTCACAGTGCTGTTAAATCCTATTTCCCTTTGTGTAGAAACTGCTCATGTTTACTACACTGTCTGATGGATCATTAATGCCACGTTAGATTGGCATCTCATTTTGGACATGATGTACCTGATTGTTCCAACAAACAGCAACAACATGCATCAATGACTATAATTATTGTATTGTCACTGTTTTCTGCAACATCTAAAGATACATAATTCAAGCTGACAAGTACAAAGATTTTATTGGAATGACCTCCAATACCCTAACTCCTCATTAATATATATGTGAATGCACAGTATCAATTAAGTGTAAGATATGGCCTTGAGGCTTCTTACCATCAGTAGCAGTTAAACATTAATATGAGACTATGAGTTGCTTTTTGTTAGATGCTTTCTCTTACAACATTGAAAAGCAAAACATAAAAAAATGTGCATTTAAAACTACTTTAAAAGGTTGGCTGTGTATGTGTTCATGTTTAAAATTATCATTTCCTTTTGTAGTTTTTGATTATATGTTGGAATGACTTAAAAAGTGAATAGCCTTTAAAACGAAGCTATTGTTTATTCACAAATCAAATAAGCTACCGACAGCTGCCCTAGTGGCTTCCTCATTCAGTTAAATTAATGCCTCAGGCCTCAGGGTGAATAGTTTTCTGGGGAGAATGTGGGCATTTATTTTCAATTCCCATTCAGTGTAAGATCTTTTAATGCCAAATCCTGTTTAATGTGCTCATGTTGTGTTGAACTATGTGCAAATTTATACTATGGGCCACTTGACAGAATTCATACTGTTAAAGTCACATACAATTTATGCTTGAAAAGTATGGTCTTCTCTTCAGATTGAGCAGTGCACAGTTTTGCTTTTACTTCAGCTTAACCACCATAAAAGTTGTAAGAATATTTCTGCGACAGAGTACTAATGTGTTCCTATAAGCCCATTAATAAAATCTAACTAATTAATCAAGACTATTTTTTCCTTTTTTTAAAAAAAAAATTATTTTAACACATTCACAACGAAAGTAATAAACATTCAGAAAGAAAAAGAGGTAGAAAGGGGAAAGAATTTAAAAGAAGGGGGAAAAGAATGTTGTGACAGCGTACTCATGTGTTCTTATAAGCCCATTAATAAAATTAACTAATTAATCAAGACTTTCTGGCAATTTATTTATAGAGCTATTATGTTTTTCTCCTGGTTTTCCACCAGGAAGCATAGGTAGTTTTTTCTCCATTCATTTGAAGCTCTGAACCACTCTGTCAGATAATTCAGACTGAGAGAGAGAGAGAGACAGCGTGCAACTAGTCACCAAAATCAACCCAGCAAGCTTTGTGGCCTTAGGTCATCACTATAACCACTACACCCCAGTGGTCTAACTCAGTTGTTAGCCTCAGCTAGAGTAGACCCACTGAATCCCTAGATCGTATATGTGTTGAGTGTCAAGTTCCCATTGACTCCATGTGCTTACTCTAGCTATAAATAATAATTAGATTTAGGGCATTATGTCTTGTCATGGTTGCAGGGCATATTCGGGGTGGAACTGTATGTCCATTCAACTTTTGTTGAGCTGCAGTTCCTAGTAGTCCCAGCCAGCATAGCTAGTGATGAGGAATGCTGGCAATTTGCAGTTCTTCAGCATCTGGAGGGCTACATGATTCCCATCCTGGTCCTAGAAAGATTTCTGAAAAAAATAGAATGCAGAACAGTAAGCCCTCCATTTTCACAGGGATTAGGGGCATGGGATCCCTGCAAAAGTGGAAAAACTGTGAATGGAGGCCTGCTATTTTTTTATTTTTATTTTTTAACCTAAGAGAACACTTTTCTAGGCATGTGTAGGTCTTCCTGTATAATTCTATGGTAAACTTCTGGTGGAGGTTGAACATAGAATCGCGATGGAGAACCTAGACCTGCCTAGAAAGAACATATTTTTTAATTCACAGATAATCAAATCCATGAATGGTTAACTTACAAATGTGGAGGGATGACTGTAGACTGATTTTTCCCCACGTTTTATATATTAGAATCCCCTCTTCTCTTATGGTGAACGTAACATTTGGACTTTGTGTTTCATGCTAATGCTTGATAACCCAGAGGCTCTTCCGCTTCCTTTTTATTTCATATTAATTTTTTTTGAGGGAGATAGTGGTGCCATTATATAGCCAGAGCTCACTTGACCTTGTCAAGGAGTATTCACACTTTCCCACCACTGCCTGATCCAATTAGGCATTTTGGAGTTTATTTCCCTCCGGCCTATGTCCTCCATTCATAATGCCCCTGGCCAGAGCCATCAAGTCTGCTTCACACATTATGGAGTCCATACTTTGGAAGAAAATGATGTGAAAGCTGTGTGGGATCACAACATGGTCTTTTTTGTGGTTGTGCTGGCAGTGGCTGCCATTGCTGCATATTCATATGTAGGAACCTTTAACCAGTGTCAGTATGAATCCTGCTTACCTGTGTTAATGTTTAATTTCCAGTAGGGCTTTTGAAGAATGTAGGAGGAGTCTGAGTGTGTCATGGGATGGAAGACTTGAAGTTCATGTGTGGAACTCTTCTCAGAAGTTATTGCTTTTTAGGCACTAATGTGAAAGCTGTAGCTCATAACTTGAAGACTTGTAACACATGACAAGAATATGCAGGTTCAAATCCATCAGTTTTGGTGTTCAGAGTATTTGGGGACATTCAGTAACTTGTTTCATTTCATGAATGGCTTTGGAGAAGAAAACAGATAGTGGCAGAAATCTTTCTTCGAGCCTTGCCTTCCTTCATCACCATTGTGGAAGAGAAAAGGATCAAGACACAATTGTGTCTTTGTTAAAGACATGCACAATGAAAAAAGTTCTCCACCTATCCCAAGTTCCCTGTATGTCTCAGAGAAATCAGGAAGAAAAGTTGGGTGTTCTTTCACTTTGGGTGGACCTTTTGAAGAAATAGTGGGAATCTCTTGCTGTGCACCAGCTTTGTGCAAAAGCCCCGCATCTGATGAACAAAGCATGGAAGGCACACTTTGAGGGACTACAGCTCCCAGAATCCCCCACCAAGTATGATATGTGATCATATGAGCTGAGGGATCTGGGGAGCTGTAGTCCAAAAATTAACTTTTCCATACTGGTAATGAACCCAACCCACTCTACCACTTCTCTGATATATGTTAGAGACTTGGCAAGGAGGGGTTTTGACCACAAAATTGTCTGGCCATTGGGCTGGTGCAAATGAAATTTAATTTGGTTTGGTTTAATTTCGTTGTCCAGCTGAATCTCTTTATCATGCATGTCATGAGTTTTAAAGAACTGGTGGTCCATCCATCTTGACAGAACTTGTTCTAGCAGCTGTGCCCTAGCTTCAGTATACAAAAGTACACCTGTTACATTTCACTTTTAAATTAGCTCTTTACTTACCTGTTTTGTTGCTTTGTCTCTTTTTGTCTCCCTGTTCAAATATGACACTAAGAACTGTTTTTCTTTTACCGTACAAGTGAAAAAAATATCCCTTTCATATTTTTAATTAACCCCCTCTAGCAGGCCTAGCATAGAACTATTGCATGAATTTCACTAACCAGCCTTTTTTGTCCTTGTTGAAGATCTAAGCAATGCCTTACTTGGGCATAAATTCAATTAGCATTTTCAATCTTTGCTTCACTTGAATAGTTCAGCCATGTGTTTAAAGAAGGACAGTGCTGCTACTATAGATAAATAGTTTAAAAAATTTAACATGGCCTAACCATATCAAGTGAAATTGAAATTGGAAGAGATTAGCCAGAACTATCACATTTACATATGTTTTTCCACTGAGCCTCCAAATGTTTCTTCTGCTTTTTGCAGACTAGAATTGTGTTGTTCATATAAACTCGAGAGGTATATTCTGTACTGGAATTGACTAAATCCCATTTGCATGTATTGTATTAAAAACATGCCATTTTCTGTGTGTACACATAGGTGTGTATAAAGATTTCAGTTGAGGCAAATCTTCTAGATGCTTAGATGATTTCACTCTGTCAAGTAAGAGCTTAAGACTTGGAGTTCTCTGTACTACAGTAAATGATTTACACATAAAGGCGGCCTTTTGCTGGCTAAACGTTTTTCACTCATCATATTATTTCTTCTTATTCACTGCCTTTTGTGATGCATTCCAGGGGCAAGATTCACCATTCGCCACTACAGTAGGGCATGGTTAGCAAGAGAAGGAGCCTGTGAAAGGAATACTTTGAAATGTTAACAAGCAACTCTTTGGCAATTGTTTTACTGACAGCTCTGGAACTGGGTACTGAATCTTTCATGTGCTTTGCCTGATGTAAGGCAGCTTTGTTCTTGTGAACATCCCTTCTGTCTGAGGCAAGGGATCCTCGAAGCCTCCAATATGCAGTTTATCTGCATACCAGATTTTCTTTCAAAGATAAAAACTCTCCTACCTCTCTGCTGTGTAAACAATCTTCTTGTGATTTCAGAGCACTTCAGTTTATATCCTCACTTTGAAAACAAGCCCCCTTAATGATATTTGAGCATGAGTTCCAGATGTGACAGCTACAGATGTGACTCTTCTCATGGGACTTTACTAGAAGTTTCATTTGCCCCAGATGCTTTATTATAGCGGTCTTTTTATTCCCCATTAATTTATCTCTCTTTCCCCTTGGCATGCTGCTCATTGCTGGAAACCATTTCAGGACCATGTTCACACACTAATGAAGTAATAGAGATGGCAATATTATATTAAATATCATAGGTGCTTCTTCGATCCCATCTAGTACATATAAACATTAAAAGTCTGAGATATTCATTGGTCACACATACCTAAAACCATTGTCAAAAAAGAGATTGGAATTTACATGGCTATTGTTTCATGTTTAGATTTTTTTTTTACAAGGAAAAGAACAGCAGTAAATACAGTTTCTCTAAAAGTTTACATATATAGTACAAAAAAGATGAGATTGTTAAAGTAGGTTAGAGTATCCATATCATACGATTTTAGCAGTACTTTAACTGTCATGGTTCTATCCTATGAAATTCTAGCATTTGTTGTTTGTTTAGAATCCTTTGTTTGGTCGCCCAGTTGCTTTCCATGGCTGAGCAAGGATTCTAACCCTTGATCTCCCAGAGTCCTAGTTCAGTGGTTTTCAAACTTTTTATCCCTGTGACCCTCTTTACACGTACATGCGAATGTTGCAGACCCCCCCCCACATCAATGAGGAGTATAAGTTGAGAAGTATCCAGTGACATCACAACGGGCAACATGACAAGGCCATTGCAGCCTCAAGAGATGAGTTTGATAAGAAACTTGTTTTCATGAAATGATAAATACAGTGGGCCCTTGGTCTCCTTGGGGGTTTGGTATCCCCCAGCAGATACAAAAAACAAACAAACAAACAAACAAAAAACAAATGCTCAAGTCCCTATTAAAATGACTTAGGGTAGCAATAGAGAAGGCAGCTGTGGTGCTTCTGTTGTTTGCCAATTCGGTGGGGCTGAAAATGTAGAAATAGTAAAAACAAACGAACAAAAAACAGCTGAGATCGAGTGCAGCCAGGCTGAGAAGTGGTCCCAGGGCAACAGCTGAGATGGTGGCAAGCCCTGGGTGCCAGGTTTACATTCTAAGGACTGTGAAATGGTTGGCTGGTGGGCTGTCTGGAGGAGAGAGAAGTGAGTCTCTGTGGAATAGCCCTCTGTGCCCTGTCCAGAAAGGGACTAGTGTACATGGAAGTCAGTCACAGGATGCTGGCATGTGAGGTGGAAGTGGCACAAACACAGCACCTGGGGCTCACTACACCTGTCACCTCCCTGCCTCCTCAAGCTTGAAGCTGTTTCATGCAGGAATTTTTGGGACAGAGCACAAGGGCAAGAAAATAGCCCTCTGGAAATGGAAGACTGTAGAGAGATGAGAAGATCTGTGAAATGGCGGGAATCCAAGCGTAGTGCTTGCCATGAATCCACACCTCCTGCTGTTTTGCAGATCCTCGCCTCATGTGTCATCATCATGTCATGGACTTCCATGTGCACAAGTCCCTTTATGGACAGGGCACAGAGGGCTATTCTCTAGCCCTTGTGCTCTGTCCAAAAAACCTCCTTCATGCAACAGCCTGAAGTGTCGGTGGCGGGGGCGGGGATGGCAGCAGGAATTTCCGGGGACCATGTGTGTCTTCTTCGTGCTCCACTGTGTCCTAGGAGGATGCTGGCTGCTGCTTCCACCTTTGGAACAGAAAGAGCAGAAGTGCCACGGATGAAGCAGGAAGAATGTGCACTTGGCACCCAGGCCTTGCTGTAATTACTGCCCTACACCATGGGAACTTGCTTCTCTCTCCTCTGGAGAACCCAGCCACACACTTCACAAGCCCAAGAATGGACGCCTGATGCCCAGGTCTTGGTGCCATCTCTGCTGCTGCCCAGGGACTGTTTCTTGGCCTTCTTGCGCTCAATTTCAGGCTTTGTTATTTTTTTAAACAAAAACATTTCTGCATTTTCTTCTGAGGTTGGTTAAAAACATGGACCTGGAGCCTGCGAACAAGGTAGGCCCACCATAATAATTTAATGTTTTAAAAATATATTGCATCCCCCCTTGAGCAACTATCACACGCACACCCTTTGAGGGTTGCACCGCACAGTTTGACAACAACTGTCCTAGTCCAACAATCTAACCACCATACCACACTGTCTTTTACATACTTATATAACTTGAGTTTACAGTTAGGTAGGAGTAAGAACCTTTAGGCCTAAATATCCTCAAGGTATCAGATCCTGTCTGATCTTAGAAGCAAAGCAAGGTTGGCCCTGGTTAGTACTTGGTTGGGAGACAGCCAAGAAATACCAGGTGTTGCAGGCTATATTTCACAGGAAGGAACTGAGAAAACCACCTCTTAGTGTTCCTTGCTTAAGAAAACCCTATGAAATTTATGGGGTCAGCATAAGTCAACAGACACCTTGAAGGCACATACACACAAAAACCATTGGATGGAATGGTTCTTATGTCTGAGTGAACTTGCTCTACCTTATAGGGTTGTTGTACTGAAATAATGTAAGGAAAAGTGCTTGAATACTCCCAGTGTGTTTTTTGGTAGTACTAGTAGTATAGGGTAGCAGTCAGGGAAAAGCTACACATATCTATTGTTAAATGTGCAGAGGTTGTGTGTAAATTGTGATGTGTTTTCACAGACATCACAAAGAACCCCTTTGCTTTCACATTGCACTGGTGCTCAAAATGTTGGGTAATGTAGTCTTTTTAAACTGGGATGGAAATTATCACAATGTGGCCATTCGTTATGAATGAACTGGAGGATGTAAATTCCTTTTTCCTTGTGGACTGATGCCATCTTAATGCTCCATGTTTGTCACCCATCAGTAGTTTTGCTAAGGAGAGACTTAACATCTAGACTCTCCTCCTGGAGGCATGCCAGTCATAGTGCTAGTATTTGTTATAGGACAAATATGTTGATGATTAAACACAGAAGCTGGCACAATATACAAATAAAGGTTTACATTTCTGTAGTGAAAGTAGCCTTGGATAAGCAGCTGGGAAAGCTCCAAGAGATTTTAGTGCTTATTCTAACTTGACCATCAGCACATTATATGGATGTCCATTGGTAGCCATTTCTGTTTGCTTCACTCTACATTTTCCAAATGTCTGGGGGAAATAATACATTAGAAACGGACTTCATCTCTGTATAAATGTGCCTTGCTGTCTATCATTTTCATCTTTTGCTCTCCCCAACCATTTTGTTATGTTGCTCATTTTGTATCATTCTGTTAGTCTTCCTGTGTGCCTTTTTCTGTGTCTGGAACAGCCGCCTTGTCTTCATCTGCCAGATGCCTTCTCTTCTCCTTCCGGCTTTTCTTTAAAACCCAATTTTTCCAGCAAACCTTCCTTCCTTTGTCTTTGAGTAATCCGTTTGGCTTTTCCAGTCTGAATTGCGATGACATGCCATGTACAGTATTTGTTTTTGTGTAATGATTTATTTGAAGTCTCAAATGTGTGTACTAAATGTTGAGCAAACTTGAAGAGCTAAACAATTGCTTCTGAATAATAATATTGATTTTAAGATGATGAAAGCAATAGTAATTATAGTAGCTTTTATACAGGATCACATTTTCTTTCTTATCAGATCTTTAAAGTCTGACAGAACATGCTTCGTTTATGTCAGCTAAAACATTATTCAACTCTGAAGCGAGAAGAATGCTTTGAATTGTAAAATGAAAGATTAGAATATATTTGTGGAACAAAATAACTAGTCCTGTAGAAAAGGATGAAAATCATTCAAACTCATACCATAATTTGAATTTACTCTTAATGACCTGTAATTTCCTTTTTTTTTTCTGAAATGTGCTTCTCTATTGCATTAATCAAATTGACACTGCTGTGATATATTACTCTCATTTAGCATTTCCACATCTAAGCAGTCCTTACCAGTGATGATGCCATGCATATAACACATTTGGGTTGGTTTAAGATGAACCATGTACTGTATACTGCTTTTAATAAAATTTGTTGTTGTTGGGTAGCCATGTTTCATCAACAGCCAAACCGAAGATACTCATGAAAGAGATGAAATAATAATAATAATAACCTAATAAGTTCTAGTTTGGGAGTGAATAGGAAATATATGAAGAATCTATTTGCTTTATTTTCTGTTGATGTTTTTCAGCTGTAAAGCTGAAAGGCAATATGGAAGATGTGGCTGTTTTATCTGCGTAGGCCAAATTCATAAACAGAAGCCCATCTCTATGACCAGTTGTTTTAACCAAGCTAATAAAGGCTGATAGTGCTAGCCCAGAATACAAGTAAAATATGTTTCCAGCATGACAATTATGTCATTGCATGTTAGCAGTGGTATTTTATCAGCCAGCCAGATTTTAAATATTTCACACAACGTTAGAAGGAGTGTTCTATCCAAAGACTGCAATAATGTGCTATGTTGGGAGACATTTTTTTTTTGTCTAAAATTGTTTTCATATTTTCACATATGATCAACACTTTGGGAGGGAAAAAAATTAGAAGATAGTATTTGGGAGGCTAACCAAGGGCTTGTCTAGATGTGATGGTATACTGTGAGTGAGTGCGCATTTTCGCTCATTTACAGCAACGCTGTTTTCTCTCCACCATTTTTTCGCCTCTTCACATCTATTTGCATCTGTTTGAATGGAGTGACCATATGCTCTGATAAAGGACAATAGAGTGAAAATGCACAGTGAGGCAAATTTGGATGTCCACATGTGCAAAAATGGGCATCCACTTGCATTTTCTGGGAAACTTTGGTGGAAAGGGTGATTCCTTTTACTGTGCAGTTTGTGGAGTTTTTAGCCCCCTCCTTCTGAATACCAAAAATCTCATTTGGATCAGTTTCGGACACATCGTATTCTCTGTGAATTCTATGAGGAGTATTTTCATTGTCTGGACAACCTCCAAAGATTTTCAGTTATCATTGGATCAGTACAGTTTTTCAGATTGATTTGTAAAACGTATATACTACAAGTCATTGGACTGCCATTGTTAAGTTATCCCAGTTCTTGAAACTTATTATGATATGTCTGATGAACCTTCACATGTACAGTTGTCCCTCCACATTCACGGATATAAGTGTCTTCTTCGTGGTCTCTGTGACTCACACAGTTGGGTTTATTCTTGCGCCTGCGCAGTGGATACGGAACCTTCTAGTATCGCTAGGCAGAATGTGCATAGATACATTTTTGGCGGTAACTCCGCCCACATTAACGGTCCCTTAAAAGGCTCTCCCGCCTAAATCCCCTCAGTACCTTTTTTTCCGCCGCGCTAGCAGCTCTAAAGGAACCTTCATCGCTACGACTTTCTATTTTCTGAGTCGGACTGGTTTTCTTGCCTTCGCTTCTCGCTCTACCCCTTGGCTATTGTTCGGTATTGCTGGTTCGACTCGGTTTTTCCTGACAACGATTTGTGATCTCCCTTGGCTGTGGTAACGCTCTCTGATTTACTAGTTTGACTCGGCTTCTCTTGACTACGATTTGCGCGCCCCTCTGGCTCTGATACTGCTCTCTGATCTCTGGTTTGACCCGGACTGTCCTGATTTTGCCCTTGTTATCCATGGCTTCCAAATTGGGCTTCAAGAGATGCGTCGTCTGTCAGGCGAAGCTGCCCAGCTCAGATGGTCATTCATGATGCCTCATCTGCTTGGGTGAATCCCATAATGTGGATGCCTGTGTGCATTGTCAGGCCTTTACCCCTCAGGTGAGAAAGCACCGCTCCTCCTGCCTGAAATCGTTCCTTTACGAAAAGGCCCTTATTCCGTCTGCTGTGGCGACTCCAGCTCTGGGACATGGAGCATCTCTTCAGCAGAGAGAGAGCTCCCCTTCATCGAGATCTGGCCATACTCCACCCGCTAAGCATCAGCGATCCTGTAGCCCTTCCCGCCGTCGCTCTGTGGCATCGGATCCTGAGGCTGTGCTTCACTCACACAAGTACGTTGCGAAGTCGACCCCAGCTGGGGACCAACCCTTGTCGGATTCGGCGGCTGCTGGACCCAATGACCCCCCTTGGGATCGAGCGGGCTCTAAGGATCGAGGCCGGGACCGAGAGCCAGCTTCTTCTAAGGGCAAACTCCCTAAGAAGAAGAAAGCTAAGCGTTCCCATTCTGATGATAAACCGAAAGATCCGTCTCAGGTTCGTGAGCCTTCCTCTTCAATTCCATCGGCTCTTACTGCTACTCCACACCAGCCTCTAGCACAAACAGCAGTGCAACCTCGGGATCAAGGTGTTGAGACCAAACAGCTGCAGCCCATAGCTGTTACACCAACTCCCTCATTGGAAATTGTTGAGGTGGAAGTCGGCTCAGGGGAGGAAGTAGAGGGTTCCCCATGGGATCGTGGCCCCTCTCCGGCACTTCTGGTCTCGAGGTCTGAACTCCTCCGTGTTACATCTCCTGTTCCAGAGCCTCAGGATGAAACACGGCCTTCCACCTCGAGAATTCACGAGGGTGAAGCAGCCTATGGGGCGTACGACCTGGCTAGGTCTGTCTTCACAGCCCCCTTGATGATGCATTCTGAGGCAGACGTAACTGCTCATAGTGCCTTTCATCTGACAACTGAGGCTGCAACGCGCCAGGCGCTTCTCCTGTCTCCGCCTTGCATCTCTTTCCATGGAATGGAAAAAGAGGTCTGGTCACTGTCGGAGCCATCGAGACCGAGACTTAGACATGCCTCCTGCCAGGCTTCCCCATCTCCATCCCGACCTCTACCTCCATTACCTTCGGTACCAAGGCCACCCACTCCACCTCCACGGACGACCTCCCTTCATCGGGATCAGCGCTCTCCGTCCCCTTCGTCTGACTCCTCTTCTTCATCTGAGTCCTCCGTGGAGTACCTGCCCTTCATTCCATCGCCGCAGGCTGACCTACTGGATGAAGACTCCTCTTCACCCACAGACGATGTTCGTTCCTTTGCCGAACAAATAGTCCGGATGTCCATGCGCTGGACTTGAAAGTGACGGAGGGGGAGTCGGAACCGGTTGATCCCATCTCTCAACGCCTCAAGTCGCGGGCTCCCCCAGCGGCCCACATACCAGTGCTGCCATCTCTGTTAAAGTTGACCCAGAACTCATGGGAGAATCCATCGTCCATTCTGTCAACTTCAAAGAGAATTGACAGACTCTACAAGGTGGATGGAGAGGGAATCGGCTGGGTGCAGGAGCACCCAATGCCCAACTTGGTGGTGGTGGAGGCGGCTCAGCTGCGTAGACAACATCGAACGCAGTCTACACCCTCAGACCCTGAGGGAAGAAAGTTGGATATAATGGGCAAAAAGCTGTATTCGGCTGCTGGGCTCAGCTTCTGAATAGCTAATTATTCCGCCTGTATGGGTGCCTACCAACAGGTTCTCTGGGAGCGCATTTTACCCCTATTTCAAGATTTGCCTGACGAACGCCGGAGACTTGCGGAGTCCATCCAGACCGAGGCTCAACTGTTGGCCGGGCAACAGATGAACTTGGCGAGGCACATTGCCGACTGTGCCGCCAAAACAGTTGCAGGCTCCATTGCCCTCCGCAGACATGCCTGGTTAAGATCTTCTGGGCTATCCACACAAGCGGCTGCCACTATCGAAGATATGCCCTTCGACAAATCAGGACTCTTCAGTGGAGCAGCGGACGAGAAATTAGAATTCACACAGAAGATGAGGACCACCGCACGGAAGTACGGTATGCCTTCTGCCTCATTTTCTGCTTATCGCCCCAGGTACCGCTCCAGTTGGCATACTCCATCCTACACCCAATCTTATAGGAGGAGTGGCACTCCACAGTCAGCCAGATGGTCCCGGTTCCAGAAACCGATGTCTTCCACCTCATCAGTGAGGAGCTAGGGGTCTGCCTCCCGGTACCGGCTACCATCTAAACAACGGTCAAAGGAGCAAGGCAGACGAAGGTTCTGAGTGTTGCAACAATCTTATTGATGTTTCTCCCTTTCTTTTAGACCCCCCCTGTTTGGAGACCGCCTGTCGTCATTCCAGGACGCCTGGTCCTTGATAACATCCGACCACTGGGTACTGAGAATTATACAACAGGGCTACTGGATCGAGTTCAACAAACTGCCTCCAACAGGTTGGATCTGTATAACGCCGTTCTCCCCTCCCCTTATTGAGGAGGTTCAGACCCTGCTTCAAAAAGGGGCCATCTAACCCGTGCACTTCGAACATCGCCATTGGTGCTTCTTTTCGAAGTACTTCCTAGTACCAAAGAAGGACGGTGGCTTGCGTCCCATCCTCGACCTCCGGGGAGTGAACTGGTACATCATCCCGAAGAAATTCAGAATGACCACCTTGGCTGTTATCCTTCCCCTCCTCCAGCACGGGGATTGGTTTGCATCCATAGACCTCAAGGACGCCTATTTCCACATAGGGATCCATCCCTTGCACAGGAGGTTTCTAGCGTTCCAGATCGGAGACGAGGCCTACCAATTTCGAGTTCTTCCCTTTGGACTGTCCACAGCACCGAGAGTTTTCACGAAGTGCATGGCGGCGGTGGCTGCCTTTCTTCGGCAGCATGGGGTCACTGTCTTTCCTTACATAGACGACTGGCTGCTTGTTGCAAACTCCAAACTCCAACTCGAGAAGGACATTGCCTTTACCCTAGATGTGTTGCACACCCTGGGACTTGTTGTCAACATGGAAAAATCTCATCTGAACCCTACCCAGTCCATCCAATTCATTGGGGCTCAACTGGACTTCAACTCCGCAGCAGCGTATCTCCCCGACGACAGGTTCGACACCCTTCGATCCTTGATCCATCACTGCTGGCGGTCTCATCGGGTTCTAGCACACAACATCCAAGTCCTTCTCGGGCACATGGCAGCAACCATGTCAGTCACTCCTCTGTCCAGGCTTCGATTCCGACCGCTTCAGCACTGGTTCCTGAGTGTTTTCGACCACCTGCGGGACTCTCCCAGAAAGCTACTAACGATGCCCCGTCCTGTGCAACGCTCCCTCAGCTGGTGGCTTGTACTGCAAAATGTTCTCTCCGGCCTTCCCTTCGACCCTCCTCAACCGACCGTTTCCCTCACGACGGACGCATCTCTACTCGGATGGGGAGCTCACCTGGGCTCACACAAAATTCAGAGCTTGTGGAACAACGAAGAAAAGCAATTGCACATCAACATTCTGGAGCTCTTGGCGGTCCAGAAAGCTCTTCGGGCCTTCGAGGTGCTAGTCCGGAACAGGACTGTCCTTGTCACGGACAACACCACAGTGATGTACTACCTCAACAAGCAAGGTGGTACCAGGTCTCCTCAGCTTCTTCAGCTCACTCTGCAGATCTGGGATTGGTGTGTGGAAAGGAATGGCCTCCTGCAGTCCATCCATCTCCCAGGGGAGGAGAATATTCTTGCAGATGGACTGAGCCATGCCAATTCCAACATCCACGAATGGATGCTCCACCGGCATGTAGTAACAGAGCTCTTCCGTCACTGGGGGACTCCTCTGATAGATGTCTTCGCAACGGCTCAGAACAGGCAATGCGACCAATTCTGCTCCAGGGCACGCCACAAGGATTCGAGGGGAGATGCATTCCTGTTTCATTGGGAAGGACCCTTCCTGTACCTATTTCCACCAATCCCACTGTTGACGTGGGTAGTCACCAAGCTTCGTCGGGACCGGGCGAACGCTATCCTCATCTCACCTTGGTGGCCCCGACAACCGTGGTTGGCGCCGCTGCTGCACCTATCCAAGAGATGCTTCCTCCGTCTTCCATACCGCCCAGACCTCCTCACCATTCAACAGGGCAGGGTCAGGCACCCCGACCTCGACACGCTCCGTCTGACAGCCTGAAGGATTCGACCATGATCCCAATGCAATCTCATATCTCCTCCTCCTCCTCCCTACCCCGAGAAGTCCAGGAGATTGTGAATGCTGCTCGAAAGCCTTCTACTTGTAGGGCCTATCTGTATAAATTGAATTGATTTGAGAAGTTTCTATCTGACAAGGGGATGAATCTCGAATCCTGTTCGGTGTCGACGGTTCTTCAATTCCTCCTCGACCTCTCGAAATCGGGGCTCTCGGTCTCGTCCCTCCAAGGCTACCTAGCGTCTATCTCCGTGGAATTCCAAGCTCAAAATCGACCATCTCCTTTCCAGGATCCGATAGTGATGAGGTTCCTGAAGGGGTATGTAAACCTCCACCCTCCAGTGCTTGATCCTGTGCCGGCTTGGAACCCGAACTCATCCTCTCTCAATTGGTGAGACGGCCTTTTGAACCTCTAGCCTCAACCGACCTGCGGCTACTCACTTGGAAGACTGTCTTCTTGGTTGCCATCACCTCTGCCCAACGTGCTGGAGAACTCTGTGCCCTGCGGTCAGACCCTCCTTATACCTGTTTCCACAAGCACAAGGTAGTCTTGAGGCTGGATATTTCCTTTCTTCCTAAGGTGGTTTCCAGTTTTCACATTAATCAGCCCATCGTCCTACCAGCCTTGATGCAGGACCCGAAGGATGAATTTGAGCGTACCCTCCATTCCATGGATGTCCGGAGAGCGCTCGCCTTCTACATTCAACAGACTGCTCCATTTTGGCAATCACCCCAGCTATTTGTTTCCTATGCTGACTCCAAACGGGTTGCTCCGATTTCGTCACAGCGGCTCTCGAAGTGGGTGACATCGACCATCACTCTCTGCTGTGAACTGGCCAAGAAGCCATTGCCTCCACGGATTCGTGGACATTCTACGAGAGCTGTGTCCGCTTCGACTGCATTCCTCTCAGGGGTGCCCCTAGAGGACGTCTGCCGTGCTGCGACTTGGTCTTCACCGTTGACATTTATCTCACATTACAGACTGGACTCTTGTTCCAGAAACGAGGCTGCTTTTGGAAGGGCAGTACTTTTGTCCTCCATTCAATAAGTGAGTGCACTCCATGTGGGACTTTATGCATGTTGCCATGTTGTTTTATTATATGTTAGGACTTGCTTTATTGCATGTTGACCTAGGAGGTTTTGGTGGAATGTGCAAAAAAGAAAAAAAGAAAAAAAGGGGTGGTGGTGGAGAGGTCCTGTTCAAGTTTAATATGAGGGGTCCTCATCTGTTGATGTACAGGACATACCCTCCTCCAAGGGGACAGCTTGCTAGTCTACCCAACTGTGTGATTCACAGAGACCACGAAGAAGATGGACAGGTTGCTTACCTGTAACCATAGATCTTCGAGTGGTCTTCTGTGAATTCACACAGACCCGCCCATCCTCCCCTCTATGTCCTGATATGGCATAGTTGCTTAATGTTCCTGATGCTGCTGATTGCGGTGTCATTCAAGGAACTGAGGGGATTTAGGCGGGAGAGCCTTTTAAGGGACCGTTAATGTGGGCGGAGTTACTGCCAAAAATGTATCTATGCACATTCGGCCTAGCGATACTAGAAGGTTCCGTATGCACTGCGCAGGCGCAGGAATAAACCCAACTGTGTGAATTCACAGAAGACCACTCGAAGATCTATGGTTACAGGTAAGCAACCTGTCCATTCACGGCTTGAAAATATTCTTAAAAAAATAATAATCCAAAAATCAAACCTTGATTTTGCCATCTTATTTAAGGGACACCATTTTGCTATGCTATTGCATGTAATGGAACGTGAGTATTCACAGATTTGGGTATTCATGGGGGGTCTTGGAACCAAACCCTAGAGAATGTGAAGGGACAACTGTATCTTCTCCTTTAAAGACTTATTGCATTCAGTATAAGAGAATTAAGCCAATGCTTTACCTTTTTTACCTTTTTAAACCAATGGGCTTTAAAAATGCTTACATCTGGCTAGACCACTTCTGTCTTTGTGATTCTGAAAAGAATTTGCCATGCAGTTCCTCCTGGATGAGAATTAAATCTTTTTAAAATGGTTAATCTTTAATTTGGAGGAGCACATGCAGGCCAGAGTATACAGTGGTGCCCCCCCTTTTCTTTGTGTAAAATATTCTTTCCCACAGAGAGGCAAGAGATTAAAGTGGCCCCGCATTAATGGAATATGACTTTTCTATTTAATATCTGCACTAAATATGTTTAATCAAGAAAAATACATGTGGGATGAGAAGACAAGCATGGCTGATGCTGATAGATATCTTATTTGGGAAAATCATTCATTCAACAACTCATCCATGTGAAAATAAGATCCTTGTAAGACTGCCAAGGTCAGTGAGGCCTGCAGTGATCTGATGAGTAAGTGCTGGTTATGCCTGGAGGTAATATTAGCTTATGAACTCAATTCCTCACGATATTTTAAAAATATTTGCATAGAAAGAAATCCTTATCATTCTAACTCATCTGGTTGCCCCCTCTTGCTCCAGTTTTGAAACTCAGAGATGCTGTTGTTTAAATGCCAACAGTGTAGTGCTTGATGTACAGCGGGGAGTGGGAGACTTTTGGCCTTCTGGATGTCTCAGCCTACAAGTCCAATGAGTGTCAGCCAGTGATAGAGGATTTTGGGAATTGTAACTCAAACTGTCTAGAGGACTAAAGGTTCCCCTGACATAAAGAATGTAGAAGTGAGTAATACTGTACCTTCATAAAGAACTAATGATCACACTTAGAAAAAAAGTAGATTTGTGAGGATGGAATATAGTAAGTAACTTATAATGGAAAGTTAGTGGCGTTTTAAAAAAGAAAAAATACCGTAGGAGGAAGTGGACCAATGGAATGTCTTGTAGGGCTTTGCAAGAGATGTGCTGTTGTAAACTACCTTGTGACATGTTTGTATGAAGAGTAGTATACTAATAACTTTAATGAATAATTGAGTAAGACCAAATACAATGATGTTCATGATCTATAGTCATCTTAAATGACTTTCCTGCCAGGAACAAGGAGAAGCACAAGAATAATTCCACAACACCTGGCAGGTCACAGTGTCAAGCTACCAACACCTCCTGGGTAATAATACTAAAATCTACTAAAAGGTGTAGCATGACCTGCAGGGCACACTTCCCCATGTCATTTCACAAGTGGCATTCATAAAAGATGGCTGGAACTGAAGTCTTAATAACATATCTGGATTAGATTTGAAACTGACAGCCATTCCAAGAGACAGATATAGTAGAGTAATAAATCTGGCCTTCCTTTCCACAACCTTCACAATAAAGTCAAGCCTAAGAATGGAGCTATAGCAGGCCAGTTACACAAGATGACTTCTAGAACAGGTACTGGACAATCCCAGTATTAAGATTGGTCCCATTGAATAATGAAAGATGGTGTGTGGGGACCTTCAGCATTAGTAGGTGACACATGCAGGAGGTGACAAACATTGTATACTCAAATATTTCACAAGTGCCAATTCTCTAAGCAAATGAAAGGTACCAAGAACATGTGAGAAAGGTGTATCGCAAACCTCCAGAGAGCTATCTAATGGGGAACCGTACAGAGCTAGAGATGGGGCTCCTAGCCCTTTGAAATTCTTTGTGCCAGTAGAAGAAACTTCATCTGTTTTCTAACAAGACAAGTTACAGTTGTCCCTCCACATTCACGGATTTGGCATTCACGGTTTTAAGTATTCACGACTTGAAAATATTCTTTAAAAATAATAATCCAAAAAGCAAACCTTGATTTTGCCATCTTATATAAGGGACACCATTTTGCTATGCCATTGCATATAATGGGACTTGAGTATTCACGGATTTGGGTATTCACAGGGGGTCCTGGAACCAAACCCCAGCGAATGTGAAGGGACAACTGTATATCCTTTTAAAGTTCCTGTTGTACTCTTCTAGGATATCAGGTGTGCCATAGTACATAATTGCTAAGTTGCCACAGTGAAACAAAATGGCCATTTATGTTGCTGAAGCAGGATAGGGAGAGAGACTGCTATTTAACAACAGCATACATCATGCTGTACCACGTTTAATGTGAACTCAGATTTATGTCTCTCATGCTTAAATTGTTGCAGACTTTTGCAATCTCTGATAATGGTCTTTATAAATTGAGGTAGCATCTACTTTATTTTTATCTCTCAACATAAACATTAGGTAGACAAAATAAAGTATTTCATGAGTCTCAGATACTTTTTGTCTATAGTCAAACACCTTGCCAGATCTTGGTTTAAAGCAAAAATATCTTGGAGGCCAAACCATAGTATGAAATTCCAAGCAATCATCACCATGGTTTAATGCTGTTTCTGTGCTTTTATTTTTGCTCACTACTTCCATCTCTTAGTGCAGTGCCCTCTGGAGTCCGAGCAATGACCAAAAAACTATTCATACATCATGCTGTACCACGTTTAATGTGAATCATGGCTTGAAAAACCAACTTCAAACAATAATGTCTAAGGGAGTCTATACACTGGCCAGGATAATCTGGGTGCAGCCTGGAGTATTCTGGCCCTGGAGCTGCCCTGGGTTCCCCCTATTACTGGTGCACTCAGTGGTGACACCAGATGGATGTCTTCAAACACATCTCTGCTGTGTTGACTGGCACCATCACTGGCATGATTTGTGTCCTCTGAAACCAGAAACGAGGGGCCCAACATTGATCAAATGTCTGGGCACCTTGTTGTGATCTCAGAGGATGTGACTTGTACCAGCAGTGCTCATTCTGGTCAACACAACAGGGACACATGTGAAGACATCCACTCAGTGCCACCACAGAGTGCACTGGGTTTTCTTGTAAAATCTGGAGGAAATTGTAATTTTAAAAACTCCGTTTTAAGGGTGGTTTAGCATAGGTTCAGTGCTGAACTGGCCGGACGTCATGAAGACATTTTGCACCAGATTTGGGGATTGGTCCCTTTGTTGCCTGGATTGATTGTCATGGGGCCGCGGGGTGGTGGGGGGAGAGAGTTTTATTTGGCCAGTGTAGACAAGCCCTAATTCTGCTTTGCTGGCCAATGGCAAATTTGTTTCCTCTCACACTCTTACACATCTTGACAGGAATACAGTGGTGAACATCTGTAATGGACTGGATGAGGAAAAACAAATTGAGACTGAATCCAGACAAAACGGAGGTACTAATAGTTACAGGCCCAAAACCAGGTCTGGGAATAAAAACTCCAATCCTGGATGGAACTACACTGTCCTCCAAGGATTGTGTTCGCAGTCTGGGGGTGCTCCTGGAGCCGTCGCTCCAGATGACTAATCAGGTTAATGCGACGG
The DNA here is from genome assembly GCA_030847615.1 of Gambelia wislizenii. Classification (NCBI taxonomy): domain Eukaryota; kingdom Metazoa; phylum Chordata; class Lepidosauria; order Squamata; family Crotaphytidae; genus Gambelia; species Gambelia wislizenii. The sequence goes on along the minus strand of JAUMIR010000003.1, from coordinate 91,802,129 downwards.
TCAGGAGTGCCTGTTATCAACTTCGGCTGGTACGCCAGCTGCGCCCTTTCCTGGAAACTAGGGACCTCGAAACTGTGGTACATGCACTGGTAACCTCCCGTCTGGATTTCTGTAATGTGCTCTACATGGGGCTACCCTTGTGCTTGACTCGGAAACTTCAACTAGTCCAGAACATGGCAGCCAGGTTGATTTCTGGCGTTTCCAGAAGAGAGCATATAACACCGGTGCTAAAAGCTCTCCACTGGCTGCCTATTAGTTTCCGGGCACAGTACAAGGTGTTGGTTATGACCTTTAAAGCCCTACATGGCTTGGGTCCAACTTACCTCCGGGACTGCCTCCTTCTGTACAATCCTCCCCGCACACTTCAGTCCTCTGGGAGGAATCTGTTACAGCCTATGAAAACAAGGCTGTCGGTGACCTCCCAGAGGGCCTTCTCTGCTGCTGCTCCCAGATTATGGAATGGCCTGCGGACGAGATCCGTCTTATTACCACCTTAGACAGCTTTAAAAAAGCTGTCAAGACGGATCTTTTCTGGCAGGCCTTTCCTGAATAATTATCCCGGCCCAAGACTCAGCTGCCCTTTCTAGGCTATGATTGTATGTTTTAATTTTTTTTCTTCTAATTTATATATATTTTAATTAATGCGTGTTTTTAATCCTTTGTAATTTAATATTATTTTAAGGGGTGGGCGGGCTAGGGTATTGTGAGTATGGGGTTTTTATATTGTAAGCTGCCCCGATTGCATTGCAGAGGGGCGGGATATAAATAAAATTTTATTATATTATCTGCTGGCTCCATCAGTGGATCCAGCAGGGGGGGGGGATTCCTCCTTCCCTGGGAGACCCTGCATACCCTCACCATCTGCTCTGAAGAGCTAGGAGACTCTCGGGGGGGGGATTTGGTGGCAAAGAGGGCAAGGGGGAGGAACAAGATGAGGAAAAAAGTCCTGTTTGACTCCCATCCCAACAACAAGGTATTCACTTAAAAAAAAAAATTGAGGCTGTATGGGGGAATGATGGGAGGGGGAATTACTGCTGTGGACAGAGCTTCTTTCACCAGTAGACTCATGTACCATTGAATCATGGGCAGTGTCAAATTGTAGTTACGCTTCCTTAACCATGGGATGCTATGATGCCTTTGTATCTCATGCTGTCATTTCCAAGATGTAGTACCTTCCATTACCTTCCCACCTTGATGGTGGCTCATCAATACCTGTGTTAGTGGTAGTTGGAAATATTAGTTTGCAACTGTGTGGATAACAGTTACTGTACTATGAGTTATAGTTCCAGATGTTTATGGCATATTGCAAAGGAAGATGTTTCAATTGCATATTGCAAAGGAAAGATGTAACTCTTTCACTGTTTGCTGGCCCTTCTCTATATTTGCTGAAAGGGTCATATTTGATCACTGGGAACATGAATGAAACTATAAGTGCAAATAAATTGTGTCAATTTGTGTGCCAGTTATACTGTTCAGAATAATTCAACATCTTATTGTCTTGCTTGTCCAAATGAATTAAAGATGCAGACTAAAAAGGGTCAGGTCAGCATTGCTGCTACTGCTGTTCCATATATTTAATGTCAGCAGGATTTGTTGAAGTATACTGAACATGAAGGTGGTAGATTTGCTGCTTGCACCTCATGGTAGATGCACAGGCATGGAGAAAAGAGTCAGGGACTATCAGTGACTATCAGGGGATATGTAGTATTGCAGTCTTCTATTTAAACAACATAGTATTCATTTAATATATCTTTTCTTCAGGGAGAATTATTTAATACTGGTTAATGCACATTCTCACCAGCAAATGTGAATTAACAGGGAGACTGGCTGGCTGTTTGCCCTGTTTTCCTATCCAAGTGGTTGAAACATCACCTAAGAGCAGCAGATTTGTGATTTTTAAAACCTGTTTTCTCTTTGAAGTTGGATCCCAGAGTAGGTGCTACATTTATATTCAAGCTAAGTACATAAATTGCATTTTATGGCCTCAGATTATGAAAAGCTTGTAAGTAGGAGTAGATAAACAGTTATAGATACATGTGTGTGATTGTGCGCGTACTCTCACACACATTCTGTTAGAAAAATGAACATGGGAGTCATGCTACAGTGCCCCTTAAACTTTTTACATGTAGCATGCACTCCCATATCCCAACTCTTCTGGAATTGACATAAGAGAGGGAATCAGGATGAGTTTTTCAAGTGAAGAATCTTAAATCAGTATCCTGGGGCTCTCCTTAACTGGGATTCATTGTTAAGGAGGATACGGTTGAGGCTCCCTCTATCCTGTCCTCCATCACTTTCTCCCTTTTCATCCTTTCCTAATAGAAGAAGTGGCATGTCTGTGTAGTGAGCCATGATGCCAAATTATGTAGGAAATGGGTGCAAAAAAAAAAAAGCAAAAAAAAAAAAAGCTGGTAGATGAAGGGTGCTAAGCCTTCTCCCTGCCTGTGGCTTATCTCCTGGTATGCTTTTTTCTGATTTTCCTCTGAGTTGGGCTTTGATAGTGGTTACTGGGCCTGGCTGAGAGAACTTCAAGAAGAGAAAGACAGCAGAGACATAATATGGTTGACGAGGGAAAGGATTCTTTGCTCCTCACCCAATTACCCCTTTTGTTCTTTAAACTGGACTACCCAGTCACCACGTTCTACTTTGCTGGAACATTGTAGTTTCGGTAACAATACAGAAGGAGCATGCTCTCAAATAATGGTAGTTTCATTTTAGTACAATTATGCATCTTAATACCTACTATGTCATGTAGTTTTAATTCGCAGTAGTGTTTCACCCCTTCAGTGTTCTAGTTCTTTGATCCCCTTGCTTATTAAAAAATGCAAATCTAAATTGTATCTTATTAATGTGTTTCTTTGTGTTAAAGCTGTGGGGGGTTAAAATCCCAGCTCTCCCAGTGCATTTGGATTTTTAATGTGTGAAATGCAATGAGAGCTAGACTTTCTGCAGGGTGTATTTACTAATCAACTGTTATGAAAGGTTTTTATTATGCTTCTACTTCTTGCTCTCAAAGAACACATAGATATTAAAAGAGTAATGAACCTCATTGTTATACAAAAGCAACTTCTAGACATAAGTAGAAGCATTAGCTTGCTGAAATTGATAACACATACGCATACCGACACACACAAGGAATAGGTGAGAATTCCTTTGTGTGAGGCCATTTTAGCAGCGGAGGGCAGTATTTCTTACAGGGTTGCCATTGGTTTCGGTAAAAACATTGCAAAATTTTCAAAATTATTCTTAATTCTGGGTGAAAAGAATTTAAGAGAGAAAAGTATGAATGTGGAAGAAACTGAAACTGACTGTTAATGTGCTCAGCTGTTAAAATTATGGTTTGAATCCCAGTGCATTCAGTGCTGAATTGTCACTCACACCCTCTTTTTTCTTTTTCTTTCTAACAGGCTTTTATAGTCTTTAATAGCTATATGGCAGACAGGTACAACACTGTCCTCTCCATGCTAGCCAATGTGAGTGGGTGAAAAGTTCATTTCAGTTCAGCTTTGATAGTTACCAAAATCCACAAATATCTTTGTGCTCAAGATGGTGTTTTCTAAAAAAAAAAAAAAAATTACCTGTTGGAGAAAGAGAAGCTGACAGATCCGCTCTGCATCTGTTATGCATAGAAACATACCCTTAATTCAATACCGTAAATACATACATAACCCCTAACTGTGTGTTACTGTGGATATACAGGTAAGAAATTGGTGATTGTGTGGGCATGTGTGTGCATGCTTTTCCATAAGCTTTGGGAGATGTAAATACTGTACAATGACTTTGTCTTTGTCCAGCTCATAAATGGCAGCTTTTAGTTGGAGTCTACTCCCTTTTGCTGTCTAGGGGAATCAGTAGGAGATGGAGCTTTTTAAATATACTGATGCAGTTAAGGCCATTAAGCTGCTCTTGACATTCTTGTATTACTCAAACTGACTGCTGTAACTCTACCTACCTCTCTGGTCAGTAAAAGCTTTTTCTGTGTGCTTAATGTTTCTTATATTTACAGATTATTTTCTGCATTTTTTTTGGTAAATATGCATCCATTTAAGCCATAGAGAATTTAGGTAAATCATCCTATAACACGGAAGTAAAGCATTTCTGCAGTCATGGAAAAATGTATGACAAAACCTGGATTTTTTTTGGTTTAAATACTGATCATTTTTCTTTTCAGAATCCATTCTGCCTTCTCACAAGTTTAGTTTACTCTGTAGTGAGGCACATCTTCTAAGCAGACTTTTCTTCAAAGCTTTTAATGAGATCTGGGGCTTTGACAACTACTTTGCACAAGAACCATACCTCTAATGATCAATCTTTAGGGCTTTTTCACAAAAAACAGAGAAAGATATCTTTATAGTATAATTGCTTCCTTGGTCCCAAAGAAGGTGAAAGTAGGGTAATGGGATACCATTTGAACAGAAGATAATCCAATAAAACACATCCCTGTGCTTGCTTTTTCATTTACTAGATTAAATAGAATTGGGAAAATGTAATTAAAACCAAAATCTCTATGGAAAGTTGATATTTATGGATATGAACTTTTTCCTAAGTAAATCTACCACTAGTTATCATACTCATTCACCCATTTATACCATTCTCCTACAGCTTGTGAGTCTCCACTGTCCATGGAGGACCTAACAGCACTTTCAGCATCAGGAATCAAACTAGAAACACTCCATGAGTAGGTGTCACACCCAGTTGTTCTATAGTCAAAGGCAAGGCCAAGACAACCCATATACAAGACCAGGTTCCCAAGTTGTTCAGAATAATGAGGAAGCCTGAATTTGAAGCTTTTTATAAGAGGGTACCACTTGGCCACTTCACCAAGTCACTCCGTCATTTCACAAATTCTTTGGTTTCCAAATATTTTTGTGCTAAATTTACAGTCCTGTATCTCACCTTTGAATCAGTCCATTCATTTTCTCTTCATCCTTCATCTCTTATTCAGCTACAGGTTCTTCTGGGATGTATTTCTTTGTTAAAACTACTGTTTTTTTTTTTTTTTTGCTTTCTTTATTATCATTCCTTATTCCCTTTTCATTTTGTGCTGCTTATGACATAAATGCACTGCTTTGAGTCCCAGTTTTGGAACTGCTTTTACTCCCAGTTTTTTTTTTTTTGAGAAAAGCAAAATATAAATAAATGACAATGACAATGATAACTTGCTAAGGCACATTGTCTTCTTCAGGTTTTCTGTCTTGCTCCCTTCTCCCAATCTTTTTAACTTCCCAGTCAACCCATTCCATTTCCTATCCTCTGTTGTCTTTCTCCCCCCAAAATGCAAGCTTTCAAGTAGAGCCCTTTACTCCCCCACCCGTAATAGTACAAGATGCCTATTTTGTAGGTGTCACATCTATCCATATGTACATAACCACCTGTGCCAGTGGTTCATTTACTGCTGGTATAATATTGGTTTGCAGACCTCTTTGCTCTTGATGCAGAGACCTGTGTATTTCTGGCCTATTACCTGTTCTATTTGACCTCTCTGAAATCTCTGCTGTCTTTGTCCAGAGTTAAGTGGTGGAGCACAGGTTAAATGCTTGCTTGTGAGGAGCAGGTGATGGAATGAAGCTGAGAAAATGAGAAGAGAGAATGAGAGAGCCAATCCCAGAGCAGGAAACTGTAATGGGAGGGGTTTCAGAGAGTTTGAACGGTGTGCATGTTAGTTGAGAGAGTCAGAAATCTGTGAAGCTGTGAGTTTGGTTTCGAGTCTGTGCAGTTTGAGAGTGATGGGGCTGAATGATTAATAGAGTGTATGGAAATTAAGAGTGAGACAACGTGGATGAGTCTGCTATTTATTTGGTTATATTATAAGAAAATCAAAGTGTTAATATAAACACTTATATAGAGAGTCTGTCACCACAGAGTTATAATAAGTGGTACTAAGAATACACCAATTATTTTCTTTTGTTTATAAAGCCAAACTCACAGTGATTTATTCCACTCACTGACAGATATTAGGCATACTTACCAACCAAGACCACACTGACATATATCTATCCACAAAGATTCAGACCTCAGTCCAGAGAAGGGGTAAAGGGGGAAATCTGAAAGGAAGGTGGCAGTGGTAGTGGGGAGGTGGCCAGGCTGAGTAATTGGGTAAATTCAGCTGGCATGTCCTCCACAATGATGTTCCTCAAGTCATCAGTTGTGGGCTTGCTGCTTCTGTGTCTCATGTACTTTGCAAGGAATCATCCTAGTTTACACATGAAAATGGTTGCAAGCCATATAGGAAAATGGCTGTATGCTTCCAGCCAGCTAGAATGATGACTGCTGGCACGGTGAACCCTAAATGTCCAAATTCAGCATTCTGCTCTATAAAATTAAGAGCTGCATAGATGTGAAAATGGAATGCACTGCAATTTACTGAGCCTTCCAAATTGCCTGCTACCATCTTTTGAAGGTTATCTTTGCATCTACAAGGACCAGAAATATTTCTCTCTCTCTCACTGAAAGCTGATACTGTAAGGATTATGACATGAAGCACACACACACACAGAATGCCTCCGGGTCCGCATGCAGCCCTTGGGCTGTATGTTGTTTGTCCCTGTTCCAGAGGCACTCAAGAAATGGAAGTGTGACAGGAAGAGTGTCAGTATCACAACAATTCCCCAAATAACAATTCCCCACAAAAATTCCTCGGAGGCTGTTTATTCGCAGATGTCACTGGGTGAGAAAGGCAGCATTCTTGTATTTCTTTATGGGCTAGTAATTTTGTTTAAAAGGTGGCTTTTTGTCTCTGTCTCTAAAAATGTCCTTGTTTTAAAGAAGGCCCTGCTGTTAACTTGATGTGAGTTCTTTTCAAAGTTGTAAAGGAAGAAGGGGGTCGGTCATTAGTCACAAGGACAAGACAGTGGACTCGCCATCCACTGAAGAGTGAACTCTGATTAGCCATGTTGCTCTAGCTGCCTTGTGCATTCACATTACAAAAACCCAGTTTAACAGCCCAATTAATATGACCATTTGGTAGCTATTCTTCACTGAAAGAGCATTGAATGGCCATACTTTGCTGTCAAATAGGTCTCCCATGCCCTTTCTCAATGGCCTTTTCATTTAAAGGAACCAGAGGTTGCTCTCTACAAGTTTCCTAATATGGAACTAATGTTCCTTCCCATTACTTCCCTTGAGGAAAGGGAAATTGCTGCCAATCATTGGCATATGCCATTTCTTCCACAAGTATCCAGACTTAACATTACATTGTGATCAATATTTGGACTACTGTCTTGCTGTTAAGACAAAATATTGTTCAACAGACAACTTTAAATGAAATCGACATGAAGGATAGTAGAGGTTTAAGGCTCTAGTGAGTCACAAGTAGCCTTGAGCTAGTCCTTCTTTGGTGACTATCCTACCACACAGAGGGATTGTGAGGATGAAATAAAATAAGGTCTTTGGGTTCTGTAGTGTGCATCTCCTAGATGGAACAACATAGAGATATAATCATCATTAGAAGTTTGTATATACTGTATATATTCAACTATAAGGCAATCTCGTGGATACGTCGAGGGTAGGTTTTGGGCCCAAATTGCAGAATTTGCTATGACCCGTGGCTAGGTTGAGCATAAAATTTAGGGGCATGTAACAAAGGGTGTAAAAGATTATCTCGATTTGAGATCCCTAATCCAACTCCTTTCTTTGGAGAAAAGACCCGTTCCACAGACAAACATGCACACAGCCTCTCCCTTGCTGTGTCCTTCTTGCGGTCTGCTGTGGCCTCACACTTTTTCCTTTCTGGGGTCCCCCCTCTTCTCCCCCCTGACTTGACGTGTCCGAGGCCCCAGCAGTGCTCCGACTGGCTCTCAGCAGCCCGATGGTGGCGGCAGCAACAACAGCCCTGGGCCCTTCCCCTCCACACAGGTAGGCAGTTCCCTCCCTCCTTCCATCTCCCTCTTCTCCTTTCTCAGCCTGCCCTTTCCCTTCTTGCTATTGGGATTGCATCAGAGAAAGGTGGGGATGGGAGACCCAGGAATATCAACCCCTCCTTCCCCCCATGCTTCCTCTGCCATGGGGCTTCCTTTTTGCAACAACCTAATTCCTGTTCTCCCCCCCTCCCCAGTCAACACCACCATTGGTTGGCAGGGAAGGAAAGGAAAGGAAAGGAAAGGCCAAAGAGAGAAAACATTTTTTTTTCCAGGAAATGGAACAGGGTGGTGATGGGGGGGGGGAGGCCAGAGTTGCCCTCTCTCTCTTTTTTCTTTGCCTCTTCTAAGTTCCTCTCTTGCTTTCAGCACCTTCCAAGTTTAGGAGGAAAGGTTTTCCCCCCTGCCTTTTTCCCCCTAACCTCTCAGCCTGCAACTCTTTTAGCTGCTGGCTTTCTTCAAATAAACAATAAGACGCATTGAATTTTTTTTGTGGGGCACGTCTAGCTCCAAAATGCACAGGAGCCAGGAACGAATGGGGCGTTACCTCTCAAAAAAAGTGGGAGGGCCCTGATTTTATGTTGACTTGGGCAACATAATCCTTCCTCAAATTTTCTGCAAAAGAGCAGGTCACTTCTAGCATGGAAACCAGCATTGACCTGTGGATAAATCAATTCAGGTTTCCAGGGTAAATTTTTAGACTAAAATTTCTCAGCTTATAGTTGAGTATATAAGGTAAAATAAAGGTGAGGAGTAGTTCAGTGTGGTTGGGCAATTCTAAAGGTGGCAATTTCTTTATGGAAAGACTTCTGCTTCAATAGGCAGGGCATTTCTGGGGTTAGGATTTTAGTAACTCAAATGAAGCCTTGTTCTGTTGGTGGTTACTGAATTAGTCTTTCCCCCCAAAAAGTCCAGCATAACATTGTAAAATTAGATGCCACATGGCAGCTTGCCATGTCATACAAAGACATGTACTATATGCCATATAAGCTTAGGTGACAAGGCAGGATACTTGCTGTTGCTGATATGCTTTCTCAAATAGTCTGTGAGTTGAGTGGTGGTGGTGTAATTTCACTTAGGCCTTTTATAGTAACATGTGGAAACACAGTCCTAAAAAGCACATCTGGTTTTTAAAATTCTCACTCGGATGAAAGCTAGTGGACTGCCTGAGCCTACTATGCCATGCCAGTCCTATTCTATGTGCACAGATTGGCTGCAGGCATAGGACCAAATTGTACATTACAGAGGATACATTTCTCCCTACAAATGCACCTGTATGGACAACCATAACCTGGGAATCAGCTCCCCCCTCCTCCTGGATGGAAGTCCTTTTACCTGCTGAAAATTTGTTTTCCTTTAGTGAGTGCAAGGTGGCATATGTAGTCCTTCTCCTCCCACATGTCCTGATACATGTTCAAATTACAACAAGTTTGGAAATGGGATGTAGTATTTCATACTCCACAATTATAGCACTGTGATTCCACTGTAAGTCCTCTCTCTGTATCTTTTGGAATTGTGGGATTTGCAGTTTAGGGAGGGGTATTTAGAATTCTTAAGCAGAGAGCTCTAGAGCTTCACCAAAGTACAAGGCCCAGGATTCCACAGGATGCAGCCATGGCAGCTAAAGTGGTATCATAGTACTATAACTATGGAGACTGAAAGGGTATGAAGTGGAAATAACCTTGAGAAGTACACCATTGTTTTTCATATGGTCTCAAAGAGTTCACAGACCTGCATTTCATGTAAGAGTGGGAATGCAAATATTTGTTTATTTTGTTCTCACAGATCAGAGTGAAAAGTTTCAAAAATTTTCTCCCTGCAGGTTAAGATTATAAGATGAAAAGCTGAAGGCTTTCACAGCTGGCATCCATAGGTTTTTTGTGTGGGGGGGTTCCGGGCTGTGAGGCCATGTTCTGAAAGAATTTATGCCTGATGTTTCGCCTACATCTGTGGCTGGCATCTTCAGAGAATAGTTAGGTAGGGGTGTGTGGGGTTTATACACTGTGAGTACCTGTTGGAGAGGATATGTAAATTTGTGTATTTGAATGGCTAGTTTCTGGGGTGATATATGCAAGGAGGATTAGTGTCTGTTTGGCTAATGGTCCATTGTCTCCTGGTAATCTCCCTGTCCCGGGGTAGAGTTCATTTGCATGTGTTGAGTTTTGATTTTGGTATTTTTTATGACTGGTAGCCAAACTTTGTTTACTTTAAGGATTTCTTCTTTCCTATTGAAGTTGTCCAGGTGTTTGTGGATTTCAGTAGCTTTTCTGTACATTTTGACATGCTAAATTGTTGGCCTGGTCCAGAATTTCGGTGCTTTTAAATAACATTTTGTGTCCAGGCTGGTTTATAGCGTGTTCTGCTACTGCTAATTTTTCTGGCTGGCCCAGTCTGCAGTGTCTCTCATGTTCCTTGATTCATGTTTGCATACTGCGTTTAGTGGTCCCTATGTAAACTTGTCCACAGCTGCATGGTATGCGGTAAACTCCTGCGGCTGTGAGAGGGTCTCTTTTGTCCTTTGCTAAGCATAGCATTTCTTAGATTTTCTTGGTTGGTCTGTAGATCATTTGGAGGTTGTGTTTCCTCATCAGTTTCTTCATCAGGAACTAGCCATTCAAATACACAAATTTACATATCCTCTCCAACAGGAACTCACAGTATATAAACCCCCCACACCCCTACCCAACTATTCTCTCAAGATGCCAGCCACAGATGTAGGTGAAACATCAGAAATAAACTCTTCCAGAACACGGCCTCACAGCCCAGAAAAAAACCACGAAAAACCTAGGAGATTGTAAGCATTTGGGGGGAAATTTCAAAATAATTTTTATCCTTTGGAGACTTTTTTTGCTAACATTTTGTTTCACTAAAAATCAATTTATATGTGTGTGTACAATATGTATGAGAAACATTAGGTGATTGGGGGTTTTGTTTTGTTTTTTGGCAAAATACAAAATATTTTTGCTGGGGAAAATGTGCAAAATCAAATGCTAGTCTTTTCACGCTTACTCAGGGATGAAAAATCTCATAGCGGTTGATTATTTTTTCAACTGTGTGCTAAAACATCTCAAGGGCCAGAAAATTTGCAATCTTCTTCCTGTCCCTCATTAAGATCACCTTCACATACTCTTCTTGCCTCATTAGGTCATGTACATGCATGTTAGCTGTCTGTGAAAGCTTGTAGATGGTGGGCTTGAGTCTGGCCAAATTTACATGTTACTAGGATAATGGCAAGTTCAGTTTGTTGTTGTGTACCTTCAAGTTATTTCTTCTGGTGACCCTATCATGGGGTTTTCTTGGCAAGATTTGTTCAGAGCCAGTACTTCCTTGTTCATCTTGGAGATGGACTGTAATTTCCCAAAGTAAGAAACAAAATTTTAAAATGACCATTATAGCAGCATTCAAAATCAACAGAACAGCCCTATGTTTTCAATTGTTAGTCCTTATCCACCCCAATAGGACCCCACAGACACCTGTTCAAGAGTTCCACTTCTTTCCTGAGGCCAACAGGTACAAGATCAAAGTAGAGCCACATGTCCCCACAAACTGATGACACTTCAGCCAATGGATAAGTAACGTATGGCTCTGGGATTGATCTCATACATCCCTCAGCCTAATTTCCACAGCTGTCTGTCAGTGATCAGTCCACATTTCAGTATGAAGAACTTTCCAAGCACATCACTAGATGGAGAAGTAGAGAGGGACAGTTGCCAGAGCGGGGAGGGAGAAGGACTGTGTCTATCACTGGCTTCCACTCTGATAGCATATGGCCTGTGACAAAAAGAAGACTTAGCCCAAACCTCCAAATTACTTCCTCAAGTAACTTTGTGTAGCTCAGCAGTGGACAAAACATAAATGGCATACAGTCCTTCTGCAACTGCTACAGCCAAATTTACTGCTGCAGTGACAACAGCAAAATACATTGTATGTTATTTGAAACAAGATCTCTTGGACATGCAGTTCTCTAGCACCTTGTTTTGAAGCAAAAGTGCTTTTCTTGCCCCCTGCTGTCACACTGCCAAAATGTGGTGGTTACAGAACAGAACCTTGTTGTACCCTATAAGCCAGTGGCTCTGACTCTGTGCACAACCAGATGAGCATGACAAACCATTGAAGGTTGGAAGCAGCTTAATACCAAGCTGACCAGGTAACTCAGAAGGCTGCTATGATCAACATCAAAGACTGGCTGAGCTGTCCAGGAGAACCAGTATGATTCACTACCATAGCAGTTTGGAAAGAACAAGCTATAAGTGAAATATTTATCTGGTAGTATGTTAAACAGTTTTGCCGCTGTGAAGAATGTGCAGATCTTTTCACTTAAAAAGAAGAAAATTGTATACATTTCCAGCATTACAGCCTAAAATGATTTAAACTTCTATTTTCTTTGGATAAAGAACTTCACTTAGAATAATACCATTCTCTAAGTTAAGTGAAATAGCATTACATTTAGTTAAATATCCAGATGGTTGTTCATTCCTCAGTATATAAACAGTCTCCTATCCTTATTCTGAAATACATTTCAGAGATAACTGACGGGAGAACTTTGTCTTGGAAGTTACTTTGCATCTGCGTAGTTTTCCCCCTAGGACTTTTTATGAACACTGAAACTGTGCACACAGTCAAACTTTTAGTTTTAGCTTAGTTAGGTTTTGTTGTGAAAATGTGGTTACCACGCATGAGCTCAGGGCCAAAGTTCTGATTTCCAATATTCATTAATGCCTGTGCATCTAACACTCCTCTTCCATGTTTAAGAGCAATTTTATTTCATTTTCATCAGCATCCGCAGCCACTATGGCTTCTAAAAGATATGAAATGCTGTCACCAGGTAAAGCATTATAGTTATTAGCGTGTCAAAAGCATAAACAAGTCAGAGTGTATGCTTTATGTCATCTGTTCTTCGGCTCCACTAGGGCGAGAAGACATGAATTGCAGGCAGTCATTTTATGCAATTGACAAATAAGTCCAAGTTTTGCTTTCATGTACTTTACTATTAGTTGTTGAGTTTCTCTTGTAAAGGAATGAATGGATGCACCCCATTTGGTTTAAAGCAGCAGATCTATATACAGTTAATTTGTGGATAAATATGGCTTTCTACTATTGATGTTTCTCAGTTCCCCACAAAGTGGTTATATTAATACGGAAACATTATTAATCAATAAATAGCTCTTTAAAAATACATCAGTAAGACTAGCCAATTGCCTTTAAGTACATATCAAAGGCCACAGAGCAATTTGATGTACACTGCTGGTCCATTAGAGAATATCAGGAATTTTAATTATAATTTTTTTAAAGGCTGCAGTACATCCAACAAAGCAATTTAAATTTGGTATCAAGAATGCGTAAGCTTGGGTGCCTCACAAACACAATGCCCAATTTTCAAAACTATTTAGTCACATGATCAGCCCTAAGTTGAGGACTGGCACATTGAGATTGCTAATATAAAGATCCAAACGCAAGCAATAAAGCTAGAATAGCTCTACTGAAGCTTACAGTGATGCTTTACATTCATAGCCCTATAATTGACTCCCAGTAGTTTCAGAACAGCTATTCTATATTCACCACCCTCACCACAATAGCAAGACAGAATACTTTGATATTGGCCTATCTTGTACGCAGAAAGGCTGCCTTAATTTTGACAGGTATTTGGCTGCAATTGACAAACCACTTAGTTTAAAGCAGTCTTGTTTACTTTAATATCTTACACTAGAGTAAGTGGTTTGTGGATTGCAGCTTTTAAGTTACAGAAGTTAAGAATGTCAGTGTTGTTATTTGGGAGGCCTTTATTCATATGTAGTATTGATGGAAATACTAGGGCCTAAATACCCTAAATGCAACAGATCCTGTCTGATCTTGGAAGCTAAGCAAGGCTAACCCTGATTAGTACTTGGATGGGAGACTGCCAACAAATACCAGGTGATACAGGCTATAGTTCAGAGAAAGGAACTGGCAAAACCACCCTTGAGGATTCCTTGCCTAAGAAAGCTGTATGAAATTCATGGGATCTCAATAAGTTGATAGGTGATTTGAAGGTGTGCATATTCTCTCTCTCTAATGGAAATGATATGATAGTCCAGAAAGAGCAATAGTTAGCAAGAAATAATAAGCACTAAGTACAAGAGGGCAGAATAGTAATATGTTCTTCCGTATGCACACAATGTTGTATAAGCAGTTGTGGCAAATCTGTGATTACAGGTTAAGCTTCCTTTATCTGGAATTTTGAAGTCTGAAATATCCCAAAATCCAAAAATTTCCACATGAGTGGCTGAGATAGTGACACCTTTGCTTTCTGATGGTTCAGTGTACACAAACTTTGTTTCATACACAAAACATTTTTAAAAATATGTATAAAATTACCTTCAGGCTATGTGTATAAGGTGGAAATTTGTGTTTAGACTTGGGTCCCCTCTCCAAGATAGCTGATTATGTATATGCAAGTGTTCCAAAATCCAAACTATTCAAAAAACCAAAATGCCTTTGGTTCCAAGAATTTCGGATGAGGGAGTCTCAACCTGTATTGGACAAGTGCTTTACAGCCCAGTGCCATATCCATTTTCACCACCTTCCTCCAAATGGCAGTTTCCCTGGCCGCAACCTTGAAACCTAAAATGGGGAGAAGGACAGAGGAAAAAAAAACATTTCAGGCTAAGCCTTTGCATTTGGATCTCTTAGGGACTATAGATAGGAAATTGTCCTGTCCTGTCTTTTAGACCTGTTGGGATGGGGTAAGATTCTCAGAGGAGAGGCTATATAGGATGCAACGGAAGTCTAGCAGGCAGTGCATATTGACAGGTGATTGACATCTTAGCAGGTAGCCAGTAAAGAATAGCTGGAAGATCGATTAAAGTTGGAACATTGTCCTTAAGCCTCTAGAGAACTTCCAACATAACCTGCTTCAACAACTGCCAAAGTCAACGTGAAGTCATATGGTTCACGCCCTACTTTCACTATAATTTCATCCGAGTGATGATTTGCTCTTAGCAGCAGAAGTATTGGGTGCTAATTTTATTACAGCCTCAGCAAGACCTCACAGGTTCACTGGCTACCATGCCACTAGTATGTCATATCTTCATCTGATGAAGGCTTACTATGGTGCAACCAGCTTCTTGTGCTGGAAGGACGGTGGGCTAGGGAGAGCTCCTGTCTTCCTACAGTCTTACACTTGTTTTTCCTTTTTTGGGAACATCGTTCACTGGCTTCATGTGCACATCTGTGCCAGTATTTTTGAACTCATGTCATTTCCTTTTTGCTACTGGCAAGTTCTTATCAAGCTTGATATTGCCTTTTCCCTTTCTTTTTGCAACCCTTCTAAGCTTTTTGCATTGATCGTATTGCAATAGGAGCATACTTAGGACATTCATTATGTAAAACCTCTCTCCCCACCCCACCCCACCCCGCATTTGCAGCTAGACAACATACCTTCCATTTTCCATGGATTTTTTTTAAAATAACCAATATATTTCAGAATTTTCTACTGCACTCTGTATGTGCTTCCATGTTTAAATAGATTTCCCCCCCTTTGTCTTCCATCCATAGTCCATTATCGTATACAAGCAATCTACTGAGAATAGTGTAAGGTGTAACTGATTGTCATCCAATGCAAGTGAAATCTTTAGGCGAACATTAGTCACTGTTTTAGACATGCTAGCTTGAAGTGGAAGCAGTCAATTATAGACTAGAGGCTTTATGGCTACATTATTACTATCATACTATTAGGTTTTCAGTAGCAGTATTCTGTTTGATCGATCTGTACCCAGGACATTGATGGATAGCTTTGTTCTCCAAATGTCAAATATGTGGGATTTGTACGCTCTATATATTTACTGACCCACTAATCTACTCTGGATACCTTTCCTCCCCACAGTGTTTTGCCTCAATAGATAGTCATTATTCATATTGTTTAAAGTTTCTGCTGCATTTAATAGTATTCTTAATCATGCCATGTCTTTCAAAGCCTTTGTACAAATGTAATGTGAGCAATTGCATCCTTCAGATTCTACTTTCTCACACAGATGTGTCTAGGGATGTATCCTCACAGAGAATTTTGCCGGGTCACATGCCTATATCCAGCCATCGCACAGCAGGCCTTTGGTATAAAGCAGGCCTTCAGGAGTACCATATAGGCAGCATATGACCCCACTCTTAAAGGAGCTGCATTGGCTGCCAATTCACTTCCAGTCTGAATTCAAGGTGATTGTGATGATATTCAAAGCCCTAAATGGCTTGACACCTCAATACTTGATGGAGCATCTCCCCCCTGCATGAGACTTGAAGTCTGCTTGAGGGACTGTCCTGTGTGGTCCTCCAGTAGGGACAATATGAAGTGGGAGGATATGGGAGAGGGTTTTCTCAGCTGTAGCACCCCAATTGTGGAATGCCCTACCCTTGGCGGTCCGACGGGCACCACCGTTGATTTCTTTCCAGCGCCAAGCTAAAATGTGGTATTTTATTAAAGCCTTCAGGGAATAAAGTATTTCAGGCCTACATGTACATGGTTTTTTAAATGGTTGTTTTTAAAGTGGTGTTAAGTGTTGCTTTTACTGTTAGTATATTTAATATATTTTTACCTTGTTCAAATTATTTATGTTTTTAATCTGGAAATGTTTTAAATTGTTTATCGTGTATACTCCCCTGAGATCCTGTGGATGGGCAGGATAGAAGTATTTATTTAGGTATTTATTCCCCGCTCTTCAGCCACAAAGCCTCTCAAGAGCGGCTTACAAATTGTTAAGCAATAGCACTTTACACATCTACACCACTTTATAGTGTGCTAGGCACTCTCTAAGTGGTTTCCAATGTGTGTTAGCTATTTCCACTGTGTGTTAGTGTGTTAGCTAAGAAATGCTTTAATAAATAAATAAAAATACCCAGTGAGGAGCATCACTACTTGCACTATAGGCTGAAGGGACAGGTGCTGGTGGATTGATGGGAACAGTACAGGCAGTGGGTAGTTTTCTCTCTGTTTCTAAAAACCCCATCATTAATCCAGAGTTTAGCAATGACCTGGTCATGGACTGAGAGTCTCAGGAAACCTCCAGCAGTATGGTGTGTCCACATTGGAGAGCTGCTAGGCTCTGAGCTTCAGGCTTTTCCCTCTTAAATCATCCCACTTTGTAGAAAGGAAGGGTCTCTAAGCAATAGCTTCAGGACTGGAGCATAGAAATCTTCAGTCTAGTCCCAAACCTTCTTGGAGCAAGTTGCTCACTCAGAAGTCTTCTAAGTGCTGCAACATCTGGTCTACCCTGTGGGCTTCTGCTTCAGTCCTGAACACAACTAAATGGGTTCACATACTGCTGGTTTGGCACAGCGATGTCCAGATGGGAAGAGGGGAGGCTATTTCTTGAGCAACGTTTCCAGTGTTACAGTAGGACTTCTTTGTGGTGAAGTGCTCTTGCCCTCTTTCCTCCCCAGCCACAAATGCAGAGGCACCGCACCACCATATGTCTCTGAAATCCTGTCAGCTATTTCAGTTCTAGGAAAACAAACACAAAGGCAGCAGATTTTCGAAGGGCAATGTGTGGAGACAATGACATGATGCATTTGAAAAACATTGTTTTAATGATGGCCTTTTACTGTCAAAAGCATTCTATTATTAGGAAAGCATAGATCTTCTTTGCTATTAATCTTACTACTAAGAATAACAGGAAAAAAGCTTAGTAGGACATGAGGAGAGAAATAACTGCTCTGTTCTTCCTTGCTGTATTGCAGGCACTAGGACACTGGCATATCACCCTTCAATAGTATTAATATTGCTTATTAAAATTTGCTTATTAAAATTAAAATGATGAATGCATTCAGAGGAGGGACAGTCAGTGATGCTGGCTGTTAACAATAGATGTAGCCATGGTTGATTACATTTTCCCAACCTGTAATAGACCAAGTTTGGAAATAATCTTGTCATCTGAAACCATTGATATATTCTTCAGTTTCATTGGTTCAAACAAAATGAGCATGTTTTAATGCTTTAAGCAGCCCATAAGAAAAGAAGACTGTTGTGAGGTGTATTGTTTGAAAGTTAGGTATTTCGATTCAGTACTGAGCAAATTGCACAACATGAAAGGAGTACATAAGTAGGCAAATAATGGCCCTTCAGATGCTGTTAGAATGCAACTCCCATCAACCCTAGCCAACATAACCAATGATGAGAGCTGCAGTCCAACAACATCCGGAGGATCACAGTTTGGCCACATCTGCAGAATGGCTTAGGCAAGCGTGCAACAAATGAAAATGATTGCTTCTGGCATTGGCAACTATCAGACCTTCTGTACCATATATTTCACCTGAATTAAATATTTCTCCCAGATAAATCTTAATTTAGAGAACTGTATTTATAGCTATATATCTTCATTAGTCTTGATGTTGTACTTGCCAGTTATTTACCATTTGCTATTTCAAAATGCTCCATTTGACTGGAAGGTGAATCAGATGACAAAAATAAGAAAAAAACATGCTACCTTCTTTTTAAAAGATAATGAAGTTTATATATTTTGAAATAATTTTCTCATGTTATTATTTTGTTTTAGGGAGGACATTTTTAGGAAAGAAGGTCAATTTCTAGGCCCCTCCAGAAATGTTTTGGCCTGAACCCCCCATTAACCCCAGCCAGTGTGATGATGGAGGGATAGACTTAAAATATTGATTTTGAAAAGCCATGTGGCTACTTCGACCAGCAGTACTTTTGCTGAGTTCTGGTAGATGCTCCAGCTAGAGAAGGCATATTTGGCCACAGTGGTGCATGCCTTGATTACCTCTTCATTTAGGCTATTATAATGTGCTCTGTATTGGACTGCTCTTGAAAAATCCTTGAAATATCTCCAGAAGCTACAGATAGTACAAAAGGCAACGGCGAGGCTGATGTCTGGCACGGGCTTTAGGGATCATATGTCAAAAGGTTTGAACTACTTGCACTGGCAATCTTGTTTCCAAGCCTCAGTTCATGGTCTTGAACTATAAAGCCCTAAACTGTTGGAGCCAGGGTATTTTAAAAACTGCTTCCTCCCATATGAGTCTGCTCAGAGTCTGAGATCCTCAGCAGAAGTTCCATTGCATGCCCTACCACCCTGAGTGTCAGTAGTATAGGGCTTTCTCCGTAGTAGCTCCTCAGTTGCAGAGATCCCTTCCAGGGGAGGTCAGGCTGGCCTCATCCCCATTGAGCTTCTAGCAGGCAGTTGAACCTATATTGTTCTATCTGTCCATGGGTTTTTACAACTGGGTTTAAATATTTTCAAGGAATGTTTTAAACATTATGTTGCACATTGCTTTTGGAGCCCTTGTGGGCAGCAAAGCAACAAATACTTTTAACAAATAAGTAATAGTCCAAAGCATCTGAAGTGTCTGAAATGGAGAAGGCTGTTTTTAGGGGTTAGCACTAAACAGCATTAATATTACTGAGTCCCTTTCTGTTGTACAGATAAGATTTTTTAGTAGAGAGTCTAATCTAATATGTACTTTCAGTGAAACCTGAGCTGCTGCCACACTGCAGAAATAATGCAGTTTGACACCACTTTTAACTGCCATGGCTCAATGCTATGGAATCCTGGGATTCGTAGATTGCTGTGGCACAGAGAAGGCTAAAGTGGTGTCAAACTGCATTATTTCTTCAGTGTGGCACCAGCCTTGGAAACCTCTTTATTAAGTTTGAAAGGTAGGTTTGATGTAGTCCCAATGAAATAAATCAAAATTTCTGGTTTTATTTTCTTGAGTGAGATTTAGGCCTGGTTCAAAATGGTCGTTTTTGGATCAAATATAAAAGAAAAGAAAATACGAAAAACTACTGTGGGTACTGAAAAATCTACAGAAATTCTACGAGTTTTCTTTTGCTTCTCAAAAGCTGTTCATTTTATTCGTTGTTCTTTTACCTACCCTGGTAGCCCCCACCTTGCAATATCAAATAATTGGCTATGTTTAATAATTTGGCTTAATGTGGCCATCCATTTGGTTAGCAGGTAAACTAGGACCCCCCTAATACCAAGGCTGGAGTCACATATAACCAAGGAAGGGGCCTTTGGAAATGTCCCGAATCCAAATACTCAACACTTGGAGGTGAGTCATCCACTAATCTGCTCAACAATAGCAGAGTCCTTGATGCTTCTAAAATGGGCCCTTCCTTCCTTAGTCCCTTTCCAACAAAAAACCTTGCCTGCTCCTACTCACTTCCAAATACAGCACCCGTTAATGATCATGGAACTTCTAAGAATGTCCAAGAACATTGTATTCCATCCAAAACCCTATCCCTTCAGGCAAATTATTTAATATAAATATCGCCCTAAAACATCACCCAAGTGTGCACGAATCCCCTGATTTCTGACTTCACATCAGTTGGTGTCACCAGTCTATCGTCCAGACCTCCTCGCTGTTGGTTTACTTCGCAATTTCAGCTCTGCAAGATCAGTACAATGTAAACCACAATCCCCTTACTCTTTTCCTCTATCCAAATACTTCCTACTATCTTCAATAGCCTTGTGTGAGTGTCTGAAGCCTGAGGTTTTGTGTGAGTTCTATTGATATTACCTTTTGGCTTAGAGTCTCCTCTGTTACTACTGGTATGCATAGGTTAAAAGATCCCGCCATTGCCCAGCCTCTCATATGCCAAGTTAAGTTAATTAAATCCCCCAAATTAATATTAGAACATTAGAGGGTCCCCATGGACCCCCATGCAATTCAGGTAACAGTTCATAGAAATATAGATTCTAGATCATAATTTGTTAATTTTTATATGAGACTTTGAGGATGAGTAGACTTTAAGGAAATACTAAAGCTGAGAATTATGCGACCCTACAAGTATTGTTGGACTGCCACCCCAATGAGCTCCAGGTGGTATAGCCAGTGGTGAGAAATGCTGGGAATTGCAGTTTAGCAACATCTGGAGGTCTACAGTATTCCTGTTCCTATGAGAGACAAACACTTTAAACACTGCTGATGATATTTAGCACTTATGTAGTATTTTGAAGTATTCTCAGTGCTTCATACGTAGGCCAAATTCTGTTTCCCAACTAATGTAGACACATTGAATCAATAGGTTTTACCTACATGTTGATTAATTCAACAATTAATTCAATAATCTACTTTAATTGGAAGTAGCCAATAGGATTCAGGTCATAATCTCACTGTTCTAATCATTACAAAAACTATGTTATCCCCATAATACAGATTGGATGGATGAGGGTGAAAGGGAATGAGTTTCTTCAAGTTATGCAGTGAACTCTTGGTTTGTGATGAGATTTGAATGGAGGACTTACATGTCACTGTTGTTTCTGAGTAAGGAGTGAAAAAAAGTACAAAGGATTCTTTTAGCTATCTGACTATACCTTCTATGGCTTGACATCCAATGGGGTAGCATTCTATGGCTTGACATACAAATGGGGTACAGTTATAAACCCCAGTCATGTGCAGTTTTTGACTTTGTTTGGTTTTTGTAATTCCCTTGCCTGTATTTGTATATCTTGCCTTTTTTTATTTTGGAGTTTTGTTTTTACTAATAGATAGGCAATAATGCAAACTGAGCTGCAAACAGAAGTCAGTAGTCATTTAAATATGCTTTCAGAAGACAAGCTAAACCATTCCCTGCTGAGAAAAAAAAAGACAGTACAGTACTTGCTACTGTTTCTATCCCACGTCTGCTTCACTCTTACAGCTGCAGTCATGTTAGACATCACTCACTTTTGTGCCCGTCACTATGAATGCAGCATCTGCCCTATCTGCATTATTGACGTTTGGGATGGATTGTTTAAAAATCTTCTACTATCATTTGTAGTGATGTTCCACTGTGGTGAATGTAGCTGCATTGATCTTGTTTCCAGATACATGGACAGTGAGTTTGGTATCTTTCACTTGGAGCTGACCCTTCCATTTACTATGTGGGGCATCTTGGACAGGCAAGAGTCACTAGTAACACAGTAATCGTCTTGACACCCATTCTTGGGGGATATTTAGGGACTGCTAGGGAATATGCTTCTCAGGGTATATGTCCAGGGTCAGCATCACTGCACACCTGACCCTGCCAAGGCCTGTGGCTTTGTACCTTCTTGTACCAGTTTGCCAGTTCTTTACAAGCACGAGAACCACAGCAAGAGAAAGCAGAAGGAGTGCCAACCTGCCTTTGCTCCTCCTTTTAGGCCCAGGGGGAGAAAGAAAGCAAATGGGATATGGGGATACTGATATGGAAGCGGGTCCTCTGAGAATAGCATTCTCCCTACAGCCCTTCTCCAATCTGGAGACAACACTGTGCTATTTCCTCTGCTGCTTCCTGACAAAACCTCTTTGCACGTAATTGAAGTAAGGTCAGTTGTATGATCAAATGTTAGTGAGGAGAGAGAAAGCAAAGCTGCAGTAGAGGACAGTTGGGTATAGCAGTCTTGGTCCAAAAAAGATAAGGATAGCTCTTCTTACAAGGATCTTGGATAACTGTGAGCAACCATGTCTTAGCACTCTTCTAAGCACTCCCTGGAGCAGCCTCTTTTAAAGACAAGGAGTGGTACTTACAAGTACCTAATGTGATGCATTATGTTCACAGTTGAGCTCAGTTTTTATTGCCTGCACAAATGACAGTTTTAGTATCATCAGCCACATAACATATCCCTCTAGATATTTTTCTTGGAGTTGGCATAGACCTTCCCAGAACTGGAGGAATGGAATGGAATTTTAAAATAATCTAGGAAGGAACATAGGAAACTGCCATATACTGAGTTAGAGCTTTGGTCCATCTTGCCCCAGTATTGTCAACACTTGCTTGCAGCTGCTGTCCAAGGTTTCAAACAGGGCTCATTCCCAGACCTACCTCGAGGTTCTGGAAAATCTGACCTTGGAACTTTTTCATGTAAAGTAGGCACTCCACCCTTATCGACACCTTTTTCTGACTTGCAGGAAATTTTTCCCACACAGACAGCAACTCCCAAGTTTCAGCCAGGTTTCATCTAGCCTTGTGTAACAGAGGTAACAAACAGGAGTAAACAAGATGTTAGTGATGTCTGCATGATCCCAATCATTATTTAATAAAGCAGTCCCAGTAGTTCTGGCAACAGACTCATGATGTGAACACCACCACCACATCACGACTCCCTGAGCCACCATGCCATCGGTGCAACAGTGCCTTCCCAGTGTATATGAGAGAGATTTTGTTCCCTAGTGTCATTGAAGCAATGCAAGTTTAACCTACTACTAGAGATGGAAAAGAATTTCCATTAAATGAGATTGTAAACAGATTTCCAAGAAACCATGAGTATCATATCATATTTATTTATTTTGGTATATGTAAGAAGAAAAAATGTATATACATGAAAAATGTGCACAAATACACTTTAGTCAACAAGGAAATGTGTAACATATGTACATGAAGAAAATACACATATCCTGTGGAACATAATGAAAATGACAGGTTTTCACATCCCTAGGTGGTACTATCCTGTTCATTTGAAGTCTTCTCTAAGCACCTGTACACTCTCTTCATTAGGCACTGGATCCTTTCCCTGTGTTCTTCCTTATTTTTGGATGAATATTCTAGAAATCTACAAAAAATATATTCCACCAAATTGTCAGGAATTGGTTACTGAACCCTAAGTTTTAAAATGGCCAAACAGCTGCTGAAATCATGCTGAGTCATGATGACTGACCTCATGAACTGATAGTCATGCTAATCATGCTACAGCTGCATGAGAAGGGTTGCATCAGAAGAAGGGTTACTAGAGTACAAAGCCATGTAGTATGGAAAGCTGATGTAATGTAACCATATGCTTGGGTAAGCCAATGCTGTGCTGAGATGTATATAAGAGAGCCAGATCAGTGTTCATTCTCTTTTTATGATCCTCTGATGCCTGATGTAGCACTTTGTCTTTGTACATACCGAAACTACTGAAGATTAAAAGCACCTCCTATTTTCTGGATGCCAAACACTCCATGTGTGTGAGTATTCTTGGGAAAGGGCTGATGCCTAGTCTGCTGAGACAGTTTTTGGCTTCTGCTGGGGATTGGATGTCCTATCATCCCCTGACACAAATTAGTGTATCTGTGACTATTTCAAAGATGGTATCAAAATCCATCATAAATTTAATCCCAATTAAAAGTTTCTCTTTGTAACCTATTTTGGAATGATCAAGTTGACTTCTAGTACTTAAATATTACTGAAGAACCCTGCATTATGAAGTTGGAGCCAAAATAGTATCATTAGTAAACACATCATGTGAATGTGGATAGGTACATGTTCTGGACCATGGCTGAATTTTTGTGGAGTCATTTCGACTCTACGCTATCCTCATTCAGGGCACATTTGGTTCTCTAAATTTTCATACTTGGCAGTACTAGGTCCATAAAGCTCTTGTTAGCATATAAAGAGAGAGGCGTCAGAATTTTCTGTACTCCTGCTGGGTGGATTCAGATGCTAGGTTAAATAATGCATGAACCTAAGATTTGTATAATTGATCATTATATGATTTATATGGTGTAATTATAATTAGGTTGAGAGAAATTTTGAAAAGCCAGCTTCCTGGTAGCCAGAGCCATTAACTAACGGTAAGCTGCCAAAACAAAAATTAGGTGGGAACAAAGCCACAGAGTTCAAAATTCGTTGTGTCCTAGTTCTGATTTATAACAGCCCTTCTTTCAGAAACATGTACAATGCCTTCTAATTTGTAAGTAGCAAGGGTTATTTTACAAATTAGAAGGATAATTTTTCATTTGATTGTTTTAACCTAATCAAATGCAAACAATGACAAAAACGGCAAAGAGCTAATGTATAACAAAAGTAGAAAGTGGGTAAGGTTGAAGAGGTTAATTAAAAATGTAATGATTGCATTTGCTGAGGCAGCACTATTAATCACTTTACATCAGTGGTCACGTGACTTGAAAAGCATTGATTACACTCAAGTATTTCATGTTTAATAGCACAACATCCCATATATTGAGGAAACCTTGATTACTTCAAGAGTTTTAGAAAAAACACCCTGCTGCTTCCCACCAGCCAAGTTTTGCAATACAGAAGACCAGATTCTGTCACTTCAGCATAGGAGTAATACACTATAACAGTCACAACAAATCATGGCACAGATGCTGCTGATGAGTGAGCCATTGATCTACAGATGACTTCCAGCATTTTGCACCATCTGCTAGATTGTCTAGGAATGAGACATCCCTTACCCTTCTGCCTTGCAGGACCTAAGCCAGAAGCTACCGCAAAAACCCAAGAGCTGAATACACCACAGAGATTGTATTCCTTATTACTTTGATCATGTGGGTTGCATGATGATGATCAATCATCCTTTGCCTGTTTCTACATATAAGAAAACCCTCACATGATTTACCTGCATAATACAGTATATCTCTAGCAAATCAGTCTTGTTTCTTTTTCTAATGCAGACTTGTTGCTTGTCAGAATAAAATCAATCAAATGAGTAGAGACATGTACTTCTGAGTAAGTTGGTGGTCAGGAGATGTGTAAGGAAGAGGAGTGCTTCCAAAGAGTGGTTTAAATATACAGTGCAACATCTCCTGGCTGATGTGATGTAGTAGTAAGAAGGTTGGAGTAGGAATCAGGAAATAGGTGTTCCAGTCCCTACTCAAGGGTTTGGCTTGGTCTAACTCATTCCATTGGATTGTTGCAAGGATAAAATGGGGAATGGATCATGTCCATTGCCCTATGCTTCTTAAAGGAAGAGCAATATCAGTAAGGCAGGTAGGTAAATGGGTAGGTAGTCATTCCTCACTCCTCAGCCTTTACCTTTTGATTTTCCTCCATAAAAGGAGGGCTGCAAATAACATTTTTAGAGGAAGAGGATGAGGAGGAAGAGGAAGAGCATCAGCAGCAGGAGGCAGCAGTAACAATAACAATTTATATCTCTTATCATGGGAAGGCATAAGATTGTCAACAACCCAGGCTCTCCTACATATTGGCCTGTGTGTGATAACCCCAAGAAATCCAAACAACATTGTTCCACACTCTCATACTACACTGTTAGTTGGCAGGTTGAAACTTCCAGGCTTACTAGTAAATTAGGCATGAGACAAAAAACCCTTTCCAGATCTAAAACTGTAGATCATTATATTTGAGCCTGAAGTAAAGCCAATGTCTTCTTTTTCTTCAACATCAAACTGTCAAGCACGGTAAAAATTATACTGGCTTCTGGTCAATTTCCATGTGCAATTCAAGGTGCTAGTTTTGATCTATGAAGTATCAAATCATGTTTGAGGAGTCTGCTTGAAAAGCTGCCATTCCCTCCTGATCAGGAATTCATAGAATCATAGAGTTGGAAGAGACCTCAAGGGCCACACAGTCCAACCCCCTGCCATGCAGGAATACACAATTAAATCATTCCCGACAGATGGCCATCCAACCTCTGTTTAAAAACCTCCAAAGGAAACTCCTCCACACTCCGAGGCAGTGTATTCCACTTCCGAACAGCTCTTACTGTCAGGAAGTTCTTCCTAATGTTTAGGTGGAATCTTTTTTGCGGACCCAGACCGTACAGCCCCACCGCCCTCCTGAATAAAACACAGACACACAATTACTTTGCCTTTGTATTGACTACATGCTAAGAATACTTCAGAATACAAGGTTAGGTACAGGTTAGTAATAATGTGGAGACATGTTGAGGTAGATATATTTGGCAAAAATTCGGCCGCAACTTGCAAGCTAAATGGTTGGCGTCAATGTATGGGTCGTGATCTCATCCCTGCCCACCCATGTGGGCAGAGCTGGGGTTGGTCTATCCCGATCCCCTTCAGAGGAGAGAGCCAATGGCCGAGCCGTCTGCCCAACGCTCTCTCCTCCCCTGTAAACAAGTTCATGTTAGCAAACTTGTCAGGGGCCTCCTTTGAACTTGAACTTGATCTTGCACTTGAACTTGCACTTGATGGAGACCCCTGATTCTTTCTACCTTATCATGACCCAATACATCCGCCATTAATGTGTTCCCCATGGGAACCGCCTTCCGCCAACCATTATTCCCATCAACAGGAACGCCTGCTGGTCCCCTTGGGCCCCTGGCCTCCGAGCAGCGCGCTCCCTGGTCTGATGTAAGTGGCATAGACCCTGGAATGCCATTGTCCCAATCTCATGATGGACTCCGTGAACATGCCTGCTTCTGCTGCCATGGTTGCTGCCCCTATGCGGAAGGAACGGCTGCCAAAGTCTTTGGTTGGCAGCCCCAATCCTCGGATCGCCATATTCAGCACGCTCGTGAATTGGAACCTGGTGAGAGGAATCCCATCCTTGTGCCTGAACAGGGGGCCCTGTCTGCAGCCCCTTGCCTCCACAAATTTCATCATGCTTGCCACGGGGCACGGAGAAGGTCCCTCTACCCTCCTTAAATGCAGGGTGGCCCTGTGGCCATGCTGGTCTGCCTTAGAGCGCCTGCTGCGCAGAGACAAGTCATTATCACCCATGGTCACATCGCCCATCTGTAGTGCCCTGCCGGATATGCCTGTTTTGGAGGACCATACTACTTCCCCGACCCGCAGGCCCCCGAAGAAAGCAATCGTGTGTGCTGTGCCAAAAAGTAGTGCCTCATAGCTGGAGTGGCATGTGGACGGCAGGTGAGCCACCAGCTGTGCCAGCAACGCATAGGATACCGGTCGCCTTGCATCAGATGCCCTTGGCGTCGCCCTCCTCCAGCCCTCCAATGCTCTTCTTACCATGAAGGTGTCACAGGGGTCCCCATGCCCTGCTGCTTTGCTGAAGAATGAAATGCCTGCCGCTTGACCCTCAATGGTCTTAGACGCTAGCCTTCTGTCCTTTAGGGAAGCGAGGTAATGCAGTACCTCCAGTTCCGATGCTGGTCCCGCTGTCCTGTAGCCATGTAGCTTCCTGAAACTCATAAACTGCGCCACTGCTCTCTGGTAGCTTGCCTGCGTAGAAGGTGCCAAGGAGTCCGCTAAGCCCTGGAGCACGGTTCGCTCCCAAGGCTCCAGAGGTATGCTGGGAAAGGAACTGCCACCTCGTCCGTGTCCTGCGCTAGTGAACAGAACCGGTAGGCCTGAAACCGAGACAAGGCATCTGCGATCTCGTTATCCACTCCCAGGATGTGCCGAGCATGGAAACTGATGTTGGCCTCCAGGCAGGTGAGCACAAACCTGCGTACCATCCCCATGACCCTTTCTGACCTGGAGGACTGCCTGTTGATGATCTTATCAACAGCCTAATTATCACACCAAAAACAAACCTTCTTGTCCCTGAATTCCCTGCCCCAGAAGGTGATGGTTACTAGTATGGGAAAAATCTCCAGGAATGTGAGGTCTCTGGTCACGCCCCTTTCTGCCCACTCTGTCAGCCAAGGCTGCACGCACCAGTGTCCATCGTAGAATACCCCAAAACCCAGGCTGCCCGCTGCATCAGAGTGAACCTTCAAACTACCACCCAGCTCCAAATGCCCTTGCCATGTGGTGACCCCATTGTAATGCTCGAGGAATGACATCCACACCCTCATGTCCTCTTTCACCCCTTTTGTGAGGTGAATGCAATGATGTGCCCTGACCCCCCCTGGTGAGTCTCGCCAGGCGTGTACAAAAAGCCCTACCGGAGGAAACCACCCTGTACGCAAAGTTCAGATGCCCCAGCAAGGATTGCACTTTTTTTAAAGTGGCTTTTTCTTTCTTCAGGAGGTCAGCTAGTAACACCTGCAGGCCGTTGATCTTATCGTTGGGCAGTCTGGAGAGTCCCTTTTCAGAATCGAGCTGTATGCCCAGATACACCAGGGATATTGTTGGTCCCACTGTCTTGTCCGGTGCCAACGGTACCCCTAGTTTGGTTGCCAGGGCCTGGAAGGAAGAAAGCAGAAACCCACACTCTTCCCCCCCAGCTGGGCCCATCCTCAGGAAATCATCCAAATAGTGTGTGACAAAGCGGAAACCTGCCCGGCGTTGCAAGGCCCACTCCAGGAACGTGCTGAACATCTCAAAAGCAGAGCAGCTGATGGAACAGCCCATGGGCAGTGCCATGTTGTAGTGCCACTTATCTTGAAACTTGAAACCCAACAAGCAATGGTCTTCAGGGTGCACTGGCAGCAGCCGAAGGCAGACTGAATGTCACATTTTGCCATGAGGGCACCTTGAGCACAAGTCTGCAGGAGACATACAGCGTAGTCCACTGACACATATCTCACTGTGCAGAGCTCTGGTGGGATTGCGTCATCAACTGATGCTCCTTTCAGGTAGGAGAGGTGATGAATGAGACGATACTCGCCTGGGGCCTTTTTGGGCACCACCCCAAAGGTGAAATTCTTAAGTTGGGCATGGGCCGATGGTCGAAATGTCCCGCTATGCGCCCTGCCTCAATCTCTTTCCCTATCTTGAGAGCCAGCACCGCAGGCAGCTGTGCTGCTGATTTCAAGTTGCCTGAGGTGGAGACCTCTTTTGGGCCCTGAAAACTTCAAAACCTTCCGCTAGGTAAGATGCCGCCTGTTTCTTGGGGTAGGCTGCCAAGAGAGGACGCATGCCCTCCAACCTCACCGGTGTGAATGCCATGCGCCTCCCGACCCCCGCGCTCACTTCATTTTGTGGCGCTGTTGTTGGCGTTACCACTGGATCCCTCATCCTTCCTGGCGCTAGCTGCGGCAGGGCGACTACTCCGAAAGGACTGACTTCCACTGCCCTGACGGGAACAATTCGCCTTTGGATGCCTGCCCCCACAGCTGTCACAGGAATGCTCAAATCTGCATTTGTACCTGGAGCATTTGCCTCCATTGTACTCCCAGCACACTGGCTTCTTCCCTTCCTTCTTGCATGCTGCTTTTCGGGGTTCACCCTTTTCCCACCTGCCCGGCCCCATAGCTTAGAGCCAGTTGGGGTAGTCAGTAGTCTTCCATCTGTGCATGGGAGACCTGGAAGCTTTCTTCCTGCATTCAATGTCATACAGTATGGCATTAGAGTCCCAGCTTGAGCCCGCACCAGAAGGACCTGGCGGAGATGTTGATCAAGTGCCAAGCCTGCTCTGGGAAAACCAAGGCCACCACCCCCATGAAGACCATGTACCCATTGAGCCAGTTGGCAAAGGTGCGATCCAAAGGTTCCGTGCTATTCTTGTCACCCTCCTTCTTGTCACATTTATGCACCCTGGCCTCGGCCCTGGGGGGTGGTGCCCCTGTGAAAACATCAACATAGTAACCCTGCAGAACCTTAGAACGCACCTTGTGATCCAAAAGGGGGTCCTCCTTGGACTTGGCTTCCCTGAGCTCCTCCCCCGGCGGGTGTTTGCCATCAGCCTTCCTGTCCTCCCCCGCCTTCTCTCTGGCTTTCCTCAGCTTGAGTGCCTACCCCGGCAGGCCTGGCTTGAAAGCTCCTTTTCCCCAATACCTGTATTTGTCCTCATCCGAGGACTCACCTGAGGAGGAACCTGAGCGGGACCCTCTGCGTTTCCTGTGCGGGCTCCGCCTGCTGCTGGATCTGCTGCACCACCGTGATAAAGAGCCATGCGAGTCCGACCGTCTAGATTCCCTGGAACCGCTCCTCCCCTTGGATCTGGAATGCCTGGACCGTCCGCTGCTGCTGGGAGCACCTAAGCTGGAAGAAGTACTGGGTTCCCCGGCCTCGGTCGCATCAACAACTGTTGGTGCGGCCTTGTCCATTGCGCTACCTGAGGGTGCATCCTTGTCCATCCTCTGAAGGACCATGGACAGGACCCCCATGACATCTTCAAGGGTGGGGGATGGTTGGCAAAAAGCCTCCACTGGAGGTCGTGGGGCTGGTGCCGGGGTGTTACCGTTGCTGTTTCCCTGCCCCAGCTGCCCCGCCCCTTCACCACCAGGAGCCGGTGCCTCCTCTCGTGTAGACCGGGGTTCCCACAAGTGGTGCTGCTTCGATGCCCTCTTGGGCTCCATGGCTTCAGGAACCTCTCCAGCCCCCAGCTAATTGGGAGGTGTGCTTGTGCAGTGTAACGTGACAGCAGGGTGCATATTTTTTATTATTATTATACTCTGGCCACTGCCCCGCAGCCCGAATCCTGCAAAAGGAAAACCTCTCCATGACCTTCTGTACCTCCTGCCCATTTTTTTTAGTGTGTGTGCCCCAGCCCCCAAACCTGCCCAGCTTGGATGGATGCGACAGAGGAAAAGGGGTGGGGGGAGGGGAATGCCCATCCCGCTGCATCTGGGCCCTCGCCCAGCCCTCAGCCCCATATCCCCCCTTTGCTCCATAGGAGAACCACAATGGGTGCTTCCCAGGGCAGGAAGAGGGATGGGGGGGGACATCCAGTCCTGTCCGCCTGGGCCGCCAGTCTGGTCGTTCTCCAAAGGGCAGGCCCCCATTTGGCCACCAAAGCTCCGTTCACTCCCCCCTCACCCTGCCAAGGCTCACCCGTGAAGCCCGGACTCACTCACATGCCATTGGTGCAGGTGCCACCGGGCCGAAGCAAGGGAGAGAGAGGTGGGGGGAAGCGCCACCGGGCTGGAGCAGGAGAGAGGGGGGGAAGGGGTCTGTTGGGAAACCCCCTCAGGTGTCCTCTCGGCCCGATGGCCTTTCCTTTGCGCTCGACTGTGCCGCGGGAGAGCCCATGATGCCGCCCAGCCGCTGGGCAATCAGCCCCCACTTTTCGCGGCTCCTTGGGAGAGGGCCCATCTGCAGCCTGCAGCTGCGCGGCCCGATTGGGACCAAGCTGCTCCACTTTCCCCCGCCCCCTGTTGGCCGACGGCCGAGGGTCATAGATGGCCTGACTCTCCCTTTGCCCCGTGCTGAGAGGCAGCCTGAAGCTGCGTGACCCCGCACCGTGCCATCGCCCGGGGAACTCCCGCCATGGCCCGAAACCGGCCAGTGAGCGCTGCTCGGGCTGCAAAGGCCCACCCACCCCACGCGCCTCTGGCCCGCATACCTGAGGGGAGACGGGAGGCCAACGATGAGTTTCATGGCCACGACGGAGCGCGCTGCTGCCGCCTCCGTCGCCGCCTCAAATCTGGGCGGGCCAAGCAACTGTACGGCTTTTTATGCCCAGATTCCTGCCCTTCCCTGACCAATCAGGGCCAGGCAGGTCCGCTCCTGATTGGCCCCACTTCCTTTTCTCCCTCCCCTGCCGCAAAGGCCAGGCGGCAAGGCCAAGGGGGGTGGGGGTGGGGCAGGAGGGCTGGTGATTGGGGCGGCCAGCCAGGCCGCAAAACAGCCTGCCAGTCAGCGGCAAACCCCCTTCCTGTAGTTTGAACCCATTGCTCCGTGTCCTCGTCTCTGGAACAGCAGAAAACAAGCTTGCCCCAGCCTCAGTATGACATCCCTTCAGATATTTAAACATGGCTATCATGTGCCCTCTTAACCTTCTCTTCTCCAAACTAAACATGCCCAGCTCCCTAAGCCGTTCCGCATAGGGCATGGCTTCCAGACCACCCACCATCCTGGTTGCCCTTCTCTGGACATGTTCCAGCTTCTCAATATCCTTCCTGAACTGTGGTGCCCGTAACTGGACACAGTATTCCAGGTGAGGTCTGACCAAAGCACAATACAGTGGCACTATTACTTCCCTGCTCTAGTTCCTCCACCATTTGAAGTAAGATGGATATTGATCAAAGACTGTGGTTTTTCATGCTAGATGTGGAAATCAGTCACCAGGGCTGTTTGCCTGGTGTCATCTTTGTTTTCTTTTCAACAATAGGTTTTCATTTTGTTAGATATTTCAGATATTTTGGATGTTCTGAGCACCACCATCCCCCCATCTTCTGTGACTTTTTTCACTGTGGTTCTTCAAACTATATAACCTCATTTTGCTTTGCTTTGGCTGAAGAATGATAAATAAGTATTTTAAAAATAAACCCAATGCACTCAGCATTGAGTCTACCTGTGGTAGTCCCTGATGTTTCAGAAAGAAATCTCTGATGTGTGGAAGAAATTTTTCATACCTACAACCATAGCAGGAGAGTAAGAACTATAAAATGTGCTTTCTAAATGTTTCCTTCCTATTCTATCATGAAAACAGGCTCATATAAATGCATTCATTTAATTCAAAGAATTTTTATTCCACCCATTGGATGAAAAAACTCCCAGACAGAGATGTACATACAATCAATAAATCAGTAAGCCCATGCTTACAGGCTTACAATTTAAAAGAAATGTTCTAGGAAGACTGTTCCTGAATTTTACAGTTGGAATAGCTAAAACGTCCTTTGATATTTCCATCCTTCCTTCCTGAATTTTGAAATTGGCTTCTGAGGCCATGCTTTCTGGGTCATTGATAAAGGACTTTAGACTGATGGATATCAGGAACAGGGGCTTGACTGTGATGCCTCCCTGCCCCAATGTGGAACTTCTTTCCTAGGAAATACACACAGCCCCTGTTGTCAGCCTTTAACACACTTCTTCATGATGTTTTTATTTCCATGCCCTTTAATTGTTATGTTTTGATTGCTGCTTCTCTTTGGGAAAGGAGTGCAGTTAAGTTTTTCATCTGTAGTTTTATACAGTAGCATATGTCATTTTGATTCTGTTGAATATCGTCTTTTAAGGGCAAAGCTCCCTGAAAAACAGATTTTAATATTCTTTATGACATAAATCTATTGATGGCCAACCCATAGCTCATCCTTGTGCTCATTTATTTACACTACAATGGTGAGATTCTACACATCATTGGTAATTATTCAATTATTTCACAATAGCAACAACTTTAAGCCCCACCCGCACATCAAAATTAGTCAGCTGTGGCAAAGAAAGCTTTGGAGAAAGCCAGTCTTGAGTCTTTATTTGTGAAAGGTTTGCTTCCGATAATGGGGCAAATCTTTGGGCTGAACATATGCCCAGAGGTATGCTGTTCCTTAATGCTAATTGTACAGAGGCCATCATATTGAATCTTGTTTTTGAATCTTGAGGTCCTGGTTAAAACAAATACACAAAGCAGATTAATAAAACCCAAAGCCTGGCCACCACTGAAATAAACAGTTGTTGTTGTGTGTCTTCAATCAGTTTCTGATTTATAGTGACTCTAGCAGTGGTTCTCAACCTTTGGTCCTTTAAATGTTTTAGACTTCAACTCCCAGAAGTCTCAGCCAGTATGGCCAATGCTGAGGAATTCTGGGAGCTGAAATCCAAAACACCTGGAAAATTGAGAACCACTGTGTCTAAGGTGAATCTATCACAGTGTTTTACTTGGCAGGATTTATTCAATGTTTGTCACTGGCCTCCTCCTAAGCTGAGAAAGGGTGACTTGCCCAAGCTTACCCAGTGAGTTTCCATGGCTGTGTGGAGATTTAAGTCCTAGTCTCCTCAAGTCCTACTCCAGCTCTCAAACCATTGCACTACACTGGGTATAAGATAAGTAAATAAACAGTAGTGGACAAAAAGTACCAGGGGTTTGATTAAAGCTAAGACAATTTCATGTACTTGCCAACACCATAACTTTCCAACACCACATTTTACAGACTCTTCTCCAAAGATCCCATAGATGAATATCTGAAGGAAGTACACAAATTACTCAGAGAAGTCTCCATTGATGTCCAGAACCAAATTCAAATGAACACACCTTGGGAGCCCAAACAAGGTATCTTCTATCTTCTACTCAAAATACACAAATGAAGCAATCCAGGAAGACATATTGTCTCAAGTATTAGAACCCTGACTGTTGGGACATCTGGATATGTAGGCTCAGTTCTCAGGCCATATACCATCAACACTCCAAGCTATATGAAGGATACAAATGATTTCCTGAGAAAATACAGTCCATCCACAACCTACCAGAGAACACCATCCAGGCCACGGTGGATGTGGAATCCCTATGCATCAACATCCCACATCAGAATGGATTACAGACCATCAAGTAGTATACTATCCCGAATGAGGCTACAGCAGATCCAACCACCAAACTCTGCCACTTTGTACTTACTCATAACTATAGTTGGCCTTTCACATTGGTAGATTTAACTTTTGCAGATTTGATTATTCACAAATTATTGTTGTAAGGCTTGTAAATCCCTTATAAAAATGCTGTAGGGCAATAGCAGAGGTGGCGGCAAGCCCTGCTAGCTGTCCACTTCTGCCTTGAGAAGAACCCTGCCACCTCAAAGGCATCTGCAGTATCCGCAGATCATACTTTTGTGTGTGTTAAATATGGTTTGGGGGGTCCTAGAGATATTTGTGGCTTTTCCACTTTCGTAGGGGTCCTGTGCCCCTAACCCCAGCAAATGTGGAGGGCCAATTGCGCTTCACATTTGGGAATAACATGTACCTCCAAGTCAGTGGCACTGCCATGAGCACTTGCATGGCACCACAAACTTTTTCATGGCTGACCTGGAACAATGCTTCCTCGCCACATGCACTTAAAACTCTCTCCTCTACCCATGATTTCTTGATGACATCTTTGTAATTCGGCCACATGGAAAGCAATCACATGAGAAGTTCTACCAGGATTTCAACAACTTCCACCATACCATAACCTGAGCCTGGAACAGTCCACAGAACAAATTCACTTTCTTGACATTGCTGTGCAATTGCGTAATAGACTTCTAAGCACCGCACTCTATTGAAAACCCACTGATTGCTACACACTTACATGCCTCCAGTTTCTATGCAGAACACACTGCCAAATCTGTTGTTCATACAACCACACCCTCCGATACAATCACATCTTCTCAGACGCACAAGATCCACTCAGAACTTTTGGATTTACTATAGGCATTTCTCAAACTACAGTGCTCACCTAAGGAAGTGAAGAAACAAACCAACAAGGCAAGATTAATACCCAGGAACAATTTACTACAAGATAGACCAAAAGCACAAAATGACACTATACCCTAGTAGTCACCTACAGTCTCTAGCTGAGACCACTCAAACCCAAAATCAATGAGATACCACCAGTTCTGGAGAATAACACAACCCTCTCACAAGCTTTGGGAGACAGGCCTTTATTGTCCTACAGACAGCCTCCAAATAAATAAACAATTACTCACTTCCAACAGGTTGCATAACATGGATGGTAATACAGGGACAAGGCCCTGCCACAAATCCAGATGCCAATTCTGTCCCCACGTTAACTCTGAAAGCAATATTATAGGGACCAATAGCACCACTCACAACAACAGAGGTACATTTATTTGCTCTCCCTCCAATATGATATATGCTATCCTATTCCAGCAGTATCTGTCTACAGTCTACAATGGGCAAACAGGACAGTCTCTACGCATGAAGATTAATGGACACATATCTGAAGTTAGAAATAGCAGTGCCCCAAAACTAGTTGCAGAACATTTTAACCTTCCGGGACATGCCGTAAGAGATTTACAGGTTGTGGTCCTTGAACAAGTAAATTACAATGGTGGAAGACTAGAAAGAGAAGCAGCTGAATTGAATTATATTCACAAATTCCAATACATTCACAGAGGTACGAAGAAAGGCAATGGCTTCATGGTACACTGCATGTATTAATACAAGAGTCCTTGCTACTGCACATATAACAAAGGAATCTTCTCAGAGTTTTGAACCTAGGGAAACTGACTTTTCGTAAGCAGATTTATTCCTTTCACACTTCAACACTAACTGACCACTGTAAAGATCTGAAAGACTTGTGTCACCTTCTGCAGCCCTTTGAAAATTTAGGACAAAGGTAATGATTTGCATCTTTCTGTATCCGATTATATTCTATCCCACTCCCATAAGTGTATGAATATACTTTATACCTGATGACTTAATACCACTTGGTACTGTATCCGAAGAAGTGGATTTATATCTACAAAGGCTCATGCAAAAATAAAAACCAGTTAGTCTTAAAGGTGCTGCCATGTTTCTTTTTCTTTTTCTCTCTCTCCTCCTTCCTTCTTTTTCTGCTGCAAGAAAGTAACACAGCTACTTATTAATGCATCAATGTGGTTTTCTGGACATGGGCTATGTGTGTGTGGGGAATATCCAGGGAGTAGAAATTAATCAGCAAGTAATGCAATCTCTTTGAAACAGTGTACATGATCAACAAATTGAGTTCTCAAATGTCAACAAGTACATTTAAATGTAATATTTGCCAAGCCAATGGGACAAAAGGGAAGAAAAAAATAAAACAAAAACAAAACAAAGAGGGACATGGAAGGATCAGTTACAAGCCTCCCCCCCCCGCTTTATGTTATCCAATTTGCTATAATATTCATGCAAGCTTTATTGGAAAAGACCATAAATTTGAAAAATAGCAAGATTAAGCAGGGACGCAATGCTAAAGCAAGGAGTGGGAAGCTTTTTCCTGTTTTATTTTGCCAGGCCAGCACTTTAGAGAGAGGCCATTTATAAGAAAGAGAACAGTAGTTATGTTAACATGGTAATTAATCAAGTTGGAAGGAAAGAGGAAACAAGTTGCGAATTGACTTCTGCGGTAATAAAGAGGAATACTGAATGATACTCTGTAAATTGGCAAGAGACTGATAAACAGTCTCTCACTGTGTCTTTGGAATTTTGTATGTGCTAAATCAGCTCTAGCTTTGATACCCAAGTCTAGCAAGTGTGCAAAAGCCTGCTTTTACCTATGGATTCCCCTGTTGGTTCAGGAACACATGCTACCCCTTCCCCCCATACATCATTTAGAGGCATCCCGGTGTATATTTGGATGCACATCCTAAAGTGCATTCCATATCGATGATTCATGAAGGAGACTACAGTGGCCATTCATCTCTTTCTTTGTGTATGTGTGTGTGTGTATTCATAACTTGGAAAGTTACTTTCAAGGCTATTTAGCAACCACAGTTGCATACCCCAAAGCAATTATCACTAAAATTACAATGCTAAAACTACCTTTCCTTTCTCTTTTCTCAAAAGCATCTAAATAATTACTTCTGCTTTTTAAAAATAAAGATCTGGATGCTACGAACTGCTGGCTTGGATACCACACACACACTCTTCTCATTTGTCTCACTGTTGCCCCAACACATACAATGCAGCATGAGGACATGCTTGAACCATATGATAGTCCTCTCCCACCACTGAAGCCACATCCCTACCTCTGTAAAAGTAACACAAGCTACAGATATACTGCAAAACAAATGACTTTATCTCTTGTTAAGTTTCATTCTTAAGGTATTGTAGTTATGCATTTGGAAAATAAATTATTTACCAATAACTAGTTTTCTGTAACTAGTTACTTCCAAGCTCTTCATGACATAGATTGGGCATTAAGTAAGGCATTTACCACATTCTATGGAAATCAGGCCAAAGTTGCCGCAAGAACAGTGGGACTTGTTTCCCCATAAATATGCTTAGCAGTGAAAGAGACTTGAAGAGTAGCAATTGTATAGATTATATACATAGGTAAATCAGAAACAACTTGAAGACACACAATAACAACAACAAAATGGCGTAACTGAGAGAAAAACCAAAACATGCATTGTCTAGATGAAATTGATTAATGAAATCCACCAGAAGCCTTGCTGTATGATACTAACCAGATCACTCAACCACTTTCTGATTCTACACGGGTCATAGAGTACATGTACAGAGTGACAGTGGATCTCTCGGCTGGATTCATTTATTACATCAAAAGTTCTTCTAATACATAATTCAGTCCTAATTCTAGTATAGAATTACACAGTAGGAAGACCTTTTATCATCCTACTATCCCTCTAGGTTGATGGGATAAGAGACAGCTACCCAAGTCTAGATCCGTTTTTCTTCCTACACTTTGGTTTAAATTGTTTTCCTGCTGCTGTTTTGCAGCATTTCCACTCTACAGAGAAACTTGCATTTCCTTGCTGAGAAATGGCAAGGGAGTAGTACTCCAGTACATTTCCACAAACAGAAGCATCAGGCCCTGTGGCTATGTAGCTGGGAAAAACAAGTCTGTGTGCATTCCTTTGTCCGAGCCTGGACACTAAAGATAGCTCTTCCCACTGGGTCTCCAAAGGTGGATTTGCGAGATCTCCCCCCGCCCCTGCCCTTTAGTGCAATAAGATAATAAAATACGGGACATAGGGAGAAGGAATGGAGGCTGCTCTTGCTGTTTTACTTAGGCCATACTTCTTTCTGAAATACTCATAATAGTTTAGCATGGAGAGATTGGGCTTTCTGAAATACTCATAATGTTTGTGTATGGAGATATCGGGCTTTTCACACTGCAAAATTGTAGTTTGGTGAGAGGAGCCCTCTGGTTGAGAATTCTAAATACTCTCCATAAACTCCAAATCCAAGGGTTCCATAGGATGGAACCATGGCAGCTTAAATAGAA
The DNA here is from genome assembly GCA_030847615.1 of Gambelia wislizenii. Taxonomy (NCBI): domain Eukaryota; kingdom Metazoa; phylum Chordata; class Lepidosauria; order Squamata; family Crotaphytidae; genus Gambelia; species Gambelia wislizenii. Next base: position 91,763,198 of record JAUMIR010000003.1, on the reverse strand, counting down.
TCATATCACTATAATTGTTGTGTAGCGTGAAAAGATTCCTTCGCTAATTGGGGTTTCAGAATTGTTTGGATACTTCCACATGATCTATGAAGCAAACATTTGGTATACTTACATTACAAAATCTTACAAGAAAAATCTGGAAATTGAAGGTGGTTATCATTTCTGCTTAAAATAAAATAATTACTCCTGATTACAACTTCACATATGCTCATTCCAAGACGTCTATATTTTTAGAAAGCTGAAAATCAGAATCTGCCCTTCAAACAGTGAAGCAGTGGTATACCTCTAATGGTTAAATATTTGCACAGAATCAGAAAATATAGATTCAAAACATGAAGTATATTCTAAACGTTTTCAGCATTGCCTAGAAAGCTGCAGTTTTGTGTGCTAATAGCCATAGGGGTGTGGGTGTGTTCTTTCAACTCACATTTGAGAATAGATTTCCCTGCCTGATAATAGACCCCTGCTCTTAATAGTTGTTGCTGTGAAGTATTGCAGACAAGTTCCAAGTGAACTTGAGTACAACTTTTGCCATCACAGGCTGAAGGAACAGAAGCTAACATGCATGCACTGGGACAATAAACTTCCACACTCTGGAAGACCTGATGGATTAGAGAGAAAGCATGCATAGGACTAGATTCTCACAACCATGTGGAACAAGGGTATACAGGTTGCCCCCTGTATCCACAGGGGATACATTCTGGAACTTACTGTGAATATGTGAAACCATGGATAATAGCAAACCCTATTGAAATGAATGACTTCTGGAACAACTTCCAGCGGAATAATGCCATAGAATTGGATTGAAGGACCTAGAAAATTCCTAGAGGAGACAATTTTTTTCAGACATGGATCAGTGAAACCACAGATACTGGTCCCATGGATATGTGAGCCGACTTGTATATAACTTGAACACATAGTCAGTGTAATGTATGAGCACTCCTATACTTACAGTGTAACCCCATACATATTTATGGGACATAGCTGTGCTGTGTTCAGTGTAATTCACTCCTTAGGAAGTCTGCTGAAGACTGCAACATCAAGACTGATGGCTCTGTAGGGCAGGAATAGGGAACCTTAGGGCCTAAATACTCTAAGGGCAGCAGATCCCATCTGATATGGGAAGCTAAGCAGGGTCATCTCTGGTTAGTACATGGGTGGGAGACCACCAATGGATACTAGTTGCTGTAGGCTATATTTAAGAGGAAGAAACTGGCATAACCACCTCTGAGTATTCCTTGCCTAAGAAAACCCTATGAAATTCATGGGCTGGCCATAAGTGGACAGGCAATTTGAAGGCACATACACATGCAGGGAAGCTTAGAGCTCTGGGCTGAATATGGCCCTCCTGGAGTCCTCCAGATAGCTAGACACCCTTTTCTTCAAAATATAAAAATTCAGTGATTTCTTAACTTTTTCTTTTTCCTTTTTTTTTTAAAAAAAACAGTTTTTACCCATTCTGAAAGCTTGGAATGCCTCTCTGTAAGGCTTAGAGAGCCAGTGTGGTATAGTGGTTTGACCATTGGACTGTGACTCTGGAGACCAGGGTTCAAATCCCTGTTTGGCCATGTAAACCAAGTCAAACGCTGTCAGCCTCAGAGGAGGGCAATGGCAAAGCCCCTCAGAACAAATCTTGCCAACACTGTGATAGGTTCGCTTTAGGGTTGCCATAAGTTGGAAATGACTGGAAGGCACACAACAACAACAACAACAAGGCTTAGTTACTAGTAGTAAGAGATAAACTATATATTTAAAGTTGAAGCTAAACTTTATTTAATAGTTTTTCCTGAAAAATGGAAAGTGAAATTTCATAATTTTGGTCCCAACATTTTCGTTATCTCCACCCAACAATGGAAGGACTATTCTGCAATGAAATTCAAGGTTTGATCTGAAAGAGGTCCCCCACCTTTGATACAGGGCATGATCAAGCCAAAAAATAGGCACTTTGAAATACAATTGATTCAGCACATGCTGAACACAGTAATTGAAATAAATATGAATTCTAAGTGCTTAGCTTTGGCTGGATTGTACCCATGTTGTTAAAGATAGTTGTGCTATCAATATTAAATTTGCAGAGATCTAAATAAAAGACTGTTGTACCAATCCTAAATCTCCTTACTCTGTTAACAAATTAACAGTCTTATCTGTGAATCCTCAAAAGGGTTTATTTGGAGTAGGAATAACAGGTGTAAGTGGGGAAGATGCATAGATTTTCATAAACATTGAGTCTGAACATCTGCTTCAGTGAAAAATTCATCTCATTTATGAAGAAAATAGGATATAAATCACCTGATAACTGACAAGGAGGTCCTCAAAGTATTCTTTAGCCACGTTCCAAGCTGAAGTTAATGGGACTTGCATCTGAAAATTGTTCTGAAAATTAAGGGGTGTGACTGTTCTGAACATTAAATACTTTCATGTTTTGTACTGTTCCAGTTGCTTTTATTCATAAATTTTTCTGTGTCAGAAAACAGGCTCTCTAAAGGGAATGTATTACCTTCATCTGTAATTCTCTCATTTGTGTTCTTCCAGTTGTTGTAAGGAGATATTTGTGCAAGGTGCCAGATACAGTGGTGGTTCACTATAACAATATGAATTGATGTTCAAATTCATGCCTTACAGAGGAAAAGCTGATAGCCCATGTGTATGTGTTCCAGCTTGTCATGACACCTAGGCTGTGGTGTCCCTAAGGTTGGTATCACCCCATCCCCCAGTGGTGTCACCTGGTGCAGTTCAGCCTCTGTGCACCCCTGTAGTGCCGCAACTGAGTCTAGGGCCTCTGTTCTAGGGTAGTGTGTGCTTTATGTATCTCTAAAGGCAACTCCACTATACCCTCCAATATTTCACAGATGAAAACCAGGACACATGTGGCAAAGCAACTTCAGGGTATGATCAAGATGTTAAATATTATTAATGAGAAAGAATATAGAGGCTAGGAAAGGCTGCAGCAGTTTTCTTTTACCTGAATCTACTGGGAAGAGCATCTCTCCTCTCCTCTGCTGAGTTAATTGAGTGCATACTATTTTTAAACTTCGAACTCAGTTTTCAGTAATTGACATACACTGAGGATGAACGGGAAAAGGGAGTAGGAAAGAGAAACTAGAACATTTTAAGGGAAGCTGGAAGCGGGGGAGCAACAAAAGATTAATCAGGACTGTCTCTGCCAAATTAGAACAATTTAAGGGTATGTTCCTCGTACATACAGTGTTTGGGAGCATGCAGCCTGTGGTACCTCCCTTGGTCATATTTGCATACCTGTGTGCACGCACATAAGACCCATCCTGCTGCTATTGCCACTGGATTTGCCATGGCAGTGGTGCGGGGAAAGCAACAGGATAGTCCCTAACCTTGGAGCAGTTACAGCCCTAGGCCTGACTATTTTGTAGATCTAACTAGAGTAGACCCACTGTTGAAGGGTGAGTAGAAGGTATTGGTGAGATTGGGTAAATTTGGGCTTTGAAAAACAACATTAGATTTGTGAAGTCAAAGGCTTTCATGGCCAGCATCCATAGATTTTCCTTGGGTTTTTTCCAGACTGTGAGGCCATGTTCTGGAATAGTTTCTTTCTTAGAAAGAAATAGAAAGAAACTATTCCAGATCCAAGGAAAATCAACATTGGATTAATGTTCGGGATTTGAAAAACAACATGGCTCTTAATTATAAAGTGAGTGGGTGATAATGTGTAGCCTAAATTTACTCCTAAATGTACTAATCAGGAAATTACTTCCTAGATTTCATGTTGTTAAATTTCATAGAAATGTGTTTTATGATTTCAAAATTCCATCCCCAATTGCTGTGAGTTGGGAAAAAAAACTTGCTACCTAAAGTTTAGTAAAGTGACACCCCATTGATTTAATCCCATTGAATCAGTGGATCTACTCTTGATGGGATTAACTCTAGGATGTAGGCCCTATTTTATTACAGTCTCTGATGCCCAGCCCTCCAAAAGTTACATTTTGGACTACATCTTCCAGAATCACATGCTGGCTGAGAGATTCTAAGAGAAAGCATCTAAAAAGGCAGCTCTTCCACGCTCTCCCCCGCCTCAGTAGAAGTATGTGTGTGTAGAGGCCAGAGCTGGAAAACCAAGATGTTTGGGGGAGGAAATTTTGGGGATAGGAACCCTGGAAGATTGGTACCATCTTGCTATGTGGATTACAGGTGTAAGGCTATGCTTGTTTCTCACAAAAGTTTCCTTCACCTACTGTTATATTGTTGTTAAAAACCTTTGTTTATACCAGGGTTAGGCAACCTATAGCCTTCTAGATGTTACGGAACAGCAGTTCCCATCAAACCTGACCACTATTAATTGCTGGCTAGAACTAGTGAGATTCCAGCAAGTTCATAGAATCATAGAATCATAGAGTTGGAAGAGACCACAAGGGCCACCCAGTCCAACACCCTGCCATGCAGGAATAAGCAATCAAAGCATTCCTGACAGATGGCATCCATCCTCTGCTTAAAAACCTCCAAACAAGGAGACTCCACCACACTCCGAAGAAGTGCATTCCACAGCTGACCAGCTGTTATGGTCAGAAAGTTCTTCCTAATGTTTAGATGGAATCTCTTTTCCTGTAGTTTGAGTCCATTGCTCCATGTCCTAGTCTTTGGAACCAAAGAAAACAAGCTTGCTCCATCATCAGTATGAAATCCTTTTAAATATTTAAGCATGTCTATCATGTCCCCTCTTAACCTTCTCTTCCCCAGACTAAACATACCCAGTTCCCTAAGCTCTTCCTCATAGGGCATGGTTTCCAGACCTCCTATCATTTTGGTTGCCCTCCTCTGGAAACATTCCAGCTTATCCATATCCTTCTTGAATTGTGGTAACCAGAACTGGACACAGTATTCCAGGTGAGGTCTGACCAAAGCACAATAGAGTGGCACTATTACTGCCCTTGATCTAGACACTATACTCCTATTGATGCAGCCTAGAATTGCATTGGCTTTTTTAGCTGTCACATCACACTGCTGACTCATGTTCAGTTTGTAGTCCACTAAGACTCCTAGATCACTTTCTCATGCACTGTCATCAAGCCAGGTGTCACCCATCCTATATCTGTGCCTTTCATTTTTACCGCCCAAGTGTAATATCATACATTTCTCCCTGCTGAAATTCATTTTGTTAGTTTTGCTCCAGCTTTCTAATCTGTTCAGGTCATTTTGAATTTTGATCCTGTCCTCTGGGGTATTAGCTACTCCTCCTAATTTGGTGTCATCTTCAAACTTGATAAACATGCCCTCTATTCCCTCATCCAAGTCACTGATAAATTTGTTGAATAGCACTGGGCCCAGGACAGAACCCTGTGGCATCCCACTGGTCACCTCTCCAGGATGAAGAGGAGCTATTGGTGACTCCTCACCTCTGGCCTTTCGGTCCAGCAGTGATAATCTCATGATAGAAGCAGCAATAGTCCAATAGCCCAGCCAGCTCAGACATCCATAGGCTTCTTTTATCAAACACTTTTTCCACATGTCCCAAGACAGCAAGTTATTGATCCCTACTTCTAGTCAAATTATGTGCTTGTAATCCCAGTCTGTTATGGGTTACCTTAATTATTGTGCGCTGCAGTTACCACTGCATGTAATCATTCTTTGAATGAAGTTTACTGCTACATGCAGAAGGGATCAGAATTTAAGAAGAGGAGAGGGAGAGAGAAGATGAAGTACTCATATATGTTATACCTATCAGAAAATTAGTACCTCTACTCAAGGGCATTCTTAAATCTCCAGGCAAAAATGTTTGATCCTGAGCCCAGATTACTGTGGTAATGTTATTTATGTGCTGATTGGCATTAAAATTTTCTTCATAATGACTGAATAATCTTCTTAATGATTGCAGCTCACTTAGCAGTTGCACAACAGTGGAAGGACTTTGATGTTTGTTATTTGAGATGGCACACCTTTGTCCAGGGGGTGGGGGGAGGCTCCTGAATTCAGTGCTTTTAAGAAATGTGTCCAAACTTGTCAACTTCACTTTAACATGTTGTTGTTGTTGTTGTTGTTGTTGTTGTGTGCCTTCAAGTTATTTCTGATTTATGTCATCCTTACGACAAGCCTATCACTGGGTTTTCTTGGCAAGATTTGTTCACAGGGGGTTTGTCTTTGCCTTCCTCTGAGGCTGAGAGAATGTGACTTACCCAAGTGGGTTTCCATGGCCGAGTGGGGATTCGAGCCCTGGTCTTCCAGTATCCTAGTCCAACACTGAAACCACTATACTATACTGTATCTCATGGTATATGTTTTATTGGCTAACAAGGGAATGTAGTCTTTATGTTGTTAACAGTTTCATATGATGTTTGATTTATTTTCTTAAACAAAACTTTTTTTGAAAAAGTGCTGAGCAGTCTTTTGTTATGTTTGTTAATAGCCCTGATACATATGGCTGTTCTGCCCCAACATGTCTGCAGTGCTCCAGCTCTAACCCCAAGCTTCCCACATTTGAACCCTGTGCAAGGTTTCCTTGGGCTGAGGAGTCTAAATGAATCATATGAAGAACCCCCCCCCCCGTGGCCACCCCACTCAGCACACAGAGATACTGCAGGGTGTGGCCCTCTTCCTTCCTCCATTGATTTAGGAAGTAGCATCTGAATTGGATTATTCCTTTTGAGATGTGAAATACTTACAGAGCATCCTCAGTTATGAAATACTCTCACTGTGGAAGAATAACACACAGAATCTCCGAGCCAGAATGCCCCCTGGAAAGATTGCAGGCATTATTGTCTAAAAAAGATAAGTTTATCAAGCTCTGAATAAACATATAAAATAAAGAATTAAGGAAGACAAGGCAAAATTTGGCTCTGGAACTGGGCTTTTTTCAGCTAAGCTCTCTTTGTGCAACACAAGACACTGGCATGACAGGTATCCAGGAGCAGCTTGGGTTTGTCTTCTGAATGGCTTTGGTGTCACTTTTGCTAAGGAGAATATGATGAGGTGGGGAAGAGCCAACATCACTTGAGGCCTTGCCTCACCTCCCTGACTCATCCTTAGTTAACAGTCAACAGTGGTGGGCTTAAGGTCTCTAGTAGTTTTAGAAGGCATAAAAAAATAAATAAACTTAAAAACATATATGACAGGTCAAAACTCATCCTATGTATTCTTGGTAGGTGTTTGTTGACGGAAGACTTTCAGGTGTTCTGCATAACATTTGCCTTCCAGAAACAAATAGCCATGTAATCACTCTGTAATCACATAGTAATTAGTGTCTACTATGCCTCTATTGCATAATTATATGCCCTGCAAATTACATGGAAATTATACTTGGATTTGGTATGCATTTCTGCACACTGTGTTGTAGACAAAATAAACTAGGGGTTTAATATATAATTATAACTTCCACAATATTGGAGTTCTGTCAGATGTCACATCCAAGTACAGCTTTTTTGTTATAGTTTGGAAACTACTACAGTTCTCAAAAGTTTCATAGTGGCAGTGCAGCAGACCAAAGCCAATAATGCCTAAAGTACGTTCACACACGGCCAGTTAGTCAGAACTTGGAAAAGTTACTTTTTTGGACTACAGAAATGTCTCAAAAAAGTGGATTGTGTAAGTGTAATCATGTGTGAAGTCCTACTTTCCATTGGTACATCTTGGATTATTGCATGTAAGCATATATATATATCACTGGCCTGCTTCCTGGCTGTGGAGGAGCGATGACAGCTGCAGCGACAGACCAACATGTGGGAATGTGCTTCTGCAGCCACATGGGGCCCAATCCATGGTTTTGGGGTTTTTTTTGCCAGATGGAATAGTTTTTCACAGGTATTTTTAAAAAGCGGTGTAATGGGCTTTGCCCTATCCTGGCCCCATCTTTGCCCTGGGGGTCGTGAAGACTGCCCAGGAGCAAAACAGGGCACATGCCATTGTCTGGACTGCAGGGCTCAAAGATGGGGCCAAGACGGGGTAAATAACTCATCTAGACAAGCCCATAGTCATCCGTAGCTATGAAATTGCAAGATATTCACATATACTACTGCCTGTTTATGCAGTTATATTAATCTCTAGTGCTAAGAGTTTATTCAGCTGATAAATATGCTTCTCGGTAATATGAATGTTAATTTAACAATAATAATCCTGTTTCTCTCCCACCCCTTTTCTGTACAGCAGAGCCTGCTATTTCAAAGGGCAACAATTGTTTGGATGCAGCAAAAGCCTGTAACCTAAATGATACTTGCAAGAAATTCAGATCGGCTTACATAACTCCCTGTACCAGCAGTGTGTCTAATGAAATCTGCAATAAGCGGAAGTGTCATAAGGCCCTGAGGCAATTTTTCGACAAAGTTCCTCCTAAGCACAGTTATGGGATGCTCTTCTGCTCCTGCCGAGATGTTGCATGTACAGAGAGGCGGCGGCAGACTATTGTTCCTGCGTGTTCATATGAGGACAGGGAGAAACCAAACTGCCTGAATTTACAAGATACTTGCAAGACGAATTACATCTGCAGGTAAGATAGCACATGGCAGTGGGTTGATTAATGAGGTAATGGAAGGAATCTTTGGAGCTGCTGAAATTGCCAGAGCTGGGAAGTAGCAGAAAACAGGACAGGAAGGGAAGAAACCCTGGCATCTTAAACAGAATAATAAAAACATCTAGTTAAACCTGTATATCATTAAAGTCTCATTCTGTGTATATGGTAAACAAGAACTTTTCCCAGACAGAATTCCTGAAGTAATCTTTTCTTAGCAGATAACTATGAATTAGACAATTATGTATCTAAAATGCTGATAAGATAAATGAATAATTTTTCCTGTTGGTAAATGGGTATAGTTGTAAATAGTCTTCTGAACCATTTGCTTGTAGATGAGCTCTTTAGTTTAGATGCCAACTTGTTCTTGTCAGATGTCCTTAGAATGGTATTTAGGTGATGGAAAGGGAAGGATGTGGTCAAAATGACTTACTAAGCATTAGCTGGGTATGGTTTCAGTATCCTGCCAATACTGCCTTTGGAGAAATTGGTGTACATTGGAGTGGGCAGAGTGCAGCCCCCTGGACCCAACTTCTGTGGCCCACAAAGCCAGTCCCCCCAGTCTCCCCAAATCCATCCAGTTTTTTTTTGAAAAGTGTGATTTTGAGGTAATATTTGCCTGAAAACTATGCAGAAGATACCCCCAAACATGTGAAAACATGCAAAACACCCCTGCACGACCCCCCAGAACCACCTCTACCCCAAATACCTCTGTTTTCCTCTGCAGTCTCTGCCAAAATGGTAGCAGGAAGTGACAGAACATCACTACCAGTTGCCATTTTGAGAGGGACTACAGAAGAAAAGAGAGGTATTTGGGCTTGTGACTTACATGTGTGCAGCCCATGGGGAGGTATTGGGGGCAATTGATCCCTGCCTCCCCACATAGTTGCCTACTTCTGATGTACACAAACATGTGAAAACATTTGCCCTTCATGACTCAACTACCAGCATTCTCTTGTCATAGTCTTTGAACTATGATGCACGTTTTCATCCCTATCTTAAACTGTACATACTCAAGGTACAGTGGAGCTTGCATACCCAGAGTGTCTCTGATCCTGCCACGCTGACCTTGATGTGTGAGTAACCCTGAGAAACACAAGTGCTGCGTACATCAACTATAAGTATGAATCTGCTAAGCCCATGATTAATCTGTAATATTTTGACTCTAATGTACCGTAGGCCTATTTGTTGTATACTTTAAAAAAGTCTTCAAAATCTACTGGCAAGCAGGCCTGAATCCACAAATCCTGGCCCACTGTTTTCCTCTGCCTGTTGCAGCCTCTGGCTGCCCTATGCAAAGTAGATGTCAATGTGCATAAGCAGGGAGTTCAATTTGCAGAGTGTTGCTTGAGGAATTTGTGAATTCTGACAAGAAATAACTATTAAAAGGACCAAATGCCATTGTCTCCTGAATGTGCATATCTCAGAATTGTGTGCTACAATTATTCAAGGTTAAAAATTTATCCAAAAGGATTGAAAAAAAAGATAATCTGGAGAAAAAAATGTATGAGAAAGTGTGTTAATATAAATGTTCATGTAGATCATTTTTAAAACATTGGAAGATTAACGCAGACAAAAGTTTATCTGAACACATACAAATATAGCAAGTATTAGAAGTTTTCTGGAGACAAGAGAAGAGTTGGATTCTTGCAGTCCTGCTTCCCCATATCTTGAAGCGGCATCTTCAACATGCGCTTTTGTTGAGAGCTTGGAAGTGTTCCTTGTTTGGACTAAATCTCCCAGAATTGTGGCAACTGTAGACAAAAAAAAAATAAGAAAAAAGGATCAGCTGATAAAGATTAAGCATATGATTAATTTACCCTCCCCTTGAAATCACAGGTCCACAGATTTGTACCCCTGGACTGAGTCTGAGGACTTGTCTATTTGGGGGGGGGGATGTGGATTGGTGCACACTAACGCAAATTCAAAGCAGCTTCTATTTGTCTTAATGGTTTTCTGGCAAAATTGCAGGCATGCAAAGCTATTTGCTTTTGTTGTCCCAACGGGCAGGCCTGTGAATCAGGCACGAGGGAATTATAGTATTTTTTTAAAAGCATATCTAAGGTGCAAAAGTGTGATATTCTGCCTAAATAAATTTAAGAAGAAAAGAAAAAGGCTGTTTCATTGCCTGAGCGCATGATTGGTAAAGCAAAAATCCAAGATCGCAGTTCCGGGCACTTGCCTTACTAGAAAGCTCCTCCCCTGCCCACACACAACCAATCAGCTTCCACTTCTGTTCTTTCGCAAATGCGAATGAATGTGAATCCAATTGTCCAAATGAGCGACAATGCACAGTAAGAGCTGTTCAGCAGCGGAACACACTGCCTCACAGTGTGGTGGAGTCTCCTTCTTTGGAGGTTTTTAAGCAGAGGCTGGATGGCCATCTGTCAGAAATGCTTTGATTGTTTGTTCCTGCATGGCAGGGAGTTGGACTGGATGGCCCTTGTGGTCTCTTCCAACTCTATGATTCTCTACGGAGCTTTTAAAAAAATACAGGAAAAGCTGCGAAGGTTTTCCTGGTGGAGTTTATGGTGGATTTGTCTCCCCTCCTTCTGAATAGTGTGATCCAATGTGGAATGCCATTAGGACAGGTAGGATTCCAAGCAAATTCTATGAGGATTATTTTGACCGTTAACACAACCCCCTGGTTTTGGCCCCATTTCTAGTCCAAATTGGCCAGGTGACATCCTGGCAGTTCCAACAAAAATCCAAGGCAAATACCCCTAAAACAGAATGGACGTGTGGTAAAAAAAAAAATCCCTCATTCTTTGCTGCAGTTCTTCCAGAGAAAACTGTGAGTTCTGTTACCAAAACAGCAGGGGGGGGGTGTCCACACATGCAGACAGCCATTTCCATGCCAGATTGTGCATGTTGTGTCTGCTGAGGTCACCACAAGGTGCAAGGCCAGATGTCTCGTTCCTGGTCTTGGAAGACATGACTGGCACAGCGAAGAGTAGTGCTGGTTTGCGTGTGGGCCGTGGGTGTGCAGACACCCCTCTGTTATCACAATGGAAGGGCAGGCAGTGGGGGGAAAACACTACAGGGCCAGGACTGGAATACTCCTGCCAGAACGTGGAGTATTCTGGCCAGTGCAGACAAGACCTAAGTCTCAAAGACTGTATCTCCCTACATGAGCCTGCTGGACTCTTTAAGATCTTATTGGGGTTTTTTTTTTAATCATCATTTTAAAAAATCTGTACTTTGTTTTAATCTATGGTCTGAGCTACCTGGGGGTCCCATGAGGATGGATATAAATTAAATTAATATTTTTTTCCAAACTCCTCTTACTTTGTAAATTGCAAACATAGGTGGGTCATGGAGCTAGTAGTAAAATATTAAAAAAGGCCAAATGAATCTTGAATCTGACCTACTCTTCTTATAGGGGATTCTGAATATTAGTGGCTCTGGTTCAACTTCTCATTATCTATGTACAAAGGAAACTTTCCCAGCTGGCAACCTGGGAAATCTTCACTGTCTATACTATGATTTTGGAATGAAAGATTCCCTGTGTAGTGTTGAGGAGATGAAGTCAGCCATGGAATCAGCATATTGTAGGCACTAAGGACCAATTCTCCATGAAATTTATTTTTTGTAGGGTATAGCCTATTTTATGCCTGAAGCATAACTTTTATGAATGGCCTTTGGTGACACTCTTCCCCAACAACTATTTCCAAAATCCATACTGCCCTTAGTCACTAGCTACAGCTAGTGATTTAGTTACTAACTAGCATTCCCTTGCCATATATATCATTCATAAAGTCTGTATTGCTCTGTGTTCTGCTGATTCACACAGTCCCGGATAAAGGACTTTTAATATGCATGCCTCCTGGTTGTCCTGTATTATTCCCTGAACAGAGACATTTTTGCCCCAGTATCTACTGTAGTTGCAGTACATTCTGAGTTTGTAGAAAAACTAGGAAATGAAATGGTTAATGAAGACTGTCCACATGTTTTGAATCTGCAGCACAAAGTATTTCCTTTAAGTGCCATCATTACTTCTTGTGCTGTCTTCATTCATTTCAGCATCCAAGTTTCTTAATGCTATTTCATTTTCTCACTTTTCACTCATCTTCCCTGACTTTACGCCTTTCGTTCTCCATCATTGCACAACCCAGCTTCTTGGTCAAAAAATGTTATTACTATTTTTGAAAGCGATGGGAGTATGAAAATGGATTTCTTTGCAGATTTTCAGCTGCAGTTCCCTTTCCATCCAAGTTTCTCTTCAACAGGCTATACCTCAAGCAGTCTGGTTGGTTTGGGGTAATTGGCTGAGAGCTGCTTCACGTTGGCATGTTCATCACTTGATTGCTATAGCATTAAGAAACAAGTTGTATGTGTGAATGAGCCATCTCAAATCAAAATCTGATTATTGTCTCATAGCATTGGAAGCATATTATTTCTTAAGGAGACAAAATTTGGAGTAGGGCAAATAACGGGGGATTTCTGAACTGAAGTTATAGTGGAAGACAATTTTTTAAAGCAAGGGAATCATCTTGTTCTTAGTTTCAGGAAGCAAAACACCTTGCATGACCTTGGTAATATTCAGCAATATTCCAGTAATTACTTTGCCCACCTTTTTCATCTGCCTTTTAAAACAAACTATATAATAGATGCATCTCATAAGTAGCTATGGAGTAGTTGGGTACTTCCACAGACCTGATGGGGAGGGTCTTCATTTTAAATGTTGGCAAACATAAATGTTTAGCACAATTGTGCTATATAAGTGGGGGGAGCAGCAGCACTGGAGGCAATTTCTGTACTTGTCTCAGGACTGAGTGTAGTTACAGCCTCAATTACACATCATTAGTGCCTTTTCAGTGATATTGGGACCCCATACCCAATCCCGTGTGTGTAACTCATAGGATCCAAGCCATTGGTGGCTGGAAAATGAAATCACAGTGTAAAATCCAGCAAGCATGGCCCTTTCATGGATGCTCTTCATTTCAGTGGAACATGTGTGGATATAAATTTGGTGAACATAACACAAAGAATAACACCTAATGGGAAAATGAAATTTTATATTGAACAGAACTGCCTAGACAGAAGATGTGTTTTGGGGTAGATATTTAGGATTTACAAGAGGGGGCTCACGGTATGGAGATCTCAGTCATTTGAAGCAGATTGAGAAATTCTTAAAGTGACAGGTGCTGTATTCTTAAAGTGTCTTGACTTCACCTCTTTAGTATATCCTTGTAGCTAATTCTTGTAGCAAATATATTACTGATTTGAAGGATTTTTAGACAATCTTCAGACAAAAAACACTTTTAGAGTTGTTTCAAATTTAAAAGACACAAGACAAGTGAAGGCTTTAGCAGGGAGAAGGAAAAAAGCAAAACCAGAAACTAGTTGTTTAAAAGCTATTACAGGTTGGATGTCCCTTATCTGGAATGCTTAGGACCAGAAGTGTTCCATATTTCAGATTTTTTTTCAGATTTTGGAAAACAGTACAGGTACCTGTATAATAAAATGGCAGAGGGCAGCAGCAGAGGCAGTAGTAAGTCTCAGACGTCAGGCATGCATTCCTTGGGCTCCCTCACCATCGCAGAGAGGAGAGGAGTGGGAGGAAGGGAAATGGGGTGGCTGAATTCACAGCCAGAGGGCTTGTCTATATTAGGCAAAAAAAAAGGGGGGGGGATTGCTCTGCAGTAATGGCAATTCAGAGCAGCTGCTATGTGTCTTAATGGGTTTTTTGGCAGATCACAGGCATGCAAAACTATCTGTATTTGCTGTTTAAATGGACATGCCTGTGAATCAAGATGGCAACTGTGAGTGAATTACTTGCATTTTTACTTACCTCAATTTGCAATCACTGGACAGCATTTAAAAAAAACAAAAAGCATATCCAAGGTGTGAAAGAACAATCTTTTGCTTTAACCAAAAAGGGGGGGAATCCGTTTTATTGCCTTAGCGCCCATGAAGGTGAAAATCCAACATGATGGTTTTGGGCGCTGAGCTTGTTAGCAAGCTCCACCACTGAGCCTGTCTGACCAATCAGCTTTCAACTTCTGCTCATATAGGGAAAGCGAATAAAATCAAATTGCTTGTCCCAATGAGCAGGAATGTGCATTTCCCCCCTGCATTTTTAAAAATGCTTTGGGAAAAGCCGCGAAGGCCTGGTGGTGCAGTGGTTAAATGTCAGTACTGCAAGTCACCACGTTGCAAGTTCAATTCCAGAGGGCTCCAAGGTTCACTCAGCCTTCCATCCTTTCGTAGGTCGGTAAAATGAGTACCCAGTTTGTGGGGGCAATTAGCTAAACACACATTGCAAACTGCTTAATGCAGTGTAGATGTGTAAATTGTGATTGCCTTAAAACAATTTGTAAGCCACTCTGATAGCCTTGTGGCTGAAGAGCGGGGTATAAATAAAAAAATAAAAAATAAAAAAATAAAACAAAAAGGCTTTTGCCGTGCAGTATATGGTGGATTTGGCCCCCTCCTTCCCAGTACGTTGAAACGATGCGGGATGCCATTTAGACAGAGCGTATTCTCCTCGCATTCTGTGAGGAGTATTTTCACCATTTAGACAACCCCAAACTTTGTAAACTGATGCTGCTCCTCCACCATCACCACCTCCAGCCAGAGTGAGGTCTAGAGTGGGATGCAGTAGCAGGAGCTTCTGGCAACTACCTCCAGCCTTATCCTAGAGGAGAGCCCAAGCCAACCCCCTCCCCTCTTTCCTCTCCCCCCTGCTTCAACTGCTGGATCCTGGATCCCAAGTCACTGCCTTTCCTACCAAGTCATGTGCAGATGGGAACCCAGTAATCGCAGCCAACTCCAGCAGCAGCAGAGCTTCCATCCAGCCACTTCCATCTTCAAGGCAGCAGCTGTGGCATTCCTGTTCATTCATTCAGCTGGAGAGAGATGTGAGGATCTTTGCAATGGTGAGAGGTATGGATTCCTGCCATTTCACAGATCCTTGCGGCCCCCTCCAGCAGCGTCTCTCTCCAGTTGTACAGGTTGAGTATCCAATATCTAGAAATATACAATCTGAAATGCTCCAAAATCCAACATATTTAAATATTGAAATACAAAACTAATAAATATTAACATAAAAATAAAAAAATAAAGTAAAAGAAATTAAAAATATTATATAAAATTACCTCCAAGCTATGTATATAAGGTGTATATGAAACATATATAAATTTTCTATTTAGATTTCTGTCCCATCTCCAAGTTATCTCATTATGTATATGCAAATGTTCCAAAATCTGAAAAAATCCCAAATCCATGACATTTCTGGACCTGAGCATTTGGGATAAGGGCTACTCAAACTGTAGCTCCAGAAGTTATGGTTTTTGGAGCATTTTGGATTTTGGAATTCTGGATAAGGGATACTCAATCTGTGTAACCAGCAGGAATGGAAAACAGTTCAGGGAGAGAAGGAGGAGCCAAAAATGGTTGATCAAATGAGTGACCGTGCTTCTTCTTTTCCCCCATCAACTATGGCCCAATGAAAAGGCCGCTGTCAGTGGCCGTTGGTGGAGGGAGAGGGCTTGTCTATACTGTGAAAATAATCTCAATGGGTTGTGAATGGAAGGTGATCTGTACAAATGGACATTTGCATAAATACATGTCATTCAGAAGGGGGTCAGCCAAATCCACCTTAAACTCTGTAGGAAGCCTTCGGGGCTTCTCCGGTTTTTTACAAAAAGCTCTGTATGGCATGCAAATGTGTGATCGTTAAGACAGTCACATTCACATCGCTGTGAGCAGACAGCGTAATCTGATTGGCTGGATGAGTATGGGGGAGGGGCTAGTAAACAGGGAAATCATCTGCTGCCGCCACGTTGGATTTTCGGCAAAGTGAAGCTCCGGTAAGTCGATAAAATGGCCATCTTATACTTCCCCCCCCCTTTTTGTTAGTACGAAATATCACATGTACATAGCATGGTAAACTGTTTTTACAAATTGGCGGCGGCAGATTCAAAACCATGAGTAAATCACTCACATCCACCATTTTGATTAGGGGTCATGCAAAGTTTAGCGGGGCTCTTTTGACTGTTAAGACAGATCTCAATGCTGTGAATGGCTGCTTTTTCGAATGAGTTCATATTTTCCCCCTCATATAAATGGGATCAGAAGCTTGATGGAGCTGAGCTGAGCTGAGTGTGGCTCTACTTCCCTTCACACTGGTACTGCAGCCCTGATGTAATAACTATAACCATGTTGTTGTCTTTTGCCTCTCCAAAAAGGCTGAAAAGATGCTTTCTAGTGTCCCAATGGTGTGATCTACAAATGCTATGTCTGTGGAGCCCTTGCAGGAGCTAAATGAAAATAATTATATGCAATGGCCTCTAGACACTTTTTCTGGACACTGAGAGTTTTGTTTAATTTTGTTTTCAAATTGAAGAAAATAAATCAACAGAACAGCACTTAAAAGCAAGTTTGGTAACTACTATGATTCCCGGTCTTTTGAAAAGATCATTATCTAGTTACATACCATGCATATTAAAACAATAAATAGAGCAGATTACACTTGGGATATATAAAAGCCTATTTCTGAGGTCTTAGAGTTCTTTTCCTTGTTCTCTGTGTGCTTCCCTTGTCTATTAAGAGAAAATGGACTTGCAAATGCTGACATGCAAACTGTCTACGAGCTTATTCTTCTGTAGCCACCCACTGACGTGTTTTCCTTGGCCAGATATCTATTAGAATCTTCTTTTAAAATGAGAAGTTATAAAGGAAGTACCCTGAGTATTGCAAATACAGTGTAAACCCATGAATGGGTGAATAGACCATTCCACATTTTATTGTTTTTCTTCACATCTAATGTAAGTACAAATATTATTTATTGAGGATCTGAAGAACTATAATATTAAACAAATGTAGATAAGAGCTGAAGCATTTTCAGACTGGAGCAGTTTTTCACCCATTCCTCCTGGTTACCTTACACTGTGGTTTACTTTCATAGCAAGGAAAATCTTGCTGTGAGATGATATTTCCTTGTAATTCTTCTGTGACACATTACTTTAAACTTGGTATCAGTTTGGTGAAGTGCCAGTGTGGTAAATCAAATATAGGAAATATAGGAAAAACAACAAATATAGGAAAATATGGGAAAAACAACAATAGGAGACAAATGCAAAATATATTAACATCTAACCATACTCATGTTTGACTGTCTGGTGCATACCCAGAACAATCGCTTAGCTAAATACATCAAACAACTTTTTCAAACACCCCTTACCATGCAAGAAGCCTCTGGAACAGTTACGACGCTGTCGCGTAGGAGGGGGTCCGTTTTGGATGACGCTGTCCCTCTCTCGGCGTCGTCCATGACTGTTCCAGGTATGATTGGAGGCAGTCACACCATTTTTTACTCATGAAAGTTGTCTGTGAGTAAAAACTGGCGCGGCTGCCTCTAGTCAGACCTGGAATAGTCACGGACGATGCCAAGAGAGGGATGGCGTCATCCGAAATGGACCCCCTGCTGCGTGACATTGCTGTAACTGTTCCAGAGGCTTCTTGCATGGTAAGGGGTGTCGGAGAAAGTCCAAACAGTAAATCTAAGGACTCTAGGAACAGCAGATCTTGTACCAGACCCTGGGAACCACCTAGGAAAAGGTGTGCAATATGTGGACTTCTGTATGTTGGACCACAACTCCTATCAGCCCTAGCTAATCTAGTTACTGGTGAGAAATGCTGAATATTCCAGTTCAGTTTGCCACCCCCAATTTAGAAGTATGTTTTCTAGTTGCCTCCACAATTATCTGTTCATTTATTGTATCAAGATATTTTGTATATTTGTTGTCATTGAATCATACAGTTGGACTAGAAGGGATTCCAAACGCCATTCAGTTCGGCCCTTGCCATTGCAAGAATCAATGGTTTAAACAGACCCACCTTTCAGGGATGCTTAAATGCCTCCAAAGAGGGTGAGTCCTTTACCTTCCAAGGTACTCTGTGCCACTGTCAAACTTACCATTAGGAAGTTCTTCCTCATGTTTAGCTGGAATATTCTTGCTTGTAATGTGAATGCATTGGTTTGGGTCCTGTCCTTTGGAACATCTCCTCCTTTTTCTGTCTCACTGATTTCCTTCTCCATCTAAATAACCCATCCAGTTTGTAACTGTGTGCCTTCAAGTTGTTCCTGACCTAAGGAGATCCTAAGGTAAATCTATCACAGGGGTTTCTTAGCAAAATTTGTTCAGGGGGGGGTTGCATTTGTCTTCCTCTGAGGCTGAGAGAGTGTGACTTGTCCAAAGTCATCCACTGGGTTTCCATGGCTAAGCAGGGATTCAAACCCTGGTCTCCAGAGTCATAATCCAATACTCAAACTGCTCCACCACATGGACTTTTCCAACCCATCCAGTTTGTTGTATGCATTCAAATCATTTCTGACTTATGGCAACTTTAAGGCAAACTTATCACGGGGTTTTCTTGGCAAGA
The DNA here is from genome assembly GCA_030847615.1 of Gambelia wislizenii. NCBI lineage: Eukaryota > Metazoa > Chordata > Lepidosauria > Squamata > Crotaphytidae > Gambelia > Gambelia wislizenii. The sequence goes on along the minus strand of JAUMIR010000003.1, from coordinate 91,744,345 downwards.
TTTGTTCAGAGGGGTGTTGCCTTTGCTCTCCTCAGAGACTGAGCCAGTGTGATGTGCCCAAGGTCACCCAGGGGGTTTCCATGGGCGAGGAGGGACTTGAACCCTGGTCTCCAATGTCCAGCTCTCAAACTACTTAACATGCCATTATTTTGATGCCAGAATTGTTCCATAGCAATTCTGTAGAGTTACTGATTCCTATTGGACTTCATTCCATTCTTTTCATTTATAGTTGTCCTTCCACATTTGTGGGTTAATCATTCACAGATTTAATCATTCAATAATTATTTACTAAATACTAACATACACTGTTAAAAAAACTCCTCCCCAAATGCCTGGTAGACCTCATGACAGGTTGACTGCCTGGGTCTCATTGCAGGCGGCCCGCTGTCATCAGTTGAGTGTCTGGGTCCCATTGCAGTGAGAGCAGCAACGTCCTGCTGCCATCCCTGCTGGTTGACTGTCTGGGTCCCATTGTGGCAGCAGCAGTGGCATCCCGCCATTGCTGCCAGTTGACTGCCTGGGTCTTGTCACAGCCCATGACTAGTGAGTGGCTGAGGGAGTGAGGGCAGGGAGGGGGCCTTGTGAGGCTGGGGGTATAGATACAGATTGAGTAGCAGGAGTGGATTGTGAGGTGGTGAGGGAATTTGCATGTGAGTGGTGATTGGCTGGGTGTGTTTCCTAAGCAGTCAATCAGCACACTGGGAGAGAAAACATAACCAGGCCTGTTGTACATAGCCAAGCCTTTTACATGTATAGATGTTCTCTCTAGGCATTTTCTAGGTCCTCCAGCATGATTCTATGGTATGCTTCTGCTGGAAGTTGACCATAGGCTCTTGCTGGAGGACAAATGCCTAGAGAAGTGTTCTCTCAGGGCCTATAGATAGTGGATCTATGTTTGCAGTTTTCCCACTTTCATGAGGGTCCTCCACCACTAACCCTTGCAAACCTTGAGGGCTGGCTATAGATCAAGCCACTTTTAATACTTCCTTCTTTTCCATTTGTGGATATACACTTACTATACTCTATGTAGTATTATATCCTTTGCTTCCTATTTGATTGTTGGCCCATGCTACAAATCTTCCTTTCTTAGTCTCTTCCCCAAAATCATTTATTTCTGATTTCACTTTGTCAAGATGCTTTTGACAGGCAATGGCCGCTTCAGATTATGATTATGATTATGATTGATACTGCTACTGCTACTACACATTTCTGAAAACATGATTTGACAGTCTATTTCAGCTTACTCCCTAGTAGCCTATTTTTCCCCTTTCACATCCTCATGATTATATTCCCAGATGTTGCTAATGCGCACTGCAACTCCTGTCTACCAGCAACTCCACACTTTGTGAGATGTCAGCAATCTCTGCATGAGGCAGGCATGACATTATGTGGTCAGCATACCTGGCCCAAACTCATCTCTCAAAAAGTCCTAATGATCAAATCTTCCACTGTAAGACTCTCCTTTATTTCCAGGGTTATCCTCAGTGCTAGAGCATAGTGATTTATCACCTGAGAAATTGGCCCCTGCCAAATAAAGTGTTTTCCACTTCCACAATTCTTTGTTGTCCTGCCATGAGATCCTCAGCCTTCATGATAACAGAAGACCTAACTTCATAAAGATGGCATCTCTCTACCATGGTCCAGAACATTTTGTGTGCACCTTTCTTTGTCTGTCAGCTTTTCATGTTATCCACTTTGGCATTAAGGGAACAAACAAGTTCATTGCAGTAAACACACACACACACACACACTTCTGCACAGAGCAACAAGATAGCAGTACATTGCTGTTCCTTTCTTCCCCGACATTTCCCTCCCTATCTCCCCACTTCTGTATCATGTCTATCACATTGCGAGTAAGAGTTCAGCCTGTCGTTATCTTCAAAACACATAGTAAATTTAAGACATAGTAGTGGTGTTTTCATCATTATCATCACCATCACCCTCTACACTTTCATAAATTATTAATATGATTAAATAGCACTATTTAACATAGCATAGTCAAATTATTATTTTTTTTAAATAGAAGAAGCTAGGAATTCAGTGTCATTTTTGTTGTTTTCAGTGAAAACACAGCACACAACCCACAATAGCTTTGTATCTTTATTTATAATTTCAAATGCTACATTGATTTCTTTAAAATGTTGTGAGTTTAAGTGAAGCTTGTTTTGAAGCTCGCTGTCCTGGGGATATGGGCTCTATGCCCTGGTCTCCTTGCCCTCTTGCTGAACCCACACTGTTGCTTAACTTACATAGTTCCTTAGTTTTCTTCTTGAAGCTTTGTGCCCAAGATTTTCTTATGCTCAAACATATCTGTGGTTTCCTCACAAAGTACTCTTAAACCTAGCCTAAGGCTTTCTAGGGATGGATTATTGCATGGAATTACATGGGTTTAGTTTCACTGATTCCAGTTGACAGGCCTAGCACGATTTTTGTCTTTATATTTTGATAAAGATGGAGAAACTGTTCCAAACACAGCCATTGATGTCTGAAGGCTTGAGTTTGGATTTAGGAAAAATGTTTGGTTGCATAATTATGCAGTTTCTTCTATTTGTCATATCTTCTATACAGTCATAAATCATTAATGCAGTTAAATAGCACAGACAATACTGGGAATTCAGTATCCATCCGTTCATGCAGTGTAATAAAGTTCTGGGTGAGTAGGGAATAGAGTAGCAGAAAACAACTCAATATCTCTTAAAAATAAAATGTAATTAAAGCATATTTGTGTCTTGTTCTCCACAGCTGCTGTATATATAAAACGGTCAAAGGAAACAGCTTGGCTGCTGTTTAGTTAGAAGTAGCCAAAAAGGGGTTCCTCTCCCCCTTGGCTAGTTTCAGAATCCAGATGTGTTTTTGTACTTAAATAAATAATAGGTAGTTCTTGTAGATGAGTCTCTGCAGGTACCATCATTAAGAATGCTTTATATCACATATGCTGACTCCCTCAAAAACACCCACCCCCTTAATATAATGAAGCAACTTTCAGAGTACAGAATTTAAATCACACTTTTTAAAAATGCAGGGTATTTTATGGAGCTATTTCAATGATTATGCAAATTTTCTCTAAGATTTCATTGGCATGGGTCTCCCTCAGACACAAAGTGCAAACAGGTGCAAAGCAAGTTTGAAAATCTGCTGTGAAAAACACAAAGGGGAAATATATCCAAAGTGAATAGTAAACAGCTTCCTACCATATGCATGTGCATGAAAAGCAGTAAATATTGCTCTAATATACTATATATGCCTTCATATTTTGAAAATGCATAGGCTTCCAAGGGACAACTAAACTCTATGCCAGTCAGATAGCATTGCTGAGGAGAATATATGTCTACATTGGATAATTAATGCAAAACAGTGAGTTCCATTCAGCAGTCTGTAGATATTGTGATATTTTCAGATAAAAGTGTAGAAGAATCTTTATGAACTTAATTTGTTCAAACTTAACAAATATGGGCCTGCAAAACTTGTGTGTGAACCAAAACAAGGTGTATGCTGAAATCCACACTTTTCAGGTTTTGTAATATAGTTTACAACAAAAATATGTGTATTTTCACAAGAAAACATGAAATTCACATGAAGAATAGTAGTATTTTTGCATGAAAATTGTCTGTACATGAAAGTAACATGACCACCGAAACAGCCATATATATTTCTGCACAGAATTTCTTTTTTTTAAAAAAAAAACCCCACACACCTTGGATTGAAAGACTACTGAGTGAGCACTGTGTGAAAATCTTGCCTTTGCAGTATTCCTCCCAACTGGGTTTCCTGAGTGTCAGGAAATCCATTTTTCATCTGGGAAATGTGTAGTGGTAAATCAAGCAATCCTCCAGATATTGTAGGACTGCAACTCCCAACAGCCCTAGCCAGCACAATAAGTGAAGAGCCACATGATTTCCACCTCTGACCTATGGGCATAGCCATAATTTCACAAACCACATACAAAGTCCATTGAACTCTGAAATCCTTTTCAGCTGAGATCTTTTCCAAAGACGGTAACAGAAAACACTGGTGTTTTTGTAGTGTTCACTTTCTGGATCAGAACACATTTGTGCATATCTGTTCTGCTGTTTGTGCATAAAGCATAACTTCACTATGCATCTGCTGACACAAACAAAAGAAAGCTCTTGAAAACTGTGTGACCCATTAGAGCCAGTATGACCCATTAGATTGAATGCTGATTTGAACCTGGGTTCAAGTCCGAGCTTAAACAAGTGACTCATTAATCTGGAACTAAACTCCGTGATCAGAATGCAAATTATCATGACCTACCACATAACATGCAAGGACAAGCAGTATAAAGACTTTAAAGCACTTGGAACATTATAAGGGCTATATAAATGATTAATAGTATATATCAAAGAAGAGATTATTGAAGCATTATATGGTTTATGCCAACTATAGTGTTCATGTATATTTTGAAACATTTTAAAAACATACATTATTTATTCAGTACTGAGCCTATTACATTTTATGCCACCCTTTATGAATAAATCTAGAAATGTGTACTACAGGTTCCTTATTGAAAATGAGAGCTTTCATGTGTGAAGCTCTTTCATTACCAGTTTTTCAGATCCTCACATTTTCAAGTTATTGGAGCATTTACAGTGCACAAAGAATGCAGAGTCAGGCCAAGAGGTTTTCCTGTAGAACATTATCTTTCATGTACTCTCAGCAATTTGTTGTGTTCTATGGGTTTTTTATGAGTGGCTCATGAGGCTAGATAGTGACTCCTCCTTTTATTTGGCTACTGAACAAGCAGTGGAGCCTAGCCATTGGAGATGCAAGAAGAAATATTTCCAGGATGTACTTTTAATGAGAATTGGTAGTACGGACACTTTTTGGTGGGTGCAGAATTAAAGTTCATTTTATGACGCCTCAGAATTACTGGCATGCTTTTGTCCAGCTCTGATACTATTCAATGAAGCTTTCTCAGATAAGAGCTCTTATGGTTATGCTCTAAAGCTCTAATCTGAAGACTAATGGGGACTCTTGGTATAGCTGTCAGCTGTGCAACCCTTGTAGCTGACTACTTCTTGGAATTCAGATACCTCTCTGGATATACAAATACCTGTGCTGCCATCTCATGAAACTTTCTAAACTGAAGTGCACATCTAGGAAACTTCAGTTTACTGAATTGGATCACTACTCTGTTTAGCTTGGGGGATTAATCTGAAGCTATTGATATGAGAAGAATATGCTCCACCACTGAGCTACATCCCCCCCCCCCATGAAGTGTGTGTTCTCTATGGCTGGTCCTATAATTGGGCACAGTGAAGTATTACTGTCTCAAATGTCAGCTGCTTGGGAATAGCAGCAATAGCCCCCTAACTGTCTCTCCCCAGCCATTTTTCTGCTTTGGAAGTGCTGTCCTTCACCATTAAGCTACCCTACCATCCTCAGACGTGGTGAGGATGGTAGGGTGAGTTGCCATTGTCGAAATAAGAGTCGCTGCCAGTTCAGTTCACTCTTTGCTTGGAATGAAAGAGGATGCCATTTTGTCTTCTGCCTCCTTGTTGCTGCTTGATATACTTTATGATGGTTCCAACAGCACAAAACCCTCTGGACCTTATTTTCTGTGCTGGATTGGGATGATGGTAATCTCATATCACTCAGATATATTTCTCCATGACCAGATCGTCGGCTCAGACTTCAGATGGTGTCTCTCCTCTCAATGACTGTCTTAGAGCGGTAACGGATTGGATGAGGAAAAACAGATTGAGACTAAATCCAGACAAAACGGAAGTACTGACAGTCACAGGCCCGAAACCAGTTCTGGGAATACAACTTCCAGTCCTGGATGGAGTCACACTCTCCTCTAAGGACTGTGTTCGCAGTCTGGGGGTACTCCTAGATTCGTCACTTCACATGACTAGTCAGGTCAGTGCGACGGTCAAGAGTGCCTGTTATCAGCTTCGGCTGACACGCCAGCTGCGCCCTTACCTGGATACAAGGGATCTGGAAACTGTGGTACATGCTTTGGTAACCTCAGGTTTGGATTACTGTAACACACTCTACATGGAGCTACCCTTGTGCCTAACCCGGAAACTTCAACTGGTACAAAATATGGCAGCCAGGTTAATTACAGGTACATCTAGGAGAGAGCAGATAACACCTGTGCTTAAACCTCTCCACTGGCTGTCTATCAGTTTCCGGGCACAGTACAAGGTGTTAGTTTTAACCTTTAAAGCCCTACATGGCTTGGGTCCATCTTATCTCTGGGACCACCTCATCCCATATGATCCCTCCGCACACTTTGGTCCTCTGGGAGGAACCTGCTGCAGCCTATGAAAACTAGGCTGTCGCAGACCTCTCAGAGGGCCTTCTCTTCTACGGCTCCCAAACTTTGGAATGGCGTGCCAGACAAGATCCCTCTTATCACTACTCTTGATAGCTTCAAGAAAGCGCTAAAAACGGATCTCTTCTGGCAGGCCTTCCCGGAATAACTTCCTGGCTCAAGTGGAGCTGATTGCTTACCCGCCCCCTTGCCACTATTGCAATTTATTTATTTATTTATTTATTTATATTGTATTTTATCTTTGTTTTAATTCTCTATTAGTTTAATTTAGTTTTAAGGGGTGGGAGGGTTAGGATTGGGAAGGATTGTTTTAACTTGCTATTATTTTAATTTTGTTGTACGCCGCCCCGGTTGCCGAGCAGAGGGGTGGGTTAAAAATAAAAATGTATTATTATTATTATTATTATTATTATTATCTTGGTGTGGAGGAACTTTCTGCAGTTCTGTTGACATGGACAGTTCTGTTGCAGTTCCATTGTCATGAGCAGATTGTTACTTGATCAGGATTAGACTCATTAGGACTCAGAAACTCTGCAGGAGAGGGGATCAATTAGGATGGCCTGCTCCAGGCAGCTAAGGGATCCAGACAGATTCCTGATGGCTCTTGGGGAGTTTGCTGTCATCTTAGCAGGTGATTCTGTCAAAGCTTTGGTTAACCACTGGAATGGAAAATGGTCAGGGTGGTGCACAACCACTCCTTACCATCCCTTCTAATGGAGTGGAGCCAAACCAGTCCCCTAGGTTTCCAGGGAGCTGGTGATGATAAAATAAGTGAGATGGAAACTAGAGTAATGTTAGAATCATATAATCATAGAATTGTAGAGTTGGAAGAGACCACGAGGGCCATCTAGTCCAACCCCCTGCCACACAGGAAATCACGATCAAAGCATCCCCGACAGATGGCCATCCAGCCTCTGTTTAAAGACCTCCAAGGAAGGAGACCCCACCACGCTCCGAGGGAGTGTGTACCACTGCCGAACAGCTCTTACTGTTAAAAAGTTCCTCCTAATGTTGAGGTGGAATCTCTGTTCCTGGAGCTTGCATCCATTGCTCCGTGTTCCAGTCTCTGGAGCAGCAGAAAACAAGCCCGCTCCATCCTCAGCGTGACACCCCTTCAAATACTTAAACAGGGCTATCATATCGCCTCTTAACCATCTTTTTTCCAGGCTAAACATACCCAGCTCCCTATGTCTCTCCTCATATGGCATAGTTTCCAGACCTTTCACCATTTTAGTCGCCCTTCTTTGGACACGCTCCAATTTGTCAATATCCTTTTTGAATTGTGGTGCCCAGAACTGGACACAGTATTCTAGGTGAGGTCTGACCAAGGCAGAATAGAGTGGCACTATTACTTCCCTTGATCTAGACACTATACTTCTATTGATACAGCCCAAAATCGCATTGGCCTTTTTAGCTGCCGCATCACACTGTTGACTCATGTTTGTGGTCTACTAGGACTCCTAGATTCCTTTTGCACGTAGTCTCATTCAGCCAAGTCTCTCCCATCCTATATTTATGCATTTCATTTTTCTGCCCTAAGTGCAGTACTTTACATTTCTCCGTATTGAATTTAATTTTGTTAGCTTTGGCCCAGCTCTCCAGTCTATCCAGGTCATTCTGAATTTTGATCCTGTCCTCTAGGGTATTAGCTACTCCTCCTAATTTGGTGTCATCTGCAAATTTGATAAGTATGCCCCTAATTCCCTCATCCAAGTCATTGATAAAGATGTTGAATAGCACTGGGCCCAGGACAGAACCCTGTGGCACCCCACTGGTCACATCTTTCCACGACGAAGAGGAGCCACTACTGAGCACCCTTTGGGTTCAGCCGGTCAACCAGTTACAAATCCATTGAACAGTTAACTTGTCTAGCCCACATTTTACAAGCTTGTTTGCAAGAATGTCATGGGGAACCTTGTCAAAGGCATTACTGAAATCAAGGTATGCGTTATCCACAGCATTCCCTTCATCTACCAAGCTGGTAAATTTATCCAAAAAAGAGATCAGATTAGTCTGGCATGACTTGTTTCTCTGAAACCCGTGTTGACTTTTTGTGGTTATGGCATTGCCTTCTAAATGTTCACAGACTCTCTGTTTAATGATCTGCTCTAGAATCTTCCCTGGTATTGATGTCAGACTAACTGGACGATAATTGTTGGGATCCTCTTTTTTCCCCTTTTTGAAGATGGGGACAACGTTTGCCCTCCTCCAGACTGCTGGGACTTCTTCTGTTCTCCAGGAGTTCTCAAAGATTATTGCCAATGGCTCTGAGATTATATTTGCCAGCTCTTTTAGTACTCTTGGATGTAGTTCATCTGGTCCTGGAGATTTAAATTCATTTAGATTAAGAAGGTATTCCTGTACTACCTCTTTGCTTATTCTGTGCTGGATTTCCCCTGTTGTGTCCTCTGTTCCTTTATCCTCTATTGACAGAAGACTTGGAGTGAATCTGACCAAATACGGGCTAGAGCCTATTTGAAGACCTACTCCACAGCAGTGAGAGCACTGCATCTTGAAGGAGCATCCAGCAGAGCTGTTTTGAGTGGTCAGAGGTACATACTGTTCCTTAGGCAGAAAATGGAGACCATTTGACAGTCCACAGTGAAGGTTTTGCATGGCACTTTGCGGATAAAATTGCTCAGATCCACTCCAACATGGACGCTGTACTTGATATAGTTCCAGTGGATGTAACTTTGGCTCCTGCTTGTCCTGTAATATTGGATACTTTTTAATTTGTGTAACCTGGGGATGTGGACAGGATTCTTGGAGAGGTGAGAACCACCACACTTGTACTAGGTCTTGCCCTTCCTGACTCATTAAACAGGCTTGCAGGGCAGGGGGAGGGACTGGCTGAGTGGAGTGGTTGAAAGACTTAGTTATTGCCTACTTACAACAATGCAGAATGTTGTGCTGGGGGACTCCTATTGGCCTATGGAGTCCCTTGGGGTTTTGTTTTATTCCCCACATTACTAATATGTATATGAAACTGCTGGGAGAGGTCATCTGAAATTTTGGGGTGTGGTGCCATCAATACGTGGATGACACCCAACTCTACTGTTCCTTTCCGCCCAAATCCATGGAGGCTGTCTTGGTCAAAACCAGTGTCTGTCATCAGTAATAGACTTGATGAGGGCAAACAAATTGAAACTTAATCCAGACAGGACAGTAGGGAAGGAAAGAATATTCAAAAATACTTGAAAGATGGTTGGAAAATGTGTTATTTGAGTGTTGAGAAACCCTGATGAGAATAATCCTGGTGTGATAAAATCTTTGCCGTCTGGGACTTATTCTGCACAAAATTTACATGTAGTTATTTTGCACAGAAAATAGCATTTCCTGTGCAGGAAACAGCATCTTCTGCATGGAAAATAATATTTCAATGTAAAAATATTAATTCCTGAAATATTAATTAAATCTTCTTTTCTGAGCAGAAAATTGCTGTAATTGGGGATTTAGCCTTCATAAAGTTCACATATGGTAGATTTGCATAGAAAACAGCATTTTCTATGCAGAAAACAGCATTTTATACACAGGATTTAATATTTCTGTGTTGAAATACTATTTTTCACGCAGAAAATGCTGTTTTTTTGTGCAAAATAGCCACATGTGAATTTTGCACAGAATAAGGGGATTTTCTTTGTTTTGAGCTGTGTTCTTTCCTTGATCACATGGTCTAATGGGCGGGGGGGGGCTTCTGCTGAGTCACTGACTAGCTTGGGGGAGATGCTAATAGCCAGTAGCTCTATATAACTTTCGAGCTTAGTCTCAGACAGCCAGCAGAAGGTGAGTTGTGTTGGGGGGGGGGTCATCCTTGAATGTTTGAAATTTTTTGAACTTTTCTTTTTAAAAAGGCTAGTGTTAGGTATTTCTTTGTTTTGGGTCATGTGCTCTCCCTGATCACATTGTCTAAGGGAGCCCTGGTGGCGCAGTGGTTAAATGCCAGTACTGCAAGTCACCACGTTGCAAGTTCGATTCCAGCCGGCTCCAAGGTTCACTCAGCCTTTTATCTTTTCGTAGGTTGGTAAAATGAGTACCCAGCTTGTGGGGGCAGTTAGCTAACACACATTGGAAACTGTTTAATGCAGTGTAGATGTGTAAATAGCTATTGCATAAAACAATTTGTAAGCCACTCTGATAGCCTTGTGGCTGAAGAGCGGGGTATAAATAAATAACTAAATAAAAAATAAATAAATAAGGGGATGGGGCTTCTGCTGAGTCACTGAATTGCTTGGGGTGGAGCTAGCTGAGTCACTGACTTGTTTTTTGGGGGGCAGAGCATGGAGACCCAGGGTTTGTGCCTTGCAGCACGCACAATTCAAACCTAACAGTGGAACAGGAGCTCTCCAAACAAACAAGGCCAACAGGCATTTTCAGTGGGGGGGGGGGCAGTTAGTGGAGGAGTTTTGAGGGGAAGCCGAAAGTTCTGTTTCTGTGATTACTTATGACTATTGAATAAGGGTGCTGAGGGAGCTGCTGCAGTCATCTGCAAAAGTTGTGGTATGTTTCTCTTCTTACCGGAGGATGTGCATAGCTATACCTGCAGCAAGTGTAAGTTGGTTGCCCTATTAGAAGATACGGTCCAGCAACTTGAAGCCCGTTTATCCACTCTTCGGCATATTAGGGAGGTATTCTTGGACATTGTGGAGCAGACTGTCCTTGATGAGGAACATACAGGGGATGTCTCCGAGGAGGATGTCAGGTCCCATACACAGGAGATAGACAATTGGAGGAATGTGACACATAGAAGTAAAAGTAGTAGGGACAAATCTGTGAGTTTGGTGCTAAAGAATCAATTTGAAGCTCTCTCCCTTATCAGTGATTATAAGGAATGGGAAGGAGACCAGCAGACTCAGTCCTCAGAGAATGTGCACAGGACTTTGGAAAGTTCAGCTGATGGAATGGCCTCTACCAAGACTCAGAGGAAGTGGGTGATGGTGGTAGGGAACTCCCTGCTGAGAGGAACAGAAGCAGTAGTTAGAAGGCCTGACAAAATGTCTTGTGAGGTATGCTGTCTCCCTGGGCAAAATTTTGTGATGTAACAGAGAGGCTGACAAGATTTGTCAAACCCTCTGATCATTATCCCTTCCTTTTGGTCCACGTGGGAACCAATGATACTGCAAGTCATATCCTCTAGAAGATCACAAGGGATTATGAGACTTTGGGTAGGAAGCTGAAGGACTTGTATACACAGGTAGTCATTTGTCTGTACTTCCAGTGGAAGGGCATGGGCCAGGAAGGGAGAGATAGATAGTGGAGGTGAAACACTGGCTCCGCAGATGGTGCCATCACAAGCAATTTGACTTCCTGAATCATGGTGTGTGGTTTCAGGGAGGTGACCTTCTGGCAAAGGATGGGTTGCACCTCACAGCAGTTGGCAGGAATGTTTTTGCTAAGAGTCTGAAAGATCTGATCAGGAGGGCATTAAACTGAGTTATGTTTTGGGGAGAGACAGTATTCTTGAGGGTAGGAATGTATCAAGTATCGGAGATAATAGCCCAAATGTTACACAGAGAACATGGCAAATAGTATAAGAACCCAACAGTGGGAGGAAAAAAAAACCTTTAAAGGGCAGATCGGGGGAATAGCCCATGGTCTTGGATGTCTCTATACTAATGCATAGGGTATGGGAAATAAACAGGATGAACTTGAACTCTTAGCACAACAAAGCAAATCCAGTAGCACTCCCGCATCCACTGATTTTTCATCCGCAGATTCAATTATCCACATATGGCGACATCAAGGGGGTGGATGGGGAGGGAGGGGATGGATTCAGTGGCAGTGGTGGGCGTGTGGTGGTGGGGGATCCCCTGGCCAGAAATACTAAAAGAGAAGAGAGTTCATGATGGATGGGAGTTTATAAAAGTGAGATATTGAAGGGACAATTTCAAACAGTTCCAGTGAGGAGGAAAAATGGGAGGTGTCTAAAGAAAACTAGATGGATGTCTAAAGAACTTTGCACAGAGGTAAGGTTTATAAGGGACATATATAAGAAATGGAAAAAGGAGGAAATCACCAAAGAAGAATTGAAACAAATAGCCAGCTCATGTAGGGGGAAAGTTAGAAAACCTAAAGCACAGAAAGAGGTGAAAAACAATAAAAGGGGCTTTTAGGGTAATATTCATAGCAAAAGGAAGAACAAGAAAGTGGTAGGGCCACTGCGTGGAGAAGATGGACAAATGCTAACAAGGGACAAAGAAAAGGCAGAACTACTGAACACCTTTTTTCCCCTTGGTCTTCTCCCAAAGGAAAACAGTGCTCAACCTGGGGAAAATTGAGCAGATGATGCAGAAGGGGTAATGCAGAACAGAATTGGTAGAAATAGTATAGGAATGCCTGACTAAATACCTGACTACTCTAAATGAAGTCTTCAGGGCCAGATGAACTACATCCAAGATTGTGAAAAGAAGTGGCAGAAGTAATCTTAAAACCACTGTCAATAATTTCTGAGAATTCCTGGAAAACAGGACAGCTCTCAGCAGACTGGAGGAGGGCAAATGTTGTCCCCATCTTTAAAAGGGGAGAAAAAAGAGGACCCAAATAATTACCACCCAGTCAGCCTGACATCAATACTAGAAAGGATTCTTGAGCAGATCATTAAACAGGCAGTCTGTAAGCACTTAGAAAGGGATGCCGTGATCACTAAAATTCAAAATGGGTTTCTCAAAAACAAGTCATGCCAAATGAATCTTATCTCATTTTGATAGAATCACAAGCTTGGTAGATGAAGGGAATGTTGTGGATGTACTAAATTTTAGTAAGGCCTTTGATAAGGTCCCCCACGAGGAGCGGATTAGGGAGGTGGATATGTTTAGCTTTGCGAAGAGAAAGTTAAGAGGTGACATGATAGCCATGTTTAAATATATGAAGGGATATCATATTGAAGATGGAGCATGCTTGTTTTCTGCTGCTCCAGAGACTAGGACATGGAGCAGTGGGTTTAGATTACAGAAAAAGAGATTCAACTTAAACATTAGGAAGAACTTCCTGACAGTAAGAGCTGTTCAACAGTGGAACACATTGTTTCAGGTTGTGGTGGGGTTTCCTTCTTTGGAGGTTTTTAAATAGAGGCTGGATGGCCATCTGTCAGAAATGCTTTGATTGCGTGTTTCTGTATGGGAAGGGGTTGGACTGCATGGCCCTTGTGGTCTCTTCCATCTCTGTGGCTATGAATTGTGAACAGCTGTGTTTGAATACTTTCTTGCAGCAGGAAGAAAATTACTGAAGTTACTCATTGTTACTTTACTGAAGAAACTTAGTGAAGAATTACATCCCATCAAGATAGAGGTGCTCCCAGTCAGTCAATAGGCTGGTGAAGGAGTAGGGATTCAGCCTGTTAGATTGGATTATACTCCCCCTGAAGATGCAGGTTTTCAGTTTTTTTGGGGGTACTCCTAGACTTAGCTTTGAACCTGGAGGCCCAGGTTTCAGCAATAGCCAGGAGTGCTTCTGCACATTTAAAGCTTGTGCACCAACTGTGCCCCTTCCTTTAGGTGCTGGATGCCTTAGTTACATCCCATTTGGACTACAGTGGCACCCCCGGTATCCACTGATTCACCAATTGTGTATTCAATTATCTGCAGTTGGTGATGGGGGGAAAGGGAGGGGGAAGGAGGGATCTCCTGCCCCCTCCCTTCCCCCCGGGAGAGCTCCGTTCATGGCAGGGGGCGTGGCAATGGCAGAAAGGGGGGGAGGAGGGATCTTATGCCCCCTTCCTTTTCCCTGGGATAGCTCCATTCGCAGTGGGGGGCCATGGCAGGAGTAAAGAGAGGGGAGAGGCAGATCTCCTGCCCCCTCCCTTTCCCCCAGGAGAGCTCCATTTGCGGTGGGTGGGCATGGCGATGGTGGGAAGGGAGGGGAGAGGAGGGATCTCCTGCCCCTCCCTTCGTCCCTGGGAGAGCTCCGTTCATGGTGGGGGGGGCGATGGTGGGGGAAAGGCGGGATCTCCTTCCCCCTCCCTTCTCCCCCAGAATAGCTCCATTCACGATGGGGAGGGCGATAGCAGCGTTCGCTATTATCTGTGAATTTCACTGTCCACTGGGGGGCCAGGAACCAATCCCCGGCAGATACGTGGGTGCTACTGTACTGTAACATGCGGTAAGTGGGGCTGCCTTTGGAGAGGGTTAAGAAACTTCAGCTAGTATAAAGAGCTATAGCCAAAGTGTTAACTAGGGCAGATTACAGAGACCATCCTACTCCCCTGTTACAAGAGCTCCACAGTTTGTTTCCGGGCACAATTCAAAATGCCGGTTATATAAAGCCCTATATGGCTCAGGTCCAGGCTATCTGGCAGACTGTATATCCCAATATGAGCCTGCTGAGGCTCTGAGATCATCAGGAGAGGCTCTTGTTTCTGTCCCACCACTTCACTGGTTGTTGGGGATCTGAGAAAGCACCTTCTCAATGGCTCCCCCTAGACTCTGGAATTTAATTCCCAGGGAGGCCAGAATGGCTCCCGCCCTGCTGTCCCTCTATTGCTTTGTAAAGACATTATTATTATTATTATTATTATTATTATTGAAGGCTTTTAATACAGAAAGTTTTTAAAGAATGGGCTGAAGGTGCTGTATTGTTTTAGACAGAACTGTTGTAATTGGTTTTTTTTAATCTTTTAATGGTATTTTATCTTTTTATGTGTAGTTTTAAATTATTTTAATATTGTCAACAGTTTAATCCCATTTTAATGTTTCCTTTTTTTGTATGTTTTTAGCAGTATTTTTCAGAATGTAAGCTGCCTGGAGTCCCAATCTTAGGAGAAAGGTGGGGTTACAACAACAACAATAATAATAGGATAAGACACCATTGTGCAGATATACACAAACTATAAAGCAGTACACTTTTGTAATTAGGGTGCTAATAGAGGAATAGTTAACCCTAAGAAAATATTTTAATTATTCTAAAAAATACAAACTGATAATTTTTGCACTTGCAAGGAGTGCCATTTGTTAATAGTGTCTAACACTTTCATGCAGGATGTTGTTTTAAGGAAAAGAATTTTGCTTTTGTTACCAGTGCCCAGCCTTTAAAATGGACCAAATATCCAGGTCCTTTTGTTGTTGTTGTTTACAGTAACACGAGCAGTAAGAATTCTTAATAGATCTGTGTCTAAAAAGAATAATACTTCAGAATCTAAATATAAAACATTTCATACTTCCTTCTTTACAGTTTGTGCAGTTGCTTGAGTTCGCTAATCTTTTGTTGAAGAAGGTCATAGAAATTAGACCATGTTAATTAAGGCCTTTTTTTTATGATACAATTATTTCTGGCTTTGCTATTTTGAACTCAGTTAAGGCATCTCAGCCCCACTATGTGGATAGTGGCAGTTAGTCCAGTGACAAGTGAAATACTTTGCAGGGAAAATATGTGCACAACTTTACCGGTACTATTGCCTGATTAGAGTTAATATTTTCAAGAACCACTGAAGTCTAGGGAGTTGTATTCTTCATGCCAGTGGTCAGTATCTGGGTTTTATCTTGAGATCAACAGTTTAGCTAATTTCAAACTCTAATTTGTTTACATGATCAAGTGATTACACCAAGGCCACAAAAGCAAGCTGAAAGCAAGATAAAGAGACCCTGGTTAATTAGATTCTTCTTTTTCATTGTGGAGTAAGTGAGCATATGAACAGGACTTCGATCATTATCTTTGTGATACAGAGCTGAGTGGATTTCAGAATTTACTGCAAGCACACAATGACCTGGACTGTTCTGAGACAGTAACCTGAGAGTAGTCAGTGTTATTGAGCAAGGATGTCTGGCTTTATCTTGTTGAGATTTCCATACAAATATAGAGAAGTAGGAAATTGGATTCCTGTTTACTCTATAGTCACTGCTTCAAAAAGTCTGTCATGGTGAACATGCTTTCCATGCAAACATTCTCAAGTTCAATCCCTGGCATTGCCAGGGCTAGGATAATGCCTGTCTGAAGGGTCATTGCCAGTCATTGTAGACAATACCAAGCAAGACAAACGGTTGGTGCAAGGAACGTCCAGTGTGATTCTCTGACTTCGTGAAGGTTCTGTCACTTGTAAGCTATAGTCCTAGGGTAAACAGAGCTTGAAACATTACTTCTTTGGACCACAGCTCTCAGAATATGGCCATGCTGACTAGGAGATTCTGGGAGTTGCTGTCCAAATGATAACTTTTCCAAGCTCTGGTGGTGAATCAAGCATCATGGGTTAACATGGTAATGATGTTCAACTCATTCTTGTACCTAAATTCTATGCAAGTTAGGGAGTGCTGTATTTGTCCTTCTCGCCCAGTAATGTTTCAGCTGAGGCCTCTCCAATACCTGCCAGCTGTTATTTTATCAAACCGGAGATTTCATGAACTGACCCTGAAATCTTCAATAGACAAAGCAGAAACACATCCATGAATGTCTGATCTCTTTCCCTATTGCAGATAACACATGGCAGAGAATTTGAAAAGCAGAGACCACTTGGTAATAGATAATCCAATACCATTTTTAGTATGGTTGGTTAGAACAGTAACTCAAAATCACATCTTCTGAAAGCAACTGCTTTCAGAATAAAACCTTATTTATTCAAACATGCTGTCTTTTACCACAGGGGGTGACCTGGAGTAGTTATTTACCTTGAACGCTCACACTGATTTCCCTGTCCTTTCTATGCATAATCTGTGGGTCTTTGGCATGAAATTAGATACCAAGTTCTGGCTGGCAGACATGGTGCACTCCTGAGTTGCTGCAAGATCCACAAAACTTCAGTTCTTTGATTTGATCTGTGTTGCTTTTCAGCATTAGGAAGCAATTTATTGTATGTTGGAAAGCTTATCAGACTCATCTCAGCAATGCCTTGTAAGTTGTGGAATAAGGTGACTCCAGAGCCCTGTTGATCATTAGCCTCGGAAGGTATTAACCTTGAGACAACTTCCCTAGAGCGTGAGATAAGTTTTGAAGTAATAAGATTTGAAAATACAATAAATCCAGAGATACTTTCCTGTCTTAGTTTCTTAGCACTTTAAACATACTATCACCTTTGCAAGTTTTTCTTTGCTTCCATGAATACTGGAGGGTATTGTTTTGCTTTAACCGATAACTGAAATCCTTAGCTTCAGTTTCTCAGTTATTTTTGTACTGTTCTGTTATATTTATATTGTTTTGTATGTTTTGTCTTCAGCTCCATATACTGGGATGCTTCTTTTAATGTTTGCCTCATATGTATGTTTTTTCTTTATTTAAAACATTTATAAATTTTGTAATTCCTTCCCAAGGAATCCAATGGAAGTGTATTTATTTTAAAAGAACAAGTACAGTATTAAGGGCATAAAAACTGTTCAGCCTAAAAAAATAGAATTAATTTAAAGACTCAAATTGTATGTTTCTGTTGGAGATCCTAGCCCATTTAGATTAAGATAGAGTATATTCAGGGTTTCTAAAACAGCCATCAGTAATGTGAAAAGGAATATAGAAGAATCAGATTGTCAACTATAAATAATAGGAGATAATAGCAAATAATAAAACACAGACACTGCTAGATGATATTTCCTCCCACCCCCCCGCCCCGACTCCCAAACATTCCTAATCCGCATTTCCTTCCCACCTCCAGCTATCTTTCCCCACCTAGTATTTGGCAGAAAAGGCCATCATGCCCTCAGCAATCCAGGAGAGCTCTTCCATTGTGAGCTCTTCAGAGAGGCAGAGAGTCCTGGCTCTTGTGGCTAAATCCCCCTCTTTACCCTTCATCCACCACATATCTTTAGAGTGTAACAAGTTGGAATCGACATCCAAAATACCAAAGATTATTCCAGACAGATATAGTTATCTAATATCTTCTGTGTATAACCCATAGTTACACATCTTTGTTTTTACTGAAGAATAAGGCAGTACAAACATAAAATGTAAAATTCAGAATTCTTGGGCATCAAGGAGTATTTTAATTTTTTTACTAAAATAAGGTTGCTGCCGATCTTATCTCCTTTGAAGGGACATTGCAGAGTTAGGATGCCTCTTCAGAGAAGGACTCTTTATAAACCCTTTGTTTATTGATGATACTCAGAGAAGGACCTCCTCTGAAGATCTTAAAACATGGGCAGGATGATATGGAAGTGCTGCTTAGGAAGTGGGACCCCAAGCCCTTTAGGGCTCGGAAGATGATAAGCAGCACTTGCACATCAAATTTGGCTCCTTAGTGAATAGGAAACCAATGTAATTATTTAAGAATGGTTGTACTATGGCTTCACTGAGATGAATTGGTCATGAGTTCTTGATGCTAAATTCCACACTAGCTGAAGGCTATCCCTTTCAAGGAAAAGCTGCAGCTCTTGAAAATCAAAGGCAGTTAAAGGTGCTCTGAGCCAGTCCCAGTGTTGGATCAAGGACTATCCCCAAGGTGTTCACCTGCTCCTTTAGAAGGAACTGCAACACCACCCACACCAAGTTGAACACCAACTTCCCAGCAAAGGAACCCCCTACCCACAGTGTTTCCATCTTGTTAGGATTTAGTTTTACTTTATTGACTCTCATCTCTACCATTATAGAGTCTAGATAGCACCTGTACAGCAGTGTCTCACTGAGATGACATGAAGAATTTCTTGCTAAGCATCATCAGCACATTGATGACGCATTGCTACAAATCGCCAGATAACTTCATCCAGTACCTTTATTTTGTTGTTGTGTGCCTTCAAGTCATTTCCGACTTATGGTGGCCCTAAGGTGCACCTATCACAGGGGTTTTCTTGTTTGTTCAGAGGGGGTTTGCCTTTGCTTTTCTCTGAGGCTAAGAGAATGTGATTTGCCCAAGGTCAACCAGGGGGTTCTACAGATACAGTAGTATAAAGTTGACAGAACCCTACAGACCCTACAGTTCAAATGCCATAAAACTGAGCAAGAGTCTCCCAGTACTACCTTCCAGAACCAACCCTGAAGGTATGGACTAAAACTATATTTGGCCCAACCTATAGAGCTGCTCCAGCAAGATACCATGGTTATTTTTACTAAAGTTGCTAAGAGGCGAAGGAGAACCAACAGGGTCACACTTCCCTATCTCTTTCACAATAGGGATCATATATCATCCAACAAAGGCTGCTTCAGTGCCCTAATTGTGGTGAGAACCTGACTGAAGTTGGATCTCTCGAAGTACATTGTCTGCATTTTCAGACTGCTGTAACTGAAACTGATTGCACAAAACTGGATGAGATTGTGTTCTAGACACATCCTGTGGAACTGTACTGATGATAATATCCAGGTCAGAACGAAAATGAGCAACTTCATCTTCAAAATGCCTAGAGGACCTTTCCCTGCAGCTCCTTGAGGGGTACAAAACATTCTTTTGTAGGTCTCAAATTAACAGACCCTTCAGCATTTGAAAGAACACTGCTAGCATACTGTCTAAGAGTGTAATGAGACTGAAGCCACCTAGCCATCCTGTTTGTCTCCAGTACTCTTGAGTCAGTAAGCTGACAGATCTGCATCATGGTGTATGTGTATGTGTGTGTTTGGCAGCCATTGTGTTCACAGCTTTTTACACCTTACCATTCCATAGTGAGACCAAACTTCTGACAGAAGTGCCAACCATTTCTGCTGAAAAATCCTTCAGAACATTCAGGCATCTATCAAATTGCAAAAGATTATCCACTGTTCCCCTTGATTGGTTTATCCAGTATCAGCATATCTTCCTCTGTCCATGACCACTAAACTAGGAATGTCCTGCTCTCCCAACTCATTATTTTTCATGCCCAAATACTCAGCAAAGAGCGCTAGTTGAAGAATGAGCACTAAGAGAAAGGGAGAACAAATTAAAATGTCATATGCTGTTTTATGGTCTAGCACCAATTGTATTAGAACACCTGCTACCATAACTAATGGCACCATTTCTTACCATTGTTGTTGCTTCGAATGTATGTGTGCCCAAGAGCAAGCTAATATTTTCAATGGGGAGTGGTAATAAGTGAGATAACCTTACACTGTACTCAGCAGCAAATTGATCAGTCACATAGCAGTTGATGTGCATTTGCTAGGATCTAAAGTAACACGTGAACTAACCATTTGGAAAATTTTGTGTTTGTAATTATTATATGGCCACTTTTGTCATTAAGTGTCCCAAATATTCAGTGTCAACTTTCTAGGGGGTAGAAATGTCCCCAGTAAGAACCTAGTTCTCCATTTCTTAAAGATAATAGGAATACAAGTGTGCCATCAAATTACTCCCACTGGCTTTGCTAGCATCCATAAATTGACACCAGAGTAGATTTGGCTTGTTTATTGCACTGCCCATCTGCAGGCAGTGTTAAGGAGAGAATGTCAGCTAATTCCTTCATTACACTGTGCCGGGTTTTCTAAAGGTTATTTATATCACTCTGCATTAGAACATAGTATGAGAATATTTCTTTTGGCAGTTTACGTATCATAACAGCTCAGTGAATATCTAAGCAGTTAAACTAAAAATAGAGTATGACGTTAACGCTTTTCAGCAGATGAATGAGACCCTTGCTTGCATAATTGAGTAAGTTAAATATCTTACACATCTTAATATTCATTTCACATTTGATTGCAAATCTTACCATATTTCTGTGTAATTTTTTTTTAAAGGCAAGTTTGCTCTTTCAGATTATGAAGTGGAAGGTCAGTATGTCTGCATTGTAAAGCTAATCTTTGATTCCCAATGGATTTAAACAGAAAGAAATAATGAAAGTTTTGCACTTCATTAGCTGGCTGTGCCCATTAAGAGATGATCTTATATTCATATATAGATTACATTCTGTTCAGTTTCAGACTGTAAACCCTTCAGATACATTCCTATAAAACTCATGAACTACATAACTTCTCTTAATGATGTCAGCCATCCACTGCCCAGTATCTCTCTTTTATTTGTTCAAATTCAACAGCTATCTTGGATTAAACATATCTGATTCATCATCCTACCATTTTGATCATTCATAATGATATATCAGCCTCCTACTGGGAACAGTACCAATGACAGTAACAGTTCTGTGGTTGCCAGGGTATTGCCATATGTCTTTGAAAGTCCAAAGATATTTCAGATTTCCTCTCCAGAGTTGGCCCTTTGAAAATGTGGCTGTCTTAAAAGCAATATTATTTTGAGCTGAAAAACAAACAATCTTTACACATGAGCGTTTGTAAAGTCTTTCACAAGACTTCATCAATCCTCCCTCTTAAAGCTAAATATTTTTAGTGACTGTCACCACCATAGCATCCTGCATGTACCAGCTCTTGTATGATTAAGGAAGCAAAGTATATTTGGACCTACCGTAGTTAGTACTGTGACATAAGACAACCAGGGAGTACTACGGATCTCCATATAGGAAAGATTTCTGCCTGAAACATTGAAAAGCTGCTGCCATCCAGTGCTGACAGTATTGGACTGGATGGACCAATCGTCTGATTCAATATAAGGCAACTTCCTATGACTGCTGGCTGTAGTGATGCTCTATATTAATATAGGGTCCTTTCACACTAACATTTGTATTGGTATGATTCCATTTTAATTGCCATGGTTTCATCCTGTGGAATCCTGGGATTTGCAATTTAGAGAGAGGAATTTAGAATTCTCAGCCACAGAGCTTTAGGGGCTCATCAAACTTCAAATCCCAAGATTCCACAGGATGGAGCTATGGAAGTTAAAGTGGAATCATAGAGCTATAATTGTGTACAGTAGTGCCCCCATATCCGTGGGGATTGGTTCTGGGGCCTACAGCAGATGGCAAATTCTGCGGATAATAGTGAACGCCATGCCGGGGGCCATCTAGCCACCTCCCCTTCACTCCCACCATGGCCCTGCAGCAGTGACAGGAGCCATCCTGAGGTAAGGGGGGTGAGATCATGCCTCCCCCTCCCTTTGCCCCTGCCATGGCCCCACCGCAGCAGCAATTTCAGGGGCAAAGGAGGAAGGGGCTAGATTGCTTCCCCTTTACCCCTCGCCATGGCCCCGCCGCAGCGGCGATTGCAGGGGCGAAGGGGTTAGATCACTCTCCCCTTCCCTCCCCCCCCCAGTGTCTCTGCTGCAGCAGCAATCACGGGGGTGAAGGGGGAAGGGGCTAGATCGCTCCCCCTTCCCGCCTTCTATGGCGATTGTGGGGATAAAGGGGAAAGGGAGGAGGCTAAATTGCTTCTCCCCCTCCTTTCACCCCCACAATTGTTGCAGCAGCAACCAGGAGCCCTCCCAGGGGAAGGGATGGGAGAAGTGATATTCCTCCTCCCCCTCCTTTCCCCCACCATCGCCAATTAGCGGATGTGGGGGTGCTACTGTAGTGTGAATGGGACCATAGTAAAGCATTAATATTGCAAGTTCTAGGATGGACATTTTCCCCAGCTATAATCAAATCAGTTTTTTTCCATTTGTCTTAATAAAGATAGGATCTCATTCTGAGAATAAATCCTAGCTGAACTTACTAATGAATGTGTTGAGACCATAAACAGAAATGTAGAGAGCCAACACTGTTTAATGCAAACAGTGTACACAGGACAGTGAAAGGCCAAGAGTAGCTTGCAGTATCAAAGTCTCAGCAGTCACCTGGATGTACAGATGCCTGGCGTGTCTTGTTGTATTGCTTAGAGATGAAAAGATATTTGCCATTATTCATTTCATGGCTGAAAAATAGGCTTGCTTATCCTTGGGAAACCCAGCCAGGAAGAATAATAAAGAGGTGAGAAATTGGTGCAGTTTTCATCTGGCATTCACACATCCCAAGTGTTTCATAAAATACTCAGTGCAGAAACATGGGGAAGTTTTTTTGTGCAAAATTGATGCTTTTTGTGCACACCCCTATGATTTTTGCTAAAAACCAAGTGTGTCTGGAAGTATTGGAGGGATGTGTGTGTGTGTACAGTATATTGCAAATTGTGGTTTTTAAAGTAATTTGTTTTCATTACATTTTATGGTACTTAAAAGGTAACTCATTACCTAAATTTATGACTCTAGGTTTGGCTGGCACCGCCTATTTGTTCTATAATAAAGAAAAAGTTACTCAAGTGTTTATAAATCATTGCATGGGAAAAGGCTTATTGAAAGTATGGGGAAAGATTAGAGATGTATTCTATTTCAAAATCCCACTTTGGATATCACCTCAAGAAGCTTTCCTATCTAGATGGGGTAAGACAGATGCGTGGTTGAGATATTCAGATATTATAAAGAAAGGAACCAGTAATTTACTAATGCTTGAATCAAGAGAAAAATTACAAGAGAAATATAATCTAAATTGGTTTACTTATTTACAGTTAAAAGATACATTTATAGAAGACCAAAAAAAAAAAAAAGTGGGATTTGAATTAGAATGTAACGACATGGACAAGATTCTAAGAGAGGAAAACTGACAGAAGATGATAACAAAATTTTATAAAGTATTACTGACAAGGTATACAGAGCAGGATTGTATAAAAGAATACATGCTAAAATGGGGCAGGAGACATAGGAAAATCTATCAGTATAGAAGACTGGGGAAAAGCAAGGGAAAGATCTTTTACCTTTACAGCATGTCAAAACCTGAAAGAAAATTACATAAAAATTGTTCTAAGGTGGTATTATACCCCAAAGAGATTGAATAAGATCAACAAAATGTTACCAAGCATATGTTGGAAATGTGGGAAAAACCAAGGGAAGTTATTGCATTTGTGGTGGCAATGTAGGAAAATCAAATTTTTTTGGATACAAGTACACAAAATAATTAAGGAGATACTACAAGTAAATCTATAATTTACTCCTGAATTATATTTATAAAATATAATTTAAAATGTTGAAAAACAGCAAGGAAACAGGTACTGGAGGATCTTGCTATATATGATTATGGCAGCCAGACTTGTTATAGCTAAGAAATGGAAAAGTAAAGATTACGTGAATATAGATGAATGGAAGAGCAGATTAATTTATATGTTGGAACTGGACATACTTATGAACAAACTACGTAATAAGAAAAACATGAAATTGAGAGAAGAGTGGAAGCTAGTAATAGATTATTGGGGGGAGGGAAGGGTGAAATACAAGATAACCAATCGTTATAGAATGTAAGAGACCCCAGAAGGGGATATATAACAGCAAAAATATGAAAAGCAAAGTGGGGAGTTGAGACAGAAAGAAAATGTAAATCAGAACTCATCTAGAAGTGTGTAATATAGCAATAACCTCTTTGATGTCAACATGACTAAATACGGAAGTTAAAGTTAAAGGGAACCGTTTCTATAACTATGAATATGTTAGATATGGATTTTAAAAACTTCTTTATTGTAATTAATACATGGAATGGAAAATACAATTATTTGTGATGATATATAAAATGTAAGATGGAAAATGGAAAATGATAAAAAATAAATAATAATAATAAAGGTAACTCATTACCATTCTTCATTACAATATTTTAAAAAGTAAACTGTTCTGCTACAGGTTACGTTCCTCCTTCAGTTACTTTTAAAAAAACACCTTAGGACTGATAAAGTCCTGTCAAAATACCTAAAAATGACATTAAAAGTAAATAGAAAATATCATTTGTTGTAACAATAAAGGAATGTTATTCCCATTTGTTTTTGTTAATAATAATATTTATTTATTTATTACCCACCTTCATTTCACTTATAGTACAAGAGGTGACTCCTTATAGGTAACATGTTACTTGTAAGCTTTGGGAACAAATATAATTGTAGCAGCAAACGTATAGTTGATGGAAGATTTAGCACTCAAATGTCACTGGATATTGTATTGACTGAAGCCACTTTTAAAATAGAAAAGACTCAGCTTTACAAGAATTTCTGTTGTAGTATCTATCTTAGAACAGACAAGTGTAAAATGTCCAAAAAAGAGACTGATGGGAATTTATATGAGCTTGCGGTAGAGTGGACCAAGCATTAATTTAAGCAGGGATATCTGGCATAGGCCTGTGGGTAATTTCTAGGTTTGCTAGGTAAAATGCAGGTCTCTGTAGCTGTAATGGTTGGGTAGAAGAGGGAATTTCAGCAGGTGAACACCTACTGAAATTCCCTCTTTTGTATAGCCATTAAAGATACAGGAGTCCTATATTTCGCCTGGCAACCCTAGCAACTTCTGTGGGGTAAGGAGCCATGTTTCCAATTGACCAGCTGCTCAAGAGCCAGATGCTCAAATGGCCATGACTAAGGAGAAATGAGTGGAGCTTAGTAGAAATTGGGCAGGAAAGAAAAAAATAATTTAAAAAATAGATAAAAATAATGTAGAAATACAGTACAACTCCCTTATCCACAGACTGGTACTCATCGTTTCATTTACCTGCAACTGAAAAATATGTTCTCTCTAGGCATTTTCTAGGTCCTCCAGTGTGATTCTGTGGTATGCTTCTGCTGGAAGTTGACCATAGAGTCATACTGGAGGACCTAGAAATGCCTAGAGAGGTGTTCTTTCTAGGAATTGCTGGGTCCTCCAGTGCAACTCTGGTATCCTTGCTCATTTCAATAGAGTTTGCTATTTATCTGCAGTTTTTGCATTTCCACAGTACGCCGAGGAATGTATCCCCTATATACAAATGGATAAAAATATGCTTATTGTATTATAAATATATAAAATAAAATATTTATTTTATGACATTTTTAAGTATTAAGAATTAAAATATCCCCCTAAGAGTTAAGAAATAAAATAATTAATTAATTGATATCAAAAAAGTTTAATTTATTTTATTTCACTAATCATTATTGTATGAATTGCATCTCATTAGCATTAAAAACTACTCATTATATGATAAGTTAAATTAACTGTAGAGTTATTTTACTTCATTATAGAATAAGCATTAATGGTAAAGCAACTTGAGAAGCAACAGAATCGGCAGTAACTGGGTGCTTGCCTTTGAAATGCTTTCAGAGCCAAGATTTCCACTGCCAATAAGACTTCCTATTTGAATTAAAGTTATTGACTACATTTGTCAATTGTTCTGTGTTGCAAAGTCAAGATTTGCCTGCAAATAAAAGACTTCCTGTTTGAATTAACACAATTGGCTGTGTTAGTCAGTTACACTAGCTGTGTATTTAGACTAGCTGTGTATTTAGACATTTGCTGCTGATTTGGATTTTTGAAATTATTTTTTCCCTAGGATGTTTCAGGGAGCGCACAAAAAGAGGTTTGGATTGACATGTGGCCTGCTTGGATAGGGGACCACCAAGGAAT
Organism: Gambelia wislizenii; assembly: GCA_030847615.1. Taxonomy (NCBI): domain Eukaryota; kingdom Metazoa; phylum Chordata; class Lepidosauria; order Squamata; family Crotaphytidae; genus Gambelia; species Gambelia wislizenii. The sequence goes on along the minus strand of JAUMIR010000003.1, from coordinate 91,717,955 downwards.
ACCATGTGCTGTAGGCTCTCTTTCAAAGGAAAGCAATGGCAAATCACCTCTGAGTATCCCTTGCCGCATGAAAACCCTTTGAATTTCACGGCGTTGCCATAACTTGATAGACAACTAGAAAGCACATACACACACGCCATGGGCCACACTTTCCCCACTTATAGCTTTGATCCTGTTTTGAAAAAAAAAATTAAAAAGTTATTTATTTATTTATGAGTGGAGAGGAAACATGCTTAAGTGAGTTACTACTCCCATTCACTCTGATAGACAGGACAAAGTTTGCAGCTGCAGTCAGAAGGGGGAGCAGCCCATGAACTGTTCAGGCTAGTTCCTTCCTTCCTTCCTCTGATCTGGATAGGCTGCTTCTCTTCATCTCTCTCACTTATTCCTCAGTCTTTCTTCCTATTATCACTAAAATAAATAAATAAAACCTCTATATTTTGCACTGCCCTTTCTCTAAGCCTGTCCTGAAAACAACTAGGTACCAGCAAAGCATAAACAGTACTAGTCTGGCAAGGGAGCCAACTGTTAATTAGCTCACAGGAATGCAAACACAGATCAAAAGGTCAGAGGCTTACAGCAATCAGTCAGCATGGTCCAAAGCAGTCCAAGAGTCAATAGGAATAGGCAGTAGAGTAGTCAGGGACAGTCCAAGGTCTAAGCATGAGTCAAGGTAACAGAAGTCAAGGTAACCGGAATCAAGGCACCAGGAAGCTTTCACCAGGAAGGTCAGTTGATCTCTGACAAAGCCTAAGTCGCCTCTCCCACCATATATAAAGCTTTGTCAGGTGTTTCTTAACAAGCAGGTTTTTCTCATAAAGTCTCAGAGACTTCCCTTGAGCTTCCTTTTGAGTTCACTGCTGGGTCTACAATGGTGGAGGTAAATCCCTCTCTTCTTCTTCATCCTTATCTGAATGGACAAGCTTCTCTGCTGGGACTGATGCCAACCCACTCAGATCAAGCTCTTCCTCTGCTTGAGCCTCTAGGTTGGCAGGGTTCCCTGCTGGCATAGGTATAGATAAACCTGTGCCAGGTTCCATAGGGCTGTTCCCTGCTGTGTCCTCCACCATCTGACTCTATAGCCTCATCAGGCTCACGAGGCATAACAAAACCTCTTTTGCTTCTGCTCTTCTTGGGATAAGGCCATCTTATTTAAACATGGCTGCTTATTCTGCCCAAGAAGATGAGAGCCTGGAATATTCAGGGACTTGCTCCCGGTCGCTGTGCTATCTGGCTTTGGCAGTGCCAGTGCCCCCTTGTGGCTGAGTGGTCAGAGCCCACGAGTGATCTGGCGCAGTCAGAAGAGAGATATCCCTTCATCCTGGAGCAGGGTGCTGTACACCAAGTGGGCTCAGGGAAGCAGTTGCGACATCCATTGCTGCTGGGGTGAGTAATGATTATTTGCCCGCCTTGTAGCTGGCCAAGCCCTTCGTCCAGACTTCTGCAAATGGGTCCAGATGGTGATTGCCTAAGAGACAGCAACTTCCCTCAGGGTCCCCCCCCCCCCATTCCCACCTTCCCTAGAGCTGCTGAGCTGCTCATCTCACTGGCTGTTGCTGCAAACTGTCTGTCAGAATCAGAGAGAATGGGAGAAGCAAACCACTTAAGGATGTTCCCCCTTCCACTGCTGATAACAAGTAACTCCAGTGTTCCTGTCTATAAAATAACAACAAACTGTGCTTTTGAATTTCTTTTAAATTTCTTGCAAATTATCCCTTCTGATCCATCACAATTGCATGAAGGAAAGTTGAGTTTAATGTGTCAGGTTTCATCTGAAGACCATTGCTTTGAGGCAGAATTAAACTATGACTCCTTTGCTTTTTGAGGAAGTGCTTGCTGAGGCAGATTAAGACATGTTGAGGCCTTCGGCTATGTCGTGTTTAAGAGACCTCATTAAAAACATTACCACAGAAAAGTTTTTCTTCTTTTTTTATTTTGTTACTTTTTTTCTGTTTAGAGGGCCCTTCTCATCTGAGGACTTCTATTGTAGTTTACACTAAACAAAGTTTGCTCATGAACCTAGCACTGATTGTGTGGAGACCATCTCTCATGGTCTAGCACAGTTTTATAGCCTAGAAGGTCCAAGATTCAGTCACTGACATCTCCAGTTATAAGGATTAGAAAGCAGACAATGGAAAAGACATCTGGCTAGGACCAAGAAGAGTCTTGGCATCCAGTAGCAGGTTCAGTGTCAGTGGAGTGGTGAATTGGTTTTGGGCTTTAGTGTAGACTTTAAAGAAGCACACTGATGTATCATATCCTATTCCGAAAATAGGTTCAGTACCTAGGGTAGCTCCTTTAAAGTTCAGACCACCACCACTCCAACATGGATGTCACCTTCTGCCATGGCTTCCATCAGTGCTGGGCTACATGGACAAATAGACTGACAGGATGTAAGGCAACTCCTTATTAAGTTGCCATTTTAACAAGAACCTAAAAGGTGGGAAATCTGTTTCTTGTAACACTAATATATTATATTTATTTATTTACTTGCTTGCTTACTGTATTTGTTGCCTTTCTGGCCTGTTCTATAGCAACTCTTTCAGAGCAATTCACATTACAAGATTAAAAATGAGACACCAATAAAAATCAGAGTCTTCTCAGACCAGTGTTTTCATCTGGGAAAGCAGAATCACATTATAAATGTTTAAAGTCAATGCAAGGAAGCAGAAACCCACAAAACATACTTAATATAGGATTATTTCCTGTGGAATGCTTTCCAGATGTTCTCTCACATAGGCTTCTAGAAAATATGGTCTGAGGTAATTTTTTTTTAAAGGAAGAAAGATAGAATCTTGTCCCCCCCCCCCGCCACAGTATCAGAAAACTGTCATTCTCATGCTTTATTAAATTGTCCCAGGTTCATTATTTGCACCATATTTTTTTCAAAACTGTTTTGTTTCACATAAAGCTCAACCCTATAAAAATATTTTTTTCACTGTTAACTGTGTATAATTTTGACTTAGACTTGCTTCTGAGTTGATAGTGTCTCTTTAGACTCATTGCAAAAATAGTAGACTATTACCTGAGCTTGTAGTACTTAGGATTTTAACGCCCAGTAGTCACTGGATCACATCTTTGGTAGACATACAACCTTATAATATGGCTAGTGCATTGAATAGAAATTGTCCTGTGGCTTTTTAAAATTAGACACAGAGCACAGTGTCCAAAAGTTTCTGGAAGAATTGGTGGTGAGGTATGTGTATTATTAATTTCTTCCCTGCCTTTCAGATGAAAATGGCTTACAAAACAATATAAATAAGATTAAACACAATAAAATATAGTATCAGAATGAAAGATTATAAATAAATTGAGTAAAGCAAAATAATTTACAGTTACCATAAAAACTTAAATGAATAACAGAGACTTAACCTGACATTTGAAAGAGAGTAGTGATGGTTCCAAGCAGTGCCCAGGGAATGAATTCCGTTATTGGACTAGTAGAGACAAAGCTCTCACCCCAACAGTCACTTCCCTAACATATAGTGAAAGGGCATCAGAAGATTATTGCACTAGTACAGTCTATAACTACAGGTGGAATATCCCTTATCCAAAATGCTCGGGATGAGAAGTGTTCCATATTTCAGATTTTTTCAGATTTTGCAATACTTGCATATACATAATCTTGGAGATGGGACCCAAATCTAAACACAAAATTAATTAGTGTTTCATATACACCTTATACACATAGCCTGAAGATAATTTTATAGACAATATTTTTATTAATTTTGTGCATGAAACAAAGTTTGTGTACATTAAACCATCAGAAAGCAATGGTGTCACTATCTCAGCCACCCATGTGGACAGTTTTGGATTTGGGGGTATTTCGGATTTCAGAATTCTAGATAAGGAATAATTAACCTGTATGTTTTTTGCCACCCTTATAACCTTTTGCCATGCAGACTTAGAACCACATTTATATTAGAAACTCCCTAGCTTGCCAGATAGGTATGGATTATATTTTCCCTCTCTTCCTCTTTACTTATTCTAAACAATCAGGTATTAACAACTCAGTCCAGGAATATCAGAATAGTATAGGGTGGTCTTATGCCTCCCCAAATAATAGGAAAGTCTCATTAAAAAAGTTTAAGAAGATGCTGAATTGCATTCAAGTTACATATGCAAATTTAGAAACAGTTACTATAATTTAAACAGAAATACAGAAATACATTCCATCATAATGGGGAAGAGTGTTACCAGGTGCCCTCTGTGCCAGTTCAGTTATTTGCTCACAGTTATCTTTAAAGGCTGCTGCTTCCTCTTTTGTTTCTTTAAAACAGATTTGGACTGGGCAGTCCTTCAACCAGCGAACTGTCTTCTATCGATAGTAGGACAAATGGCCAAAGTAGACTACATGGATCAATTCTGTAAAACACTAAATAAAGTTGTTTTCTTTTTCTTAAAAGGAGAACAGGTGTTGCTCTTTTTGTTATCAGGAACCTAAACATTTCTAGAATACGACTTTTGCAGACTCCACAACCAATGTTATTTCTATGAGGGTGCGGAGGGGCCGAACCACCCCAGATGACGCCGGTGGAGAGAGGGGTGACACCAGCCTTAGTAACAACAGTTGGGAGGCACCTCATTCATATGAGAGTCTCATTAAACCTTTCTGCTTGTAGAACACTACAGTGTAGTTGATATGCTTGATATAGCAGAAATGTTAGGATGGAGATTTTTCCGTTAGTATGGTTGCTTATACTTGATAGCTCCTCTTGTTTCCTAAATACTACTGTATTTTTCTTTGTGTATTTTCATACCCCTTTTCACGTTTCTTCTGATCAGATAATGTTTCACCCATGTGAAATCTATCTTCACAGACTTATGCTATTCTTTCTTTTCACTTTGACACAATGTTTTATCTAAAAGTGTTCTGCTTGCCAAATGGTGTCTAGACACAAGATCAGATTTGACTAATAATTGCAGTGGTTTGACTCTATGACCTTGTCATCCTTCTAGCTGAATTCCACATTGGAAACTTGGAGACAATAACGTGCATCTCTCATAAGAACAAAAAAGAAGCTTGAGAATCTTTTTCTTCTTTTTTTCTTATTTAGAAATCACTCTCTGCCTTTGCTACTGAAATATGTTCTAGACAAAAATGATCTGTGTAATCACTAGCCATTTTTGCCAGCCATATCAGTTAGCTGTCTCTCAACTGTTCTATATGAAATTTGTTATAAGTGAATGTACTACTTGATAAACATTATGTTTTATCTTGGTGACCTGATGCAGGCAGGGTCACCTGAGTAGCATGAGCACACTAGTTATCCTGAATCGCTTGCATTGACCAAGCTAATCTTTTTTCTTTCTGGGTTGCTTATCATGACCATCTGGGGAAGTTCCTATGAGCCAAGCTTGAAACAAGACTTCAGGATCTTGTTACAACCTCCTAGTTCTTCTCTGAATTAGATTTAAACCTGAGCCAAAGAATAATTGCCACCTTCTCTGGCTTCTCATTTTCCCACTATTGTGTGTAACGGAGACATGTTCAATATGAGAAGAATTAAAGGGCTGAAGAATGGTCTTTTTCAGGACCATAGATTGGCTGAGTTTTGGGGGGAAGTTTTTGAATAACAGCTAAGAAATGTTAAAGATGATCCAGAAAGTGAAACAAAACAATTAGCCTAACCTCCCAGGGGATGCAGTTTCACAGTTGAATGCTGCTGCAGAAAAGGCTCTGTCTGAAGTATTTATTTGTCAGGTACCAGCATTCCGAAACTCATTGAGCACAAGCTTCAGGTTGCATTGAAAAACTTTATAGCTAGAAATCCAGGAAGCATACTGTCGTAAAGCTGGCTCTACTCTTCCAGCAGGAAGGGAAGGCTTCCAGCTTATTTGTACAACTGAAAAACACACTCACAAGGGTTCTCTAGTCTAGAAATCCCTTTTCTAAGGGCAGGCCACCACCACTCACTCACTGACTCTACAATTTCCTTTATGGTCTTTTCCAAATCCAGGCAGTGAGACTAGACATGTCTGGTTTAAAGAACAATAATAACTCTTTAGAGAAGGCTCTGATAGCTGACCAGAAGCAGGCAATTTGAGACAGGTTAGAAAATAACAGAAAGCTTTTATTCAATTCTATGAGTCTATGTTACTTGAGAAGGCAAAACATTTCCAGGTTCAGCTTAAGGCTTATCAGTATGCATTCATTCAGAGCACTTAAAAATAAAACATAAATCTAATGCAATCTAACTACAATTCCCTAACTATTACATGCAGAGGTAACTTACAGTCTCTGGAGATGGAATTTCAGAGTCCTTTTGGATCCTTTGAGGCCTTTGGGTTAGGTGGGCTCCCCCCCAACCTTTTGTTATCACAGTATAGTATTTTGTGATTATTCCATGGCTTTGTTGGCCATCTGGCCCAGAGCTAGGCCATGTGGATCAGAGTCCATCTCAGCTAGCTCGGCCATGTGCTCAACTCAGAGAGGCTCAGAACAAAGGGAAGAACAGAACTTTTCAAAGTCCTTTGCGTTGATCTCTGATTGGCTCTGCCATTTCCCAATCAGAGTGACTATCTAGTCAGGTGATGTGATGTCATGTTGATTCAATGAGGTTATCCCACCCACTTCCAATTTCCAGATAAGGAGTGGAAGTTTCCAATATTGTTCCTGTGCGTTTGTAATGGGATCCATGATGCCTGCAGGTCATCATGACACATACAATACAAAGTCATTGCTGAGACTGATAAAGTACATTCCAAGTTAAAAGCATTTATAGATTTTCCTCGAGTTTTTTTCTGGGCTATGAGGCTGTGTTCTGGAAGAGTTTACTTCTGACATTTCCCCTGCATCAGAGGTAAACTCTTCCAGTACACAGCTTCACAGCCTGGAAAAAACCCAAGGAAAATCTATAGATGCTGGCCATGAAAGCCTTTGACTTCACCTTAAAAGCATTTTACAATCAACAAAATCTGGCAGGCTACATAGGTATTGGTTCTCCATCATGCCCTGAGATAGGCATTCCTTAAAATGAAAGTTAACATTTTCCCAGAGTCTCTAATCTTGAGGTTAACCTGCACCATTAAGTTCAGATGCCTGCTTATGTTTCCTCAAGCACAGCCCAGACACTTGCCCATACCTCATTTCACCCGTACATAAACTGGTATGCACATTCTACATCAAAGCCCCAAGGAAGCTAACGAATATGGCAAGATGAGGGGCAAAGGGACTGATCCTGACATTACCACCCTCACTTTTGTAGGGGCAGAATAAGGAAACACGACTTCAGATGATCAATTCATATTTTAAGCTAGGACATAAAGGAGAAAGAGGTCTTTCAGAAACCCTGCTCATTTTTACCTTTATAGATAAGAATCAGCACCTTGAATGAGGCTCAGAAGCAACCTAGAAGTCAGGGAAGCTGTTTCAGTGCTGATATTCTGTCCTTTTCACAGTGCATGCTAGATTGTTGTTATCGTTGTCAATTTTCTTTATGTCCCATCTTTTCCTGCCAAAGCCAGGATGCAAGTTGACTACAAATTAAAACGAATACAACATAGCTAAAAACATACAAAAGGTTAAGGTTGAAATGTGATTAATCTGTCAATAAAATTAGAAACAATTTAAAACACTCTATTGAAATAATAAAAAGCTGTTTAAAATGGTACAGTCAAAAACATTACAGCACTCTGTTTAAAAGCCCTTTCTTTTAAAAAGTTCTTGAAAGCCTGTTTCAATTTTAAAAAAATGCTTTGCCTGCTGATGGAAGGACAGCAAGGAAAGGGGCAGTCTAGTCTCCCTAGGAAGAACTGACTGAGCTACCAATGATCTTGCCACCATGTTCTGCACTAACCCAAGCCACTCTCTACTTTTGTACTCTTCAAGGGCACCTCCAGATAGAGCACATTGCAGTAATCTAAATGTGAGATGATTAAGGCAGGAAGCAGTATGAGTAGCATACAAGCCAAAGAGGGGTAAAAACATTTCTGGCATTGTTACCACTGGACCATCTAGGAGCAGCATTGCCAAATATTTGGTTCTTCTACCTCAGTGACATTTCACCTCTTCTCTTCCCCCCCCCCCCTCCCGATGCTGCACACTGGCAGATCCATCCAACTGCCTAGCATGTACCTTTTCCCAACAGGGTTCTTTATTTATTTCCTACTACACAACTGTGCTGCAAGCTAGCTTAAGACTTCACCTGTGGGTGATAAAAAAGAAAAGAAAAATATATCCATATAAATTTTGCACAGTTTGCTAAATGCAGTGGCCTTAGTCCTTTTTTCAGATATACAACGTATAGTATTATAAACAGCATACATTGGTTTTGCACAGTTTAATTAAGCAACCATTAAAAAGACTGAAGTGATAATTGCTTCAGATAATTTCCAGACATCAAAGAGCTTTTAAACAATCTGAATAAAGAAAGGTTTCAAGGTTTGAACTATTTTGCTTACAGCAGCATTGGATTTCAGTACACTCATTTTTGTAGACAAATGTAATAGTGCTTTTTTTCCCTTTTAAAACAAGTAATGCAAAGCCTTACTTGGAAATATAAGAATCATAAAGAAGGGGATCTTTTTCACATGGCTTTTCTGCTGAAAGCAAACATGGATATATATATATATATATATATATATATATATAATTTTCTTGTATTTTTGGCATTTACCGATGTAAATGAATACAGGTATACCCTAGTCAACAAAGTCTCTGACAGTGAAAATTGTTTTTACAAAGACTTTTTATTCCCATCCAGCCCCCATTTTCTTCCTCTCCACTGCCTAACTAAAAGTTGTTTAGCAGCATCAGCATTGGAAGAATGGTGAAGGGCTGGAGAAACGACTAAAGTTTGGTGTCAGGTTGCAGCTGTGTGTGTGCCATAAACAATCCAATAAAACATGAGCTGAAAAACAGCAGGAGTCTACTCCACGCTACTCTACTCTAGCCATGTATGCTTGCCTCCAACTGGCAAGGTGAATAGCAGCCACCTCCAGAAACCCTTCCTGAACATGAACAAACAATAAAACAGAAAGAAAAAGGAAGGGCAGATAAGCCTGCCTCCCTAGGTATGCACAGAATGTTCACCACCACCACCCCAAATCTAGAAGTTTGGCCACTAAAATGGAAGTCATAAGAAAAGTACAGGCTGGTGAAGGAAAAAGGCTATCCCTGGATGCATTTTGGAGCAAGCCTCAGGTGGCCTCTAGAAGGTTCAAAATGTTTTCGTAGACCTATGCCAAGCTTGCCAGACCTGGTTGTTTGATTTTTTTAATGGTTTCATTTTTGTTTTTTTACATGATTTTACATGTGCACATTGTTAATGTTTGAATAAAAGGTTTGCTGAAACATGTTCAGTGTCTCTTCATGGTGTACAAACCTTTCTTTCCATGTTATTTCCACCTCTGGTAAAAAAAAATCTGCTAAAGAAGTAACCAATACCCAGTAACATATCTATGCTGTTAATTGAAGTATACCGGTAGTAGCAAACAGATTATTTGAGAGGTTGTCCCCCCACCCCCACTGTTTTCTTCAGAAAGCTTTGGAGAAGCTATTTCTAGGATTTCCCAAAATGATTGTTAACAGTTCTCACCTCTGCCCCAAACTGGATACAGTTATTCCCTCACTGCCTGCACACTACAACCCTTTAACCTCTGCAACATACTTGCTAACCCAGCCAATTCTCTGTACTGAGTAGCACCATAAGCAAGGGGTGAAAAACAAGTCCTCTGACTAACAAATTAAACAAACATCAAATTTTGAAGATTGGAAATAGTCTTTTAAGAACAACATTTTTTAAAAAAATATATTTTTAAAAAACGATTATGGGAAATGACTCCACATTTTGATCTTAATGTGATCTACAGTTGTTTGTGAGACCCACACGGACATAGTGAATAAACCAGGTACTGTATTACCAAAATGCAATAGGATTTAAAGGTTTAAGCAGGAGAAGGAGATGTCAAAACTCTTTCATGAAAGTGAGAGATAAATACTCCTGCTGTCTGAATTGGCACACACAACTCCACCCCCACCCCTATCCAGCTCTTCAAATGTGCATACTCTGGAAGTCAAAAAGCGGGAAATAGTGGGTGGATATACTCCACAAATAGGACCAGGTAATTTGGAGCTCCAGAATCTGGGCAGAGTCCAGAGTCTGGGGAACAAGTGGTACAGAGGCAAATTTTAAAGCTCCTCATGATCAGAAGGCAGCTGCATTGTCCCATATGTACAAAACAGTTATAGCAGTTTTCATGTCTGCCAGTCACAGGTCTTTGGTAGAACTGTTGGGTCTTAATTGCACACTCAAGACCAAAATGCCCCAATACTTGGGGCTGCACCAGGGATAGGTCACAAGGTTTTGTTACTAAAATCCTCACCCTTTCCTTCACTCCCACTTGAGAATTTGAGATAAGCTCAGAGGGAAGAAGGAAGTCAGGAACAGTAGCCAATGATATCAATTTCATGGACATCAACCCTTGTTCCACTATATCCAGTGATGGCTGACAATATCATAAATATCCTTGTTCCTTATTCTAGTCAGCCACAACGGGATGATCAGAATACCATCAGTGAGGTACACAAATGTGTGTATGTCCCCTGCCTTGTTTCTGAGTATGTGTGGTTTGATAGTTGCCAGACAAGTAACAGAACTGTATATGCATTAAGACAAGCCTTTGAACTTTTGGAAGCCTGCTTATCCATCTCTACTACCCATCCATTCAATAACATACTTTAGTTCTCTTTACAAGTATAGATCAAATAATAATAGCAACAGAATTAATTAGTCTCCAGAGGCTTTTCCTTTAAAAAAAAAAAAGTTGCAAGAGTATTTTTTGCTTCTTTGTTTTTGTTTTCTGTTTTCCCAATGGTAATATGTTTACCCAGGAAAACTAGATTGTGACAGCTGGGAGACAGAAATGTTCAAGTTCTCAGGAATCCTTATTTCATCACAACAGTTTGCCTAAAATAAGGAAAGACTTCAGCAGGGAGCTATCTTGCAAAGGTCCCATTAAATGAACAGAGCTAGACAGGAGGACAGTGCTTTGTATTGATTTGTGCTTGGATAGCCTTATGTATATTAATCGTATTATTCCTTGGATATAAAACTTGAAGTTGGACTGTTTTCCATATAATGATACCTGGGGACAAAACAGATGTTCCTCACATTTGAGTGGGAAATCTAACAGCCAATCTGGTGTGGATGTTACAATATAAGACTGGCATTTAGAAAAGGTTGAGGTTCCTCTGTCCCATGATCTTTGACTAGTCACCCTTTCTTAGCACCTAGTCTATATCCCTGTTATTTTTTCTGAGGATAATGTAGGGATAAGGAGAGTCATGTGTGCTGCCTCAGGGTCTTTGAAATAGAGGCAGAAATGCAGGTGTAACAAACAAAAACATAAATGATGGGTTGTGTTGAAAACTGAATGGTTAATAAGAATGGTGCTTTCATGGTCTTCTTACATTTTTATAGAGTGGAAATGAAAAACACCCATTTTATGTGATGATGGTTACTTGTTACATTTAAACATTTTGAACAGTCATTTTTTAATAGATTTTTTTGGTCATATTTCTGTTCTGCAGTATTTTTTGTAAACAAATAATTTAAAAGCTACCAAAAAAAGTAGTATGTTAAAGGGGTGTTAGCATTGTTTGAATGCTGGACCAAGGTTCAAATCCCAACTCAGCCATGGAAAACCACTGGATGACCTTCGGCAGGTCATACTCTTTTAGCCTCAGAGGAAGGCAATGGCAAAACTCCTCTGAATAAACCTTATAAAGACAACTTGTATGGGTCACCAGAAGTGGTAGTCAACCTGAAGGCACATAACTATCACCACCACCACAACAATGTGTTGAAAAGTAATGGCAATACATCACTTTTTAAAAAAAATAATGTCGCCAGTTTCATTTTTTTCAGTGCTTTAAATATGTAAGGTTTAGACTTTGGAGGTTAATTTTGCCCTAAGCATAGTCATAGAGGCATAAGCCTGTGTGGCAGTGCTTTTTTCGTGTGTTTTAGATGTTCTAAAGAGAATCAAATTTTGGAGAGGCTAGCCGTTTTACCTGGTATCATTTGAGTGAACCCTAGCACATGAACATTAATGCAATTCTACACCTTTCTGTTCTGTAAGTAAACTATTTTAGGGGTTTTAAATGGCAAGGGAAGGAGTACTGTACTGCCATTTGCAGGATGCTATGATCAGGGTTAACAGTGCAAACCACTTAACAGACATTCACTCCATGATCTATTAGCCCACTTACTTCCATGGTCATTGTTTCCTTCTGATAGATTCTGATGAAAGAATCTCACCAAGTGAGCAGTTTGTTGATGGCTGTAGCTGTTTCTGGGTGCATTCAGGGTTCTTGGTCATGTACAAAATGTTTATTTTCCAGAGCCACATTTGTGGTTGTTTAGTTGTTACCATACCCCGTTTATAACTTAACACAATTTTCTTTTTGCTATGAAACATTAAGAAAAAAAAGTACTGTTCTTTTTAAAAAACATTCTTAACAGCTTAAATGTGTACAATATGTGTGTGTACTAGAGAATTTAATATTGACAAAAAGAGAAAAGAGTGCAAAAGGTAAGACTGCCTGGAGGTGTGATATATATTTTTAAAGATAAGTGTGGTTTTTTTTCCTTACCACTTTGCAGATCTCGCCTTGCAGATTTTTTCACAAACTGCCAACCTGAGTCACGGTCTGTTAGCAGCTGTCTGAAGGAAAACTATGCTGACTGCCTCCTTGCTTACTCTGGGCTTATTGGTAAGGTTTGCTTTTGCTTTTGCTTTTTTAATGGGAAGTGAAGCTTTATTTGGTGTTTGGTTTGAAACGAAGCAAAAGGCTCAGAACAAAGCAAAATGGGCATCTTTGAAATTTTCACTGTGTGTCAGAAATAAAATAAATACATACGGGTCAAACTTCATAGCTTAGTTCAGCTCTCTAAGGGTTATTTTCTATTTTCAGTTAGCTTTAATTTTATCCCCGAAATTATAATTCTAAACATAAAGATGACCTATAGAAATGAAATTAAACAGAGAAAGGTGTTGATTGCAACTGGGAAGGCTGCTAGGAAAGAAACAATGTTTTGAAGGAAAGGAGCCATTTGTTGTAAGTATGTACTCTTAAAGGACTGGCTCTGACCTAACTTGAGTTGAGAACAACTGGTAATATAGCAGGCGCTAGTCACTTTAAAGTGGAACCTGTGTCAAAAGTCATATCCAGTCAGTTCTGCAACATCAATTACATGCAAGGAACTCTGCTTCTATAGTGGAATCTCGCTTGCTGAACTGGTTCATTGGACAGTCGAGATTTGGGAGCATCTTTGCTATATTCTCCTATAGCAGGGTTGGGTAACCACTGGAAGCATTTTTTCCCCTTTAAAACAGAGCACACACTTCACATCAGACTTACTTTCATCTGGAAATGCTGATGGGGGCTGAGAGAAAGTTAGATTCACCAGCACCACTCCACTGAATTTCATCAACAGCTCAGTGGCTACATGTCAATGTTAGGTTCCAGTGATGAATTGATTCCTGGACTGCTAAAATTGCTCACTATAGCATAATTTTCTTCATAAAAGTAAACCCTTCTAATTCTCATCTCAGGAGCACAGCACACATTATGGTTGCTACAAGATACCTATAAAGATGAATTCTTTAACAGTATGAACTTAAAGGCTTTTCATGTTTTTTTTTTCCCTGATGCAGGCGAAATGTCAGGAATAAACTCTTGCAGAACACAGCCTCACAGCCCAGGGGAAAAAAAAAACCCAAACATTTTCCTCCTTTAACATATCCTATTGGTTCAAACTACACATTCCTTGTTCTGGACTTTCATTGTATTCATTGTTAATCTGGTGCAGTCCTTCAGAACTCTTAAGCATGGAGGGGATGGCATGCACGTGTGAACATGCCAGCCTTACCACCTCTAACGGGAAAGCCTGAAGTGAGGTGTAATTTTGATTACCTAGTTATAGTCTTCGCTGTGTTTGAAAATCCAGCAAAATCATTCAGGGTTGGGATGGGAAATGCATCTGGTGCCCTTCCACTCTTACAGTTGTGAACATCCACATAGGACTTTTGTAGAGTAGAAAAATCAATTTCAAATACACGTAACTCTTTATGAATTTCTTGCTTACTGCAATTTTTTTGAATATTCCGCATGTTACATGGAAAAGGTTTCATTACAGTATCAAAATGATTTCTTGTGTCTTGGGAAAGGATAAAGTATCCTTGATAAATGAAACCAAGGGTATCCATTTATTTTCTAAATTTGCTTCTAGTCACTCTGCTTGAGAATAACCCCACTGTTGTCTTTATCAAACCCTTTCTGAGGTATTTCTCATTACCTGCAAAAACTATCTCTTCAGATCATCTTCATACATAAGATTTGGTTTTATCATTGCTGGCTCTGCTTGAATGACTGTCAGGTACCACAGACATATTTCAGAGTGAGACCCTGAGCTGATATTGTACCAGTTTCTGAGACAAATTTCTCATCTTAAGGATCTGTGTGTGTGTTTGTGTGTGTGGGGGGAGAGAGAAAGAGAAACATGAGAAACAAAATATCGTAGAGGCTACATATTAGATGTGTTTCAAGTTCAAAGTCTACACCTGTCACAAAACATTCCTGCTGCTGTTAGGTGTGAAAATTGTAGCTGAGATGCCTGTAGCTGTTAAGCAAATCTTTTTTGATGAGATCGTACCTGAGGGAAACATGAACAGAACTGAGAGCTCTTGTTCGGAAAGGAGATGTGTTAAGATATATTAGAGAGTCATTTTTTAAAAAATGCATGTGTGAAAAATTGAGTTCATTGGACATACACGAGCTGTGACATTTCAGGGATCTCTCTGTTTGCATGTAGATATGTCCAAGTTAATTAGCCCATTTCAATTCTTCCAACAAAAATGGTTCTCTGTTATTCAAAGGCTTGCCAGTTAGGGTCAAAGAAATGCAGCTACCGCACTAGAAGTTGTCTCTTTAATATCCTTGGGCCAGAATGGCAACTTTTCCATACCCTTTAGCCAAGTTCATCTGTTGATGAAAATAATAAATGGGTATGATGACTGGGAAAGTGTGATCGCTTCAAAGAGTCTCGTGAAGAAATGTTTTTGTGGAAAAAATGCAAAAGATGACTTAACTAGCTGCAGATGAAAGAAGTTGACTCTTGGACCAAGAACTGCATATCTTAGACTTCAGATCCAGTCAAATGATGTATGGGTGCTGGCTGCTGGCAAGAATAACTTTGGTACTTATGGATAAATCAGAAAAACAGCTGCTGGCAAGTCATTCCCAGACACAGTGACTTTTGCTGAGGATTTTATTGGAGCCATTATGCAATTTAACCTTAAGGATAACCCTGTTCCTGCAGAGAAGTACTTCTGTGTTTCCGTGGGCAAAGATACTGCACAAAAGCTGGAAGAAAGACTGCAAAAACACTGTCTGGCATCATGAACAAAGGAATGGGTCCCCAAGGAAGCAAAATCAAGTGGAGATCTGACTTTTGAGGAAAAATACACATTCTTCTTCCTTCCTAACAGCCCCAAGACACAGACAAGAGGATGGAGACTGCCTAATATAACAAAAGTTCATATCTTGCTTACTGAAGTTACTCATAAAAGTGTGCAGCCTTCAGACAACAGGCTTTTTTTTTAAAGGAGTACTGTACAAAGGTCTCTGTCAAATTAGGATAAAAGTGGAACAAATTCGTCACCGTAAGGCAGAGGCGGGAGACATATGGCCTTTTATCAGCCCTAGCCTGCAGTACTAGTGGTGAGGGATGCTGGGAGTTGTGGGCCAATATCTGGTAGGCCAATGTTTCCCAACATTGGTAATAGGAGTTATCTGTGTCAATGAAGCGGTTAAATCCACTCTGTTGTTTTAATCTGAACTCAAAAGGAGTTGGGGATAGTGTTCAGCAGCTTGGAAAATTCTTTTAAAGTATGGAGTAAAACGCAGGATAGATTCACTATACCCTTGATATGGAAGCCATTGATTGCTGCTGGCTGCCATAAAGGCATAAGCCTTCAATAGTTACATATAACTAGGGCAGATCTGTCAAACCCAATTTCACAGGGGTTCTCGTTTTTCCACCAGTAAGCTCAATTTGCTTCCCAGCAAAACAGACATTTCTACATACTTTTCCCTCCCAGTTTTTGGATCACACAACTGGCTAAACATTTTTACCCTAGAATAATGAGTTCATTACACCTTTGTGCATTTAAAAATGCATGCAAGTTGTAGAGGTCAAATTTTGTTCACAAGTCCAGAAATGTAGTGATTTCCAGCTTCTTATCCATCCAAGTCCATGCTTACTTCTAGGATGTATGGGTAAATTTATTTTGGTTTTTTTTTACAACAATCAGAGTCTTCAGCTATATTAAATACATAACTGTCAGAATTACTCACCTCCCTCCTTTGCCACGGATGTTCCTGCTCATGTTGAGGATTATTTTTTTAAAAAAATATTTTCTGTATGCATAGGCAGCCAAAACTAACACTTCTCATAGCAGTGCTCCATGCAGGGAATGTAACCTTTCAAAAACCACTTACTGTGTTCTCCAGTCTAATTGCATGGAAGTTCCATGTGCCAAAACCATCTATCACCAGAAAATTAGCACTGCTGCTTTGGGGACTCTCCATGCAATTGTGCCAGTACAATTTAATTAATTAATTAAACAAACAAACAAACAAACAAACAAACAAATGATTTAATATTTCATCTTCAGGGCAGCTTATCATAACCAGTACCAATTAAAATGCCAAAACAATCAGATCTAAAATATATAACTGTCATTAAAAACAAACAAACACAGGAGACAAAAAATAGTTATAAAACAATCCCTAAAATCATCTGATTTATTAAATGGGAGAGCACCACATGAAAATGATGGGTAATAATCACTTCAGGGTATGTCATATTAAAGCAGTCATGAAAATTGGATCTGATACTCTTTGGTGCTCAGGGAAGAAATGCTGTCTTCTAGTTGTACATATTAGGGCGAGCCGAACAGCTTAATCATAGTCTACATTGCTGACTCTTTGGGTTTTTTTTTTAAAGGATCAAGAGATTTGATTTTGTATTATGATTTTTTGGTTCCTTTTAATTTTCAGTGATACAAATTGCAAAAATACACATGTTGCAGTATAGAGGGATACTGCTCCATGTCTTATCAAACCAGCCATATGTTTGCAGCCATGTTTTTCAGAATGCTAATTCATCCCCCCCTCCAATTCCATTCCCCATCACAATTACATCCAGCATTCTATGGCCATGGAGCATGCACATTTGTCATTGGCCATTGGGAACAGAGTTGCATCCTTAGTATTTTCCCTCCTTAAATAGTTCCTGTACTTTTACAAACTGTGGGGGGCCATCTATACGAGGGGAAACAACAGAGTACTTCATAGTGATAACATTTTGCAGCAGCAGTGACATATCTTAGTGGTGTTTTTGGTTCCAAAAGCCTCCAGAAGCTTCACATGCCAGATGGTGGCCGCAAATGATTTACTCGTTAGTTCTTTGCACCCGCTGAACTTTTTTTATATAGATATATATATATAAAAAAATACTGGAGCAATACAGCAATTTTTCAAATTAAAAGGATAGCAACCCAAAAAGCCCCACCCGATTTATTGCCTTAGTGATCGCTTGCTAAGGCGAAAATCCAACATGGTGGCAGTGGGCACTTTCCCTGTTAGCAAGCCCTGCCCCCTGTGCTCACCTGGCCAATCAGCTTTGCATATCCACTTGTATGTGAAAGTGAATCACTTGCCCTAAGAAGCAGAATGTGCACCCCCTCACTGTTTAAAAAAAAAAAACTACAGGGAAAGCTGCGAAGCCTTTAACTGTGTTGTTTTTGCCGTTTGGGTCCCTTTCTTCTGAATAGTGTGGATTTATGCAGGATCCATTTAGACAGGAAGGATTCCCAGAAAATTCCATGAGGGTTATTTTGACCATTTAGACAACCCCTGATTTTGTTTCTTCTGACCAAGCTGATGCCTCCCTCTTGTTTTGAATGCTTTTTTGGCAACACTTGAGACTTTGATTAATATAGAACATTAGAAGTTAAGTTTAAAAACGTAATTTCAGTTCTAGTTCCAGATCCCCCATAGTTACCATAATAGCTAGTTTTTGTATACATGACTTTTTTTAGTTTCTTAAAAGTAACAAAAAACTGATGTTTTAGTTGGACCCCACATGCTGGGGACCGCCTTCCCAGTATCAGTGACAGAAGTAGCAGTGGCAGCTGGCGATACAGCCCAGCATTCAGGTGTGGATCCTGCGTTCCTGCGCCGGACCCATCTGGGTTTTCCCACATGATGTGGGTTTTCGGGGGGGGGAGGTTGAAAGGTTTTTAAAGAGTTTACCCTGGCTCCCCCCTCTGGCTCTGCCTCAGATGCTGTCAGGACTGTTTGGAGATTAATCAGGGCAAGTGCCCTGTGTCATTTGGGCTGCAGGGCTCCTAGACGGATGCGGGGGGAAGCTGGGGTAAATCGCCCATCTAGACAAGCCCTTAGTCATGGCACACCCTATTGCTGTACAATTACCATATATTCTGGTGTATAAGACGACAGGAAAATCTCCTCAAAAGACGGGGGTCGTCTTATATGCCGGGTATACAGATCCGCGATGGGACTGCCAGCCCCATCTCGGACTCAGGAAGGACAGGAGGTGGCAAGTTTCCCCCCCCCAGCCAGCCACCCCTCTACCTTTCCTGAACCATCTCCTCGGCCTTCGCCCCCTTTCAGCAGGAAGTGGAGGCGGAGGACAGGGGCGATTTTAGCGGGTTGCCTCACCCGCCACCCAGTCCCCTCGGTCTTCACTCCCTTTGCAAAGGGAGCGAAGATGCAGGAAATTGGGTGGGAGGTGAGGCAAAGCGTGTAAAATCACCCCTCTCCTCTGCCTTCGCCCCCTTTGGGGAGGAAGCGAAGGCGGAGGACAGGGGCGATTTTAGCGGTTTGCCTCACCCGCTGCCTGATCGCAGCTTCGGGAAGGGTGGTTGGCTGGCTGGAGGGGGGAGGCTTTCCAGCCAATACCCACCCTTCCCGAAGCCGCGATCTAGCTCCCGATCCGGCTTCAGGAAGGGTGGATGGCTGGAGGCGGGGAGGCTTTCCAAGCAACCACCCGCCCTTCCCGAAGCTGCAATTGGGCTGTCGATCACGGCTTCAGGAAGGGTGGAGGGGTGGCTGGATGGCTGGGGGGGCAGGAGATCTGAGAGCTAGAGAAGGAGGGGTAGTCTTATACAGCGATTATATCCCAAACTCTATATTTTAACTTAAAAATTAGGGGGGGGGCATCTTATACGCCTAGTCATCTTATACAGTATACAGCCAGAATATACAGTAACTAAAATGGTTAGTTACACTGCAAAAGCAGTAAATTATCTCATGTCAGGTTACAATTGTAATGTAGAGTTGTTATGTCTTCATTATTGGTGAAGAGAACTAGTTAAAAATAACTTATTAATATTTGTATTAGTATTAACTGTATTTATGCCCCACCTTTTCTATAAAAATGGGAATTAAGGCAGTTTGCACAGTTTACAATACAATACCATTCATCCACAACCTTTATTAGGCATAATACAACATATACGTATAACAATAGGACTTCAAAGATCATTTTTAGGCAGGTTAAGCCATATGTTTGCTGCCTCAACCAAAAAGTTAGCCAGTAGTGTAGTAATATGCAGATTACGATCTTCCAGTAAGAATTCCACTGATAATCTATCTGTACAGATATTCCTTTCCAATAACCTCCTTATCAACTTTTCCTTTGGAATTATATACAATGGGCAATTCAATACAATATGATAGAGAACATCAGGGGCTTGAGCACAATGACATATACGATTCAAAAAAGGGGTCTGCAAATATCTACCCTTGGTCACATTAGAGGGATGTACATTCAACCTTGCAAGGAGAAAAGCCTTACTTGCCACCAGCAATGACAGAGTTTGAAAATAATCTGGGATCCCACCCTGTACGGATGGGATACCAAGCATTGCTGGAGAACAAACCCTAGGGGGTGTTGGATAAGACAACTGATGCTCTCTCTCAACAAGGCAGTGCCTAATAGTTTTAAGACCTTCCTTTTCAGATAACAAAAGGAGAGAATCAAGATTTATACCCATAGACACTACTTTACTTTCATAAAATGTTGCCCATCTAGTGTAGTAAACATCAGATAGAAGAAAGCATAAAAGGCCGGATCTATTGGGCCTAAAATGGATCTTAAACCACAATCTATAAGTCAACAGCCAAGCTTCAGTTTCAAGAGAATTCAAGCCCAATTCTGCATAAAGAGTCAGATGGTGTACACAAGGGGGAACCACTAATATTCTCCTGAAAAAAGAAGTCTGCAGTCGTTCAGTCTCCTTATTAAAGGCTGGAATCCAGGTAAATATACTATAAAGTAATTGTGGTCTTAATCTGGCTTTATTCAAAATTTGGCTTTATAAATTTTTAAGGCCGCCAGGATATCCTGATTACCTTTTTTATAGTAAAAAGATTGTAAAGCTGCCAAGGATATTTTCCCTGCTAGAATTACTTTATCTCTCTGTTTACCCCAGTGTCCATTAAAATGAAAAAGGACACCAAGGTAAACATACTTCTTGACCTGCTCAATTGTCTGATTACCAACCTTCCACATTCTCGGGGCAAATCTCTTAGAAAATACCAGTATTTTGGATTTGTCAGAATTTGCCAGCAGGTGAGATTTATCACAATATTCAAAAAATCTTTTTAAGACTCTTGCCAACCCCACCTGAGTTAGGGAAAGTAACAATGTGTCATCAGCATATTGGAGTACAAACAGTGGACAATTACCCAGCGATGGAGGATGAGAGTCTACTGTGGCCATAAAGGCAGGGAAATCAGCTACAAAAAAATTAAACAGGTGAGGAGCCAACACACATCCTTGTCTAACACCTGTACCAGATTAAATAGGGTCTGTTAATAAGCCAGTAACAGAGAACTTCACTCTACACTGATTATTTGTATGGAGTTGGCTTAGAAGAAATAACAGTCGAGGATCTATGTTAAGCCTACCAAGCTTGTCCCATAATAGCCTACCAAGCTTGTCCCATAAATGTATGAGGTAGTATGTTAATATAAATGTTCATGTAGATCATTTTTAAAACATTGGAATGTTAATGCAGACAAAAGTTTATCTGAACACATACAAGTATAGCAAGTATTAGAAGTTTTGTGGAGACAAGAGAAGAGTTGGATTCTTGCAGTCCTGCTTCCCCACATCTTGAAGCGGCATCTTCAACATGCACTTTTGTTGAGAGCTTGGAAGTGTTCCTTGTTTCGACTAAATCTCCCAGAATTGTGGCAGCTGTAGACAAAAAAAAAAAAAGATGGATCAGCTGATAAAGATTAAGCATATGATTAATTTACCCTCCCCTGGAAATCACAGGTTCACAGATTTGTACCCCTGGACTGAGTCTGAGGACTTGTCTATTGGGGGGGGGGATGTGGATTGGTGCGCACTAACGCAAATTCAAAGCAGCTTCTATTTGTCTTAATGGTTTTCTGGCAAAATTGCAGGCATGCAAAGCTATTCGCTTTTGTTGTCCCAATGGGCATGCCTGTGAATCGATGTCAGGCACGAGGGAATTATAGTATTTTTTTAAAAAGCATATCTAAGGTGCAAAAGTGTGATATTCTGCCTAAATAAATTTAAGAAGAAAAGAAAAAGGCTGTTTCGTTGCCTGAGTGCATGATTGGTAAAGCAAAAATCCAAGATGGCAGTTCCAGGCACTTGCCTTGCTAGCAAGCTCCTCCCCTGCCCATATACAACCAATCAGCTTCCACTTCTGTTCTTTCGCAAATGCGATTGAATGTGAATCCAATTGTCCAAATGAGCGACAATGCACAGTAAGAGCTGTTCAGCAGCGGAATGCACTGCCTCACAGTGTGGTGGAGTCTCCTTCTTTGGAGGTTTTTAAGCCGAGGTTGGATGGCCATCTGTCAGAAATGCTTTGATTGTTTGTTCCTGCATGGCAGGGAGTTGGACTGGATGGCCCTTGTGGTCTCTTCCAATTCTATGATTCTATGATTCTCTGTGAATTGAATCAAAAGCGGCGTTCAGATCGATAAAAGCCGCATATAATTTGCCTTTAGGGCGTGACAGGTATTTATTTACGAGAAATGAAAGCACTATTATATGATCCTCAGTGGACATGTGTTTTCTAAATCCCACTTGCTCGGGACCTATCAATCCTTTGAACTTTCATCCAACTCAGTAATTTTGTATCCAAATAACAGGCATAAAGTTTGCCCACTACCGATAGAAGACTTAGCTGGTTATTCGTCTGCTTTAATATAGCGTATCTCTGAACTCTTTGAATCTCAAGGTTTGAGTATGTTTGTATTCAGAAACAAAGCCCCAACAAGTTCTCTGTTTCCAAAGGAGATGTGGAGGAGTTGTAAATAGTAGACTCAAAGATAAAACCATTAGGCTATAAACACTAAATTAGTAAAACAATAAAACTTTGCAATAAAAGAGCAAAAACTTTACAAAAGATCAAACAGGCTACAGAGGACTCGGCAACCTTGCTGCGTCTGTCGCCATCTTCTCAGTCCTCCTAAAGGAATCAGGAGAAAATAAAATCACAATACAATACAGTTAAAGCATACATAAGAGCAACATTAACATGGAACTTTAAAAAGGACAACATTTAGAAAAGTTAAAATACACAGTTAAAAATGATAAAAGCGGTTTTAAAAACCAATACAATTAAAAGAATAAAAATATGTGTATAACAAGTAACTTGCCATTACGTCATTTTATTTGTAATGAATTACTGAGATAGATATATTCTGGAGAACTATTTACCTGCCAGTCCTAAAGCTTGATATCTATCTATGTGGATGAGGTATAGAAAGAAGAAGCTAAAAAATGTGGTTGAAGTCCAGGATGCCAGCTAAAAGAAGACCCACCCCCCCGCAAAAAAAGGAGATTGAAGTAATCTAATCACTTGGCTTCACTTCTGTCTCCTTGTTTATATTCCAAATGTATGTTCATTTTATTAACTGTATTTCAGTTGTATCTTGATAGGATAGAACTGAAGAAGCATACTTCATTTTGCCATTCTGTCCTTTAATCGTTTTAGAAGAGAGGTGGGTATAAGGAGGTCTGCAGGCCTCATGTGGCCCAGGGCGGATCTAGGGTGGCCTTTGTACCTCCTTTGACATGATCAGGGCCCCACCATCCTCTCAAATGTTAAAATACTCAACAACCCATTGGGGGCCCTCCCCAACCTGAAACAAGAACCTCCCCACCAAAACAAAACAAAACACCCTAAAAGGTGACCAGGGATAACATGGTGTCACTTCTCGTTTCAAAAAATGGTGGCTACAGTGAGGTAATCCAGGATCCACAGTATGGCCATTTTTGTTTTAAACTCTGGTTTGATGCAGTTATTATTGTTCTCTTTTGGCATGTTTTGGTCTTGTTCAGAAAATACACAAACCTTTAACCAGTTGTCTCTTTTTTAATGTTCTATTTCCCATTAGTAACTTTTACAAACTTATGAAGGTTGTCTCCTTTTTACCCTCAACTTGTCCTAGGGGACATTTTTATCTATCTCTGTACTGAGTAGCAATAACAATAGTAATAGCATTGGTATTTATATACCGCTTATCATGACGAAGCACTCCCTAAATGCTTTACAGTTTGTTTTAGCTAATTGCCCCCAACAAGCTGGGTACTCATTTTACCAACCTATGGACGGATGGAAGGCTGAATCAACCTTGGAGCCCTCTGGGATCAAACTCATAACCTTGAGGCTTGCAGTACTAGCATTTAACCACTGTGCCACCAGGGCTCCCTAGCAAAATGGCACTTGATTTCAACAGAATCAAATTATACCTACAGTGTTGTCAGGCTATTCTGGAGGCTCTCGGCTTGGAACCCCAGAGTTAGCTTCCCTGTAAAGGTAACCCTGAGCGGCCTCACTCAAGGGTGCCCCCTACAGGCCAGCATGCCACCGCCACCCACTGAGTTGCCTCCCCTTTCTCTCACAGCGCAGCAAGAAGCTGTGCGGGGTCTATGATTAACCAGTGGGACTACTTGTCACTGTAGAACTAACCAATTCCTCCCTCCTATCCCGGAGAGAGAGAGAGAACTATAGCAATGACCAAGAAATAAAGGCACGTGCAGCATCAGCATATAGGAAAATTAGAAAAAGCTTATTTTATTCAAGCAAGTTTCAAGTCATGCAAATCTCTTACGAGGGCAGGCACCATCCATGCCCCCAGGTACACTTTAGAGTTACAGAAATAGCAAAAGTATGGAATTATATTAAGCTACATTCAGCCAGAGTTTAAGAAATCAAATAGAAATGCCCTGACACAACATCTAAACAGTCCCTAAATATTCTACTCATAATCTCCAGTGGTCATATATAGGATGCAGTTCATATCCATCTAGAATCAGGGGAGCTGTGTGTTAGGCTAGCCTGCCCTGTTCTAACAGCTATCCCCGGCCTCTCTTTGCTTTAAAACATGGTGTTCATTTCAGAGCCTCATTTGTCTGTCTCCAACCTCATGGTCTGACCCTAGCCATGTGCTCACACAAAGCAGTTATACCTTATTTGCAGTTCCCACTCTGACATTCCTGATTGGTCAAGCCTGCCTCTGGTGATCTGATGTCATTGATGATGCTATCTCAGGAGATTCTGTGGGGGCGGTGTTTTAGACCCTCACCTCCAGTGAACCCTTTCCTTACCTGATGCCATGCTGACAGACAACCACTGTTTGCAGTCTTTGCAGAATCATGGGAGTAGCATGACCCTGCAGGCAGGATGATGGGAACTCCATCATGACAAGTGTATAGTGCTATTACATAATAACAATTTAATTCTGAATTATATCTAATATTTAATGAGAAATACTTATATTGTAAACAGTGCCTCAAATCAGTCACCTGTCTTACTTTGGAGGTGGGGGTGGTCAGCTGTGAAGTCTTTCTATAAGTCATAAATCATAGTGGCTGGTGAT
This sequence comes from Gambelia wislizenii, assembly GCA_030847615.1. NCBI lineage: Eukaryota > Metazoa > Chordata > Lepidosauria > Squamata > Crotaphytidae > Gambelia > Gambelia wislizenii. The sequence goes on along the minus strand of JAUMIR010000003.1, from coordinate 91,692,988 downwards.
TTTCAAAATGTTAGCATTTTAGTCTCTTTCGGTGTAAGAAGGGAAAGAAAAAGTAGGCATATGGCATCTTTAAAGCTAAGTAATTTATTTCCACCTAAGCTCTGAAAGCTCTGAAATTTGGTCATTATTTCCCCTTTGAATTACTTATGTATTTTACTTCAGTTCTAATACCGAGTTTTATATAAATATTATAAAGGTATCCCTAGATATTTTACTTGCACTTATTTGCAATTGAACAGGTTTCCAGGATACTTAGTTCTTTATCACTGATTGCACTGTGCATGTGTCATGTATAGGTCATCAGAACAGTCCATCGTAAGCACGCCCTTCAATTTATCCCTCCTATTTATCTTTCATCAAGCTCTGATTAATGTCATTTATGAGGCTTGCCCATTTGACTGCAGTCTTCCACCTGCATTTCATTAATCTAGATTTGCCAAGCTTCTGTAGATACTGAGCAGTTATAATCACTAGAATTATTAGTAAAAATGTAAAAGTGAGATTGTTTGCCATCTAATTGAATCGACTTCCATAACAAAACAAAAGCATCCTTTCAGTTATAATGCTCAGTGTATATAACCTTATTTTTTTCTCTCCATAGCAGCTTGTTAATGCTTGTGCTTCATTACCTCCCATTTCATATGTGAAGTGATAGTGGTTGAATTGTTCAGTTTCTATCAGGCTTCCGTGATCGAAATGATGCATATTGCTAATATGCATATTACTAATAGGGTTGTATAATCTTTTCATACTCACTGAGATCTATGTATTCACTTCTTTTGATTCACACAATAAAAAGTTTAGCAATCTACACATGTACTTGCTTTGAGTTTTGCATTAGCTTTTTTCTCCACAGCCCTGATGCTGTTCAGTGCCTGGAACTACTGCTTACCATATTTCCCCCAATATACATGTATATCAGAGGTTGTCTAGAAATTTTTCAGTTCCTCCCCCCCCCCATCATCACAGTTCTGAAATGTCATGAACCTCTGTTGTCCATCCAAAATATCCGAAGTATATGATTGGGTCCATTTTGTACTGTGTTTTTTTAAAAGATGCATCAGTACTATTTGCTATGGTGAACGTTTATGTTTCTTTCCTTTTGGACTTCTGTTAACAATATCTCATCCCTGCCTTGTTTTCAGTTCATGGAATTCTCAAATCAGACTAGATTTTGTATACTGCACTAGCCAGGGACTGATTTCAGCAATGTAATAATACCCACCATTTTCCTTCTTGATGCTTAATTCTTGATACTTTCTCTGCCAATATCATCCTACTTAAAGATTGTCCAAACACATTGGTGGTTCCTCAGGCACACAGAAGAAATGAAGTTTGTAATGCTATTCTCTTACATTATTGCTTTAGAATAAGTAATAATCCTTTTGATTTATATGGCTGTAGTTACAACATTTGAATAATGTTTGAAAAATAGTCTGTCAAATTGAAGCAGCCAACATTCCATCAACAGTAGTTATCTGTCTTGTTTTCATGCTCTTCCTCATAACTAATCAGGTGATATTTACAAAATAATGAATTCTTCTGATGTTTATGTGGTGTTTATATTGTAATCCAGCTTTGCTTGTCTCACAAGATGATAGTCATGTCTTGATTTGCTTTCCAAGAGGATGGTAGATGACTGAAAAAAGAATAATCACATAGAGTGGTATTTTTGCTTTTTGTTTTTTTAAATAGGTACTGTTATGACACCAAATTATTTAAACTACAACAGTCTCAGTGTCGCTCCATGGTGTGATTGCAGCAACAGTGGCAATGATCTAGAAGAATGTCTGAAATTTCTGAACTTCTTCCAGGATAATATATGCCTTAGTGAGTACTATATCTATGTTTGCTAAAGTATCTTCAACAATTTCCTTATGCAATAATGTATGCTGCAGTTGCAAACTTGGAGGTTGTTTACAAAATCATGATTCAACTATTGTTTTCTCAGGATCATTACTGAATTCCTAAGTGCCAAGTCCAAGACAAACAAACTGAAATGCTGGGGCATTCCTGCTGCATCATATCCTCACCACTCATCTCGAGTGGTTCACTATTTGCATATTTTTCTCTATAGATTCTCTGAACATTGCTCATCACTGTGGTATCTTTACATAGCCTCTTAGACTACCCTTGGATAGGGAATAGCCATGAAAATATCACATTTGTGTGATTAGTGTACATCTTGTACTACATGTCCCATGGAATCAGACCACATATCCATCTCATTATAGTGTCCTATGTCCCACAGCAGTCAACCATCTGGGAAACCTACAAGCAAGATTATGAAGGCAGTAGCTCTCTACAATACCACTCTGACTCTTAGACATTTCCTGTAAATTCCTGCCTTTAACTATTGAAGTTGCCTTATAACCATCATGACTAGCAGCCCATGGTTTTCAATGTATTTCTCTAGTTATAGAGAAATAGATTAATCTAAATTAGTCACCATTATCATCCCTTCTGTGAAGGAATCACATAAATTAATTACAAGTTGTATGAAGAGAAAGGTCTAAATCCAACATGATGTTCACAGAAATGTCAGGATTTTCAGCTCCTCCCCACAGCAGCTGTAAACATGGTCTGAAGAATTTTCTATCCTTCTGGAGCAGTTTTTGGGGATGCTTGAAGTACTGTACCAGGGAAGGAAGATTGGGTTGATCTTCTACTTTTAATACATTCTGCTCTTGCATGATGACAAAGTCAACATTGGTTACAACCATTCTTTCTCTTCTGTCCAGCCTCAGTTTTAGTTAGCAGTAATTTGTTCAAGAAAAAGAGCATTGACATGGCTTACTCCTCATACCATTGATCTATGTCCAACATATTTGACTGGTACAATTTGCTTGTTTCAATTTAGAATCCAATCATGTAGATTTATTTTAAATTGGTAGTTCCCACATACATGCCAATACATGGGTAATCCCTGTGCAGGATAAAAAGATAGCTTATTAAAAACCCCAGATTTTATTATGGTGGAACAATTTTAGCTCCCTGCAGCCCTTGATTTTCAGTGATGGGGGGGCAGACTCACATGTATTTAGAGAGTTCATAAAGAATTGAACTGCCCCATAGGAACTTATCCTAGGCTTGGTTACCATGTGATGAAGAGGATTTTGCCACACACCACATTCAGAAATGTGGTAAAATGTATAACAAAACAATTACCCATATATACTCATGTGTAAGTCCACTTCATGTATAATTTGAGGTCAGGTTTGGGGGCCAAAATTCTGGATTTTGATATGATCTGTGGATATGTCGAGAGTAAAACTTAAGGGCATGTAACAAGGGATGTAAAGGACAAAGCTAAAGAAAACAATGCCAAATAACTTAGAAAATTCCAGCAGGCATAACTGTTTGTGCTCACCCTAAAGGCTGGATGCATGAGGAAGGAACTATGATAAATGGTGGCTGTGTGATGTGTGTGAGGTGACCGGGGCAGACGGGCCTAAGAAAACATGGATCCATTCTACAGAGAGGTGAAAGCACTAGAACTATCTCAGATGGCCAGCTGCCCCTTGGCTGTTGCCCTTTTCCTTCCCAGTCATTCAGAAAGGCTTTTCACCACTTTACACAGAGAAGGGGGCAGTTTCTTTTTTGATATAATTTAAGGTACAGTATTAATGCTTATTGGAAAAGGAACCATCACCTTCTCTGAGTAGAATGATAAAAGGCTTAGTCCATCCTGGGAGAACCTAAAAGAAACACCAACCCCCTCTACTCTCTTGGCACTCCTTTGCAGGGAAGCACCAAAGAGCTGCCGCTGCCACCATTTCACCACCCAGGCATTCAGAAAGGCCAGAAGTAGTGCCACAGTGGAAAGAGTGGGGGGGGGGTAAATGCTTCTTTTAGGTCCTCTGAGGAGGGAGTAAGCTTTCGCGTTTTCCACTCTACTCAGAAAAAGGGGTGGTTGCTTTTTTTGTCAAGAGTTAAGTTACAGTACTTACACTGACCCGTCCATAAGCTGATTTTTTGACTAAAATTTCTAGACTTATACATGAGTATATACAGTATATGAGCTGGGAGACATGTATCTTCTTTAAGATATTTGAGCATTTGTACTACAGTGTTGCATACATCAGCAAACATTTCATTCTTGCACGGAAGAATGAAACATTTAAATATTTTTCCCTACTGTGAAAAAATCTAAGAGTTTCTGTGCAGTTTTCAGCAACTTTTTGTAATTAGGGTCTCTTTTTTCTTCACAAAAAATATTTTCTTTTGTGTCAAATACACTCCCCACCCTTCAGAAAATTTGTGTTTGTAAAGAAAAAAAAAGAAAAAAAAGACACTTTCCAGTGGAAAATACTGTTGTTTGCACAGAAAACGAATAGTCTGTAGAAAAACTGTAAACTTGGTTTCGGTATAGAAACAACATGTATTTTACTGCAAACAAATTTGCCAGAAGATGGTCCTGAAGTATGAACTGGCCTGTTTTCTCAACATTAAGACATCCTTTTATAATCAAGGAAAATAAAACATAGAAGTGATTATTTATATGCCTGCAATATACACATGGTTGGGGGAGAAAACCCACAACCGTCATGTAAACTACCAGCTGGTGTATTGCCTTCTTCACAATGACATTGTGTTCTTTTGAAAAGAAATGCTAAGCCATTATATTGCTTTTTATAAATGAGCCTCAGGCTCATGAGATCTCCTCTCCTGCAGCAAAATTATAAGGAAAGAGTGAACGTTTTCACTTCATTACTTTTGATTACCCACGATTTGCTTTTAATGTGTGAAAGCCAGATTCAAATTTTCATTTCTGATCCTTACTTGTTACCGTAATGCAAAGATAAGGGAACCTGTCGCCTTCAATATGGTTTTGGATTCCTGTTCCATCATTTCTAGCCTGTGAGACCAGAATAATCAGGCATGGTAGTAATTAGAGAGAACAGCACCTGGTGAATGACAGGTTCCCCAGGATTCCTGGTTACCATAATTAAGACTAACCATAGTGCCAATTTTGTTCATCAGAACAAATTGATAACTGAAAGCAGAAATAAAATCTTTCAAACTATGACCACCAGAGAGAGAGAGGAGTGGGGAGCTCATGATTCAGATATGTAATGCTAAGCCATAATTTCGCATTATGTCCAAACCCCCCCCCCCATTATCTTCAGGTTAGAAAAAACGACATAGGAACTGAGAAGTAGCCTTGAATTGCACATTTTAGATCTTGCTTAAATGTGAAAAGCTAATAGACTCTTAGACCTATTTATCAAATTAGAAACGTGCCTCAGGAATGTTCCATGTAAATTCAGTTATTTCTTACAAAGAGGAAAGCGTGTAGATTTCTGAAGGTCTAACAGGAACCCCTCAGACCTGTTGATGCCCATACATATTCTTAATTGTTTTAATAATTTGCTAATGTACTCATTTAGAAGTGTGGTCATTATTGCATCATTACACATTCTATTTTAAAAGAAACACCCCAGTTCCACTGTCCTCTCTTTTGCTGTCAGGATAAAAATGTTAATGAAGATAAAGCAATGACATTAGAGGACACTGTGAGGAAAAATTATACTCACCCTGGCAGAGAGACCTTTTCTTTATGAAGAAATTAAAGGTGTCCCTGGTTTAATAGCATTTTATTGAAGGGGGATAAATGTTCCATTATCCTTTTTGTTAATGGATTGGCTTTTGTAAACCTTGATTTTAAAACGAAAGTACAGATGCTTTGTATTAACCATAATTTCTTGTTTAGAATTGTACTATTCATATTCAGATTTTTAAAAGGGAATTGGATTGTTGTTAGGCAGCCAGTATATTACAGATTTCGACCGCCTGTTGGTGTAATAATCCTTACCTCAACTTCTTCATCTTCTTGTCTACCACAATAGCTTATTTGATTGGACTACATCCCATTTATTTATCTCACATCTTAAATAATATGGGCTGGGTGATTTGGGCAGTTGTACTCCAAAGTGCAACTTTTCCAAGCCCTGGTCTATTTACTCAAAGGCTCAAGGACACCTCCATCTTCCCCACTGCCTTCATTTTGCATGTTTGACAGGTATTCCTACCACTGAATCTTCTAAATATGCATAACTGATTTCTATAATATGGCCTAAATCTAATCGCTAGTCTCAACTAAGCCTCAAGAAAGTATATTGTATCAACAGAGCTTACATAAATGTTGATTTACCAAGTTCCTATTAATTCATTGAGTGTACTCTAGCTGGGAGGAACAATTGGATCTAGGCCAGTGTTCCTTTAGCCTTTAGAATTTGTGTGATAGTATTTTGAGCAATGAGATGTCAGTTTATTTCATTCAGGGTAACTATCTATCAGCTCTCTGGGATAATTTTTTTGTTTTCTATGACGTGCTGCAAGCATGAAAATCTATACAGATTTTCGTCACTTCTCTTCATATCAGCCTGCCTATTTCTGAAGTCTATAAATCATTTCCTACACTTATTAGAATTTTTTTAAAAAACACATTAGACTAAAGTGCATCTTTCGAAGATAAGTAAAAGTGAAACAATTTATAGTAAGTGCTGGATGCTATTGAAGGAATATATTAATAACATCCACACTGAAGTCCCTAGTGAAATGGTTTGACTTCTTATACAATGAATTGAAATAAGAAATCCCTAAATCCATGCTGAGTCCCCAAAGACCTGATTAAAAACTGTTTTTCTATTCATGTGTGTGTGTGTTTTTAAAAAAGCACAACCAATTTATTCTTGCCATAAACACAACATTTAATCCCATGAAAAACTAACAATCTGCCTTTCAACTTTTACATTTTCAGCTTCTAGCATGGGCATGTTTCTCCCACCTAATTATGCAGATTTTGTTTGAAGACTTCAAGAGAAAATAATAATTATAATAATCATGTATATAAAAAGTACCTCATATTTGTTTATAAAATCCAGTTGCTATAAATAAATTAATATTTAGGGACATTTATTACTGCTGTTGTTTTGCTTATCAAACACTCTGTATTGAGAGGATGCCTCAACATGGTGAGTTCATTTAATTGTAGAACACCTAAAGGTATACTCTTACAATATTGTTTCCCACTATGAGGTGACTCCTGGCACTCTCTTGTCTTGTGGTCCACATTGCCATGGATTAGAGTCCATGAATTTGGTTTACAGCTGTTTAATAATCAACAGGGCAATTAGAAAAGCTTAGTCACTGGAGAATGAGAATGTTTTTAGATGGCAATATATATTACTTCACTTACCTCAAAGTCTGGTAAGCTGGTCTTATTGGATTTGGGACCCTGCTACTTATTTTTCTGAGAGGTGTCCTGGACATTTGCCCTACCTGTCTTGCCCAACTAATACAACTGGTAAAAGGAACTACATTTTGAGAAGTCTCTATTTTATCATGACTCGTGTATAATTACCTAGTTTATGTAGCTGTGGGTTAGCATTATAAGAAGGCAGCCTAAAATTATGAGCTCAAATCCAGCATTTATCACTGAAAGCATCATGGTATTTATGAACATGAAGACAAAATTGTGACCCAAAAATGAAAAGTTACAAGAGTGGCAGCTAGTGGGTTCCATGTCAATGAGGGGATGAATCTGCTCCCCGTTTGAGTTGTGAAGGAGCTATTCAGAGTGCTGAGCCCTATTCCCCCCAAGTAAGTTCATCACCTTGGATAGTTCCTATAAAGTTCAAACAAAAGCACAAATGGATTAATTCCTCCACTGACATAGGGATTGCCTCTGGTTCCTTCCCCTGCTGTTAAACACCTTGAAGCTTTTGTTTGTATGTTTCAGGTCCTCCTGTTCTCATGCATGCTGAAGTTTGTTTGTCTGTTTTAAATTAGTCTTTCCTATTTGATCTTATGCAGAATTTGCTCTGTAATTTCCCCAATAGAAAGTGCAATTCAGGCCTTTGGCAATGGTACAGATGTGAATGTGTGGCAGCCATTCCTGCCTGTCCAGACAACTACAGCTTTAACTACAACGGCTCACAGATCTAAGTCACTGGGATCCGAGAACACCAACAATGAAATACCTACCAACAATGACTTACCAGCATGCGCCAATCTCAAGGTAAGAAACTCCTGGGGTTGTGGCTGCCTGACAGCTATACCAAAGTGCAAAGAAGGGGGAAGGAATTGTCTGTCAGATAAAGGATATGCCTTTGTTTGATGTACATACAAATTAACAAGACAGGCTTCTATTTAACTGTCTCCTGCTACCTCCACCATATGGCTGAATAGATGCTTCCAAAGACTGCATTAAGCCAGTCACTCATAATTTTAAATAGTAGAATCAATAAGAGGTTGCACTACTATAATAACAGAGGAGCAAAGGATGCTATTATTCCTTGAACTTCAGTAGGTTTGGATAAGGACTTGAGATATACCTAAGACCTGACCAAATACAATCCCACCCATTTTCTTTTTATTCTTAAAATATGATACTGGTAGATGGTAAATTGAATCAAGTATGGGCAGAAAATAAGCTGTGACCCACTGGTGGACCATTAGGTAATTTCTGGTGCTAAGAGTTCTTCCCAAAAATAATGACCTTGATTTCATCATCCAGTGAGGCCTATAGCCTGAATACTATTGGTAGTTCGAACTAGAGTAGACGAGTTGAATCAGTGGGATTTACATAAGTGTTAGTCCATCATTGAACTATTAAGTCAATGGGTTTACTCTAGTAGAGGCAACTACTAGGATTCAGGCCTGTATATTTTAAGGTAAGAATGCACACTCAGTGTAATGTAAGACAGATTCGTCAAGAGATCCTGAGCATGAGAATCTGGATTCTACGAGGAGTCTAATGAAAAAAGAAAAGAAAGGGTAGATCAAGCAAGGCTTCTGTACACAAAATGTTTACACATTTCAGGCCCTAACTACACAGCACAAACATTTTACGTAGTTTCATTGTTAACAGTCTGAACTCATTACAAACCAAGCTCAAATTGCAGGAGAGTTTGGACCCAGTTCAGAGTGAATTCACCAGCACTATCACAAGTCCAACAACTACAGCTGTCCCTTTGTTCTCCACAAACTTACCTGGTGACAGGTAATATGATGGGGAGGCGTTTGTTTCTCAGAGGCATTATGAAATAGGCCAGTGTGGCACAGTGACCAAAGTGCTGGGAGATCAGATTTTAATTCCCACCAAGCTATAAAATTCCCTGGATGACTTGAGCCAGTCAATTCCTCTTAGCCTGACCTAATGCACAGACTTGTTGTTGTGAGGTTGAAGTAGAGAAGAGAGCCATCTACATTTCCTTGAACTCATGGGAGGAAAACTGGAATAAACATGTAAGATAAATAAAACAGATAAACACTGAAGTTGCAGCATCCCAAGTTCAGAGATCCTGGGAAATGTAACTTTTCAGCATACCTGAGTTAGTATTGATGTCAGGAGTCCTGGAAATGGCGTATCCCAGGATTGCTTGTTTCTGGGAGGATGCCATGAGTTGGTGTCTTACTGTCAAGGATCCAAACTGCATTCTGTCAGCAATGTGTGTATGTGCCTTCAGGCCTTCAATGGCAACTCCATGAGTTTCATAGGATTTTTTAGGCAAGGAACCATTCAAATGTGGGTTTTCTTCTAAAATCTCTACACTGGCTTCCTCTCTGTTCCTTTTACCTTACCTTCAGAATCTTCCGTGATTGCTCCCCTTAAAAACTCCTATACCCATGTCCATCCCTGCTTATGACTGTCATTGCTCCATCTGCACAGTCTTCTGCTATCTGAACTTGTCCTGCTCCCTCACATTACTCTGTCCTTTCTCTCATGACTCTCCCCTCCCCCTGCACCAGAACACCCATGCATTACTACCTTCTTTATTTCCCAAAAATCTCATGGGGTGCATGTGAATCTTTGGGCACAGCCCCATAGTGCAACTAAAAAGTCACTGCAGTAACCATATGTTCTTTGCATGTTTAACCCTGACACTTTATTTTCCTTTCTCTGTAATTTCACCTATGCCATATTGTACAGTGCAAGTTCCATGGGACATGTATCTATCCGGATGTTTTCTGTATAGATGGCACTATACTATATAAAATGAGAGTGCTTGGGATGGTGGATAGGTGGATGGACAGGTGGATTGATAGACAGAAAAACAGACAGATTCCTTGTCTCAGAAGGTTCTAGGCAGGCTGCCCTTGGAAATACCTGTGCCATCACTCTAACCTGGGCCAAAGGAGATATATGACATAAAAGAGAATTGATTTTTAAATCATTCTGAATATGGAGAGTAGGGTGGGAGAACTTCTGTAGGTGACTCAGGCCTACTGTTAAGCCAAGTTAAAAGCTATCTTACATTTTGAGAGCATTGCAGTAATAAAAAGGTATAAAGTACAAATGTCAGCCTGCTGACCGCATTATGACAGATAATGGTGGAAATTTAGGGGATAAAGGTAAATCTTCTCTAATAAGAAGCATTTAGCCAATTTTCTAAAAGTTTTTTTTCCATATAATTTATTTTTTAAAAAAATTCAATAGCTACTCTGCATTCCAAAAGCATCTGAGAAAGACAGCAAGTATTTTCAGATGGTAACAATGTGAGGAGTAACTTGTAAAAACAAAGGACCCCCCTACGCCCACTGATAAGAACTGTTCCCTCTTAGGATGTTAAGGAGGAGCAATAGGAGGTATCAATGGACCTTTTAAGTCAGAGGGCAGGAACCTTCAGACTGAAGAGGCTCACTGTGCAGGCTATGTAGAGCTTCCTTCCACTAACCTCCCTCCCTCCCTCCCATATCGCTTCTCCAGGCCTATTCCTCTCAGGGTTAAGGGAGGGTCATCACTGTTACAGATTAACAGTGGGGATTCCTAGGGAAAGGCACAGAGAGAAGCAAAACTGGTATCCAACTGCACTGTGTGAACCATGGCCATTACCTAAATGGGCCTTTCCTAATTGGGGAGGATGTACTGGGGACAAAACTGGTTCCCAAGTGGAAGTGGCCTAAGCAGCTGAAAGAACACTCCTCTAAACCAGCAGCCCAGCCAGGACTTTGTCTGCACCATATATTCCCCAGTTGGTCCAGGAATCAGTGACATCAAGGGGCATGGGTCTCATCCCTGACATCAGAGTAGGATGGTATTTATGTCAACTGGTCCAAAGAGTTTGCGGAAGGGTGTGTGTGTGTCCCAATAAGAGTTGTCTATCCTTGCTTTAAATTTTACCCTGCTCATTCACTAGCCACATTTTTGTGGGTGGGTGGTATTTAATATTTAAATGGTTATTGATGTGAACACTGACATCTTCCATAGAATCATCACATGTTATTCATTACCCCAGGTATAATGCAGCTTCACAGGTAGGTAGCATTCAAAGAACTACAAACAAGAAGACTATATGAAAAGACTGCAGTATGTGGAGGGCCAGGTTGGTCAAATAGGGAAAAGTCCTGGAAAAAGTGTGGTGAAGGTTGCTTGCTTGGCTAAGGAGGCCAAGATGGTTTTGCCTTCTAGCACTTTAAATCGAGTGTGACCCATTATCCCTCTCATTTTCACCCCCCAACAACACTGAAGTCGATGTTACCCCGGCAGGGGCCTGTGTCAGGCAGCTCTCTGAGCTCCTCTTTTCTCCTTTGATCATGGCAAGTACAGCAGCACAGATTAGTGCCAATCCACTCTGCCTTTTGCCTCAGACCATACAAGATTTGTCTTCTTGTTCCTTCCTCAGCAAAACACCCACATCCCTCACTGTGTTTCCTATTTACACTCACCCACTAGCCAATTACAAATCCATGAAGCTTCCACACCTGCTGTGGCCCGATCCCTCTGAGTGCCGTGCTGAAGCTTTTAAGCTGAACTCCTGCCTAAACCTACACAACACTTGCTAATAACAATACTAATAAACACTCCGATTTCATATAATGGCTTATGATCTCCAAGCAGCAGGCGTTGTGCTGAACACCTGCAATTTTCACTAAGACTCACGGAGGAAACCCAGGGCTAAGTGCTCCACGGCATGCTGTGAATGGTGCTTAAGCTCCTGTCTTGGAGGCTAATTCTTACTTTACCCTCCTCCCTTTTTGCATATGTTCTTCCGAGGAAGCCAAGACATCTGTAGTTTGTGCTCTGAACTGAACAGCCATGCTCTGTAATTGTATCTGAAAGTACAAGTACATACATGTTAACTGACTGGCATATAAGATTAATACATTGCATGATTCCCGGTAGTGCTGCTCCATGGTAAAGTTCTCAGAGAAACAGAGTTAAATTACTATTTTGGCCCTTTCATACTACACAATTAGAGCACTATGAATCCAGTTTAATTTCTATGGCAACTTTCTATGGAACCCTGGGATTTGCAGTTTAGGGAGAGCTGTTTAGAATTCCCAGCCAGGGGAGCTCTAGTGCCTCACTGAACAACAAACCCTATGATTCCATAGGATGCAGCTATGGCAGATAAAGTGGAATTATAGTGCTATATTTGTGTAGTGTGAAAGGGCCATTGGTTATGCCATGATGAGATTCCTTTAGATAGGTACTTCTGTGTACTGGGGTGAGGAAAGGGTCTACACATAGTTTGGAAATGTTAATTTTAGGACCTCCACCATGGAGGATTCTAGGAGTTACTGTTCAAAAAGTAACATATTTGAACTCTGGTGTTAGAAACAGTTGCTGTGGCTGCCGGGACTCTCTCCAGCCAGAAAAGCCTTCTGAGCCTGAAGCTTGCTTTCTTCTGGTCCAGCTGCTACAGCATCTGGACTCAAGGCTTTATACAGGCAAAAGGGATAGTTAGGTCTGGAGTCTCTAAAGATCTCACTGTATCCTCCCCTCCGCTTGCAAAGAAGAACTGAAGAGAGTTCATCCTGTTCTCTCCCAGCTCTGCCATCTCTCCCTGCCTGCAGGGACACCTGCTAATGTAGACATCTGGGTATTTGACCTCCCAAGAAGGTCAGACAGCTAGTGTTGTGGGGGTTTTTTTGTTTGTTTGTTTGCTTGGAAAAGACCAATGATTTTCAGGCACATCTGTCACTGTCTTCAGTGAAGTACAATAATTCTGCATGCCTACATCACACAGTACTGATTTGCTCAACCTAAGAATGGAATTGAATAAAAGGGGAATATAAACCATGTAAGACAAAGTGGTGATTCAGGAGGCCTTGTGTTAGAGCTTGGGGAAAGGATTTTTGGTCTACCACTCCCAGAATCACCCAGGCAATATGGTGAATGACTAAGGGATTCTGGGAGTGGTAATACAAAAAAAATAAAAAATAAAAAATCCCAAAACAAAAAACTTGTGACCCTCTAGATGTTGTTGGAGTGCCAGCTCACATCATCTCTCAACACTTGGCTGTACTGGCTAGCACTGACTGATGGAAGATGCACCTCAATAACATCTGAAGGTCCAGATATTGCCCACTTCTACCTTACACCTTCAGCAACTGCATCTTATGTGAGGCATTTGAGTCAGGGTGTATGGGAACAACTTCTGGGTCTATGGGAACAACTCCCTTCCACGGGAGGCTAGCCTAGGCCCCTCCCTGCTTTCCTTTTGCCAGCAGGCAAAAACATTTTTATACAAGCAGGCTTTTAATACATAGCTGGACTTACAGAGGTTTTATTGGGGTGTGGTTTTTATGTGTTTTTATATACATATAGTTTTTAAATGTTGCTTATTTTAATCTTTTAACTTTATGTGTTTTTACTGTGAGGTTTTAAATTTTTTTAAATTGTATTTTATGTAATGTTGTGAGCCACCTTGGAACCCTTCTGGGAGAAAAGTGGCACATAAATGTATAAATAAATAAACTTTTCTATGAATTGTTTCAATTGCAACAGAGGCCATGAAAGGTACTTGAAGAAGTGCCTCTCCCTAGATATGCATGCCAGAGCATGGAAGACTTTTGGAGGAGTTCTCCTTTGTATCCCACTAGTGAGATCAATAAACTGTGTGAAGATGTGGAAGAGGGCCTTCTCAGCTGTGGCACCCCAAATGTGAAATGCCCTCCCCTTGTAGACCCAACAAGCCCCAACACTGGCTTTATTCAGGCACAAAATAAAAACATGGCTGTTCACTAAAGCCTTTGGAGACTGCCTGATTCACTCCAAAATGTTTATAAACATTTTAAAAATCTTTTAACTTTCATAGCCTGTTTTCAGCTTTTCAATATAACATGTTTTTAGGCTGTTTAAATTATTTGTATTATTTTTAATCTGTTAATAACTATTTGACCTGCATGCATTTAATTGGAAAATGAAATGATAGAATGATGATATAAAATGATAAAATAAAATAAATTTCCCCTTTCACGCTGACTGAACCACTGTATAGTAAGTTAGGAAAGCTCGCAGTTTAGTACAACGTTTCATTGTTTCAGATTGCAAAAAGGATTAAAAACATTGCAAGCAGAGTTGATTATTCTACTGTGTAATTAGTGATATTAGTGAAGGAACAACTGGTTTCAGAGCCTTAAAGTGGTAACAAGCATAAATAGTATCATATAGGCACTATGACGTCCATAGATAAAAAGTACATTAGATGCACTTATTTCCCATGGGAAGCAGTGAGACAGAGGTATTATTGACTTCTTCCATGGCTTTCACTGGGACCTAAGTGTACCAAACTAGGGCTGTAGCTGCACTGCAGAAATAATGCAGTTTGATACCGCTTTGACTGCCATGGCTCAATGTTATGGAATTCTGGGATTTATAGTTTGTTTTGGCAGCAGAGTTCTCTGACAGAGAAAGCTAAATATCTCACAAAGCCAGCATGGTCAGTAGCTCACTTCCTACCATTCATATGAAGGACTCAAGAACTCTGGAAAACTACATTTCCCAGGATCTATATATTTAGGATGCTGCCATTTCAGTGTTGAATGTGCACAGGCAGAACAGTGATCTCTCCATCATAGTAAGTGCCTCTAGGAAACTATTTCCCATGAATATGCTCACTCTAAGAGTGGATAGAAAGCAAGTGATGAAAGAAAGTTCTGCCTTCAGCCTTGGAAAACTGCGGCCAATCAGATTCCTGCATCCAGTTTAATTCTAGCTGACTGAAAATACCCGCTACCTGTGTTGTAATGGATTACTGGTATACCTTTGTACAGGTGATTTTTCAAAGCAGTTATATGGACAAGGATATGCAACTGGTTGAACAAACTGCATGTCTGATAAAAACTAGTAGATACTGCCCTTCCACTAACTCTGAAGATCTACACTTTGGGCCTTGCATTAGCACAATGACATAATTGATTACAGGTCAGACTGTACAAAGTTGGATTAGACAAATAGTCTGACCTGATATAATGCAGTTTCCTGTTTTCTAGGTATCATTAGCATTTGGGTTCTCTTAGATGATTGGAAGAAACCATTTTGTTTGAGAATGTAATGGAGGTACTGGGAAAAGAACATCCTGGTGCACACTACTTGAGCTATATATTTATTTCTAAAAACACATTGTTACAGAGAAGCCATAAGTCTCCACCACTTGCTTCCCCCAATAGGAAACTGATGCCGAAGTGCTGCTGTTAACTTGTCTTGCTTCAGGAAAAACAATAGACCTGTTCCTTAGCCCTTAGTCTAATGCTGTTGAAACTATAGTTATTGCTGCTGCTGCTGCTGCTGCTGCTTTGCGCAAATCACTTTAGATGTGACTTAGTTCCTCTCTAAACATACTCTATGTCAGAAGGCAATTCAGTGTAAATTTGCGCTAGAGTTAAATTTACAGGGACTTCATTCAGAAAGTTAATTGTCTTGGAATCTTTCTCTGGATCTACTTTTAGAGTAATTTAAACACCAAGGACAAATGTGGCCTTGTGAGACCAAGAAATAAATTACTGAGGTTTTTATATATGACTTTTTTTTGTCTATTATTCGTTTTAAAAAATGCCAAGTACAATTGCCTGTACCAAGCAATATACTTATCTATGAGAATTCTTCAGGAAGCCATATAAATCAGTGATACACTGTCATCAGATTCACAGATAGAATAAAAGGGGGGTGGGGATAAGATGTGACTTCCTTAAGAGGTACAGATGAAATAGTTAATTTTTACTAGAATATATTCTCCTTTTAAATTTATCTGTTCTGTTTTACTTTACGTCACATTAAATGTGTTAATCAGCTCACCTGTGCAATATGTTTGTATTGACGACCCAATTCTAACCCCATTGGTTATATTCTCTCACTCAGACGTATGTATCATAATCTTCCAATTGAGGCAACTTTCCATGCTCTTGATGAAGTAGCTAGCAATCTATGAATAGGTCTGCCTCTGTCATTCAGCAGAGTGAGGCAGATGCCTCAGGAAGCATGGTGCCAGAACTGGGGAAATGTGTTGCGTGTTTAAACCACACTGTGAGGGTCCTGCTGCCTCACCTCATCCCATGGGATGCCCTGCCTACCTCACCTTGCTGTGCTATCTGCCCACCACACCTGTCTCCAACCTCTCAATCAATTCAAGAAGGCTGTTGACAAACTGGAGTGTGTCCAGAGAAGGGCGACCAAAATGGTAAAAGGTCTGGAAACCATACCCTATGAGGAGCGGCTTAGGGAGCAGGGCATGTTTAGTGTAGAGAAGAGAAGGTTAAGATGGAACATGACAGCCATGTTTCAATATTTGAAGGGATGTCATACTGATGATGGGGCAAGCTTGTTTTCTGCTGCTCCAGAGACTAGGACATGGAGCAATGGGTTCAAACTACAGGAAAAGAGATTCCACCTAAACATTAGGAAGATCTTCCTGATGGTAAGAGCTGTTTGGCAGTGGAATGTGCTGCCTTGTAGTTTAGTGGAGTCTCCTTCTCTGGAGATTTTTAAACAGAGTCTGGATGGCCATCTGTCATGCGTGCTTTGATTGTGTATTCCTGTATGGCAGGGGATTGGACTGGATGGCCCTTGTGGGCTCTTCCAGTTGGTTCTATGAACTCCCAATTGCTGCTGTTTTGTTTCCTACCTAGTTCCCTTCCATCACCCCTCAGTTTCTGTCTCCTGAGTTTTTGTTCGTTCAACGTTGGTTGTTTCTGTTCCTCCTTCACTTCTTTGCATCTTCCTTGCAGTCGCACCTTCCTTCTGCCCTCTCCATCTGCTGCTCATTGGCAGCAGCTGCCTTCCTTTCTACTCCATCTCACACTGCCTGCTCATGTCACAGGTGCTGCTCCTTCTTGTCACTGTTGCCTGCACAGGACCAGCAAGGTCAGGGCAGCATCTAAAAAAAAAGTACAGGGAGGCTGTGGGCAGACCACTGCAAAATAGAGACAGCTTTGCTTCTACTTCCATATCAAGCAGCAGAAGATTGGGCTGCTTGTATCAATGACAATTAATGTCAAATAAAACTTGATAGTCTTCAAGATACCACAAGACTCTTTGCTCTTTCTCCTGAAGCAGATTGGCATGGCTGCCTTTCTGAAAAGTCTGAAAGAAAATGTCTGAAAGGTTTTCCTTTGTGTATGCCTACATATTATTCATAGCAAAGCAAGTAAGAATCCTATTTGTCAGACCTATGTTTTCCCAATAACACCACCCTTCTATATTTTATTTCCACTTCTCAAAATAAATCCCACCTCTAACCTACCCACCCCAGAGCTGCTGTTTTGTTTATCTGCTATGGGTTGGATGAATGGGATGGAATTCTAATAAATGTAAAATATATAACTATCCTATGCATATTTGCTTGAGCCTGAGGGCTCATCTATATGGGCCAGGATACACTGGCTTCCTACTGGCATATCCATGGGACATGGATCAGGCCCGTCCCTCCCCATTACCTGGACAAAACAGGCCACAGTCCATACAGGCACACTGGCCCAACCCTGCAGCTGCCGCCACCACCTGTGCCTACTTTCTGGATCCAGGCAGGAGGCCTGCAGCATGAGAACGCGCCCCCCTGCATTTGACCAGCCTGATCACATGCTGCGGGACCCCTTCCTGGCTACAGAAGAGTGAAGCAGCCGGCAGCTACAGTGATGGCTTGGCATGCTGGAATGGGCTCCTGTGGTCACATGGGGGCCGATCCATTTTATTTTGGCTGGAACACATTTTAACAGGTATTTTCTTAAAACGTTTTATCAGGCCATATTGCCATCCCCTGCATCTTAGCCCAATCTTTGCCCCAGTGTCAGGCCCTGCTCTTCTGACTCTGAAGATGAGCTAGAGGAAGAGAGAACTTCAGAGCAGGATTTGCACCAGGGAGTAGAGACAACAGCACCCACAGAGCTGCCTGGCTTCTCAGAGATAGCAGAAGGGGGACAGAGTAGATAACCCAGACCGAGCAGAGAGACCTGTCCCCTGAGACGGAGAGACATTAGATCCAGTTGTACCCACCTTTCCGGAATGCTGACACCAAAGGGAGGAGGAGTGGAAGTCTTGGAGTATTTTAGAGACGCTGTCTTATCAGAGAACAGCTGTGCAGTCACTGAGTCAGTATAAATCAGAGACAGCTGCTCTGCCAACTTGTCGGAGTTTATCTGACTGCATTGGTAGGAAACCTCTGCTCCTTATTCCTTGTGCTGCCTTGCTTGGACTTTGACCTTTGGACTGTACAGGACCCCCTGCACGTCGTAACCCTAGACTATCAGATTGGTAAACTGGACTACTCTCTGGCTTTTGTGGACTTGTTCTGTTACCTAGATATTTTGCCCTACAATTGTAATTCTGTGTGGCCGTGAGTTCCAGCCAGACTGCCACACTGTTATCTGTTATCTGCTAATAGTACCTAATAGGTTTCCCAGATACCTGGGTTTCCCAGATACCTGGGGATCGTGAGGACTGCCCAGGGGCAAAAGCTCTGTGTCGTCAGGACTGCAGGGCTCCAAGATGGTGGCAAGATGTCATAAATTGCCCATGTAGACAAGTCCTAAGTTTCTGGTCATATGTCTGAGTAAAGGGTTCAAAAGGCTATTCCATATACCTTAGACCAGTGGCTCTTAACCTTTTCTTTACCAGAGATCACCTTTAAACGTCTTTTGTTGCCACAGACACCCAATACTTAACTCAAGACTGAAAACAACAACAATGCAATTACACCATCCATTAAACTTGCCCTTAGAAGCACTGGAGGGGGAGGGAAGATTTTTCTCCTGATTCTTCTTGCAAGTTTGTGGCTGGAGCAGTTTGAATGGCAATGTGCAGGCCAAGCCAGCCAGCCATTGCCTTTGCTCTTGTGATGTGGCCATTTTACTGCAGATAGGAGGTCAAGCTTTCGTGGACCCCCTGCGAGGAAATTGCAGCCCCCTGGGGACCACAGGTTAAGAACCACTGCCCTAGACAAAGACATAAGGGAACTTGGTCATTTGTAACTACTTACTAGAAATTTAAGAACCACAACAAGCATCAACCTAAGCTATCTGTCCGTCCATCCGTCTGTCTGTCCCTCTGTCCACCCATGCTCCCAGCCTCTCCTTATGTCGTCTCTCATCTCCTCTTTTCTACTTTGGAGCACCCATTTCAGATGTTAAGAAGCATGGGAAAAACAAAAGGGAACTTCATTTTTCTTGAAACTCAGTGAACATTGCCTTGTCTTTTATAGCACAAACGAGTCCACAACATCCTGAATACTTAGGGCACGGTAGTGCGTTAGGCTGCTTTACCTTACTATGTTCTATTGCATTTTTTTTTAAATGAACTGACTCCGTTATTTATTTATTGTACTGTATTCTGGTAGCTCTGTAAGAATTCACTTCTGCTCTATGCAAACAGACTAGACTTTCCTGCAAATCACATCATTTATTTGGGAGAGGGTCAGTTTAAATCTCAGTAATACTGTGATACTCGCTTATTATCAAAGCACTAAAAGGTGGTAGCAGATTCATTTCTCACAAATCAATGTGTCTGTAGTTTGGCATCTGTCTTAGCTGCTAAAAAGACTAGTCGTGCTTTTGTTTTTAAAGGAAAACTTCGAATCCGGGCCAGCTAATTGCCCAAACACAATAACACCAAGCTTATTTTGGGGAGCTCAGCTAAAATCCCCTTATTCATAATGGCAGTCATTCTGCATTGTTGTGCTTTGGTATACATTTTGCTCCAGAGAATACTAATTCATCTGAGGGATGGTGGATTAATCTCATTGGGGCAGGGGATGCCAGATAGAGTACCTAGAATCCAGATAATCCAGCTGTTAGTGACATGTCAGTGATTGAGATTGATTGAGTGATTGAGATGTGTGATAATTGGATATCATAACTTGTAATTTGTTGTCAAGGGTCAAATGAACTGTCCTAGCTATTTGTGCAGCAGTTTATTGAAAAAAGAACTTGGAACTACACGCCAAATTCAGTATCAGAAAAATACATCACACAGTGATAACTCTGCAAGGTCACCACCTATTTCTGAGGTGTAGATCTTGCGAACAATCATATTTAACCACACTCATTCAGCACACTTGATGTCAGCTTCAGTCCTGACTTACATACTATGCAGAGGGAGAGACAGCTGTGTGACAATTCATTAGGATCTCCCTACCAGAGTTTTGAACTAGGACAATGGATATTTTGGGAGGGTGGGGTCACACTAGGGCTGCAATCATGCATGGTTCAGCACAGCATAGTAGTTATGCATATGGAACTATGCTAAGCTGAAATATTCAACACCCCCCATTGGCCTATCGTAGAGCCCCTGGAGCCCTCCACCCACAGCCATTCATGCCTGGAGGAGAGCAATGAGGAATCACAAAAGCATCTGGCTATCGGTCACTAGCCAAACACAGAGTGATTACATCATATACTGGAGCGATTACATCATATACTGGAGTCCACAGAGCGATTACATCATATACTGGAGGTATCAGCCCCTGATGGGGGGGACATAGACCATGATGGGTAGGGAGGCTTCAGCAGCTCTACAGTAGGCATAGGGGAGGCTTTGGTCACTGCAGAGGAAAGAAGGGAATACCAGCCTCCACAGTGACTAAAAATAGACATGTGCAGGCATAGGTTTAACTCATGCCTGCATATATCATTAACAGGATGCCAGTTGTCACGTATTAGTTGGCTTATCTAGTGCTAGGATGTTTGAGTTACTATCAACATTTTTGTGAATGGCTAGTGTTGGTAATGTTATTGTCAATTTATTTCCCTTTGACTTGACTGTGTAATTTATTTCCCTTTGACTCAACTCCCTCCTCCAACCATGTATTGTACAGCTACATGAAATTCTTGATGACATCATACATCTGATGAAATGGGCTATATAGTCCATGAAAGCTTGTGCTATAATGAATCTGTTAGTCTGTAAGGACTCTTGTTGTTTTTGCTACAACGTACTTAATACAGTTATCTCTTTGTAAATGAATATGTCTTCCACATTCAGGTTGCTGTTTGTGTGGAAATGCCTTAGACGCAAAAAGTGAAAGAGCACACCATGAATAGCACTCATCTGAACTTGATGCAAGAATTTGTAGAGCAGTGGTACTTGTCTTTGCATAGAAAAAAAAATCATCCATGATCTAATATGATCTAATGCTCCCATATGTGCCTATTCTAGCACTTAGTTATTCTTCATTATTCCCATAGGATAAGATCTTGTAGTAAAATTGTGGATCTAAACTGAAATTTCACTGGAAATGTTACTTTTCCTTTTAGTACGAATGATGTGCAAAGTACTCCCCGAGAATAGCAACTATAACAGTAAAATATCAGTGCTCTTTAGAACTGCTCAGTCGCTTTTGGCAAAATGCTATTTTTATAAGTCATTACATTTGTTTCTAGGAAGCCCACATTCATTTGCAAATGAACAATTATTAAACTATAAAACAAAACTACATGATTCTTAAAGGCCTAATCTCAGTTTTTACAGTTAACTATAAAATGCCATATTATCGTAACAAGAAAGATGCTCAGACTATTAGGATCTTCCTTTTAAAAAAATGGTAAAATCTTTATTATTGATGAAGTAATTCTACTGTTTTGTAATCCTATAATACACACATGCACAATGTACGTGGATAACTGAATAGCAGAAAATATTCAAAAATGTAGGATTGACATATCAGCCTGAAAGATGAATTATCTGGATTCTTGATATTCTACCTAGCCCCTGTCCCTGCCTTGACATGAATTCATCCCACTCCACCCCGAATTGTTATTTTCTCGTCCAAAAGGTGTAGTAAAGCACATCAAGGCACAGTGCAGTTATGAATAAGGAGATTGTATCTCAGCGCTCCAAAATAATCAGTGTTATTTCTTTTAAAAAATTATTTTTATTTACAGAAAACCACTACATTTTAGCATAAAACAATGTATAAAGATAAAATGCACATTTCTGACCCCAACTACTACTCGCCCACCTAAATTACAAAATAACGACAAGAAAGAAAACAAGAAAACAGAATACAAGAGAAACAATTGATATCCAGCTTGCCAGAATATGGTTATACTTATCACTTATTTTTTTTTCTCCTTCTAATTCTTAATAACATTTGTAATCATATTTAATTATATGCAGGTCAACCCCTATATCTACGGGATTGGTATCGACAGTTTCACTTATATATATCGGGGGTGGGGAATCTCTTCTCTAGGCATTTTCTAGGTCCTCCAGCACAATTCTGTGGTACACTTCTGCTGGAAGTTGGGCTGGAAGTCATTCATTTCAATAGGGTTCACTGTTATCCATGGTTTTACATATTCACAATTCTGTGGTACACTTCTGCTGGAAGTTGGGCTGGAAGTCATTCATTTCAATAGGGTTCACTGTTATCCATGGTTTCACATATTCACAGTTCTGTGGTACATTTCTGCTGGAAGTTGGGCTGGAAGTCATTCATTTCAATAGGGTTCACTGTTATCCATGGTTTCGCATATTCACGGTAAGCTTGGAAACATATCCTCTGCGGATACGGGTGTGTGTGTGTGTGACCTGTATTACATTATAGCTATTCCTAATCCATCTTCTACTTCCTACTACATATCATATTTCAAATCCTAATACTGCAGATATACCCCAAGTCTTCTTCATATAATCTATCTATGGTTGTTAGTCTTTAAGTGGATTAGTTAACTTATACATTTCAACAAAATCATATAATTTCAACAACCATTTGTCTTCTGTTGCAACTGAATCTTCTGTCCATCCCCATGCATAGACTATTTTTGCAGCTGTTATTGTATGCTGAATGATTCTTCCGTTTTCTTTTTCGTTCTTATCGTCCAGCAGTCCAAGTGGAAAAAGTTCAGGTTTTAATTGGAGTTTAATCTTTTTTAAAAATTCCCACTATCACTTGTATCTTAGTCCAAATTTTTTTAGCCCTGTCACAAGTCCACCACATATGTTATTCCAAATGAGCCTTCCACACTACCAGGGGGATGGACCCTGCAGCATGTCATTGCATCGAGGCTAGCACATTGTTTGCAAAGCAAAACCTCTTCCTCTTCCTCCTGGGGCAGCATCTCACTATCCCCTTGACTCAGCATTAGTTCCATGACTGCTCCCCCTCAGGTGGAATTCGTGCGGAGCTAAAAGGGACTGTAGTGGCAGTCGCAGCAGTGCTGCTGGCAGCAGGTCCAGGTTGCTCCCATCTATTTTCACACACCCCTCAAGAAGAGGAGGAAGTGGTGACCTCCGTTACCATGGTCACAGCTGTGCAACAACAACAACAACATGTTGGGAAAGGCTGAGTCACTGCCCTCCACCTCATCTTTGCCATTGCTGCTTCCTCCATCTTTCAAGATGCTGCCCTTGCTAAGGGCCAAGTCACTTGTTGCTTCCACCTGGACTAGCTGAGACTTTAGCAACCATCCCGAGTAGCCATATCTCACTAAATCACCTCAGAAGGCATTACTGTAGCTGGTAGTGTCAGTTCTTCAGCTCATCCCATCTCTGCACCACTCCCCCTGCTGGGAATGGGGGGGGGGATGAAGAGCAACAACTAATACTTGGAAAGGGCTTAGAGGGAGAGGGTGAGGAGATGGCAGCAGTGGCAGAGGCAGGCCTGTGACAGAAATAGCCATAGCCATGGCTGCTTCGAGAGCAATTGCCAGGACTGGGAGAAAAAGAGGAACAGTGAAACTGAGAACAATGGTCTCATTTTTAACCTGTGAAATTTTGGCATGTATGGTATTCTGAGAGATTTTAGCAGGCCTTATAGAGACCTATTGGCCTCGTGGTAGCAGCTAACAACACAACTATCCCTGTGTTTTATACAGTTTGGGCTCCTTTCTCCTGGCTGATTCTGGTTGTCCGTTTGGGGGCAAAGAGGGAATCAAGGTTACCCCTTGTATCTATGGAGGATATGTTCCTGGACTTACCATGGATAATAGCAAACCCTTTTGAAATGAATGACTGCTGGCCCAACTTCCAACAGCAGCATACCATAGAATTGTGCTGGGGGACCTAGGAAATGCCTAGAGACAACATATTTTTTCAGACATGGATAAGTGAAACTGCGAATACAGGTCCCGTGGTTATGAGGGCTGACCTGTATGATGCTATGGTCTCTCTCTCTCTCTTTCTGATTGGTTTTGTTTTGCTTTGTTTTGCCTTCCTTTTTGGTGTGGTTTTCACTCCTTGGGCTCTTTTTTGGTAATCAGTTTGCTATCAGTTCAGTCATGTCTGGTGGGAGGTATCATGTGCATGCCAGGCTGTTTTGTCACAACTGGTGATGCAGGAGAAATCAGAGTACTTCAAATTGGCAAGGGAGAAAACTATGGAAGATCAGAACTGTGGGTTGAGAGGCAACGGTTCATGTCCTGGCGACTGCAGATCATCATCATCACAATTTATTTATTTATATAGTACCATCACTGTACATGGTGCTTTACAAGTAAAAGAACAACAAAATAGTTGCAGCCTACCTCAGCTTTGGCCAATTATGGCCCAAGCATGAGCCCATTCTAACCCAGACATCATAAGCTCCACTCTTTCCATAGGCTTACTGTTTGCACTACAGTAAAAGTTGTGGCCTTCTCCTTTCATCCATACCTCAGCTTACCTCAGCTCTCTTGGCACAGTTCCTGCTTCAGTTCATATGTCTGTAACACACCCATGCTCAAAGTGGCTCCCTAGGATGCAGAATGACTTATAACTGATATCAGATGTCCCCATTCTTAAAATAACATTAACATTAGTATAGTGGTCTTTCTATTTCCATGCTGTCTCTGTGGGTTTGGCATATAGTGCTTGATCAAAGACTGCCACAATATTCTGCAGTTGTAATTCTCTTCTGATCTTCTCAGTCTAAATCATAACTCAGTTGCTAGTCCATTGATTGTGGGCTAGCAATGATCTGAAATGTTAACAGTCTCTAATACAGTGAGGCCTGTATAACTCTGGAATGTCCAGGTCTCTGTTTTTATCAGCCATCTGAGTACCCAAAGCAGGCTACTGCCTTGCAAGCTATACTGCTTTATAGTTATAATTTAGGCCATCTTGGACTCCTAAAGGATGGAATCCAACTTTCTGCCTCTGTAATTCATGATGATATGCAAACATCTTCTACAGAAACAGTTCTTTGCTTATTTTTCAGAATGCATGCTGGAGGAGATTTGGGAAGCAGAGGTCTGCACTGTTCTTTCATTCACCTAATGAGATGTTCTCTTCAAATCTATCTGTTTTCCCAGTCTAGAGTTAGGAACACAACACTCCGAATGGTAGTTGATGGAAAAATATGCTGCTTTGTAGTAGTTGCTAACTTCTAGAGACATAGCACAGGGTCAGTTTCCTTTGTTTAAGAATATGGTACCCCCTATCCAAGTCTGCTCAGTATCTTGCCTACAAGTATTTTTAAAAGAAGGGGAGCCATAAATTCTTAGGAATCTCCTGTGTGCTACATGTGACAGTGGGGTTGTCTAGACAGTGAAAATAATCCTAATAGAATTCACAAAGAATACTTTTTGTCCCAATGAGATCTGACCGAGATTCATGGTTTTCGGAAGGAGGAGGCCAAAAAACTCAATTTACTGCACGGCAAAAGCCTTTGTGGCTTTTCCCAAGTTTTTTTTTTAAAAAATAATGTGGGGAAATGTGCATACTGCTTGTTTGAACATCCAATTTTTTCCCAATTTTCCCAAGTTTTTTTTTTTTTAATAATGTGGGGAAATGCGCATACTGCTTGTTTGGGCATGCAATTCATAGCACAGCACATTCTTGGCGAGGGTGGAAGTAGAAAGCTACTACTAGGCAGAAGTTGGACATGTGCGGAAGGCAGGCTTGCCAGCAATGAAGTGGACAGAAGCACCATTTTGGAGTTTCACATTATCGATCATGTGCTTTTTTGCTGCGCCGAGGTGACCAAACAGCTTTTTAAAGTGGTAAGTCATGGTTGTGCACCTTTAATTTATTGTTTTAAAAAATACTGTGATGCGGCAACAACTTGCGGAGAATAATGTGAGTAATTCACTCTTGGCCACCATCTTGATTTGCAGACATGGCTTCGTGTGCACTTCAAACATGGATAGCTTCACATACCAGCAATTTTGCCAAAGGATTGTGGAGACAAATAAACATTGCTGCAAATTTGCGTTAATGTGCAGCAATCCACATTATATTTTCTTGTCTAACAAGCCCACTGTCAGCCAGGACTCAGCAAAGCACAGCTCTTCAGATGTCATTGAACTGCAATTCCTAGCATTCCTCACTATTGGCTATGCTGGCCAATATGCTGGTGAAAACTGTTGTCAGACAGCATATGAAGTGCCCCATTTTGCCTTTTGCAGCCATAAGCTATGTCCGGATGGGGCACTGCATTTTGGGCCTCTGCAAGGTAACCTAAAAAACAACCTGTCCAAGAAAGCAAGGATGAAGAAGGAAATATGGTGAGAGATGTGTGTGTGTGTGTAAAGGCCATGATGTTGGCGTTTGTTTTTATTTTTTTGTTCTGTAATATTGCAGATTGGAAATCTGAAGAGGTATGATCATGATTATTGACATCACTAGTTCTCAGGGCTTGTCTGTACAGTGAAAACAATCCTAATAGGATGCGAATGGAAGGTGTGTGTGTCATTCAGAAGGGAAGCAACCGAATTCACTTTAAACTCTGTGGGGGAAGCCTCCGGGGCTTCTCCTGGATTTTTAAAAGAGTTACATACAGCATCTGAATGTGCGATCGTTTGAAAACGCACGTTTGTGTTGGTGCGGACAGGCACCATCATCTGATGGCTGGACAAGCATGGAGGTGGGGCTAGCAAACAGGGAAAGTGCCTGCTGTTGCCATGTTGGATTTTTGGCTAAGCTAGGGTCCTCTCTCTCTCTCTCTCTCTGGCTTTTCTTCGCAAACGAAGATTCAGGAAGGACTCATCCCGCGCTTTCTGCAAGCGCGCTGATGACTAAAAAGGCCAATCCGAGATAAACAAGTCCGGTTGCAAAAAGTGCAGCAGAAGGTCTCCTTGGGTGATGTTTTTGGGTTGTGATTCTTTCTGCGTTGTCGTTTCTCTTCAAGACTTGTTCGTCGTGAGTTCTCAAATAAGGCTGCAGCATTGTGGATAGTGCGTCTCCATGCCTCCCGATGTGAGGCCAGGGCAGACCACCGTTGGTGATCAATCTGGCCAAGCCTGAGATGTTGTTTCAGGGAGTCCTTGTATCGCTTTTTTGGAGCGCCCCTCCCACGCTGACCCGTGGCGAGTTCACCGTAGAGTAGTATTTTTGGGAGGCGATGGTCCTCCATCCTAGAAACGTGCCCTGCCCAGCGCAGCTGTGTTCTCAATATCATGGCCTCAATGCTGGTGATCCCTGCTTGTTCAAGGACAGCAACATTCGTCACATAGTCAGTCCAGTGTATATTTAGGATTGTGCGTAGACAGCGCTGATGAAAGCGCTCGAGGAGTCGTAGGTGGTGGCGATAGGTGACCCATGTTTCAGATCCATAAAGGAGGATAGACAGTACGATGGCTCTATACACACTGATTTTTGTGCTTTGCCTCAGGTGTTTATTGCTCCAGACTCTTTTGTGAAGTCTTCCAAATGCACTATATGCCTTTGCTAATCTGTGATCGATCTCTTTGTCAATCTTGGCATCTGAGGAGATGATGCTTCCCAGGTAGGTGAACTGCTGAACCGACTTAAGCACAGAATTGCCGACGGCAATGTGGGGATGGTGGTGTTCGTCCTGTGGTGCAGGCTGGTAAAGAACTTCTGTTTTCTTCAGGTTGACTTCTAGCCCAAACAGCTCTGCAGCTGTTGCAAAGCAGGACGTTAGGCGCTGCAGAGCTGCTTCTGTGTGGGCAACAAGGGCAGCATCATCGGCGAAGAGCAGCTCACGGACTAGATAGTTTAGAGTCTTAGTGTGAGCCCTCAGACGGCTTAAGTTAAACAAGCTACCATCAGTACGGTAGCGTATATAGATGCCGTCGTCTTCTTCAAGCTCTGCCATAGCCCTTTGGAGCATCGTGCTAAAGAAGATTGTAAATAAAGTTGGTGCAAGAACACAACCTTGCTTCACTCCATTAGTTATTAGAAAGGGCTCTGAAAGAGCATCGCCATATCTGACTTGACCACGCTGGCCCTCGTGTAGCAAGATAATCATTTTAAGGAATTTGGGGGGACATCCTAGTTTTTCCAGGATCTGCCACAGACCTTTTCTACTTACAGTGTCAAAGGCTTTGGTGAGGTCGACAAATGTTACATAGAGACCCTTGTTCTGCTCCCTACATTTTTCTTGCAGTTGCCTAAGGGCAAATACCATGTCTGTAGTACTCCTATTGGCTCTGAAGCCACATTGGCTTTCAGGGAGAAGTTCTTCTGCAATAGCAGGAACTAATCTGTTCAGGAGTATCCTTGCAAGGATTTTTCCAGCAATAGAGAGCAGTGTTATGCCTCGATAGTTTGAGCAGTCGGATTTTGCTCCTTTTTTCTTGTACAGGGTGATGATGACTGCATCTCGGAGGTCTGATGGCAGTTCCCCTTTTTCCCAGCAATTCACAAGGAATTCGTGGAATTTTTCGTGGAGTGCATGACCTCCGTGTTTCCAAACTTCAGGTGGGATTCCATCAATCCCAGCTGCCTTGCCGTTTTTCATCTGCTGTATGGCCATAAGGGTCTCTTCCAAAGTGGGAGCTATGTCCAATTCATTTTTCATTGGTTTTTGTATCATATATTGGATAGCTGAGGCTTGGACTACTCGGTTGGCGCTAAAGAGACTTTGAAAATGTTCAGCCCAACGATTTAGGATGGAGGCTTTATCAGTAATTAATGTTTGACCATCTGTACTGTATAAGGAGCTTTGGACCTGATAAGTAGGTCCAAACACTGCTTTAAGAGCTTCATAAAATCCTCTATGATCACCCAGATCTGCACAGCGTTGTGTCTTTTCTGCTAAATTGATCCACCACTTGTTCTGCATGTCTCGGAGTTTTTGTTGTAGTTTGCTACATGTGAGGCGGAAAGCTGCTTTTCTTACATGACAGGTTGGCTGGGCGAGGTATGCCTGGTGAGCAGCTCTCTTCCTTGCCAACAGCTCCTGGATCTCTTGGTTGTTTTCATCAAACCAGTCTTGATTTTTCTTGTGGGAGAACCCGAGGGATTCTTCTGCAGACTGGAGGATACTGTTTTTGATATGTTGCCAAAGCACTGTAGGAGAAGGATCTGTAGGATGGTCTTCAAGTTTCGTTTGTAGGTTTGCCTGGAAGTTGTCTCTCATGGTAGCTTGTTGAAGATTGTTGACTTGGAGCCTCTTCTTTAAGATGCCACCCCTCTTAGGTTTGAACTTAAGATGAAGATTTAGTTTACATCTGACGAGGCGATGATCTGTTTGGCATTCTGCACTGGGCATCACTCGGGTATGACGGACATCACGAATGTCTCTCTGACGGACTAGAACGTAGTCAATGAGGTGCCAATGTTTGGATCGGGGATGCATCCAGGTTGTCTTCAAGCTATCTTTCTGCTGAAAGATTGTGTTTGTAATAGTCAGCTGTTGTTCTGCACAGAACTCTAGCAGGAGGCGTCCGTTATCATTGCAATTTCCAACACCATGCTTGCCTAAGACACCTTTCCAGGCTTCGGAATTCTTTCCTACTCTGGCATTGAAGTCACCAAGTATAATAATTTTATCTTCTACAGGGACTTTTTGTATGAGTTGGCGTAGGTCTGTGTAGAATTTGTCTTTCTCTACAGGGTCGGCTTGCATAGTTGGGGCATATACACTAAAGAGAACAACATGTGGGAGGCGTAAGGAAATAATGCGATCAGAGTGTCCTGTTGGCAAGGTTTCGAGTTTGGAGGCAATGGAGTTTTTAATCATGAAGCCTACTCCTGAAAGATGTTTTTCGGTTTTGGGTTTGCCAGACCAGTAAAGTGTGTAGCCGGCGCCATGTTCTTTAAGGCTGCCTTCCTCATGGAAGCGAACTTCACTAAGAGCAGCGATGTCAATATTAAGCCGTGATAGTTCAAGGGCTATTAGGGCAGAACGACGCTCAGGCCGTCCACTATCTTTAGAGTCTTGCATGGTTCTGATGTTCCAGCATGCAAGTGTCAGTTTATTTACACCTTTGGAGGCCGGTGTGTGCCTTTGTTTCTTTGCCTTGGTTTGACCGCATCAGAAGATTCCCGTTGGCCGCGGCTAGCCAACCAGGTAGTTGGGGATGAGCTTTCTTTAGGCCACCTTTTCTAGGCCCCTCTCCATATGGAGCAAGCAGTGCTCTCCTTAAAAAAGGCTGCTTGGTCATTCAGAATGCTGCCGAACAAGACTGTCATCTCCCGGGTCAGGCTTGAGCGACCAATGTCCTGAACCGCCTGCATGCAGGGTTGGGGCTGCGGCTTCCAGTGCATCTTTACACCTGCCGGTTTCGTCCCTCGCCAGTCGCTACAGGGCTTTTTTGGAAATGGATTTGTCCTTCGAGCCTGTGCAATGGATTTTTCTGGTGGAGCGCAGCGTGCACAGAACTGGCCTCACCCTTTAAACCAGAGATTCATCTGCCGTGGCCTTGCAAGCATGGACGTGGCAGCGAGGTCCTCGGGCCGTAGGTTTGATTAGAGTTTCCTTCTCTTAGATGGTTGACCTTACAGGGTTGGACGAGCACCATCTGCCCGGGTTTGGGATTAGAGTTTTCCTTCTCCTAGGACGGTTGCCATAAGGCTAGAGAGCCCATCCTGCCCTTTGACGCTCTTTGTCAGACCCTTCGGTTTTGACCTGTCTGGCATGGGAGACCCTACCGGTGGCTATTATGCCACCGCCAGCATAGCTCAAAACATCATTAGGGTACGCAAGCCTCTCTCCCACGACAAGGGGGCGTCAATGGAGAGGAAGCTAGGGTCCAGTAAGTTGATAAAATGGTGAACTTACACCCTTCTTTCCTTTTTGTAAATACTAAATATCACATGTGTGCACAATGGTAAACTTTTTTTTTTTATGGCAGCAGTAGATTTAAAAGTGCGAGTAAACCACTCGTGGCTGCCATCTTGGTTAGAGGTTATGTGAAGGTTGGGGGGGGATCTTTTGGCCATTAAGGCAGGTTGCATCTTTTTTATGTGTGTTTCTTATAAAGAAAGATGAGAATTTGTTAGCTTGTTCCAGGTTAGGGGATGTGTTCAGTGTTAATACAACAAGTAAGAGAAGAGGGGTTACATTGTATATCAAATCCCACCTGACACCTAAATTGGTTTTTTTGTGATGATAAGGGAAGATATTTAGGTGTAGAAATCAAAATTAATGAGATAATTATGCTTGTGGTTGGAATATACATGCCATGTGATAGGAATAAAAATTTTTATAATGATTTGGAAAAGCAATTGCATTGTTACGCCTATGAAAATGACTGCTTTCTTGGAGATTTTAACAGGATTCTTGATCCAGTGTTAGTCAAGAGCCCTAGCAGTAAAAATGAGGACTCTAGGTAGAATTCCAAAAGAAGGTTTGCAAATAATGGAGGAGTATCAAATGAAGATGTGTGGAGATCTCGACATTTCAATGTGAAAGATTATACCTATTTCTCGGCTCGACATAGATCTTGGTCGAGAATAGCTATGATATGGTTATCAGACACAATTCTCCAATATGCTCCCAAGGCAGAAATATTAGCAAAATCATTTAGTGATCACAACCGGGTTAAAATCCAGTGGGATATAGGTACTAGG
This sequence comes from Gambelia wislizenii, assembly GCA_030847615.1. Classification (NCBI taxonomy): domain Eukaryota; kingdom Metazoa; phylum Chordata; class Lepidosauria; order Squamata; family Crotaphytidae; genus Gambelia; species Gambelia wislizenii. The sequence goes on along the minus strand of JAUMIR010000003.1, from coordinate 91,661,091 downwards.
AAAAGAAATTGGAGACTAAACGAGATCGTTCTAAATCAAGAAGGCACAATACTATTTTGTAAAAAAGAACTTGAAGAATTTTTCAAAGCTAATAGGGGGAAAGAGACAGAAATGCAAATGGTTTGGGATGTGTCGAAAGCCATGATGAGAGGCATTTTTATCTAGAAGTTAACGGAATGGAAGAAAAAAAAGTCGAAGAACACGGAGATAGTTATGGAAAATATTAAAAATGTGGAAGAACAGTTAAAAAAAGATCTAAATAACAGAGAGTTTAGTAAGAAAGTAAAACTGTTACAAAAAGAACACTCCTTACTATCAATGGAAGAACTGGAAAAAAATTGAGGTTCACTAAACATTTCTATTTTGATAAGGTGAACAAACCAGGCCGCTGGTTAGCTTACAAAATATGCAAAGAGGAGAAGTGAACGATAAATTTTTTGAAAGATGGAGACAGATACATAAACACAGAAAATGCAATTAAACAAAAGCTAACCAATTATTTCCAAAAATTTATATGGGCAACAACTGCAGAAAGATAAACAGGAGATAAACACATTTCTGTGCTCAAAAATTTTACCACAAATAAGCCAAGAACAAAGAGAATTGTTAAAAACAAACCAATTTCATTAGTAGAAGTACATGACGCCATCGACAAACTAAAAATTAATAAAACTCGAGGTCCTGATGGTCTCCCTGCAAAATATTATAAATGTTTTAAAGACCAACTATTTAAACCCTTCCAAGAAACTTTAAATCTAATCAAAGATAACAAGAACATGCCTGAAAGCTGGAAAGAAGCCAGCATAATATTGATTCCGAAATCAGAGGCGGAAATGCTATCAGTGAAAGATTTTAGACCCATCTCACTTCTAAATGAAGATTACAAAATCTTCTCCTTAATTCTAGCTAGTAGATTGAGGAAAATACTGTCTCAATTCATAGGTGTAGATCAAGCTGGTTTCCTTCCAGGGAGATACATGAAGGATAACATAAGGACCACTTTAGACATTATAGAATATTTTGACTTCCATGTAGGGAAAAAAGATGCACTAATATTTTTAGATGCCTAAAAGGCTTTTGATAAAATCAGTTGGACCTTTATGCTAGGAATTTTAGAAGTCATGAACTTCAGTGATAGCTTTATGGCCTGGATTCAGGCAATTTATTCAGATCAAAAAGCCCACCTCGTGGTAAATGCAGACAAACTTAAGAATTTTACTATACAAAAAGCGACAAGGCAGGGCTGCCCACTGTCCCCTTTACTTTTTATTATGGTATTGGAAATTCTACTTAGAGAATTAAGGTTACGAGATGACATAAAGGGAATAAAAATAAGGAAGGAGAAATTGCTCTCTAAGACTTATGCAAATGATGTTGTACTGTATTTAGAAGACCCACTCACGCAGCTGACCAAGTTAAATGAGATCTTAAATAAATATGCTCAACTAGCTGGATTTCAGATTAATAAAGAAAAAAACTAAATTCTTGACAAAAAGTTTAAGTAATAAAGAAAAGCTAGAGAAAATATCAGGAATAAAGTATGAGGGAAAAGTAAAATATCTTGGTATCTGGATTACCAATAAAAATACCCAATTATATCAGAATAATTATGTGCCTCTACGGAAGATGATTCAAAAGAAAACCGAACTGTGGCAGAATCTGGATTTATCGTTAATGGGAAGATTGTCGTTAATTAAAATGAACATCCTCCCTAAAATCGTATTTTTGTTCCAAATGATACCAATTTTGATCCTTGAAAAATGGTTTAAAGATAGTAATAGATTACTATCTAAACTACTATGGAAACACAAAAAACCTAGGATTAGATTCAAACTGCTGACTGATTTAAGATGCAGAGGCGGTTTAGGGATGGCGGAACTTAAAGTATACTATGAAGCTAGCTGTTTATCGTGGACTAGAACTTGGTTATTATTAGATAATCTGAGGATGCTGATGTTGGAAGGACATGAATTGCTTTTTGGATGGCATGCCTTCTTATGGTATCAGAAGGTGTCCACCCAAAAGCAGTTGAATAACCATGTGATTCGAAGATCCCTAATCAGAGTTAAAATACAGAAGGTATTTATTTAAGAATCTTCCAACGCTGGCCTCACCAGTAGAAGCCTTGTCACTAAGTAGCCTTAGATGGGGTGTGAAATGGCTTACATATAAAGACCTAATTTACATAAGAAATGAGGAGTTATACCTGAAAGACAGTAGTCAGTTGCATCAAGAAGGGAAAGTAATGCATTGGTTTCCACACTTACAAATAAAAGAAAGATTTAACAGAAGAAGGTGTTGACATGGTGCAAACCAATTTGAAATAATATTGAACAAATGTGATAAAAGCTTACTATCTAGACTATATCGACTGCTGCTGAAATTGGAGATGGAAAAAGAAGTGGTGGAAGGATATATGATTAAATGGGCAGCCGATATAGGGGAAAATATTAATATGGAAAAATGGAAATCGGTGTGGCGAAAAACTGGAAAATTCACCAGATCATACAATCTCCAAGAAAATGCCTTAAAAGTGCTTCTTAGATGGTATTTATCGGTGGAAAGAGTAGCAAAAATTTATGGGAATAATAATGATAAATGTTGGAAATGTATGAGAAGGAAAGGCACTCTATTTCATTAATGGTGGGAATGTGTGAAAGCTAGGAAATTCTGGGAAGTGATAAGGGTTAAAGCCCAGATGATAATAAAAACAAAAATAGATCTGTCCCCAAAAATATTTCTATTGGGTATTATAGATAACAATCTGCTTAAAAGTGAAAAGAAAAGAAGACTATTATGGCATATAGCAACAACTGCAAGAATAGTATACGTCAGGTATTGGCAAAAAGAGACAACTCCGCAGGAGGAAGAATGGTTAGATAAGTTAACAGATGTAGATGAGATGGAGCAACTTACCTTCCAACTGGAAAATAAATCAAAGGAAAAATATTTGGAAACTTGGCAGTCTTTTGGGGACTATGTAAAAGGGCACAGATAAGGTCTATATTTCATCATCACTATAGTAAGTTAGGGGTATGAATAAATAACGAAATTACAATCTCGATGGGAAAAGAAGTTTGATATAATATCCTTTCAGCAAAGATGTTGCTTTTTTGTATTAAACAAATTAATAGGATTTAATGAACAGATAAATGAAGAATATAGGGGTGTAGAAAGTTTAATTTCAACTAAGGTTTAACAGAAGATGAAGTCAACCATAGTTTTAATGGTCTATTTGGTTGTTTGTTTACTTAATTATATGTGGTGTCTTTCTGGTTTCTTAGTTGTGTTTGTATTTTTGTTGTGGTCTATATTCGGTGCTTAAGTAAGAAGTTAGATGAACTTTCTTAATTCTTATTAATCCAATTTATTAAATACTATACCTAATTATTATGTATAAAGTAGAAGGATGGATTTGTTTCTTTCATTGGACTGTGACTGCACCGTAATCATGTTATAAATAACCAATAAATATATATATATTTAAAAATGCAGACAGGTTGCATAATTGCGAATGGCTGTTTTTTCAGACGTGTTCATTTTTCCCCACCTTGTATAGATAGGACCTAAGTTTTAACTGTGAACTAAAAAGGCCAATGCAATTTTGGGCTGTATCAATAGAAGTATAGTGTCTAGATCAAGGGAAGTAATAGTGCCACTCTATTCTGCCTTGGTCAGACCTCACTTAGACTACTGTGTCCAGTTCTGGGCACCACAATTCAGAAAGGATATTGACAAATTGGAGCATGTCCAGAGAAGGGCAACTAAAATGGTGAAAGGCCTGGAAACCATGCCATATGAGGAGAGACTTAGGGAGCTGTGTATGTTTAGCCTGGAAAAAAGACGGTTAAGAGGCGATATGATAGCCCTATTTAAGTATTTGAAGGGGTATCACGTTGAGGATGGAGCAGGCTTGTTTTCTGCTGCTCCAGAGACTGGAACACGGAGGAATGGATGCAAGCTCCAGGAACAGAGATTCCACCTCAACATTAGGAGGAGCTTTTTGACAGTAAGAGCTGTTCGGCAGTGGAACACACTCCCTTGGAGCGTGGTGGGGTCTCCTTCGTTGGAGGTCTTTAAACAGAGGCTGGATGGCCATCTGTCGGGGATGCTTTGATCAAGATTTCCTGTGTGGCAGGGGGTTGGACTGGATGGCCCTCGTGGTCTCTTCCAACTCTGCAATTCTATGATTCTATGGCTCTATGATTCTATGTTCAAGTTCTGAGTCTGAAAAACTACACCTTACAGTATTACATGGCAGGACATTAACAGTACCCATCCCCCAACACACACCATTTTTCTCAGGGATAAAACTAAGGGAGTCTGCTGCCTCTGGTACTGTATTTCAACCTTTTTAAAAAACTGTGTTTTTTTTTTTTACTGGCCATCATGACAGGTAGTACACCATGTGACCTCATTCATTATTGGGTGTCTCAGTCAAAAAAATTGTACTTACAATTAGTTTGTTTGCAGTCATTCCAATTGAGATGCACCTGTACAATTCCTTATATGCATTTGTTACAGTTCTTTGATGAAAATTGTGCTTGAGTTTTTGACTTCCTGCTCCTCCATAAACAGAGCTGTGTACATTTTGTACCAAGAGGCATGATAATGAGCCTGTGCTGCTACACTGTCTGAACATGTAATTGCAATGATTTTTGTGTCCTGCTTTTTGATTGTGCACTCACATATATTGTGATTGGCCCTTGTTTATACTGCCTTGATAAGATGTGACTTTCCTTGATTTTGTCCAGTTCTCTTGTCACAGAAAATTCAGACATCCTCTCTTCTATGTATCATTTTCTCAGTGCAGCCTCTTCACTCTCCTCTACTTTCTGTTTTAGACCCTTCAATAGTCCCCCCCCCTCTTGGACCTACATTCTTTATGGTAGACTGTATCTGGTTTTCCTGTCTCAAGGAATGGGGAATGTTTCTTGATTTGACCTGCTTAAGTTAGCCAGGAATTGACCAAAATAGTGTCTCCTTGGTGACCTGCTATGAATGACACACCATCCTTAAAATGTTTATTTTATCTTTATACTATTTTGTTGTTATCTTAGTCATGAACTGAAGATTACCTCAAATACATAATGTAAAATTTAATATATAGTCATAACTGACATAAATTCAGTAAAATAGTACAATGCTTACTGTGGCTTCTACAATTTGGGGAGAAATAAATACACATGCCTGCATTAGAAAACAGTTGTGTGCACTTCCAAGCTGGACTTTTTGGACAAAGGAGAGGGGCTCAAACTTAGAAGCAGGAAGTTCCATGCTAGAGATGGTGGAGCATGGTGAAGCACTCTCCTCACCTAGACACCCAACTCTCTTTCCAGGTTGTGGGATTTGTTGTGCTGGATCAAGGAATGATTTTGGAATCATTCACAGACCAGTTTACTGATCTCTGGATGTCTGTCCTCACTTGAAGAGTCACTTCTTGTTAATGCTGCAGGAAGTTCCTGCTGTATTGTAAAGCAAAGTGAGCACTTTCATGTAGTCACTCTAGTACAATAAGTCTCCTGCATTCCCAGTCAGTCTCCTTTTGTAGCCAGAAATTTCCCCTTGCTGCATGGCAGGACCACCCAGAGGGCATCAGAGGAGGGCCTGAGAACACCAAATACTGTTGGTAGCAGTTGAAGTTGGAAGTCATAGATGAGACTGAATAGCTAGTTGTACTCCCGATTGAGAGTCAAGCAGTACCTCAGTCTACTAGCCTGTAATTGCATAAGTGTTAGGTACCCAAAGGTATGTGGATGTAAAAAAGAAAAAGATCAAATTGCAAACTCCCCAACTTTGATAATCAGAACATGAGTACAGAGGATGGTGAACATGTATTTGAGGGAGCAATGGATAATCATTATGATAACTAATTTGAAAATGAACGAGCTAGCCCATATATGTGGTCTAAAACCTCAATAAATTTTTCATGTAATGTGGGAAATTGCATTATTTTTCTGAGGTTGCTAAAACTGACAGTGCCTTAAACAAAAATAAACAGTGGGCCATCCTCAATTGCACTTTTCCCTGGCGATACGGATCGTATTATGAGTGAAGAAAGCTGAAAGCTAATTGGAAGAAAACCAATTTATTTGAAATGTGCTGCTGGAAGAGAGTTCTGTGGATACCGTGGACTGCTAAAAAGACAAATCAATGGGTCTTAGAACAAATCAGACTCTCCCTAGAAGCAAAGATGGCTAAGCTGAGATAGTTGTACTTTAGCTATATCATGAGAAGACATGGCTCACTATGAAGACAATAATACTTGGTAAGGTAGAAGGCAGTTGGAAAAGAAGAAGACCACATTCGAGATGGAGAGACTCAATCGAGGAAGCCATGACCTTGAGTATGCAAGACTTGAATAGGGCTGTTGATGATAGGGTGACTTGGATTTCTCTCATTCATGGGGTCACCATAAGACAAAATCAACTTGATAACAGTTAACAACAACAGAAATGTCATTTGTGAGCGTCCAATGCTTATGTTGTGGTGCACAGTTACCAATCCCGTATTCATAACTGCAGTCTGAAGTTGCTGTGCATTGATTTGCTTTGTTCAAAAACAACACATTTTGTCCCAGTGAATGGTGATGCATCTCTGAGGAAACACTTTCCCAGGGATGGCCATGGTATCAGTTCATCAGTTTTGGTGGCATGGCAAATATACTGTGATCTCTCTTTAATGTTTCTTTAATGTAGAACACAAAAGTCAGTGACAGAATATCTGGGGACATGAAGTTGCAGGTGAATTTGCAGCTGTGATGGAAAGTTCTTTACGCAGCATCTCACCATGTGGTCCAGCTGCTGTTCACATATTTTTCTCACACCAGCCCTCTCCAGGCATTCAAAAGAAAGTTTGAACTAAATGGTGACAGAGACAGGCCTGTGGAATCCCATGCAGGGTTCATCCTCTGACCTTACTATGTAGAGCAGCAACATCTGAATGGGGCTTCTACTTGCGAAAATGAATGTTCTACATAATTACAGACACTGATAAAATGATCCCTAACCTTATGAAGCTTTTACTTGTGTTCACTGTAGTGTGAATAGGATATCCATTCACACCTTGCTATCAAGGTTGAGGAATGAAAGGGGCATGTAAATGGATACAGAGGAAGGACGACATATACAGTCTTGTCCTGCCACCACTTCCACCTGTCATTCATTCTTCCAAATCCCTTAATAGAGCTACTGTGTAAGTGGTGGCATTGTGTGTGTGTGTGTGTGTGTGTACCCATCTTAGCGGTAGAACAAGCTCCACTCAGATGCAAATTCCAACATTTTAGTTATACCACATGTAATGGCTTGAAGTTGACATCATAAGAACCTTAGCATTCAAAAAATCATAAAATGGCAGCCATCCATAAAGCTAAACATGTACAAAACATAGTAATAAATGTACAACAAAGTCACACATAGTGGATGGACCTGAAATAAGGCAACTACTGTATACAACCCAATAATTTTTGAAGTAATAGAAAATAGCTGCATGAAATATATGAAGTGATAAAGGACTATTTCATCAGAAATCATTGTCAGTTCTTTAAAATGAACTATTAAGTTTCAAGTGTTTTCTTTCTTTAATCCTGTATTAGTCTACAGCTGTTGGAAACAAGAAAATATGACCTATATTGATTCAGATGAGTACATGTATATATTCTTATGGGGACAGATAAACCCAGAGAGCGAAAGTATTCATAACCCCTCTAGCGTACTTTAAGCAATGTAAATAATGAGTATAATTTGCTACAGGAAACTGGGTTTGTAGGAGTTCATCAGACATGTCTGCTATTTTTAAGACAGGGAAATGGCTCAAGGGAAATAAGTACATTTAACAAAAACTTTCCCATTTATAATACTCCTGTTAAGACTAGACTAAACTTAATTTTATTAGAACATTTTGAATTGCTGCAAATGAGATTTCTGGAAGATTTTAATAACACATTTGCAAACACTCCCCCCAAAAGGCCACAATGCCTTTTCTTCTCCCTATTCTGATGTTTTTTTCATTCCTGCTTATGTAAATGTATTAAGTAAGAGTGTGTGTGTGTGTGTGTGTGTGTTGTATCTATGTGTGGCATCAAGGAATGAACTTGAGGAGACAATGAACTTGAACATTAGAACTGAAAGCTAGGCATCACAACTTTATCTTTAAATCTTACCTTCCAATTTAAATCATATAATTTGGAGGACGGGTATATTTCATCATATGGTATAGGTATGTGCTGAGGTAAACTGTATGCATGTAGATAACTGGTGTTTGCACTGCAGTCATACGCAATGGCCTTATTCAGATGCTCAAATCCCAGTTTGCAAAACCCTCTCCTCCCATATTTTGTTCCTCTTCACTTGCATACTGTGGTTACCAGCGAAATCCTTTGTCTGCCCCAGTGGTTCCCAAACTTTGGTCTTCCAGGTGTTTTGGACTTTAGCTCCCAGAACTCCTGACAGTTGGACAAACTGACTGGGGCTTCTGGGAATTGAAGTCCAAAACAGCTGGAGGACTGAATTATAGAGTTGGAAGAGACCACAAGGGCCATCCAGTCCAACCCCCTGCCATACAGGAACACACAATCCAAGCATTTCTGACAGATGGCCATCCAGCATCTGTTTAAAAACCTCCAAAGAAGGAGACTCCACCACACTCTGAGGCAGTGCATTCAAACAGCAATTACGATCAGGAAGCTTTTCCCAATGTTGGAATCTCTTTTCCTGTAGTTTGAGCCCATTACTCCGTGTCCTTGTCTCTGGAGCAACAGAAAACAAACTTGCTCCATCCTCAATATGACATCCCTTCAAATATTTAAACATGGCTATCATGTCACCTCTTAACCTTAACTTCCCCAAGCTAAAAATATCCACCTCCCTAATCCACTCCTCATAGGGCATGGCTTCCAGAGCTCCACCATTTTGGTCACCCTCCTCTGAACATATTCCAGCTTGTCCATATCCTTCTTGAACTGTGGTGCCCAAAACTGGACACAGTATTCCAAGTACGGTTTGACCAAAGCACAATAGAGTGGCACTATTACTTCCCTTGATCTAGACACTATACTCCTATTGATGCAGCCTAGAACCACATTGGCTTTTTTAGCTGCCATGTCACACTGCTGAGTCATGTTCAGCTTGTAGTCCACTAAGACTACTAGATCCCTTTCACATGTACTGTCATCGAGCCAGGTGTCATCCTATAGCTGTGCATTTCATTTTTACTGCCCAAGTGTAGTATCCTACTTTTCTCCCTGTTGAAATTCATTTTGTTAGTTTTGGCCCAGATTTCTAATCTGCTCAGGTCATTTTGAATTCTGATCCTGTCCTCTGGGGTATTAGCGACCCCTCCTAATTTGGTGTCATCTGCAAACTTGATAAGCATGCCCTCTATTCCCTCATCCAAGTCTTTGATAAAGATGTTGAATAGCACTGGGCCCAGGACAGAACCCTGTGGCACTCCACTGGTCACTTCTCTCCAGGATGAAGAGGAGCCATTGGTGACTACCCTTTGGATTCAGCCCATCAACCAATTACAAATCCACCTAACAGTAGCATTGTCTAGCATTGCAAGAATGTAATGGGGGGGCTTTGTCAGAGGCCTTACTGAAATCAAGATACACAACATCCACAGCAGTTCCCTTCATCTACCAAGTATGTAATTCTATCCAAAAAAAAAAAAAAAAAGAGAGAGAGAGAGAGAGAGAAAGAAGGAAAAGAAAAGAAATAAGATTAGTCTGGCATGACTTGTTTTTCAAAAACCTATGTTGACTTTTAGTGATCACTGCATTCCTTTCTAAGTGCTTACAGACTGTCTGTTTAATGATCTGCTCTAGAGTCTTTCCTTGGTGTTTACCACACAGAGGCCCGAAGGTGCAATGATTCTGTATATAAATGACGGTTTATGTCTCTTTTGCACCACATGTATCAGCCCATTCCAGAACAGAGGCAGAAGAACAAGCGAGTGTTGCGTTCTCTGCATACCCCATTTGCGGTCTATGCCCCTCCTTTCCGTCATTTCCCCATTTGTGCGTAAATCTCCTCCTTCTCACATACTTCCTTGCATGATTGTGTGCATGTGTGATTGTGTTGATCTGGCTGTGTTCATGTTTGGATTTCGCATGATCTCGTGATACTTGAACCTTGGCCTGGTATTTCCCTCACAAAACACATGCGTTCTTAGCAGCATGTTTGGCGCATTGATATGATCAGAGCAGTTTCAGGGCATGCTATTTCGACATTCAGTATGCCTGTCACTTGATTTTACTGATCAACTTTGTTTCCTTTTTTTCAAGACATCACGCTAAAATTTGAAATAAAAACAGTGCCAGGACATCTCTGTTGGATGCAGACCTTCTCCTGTGTCTCAATGAAATGGCCATCGGAAGTTGAAGTGGGAACACTGTAGGGAAAGAGTGAAAACTGAGCAGCCTAATCATGCCCTCGTGTGATTACGTGATGATGAGAAGCCGGAATAAGCACGCAGTTTCACACCACATGTGTGTTTCTTGTGGGAGTTTTGCGTGATTAAGGGCTATTGATGAGGGGAAATTGTCAATGAGTTGTAGCACACCAGAGATCGAACGGAGATGGAGGGAACACTGAATACATATGGCATTGTGTGGGCTGCGGAAATCCAACCAAATACTGAAGCATGAAAAAAAAACCTTGTGTGGTAAACACCCTAGTATTGATGTCTGGCTGATTGGTAGTAATTATTTGAGTCTTCTCTTTCCCCTTTTTTAAAGATGGTTACAACATTTGCCCTCCTCCAGTTTGCTGGGACCTCTTCTGTTCTCCAGGATTTTCCAAAGATTATTGCCAGTGGATCTGAGATTACTTCTGCCAGTTTTTTTAGTACCCTTGGTACTAAACCATCTGAACCTGGAGACTCACATTCATTTATACTGGCCAGGTATTCCTGAACAACCTCTTTACGTCTTCTATGCTACATTTCCCCTACTGCATCATCTGCTCCATTTTCTCTGGGTTAAGCACTATTCTCCTTTTGGGAGAAGATTGAGGCAAAGAATGTGTTGAGTAGCACTGCCTTTTCTCAGTCCTCTGTTAGCATTTTGCCACCTTCTTCCTGCTGTGGTCTTACCACTTCCTTGTTCTTTCTTTTGCTGCGGAAATATCCATAAAAGCCCTTTTTATTGTTTTTAACCTCTCTAGCAAGCCTGAGCTCCATTTGTGCTTTTGCTTTTCTGATTTTCCCCCTACATGAGCTGGCTATTTGTTTGAATTCTTCTTTGGTGATTTTCCTTTTTTTTTTTTTTCTATTTCTTGTATATCTTCCTTTTAAGTCTTATCTTAGTGGAAAGTCCTTTTAAACATACTGATTCTTTTAGACACCTGCCATTTCCCCTCCTCATTGGAACTGTGACACTGTGCCTTTAATATCTCACTTTTTAGAAACTCCCATCCATCATGAACTCCCTTCTCTTTTAGTGTTCCTGACCATGGGATCACCCCCAATAAAATTCCCTAAGTTTTCTGAAATCAACTTTCTTAAAGTCTGGAAGGCATGTCTGACTATGCTTGGCTTCCCCTTTCCTCTGTATAACAAACTCCAGGATAACATGGTCACTCCTCCCTATGGATCCCACTACTTCCACACCATTAACCAGTTCACCTCTGTTGGTTAGGATCAGATCTAAAATAGCTGATCCCCTTGTTGCCTCTTCCACTTTCTGGACAATAAAATTGCCTGCAAGGCAAGTGAGGAATTTGTTGGACCTTAAATTTTTGGCAGAGTTGGACTTCCAACAAATATCAGGATAGTTAAAATTCCCCATTGTTACTACATCTCTCCTGTCTGAATGTGTGGTCATCTCTTCTAGGAAGGCATCATCCAAGTTCTCAGTTTGACTTGGAGGTCTGTAGTTTGGAAACCACTGGTTTACCCAGAGTGAGGCTCACTGAATTCTATAGGATTTACTTCCAGTAAGTTTGCATAGGATTGCAGCTATTCAGTGCAATCTCAGAATTAAGCTCCCCTGAGTTCAGTGAAACTTACTGTAAAGTAATGATGGCTGATATAGAAATCAGACAGACTACATAATGGGAAGCAGAAGATGGAGAAGCTCCATTCTCTCTGCAAAATCTGTAGTTAATAACAACAACAACAATTATTCTGGGATTACAGACTTCATGTTAGTTCACTAACCAGGATCAAAATGTGAATTAACATTCTAATTAGATAACTGACAATTCCCTTTTTTCTGATATTAATGGTCAACTGTGGTTTAATTAAACCAGGATGTCAGCACTGGGGAAGGGAAAAGGTGAGATGAGCAACCAAGGAGTGTGCAGTCTCACTGTGGTTGCCAAATTATGATTGAACAAACTAGAAACTGAGTAATTATCATTAGGCCAAAGAAAGATCATAGGATTGCATAGCTGATGCTACCAAGGAATGAATAAATCAATGACGCTGCTAAGGCATCATATTTTGTGACATTATGCTGACACAGTGGCTACTGCTTCACTATCTGAACATATCTTAATTTGTTGTCGTATCGAGTCTGATCATCATAACTTGGATGAACATTTTAAAAAATGGGTCTGCCAGGCAAAATACAGAGAGGTTATTGCTAAAACAGACTTGGCATGCCCTTTTGCTTATAACCCACAATGTTTTTTTGCCTTTAAAAAAGGTATTATATTTGAAGAAAATTGAACTACTTAGTAGTTTGAATCTGCAACCATAAACGTGTTTTTACTAACTCTTGAATCTTGTTGAAGCTATTTCCCTATTACACTAGTGATCCCAGAATTCTCATTATCTAAAGCTGTCCCTGGAGTCAGAGGTTCTGAATTATCTCCCTTCTTACTGTCTCACTGGGAAGTGTTTGCCTCTTCTTGTCTGGTGATAGTTAAAACTAGGCAGGACAGCCATATATCAGGGCTGCTGTAGTTGCAACTTTCTAAGTCAGGGTTGGAGAAAGTACAGCGGGCGGGCTGCAGGTACAGTCCCTGAGCCTCATTTTTGCAGTCTTCAAAGCCCCCAACCCCCAGGGTTTTGTTTTTGTTTTTAAATCTGGCTTCCTCTCCCAAACCCATACAGAAAGTCCCAAAGTGTAAAACATACAAATCCCCTTACTCCTGAACCTCCCAGTTCATCTCCTTTCATCTGAGTCCCTCAAAAAAGTGAAAGGAAGAGATGCAACATCACATTTATTCCCAATTTGAGAGGGACTTTGAAGAAAAAAGTGAACATTTAGGCATGCTGGGGTGGCCAATGGAGGATCCTAGAAAGAAAATTTACCCCTGGCCTCCACATAGTCGCCCATTCCTTTTGCAAGTTTTTCACTGAGCAAGAGATTGGACTAGGTGATCTCCAAGGGGACAGATACAAATGTGATTCAGTAACACTGATCTACATATAGTGCGTTTAGATTGAGGGGGCAGTCACCTTTTCATGTTTAGCAACCTGATTAGAAATTAGCATTGCTTTCTTCTCTTGATAGAAAGGCCTAATGGTTGTTTAAAATTGATACTATGTCTGTCTTTGAAATATATGGGGATAATTACTCCACCACAGAAGTGATTTCCATCAAAAATAAACATATAACTTGTCTTGGAAATGATTTATACTTTTAAGAGAAAGAACAAAGCATTTGTCCTCCCGATTTTTCTTAATCAGTCTGATTCAGTGAAGTGTTGTGGATCCAGTTCTCAGGTAACTTTAGGTGTACACTTATGTTCTTAACAACACTGGAGTCAACTTCTCGAAGATGTAAATTAATGCAGATTATTATGGACCTGGGCTTGCAATAATATGAAGGCATCTTCACAAACAAGGTACTATGAATGTGTACATGTGTGCATTCCAGTCAGAAAGTCTACAAAAGTGTTTTGATTCTTTTTATTCAAACCACCAATACCTTAATGCTATATTCAGTTCAACAAAGGGGATTTTTTGGGAGAAATGTTTAATGTCAACATGTGTTGGCATCCATCATAATAACATGTTGCAGTTCCATGAGATAGAGTCATAGATGTATAGAATCAAAGAGTTGGAAGAGACCACAAAGGCCATCCAGTCCAGCTCCCTGCCATGCAGGAATACACAATCAAATCATTCACAACAGATGGCCATCCAGCCTCTGCTTAAAAACCTCCAAAGAAGGAGACTCCACCACACTCTGAGGCAGTGTATTCCACTTCCGAACAGCTCTTACTGTTAGGAAGTTCTTCCTAATGTTTAGGAGGAATCTCTTTTCCTGTAGTTTGAATCCATTGCTCTGTGTCCTAGTCTCTGGGGCAGCAGAAAACAAGCTTGCCCCATCCTCAGTATGACATCCCTTCAAATATTTAAACATGGCTATCATGTCCCCTCTCAACCTTCTCTTCTCCAGAATAAACAAGCCCAGCTCCCTAAGCCACTCCTCATACGTCTCTTGATCTAGACACAATACTCCTGTTAATGCAGCCCAGAATCGCATTGGCTTTTTTAGCTGCTGCATCACACTGCTGACTCATGTGGTCCACTAAAACTCCTAGATCCCTTTCGCATGTACTGCCATCAAGCCAGGTGTCACCCATCCTATATCTGTGCATTTCATTTTTTTACTGCCCAAATGTAGTATCCTACATTTCTCCCTGTTGAAATTCATTTTGTTAGTTTTGGCCCAGATTTCTTATATGTTCAGGTCATTTTGGATTCTGATACTGTCCTCTGGGGTATTAGCTACTCCTCCTAATTTGGTGTCATCTGCACACTTGATAAGTGTACCCTCTGTTCCCTCATCCAAGTAATTGATAAAGATGTTGACTAGCACTGGGCCCAGGATAGAATCCTGTGGCACCCCACTGGTCACTTCTCTCCAGGATGAAGAAGAGCCATTGGTGACTACCCTTTGGGTTCGGTCAGTCAACTAATTACAAATCCACCTAACAGTTGCATTGTCTAGCCCACAGGTTACTAGCTTTTTTGCAAGAATATCATGGGGGGCTTTGTCAAAAGCCTTACTGAAATCAAGATACACTACATTTATTTATGTATTTATTTATTTATTTATTTATGCCCTGCTCTTCAGACACAAGGCTATCAGAGCGGCTTACAAATTGTTTTAAGCAATAGCAATTTACACATCTACACTGCATTAAGCAGTTTCCAATGTGTTTTAGCTAATTGCCCCCACAAGCCGGGTACTCATTTTACCAACCTATGGACGGATGGAAGGCTGAGTGAACCTTGGAGCCCGCTGGAATCAAACTTGCAACTTGCAGTACTGGCATTTAATCACTGCGCCACCAGGGCTCCTTAGCATTCCCTTCATCTATCAACAGCATTCCCTTCATTGATTAAGTTCTATTATGTTGTTTCATCCCTCTCCTATCTCTTATCTTCAGTTTCTCTTTCTTGTGCCTGGTTCCCTTGTGCTTTCTAAACACCTTGACATTTCATCTTTTAATAAAAGGAACCCTTCCCTTATCTGTTGTCCAGCTACCCTCTTCTCTCTCCGCCCCCCACTTAGACTTCCTCCATTTCCTTAACCTGTTCTTAGTAAAAGAATACAGTATCGAATGTGCAAAGTAATTATGACTACCTTCAAGCTTATACAGAATACCACCACTACTGGACGATATAGCATGAATGACTGGACCATATGCATGTTTTCTATTTAGTGTAGCAACTGCCTCATTCTTGGTGGTAAGTAGGCATGTAACAGCAATGATACAACTGGGTTAGGTAAGTCCTACCCAGAGAAGTGATTGTAGGTACAACACTGTGCTGTCCAAGTATCTTTTGAAAGTTGGTATGCAGACATGTGAGATATGGTATGCTGCTTTCTGTGCAGAATACCACATGCAAATTTTACGCAGAATTAAGTCCTCAGCTGCAGAATTTCCTTTGCATGAAGCAACATTTTCAGTGCAGAAGATAATATGTCTGTGCAGAAATCTTGTTTTGTGTGCACAAAATGCTGTTTTTGCCACACAGCACTGCATGCAAATTTTGTGCAAAATAAGTCCTGAACTGTGAGTAGTCTTCAAAAACTAGTTTTTTTCTCACTGTGGAAAGAAAGTTGTTAAAAATAAGTGTTGCTTCCTTTGAGGATGAAATTAGTGAAAAATTACATCCTTACTTCATGTGGCAGTTTGAAAAAGTAAATCTCGTTTCAACTTCTGGATTTGTGGCTATTTGATATGTTTCATATGTTACAAGGAATTGCCAGTCAAGAATGTACATGTTTCATTTTTCATACATTGTGCTTCTTTTGTGTAAGGCCCAGGGGTGCTGCTGTCTCAAAATGTTTCTGGTAGCCCTGATTTGCAACTGACATTTGAATGGCTTATTCAAAGAGCTGGATGACTCCTGTAACTCCTGGAGGATCCACACTACTCAGCCTCAGAGAACCTGCCCCAATAACAGGCTTCCAATTTTTATGCCTTTTAACTTGTTTATGTCATGGGAAAGGACCTACATGCTGACAAAATTTCTTCCTGTTTCATTTTCTTCAAACCTTGTCAAGGAGAAAATTATTTGGGGGTGGGGATTGTGTGACTATAGATCTCCTTTGTACAAGAGATCATTTCTTAGACCATTAATCTCTCTTTCCAGGGAAACCTAAATCGTGTCTTACTCAGCCTGCAACCTGTACCTCTGCTTAACCAGCTGTCTCTTTTTTAATGTTATTGCCACTCTCTGTGTGTATTGTTTTCTTCCATTTGCACCCGATTTTAACACTTGTTATCTTGGTGATATTTTAGTCTGAAGTATCATTGGCTGAGCCACATATGGCCATCCAGGTGTTGGACTACAACTTCTATTATCCTCATCACTGGCAGTTGGGAATTGCAGTCAGACAGCATTTGAAGGTCCACAGGTTACTTAACCCTTATTTAATACGATGGGGCTGTAGCTTGATGGAATAGTGAAGAAAGCCTATCTGGTTTCCAAGAGATCCTGCATTTTTAAATGTCATGAAATTAGGGTATATTACCACCAGCCTTGTAGAATACTGGGAAGGATGAAAGGAATCGTGTCTCCATTTCTTTGGGGATAAGCTGGATTGATCTTGCACTGCCTTAACTAGCAACTAAACATATCTAGGTTTGAGAGGCAGCTAAGGTTACTTCAGCTTCTTTTTGCAGGATTCCAGGAATAGCTAAACTGAGAGCCAATCACGTTCAGTACTAAAGAATGTCTTGGCTAATGATAAGAGTCAGATAAGCACTACACACACACACACACACGCTATTTATAAACTGATAGTTCTCCAAGTTCCATCACTTATGTAACCAAAATACATAGAAGGAAGGCAGCAATTGTCGTTAACTGCATCAAGTAAAGCTCGACTTACAGTGACTCTATGAATGAGAAACCTCCAAATCACCCTATCATCAACAGCCTTGCAGACTCAGGGCTGTGGCTTCCTTAATTGAGTCTCTCCATCTGAAGGCAGACCTCCTTTTTTCCTTCTGGCTTCTAAAACCTTACCAAACATTGTCTTTTATGTCTTCTAGTGATATGGCCAAAGTAGGACTGTCTCAGTTTAGTCATCTTGGCTTTTGGGAGAGTTCAGGCCTGATTTGCTCTGGACCTATTGATTTGTCTTTTTAGCAGTCCACAGTATCCATAGAACTTTTCTCGAGCAAAACATTTCATATGAGTTGATTTTCTTCACTCTCCAGCTTTCACAATCATACATAGAATTGGGAAATACTATGGTATGGACAAGCCTAACTTTACTATTCAGTTATATATCTTGACACTTCAGGATCTTGTCTAGTTCCTTCCTATTCTTCCTATTCTTCTGATTTCTTGACTGCAGTCTCCATTCTGATTAATGACTGAACCAAGGTATAGAAAATTGTGAAGTATTTCAATGTCTTCATCATCTACTTTAAAGTTACATGTTTCCAATCTGTTGGCCGTTCATTTGTTTTCCATATTGGTTAACAAATTTTAGTTAGAATCTCTCTATATAATTATCTTGGGTACACTGCCATTTTCAGTGTGCTGATTGGCTGCTTAGGTGTCAGGATCTGTCTCTCCTCGCAGGACCAGGCCCCTGGCTGCAGCAGCTGGCACAGCCTCTTTGCAGAGTCAGGCCCTGGCTATGGGAGTCTTGGGAGAACCAGGGCCAAGCTAACAGACGCAGCCAGCTGCAATCATGCAGCTCACTTGAAGCAGCCAGGGGAACTGCTATTTAAGAGCCGTATTTGGCCCTCAGTCTTGTCTATTACAACATGTTCTTCTGTGCTGCCTGTAGCTGCTCCTTGGCTTTGGGTCTTGTGTGCTGCCTGGAGTGCTCCTTGGCCTTGGGTCTTGTGTGCTACCTGTAGCTGCTCCTTGGCCTTGGGCTTTGTGTGTTGCCTTGTATTGCTGATTTTTCTGCGTTTAGTGTACAAAAATGAGTCAAGGAACATGAGAAACACTGCAGAAAAATCAGCAGTAGCCAGAAAAATCAGCAGTAGCAGAACATGTTATAAACCAACCTGGACACAAAATCAAAACACCGAAATTCTGGACCAGGCCAACAAATATGTCAGAATGCACAGAGAAGCTATTGAAATCCACAAACACCTGGACAGCTTCAACAGGAAAGAAAAAATCCTAAAAGTAAACAAAACCTGGCTGCCAGTCCTGAAAAACACTAAAATCAAAATTCAGCACTTGCAAATGAACTCCACCCAGGGACAGATGGATTTCCAGCAGGTAATGGACCATTAACCAACCATTAGACGAACAGACACTAATCCTCCTTGCATATCTCCACCCAGAAACTAGCCATTCAAATACACAAATTTATATATTCTCACGAACAGGGACTCACAGTATATAAACCCCAGACACATTCCTACCCAACCATTCTCTGAAGATGCCAGCCACAGATGCAAGTGAAACGTCAGAAACAAACTCTTCCAGAACATGGCCTCACAGCTTGGGGGGAAAAAAAAACACCAAGGAAAATCTATGGATGCTGGCCGTGAAAGCCTCCAACTTCACATTGATTCTGCTCTGTATCCTTTTTTTTGCAATCACCTATGATGGTGTATGATCAATTTCCTCCTGGACTCCAGCATAGAATCTTTCAATTTCTTCTTCTTCTGCCTCTATAATTAGACCATAAACTTGGATTAATATTATATTGATGGGTTTTCTTGCTCGAAGTCTTATTGAGATGAATTGGTCAGGCTTTACGTTATATCCTTTGACTGCTTTTGCTAACATCTCTCATCACTATTAATGCCACCCCATTTTCATTTCCTGAATAAAACACTGCATAATTATCTGATTCAAAATTCTCATTCCTGTACACTTTAGCTTGCTCTCCCCTAGTATTACCGTACAATGTTTATACACTCCATTTCTTATTTTACTATATCTAGCTTCTCCTGACTCATGCTTTTCACAATCCATGTCCCTACAATATGTGTTGTGCAGCTTTGGACTTCCCTTTCACCTCTGAGCATGTCAACAACTGAACATTCTTTTGGCTTGAGTCCAGTTGCATCATTAGCCACAGTGCTACTTGTAGTTGTCCTCTGCTCTTCCCCAGTAGCTCACTGAGTGCCATCCAACCTGGGAGTATCATCTTCTGGCACTAACTCTTGTTTCATTTTGGATTGTCTCATCATAGGGTTTTCATGGTAAAATATTTTCAAAAGGAGGTTTACACAGTACTAATAAGTGTTAACTATAGCGCTACTGCCATTGTCTCTGAGAGAGCATCTGCCAGTATCAACCCCCCCCCACTCCACTACCACTGCTGCCCAGTAGCTGTTTGGCACATTTAGTCTGGCTCTTCAGCAAAAGCCTGTCTGACATGGGAGACCCTGCCAGCAGCACTGCTGCTGGCAGCATAGCCTCTTGCCTCATAGGAGCACACAGTCCCACCATTGCAGAAAGATAGTGCCATTGGTGGAAAGGCAGCAATAGGCTTGGAGAATCCCAAAGGTTCTTCAAGCACAAAAACCTTAGTAAACAAGAAATACCGTAAGAGGTAAAAATTCAAAACAGCCAATGATAATGGTTATTGTTGGTAGTCCAGGAGCATCCTAGGAGATAGGGATGCCCTCATGTTATTGGTTGGGCCCTTGTTATATCATTTTTTAAAATTTACATTTAGATACATCCTTCCCTCCAATGAATGTCCATGGATCTCTTCTTCCCTATTCTGTTCTCATAATAAACCCATCAGGTTTGTCAGTCTGAAAGAGTGTGACAAGACCAAACTCACCTAGTGGATTTTCTGGCTTCCTGAGAACTTAATCTGGATCTCCCAGTTCCCAATAAACACTCTGATCTCTAATCACGAGTAATAGAGTGCTAGCCATCATTCTGCTCAATTCACACTTGCCCAAGAACAATGTGCTTGTGACAGGCAGGGAGGAAAATCCTACCATAGTTTTACTGGATCTTAAGTCTTTTCTTTCTCTGAGAGTAAAGCACCAATAGCATTCAGTACCACTCCATTAAAAGGGAACATGTCTTCTTGCTAGTTATCACATCTGCCAGACTGTGTGCTTAATACTGGAATTTTCGCTATAATAATATTTTTGATACTTTAAAAAATGTAAAAAGTCAAAAGCCTAAGTGCCAGATATGAAATGAAATGCCTTTCATTAAAAAAAGAAGAGGAATAGTAATATAAGCAGTTTTCTTTCCACAGTACCAAATGATAAAGATGCAGAAGAACTTGTGTTTAAAAGATAATAGTGAGAAATCCATAAGCATTCATTTCAAGTCATATGTTGGAATTACTTTGTCACAACTTATGAAGACAGTATATGTAGAGGAGTTACATTTTGTCAGTACCTCCACAGTATTCCCAAGCCTTTATGGTACTCATATCTCATTTGTAAGAAAGTAATTCAAACACAACCATTTAACTGAAGTGTTTAACATATGCTCTTAATAAAAGACATTAGTGCTAGTAAAGTTCTGAGCATAAATATGTTTTTATTCTGCTTTTAACCTGTCTCCTCACTTTGCCTGTAATATTCAGTGTGCATTTACAATCAAAGACTGGGAATAAATTGCATTTATTTTATCCCCCATTGACCTTTTTATTCCTGTGTGTTCTAATCAGTTGCCTTACCTGAATAATAGATTTCTGCATTAACTTTCAAACTGTGTCACATTCACACACACAGTGAACATAAGGAACTGTCACCCATTTTAGTCCCATGACTTTAAAATCAATGGGAGCTTGAAGTGCTGTTTATTTTAATTCCTCTCTACACAATAAGATGGTGTATATTCCAGTCTGGTGGAGTAATGAGTAAACTGGCTTAAACCATCCCATCCTCCTGGGACCTTAGTGAGAATTGCAAATAGATTGCAGTTCATTCTTACTCTCTCCAATGCTATTTTACACCAATTTGTATCTTAAAATGGGATTATAGAGTGCAGTGTTAGGTATTAAAGCATATCATAGATTAAAGGTCCTGTATAAATGATTGATAATGCTGTCCCACACTACTTTAATGGTCTTCCTTTTAGATAGTTTTCTTTGAATAGTCATGGGGGATCTGATGGGGAGCTCTGAGTGGTTAAATACATGCTTTGATCTTTCTTGAAGCCCTCACTTTGGGTCCCCTTGCTATTTGAAGTACACTTAAGAGGCTTCCTTGAGATAGAACTGAAACTTTGTAACTCTCTCCCAGAGGGAAGTTCATTCAACCCATCACTGTTGGCCTTCTAACACTAAGCTCAGGCTTTGTTATTCAAGATGGCATTTGAGACACGCTCTTTTGTGATTAATTATTTTTTATTCTTATTCAAAAAAAGAACATATATACATATAAAGTATACATAAACAAATATAACAATAACACAATAACAAACTAACATAAAAAGAATTGACAAACAGCAACAGAAAAACGAAAAACAATGTATTTCCTTTTTTGTGTTGGAAGTTAAAAGCACTCCCTCTCTTTTGGAGGCTGCTGTTTACCTTGCTAATCTAGTACCATTTTCTTTTTCTACATTTTTAAAATTTCTTTGTAATTGCTGTTGTATTGCTATATATTATGTTTTAATTGGTTGGCTGGGTTTTTTTTCCTGCCTTAATGTTAATAGCTGCCATGCAGGAGATTTGACTTAAAAGGAGAGGTATGATGCTCAAATGGGATCTCAAGTCCAATTTTGGTATCTCCAATTCAATAGTTTGGGATGCCACTGCTGGGAAAGGGCCATACTTTAGACATTGGTTAGCTGCCACCAATCAGACTAACCAATACTAGGCTAGATAAACTAATGGCTAGTTGAGATATAAGGCAACATAATCAGACAATTAGATTTTCTCTTATATAGATTTTGTCTATCTGATTCTTTAGCACAGTTGAAACTCCCCCCCCCCCCCGCCATCTGTAGGGGTTCATTTCCTGGACTTACCACGGATACTGGAAATTGTGGATAATAGCAAACCCTATTAAAATAAAGGACTTCTACTAAAAACATACCATGGAGTTGTGTTGGAGGACCCATAATATTCCTAAAGAGGATGTCTCATTTGGCATTTCCCAGCACAAGTCTATGGTATGTGTCCCTATTTTGTTTCCTGCGGATAACTGAAACCACAGATATTGGTTCTGCAGATACGGGCATCTGAATGTATAACAGATTGCAAGACTTTTAAAAACATAGTTAAACATAGTTTAGTAATCATAATTTAGTTGTTTTGTTCACCTTGGTGGCAAGGATTCAGATGGATACATTCACTAATGAAATAACTTCCTATAGAATCAAGAGAGGACAGTCTTCCATCCCCTCCAAAGTTACAAGTGTTGAGGTGGTGAAAGTATAGCCTAAAATCTTCACAAAGCCCCTACGCTGTTTTTGAGGCCTCTAAGGAGCTGTCAGAACCATTTGCAAAATTTTTGGGAGTTTTAGCCCCAAATGACTTCATGTTTGTGGAGGAACAAGCAGTTTATACCCAAGAGAAGCCTTTTTAAAACATGAAGTGATTTCCTTTCTAACAAAGTCCTCCACTGGGCCTGAAATGGCTTCAGATTAGTGTTGTCAGACTGAAAACTGCTCAGGGTTCCCAAACCTTTAACGGATAAGTAGAAGAGGGAATTTCAGCAGGTGCTATGCAACCTAGTAACAAGAACATGCTGAAATTCCCTCTTCGACATAGCCATTATCCCATTTCAGGAGAAAGTTGGGATATTAAATAAATAAATGGATGGATGGTATAGAAGCCATCTTCTGTTTTCATTCTGGTAACCCTGCTTGAGGATAGGAGAAAACATAGGCGAACTTAACTTATAAAACTTCACCTAAAAAATTGGGATGCTGGGGCACAATTTTGCGATATCCAAAGCGTGCAGGAGTCTTCTCATTGACAATGTTGCTGGATTTAATCACTGCTTCTAGCCTGGAACAAAATTTGTTCTGCTTATAATTTCTGCTTATAATGCTTAAGTTGTATCATGCATCATGTACCATTCCCTTCCCTCAAGTTCTTTTCTTGCTAATAATGTGAAGTGCATGCAAAACCATCTGCTTTGTAGGTACATGCACAAAAGCCACACACACACACACACACACACACACTGAAATTGTGGGTTGGATCCTAGACTTAGTCATACTTAGACTTGACTCACAGGAATCAATGGGAGTTAATAATTAAAATTATTTTAGGGGATTTATTATGAAAGATCCAGCCCGTTGATTGCTGTGATCTACCTCACCAGACCAGCTAGCCAAGTAACTTTTTTATCTTATTTGATTAATATTTTTAGACTCTCTGATCAGGCATAAATGCTACTCATCATAATCTTAATATTAAGAAATCTACAGATGCATTAATTGGTTTGAAGGTTACCTTGTTCTCTGGTATTTAGTCTATGGTTCTACAGGCTCCATTGAACAGAGTGGGATTACTTTGAGTAAACATGCATGGGATTGCACTATTAATACTTTCCCGAAAAAAATACAGCAAATGTGACATAATGCAGAATTTGTTTTTCCATATTTTAGCAATTAAATCATGTGTCATAAACTTGTAACTGTTGAAATATATATTGTGGGTTTTTACCACTTCCCCGATAATAACATATATACAATATGCCTAATGTCCTTTTCTTGACAGCTTTCTATAATTTTGGTCATTTATGTAGCTGAAATACAACAAGTTTGTTTCCTGCTAAAACACATTTGCATAATCTGATAATTAGATGCATAATAAGATAACAGGCACTTCATACTTCTGTAAAATGTACTACATAATGATCAGAGAGCTGTTATAATTGCTTTTTTTTTCCCCCCAGGAAAAAAGTTTGCTGCATTATAGTTGGAAGATAGTAAAAAGTTTCAACAGGAAAATGACAATAATGAAGGTCTACTAATCAAATCTTTTAGTTCTATTGATATAACTGACACTAGCTGCCTGAGTATTTATGACTTTTTTTTGGGGGGGGCACGTGTTGGTAGAGAGAGGCTGCAGCTTTAGGCAGCAGATTTGGCATGCCAGAAAAAGTGCTGCAATTTGTTAGTTATTTAATTTGTTCTCATACTTTGGGAAAGAGGCATTGTAGGATTTCTGTGATTTGTGCCATATATGTTGGTGACTTTAGGCACCATACACCTTGACTTAGGTGGACCATGGAGCCATTTATTGCTCTGCCTCAGGGAGAAAAAAATAGCCTTTTCAGAACATTACAGTTGCATATTTGTATAACAGTGCAGCCTGTTCTATAACAGTGGTTACAATCACCTTGATTACAGAGGGAGGATGTGTAGACATGGGATCATATATTATGTTATCCCTCAG
Source organism: Gambelia wislizenii (assembly GCA_030847615.1). NCBI lineage: Eukaryota > Metazoa > Chordata > Lepidosauria > Squamata > Crotaphytidae > Gambelia > Gambelia wislizenii. Next base: position 91,636,364 of record JAUMIR010000003.1, on the reverse strand, counting down.
CTTGGCAAGAGTAAATTACTAGCTCAAAATTACTAGCTCAGTTATATTTTAAAAACTAACTACTCTGTGCTTTGTAAATGTTTGTCCTGTTGGCAATCATTCTACACAATGAAGAAGAGAGGGAGAATTCCTTTTTTTCAAACCACAGCTGAATTAGGATCAATTCAGAAATGGCTTAAGGACTGAGGCTCCAATTAGCACATAAGGTGTTTAGATCATGTTTAAATCACACTGAAATCAGTGGAGCCACAAACACCTAAATATTTAGAAAATTGCATCCCTAACCAGTGTGTCTTTCTTTCACTTTAATCCAGAATGGTGAAAATATATTCTTCCTTTCTGTTCCATAGGGAACTCTTTTAGGTGCCCTCTAGATATTACAGTTGAATAGAATCTGTGCCACTCCCCTCCTGGTCAGCAGTAACTAACCTTTAGCCTTCCAGATGTTTTGGACTACCACCTTCAGAGTCCTAGCTGGGAGTTGAAGTGAGAAATGACAATTTAAAGAGAAGCAATCATAATTAGAATAAATGACAACAAGATTATAAATAGCCGAAGAATGTGTCTGGAAGTCCATTATAAATATTATATTTCAGCAACATTGTGAGATGGGAAAAATTCCACTAACACCACCATGGAGAATACTTCCTTTAAGTGTAGGCCCAAGATATTTTGCTTCCTCTCATTGAGCCCAAGTGCTGCAACCAGCTCCCAGCAGGTATTCTTTCTGCACCATTCAAACACCAGTTCCTTTTCCCAGACATCCCCAGTTGGTGCCATCATAAAGCTGCATACCATTGTTGCATAGCAGGCTCGGTTTGTCCTTCTTTCTTTCTTTTAGTGGTGAGGGACCCAAAATGATGATTTAAAGAGAAGGAACATATTTGGAATCTTTGAAGGCAAGATGGTAAATAGCTGAAGGATATGTCAAGCTAAAATGGAAGTCCATTATAAATATGCAGGGTTTAATAAGCAAGCATTAGCTAGGGCTGTGCCAGTAGAATTTGAACAATGGGAAATGAAGGAGAATTCTGTCATTGGTGGAATACTATGTTCCAGTACAGCTAAGGAGCAATGGTGCAGGGCTGTGCTATTGTTCCTGCTTTCCAAGCCAGCAAATAGGATATAGGCAGTTTATGTAAGAAGCTGTCTTCATTCTTGACTTCTCTCTTAGCTCTATCTCTCAGTGCTATTCAACACCTTTATCAATGACTTAGATGACGGAATAGAGGGCATACTTATCAAATGTGCAGATGACACCAAATTAGGAGGAGTAGCTAATATCCTAGAGGACAGGATCAAAATTCAAAATGACCTGGATAGACTGGAGAGCTGGGCCAAAGCTAACAAAATGAAATTCAATATGGAGAAATGTAAGCTACTGCACTTAGGGCGGAAAAACGAAATGCATAGATATAGGATGGGGAAGATCTGGCTTAATGAGACTACATGTGAAAGGGATCTAGGAGTCCTAGTAGACCACAAGTTGAACATGAGTCATGAGTGACACGGCAGCTAAAAAGGCCAATGTGATTTTGGGCTGCATCCATAGAAGTATAGTGTCTAGATCAAGGGAAATAATAGTGCCACTCTATTCTTCCTTGGTCAGGCCTCGCCTAGAATACTGTGTCCAGTTCTGGGCACCACAAGTCAAAAAGGATATTGACAAATTGGAGTGTGTCCAGAGGAGGGCAACTAAAATGGTGAAAGGTCTGGAAACCATGCCTTATGAGGAGAGACTTAGGGAGCTGGGTATGTTTAGCCTGGAAAAAAGACAGTTAAGGAGTGATATGATAGCCCTGTTTAAGTATTTGAAGGGGTGTCACATTGAGGATGGAGCAAGCTTTTCTGTTGTTCCAGAGACTAGAACACGGAGCAATGGATGCAAGCTCCAGGAACAGAGATTCCACCTCAACATGAGGAGGAACTTTCTGACAGTAAGAGCTGTTTGGCAGTGGAACACGCTCCCTCGGAGCGTGATAGGGTCTCCTTCCTTGGAGGTCTTTAAACAGAGGCTGGATGGCCATCTGTTGGGGATGCTTTGATTGTGATTTCCTGCGTGGCAGGGGGTTGGACTGGATGGCACTTGTGGTCTCTTCCAACTCTACAATTCTATGATTCTGTGATGCTTCATTGGACTGTACATCCCTCAGGATAATTAATTGAGGGTTAGAACCATCAGATTCTAAAAAGTGAAGCAAGTGGAAGATCTTGTGTCTAACACTTTGAGATGTATATCATACTGTGAGAATAGGCTTAAGTACAGAAGTGTGTTGGTTTATAGTATGGTCTTTCAGCACCAACATCTGTTCAGCAGATACCAACAGCTTTCTTCCAGTCTTAGCCCTGAAATAGATGCAAATCTAAAAATTCTTATCTTGACATGGAAGAAAATAGATAAAAGCTAACAGTAATGAACCTATCAAATTGTGAAAATCCATGCTGTTGTACCTAAAGGATAATTATGTCAATGCTTTGACTTCCAGGACGTTTCCCCTCTTATTTTCATTAAGTAAGGGTATGAATATATCTTTGATGTGATTTCAGTGATTGATATTCAACTTCATTAAACTAAAATTATAGACCACACTAAACATTACTTTATAATTGTCCAAATTATGACACTAGGGTGATAGTTTGACTGAATACTGCCAAGTCTGAATAATGTTCCAGTTGGATTATAATTAGGACTATATTACAGCCTTGGTGATGAAAAAGAATTCGTGTCCATCAATAGGAAACTCACTTTCTGTATGCATATTGTGAGGAAAATTAAATAGATTTATTCTGAGCAGAAACTTTTCTGAGTAGAGAGCACAATTTGACTTTTTTGACAGGAACTGATATGATAGATGGAAAGCAGGCACATGGAAATGAAGATCAGTGGATGACAGTAAGGGGGGAACAAAAGGAATATACAAAAAGAGCAGTCTGGGAGGGGGAGAGGTGGTATCAGCTATAAAAGAAGATGATAATTTGAAAAGCTGAACTAGATATGGCATTTAAAGGCTCTGTTGTATTTAATAGGATGGTACATTTCCCCCAAATGTAAATATCAGCCACTGGGGGCTTATATTTATCCAGACTCCAGCAAATGGGAAAGTGGGATTTAACCTTTTAACACCCCTCTCCCATTGCTGGTGAAAACTCTTCACAAAATCTGTTAACAGTAGTAGTAGTTTCAGAGAGAGAAGAGGAAAGAGTTAAATTCCATTGTGCCTGCCTGCCCTGTGATCCTGATAATTATTGGTCCCAAGTGACTACTATTTCTTTTTTAACTGTGTGTTAAATGCAAAGATGAATTTTATGGCACCTCTATTTTGGCCCTAGCAGCTAGAGGCAGGCAAAAAAGGGGGCTGGAATTGCAAATCTGTTGTTTTTTCTAAGAAAGTTTTGTGAGCAGAACTGGAAGTAATGCAGTCTACATCTCAGAGATAGCCACTAAAAATTGTACCAGGAATTTTATTTTTAACATCTCCTTTTCCTTATCTGTTCCTGTATTGGATTTTTTTCTCCCATAGACAAATACAAGAATTTCCGTCAATCCAAAGCTTGCCAGATGTTCCAGGTGTTTTGGATGACGATATCCAGCATTCCTGACCATGCTATTTGCTGTTGATGGACATTGTTGTCAAAAACATTGAAAAGTATAGTACAGTATTGGGGAAAGATGGAAAGATGGGAGAAGGCATGTTTGAGTGTAATATGTACAGTACATGTTTGCTCATTAATTTCATTAATCTTAATGGATCTTACTCTTGGGGAAAGTGATGCAAAGGAATATTTTAGCACCTTTGAGGCTCACTGAGAGAAAGAAGTTGGTAGCCTAAGACTTAAGGAGATTTTCACACGGGGCAATTATTCCCCTGAGAGATTGTGAGAGAAATGGGGCTCTTCTGGGAGCGGAGCTCCATTTCGCACGCCCCTTTCCTTCTCCCGATCTGACGTCGTCCTCAGTCTGTGCTGCTTCCATTTCTCTGCCAGTATCTTCCGTCATTTTTTAAGAACGAAGAACTTTCGTTATTAAAAAATGACAAAAGATACTGGCAGAGAAATGGAAGCAGCACAGAGTGAGGACGATGTCAGATCGGGAGAAGGAAAGGGGCGTGCGAAACGGAGCTCCGCTCCCGGAAGAGCCCCATTTCTCTCACGATCTCTCAGGGGAATAATTGCCCCGTGTGAAAATCTCCTATGTCTACTTCATCAGATGCACTTTGGGTGAAGCGAGTATAGGAGTACGGCCTCAGTGCATGCTGTATGTTGTGGTGTGTGTTCCTTTGGCTTTTCTTTGCAAACGAAGATTCAGGAAGGACTCATCCCGCACTTTCTGCAAGCGTGCTGATGACTAAAAAGGCCAATCCGAAATAAACAAGTCCGGTTGCAGAAAGCACAGCAGAAGGTCTCCTTGGGTGATGTTTCTGGGTTGTGATTCTTTCTGCGTTGTCGTTTCTCTTCAAGACTTGTTCGGTGTGAGTTCTCAAATAAGGCTGCAGCATTGTGGATAGTGTGTCTCCATGCCTCCCGATGTGAGGCCAGGGCGGACCATTGTTGGTGATCAGTTTGGCCGAGACCGAGGTGTTGTTTCAGGGAGTCCTTGTATCACTTTTTTGGAGCGCCCCTCTTACGCTGACCCATGGCGAGTTCACCGTAGAGTACTATTTTCAGGAGGTGATAGTCCTCCATCCTAGAAATATGCCCTGCCCAGCGCAGCTGTAAGAAAGGGAGCATACATTTTATTCAAAAATAGAACTTTATTTCTGATATAGTAGGTTACATGGAATATATATGACACCTACAGAATATGAAAGCACAGGATGGCATACAGATCTGATCCAGGAGAAACCTCTTTAGTTTGCCTGGAACGGGGACCTTCTGCAGATGTTGTAAAGGCTGTAAAGGAAGACACTGCCTTGAAGCATCAGTAATAGTGATAGTAATAATAAAACCATTAGCTAACACACATTGGAAACTGCTTAATGCAGTGTAGATATGTACATTGCTATTGCTTAAAACAATTTGTAAGCTACTCTGGTAGCCTTGTGGCTGAAGAGCCGGGTATACATAAATAAATAAATAAATAAATAAATAAAGTGAGGGATTTATACATCTTCCTTGTTTCCACCTATTTCCCCACCGTCTGTAGCACAGTAGACAAATGTATTTCAAAGATACAGTACCCAAAGAGAAAGATCCTAAAGAGAACATCCAAATAAATGGAGTCACAAAAAATATTTCCAAATTGGGCTGTGTACATGAGTTGTGGCATGATTAACAGAAAACATATTTTCCCAGGTCTTAAATATGAAACTACAGAATGCTGATGAAACCCATTTCAGGCAGTCTGTGCTCTTTATCAATGAAAAGGAAAAATTGCTTTGTTCAGTGTAAAGTTTCAGGAGCTCTCTGATTATTCTTTGGACCCTGGAAGAAATTGTGAATATTGGGATTCTTCCTATATTTTGGATAGAGATTAGTAATGACAATAGCTTTTGCATGTTTGTGAGATATTATACAACACAGTGAAATTATACTGTATATTGAGGGTGGGTTGGTTTGGATGTTAACAAGTATGTACCTGCAGAAATTCTCTAAAGCCTTATTTACAAATAAATCTTAGCCTGAAGGTACATCTAATCACCATCACGCTTCAGGGAAGCAGAGGGAGCCACAACAGTAAAATCCCAAACAACTGGATTGATGATGAAGTGGCTGCTTGGTTGTATATTTAAATGATAATAATAATAAAAACCCAGCTAGACTAAGCTCTTGAGTTAGTAAGCTAGTAAAGGGGATTCAGCAAATTCTTTTACTATTCCATTTTCTTCTGTGCTGTTTTTTATGCAAAAATTTTACCTAGAAACAAATCCTCTTTATACATAGTTAGAAATATAACAGCCATATGAGAATTGCAGCATAATACGCACTAAAAATGGTTCACTTGAATCAAATATGTGGCTGAAAATGAAGCAAACCCCTAACTGATTAGTGTACCATTGTTTGTATCAGGGCATATATTTTAAATGGACATATTAATATTTCAAATACTCTCTTAATTAATTCCACCAGAGAGAAGCATTTTTAAACTGGCTACATAATATGGTAGACAAAACCAAGTCACCCTTTGAATCAATCTATAGATGGGAAATCATTTCAGCCAAGCAGTAAAAAGAGAGGAGAGAGATCAGCTGTGATTGATTTTGACTCATAGACCCTGAGAAGGTTCCCTCATACAAAATAGATGCATCTTAACAAAGGTTTTAAGTTTTTCTTGTCTTGGAGAGGACCAGTAATTACACATTGTAGAGTCAAATAGAATTGAGGATTGAGAATTGAGGATGCCCTTTAAAAAAAAACAACGGTCCATACGGGAATTTATTGTCTTGTAACACTGGTTTGAAACATTTTCCTTCCTCCTGCTGCTGCTGCTGCTACTGATGATGATGATTAGCTTTTCTGCTTCTTGAGTCATAGGATGCTTTCTTAGTCTCACTTCCATAAGGACTTTTGCAACCATAAGGACACAGAAACCATAAGGACACAGAAACCTTCCTGTTTTAAATTGAAACTTGAAGCTCTTACTATTTTAATAAGAGTTAATGGGTTTTTGGAAAGTCATATGGGCTGTATTTGCTTTATTTCTTGGCTGGGAGTCTTAGAACCGTATCTTTGAATGTACATCAGAAATAGCCCTATACACCCAGAAATTAATGAACTAAAAAGGTCTTGACAGTCTCTTTCTACAGCTGTGGTGCATGACTAGCTAAGGTAACAATCATGCCATATCTAGCTAGATGTTTCTCAACGAATCTTGAATCTGCAGTTTGTTAAGTGCAAGTTGATGTGTGTGCTTGTCTACTTCAAGCATCCTTTGTATTTTCTACTCCTTTTTTAAAAAAAAAAAATTAAACAAAAATATTGTTGATGCTGGCCAGAATCTTGTTGGGGAGTTATGTCTTCGTAAATAAGAATTTTGTTCCTCCAATGAAATTTTATTTCAGTCTCCATTTTTGTAGTATTGCAGAGAACGAGACACTGAAAATCGTTCACACCTAGAACACCTAAAAATATGTGTTGTGTTCACATTTCCTTGATAACTTTGCCTTCCCCTTTGCTTTAGATGCCTCAACTGTGTTTTAAATGCACTCTTGGAATTCTAAGGCCCCATCTGTATGAGGGGAGGGAAACAGAGTACCTCGCAGTAATGGCTTTTCACAGCAGCAGCGACATGTCTTAACAGTTCCCCCACCCATAAAATTCACATGCGAGATGGTGGCCGCAAGTGATTTACTCGCATTTTTACTTACCTCAACTTGCCACTGACAAACTTTAAAAAAAATATGATGTCTAAGGTTTGCTGGAGCGATTTTTCGATTTAACAGGAAAGCAAAAAACAAAACAAAAACAAAACCACCCCATTTTATCACTGTAGCGATCACTCACTTAGGCGAAGATCCAACATGGCAGCAGTGGATGCTTGCCCTGTTAGCATGCCCTGCCATTTGCTCACCTAGGAAATCAGCTTTGCATTTCCTCTCCTGTGCGAAAGTGATTCATAATGAATCACTTGTCCCAACAAGAAGAAATATGCACCAACCTTGCTATTTTTTTAAAAAAAAACTACAGGAAAGCTGCAAAGGCTTTTCCTGTGGTGTTTTTGCCATTTTGGGCCCCCTCCTTGCAAATATGGGACCCCATTTAGACAGGTCATATTTCCAGTAAATTCCATGAGGGTTATTTTCACTGTTTAGACAACCCCTAAGTTACTACAATGAAATTTGGGAATGGATGGAAAATTTCAAAGGGGGGCAGATTTCTTATTTGGGGAGGAATGCCCTCATTTTGCTTCTCCTTAACTACACACATCTGATTTAGATCCAAGTAGTGGTTTGAACGTTGGGCTATGACTCTAGAAACCAGGGTTTAAATCCCCGCACAGCCAAAAAAAACCACTGGGTGATGCTGGGCAAGTCACCTACTCCCTGCCCTCAGAACCCCCTGTGGTAGGTTCACCTTAGGGTCACCATAAGTGAGAAACAACTTAAAGGCACACAACAACAGCAACAAATCTACATTCCTAGGTGAATTGACCACAGTCAGAGCTCTAGTTGTAGATTTTTTGTAGTGAAAGACTGACTTTGATGACAAGAGGAGCAGGCACTTAAATAGTACTGCACCTAGACTTGGTGCTTCAGAATTCAGGATTGTTTTATGCTGAATTGAATCCCCATTTTAGTGTTTTTTGCTTTTGATATGCACTTTGCTTGTTTTCCCAGTTGAAAGTAATTTATATTGCAATGTATTGTTGAATCGCTGCACTAACAAGAAAATACTATTGACAACTCTGATAGATAGCGCTGATGTTTAGTAAGAGCAAAATAGTTAAACTGATTGCATTTTTACAGTCAGGTGCACCTTGCTGTTTATTGTTTGTGCCCTGTTGTTAAGCAAACAGTTTGGTTGCATAGTAAATTTCTGTAATCAAGGCAGAAAAGGAACAAAAGGTTATGCAGCATTATTGGCTTATGAATATTTCAACGAAGTGGCTGGCCAGAAGAGAGTTCAGGAAAATAAGATGCCTTTTTAAAAAACTTTTTCATAGCTTTCTCATATGATTTCCAACTCTTCAACAGAAGCAGCTGGAAGTGCTAGCAGTACCAGCATGGCACAGAAAGCCCTGTTAAACCATTTCTATACATGAAGCTACTATGAAAGACACAAGAGGAGGCTAGTGTGATGCTTTGCCCCCGCTCTCCGGTTAGGTGGGAACTATATTTTCTAAGATAGGATTCCCCTAGATGGTCACTATACATGTACCTTGGACCCCCAACTCCCATCATCCCCTGCCATCAGAGATGGGAATTGTACTCCAACACATCTGGGAGAACATCAGGTTGGGGGAAGGCTGTTCTAGGGCATTAACCAAAAGGAATTGAAAAAGGAATTCACATTAACCAATGAATTGGGAGAGGGTAAAGTGATGCTCATGGACTGAAAGGAAAGAGCAGGTTAGAAGAAGGCCTTTGGGAAGCAGTTAGTCCAGGTAGAATCATAGAATTGCAGAGTTGGAAGAGACCACGAGGGCCATCCAGTCCAACCCCCTGCCATGCAGGAAATCACGATCAAAGCATCCCCGACAGATGGCCATCCAGCCTCTGTTTAAAGACCTCCAAGGAAGGAGACCCCACCATGCTCCGACGGAGTGCGTTCCACTGCTGAACAGCTCTTACTGTCAAAAAGTTCCTCCTCATGTTGAGGTGGAATCTCTGTTCCTGGAGCTTGCATCCATTGCTCCATGTTCTAGTCTCTGGAGCAGCAAAAAACAAGCCTGCTCCATCCTCAACGTGACACCCCTTCAAATACTTAAACAGGGCTATCATATCGCCTCATAACTGTCTTTTTTCCAGGCTAAACATACCCAGTTCCCTAAGTCTCTCCTCATAAGGCATGGTTTCCAGACCTTTCACCATTTTAGTCACCCTTCTTTGGACACGCAGCTATCCTCAAAAACATAAAACAGAATGAAATGTTTCTTGAGGTAATGTAGGGCTCATCTACACAGGTCAGAATATGCTGGCTCCCCAACAACACATTCTGCCTGTGGATCTGGGCCATTGCTCCCCTATTACCTGCGGGATGGAGTCCAGACCAGCACGCTGGCTGGTCTCTGCAGCCACCACCACCCATGTTACTGTCTTTGAAGCCAGCCCACAGCATGTAAGCAAGGCACCCTGCATGTGATCAGCCTTGGTCATATGCTGCAGGACTCCTCCCTGGCTACAGAAGAACGACATGGGTGGTAGCTACAGCAGCAGGCCGGAATAGACTCCTGTGGTCACATGGGGCCTGAACTTTTTTTTTCTGATTGAAGCAAATTTACCAGGTTTTTTTTTTTTAAAAAAAAAATGTGCAATGGGCCTTACCTCATCTTCCCACCATCTTGGCCCCAGGGGTCGTGAGGACTGTCGGGGATAAAATGAGGCTCCAAGACCAATAAATGAGGGCTCCAGTTTGGCACAAACAATGCAGTGATCTGTGCTTGTTCTATTACAGAGGAGAGTTTTCATATAAGGTGGGTGAGACAATGGCATTTAAAGAAAGTTGGCAAGTCAGCATTTTGCTCATTTATAACATCCTCAGAAGAAACATTCAGTAGCCATTCAGCCATCCTCAACCTGTTGACCTTCAGATGTATTTGATTACAACTCCCATAATCCCCCAGCCTGTTTTAATCACATGTCAAAAGCACTTTAAAAGGAAGATTTTATTTATGTTACTTTTTAAAAAATGGACTTAGGGCCTTATGCTTTCTAACAGCAATAATGCAGACAGTAATAATGGGTGTGAAACACTACCTAACTTTGTAATCACCCCAAAAAATCTTTATTGAATGACAATCTAACATACACCTATTAAAGAAGTGGGGCATTTGCCAGAAAACATATGGAAACTATATTTGTAAAGAAACTTTGGATGAGAGCAAAACGAATATCCACTGGTACTGTTATGGGTGATAGCTTGATCTGGAGGCCACAGGAAGAACCTCACATTTTAGAGGAAACTAAATAACTTAACTTATTGAACTCTTCATTTTTCTCGTCTTCTTCCTGAAAATCAATACAGAGATTCCTGCTGTGTTCAGAAAGCTGGCACTAACCTCTGGGTGCCTGTGTGGAAAGTTTAATCTTGGTTGTCCAAGTTAAGATAGTAAACAGATTAGCAAACCTGCATGCAGAGCTGTTAATATTAAGACAGGCCACTATGGGCAGAAAAATATTCAATGATGTATTTTCTTTTTGGGGGGAGGGGTCTTATATATTCTTAACCTCAACACACAGTTTTACCACTGAATATTGTAATAGTTCAATATAGAGGTGACTTGTGACTGAAACAAGCTCTCTTCCATAGCATAGGGGCCCTTCTAGCATGTTGCTGGTTCAATACTGTGTTGATAAAGTGTAAGAAATAGACTTTGCAAATTGTGTTGACACCATGACTGCTTTGTTTGATTATTTAACCAAACAACAATTAAGTAGAGTTTTAACAGAATCGACTTTCGATTCTTTGGCTTAGTGTCATAATATTTCACTAATTATCCATTCACCATAGTGGCTGTTTTTAAATTATTATGATTTTCAATCCAGAAGGCAATTTATTTGTTTTCTAATGTAAAAGCTTTTATGTTAAAACACCCTCCCCCCCCACACACAGAAAAGGCTTCCAGGGGGGTTGTAGCTAGATTTCACATTAGGAGATACAACCCATTCAATTAATGCAAAGCTGCCATTAGTTTCACTGGAATCTGCATGCCACATTGCTGTGCATCTGCTTTAAAGCTCAGGGAGACTTCAACCCAAGCAAATAGGAATTATACATTTTTATATAATTTCTCTGGTACGGCATAGCTTTGAGGCAAAGTAGTGGGGTTATTGGAGATCAGTGTCATGTAATCAATAGTCAATTTGATTCTTAGGACAATACAACAAATACCACGGCTTGAATGGATTCCTCTTCCTCAGCCACCACCACCCCTCACACACACACCCATAAATCTGCTCTGGAAGGTTGAGAAACCCTTCAGAACAATTTGGGAGGCTGATGGGCAAAGGAGTAGAGAAATAGAGTGGACTGTCCCTCTTTGGAGGGAGCCGTGGTGGCACAGTGGTTAAAAGCCAGTACTGCAAGTCACCACATTGCAAGTTCGATTCCAGAGGGCTCCAAGGGTCACTCAGCCTTCCATCCTTTCGTAGGTCGATAAAATGAGTACCCAGCTTGTGGGGGCAATTAGCTAACACGCTTTGGAAACTGTTTAATGCAGTGTAGATATGTAAATTGCCATTACTTAACCATTTGTAAGCCCCTCTGATAGCCTTTGTGGCTGAAGAGTGGGGTATAAATACCTAATTAATTAATTTAAACAAAGATTAGGTAGGCATCCAGGGTGCTTTAGTTGTGTATATTGCATGGCAGGGAGTTGGACTAGATGGCTCTTGTGATCCCTTCCAATTCTACGATTCTATGATTCTAAGATTCTACCTGTTCAAAGTGTCTTGGTTTTTTTTTTTTTTACTATTATCTCTCCATTTTCTCTTCTGAACAAGGCATGACACTGAAACCTTTTCATCTTAACTTGCTTAAAGAGCATCATTTCTGAAGCTTTCACAGTCACCATCCTAACAGTATATCATTAGTTATTTAAATATTTCTAACCTGTGCTGTAGCAATGTATCTCAAGTTAGGATAAAATCACTTTTAACAACAAGTAGGAGTGGTGGCACCACAATTCTAAATAAGATCAGCACTTGAATATGTAAATCAAGCTGTAGTTATTTACCCAAATCCTTTACACAAGCTGTAGTTATTTACCCAGGTCTTTACACAGAGTGAAATATTTTGGCACAAAGTTCAATCCTTTTAAAACTGGCTTTGTGCTGCCTATATGATGTTTCCAATACCATTTATCCATATTGCACACTAGCTACAGCTGCATGCCATTTCAAGAGGAGCTTCATGTAAAATGTACTACAGTAAATCTTTATTGGGAGTTACTACTCCATGAACAATTGTAGCCAAGTTATTCCTGTACATGACTGTTATAGCTGGTGGGCCAACCAAAGCTGATCAAACCCAAGCCAGTGGAACTATTGGACTGTTTAGTAAAAAAGATGAATCAAACAGTATACCTGAGCTATGCAATTACGTCAAAAGGCAAGTATAACCCCATCCCCTCATCAGGTTGGTTACCCAGTTCCCAGGTCTGGGAACCACCAATCCACATAGTGTCCATCTTGTCAGGATTTCATTTCAGTTTATGGGCCTTCATCCAGACTGTTGCCACATCCAGACATCTGCCCAGCACCTCCTGACTCTGATGCCCAGGAGAGATGGCACCAAGTATCATCAGCATACTGGTGTCAACCAACTCCAAGCCCCCTTCACAGTTTCATTCAGTGGCTTCAGTTAGGGATGTAAATCATTGACTATTTCATCCTCACATGTGAGGATGAATAGTTAAAATAAAATTATACTTCATTTAACAAAGTAGATGTGTTCCTTAGCATTACAGGTCAACCCCCGTATCCATGGATCCACAGTTTCACTTATCCACGTCTGAAAAAAATGTGTTCTCTCTATGCATTTCTAGGTCCTCCAGTGTGATTCTGTGGTCAGCTTCCAGCATTCATCTAATTGAAAATAATAGGGTTCCCTATTATTCACAGTTTCAGGTATCCACAAAGGGTCTTGGAATGTATCCTTTGCAGATACGGTGGTCAACCTGTACTTCTTTAAGCAAAAAGTTGGTATCAGAGGCAGAAATAACATGGAAAGAATAGGGATAGATTCCTTCCCGATTTTTCAGCAGACTTTTTAATGAAAACTAACACTATGTTCATGTGAAATGAAATAACCAGTTCAGGTAAATGTTGCATAGGGGCAGGCACACAGAGTAGGATCAGCTACAGTAGGATCTCATTCTTTCTAGCTCAAATTATATTACATTAGTTACTGCAGTCTCTCCCAAGCCATTCTTCACTATCGTCCCAGTGGCAATGTTGCTTTAAAAAAACTTCTAGCTAGACAGAGAATGAGGAAAAGTGGGGGAGGATGGGTGTAAGAAGTCTTTGTCAAAAGGAGTTTCACTATCAGAGACACTGTTAACTGAGATATCCCTGTAGTTTTCTCCCTGCTGCAGAGAAAATCACTTTCTTTTTTTGCACAAAAACTTTTCTGCACAGAAAACAGGTTTTTTTTTGTGCAAAACCACATTTTCATCCGCACAATAATTCTTGTACAACTTGTGAAAATTGCACAAAATTCTCACTGTCACGGTCCCTCCTCCATATCTGCAGAACCAACATCCTAGTTATCTACAGCTTTAAAAAATAGGGATGCATACCATAGAGTCACGCTGGAAAATGCATAGATTGGTGTCCTCTCTAGGAATCACTAGATCCTCCAATGCAACTCTATGGTATGTTTGTACTAGAAGTCCTTTATTTTAATAGGGTTCATTATTATCTGTGGTTTCCGGTGTCCACGGTAAGTCTGGGAACCAAACTCCAACAGATATTGGGAGTGACCTGTACTCTTCCTCATTGTGTTTCCTGACTGTTGGAAAAGCCATTTTTCAACTGGGACTAAATAATTGAAGATATTTTTTTCCATCCTTACTTCACACAACTGCTTAAAGAGCAAGGGGGTCAGAACAGACTCCTGAAGCAAAACCATGGGGCCAAACAGGAATCCCTGATGTCACCCTACGGAACCAAACCTGTATAGGGGACTAGAACTATCGTAATACTCTACCGTCACAGAATCAGTCCAGTAAGATACAATGGCAGATGGTATGGAAATGCACTCAGAGATCTAGATGCATCAAATGGGTACCATCTTTGGAGCAGGGCATCTCATAATTTGGGCAAGAATGATTTGGTCCTAAACCCTGGACTGAAAGGCTAGAATGAATATTAGATCAGGTTGGGAAACAAGAGGCTGCCTGTGATCCCAAAGGACATTTATGTGTCCTCCCAGCCTATTGCCCAAACTGTGCTGCTGAAGTATGGTTGCAAATTGCTTGCTTTAAACATGTGTTTGTTTTATGGGATGCCATGAAAATATGGCACTGAGATCTGGTGAGTGAATTTTGGCAGCAGTTAGGAAGTGTGGTCAGGAGATGGTCCTGGGGAACTGTGGAAATTGTCCACCCTGATCTAGATAATATATCTTCCTCAAAAATGTCTGACATTGACCTGTCACTGTGGTGAGCTTGTGATGGAATGTCTCTGAGCGAATGAAAAGAGAGAATGGGAAAGCCAGTCCCAGAGCAAGAAACTGTGATAGGAGGGGTTTCAGAGAATATGAAATGAGAAAATGTCAGTTGAGAGGGTCAGTTAGGTTGTTGAGTGAGTCTGTGAGTTAAGTGTGAAGTGGAGAGTGCAGTTTGAGAGTGATGAGGCTGAATGATTTGAGAGAGTGAGTAGAAATTGAGATCTGTGTGACAAAGAGTGGATAAGTCTGTTTTCTATTTGGTAATATTATTATGAAATCAAAGTATTCATATAGGTACTTATACAGATAGTCTGTCACCACAGAGTGATAATAAGTGACACTAAGGGAAATAACAAAGAATTGATCACAGTATTGAACCATTGATATTGTAACCTCAAAGTTAATAAACCAAATAGTTAGTTTTGTTTCTAAGTCCAGACTCATTGTGCTTTATTATACTCACTGAAAGGTTTTAGGCATGCTTACCAACAGAGACCTGATATATAATCTATCCACAAAGATTCAGACCCCAGCCTGGAGAAGGGACTAAAAGGAGGGAATCTGAGGAAAGGGTGGCAATGGTGGGTGGCCAGGATTAGTAATTAGGTAAACTTGGCTGGCGGTTTCATCACAGTCACTGTTCTCTTCAGTACCTTCCCCAGATTGAAGAAGTTAGAAATGGGTGGTAGTTGTCTTATACCTCTGCAATAGGAGTGGGAAAATATTTTTAATAGACAGTTAAGAGGTTTCTTATATATTGGGAAAGCCTGACATGGAGACTCTTAGGCTGGTGAGAATCTTTACATTTGGAGCTTATTCTGCAAGTGGGGGAGAGCATGGTGGGTGTTTGCTCAGAAAGCAAGTTTTCTGCACATGAAACAACATTTCTGCACAGCAATTCCTATTTTATGCCCAGAAAATTTTATGCCCATTTTCTGCACAAAACATGTGGGCAGTATGGGTTGTAGACTATGTCCCAACTGCTATAATAGTTGCAATTCTCAAGGACTTTCTCACAAGAGGGAGAAAATTATTCATTCTTGCCTACAAGAAGGAAATCTGTGAAAATTTGTATCCCCTACAGTAGGTCTGAAGAGGTCATGCTGATCATTATCTATCTTAAAAGAAAGTGACTTTCCTAAATGTGGTCCAGATATTGTCAGTGTTTACTGAATATGAGATCTGGCCATCAAAAGTTGATGACAAAATATCCCCTATCTGAAAAATTCTCTCCCCCCCCCTCAGCCTATGTAATTCCTCACCCTTGAAATCCTGCTGTGAATAAATGTGAACACGTTATGTCTTGATCTTCTAATCAGTACATAAGTGCATTAGCTTAGTATGCAAGGTTAGTATTAGTTTATATTGAGGCATTAATTTTCCTTGCACCTGAATTGCACCAGGTCCTCTTTGTCCAGGATCCTGTATGATTTTTCGTGGGGGGAGGACATTTGTCCCTTAGGATATAATTACTGGATATCACGCTTTTTGCACAGAGCTTTATATATTTTTCCATTACCTGTGATTTAGTGATACACTGCTACATTATAGTACAACAGCCTATGCCAGCTTTTCCATTATAACCCTTTTTTTTACAGGTTTATAACTCAGCAGTAAAATGTACTCTACCAATTTGAAACTTGGCATGTAACATCTCTGTCTGAAAGCTACCCCCCCCCCCGCACACACACACAGCAACATTTTTGCTTTTATAAAGAAGAATATATCTTCATTCCCTTTGTTTAACTTTGAAAGTTATTCTTTATAGCTGAAAAATAAAGGGTTTAGTATTTTTTCTGGGGTCGTTGTTATGATTCACTTTAGACTTTAGGCTAAGAAGTGTGCAGTTTTGTTTCTCCTGAAATGGACTGTTGTTCTGTGAATGGATAATGCTTTGCCTTTTCAAGATCTGAAATTAAATACTTTCATTGCCACTTAACGATATTAAATGGAAGAATGCCCTACCTACCTAGGCAAACCCGAATCTGCTGTTTTAATGCCTTCTTGGTAGCTATGCCACAATTTTTACATTCCCCCCCCCCCGAAGACTTGTAAAGGGGCAGCAGGAGGCAGAGAAAATTGTCCTGTTTACCAAGGCTGCATTGTACTTAACAGAAGGCCAGATGGTGATTGGAAATAGTGGTATTGCAAGAAGCATAGTGTTCATTGCAGCAAACCCATGTGAATTGTGACCTGAAAATAGTCTTCTGTACATAGAAAATAGAACACTTAGGTCTGCACACAGTTATCCTTATCTGTTGCTAATATAGTTGGCCCTTTGTATCATTGGAGTCTTCATCTATGGATTCCACCATCTACAGCTTGAAAATATTCCTCCCCCACAGCCCCCCCCCCAAAAAAGGCAAAAAGCAAACCTTGATTTTTCTATTTTATATAAGGAACAACATTTTCTCTCTCTCTCTCTGGCTTTTCTTCGCAAACGAAGATTCAGGAAGGACTCACCCCGCGCTTTCTGAAAGTGCGCTGATGACTAAAAAGGCCAATCCGAGATAAACAAGTCCTGTTGCAGAAAGCACAGGAGAAGGTCTCCTTCGGTGATGTTTCTGTGTTGCAATTCTTTCTCCGTTGTTGTTTCTCTTTATGTCATTGTATATAATGGGACTTGAGCATCTATGGATTTTGGTATCCATGGGAGGTCCTGGAACCAACCCCCCAGTGGATACCAAGGGCCTACTGTAGTTAATCTCTCAAAGCAGGGCTGACCCTATCATTAGGCAAGTGAGGCAATAACTGCATCATGAAGCAGATAAATGGACAGTTAATGGTTATTTCTTTTGCTATACGTGTATTAGAAAGACATGCTTCCAGGACGTCCTGTCTCTTATGCCAAAATAGCTTGGCTGAGTGTGGGTACCATGTGCCTTGATTTGGGTGGGTTGTGGGGTGGCAAATTTGGGAGGGAAGCACAGGCAGGAGTTACAAAAACAGCCTTGAAAGCCACATGCAACCCTCATCCCAT
This sequence comes from Gambelia wislizenii, assembly GCA_030847615.1. Lineage (NCBI taxonomy): Eukaryota > Metazoa > Chordata > Lepidosauria > Squamata > Crotaphytidae > Gambelia > Gambelia wislizenii. The sequence goes on along the minus strand of JAUMIR010000003.1, from coordinate 91,618,618 downwards.
GTACATTGCCTATTCCTGATTTACACAGTTGTCACACAATAGAAAAACAAGTGAGATAAAACAGCAACTATAAAAACACATCACATATATTTGTCCTATGTTTTTGTTAGTGCCTCCAAGGCTGACACTTTCCTCCCTGCTTTTAAATTTGTGGCAAAAAAACAAACAAACAAAACTCTTCAAACTTGCATTGAAGCATGAGTTATAGTATTTATGTTGTACACAAATCTGTTCAAACAAATGCCAATAATTAATATTATAAGAAAAGTTAAAGCTTCAGGCTTTGTTCAGTTGAGTGAATAAGTGACAAAACTACTCACTATTTGACTGGATATGTTATTCCCAAGCGGTTCAAGTATGTTTCTACAATGAATAGGTCCTTTGTTTACAAGTAGTCCAGTTTATGTCAGTGGGAGTATCCAGGAAGGTGATTTGGGCATTCTCTTACTCTCTCAGACTGATCAGCAATGTAATTTCTAGTATTACTGGCAAACAGAGCTGTGCAGTAACTTTCTAATTTTTCTCCAGGTACCAAAGCAGAACTTCAATGAATCTGTAGTGACGGAACTTTGTGTGACTGGGGTAAGAATTCACCCTTATTTGCAGCAGTTGTGTTGTACCAGAAATCGTTTGAATAATCTTCTCAGGACCTTTCTTCAGAAAATATTCAGGCAGGAGCTCTGTTTTGAATATAGCAGCCTCCCCAATCTGGTGCCCTCCAGATGGTTTGGACCACAGCTCCTGTCATCCCTGGCTATTTGGCCATGATGACTAGAGTTAATGGGAGTTCTTTTCCAAAACAACTGGACAACACTGAGTTGGGGAAGGCTGACTTTAAGTTTCTATCCTGCACAGCATGGGAAAGTAAATGCTACATTCCAGCCTATATTTCTATACAGTACTAGTTCTGTAGTATAAATTCCTATAACCATGGCAGCCCCAGGCTCAGTCTCCCTTAATGATTAATCTGCCAGCCCTGCCAAAAGAGGCAGTGGTTTCTTTGCATCAGCTTCTTCCCAAGAGCTGGGTCAGAGATTAATGTAGCATATAGAGCTAGATATCCCCAGGGCTGTAGTGGATTCTTTTGACTTGTGTACTTCATTGCTCTCAGCTCACCATCAGTAAGAGCTAACTAGAACACCACCTATGCTTTGAAGCAACCGTTTGTTGCCTCTTCTTCCCTCAGAGACAGAGTTTGAGTGGCATATAGTGTATGAAGAAGATGGCAAGAGTAAAATAAGGATGCTACATTGGGACTGCTGAGGTGTATGAATGTGTTCTGTTTGTGTGAGTGATGGACATCAGGGCAAGTGAATTGGGTGCCTTTCACAGGACAGGTGTGATTTGGGTATACGAGGTGAAGGAAATGATGGTGTCTAAGATCACAAGATCCATCTAGCCCTACTTTTGTCTCTCATGTGGACAGTTTCAGCTTTATTCATTTCTGTTGAAAGAATTTACTTTAAGTGTGTATTGAAATGTGCATAGTGGTTTAGGAAGGTCAGACCCTTGTCCAGAATAGCCACTCACCTTCAACTATGTAGCAGAAAAGTCTTTACAGTACATTTTAATTATTATGGAACGCAGGATTTTGCAGGCCACATGATAATTACTCTTCACCTGTGCAGTGTAATCAGTTGGAATCTGCAACAACATGTAATCAGACGGTTTTTAGTAAGCCCCTTAAAGATTGTAGATCAGATTTTATGGCTGACAAAATACCGATCTGGGATAAATGAAATGATAGTTCCTTAAATCATGGAAGGCATAACACTGATTACAGATTCAACATCATATGTTCTCTCCCAGAAATTTTAGCCTTTCTTCTTAGGTTGTTCTACTAACACATATGCAGAAGCCAACTGAGCATTTTCTATTCAGTATCACAGATGTTCCCATTTCAGAAGAGTTATGTCAATTTCTTAGTTCTGTGCAACCCATAATAGAAATATAGATCAATCAAAGTGTTGCGATTTTGAATTATATATAGATATAGAATTATAGAATAATAGAGTTGGAAGGGGCCCCATAGGCCACCAAGTGCAACCCCCTACTCAATGCAAGCTCTCAAGCTATAGCATCCCCAGCAGGTAGCTGTCCAGCCTCTTTTTTGGAGACATCCAGAGAAGGAGATCGCACAGCCTCTAAACAATTGGTTCCATTGCTGAACTGCTTTTACTGTCAAGAAGTTCTTTCTAATGTTCAATCAACTCTCCTGTAACTCTCCTGTAATCTACTCTCCTGTAACTTCAGACCATTAGACCTAGTCCTACCCTCTGGGATAGCAGAGAACAGGCCTGCCTCCCTCCTCTCTCTGACAGGCCTTGATGTATTTAAAAAGTGCAATCATGTCACCCCTCAGTCTTGTCTTCACCTAGCTAAACAAGCTTAGCTCCTTCAGCCTTTCCTCATATGGCTTGTTATCCATGCCTCTTGTCCTCCGTGTTTCCCTTCTCTGAATCTCCTCCAACATATCTATATCCTTCTTAAAAATGAGGTGCCCAGAACGTAATATATTACTCCAGCTGAGGCCTGACCAGCTCAGAATATAGTGGGACTGTTATTTCCCTTGACTTGGAAACTATGGTTCTATTAATACAGGCTAAAACAGCATTCACCTTCTTTGCTACAGCATCACACTGCTGGCTGATGTTCAACCTATGATCAACAATAATCCCTAGGTCCTTTTCACATGTAGTACTGTACTGCTATGACATGCATCCTCCATCCTGTACCTGTGTACTTGTGTTTTGTGGCCTAAATGTAGTTTTTTTTTCATTTGTTTCTACTGAATTTCATTTTATTAAATTTCTGCCCAATTTTCTAGTTTAGGTCTTTTTAAAATTCTGTTCTGATCTTCCAATGTGTTAGCCACCTCCCAGTTTTGTCTCATGTGCAAACTTGATAAGGCACTGATAAAAATATTGAAGAGTAATGGCCCTAGGACAGAGCCCTGAGGCACTTCACTTGAGACCTTCTTCCAGTTTGAAGCACAGTCATTGATGATGACTCTTTTAGCACATTTTCCATCCAATTATAGACCCATCTGACAGTGTTCCCATCTATTCTACATTTAATCAGTTTGCTAATCAAAATATTATGGGGGACCTTATCAAATGCTTTGCTGAAATCCAGATAAATGACATCTACAGCAGTCCCACCGTCTACTAAACTAGTGACGTGATTGAAAAAAGATATAAGATTAGTTTAGCAGGATTTGTTTTTGACAAACCTATACTGTCTCCTGCTGATCACTGCATTGTCATCAAGATACTAGCAGACACATGACTGTCATTTGAGGAGAGAGGCAGTCATGTCTAATCTAAAAAACTCACTTTGATAGGGGCCTATTGACCTGCACACAAATACCGGTACCAGAAAGCACCTGGTCTTTCCTTTCTCACACATAGCCTTTCCTGATCCAAGAGAGGTTGGGGATACAAGCCTGAAAGTTCTAATTTATGGACATTAATCTATGGCATATTTGGGACACGTGCATCACTCAAAGTCCTATTTCTGTGCCTTCTGTGATTCTTGTTTCAATACTGCTGTTCTTCTCCCAGCCAAGATCTATTCTGAAATTGGCTTATTAGTCTGTCTACTTGGCCTTACCAAATTGGTTTTAGTAAACCCCCGTTTTGCAGGCTATACACAAAATCTGCTTTAAGAATTAATGTTCACTGCAACTTGATTACATTGAAGCAATGAGGATCTTTTCAAAACACAGAAGGATTTTTAACTGCACAATTCTGTATGGGTCATCTACTCAGAAGGAATTCCCATTGAGTTCAGTGTGGCATAGTTGCTGCATAAAGGATTGCATCTTAATGTTATCTAATGATTTGCTAAAAAAAATAGTATCTTATTGTTTTAGCTATTTTGTTTTATGTAACATACAGTTTGGGTCTCATATGGGTGGAAAGCAGGAAATAAGTAAAAATGCATGAAAACACTAAAAAACCCAATGTGTTTTCATGAATTGCCTTGTTTATGGTCTGCTATGTCACTTGAAAGTAATTTGAGAAGTAAACATACACACTATATTAATTGCAAGACCTTCTCAACTACTTCAGTCTGGTGACCCTATCTATTTTGAGTCAAGAAGGTAGCTTATAGCCAAAGTAAGATACATGTTTGTTGTAAACTACAGTAATTGACATATACTAGGATGTGTTAATGAAAATGTGGTTATCAAAGGTAGTTGTTGTGTCTTACAGAATGCAATTGGGAAAGAAAACGTGGCAGGAGGCTCCACCAGTCACATATCCGCTGACAGTTCATCTCCTCTTCAGACCAGCATCAGGCCAAGCACACTTCTCATGCTGATGGCAATTGCACTCCCATTCTCCTTGCTGCCACGTTCAGCAGAATCTTTGTATCTGCTTTAACAAAAGGACCTGTACAAAGCAAAAAGAAAAAGGAAATGGATCTGTTCCCTATCTTCCTCTGTTGTTGATCTAAGATTACAGTTCTAGAAGTTGAGGCACTCCGATAAAAAAAAAAGTTCTGGATCATCCTCATGGTCATATTGTACTGTTATTATGATTGTTATTATTTTCTTACTTTTAAAGGAAGCTTCTTGTGATACTTAGGAGCTTGGTGAAATACTTGATGCGGTACTACATTCCAAACCCAAAAGGCTTTCGGACATGGCCGTGTGTTAAAAGAGATGGAATGTCATTTTGCATGTATAACATCCTGATTTGAGTCCTTTGTTTCCTCCTTTATTTTCCTTTCCCCTGCTACTCCAGTTTTACCCAAGTACAACGAGGCCATTTTTCTCATTTCTCAGATCTGAGGTACAATCCATCAGGAAGTTCTCCTGTCCAGGGTCCATTTTTAAACAGTGGAGTCTTTACAACAGTATTATAGTCTTTTTATGCCACTCATAAGTAGAGTGGATATTCATCTTTATGTGAATCGGTGTCAAAACTATGGCTTCTGATGAGGTTGAAAATATTTCTAGAGCAGACTGGGGACCCTGTTATCACTTTCTGGTAGGTTCTTGGCACATTTTGGAAATATATGAGAGGTAGACAAATAGCAAAAGTCAGGGATTCCCTAGGCTGCACTAGGTAAGACACATCTTGTGAGTAGACATCTCAAGCACATGGGAGAGACTTCAGAGCAGAGAAGGGAGGCCTTCAGTGAAGAACTTCCAGGTGAATTTTGCCCTTGATTATTTCATTACCATTATTTTTCAGTTATATATGTTTCGAAATTATGAAGGAGCAGGCTGTTGACACATGATGAATGTCTTCCCAGAGAGTTAAATTCATGTTTATAGATGGTTACTAATGTTTTAATGTTTTAGCATTCTCTTCCATGTTTATAAATGTATGTGGTTTTGCAGTCCTTGCTGAGAAGCCATTGCAAGTCATTACCAGTATAATATGCATATTTTCTTCAAAAGTTCCTGCAGAAATAGAGTAATATTAAACTTTCTAATTCTACTTTTATTTTTCTGATTATCCTAATTTAGCCTTAAGAAGAGGTAAAAGACGAATCTTATATTAACAAGAAACAACTGTTGTGAATATTTCAGTAACCTACAATTCTTTTATCTTTCTGGGGATATATTTAAAGAAATAGAAACTTGTTTTTGTTAAAAGATGTGAATGATAAAATTTCTGGTCTTCTTTATTGTAATTATACAGTTTAGTTATTTTACTGTTTGTTGAATAAAATGACCTGAATCTTAATTACTTTAAAGAAACACCATTATCTGCTTATATACAGAGATACAACGCTTTGTTTATTTTAAATCATTTCTACCAAAATTTTAGAGAAAACCATAAGCACAGAAGAAATCTGGAAAAATGTTACTGTATTTATGGAGACACTAGGTTTGGTCCAGATGGAGGTGTGTGTGTATATATATATATATGTATATATATACCATTTCACATGCCATCCTCATTTGCTGGTTATTGAATTTCCAATCAGCTGGTTTTTGAATGTGCACCTAGTTTAGCCTATGAGCTATTTTTGCAGACAGTGAACAAAGAGGGAGAAATGGACTTAAACAAGAACTCTTTACACCACTGAAATCATCTTGCCCTGGAATGCGCTACTAGAAACCACTTCATATACTTGCTCTTCAGCCAGGTAGATTAATTGATTTTTAAGAGCCATATACTGTGCCCCTGTCTAAATCAGGGTCATGCTAAAACCCAGCCTGAATATTGTCAAACTGCCCCCATCTTGCAGCTCACCAGATGTTGTTGAACTGCAGTTTCCAGCTTTCCTCACCACCAGCTACAATGGCTGGGAGTTGTGGTCCAACAACATCTGGAAAGGTGCATGTTTTCCACCTCTGCCTTAAGGAAGTATCCTGTGGCATGAAAAACTCCTGCCTGGGTTTGGCTTTGCTAGTACATATAGCTTCCCAATGGCAGTTTATGTGAGCGCAGCATTCTGACTTTTTCGACCTATAGAATCATAGAATTGTAGAGCTGGAAGAGACCACGAGGGCCATCCAGTCCAACCCCCTGCCATGCAGAAAATCTTGATCAAAGCATCCCTGACAGATGGCAATCCAGCCTCTGTTTAAAGACCTCCAAGGAAGGAGACCCCACCACGCTCTGAGGGAGTGTGTTCCACTGCCGAACAGCTCTTACTGTCAAAAAGTTCCTCCTATGTTGAGGTGAAATCTCTGTTCCTGGAGCTTGCATCCATTGCTCCGTGTACCAGTCTCTGGAGCAGCAGAAAACAAGCCTGCTCCATCCTCAGCGTGACATCCCTTCAAATACTTAAACAGGGCTATCATATCACCTCTTAACCGTCTTTTTTCCAGGTTAAACATACCCAGCTCCCTAAGTCTCTCCTCATAAGGTATGGTTTCCAGACCTTTCACCATTTTAGTTGCCCTTCTCTGGACATGCTCCAATTTGTCAATATCCTTTTTGAATTGTGGTGCCCAGAACAGGACACAGTATTCTAGGTGAGGTCTGACCAAGGCAGAATAGAGCGGCACTATTATTTCCCTTGATCTAGATACTATACTTCTATTGATACAGCCCAAAATTGTATTGGCCTTTTTAGCTGCCGTATCACACTGTTGGCTCATGTTCAACCTGTGGTCTACTAGGACTCCTAGATCCCTTTCGCACGTAGTTTCGTTCAGCCAGGTCTCTCCCATCCTATATCTATGCATTTCATTTTTCCGCCCTAAGTGCAGTACTTTACATTTCTCCGTATTGAATTTTATTTTGTTAGCTTTGGCTCAGCTCTCCAGTCTATCCAGGTCATTCTGAATTTTGATCCGGTCCTCTAGGGTATTAGCTACTCCTCCTAATTTGGTGTTATCTGCAAATTTGATAAGTATGCCCCTAATTCCCTCATCCAAGTCATTGATAAAGATGTTGATAAAGATGCTCATGTGCATCGTTGCTAGGAAGGAGGGCCCATTGTTGTATTTGCATTGTTGTATTTCTCAAGTGAAAGTGTGCCATGCGTTAAAATACATGAACACTTAATAGATGTCTTAAAACTGTTAAACTGGTAAAGGGGAGAGATAGGTCATTTCTGGTCCCCAGATATTGTTGGATTGCTGTTTCCCTCAGCCCTAGCACATACATGCACTGATGATACGTGATGGAAGAGGCAGTCCAAAATATCTGGATTAATTAATTGGATAGCAACCAATAGGCAGGACTGAATAGGGCTCCTTGCATTTGCCTTGCACAGAATGGTTTCATGGAATGTGCAAGAGAACCCTGTCTGCCTCAGTGTCACTGTTAGCATTACGTTAAGTTCAGTCAGCTCAAGAAGGTTTATCATTGAATGATATAATGCAAATGACACAATGCTAACTGTTGCAGAGCAAACTATCCAGTTTTGTTTTTGAAAAAAAAAATCACATCAGTAGTTTGCTTGCAGCTCATGGGACTGCTGCCATAAGAGACAGTTTGTAAGATCAGAGCTTTACATGATTTACTTAAAGAGTTTTTACTCCCTATTTTGCCCATGCACTTCATCCAAGTCATTTTCTATCTTCTTTCATTGACGCTGACTGTTTATGAAAGACCATGAGAATTCTGATCTGTGTCAAAAAGGGATTCACATATCATCAGATGGGCAACACTTGACCTAAAGATTGACTATGTAGTGAACTCTGGTAGTTTGGTGGCACTTAAAAAAAAAAGTAGTAGCAGCATGATCAAGAATGATTAGCTTTTAATTTTATTGAAAGCAGGAGACAGCTGCATAAGACCAGGAGTTCCTTATTTTAAATTCAGTGTGTCACATTCCTTTAAATAAATGCATGGCTTGCCAAGCTGTGGTTGAACTTCCGGATTCCTCACCCACCCTTACCATTATTTACAATATTTTAAATGTACAATACACTAGAACAGGGTGGGGAATGTATGGTCCTCCTGATAGTAGTGTAATTCCCATCATCCTTAGCCAGCACAGCCAATGATGTGGGATGATGGGGTTTGAAGTCCAATGATATCTGGGTAACCACATCTCTCTCCCCCTCCTGGAGTTGTATTATGATTATGCACAGATGTGCATCCCATTAACCCCATTTTATTATGTTTATAGCTGGATTGGTAATTTGGAGAATTACGTGGGAAATAACAACGTGTTCCCATGCAGACAAGGGAAGCCCCATTGTTTTTCGTACTGAGGCTGCACATACAGAATTTTTCTCTACTTTGAAAAGAATGAGAGAATCCTTGTTTGGAACATGCCTATTGGGGTTGCAAAGAATTTGGGTTCAGAGCCTCTGTGTTTCTTAAGCAGTGTAAAATGTATGCATAATTATTTTCTTCTTGGGCTTCCATAATGAGATTCTAGATCAAATTCTGTAGATATAAAACATTGTCCCAAATGTCAGATTGGTGCCTATGGGAATATTTTGACTCATTATTATTACGGTATGTTGCCTGTTGCCAAAATGGTATTGCATTTCAATTTACACAATGGTGTAACACCTCTTTCCCAGAGCTCAGTAAAGTTGTAAGTCCCAGAATTCCCTAGCTGGCATTTCTAATAATTCCATTGGTTTAAGGATCAGTTGTAACTCAAAAGTAACTTTTTCAAGCTCTGTTCTTTCCAGCCAGCTGTTGGTTAGTTCTGTCACAGCTGACTGTGCTCATCACTTTGTGAAAAAATTGTCCTTCATAAAATAACAAATGGGCACTCTGGTCTTGAAATTTCTAAAACTTTAGATCAGTGTCAACATCTACACCATTCTGATACAGTGAAATTCAAAATGAAGGCAATTGATCTCTCACGATGTATCAACAGCCTTAATTGCTTTCTAGTGACAAAAACAAGAGCTAAGGACTGCTTCCAGGAATGATCACCTCCATATTGAATTGATTCAGATGATGATGATAATTGCTCAAAGCATCCTATACAGCAGGTGAGAAAGAGAATAACTTGCTCAGGGTAACTCAGGACATTTTAATGCTAAGTGGAGATGAAAATCTGAATTCCCCAAGTCTCATTTCAATGCTCTAACCATCATTCTGATATGCTGATTCAAAAGAGGAAACAGTGCAGTCGGTCCTCTGTATCCACGGATTTGGCATCCATGGATTCCATCATCCACGGCTTGAAATATTTTAAAAAATCCAAGAAACAAACCGTTATTTTGCCATTTTATATAAGGGACATCATTTTACTGTGCCATTGTATATGGACTTGTATGGACTTGAGCATTCACGGATTTTGATATCCACAAGGGATGGGGTCCTGGAACCAAACCCCAGCTGATACCAAGATTTATTTTCTAGATTTATTTTGTGTACTAAACCATACAGATCACTTAATCTGAAAGCAGTGCAATTCTATACATGTCTAATCAGAAGTGAGTCCTACTGAGGGCTCATCTGCATGGGCTAAATACCCTAGCTTGACCCCATTCCAGAGCCCTGCAGTCCAAATTATGCAGGGCATTTACCCCAATCTGCCCCTGGGCAGTCCTTACCACCCCTGGGGCAGATACAGGTCTGGAATGGGGGCAGGCTGGGACAGGGCCTGATAAACCATTACAGAAAAATTATATTGGACCCGTGGGCACGCCACTCCTCCCTGACACTGCCAGCTCTGTGGCTCTTCTGGAAGCCAGACAGGGGTCTGTCAACATTTGACTGAGGCCATATGCCAGGGGGCCTGCAGTCACGTGTTGAGGGACCCTTGCCTGGCTTCTACATTAGCAGGGGAAATGGTGGTGGTGATGGCTTCAGTGACCAGTCAGCATCCTGTTTGGACTCCAGCCCATTTTCTCCAGATAATGGGAGGTGGGAAAACAAACCAGATCAGAGTCAGGGAAGCCACTGTATCCTCCCTGATGTAGGTGAGTGCCATGTTAAACAGGGTTTACTCCCAGGTAAGTCCATATAAGATTGCAGCTTAAATGGTTTATTAAACAAACAAGAACAAAAGAAAATTATGGGCTGAACATCTGATGAGACTAAAAAAAAAAACCCAACAACCAATAGCACTGAACAAATTAGCTGGTGCACTTTAGTAAGTGTAATTTTTCCTTTCTCTTCTCCTGTCTCACATCTGTTCTAATTGATTGTATTGAATGCAAGGCAAGTAATGTAACTTTAGATAATATGCTTTTAGGGGCTGGCAGTGTGGTTCTAACCACCCAATGTGGATTACTACAGGGCAGTAGTATTTCACTGGCGGAAAGGAGTTCGGGGTGGTGGTGATATGGACCTCCCACCGAGCTGGTGTGGAGTAGCAGGAAGAAAGGTACTGTTGGAGTTGCAGTAGTAGAAAAATCATTTATTGCTTAGTCCAAAGACCATTGCGAAATGTGAGTGGTAGCAAAAGGGAGCAGATATATTGGCTAAAAAGTTGTATTCTTCTGAGAGTTGTCTATTTGAATCGATTGCTGATGCCAGACTGAAGCTTGTTTAGGAAAATTCCTTCCAATTGTATTTCATGGGAGGAAAAAAAAACACATCACCAAGCGGGGGGGGGGAATGCCCCCAGCATCTGCCCTGGCTGGCAGAATCTGGCCAAACCATGGATAAGGTGGTAGACCCATCCTATTGCTTCCCTGCCTGCATATCACCCCAGAATTGTGGCATCCATGTGTATTTTAGGAATTAAGTATCCTTCACACAGAGTCACTTAAGACAAGGGATGGAAAGGATACCTCAAAAATGTGTTTCTTAAGTGTCAGAAAAATGAGTATTTCGAGTGTCAGAAAAACCCTGAGAAAGAAAAATGTGGACTGACAGGAATCTTTGCAATTTGGGGCTTATTCTGCCCAAAATCCACTTTTTTTCAGGGGAGAAAGCAACATTTTCTATACAGGAAACACAATTTTCTATCCAATGTTTCTGTTATTATCTGAACAGAAAATACTGAGCAAGATACCAGCCCCTCCCCCCCCAAAAAAATAAAATGACCTATTCAATGAGGCAGAGCTCCACCCAAAGAGTTTCTAGGGTGCTGCAGATTGGGGATCTGTGAAATAAAAACTATAGAGTTCTCCTGGTCATGGGGCTTGTTAAGATGGAAAGCTGAAGAGACCCCTTGGGATCTTGCTGCAACTCCTTGTCTCAGTATGCCCCATGACCAAGAGAGAGCTGCACTTGTCATTTTCCGAGCACTCTGATCTGCAGTACCTGGAAAATCCCTCAGTTCAGTTGCTGCCTGGTTGAAGACCTTAACTTCAAGCCTTTGAAGAATGTTCAGAATCTTCAGGTGGTACAAAGAACTGCAGCCAGACTGCAGCATGTTGCAGGGACCATTCCACTCATATTCTACTGGCTGCCAGTTTATTTCTAGGCACAATTCAAAGTGCTGGTTATGACCTATAAAGCTCTATTAGGCTCAGGTCGAGGTTATCTGAAAGACTGTATCTCCCCATAGGAAACAGCCCAGGCCTTGAGATCATCAGGAAAGGCCCATCTCTCAGTCCCACCACTGTCACAAGCATGGTTGGTGGAGGATGTGAGAGATAGGCCCTTCTTGGTGACTGCTGCTTGACTCTGGAATTCCCTTCCCAAAGAGACCAAAACTGCCCCATCCTTGGTGTCCTTCTGTGACGAGGCAAACCCCTTTTTGTTCCAGCAGGCTTTTAAAATGGCAAGTTTTAAAAGAATGGGCTGAGAGTGTTCTGCTGTTTTGGACTGAATTGTTTAAATTTTTTTTTATCTTTTAATGGCTTTTTATCTTTTTAAGTGTACTTTTAAATTGTTTTAAATATTGTCAATTGTTAAATCTCATTTTAGTGTTCACTTTTTTGTGTGTTTCCAGCTGTATTGTGTTTTTAAATTGTAAGTCACCTGAGTCCCAATTTTGGGAGTAAGGCGGGAAATAAATAAGGTACGTTTCGTGGGTCATGTTTAGTCATTGGTGACTATAAATGCAAATTCTCAAAGTTATGAAATTGTAAGTCCAGCTTACAGTGTTACAGATACTGAACAGGATGGCAGCCACAGTTTCTAGAAAATGCTGTATTCTGTATAAAAAATTTGCCCATGTGCAAATTTGTGCAGAATAAATCCCAAAATGTCCCAGTTTTCAAAGACTTTCTCGCAGTGGTAAGAAAGTTGCTAAAATTAATCATTGCTTCCTTCAAGAGCAAAATTAGTGAAGAATTATATCTCTGCTTAAGACTGCAAACACTTTCCTGTGGTAATGAACATGATCGAGAGCAGTATCAAACTAAGCTGTTGGTAAGAAAAGGTAAGCCAAAGTGCTCTTTTAATTTCTCCTTCTACTTTCATCATTTCTCTATCCATTTTTGACTGTTCCTCTCCTGTATTTTTTTTTATCCAACTCCTAGACACTTGGAGGAAGTATGCCAAAAAGCCCCAGCACAACCAAGCCTAGTTTAAACACAAAACAAAATAATTTTAATTAATTTTGCACAACATGCTTATCGCATAGGGAAACACAAACAAACAAAAAATACAGGAACTTTATGAATTTACTCTTTCTTTCTCTTTACTCAGTTTTAAGAATGATGACAACAAAAGAGTTGCAACTATAAAGAACAGACTCATTAAAGATGATTGATAAAAGCAAATAATTGTATGCCTATTTGGTCCATCTCAATTTCAATGTTAGGTTTGATGGGCCACCATTTCCATTAAGTCAACTCCATTGATCTTCCTCATTGACTTTAAGAACCGAATATAGAAGGAAGCTGGGAATTTCAACCTCAAGTTCCCTTGCCCAGGCTACAAATGTAGAAAATCAAATTACAAATCTGTTGAGACTTAGGACAATGAAAAATATTTATGTGAGAGTAGCTTCAGACATTCTAAACAAGGACAATAGCCATAAAGGCTGAGATCTTACATTGAGCAGGCAGAGAGTAAAGCTCCCCATGTGTAGTTCCATGTCCTTCCCACACCCTGGAAGCCATCCAGATTCAGTAAGGGTTCCAGCTGCTTCTACTTACTGGAAGGAGAGGGGGAAAACCATTCAGGCAATGAAGAAGCATCTGCTCTCAACTCTGAGGGCAGAAGAAATGAGGGTGCCCTCACAGGTGGAAAATATCCTCTTTTTCTTTCCCCTTGGAGCTCAGAGCAGCTACATCTACATCATCTGAATTGTCTCCTCTCCCTCCACCCTTCCAACTGGTAAGCAGCAACCTCCCTTCTTAGACCTTCAGTTGGTATCACTTTGCAGAACAATAAATTAATAACTTGCATGAAAGAGTTGCCCCTGGATCAGGTTTTGAGAAATGTATGGAAAAATATACTTGGGTAATAATAATAATAATAATAATAATAATAATAATAATATTGATTTATACCCCGCCCCTCTGTCAAAACAATCGGGGCGGCTTACAAAAATTAAAATACAACACAGATAAAATCCCCAAACACCCCCCACACCACCCTCCCCCATAAAAAAATATTAAACAATTATAAATTAAAACCAACTGATCTAAAATCACATTTAAAAACAATAAATACAATAAAATACAATAAATGGCCAGCGGACTAAAAGAGGTCAAGATCCCCTGAGGCTGGGATCTAATTAAGAAAGGCCTGCCGAAAGAGATCCATCTTTGGTGTTTTTTTTAAAGCTATTCAGGCTTGTTATCTGACGGATCTCATTCAGCAGGTCATTCCACAATTTGGGGGCGATTACCGAAAATGCCCTCTGGGAGGTTGCAGACAGCCTAGATTTTTGTGGCTGAAGCAAATTCATAGAATCATAGAATTGCAGAGTTGGAAGAGACCACGAGGGCCATCCAGTCCAACCCCCTGCCATGCAGGAAATCACGATCAAAGCATCCCCGACAGATGGCCATCCAGCCTCTGTTTAAAGACCTCCAAGGAAGGAGACCCCAGCACACTGTCAAAAAGTTCCTCCTCATGTTGAGGTGGAATCTCTGTTCCTGGAGCTTGCACCCATTGCTCCGTGTTCCAGTCTCTGGAGCAGCAGAAAACAAGCCTGCTCCATCCTCAGCGTGACATCCCTTCAAATACTTATACAGGGCCATCATATCACCTCTTAACCGTCTTTTTTCCAGGCTAAACATACCTAGCTCCCTAAGTCTCTCCTTATAAGGCATCGTTTCCAGACCTTTCACCATTTTAGTTGCCCTTCTCTGGACACGCTCCAATTTGTCAATATCCTTTTTTAATTGTGGTGCCCAGAACTGGACACAGTATTCTAAGTGAGGTCTGACCAAGGCAGAATAGAGTGGCACTTACTTCCCTTGATCTAGACACTATACTTCTATTGATACAGCCCAAAATCACATTGGCCTTTTTAGCTGCCACATCGCACTGTTGACTCATGTTCAACTTGTGGTCTACTAGGACTCCTAGATCCCTTTCGCACGTGGTCTCATTCAGCCAGGTCTCTCCCATCCTATATTTATGCATTTCATTTTTCCGCCCTAAATGCAGTACTTTACATTTCTCCGTATTGAATTTCATTTTATTAGCTTTGGCCCAGCTCTCCAGTCTATCCAGGTCATTCTGAATTTTGATCCTGTCCTCTAGGGTATTAGCTACTCCTCCTAATTTGGTGTCATCAGCAAATTTGATAAGTATGCCCCTAACTCCCTCATCCAAGTCATTGATAAAGATGTTGAATAGCACTGGGCCCAGGACAGAACCCTGTGGCACCCCACTGGTCACATGTTTCCAAGACGAAGAGGAGCCACTGCTGAGCACCCTTTGGGTTCGGCTGGTCAACCAATTACAAATCCATTGAACAGTTAACTTGTCTAGCCCACATTTTACAAGCTTGTTTGCAAGAATGTCATGGGGAACCTTGTCAAAGGCCTTACTGAAATCAAGGTATGCGATGTCCACAGCATTCCCTTCATCTACCAAGCTGGTAACTTTATCAAAAAAAGAGATCAGATTAGTCTGGCATGACTTGTTTCTCTGAAACCCATGTTGACTTTTTGTGATTATGGCATTGCCTTCTAAATGTTCACAGACTCTCTGTTTAATGATCTGTTCTAGAATCTTCCCTGGTATTGTTGTCAGACTAACTGGACAATAATTGTTGGGATCCTCTTTTTCCCCGTTTTTGAAGATGGGAACAATGTTTGCCCTCCTCCAGTCTGCTGGGACTTCTCCTGTTCTCCAGGAGTTCTCAGATATTATTGCCAATGGCTCTGAGATTATATTTGCCAGCTCTTTTAGTACTCTTGGATGTAGTTCATCTGGTCCTGGAGATTTAAATTCATTTAGATTAAGAAGGTATTCCTGTACTACCTCTTTACTTATTTTGAGCTGGATTTCCCCTATTGTGTCCTCTGTTCCATTCTCGTCAGGTTGGTCCTCCTTTTCCTTTTCTGAAAACACAGAGGCAAAGAAGGTGTTGAGTAATTCTGCCTTTTCTCTGTCCCCTGTTAGCATTTTGCCATCTTCACCACGTAGTGGCCCTATCATTTCCTTCTTCCTCTTTTTCTGTGGACATACCCAAAAAAAAAACCCTTTTTATTGTTCTTAACCTCCCTAGCAAGCCTGACCTCATTCTGCGCTTTAGCTTTTCTGACTTTACTCCTACACGTGTTCGCTATCTGTTTGAATTCTTCTTTGGTGATTTCCCCCCTTTTCCATTTCCTATACATGTTCCGTTTAAAACTTAGCTCCATTGAAAGTTCATTAGTCATCCATCCTGGTTTCTTGAGACACCTCCCATTTTTTTTCCTCAATGGTACTCTTTGAAATTGTGCCTTCAGTATCTCCCTTTTGAGAAAGTCCCATCCGTCTTGAGGTCTCTTCTCTTTAAGTATTCCTGACCATGGGATCACCCCCAGTATTTCCCTGAGTTTATTGAAATCAGCTCTCCTAAAGTCAAGAATGTGTGTCTGACTATGCCTGGCTTCTCCTTTCCATTGTATAACAAACTCCAGGAGAACATGATCACTCTCACCTAAGGATCCCACCACTTGCACCCCATTAGCCAGGTCATCCCTGTTGGTTAGGATCAGATCTAAAATAGCTGACCCCCTTGTTGCCTCTTCCACCTTTTGGACCATGAAATTGTCTTCCAGGCATGTAAGGAATTTGCTAGACCTTGAAGTTTTGGCTGAGTTAGATTGCCAGCAAATATCAGGATAGTTGAAGTCACCCATCACTACTACATCTCTCCTTTCTGCATGTGTGTTCATCTGTTCTATAAAGGCATCATCCAATTCCTCCATCTGATTTGGGGGTCTGTAGTAGAGTCCCACAATAACATCCCTGTTGTTTCCCTCCCCTTTAATTTTTATCCAGATGCTCTCCACCTGGCTTCCAGTATTGATGTCATGGATCACTTCACTGGTGTAAATATCCCTGACATATAATGCTATTCCTCCTCCTTTCCTGTTTGGCCTGTTTCTCCTATAAAGGTTATACCCCTCTATTCCTACATTCCAATCATGGGACTCGTCCCACCAGGTTTCAGTAATGCCTATTATATCATATTTGTTTTGTAGTGCGAGGAGTTCAAGTTCATCTTGCTTATTTCCCATGCTCTGTGCATTAGTGTAGAGACATTTAAGACCATGTGTTCCCTTTACTTGCTGCCTGTGCAAGTATTTTTGCCTCCCACTGTTGGGTCTTTGCGCTGTTTGCCTTGTTCCCTCTGTGACAGTTTGACTATTTTCTCCAGCCCTTTTGCCTTCCAGTACACTGTCTCCCTCCCCCATTTGACTCAGTTTAAAGCCCTCCTGATCAAATTCTTGAGACTGTTGGCAAAAATATTTCTTCCAACTGTTGTAAGATGCACCCCATCTCTTGCCAGAAGTCCCCCCTCATGGAAGCGCAGTCCATGATCCAAGAATCCAATTTGTTCTCGGCAACACCATCTACGGAGCCAGTTGTTTACGTCAGCTATTTTCCTCTCCCTTCTTGGACCATGCCCTTCAACTGGCAGAAGAGACGAGATGACAACCTGTGCGTCCATTTCTTTCAGCTTCCTCCCCAGGGCCTCATAATCTCTTCTGATCTTGGGAAAGCTCCCAGAGGACCGGAGTACGCGGGGAGGATTGTATGGGAGTAGGCGGTTCCGGAGATAAGTTGGACCCAAGCCATTTAGGGCTTTAAAGGTAATAACCAACACCTTATACTGGGCCCAGAAACTGATAGGCAGCCAGTGGAGAGATTTTAATACTGGAGTTATAGGGTCTCTCCGAGATGTTCCCAAGACCACTCTGGCTGCCATATTTTGTACCAACTGAAGTTTCCGGACCAAGCATGAGGGCAGCCCCATGTAGAGCGCATTGCAGAAATCTAGACGCGAGGTTACCAGCGTGTGCACCACAGTCTCGAAGTCCCTTACTTCCAGGAAAGGGCGCAGCTGGCGTATCAGCCGGAGGTGATAACAGGCGCTCCTGACTGTCGCATTCACCTGACTAGTCATCTGAAGCAATGAATCAAGGAGCACCCCCAGACTGCGAACACAGTCCTTAACGGAGAGCATGACCCCATCCAGGGCTGGAGGTTGCAACCCAACTCCTGGTTTGGGGGCCACTACTGTGAGCACCTCCGTTTTATCTGGATTTAATCTCAATCTGTTTTTCCTCATCCAGCCCATTACTGCTTTAAGACAATCATTAAGAGGAGAGACGCCATCGGAATTCAAGGCCGACGATCGGGACAAGGAGAAATAGATCTGGGTGTCATCAGTGTACTGATAACACCCAGCCCCATAACTGCGAATAATCTCACCCAGCGGCTTCATATAGATGTTAAACAGCATCGGGGACAGGATGGCGCCCTGCGGAACACCACAAGTAAGCTCCTTTGTGCTGGAGCAGCTGTCCTCAAGCAACACCCTCTGGGACCTGCCCGAGAGGAAGGACCAGAACCACTGGAGCGCAGTGCCTCCGATTCCTAACCCACTCAAGCGATCCAAGAGGATGCTATGATCTATCATATCGAAAGCCGCTGAGATGTCTAAAAGCACCAACAGAGTCACACTACCCCTGTCAATGCTTAGATGCAGGTCGTCGGTCAAGGCAACCATGGCAGTCTCAACTCCAAATCCCATCCTAAAGCCAGTTTGAAATGGATCTAGATAATCGGTTTCATCCAAGACAGCTTGGAGTTGAAGCGCAACCGCCCTCTTGATCACCTTGGTCAAAAATGGTAATAAAGAGACTGGCCTATAATTTTTCATATCCAGGGGGTCCAGGGAAGGCTTTTTCATAATAGGCTTAACAGCCGCCTCCTTTAGACATGATGGAATATATCCTTCCCTGAAGGACGCATTGATGATGCTCAGAAGGAACTTCCGCAATGCATCCCCTCCCTGGATGGCCAGCTAAGATGGGCAAGGGTCAAGGGGGCAGGTTGTCTTCCTCACACTACCAAGGAGCTTGTCCATGTCCTCGGTACTCACGGATTGAAATTGATCCAGTAAACTTACATCAACGGAGTTGCTGGACTCCTCGTCAGTTGTTTCTGTCAAATTACTGGCATCTAAGTTGGCTCTTATCTGAGAGATTTTGTCTGCAATGAAATTGTTAAACGCGTCACAGCAGGTTGTCGTTGGGTTATGCAACGGGTTCTGCACAGGAATAACCTGCGTCATCTCCCTTACCACCCTAAACAGTTCTGCTGGACGGGACTCTGCAGACGCAATACGTGCAGAGGAGAAGGATCTCTGCTGCACGTATTGCCTCGCGATAGGACCAAAGAAAGTTACTATGATGAGTCCTGTCGGATAAGAGTTGAGTTTTCCGCCAGTTGAGCTCTAGTCGTTGTCCAACCCACTTCATTTTCCTAAGCTCTGCTGTATACCATGGCTTACGGTTTGAAGCAGGTTGGAAAAGACGATTGGGAGTGATCGTGTCGATAGCCTTGGTAAGGTCGTTGTTCCAGGTATTAACCAAAGCTTCGACAGGGTCACCGGCGTTACCAACCATTAAACCCTCCAAGGCTTTCTGGAATCCTCTTGGTTCCATTAGCCTTCGAGGGCGGACCATTCTAATGGGTCCACCCCCCACCCCCCGGTGGGGCGGGAAGAGACTCTTAGTTCAGTCTTGACCAGGAAATGATCCATCCATGACAACGCGGTAGTTTTTATAACCTCCGCCCACGGATATTCCTGTTCTGTACTGAAGACCGCATCGAGGGTATGACCCGCACAATGTGTGGGCCCGACGACCATTTGGGATAGGCCCATGTTTGTCATGGTTTCCATGAACTCCTTTGAACATTAGAGACAGAAACAACGCACAGGGCCAAGCCCCATACATTATTGCCTTTGTTGTATCATTTTGAAATGTGTGTATGTTATCAATGGCCAGCTTTGGGGGTTTTATTGAATCCTTTGTGTAATCCCAATCTGGGACTGGGATTGTGCAATTCTTTAGCCTTTTGTTCAGTCCCACGCTGGTTTTCCAAAACGAAACAAAAGACACACACACACCCAATCCTGCTGCACTCTGGGCCAGAAATATGTTGCAAAGGCAACATGTAGTTTGGCACCGATCCTGTGTTTTGTTCTTTTCTCATTTGTGATTTTCCTCTCCCTAATTAATGTTTCTCACATGAGGTTGGTAGTATTATTGGGAACCATGGTACAAATCCTATGAAAAGCTCATTTCCTGAGCAGATTAATATTAAATTGATCCAGAATGAGGGTTTCAGGAAGGAAAGCCTATGTACCATAATCAGGATAATTGCTTCTGCTGAAAGTAATTCATAGTGGTAGTATGAGCCAGGAGTCAGGGCAGAATCAGTGTTCTGATGAAGAATTTTGTGGAAGAATAGTTAGTTAGGAAAGTGTTTGTGAAAGTGGAGTGCAATGGACTAACGTAGACATTGATGGGTCTGGTTCCACAGCCACCACTCCACCTCCTACACACACGTGCATTCGTGTGTGTACACAGAGAAATCTGTGACAATTCTGCAAAACATGTCTTTTTAAAAATAAAAAATTAAGATGCAGTAAAATAGTGCTCTTTTGCCCCAGTAATATCTGCCAAGTATGTTTGCATGCACAGACATTTCTTGTCATTTCAATAGATGCAAATTCACTATGCTCATGTATCTGTGTACCTTAAGACTGTCTCCTTTAAATAGAACAGGGGGAGCTGAGGTACTGTGGACACAGACAACTACCTAAATAATCTCTGACCCACCGAGCACTAGTTCCTGTATAAATAACTCTGAAGATTATAGTGCGAAAGATCGTAACCCAGCATTTGATATTTCCCTCCAATTGCCAACTGAAAGCAAACAGTTCTGGTTCATTGCAAAGCTCAACATGCCTGCACACACCCCGCACGCACACATACATGTCCTCTAAGAATGCTCCCTCTTTTCAGCTCTTGCTATTTACTTGTAAACATTCTGAACAAGATACTATAGCAAAAACAAAACCAGAATCCTTATGGTGAATTATGCTATTGTAGGCAGTGGCAGCAAGAGAGAGTGTTGTGGCAGTCATTATCTCTTCTCTACCATTATGTATTTCTCAGATTCCAGACAATGTATGCTAACAGACCACTTTCCACAACATTGCCTCACATAGATTTTTTTGTGATGAACTTGGCAGAAAATTAATCCAGTTGACTGTGAACGATTTCTCATCTTTAAATATTTGCTTTCACTTACCAGTTCACTTCTTCCTATGACATTTCAATTAGCAGCCACTCAGACACTCTGACTTTGGAAGGTCATTTCAGTTTTGTTCATCTTGCTGCATTTTCCCTCTCAAAAGTCACCTGGGTATTTTTTCCTCCTTCATATTTTCTTCTTTTTATGCAACGGAAAATGGATTTTTATCAGTCTTCCCAGTATCTTAATTAAAGTGTGTTTGATCAAGGTTCTTTGTTTTCCTGTAACAAAGTAAGGCTGGTTGTTTACAGACTTTCTTTATTCCTGAATTTGGGCTTATAATGAAATACATGATTGTCTATCAAAAGAACAAATATTTATGTCATGTTTTTCAGGATAATCTGAACCAAATCTATCCTTTCCAACACGTTCCAGATACTCCAATTACAGATTTCTTTCTGCCTGACCATAAAAAAATCTTAGCCTGTTCAAAATCAGTCCATATTTGAATATGATTGTCTCATGCAATAGCCAGACATAGTAGTGCATATATATTCACTATCTGATGTGTATCTAGACATAATAGTGTGATAATAATATGCCACTGTCCTCTATTGTCCTGTCCACTTTCTCTCCCAGTTATTCATGGTTTCCGTACATCTTTTCATAGACCATCCTATAATATACACTACTAAGAGGTATTTGTTAGGGCATGAGTAGGTTATGCACTGTTAACAACCTAGAAGGGGGACAATAGATAAAGACAACAGTGTGTTAAGTTAAATGAGGTCAAAAAATGGGTGCTGGGTACGCGGAAGCAATCTTCTGCTTCACTTCCAATTTTACTCCATGGATTTAATCACCTTCCTTCTCATTTGTTCACATGATGTGTACAATACACTCACAGATCCCCTCCACCATAGCTATTAATAATGCCTTCAGCAGGCAGCTCTTGGTTGATGGATCTTCTCAGAATGAGTATCTTCTGATAGAAATGAACTCAATACAGTTTTCCCTTCATATTCACTGGGGTTTGGTTCCAGGACCCCGCATGGATACCAAAATCCATGAATACTTAAGTCCCATTATATGCAATGGCATAGCAAAATGGTGTCCCTTATATAAGATGGCAAAATCAAGGTTTACTTTTTGGATTATTGTGTTTTTAAGAATATGTTCAAGCTGTGAATACTTAAATCCATGGATATGGAGAGACAACTGTATATTTATTACAATGGTATACTAATGCACTTTCTTAATTTGCTGCGTATTTTGTCCTCCAGCATTTACAAGCAAAGATGGCTGTTAGGCAAACAAATCTTTGTGTTCACATCTAGAGTTCTTTAGTCAGGAATTGAGATGCTTATTAGAAAATCCAATCCAAATTTTTCCACTCTTTTTCATTTGTTCCTCTTAAGCCTTGAGCATCTGAGCTTGTCCTCTTCCTTTACCTACCCCCCCCCATGATTCCTCCTAAATCATTATCCAGTTCTTCCTGTTCTACTGGTTCTTGATGCAGTTTTCTTCCTGATAGGTTATGTACTAAAAATTGCAGCCTCACACAATATTGTGTTGTGTTTAGCTGATATGCAACTGATGGTGAAAAATTCAAATCAATAATTGGTAGGATAGCTGAAAGAATTAGAGGCTTTAAAAATAAGCAGCACATTTGAGGGTGGGGGTAATCATTGTGATTTTTCTCCCCTCCTGAATACTGCTCCTTTTCTGCCAAGGGTTTCCTCCCTAATGTTCTCTCTGACCATTTGACTACAGCAGCTGCAACTTCTGTCGCTTTTCCTCTGCCAGGTGCCAATAGCAGAGTTTTGTCAAGCAGCCACTTGGAGTTAATTACTGACACAATGCACCAGCCAAGTTTGAGGCTAGTCTGAATGAAATGTTTTTCTTCCTATTTTGCTTCCTCTTAATACCTACAAATACCTTCATGTCCTCTCCCTTCGTTACTGTTTCCTAATCTCACTGTCAGAGAATTTCCTATAGCTTGCTTGAAAATTGTGTTCTGTATTTAAGCATGATTGGTTTTATTAGAATCATTCTCACCAATGTACCAGTCTAATCTACCTTCTTTATGTAGAACCTACATAAACACCTACTCTCTCTCTCTTTCCCTTCTCCCTGCACCATATCCTGCGTGGCCTCAGCTCCTACGGATATGGGTAGAAGGGCTGAGAAAATACAGTCACCTACAAAGTTGGTCTCAGGTCAACTTCAAAACCAGCTATCAGAATCGATGTGATGAGAAATGTAATTGCACTCCCAAGAACAAACTGTTGGCTTGGTTAATAGTTCTAGGGAAAAAATACTGACAAGAAGATGGCCTCTAGCCGGTGCACTGTTGTACAAGCCTAAGTGCGATTGAAATTAGCAAGCCCAAAGGTGCCATCAATAAGGGACTTTGGGGCAGAAGCCCAGGGCCCAATCAGACAAAATAAATAGAGGGGCCACTAAACAGAGCACTAGGGGTCCAGTCACACTACACATATAATGCTATGTACTGTTTTAATGGCCATAGCAACATCCTATGGAATCCTGGCATTTGTAGTTTGGTGAGACCTTTCTGGCTGTGAAGTCTAAATGCCTTGCCTAAATTGCAAATCCCAGGATCCCATGGGATGTTGTCAATTAAAGCAGCTGAAGTGGAATATACCGCTATAATTGTGCAGTGTGAGTGCGTCCTAGGATTGGCTAACCACATTTTGTAATAAGTGAAATAATGCACATCACCAACTAAATTGCACTTTCCTAAGACCGTTATGTTGAGAGTCTAAAATTACATGTTGTGTCCAAACAGAGTGGGGCTTTAATTTCATACACACTTGCCTCTGACTTACCTGCTAGTGTTTATTTCAAAGTAAAATATTCATAGAGTTTGTTGCAAATACACTAAAATGTAAGAGGAATTAGTAAAATGTGGGACATGAGCACAGGTCAGACATATTCCTCTCTGCTTATTAAGTTGAGATATCCACATAAAACATTCAAGGACATCGTGAAGATACGCGTACACTCTTAACAGATTGCTTTTTAATACTCCCCTTTCCTTCCTTAGTGTGCTGCATTTCCCTGTGCTGCAATGCGATGACACTTGCTATGGGTGCTGTATTTTCATTTTTACCATTAACCATTGGTTTATGTTAATTCAAACTGAGAAAGTGGGGCCAAGACTCTACATCACATTAGTGGGACCCACCTCCTTATCCTGCCATGCAATAACAACTGAAGTAGCTGCCAGGTGTGGTTCTATCTCCCCAGCCACTGGTCAGGTCTGGGCTACATCTAGTCTTTATTTCAGATGTTCTTGAGCACCAAGAGGAGGGGAGGCCTCTCCCCTCAGCACTGACTGCATCTCCCCTTCCCTGTTCATCCTAAGCTAGAATGACCCCAGGTGCACCCATGCAGCCAGTCAGTGACTGGGGAGATAACCCGTTTTAGATTCTGGTTTGGCCTGGCACCCTCTTAGCAGTTGTTATGCAATGGCATGGGGGCCTTGCAGAAGAAGGTATTCAGATCCTCTGAAAAAGTACATAAGCATGTGTAACCCCCACCCCATTCCCATTATGCTTGCATATGTCAACAGCAATATGCTAGCCTATCATTTCCAAGTTTTAAACAAATCAGGACCTAAAATTGGTTTCAGATCCTGGTTTGTTCTGATTCCAGTAACTATCATTTTTCCAGTTCAGATGCAATTTAAAAATCTGGTCAATGTTTTTGTGATTGTAATTGCTAAAACGTTTGCAATCATATCATACCTGAAGAGATCGAAAAGGAGCACATGAAAACAGAGTGCACCGAAGGGAGTGGGGGGAGGAATACTTTAACTGAATAAGGTGAATCATATATGTCCAAAAAGAGCCATGGGCAATTATGGTCATCTCACTAACATGTCAGTTTTAACCATAATCTCCTTATACTTTTAGCAGGATGAGTTGTAGTACTTTTTTCTCCTCACAAAAGGAGGGTCTG
The DNA here is from genome assembly GCA_030847615.1 of Gambelia wislizenii. Taxonomy (NCBI): domain Eukaryota; kingdom Metazoa; phylum Chordata; class Lepidosauria; order Squamata; family Crotaphytidae; genus Gambelia; species Gambelia wislizenii. The sequence continues at coordinate 91,593,674 of JAUMIR010000003.1, read as the reverse complement.
GGGGACAGGGGAGATTCTGCCACTTCTGAAGATTGTAAGTATCCTGCGTCTTTTATTTCCACCCAGAAGCAGTAAATCAAGTCTCTGAGTCTATGCTCTGTTCACAAAATGGCATCTTCACACCTTCCAACTGTCCTGATTTGACAGACATGGTGCCTATTACTCTTCTGTCATCCCACTTTTTCACCTGCTTTTAAAATGTTCTAGTTTCTCTCCTCTTCCTCACCTTCACCTTTTGTCCTTAGTTTATTTCTGTTCCTGCAAACTGAGTTCGAAGTGCCATTTGCATTCAATTAATTCAGAGGACAGGATAGGACAGGAGAGGGCAGTGTTTTGCCCTTCCTTGTAGACTCAGGCAAAAGCAAATTGCTGCAATCTCTCTTAGCTTGTCTATTCTGCCACATTAATAACTATTGCCTCCTTGACCACGCTCTGATGTTGCTTGATCACATGTGTCCTACTTTTCATCTGTGAAATGTTGGAGGGTATGCATGTCATGTTCCTAGAGGTCCTTTAGGGATCCCTGGAGATACTTCTTTACAACAGCTCTCCTGCTAGAAGACCCCAAAAGTAGTCATTTTGGTGAAGGAAGGTATTGGAAGGGAAACAGACTTTTGTACATGGATGGTAGATCGATAGGTATATACATGAGAGGGGAAACACACACCTAACACTCAAACTGTCAGTGCTTTTGGCTTTAAATACTGACTCCCTGTTTGAATGCTAGTATGTGGCAGTTGATCCTAGGTGCCTCATTTCCAAGACCCCAAAAGTTATCAAAGCTCTAGGTATTTGATCTTCATATTCTGTAGTATGTACTCAGTTCTTGCACATGAAGATATCTAGGTTAAAGTTGCCATGGGGTCTGAAGTCACTGGAAACATTTTATCTCTTTGCAAGTCTTAAGCCTAACATCAACAACGGTTTTTAAAGTAGGGTAATACAACATTTGCCTATCACACTTGCCTTTCCAAAATAGAGGTTGATGTCAATTAACACACACATTCCAAACTTGGGGAACTCCACAAAATCCATCTTCTCACAATACAGAACTACAAAACTCAACCCCTGCAGTCCAGACCACATCACACTCTAAAATGTGAGCACCAAGATGAAGGCTCAAATTGCATCTGATGAAGTGAGCTGAAGTCATTGAAAGCTTATGCCAGTTAAAGCTAGGTAGTCTTTAAGATGCTACAAGACCCTGTTGTTGTTTTTGCATGGATAATCCTTCTTCAAATTCTCTAAAAACCAAAATGAGAGCCAGCATGGGGTAGTGGTTCAAGTGTTAGACTCCAGGAGACCCAGGTTCGAGTGCTCACATAGCCGTGAAAACCTTATGGGTGATCTTGGGCAAGCTCCATTTATTTAGCTTCAGAGAAATGCAATGGCAAACCTCCTCTGAATCAATCTTGCCAAGAAAACCCTATGAGAGGCTCACTGTAAGCCAGAGTCAACTTGAAGGGATATAGCAACAAAAATGAAGACAAATGTTTTAACAGAAATACAACTCACTGATATACAGTACTCCAATATTTAAAGGCAGATTTATTTTGTTAATGAAGTCCACTTAGAAAACTAAGTGGGAAATGAGTGAATTTCCATGCTTTTGATTATTATTTTTCCCGTATCATTTTTTTGTACTTTTTCTAAACCACATTCAGATTTACAAAAGATAATGATGGCTCTCTCCATTCCTCAAACATTTTGTTGCTTTCCACAGAAATGGTGGCTTTCAGTCTTTGAGAACTAAACAGAAGCTAGTGAGCTACTGTTAACGTGACAAGAATTTGGATGGTGTATTAATAGTTATGGTTTCCTCAATGGCAAAAAACACTGGTATGTTTCTTAGGTTTTATCATTCCACTTTAGTAAGCAGCATTTCAGTGTAACAAGGGCCTTGAATTAATTTCATGATCTGGTGCTACTCTCTTATTAGTCTGACATGTTACTCAAGCGACCTGTGTGAAGTATGGTTTTCTCTTCACAACACCTGACCTGAAGCTTTTAGGTAAAAAAGGAGGCACCTAAATCCAAACAGAAGGCAAAAAATTGGCTATAGAGATTCATTTGAAGTATTTAGGGTGTCCCAGCTTTGCCTAATGGGATTTCTGTGAAGCTGTATGTCTCATCACATAGTATTGAAAATGATTAACTGTGATTAATCCTGCTCATGCTGGGAAAAGCAGTCTGAATGCTCCTTTCACCTAAGAATATGTCAAAGTTTGTGTTATTTTTGTATAATTCAAGCAGTCAAGAAGTGCAGCAGATGGAAAATAGGTTGCGAACTTTGGATTAAATTATTTTATATTCTATTACAATGTTATAGGGATTATGTGAGGGGATAGGGACTGAATTGAACGATAGCATTTGATAGCAAGAATATTAAAGTGCACTGTGAATGGACTCTATTTTGAAGACATCTTCTTCCCAGGTTTGGTTTGAAAGACAATTTGTCAATCTTAGTTTTCATCCGGAGTATCCTCATTACAAATACTCACTTTGTTATCTTATGTAAATGATAAGTATGTTGTCCTAGAGATTTCTGTATCCTCCTTATTTCACTTCTGCAGTTTATGATGTGTCAGGTCCTCTCAGGCATTCTGCCGGGTGCATTGTTGTTAAGGAACAAACACTACTATTGACTGTTCCTGTTGACATTGACTTTGACTTGAACTAAGGATGCTGTTCTCAGAACTGTCCAGACTTTGGAAGTGATTTTGTGATGTTTGTTTTTTCTTTTCCTGTTGGCATAATGCTTGTGCACCACGAAAAAAGAAATGTACATATCTGAAAGAAGAAGAAAAAAGCCTCCAAATAAACGTCTCTTTTTTAAACTAAAAAATAAGGAGCAATCTGTCTTCTTGTGTGTTTTCCACAACTCCATAAAGCAACAAATGTATTGACAATCTCAAAAGACCATGGAAAGAGGTTGTTAAAGATTATGGCACTGTTTCAAGGAGCCTTCTAGTGTAAGGTATGTGCCTAAGCACACTTATTCTACGTGAATATAGTGGGCTTAATACCAAGCCAGCATGCACATGATTGTTCTGGACATCCCATTGATTTAAATTGTTCTAAGGCACAAGTATAAGGTGCTTGCCTTATTTCCTAATGAGGCAGCCTGCAACCTTTTGAGATCAACAGAACATCCACAGATGCCAATGGAACCCCAATGTAATTTGAGTATTGAGTTCAATAGATCATCCATGTTGTGCAATAGAACATCAAGTCAATGCAACATCACATTGAAGATTGCTTTGTTAAATTATAGCAACCCACAGTAGACCACATGGTGGTCAAGGAGTTCAGCTTAAGCAAAAGTTTCTATGAATTTGAAAACTTGAATCAGCCTGATTCTATGCACATTTGTATGGATGGAACTCAGTGGGATGTTCATTTGCTGTACATGTTAAAGGGGAACTGAACTGAACTGAACTGAAATCTGCTAAAAGAATAGTTTATTGGTGGCTTACTGGCATTGATTTGGGGCAGGGGATATAAACTACATTTTTTTAAAATAGATGTTTTAGTTGGAAAACTCATGATAAATATTAGAGACTCTTGTGGCACCTTAAAAACAAATAATCTTCATAAGTGCCTTCAAAGTCTTTGCTGGTTTTTGTAGAATAGACACCTCTATACAATTCAACCATAAATGTGCTCTTTTCAGAGAATCAAAGTTTACTTTGGAATTATTTATTTATTGTGATAGTGGTATACCTTTCACTCATTTTAAAATTCAAAAGGACCAAAGTACATCTCATGTTCATAGAATTGACTCTTATGTGCTACTTTTACTGCTTGCATCACATTTTCTGAAGAATAAACCTAGCAAAGGCAGGCTCTGAATGCTGGTGTGATACAACAATAAAGGCCTATTCTTTACATCCTTCTATAACAACTAAAAAATTTCCAGGATTTTTATATTCAGAAAATAATATGTTGCAGTCGATTTCAGAATCCAAATGAATACTGAATGATCTCTTCAGTATTTCTTGTACCTTTTGATAGAAAAGAGGTAAGAAGTAGCTACAGCTTAGTGACAGAGGTCCTGTTCTGCATATAGAAAAGGTCCTAGGTTCAATCCCCCCGCCAACTCAAGTCAAATCATTTACGTGCAACTAATAAGCAAGTTCTTCAGCAGAGATGCTTTAGAAGAGATGGAATCAAGTAGTCTTCCCAAGTCCCAGCAGTCCTAATCAACAGAGACAATAGCAGGGAGTGTGGTGAGCTGCAGTCTGATCACATTGGGAAGTCTACATGTCTCCCATTCCTGCCCTAAAGAGTTGCCACCAATCAGAATAAATCATCCTGGCCTAGATGAACATACAGGCCAAGATCCTGCACCAGAAGATGTATGGCTACATCTCCATAATTACGTCTCCCAATGGTTCCTCCCCTGCCCCATCTTGTAAGCAGCACAGCTACTTCCATGACATGGTTGTTTTCATGTTGCTGGAGAGTGGGTGTGAGAGGAATCAACAGAGAAGTCTGTGTGCCTTCAAGTCATTTCCAATTTACAGTGACCTACCATGGGGTTTCTTTGGCAAGATTTTTTCAGCAAGGGTTTGCCTTTGCCTTCCTCTGAGGCTGAGAGAGTATGATTTGCCCAAGATCACACAATGGGTTTCCATGGTCAAGCAGGGATTCAAACTCTGATCTCCAGAGCTGTAGTCTAATGTTCAAATCACCAGGGTACATCTAGGTGTTTTCCTTTAGCTGGAAATACTGTGACAGGAATTCTTGGGGACGTCCAGAATTTCTCAGGACTGCAGATCCTGTAGATGACATCCTTGTAGTACATCCAGCCACAGTAAAATAGCTGGGTGCATCCATGATGATACCTCGGATATCCAACAACATGGGAATGGCTGTGACAAAGGGAGAAGGGCTGCACTCTTTACAAGGTAGGTAATGGGAGATTTGGGTCATTACCTTGTTGGAACAGAATTCTTACTTCTGCAGCAACCAAAATAAAGTGAGTTGTGATAGCCCAGGTCGTCATTGTAATTCATCAATAGAATGCCAGCTGTTGTCACATCTGAAATAAGGCATCTTCCTGTGGTCCCCAAACATCCTAATCCATGAACAGGAAAAGGGCTTCTACCCTAGTCTACTTCATGACATATTGTTTTCTGTATTAAGAGTGACACCCTTCCCCCATGTAGGGTGATGTCCAAGCATGCCATCACTACTCTTGTTCTGACGTGGTTTAATTCCTGAACTGTACTGAAACCTTTTTGAAGGTTTATTTATGACACGAACAGAGTCTGTCTGTTCCCATGACGTGATGGAGTTTTTGAAATGTAATACATTGTCGTATTACAAAGTAATACATTGTGCACAGTCAGAAAACTAGAAAAGTTGATGCGTAATAGTTGTATTATTCATTCCTATTTTGTTCCTTTTTCAGCTTGATTTGACAGCAGGATTGATAAGATCAAACTAGAAACAATCGTATCAAAATGCCTCTAAACTTGTCTATAAAAGCAAACTTTAAAAAGTAAAAAATATCTCCTTGCCAATTACCCCAATAAAGTGGCAATGTTATTGCAGATAACAATGTTACTTGTAACTTGTTCTGTCTAAGTTTGACTTGGGACTCTTTTGAGACAGTCGCGCTTGTGTTCCACAAAATAAAAAGCAAAGATCCTGATCCAGTCTTGTCATTTATAGATACAGCCTTTTAAAGGAAGCTGTAATCTTCCTGATCAGTTAGTTTGGATGGAGGAAGACAGCAGAAGGCTAGAACAGCTGACGCAGATAAGAGCAACATGTTTTACGAGGTTACTTCCAAAACAGCCCCTGACACTGTTGCAGGGCACATATTGCAACACTTCCTTTTATTAAAATTGTAATGCAATATTGTAATACTTCCTATGAGGTATTTAAAAAAAATATTCTGAATCATTCACCTTCCTCTTGAGTTTTAAATACCACCAGCTGGTTCCAACCCCCGGTGGGCATTAACCATGGCCAGATGTTAAACTGTACTAGATACTTTTTGAGGTGTTCATGAGACTTCAGAAACAGTTCTCAGCATCAGGAACAGTTCTGTCAGTTTTGGAGCTGCTAATGAATCTGACATGGAATGAAGTTTATGGAAAGTTTTTCTGTTTTTTGAGCCCTTCTTTATTTTATTTATTTATTTATTTATTTATTTACTTATACCCCATCTTTAGCCACAAAGGCTATCAGAGTGGCTTACAAATGGTCAATTTAACAGTGCCCTGCCCTCAGGCTTACAATCTAATCCTTCTCCTGAATGCTAGGGCTAATCTTTCACTTTCAAGTCCCAAATGATCCATACTCAGTGGTCCTAAGAGCACTGAGCATAACAAAGTGGTGGGATGCTTGATTTGTGAACAAGAGATCCTAGGTCCAGTCCCTGGCACCTTCAAGTAATGTTAGGGGGGGAACTGCTGGTAGTCATTAGAGTGAGAATCCTGTTTCTAGCACCATATTTGCTATCCAGGACTTATACGCCCTCAGATTTTTTAAAAAAATGGCCTAAAATGAGAAATTCTTGTGAGCTTTCTCTAAAACAAGCCAGAGGCGCACATTTTAAAATTTGTTTTTATTTTTATAGAACAGTAAGTTAAATTATAACCACTTCCAGTTTTGTTTCAGGTGGGGCTGGTGTGACTTCCAATGAATCCTGAGGATGGTAATCCCCCTGCTGCCCCCCTGAGCTTGTGAACCTATGGTGTAGACAATACCTTGATGAATCAAAAGTCTGACACAGTACAGCACAATTTCCTATGTTCCTAAAAGAGATTATTTCCATGCATATGTAACAAAATGTTATAACAAAGAAGATGAATATTTTGCATGTGTATTCAACAAATTATTATTATTTTTCTCCTCTCAGATTAGCTATTGTGCTTACACTACAAACAGATCAAATCCTTTTAAAAAATGCCGGCAGTAAGAGAAGCTGACTGGAATTCCTGCAACGTTCTTCTGTTCAACACAGTACCCATTTCTGTTTCTCTATTGTCTTTACCCAGAGACTTTAACCTTACATTCACTATCAAGAGCTATTAATTTCACTTGACTTCCATGTCTTAAGGTCAAAATCATTAATCAGGGTTTCTATCATTAGCTCAGTTTCCTTTCCTATTAAGCAATTGCGATCACTTACTATTAATGAGTCATGAAGTTTTAATAAATTTTTGTTAGTGCAAAATTGCTGAACAGTACTGTAATTATGGCACACAAAGTATGGATGGTTTCTTCCCTAATGTAAATTTTGCCATATGTTGATTAAAGAAAATCTGAGGTATAATTCACTGGTGGATTTGAAGTATCTATATCCATAATTCCATACAGACAGTAAAAACAAGGGCCAAGATCCTGCATCATCAGTGTAACTATGATGACAGAATTCCATCATCATAATTACAACCTACCTTTATAGCCTGACAGAGCATCGGCTGAACAGTTTCTGAGGCGGTGGAGATTGGGGTGCTAGGGAATGACTTCTGCAGCATTCTCCCGGTTATGACCCATGTTGTAAAAAGGCAGCTGAACAGACCCCTTGAGGGCCTGCCACAACTGCTTGTCTTAAGGTGACCCACAACTGGGAGGACACTGCAGACATTGTTTGCCAGCACCCTGATCTCCTGCACCTCAGAAACCATGAGACTGTCTAGGGTGCTGTCAGGATGAAAAGGTAGCTTTTGGGGGTCATGTTCAGATGTTTACAGCCGTAAACATGAATCCCCAGGAGTTATGAGATCATACTCTAGTTTTTCAAACTCGTAACCTTGGAACAGGATGCCAGCCATAATCTGTTGTTTGTTGGAATCTTTGTGACTTTGTTTTCTGCTTGTTTGTTTGCTTTTTGCTTGCTTTATATTAAATAATTTCAAACCAAGGAAGTTGGTTACAAAGTCAACTATTAAAATATCTGTTTGTGGACTTCTGTTGCAACTGCAGAAAACAACAAAAGGGAGAAATGCATCATGATGTTTCTGTGCCAATACAGAAACATAACAACGGCCAGAACCCAGTGTCTGCAAACATGGCTAGCTTCTCCTTTGTTGCCTTTTCCATATTCATCAAGCAACCCACCCCATCTCTGTCTTGACTGGATCTTCATTGTTTAATTGTCTGTTTAACATACAACTGCCACCCTTGTACCCCTTTAACAATAGAATGTATAAATGTGGTATAATAAAGAGCCAAGCTGGAACATTAAAAATGTGAAAGGTGCATTAGAAAAAGCCTAATTGATGCAGTTGTAGCTTCACATGGGCTTATATTTATACCAATATTGATGCTGGGTCTGATTAACCATCCACATTTTATTAGGACCATTACACACACATTTATTGGTGCACAGAAGCCAAATGATCTGGAGAGGACAAATGGCGGAAGGAGCTATAATTGAGTCCAGATGGATTCACTACTGTCCTTGAAGATACTAAGGCTGCTGTCAATTTTGAAGAATTTGCATTTTGACAGTTTGCTAGAACAAAAACTGAGTTTCTAATGTTTGATTTCAACTTATGCCTTTTGATTAACCAGAATGGTGCTTTTGTTACATCTCACCTCCACAGCACTGTTATTTGCAAAGTAGCCTTATTGAATGTTTACTGGCATTTAACTCCTCAAATAAGTCTCACAAGATGTCGGTGGCAAGGGATAGTTAATCCATAGGGATACTGAACAATACATTCTGCAATGAGCAAGATTTGGGTCAAGACAGGTGACCCAAATTTGGAATTTGGCACATCCAGAGAGCTTGTCAAGGATTCTGTAAGCCATGTGAAATGTTTTGCTTCCAGCATGAGGCCAAGATCCAAAGCACTTTTTCAATCCCATTTCCTGCAATTTGTACAAAATGTCACCGCATAAAAGTTCTGTGTTTTTCCTTTGTGTAGGTAAGAGCACACCAAAGACAGCATGACTGATCAAAAAAGAAACCTGCTAACCCACTCAAACATTTAAATAGCCCATGCAAAAAGGCAACATTTATTGCAGTTTAAATTTTGTGCATTTCTAGAAAATGCACACAATTTGGCTGGCAGCAACAACGAAAACAACCTTGCCTGTCTTGAAGTAAGGTGAAAGAACTGGTTTGCATTTATTTTCATTCATAGTTTTTCCGTGGGTTTTTTCTAGGCTGTGAGGCCGTGTTCTGGAAGAGGTTATTCCTGATGTTTTGCCTGCATCTGTGGCTGGCATCTTCAGAGAAGATTTTCATTCAGTGTGTGAAGATGAACCAAGTTAGGATTTACACCCCTATTGAATCATCCAGTTAGTATAAGAGAACAATAGCTCTTTCCAGATGACCAATGAACATGTGTAGAAGTGATGGTCATTGGAATCATGTTCCCACTCCTAGCCTCCATACACTGTATGGAGTGTAGGAGCATATGCCTTATATATGTGAAGGTGCTTCCCTTTCTGCAGTATGTAGATTACATGTACAGAGCCAAAATATATCACCTGTACATGTGTAGGCTCCCTGCAGAGGATTAGGTAAATACACCAGGATATGGATTAGGGATAGTTACATGAAAAACTGAATTCTTTCTGATATCTCAGATTTGATTGTGTCTGAAAGTTTGAGGAACTGGGGAGAAAAATAAATGTCATCCAGTTAAATTACAGTACATATAAGTCACATTAGAGAAGCAGTGGAGGAAGGCTGCTAGCTTGCAGAAGGTGTTAAATCTCTGTAGCTTGCAGGAAGCTTAGTAAAACCTTCTGCAAAGACTTCATATGACTGTTTAATCAGGGGCTAAATAGTAACGTGAATAGAACAAACTCCACAATTCATCACACCAAATGGTTTGCATGTGTCTTTCTCTCTTTAGTTCTTTCTTTCTTTCTTTCTTTCTTCCTTCCTTCCTTCCTTCCTTCCTTCCTTCCTTCCTTCCTTCCTTCCTTCCTTTAACATTTGTATCCCACCTAGTATTCAAAGATCTCAGGATGGAGTATAAACAATAAAATGATATTCAGTGATTTAGAACCATTTGAAACAGTTTAAAATTACTTAAACTAATCAATGGTTTAGCCCTCTGAGATAACAATCCATCTACCCCACCCCTAGCAGTCTCTTAAAATGAAGTCTGCTGTCTTCCTATACAGCATAATCTTTCCTATACCTCTAATACAGAGGCCACATCATGTTGAGGATCTGTATGCTGGCCCTGTTACTTTTTAAAAGGATGCCAAATGCCATAGTTCAGAGGCTTTGGATGTGTTTCCTTTGTCCCTGAGAAAGCAAAAGCCAAATACTGCTAGTCTCATTATCTCAGTTATATAGGCGATTCAGAAGCTCTTGGAAGAAACAGGAAAAATCTATAAAGTTTATTATCATTCTGCAGACCATCTCGTGTTGGCAGAATTCAGTATGAAACATTAACTCTTTCAGTCAAAAACCCTGTCAGCATCTAAGGCAGACTCTGTGCAGAGTGCAGATGTAAGTCAGCCTCCAGGCAGATTTACCCATTGAGAAGAACCACACAGTAGGTTTTCCTGACATTTTACCACTTTAGAATGAAGATGGCATGCTTGCATATTCTGCCATATCATAGAGTGTATCTACTGCCATGATTCTGTCCAATGGGATTCTCAGACAGGAGTTTGGTGGCATACTTAGAATTTTGTACCAAAGAGTTCTAGTGTACACTCCCTGAACTACAGCATTAGAACTCTATAGCAGAGAATTCCAACTGCCTCTAAACTATCAAAATACCAAACTTGCCAAAATCATGAGGTTTTGTAGGCTGGAGTCAAGTCGCATCCAACTGTAGCACAGATACCTTCATAAACTACCTGCTAATGGAAAGTTGGCATGAGAGGGAGAAAGGTTCTAGCCTAGTTTTCTCTCTGGTATGTTAGTTCTCTCTAGTGTCCTAGATGGAATCAAATAAGATGTAAGACTCAACTGGATTCAGGTACTGCTAGCTGAACCAAGCAAACAGATGCAAGTGAAACTGGCAATACAATGAAAGTATGGAATGTTGACTCCAGCCAATCCCTCCCCTTTCTTTCCCCTCCCTTCCCTTCCCTACTTTTCTGCCCTTGACAATGGTCATCATTTGGTGACTGATGAGAGCACTCTCTGGGTTTTCGGCAGAAGATGCCCCCTTCCCTTCACTGTTTTCTCCCCAAATACCTTGTTTAAAAACTTCTGCAAACCTAGAAGCTCCCACCAAATCTGCTGATAAATTACTGTTTTGCTGATTGGTCCCAATTTAGCTATGTAGGTGACAGTAGATTCAACTAGACATTTAAAAAAGAGGGAATGATGTGACATTAATCCATTGTCACATGGATTTATCGTTTACCAGTCCAACACATTAATTCTCATGAATGCCACCTCTGTCTAAGTGTTGTCCTCAGAAAGCCCCATGTGCTCCTGAGGAGCCTACGTGGGGATTCCCACAGAAGTGAAATAGATCATAGTTTCAAGCATTTCAATTTAACAAAAACTAGTTTTTGAGGAAGAAGTGGACCATTAACAGTGGGAGACACCCATTCTAGTCAAAATAATCCTTATACTATAAAAGTATTAATACAGGTTATTTTATTATTATATGACTGAATATCTAAGTGGGCCAATATGCCATGTGATAATTTCCTGTTAAATCACATTGTTAAGGGTCCTCTTTTCTATAACAAGTGCAATCATGGCTTCTCCTATTCTGCTGTAAGCAATGTTATGAAACCATAAATTCATAATTTTGGTCTTTCAGAACTAGTATTTCAGTGTGCTTTGTTACAAGGCACTGCAAGCAAGACTGGTCATTTTGCATTTCATCACTCTCTAGGCAACACCTTGGCTTAAAAAAAATAATGTACAACACCTTGGCTTAAAAAAATATTGTGCAGTCCTAAAGCACAAGAGAAACACAATTTTTATTTGAAACAATAAGGTATGAAGTAAATGATGGCTGGAAGTGCATAACCATGTGTCTATCATGGATAATTTTGGTTTAATTGCATCTAAAATTGATAGCTGGTTAACAAGTAGAGAGTGCTCATAGCAGCTTCACATGTATAAGCAAGGTTACTTCATGGCTGAATATCTTTGAGCAGCTTCCAAATTTAGAACATGAGAACAACTTAGGCTGGTGAATTAACCCCATCCTGAATACTGGCAGAGCTGTAGCCTTCCATTTCAATGCTGTTCTCTACCTCTACCAGCAGTGTGCCAGTTTGTAATGGGCTTTTCAAAACAGAAAGGTTTAGTTGCCCCCTTTACTATAGCCATAATGTGAAAATGACTCCTTTTAGAGGAAACAGAACCAGTTTTACTTATAACTATCCTTTCATAGCACTCAGGGCTTATCTTGCCCCCCAAAGCAGTAACATCCAGTGATAAATGTATGTACAAGCTAAGTAACAGCTTAGGGTAGGTGTGAGATGCTCTCAGGGGTTGAGGGAACATATCAACCAGCCATGACACCCTGGAGGCCTGGTATCATCTCTGCAAAGTATAATGAATTTCATCCGTATTTGGAGGAGATTGATATCAACAAGGCTCAAGCTACTACAGTTGGCCCTCCGTATCCATGGATTCTGCATCCATGGATTCAATAATCCACAGATTGAAAATATTCTGGAAAAATAAATATTCCAAAAGGAACACCTCAACTTTGCCATTTTATAAAAGGGGCCCCATTTTACTATGCTATTGTATTTAACTGGATTTGAGCATCCTTGGATTTTGGTATCCATGGGGGGTCCTGGAACCCAACCCCAGTGGATACCAAGGGCCCACTGTAATTCTAACATGTTCTGTTGCTTTCAGATGGCCTCTTCTCAATATTGCTAGGCCTGGATCCAACCCAACAGGAACGTGAGGTATAACTGGGTTTCCCAAACTACCCCTTGCTTTAAAGACTGAAGCTGGCCAGGCAACAACCAAACAACACTGCTGCTGTAACAACTACAGCAGCTCCCTGTGACAGTCTTCTTGACTGTATGAAGAGTTTGTAAGACAGGGTCAGACACATCCAGAAATGTCTGATGCTAGCATGGAAAATCATAATTTTTCAAAAGTTTGTTATTGCCCAAGTACCAGAAAAGTACAGCTGGCCCTCCAGACATTTTTGTTTTTCAGTTCCCATCACCTCCAGCCAGTGTGGCTAGTTACCACAGATGATAGGAGTTCCAACTTCTGAAAGGCCATAGGTCTCTCCCGCTCCCCATGTTAGATCTTGTTATCCAGTTCTCATACTTGTATATTTTCTTTCCAAATCATATGGTCTTCTCCCTGACTTTCTGACTTTCAGCCACGTATGTTTGTCTTGTATATCTAGGGTCTTAATTATGTTCCAGTCCTTTTGCAAATTTAACATCTTTTCATTCAAAAAGAATTCAGAGATGAAGAATTGCCTTAAGTATGCAAGTTCTTCCCTGGAAGATTTATGGTATAATCTTCTGACCTCTTAATCCTTGACTTTTATATGTACACTTTATGGATTTCAGTTTTGGTAAGCTTCAATCCTAGTCATTCATTGTTAGACTACCAGATTTGGCTGGCTACCAAAAACTAGCCAACTCTTGACATTTCCCATCAGGGTGGGAAATGATTATTATTATTTTGCTTCCCCATAATAGAGAAGGGACATTGTTGCTCTGACTACTCATGACAATCTATGCTTGACAACCAGCTGAGATGTAGCCTTGATGGGCCATGCTTCAGTGACCAGCTGTAATTATGTACATGTTGAAAACACCATCTGACAACATGCCGAAGTACACTAATGCATTGAAAACACTTGCCCGTAAGCAGAGCACTCTTCAAAATGAGGGACAAAATGAGGTATGTAAAATCTTCTGGGAGTATCTGCTGAAGTGATTTACCTCTACTGTGAATATGAATATAAGGGCACCTGAAGGGAGAAAACAATAACAGGCTTGAGGATGAAAAGTAGAACTGGGTTTCTACTTGTTTATTTTAAAATCTTCCAGTTATAAAATGAGTGATTGCTGACTATTTTATATACTTCAGTACCTTTCCATAAAATATCTCAGCCATATTTTGTTAAACCTCACACAGTGGACTTTTTCACCAACTCGCTTCATCACAGAACATCAAGCATTGGTGTGTTGCACTGTTTTTAAGCAACAGGGGTGTTTAATACATGGGAAACCCCCCACCTTTTAATAGGAAATTGGTTCCCTCATGATTTAAGTGTGGATTATCTCACTGCCAAAGTAACAGAAGACTGAATGATGTGACACTTTAAACCTCATGTTGTGTGATTGCAAACTTGGTTCTTGTGGCCAAAAGAACCTAGATTGGTTGTGCTATGAGAACAGAATCTCTGAAGATATCCTGTACATTGGCCAGCTGGCAGAAGAAAGAAAATTGTGTTGGTGATATCATATTAGAAGGGGAAAGGATATGGCTTTTGGTGGAAGAAGCAGAATAAAATACAGTCTGCCTTTGTATCAATCCCCTCTCTGTCTTGTAAGATGCAGTTATCCACTAAGTAAAATTATGCAACTTACAATGTTCAGATGAGTTCAAACAAAACTATATGCATTGCCCAGGGGTGGGGAGGAGCAATGGGAATCAACCTTGCTGATAATGTATGAAGTGCAGGGAGCACATGTATTTCCTGCTCCTTAATGTCTTTTAAGAACAAGCAGCCCTGCCACCTTCTTAAAGGTTAAGAAATAAATTTCCAGTGGTTCAGCAGGGGTGGGAGAATTTAAGAAAGAACCAGGGAATTTCATTTAGCTTAAGTATGATTAATTAGAGAGGATAAATTCTTGCTGTTTAATTCCAAAAGCCCTCTATTTGCTGTTGATATTTCCCCAAATGAAAGAATTATCACACTAAGCCGTAGGCATACAAATGTAAAATGATGTTTGAGGGGAATAAAAGAGCAGGGGAGCAAGCATCTGAGGAGCCGACAAACTATGGCTTCTTGCAAAAGTGAATGTATATTAGAATCTTCAAATTTGTCTCTGCCTATTTTCCACAACAATAAGAGGCCGAGAGCCTATTTGAAGCTGAAGAAGTATAGAGGTCTGCCAGCATATTTACATGGAGACCTGTATGCCACAGAAGGAGGACAAGGGTGTCCAGCTGGGTGGCAGGGCAAAGAAACTTTCCTGGTACATCCCTTTGGCCAAACAATGGCACTGGGGTCAGGAGTGGGGCTGTACACAGGTGCTGTGCTTCAGCCATTGCACTGCCTAAGTACACTGTTGTGTAAGGAGGGACTGGATGCCTCCTTACACAATGCTAGAAAAAAAGTAGTTCTGACAGTGCAACCTCCAGTTCTGCTAGCCTAAAGCTACAAGAAGATTCCAACTAAAGATTCCAGCTGTGAAAAGTGGTCACATTCAACCCCACTACCTAATGTGTTAACAATTTATGAGACTATCAGAGTGGGATAATAGATATCTCATGATTCTATAGATCAAGGATTTGCCTTCTAGAGACAGAAGGTACCTCTGGCTTATTTTCAGATAGTCTTCCTTCCCCTTCACCACTCACCCCATTCAGTTATTATTCTTAACAAGTTGCCCCCACTGCAGAATATTATTCATTTTACAGTAAATCTAAGGTGCACAAGTGCAACCTTCCATTTAAAAATCACACCTCAGCAAAGCAAAAAAAGTGCATAATCATAACGGCAAAACTCAGAAATGTCGCTTCCAGCCACTTTGTTACCAGCAAGCCTGCCTCTCGCACACATCTGACTAATTGGTTTCCACTTCCGCTCTTATCTGAGAATGTGCAGTGCTGTGATTTGGTTGTCCTAATGAGCTGGGGTGTGCATTTCCCCTGCATTAAAAAAACCAAACAAATCCTCGGGAGAAGCTGTGAAGGCTTTTCCTGCGTAGTTTATGGAGTTTTTGGCCCTCCTCCTTCTGAACACGGCAAATCACTGTGGGATCTTGTTGGGACAAAAGGTATTCTCCTCAAACTCTATGAGAAGTTTTTTCACCATCTAGCCAACCCTGGATGGAACTGCCTGGGGCTAGGATAACTGGGAAGGCACTCTATTTTGCAGTTCCACATCACATTTTGATGTTGCTCTACCCTGCTATAGTAGAGGCACTATTTGGCCATTTCCCTGGGTAAGAAGACAAATATAAAACCAAAAGCTGACTGCCAGCCTGGCCTTAGCCGTTTTGTCCACATATCAGTCAGCACACTTTTACACTGAGTTTCCATCACCCTGAAGGATAAATAGGGAATAAATCTGGCAAGGAAGAAAACCTATGAACTTTTGTTTATCTATCGCCTTCAAGATTCTGATTAGAAACAGCAGTGATTTTGTAAAGGTGTATTCGCCTTTGGGACTGGAGTGTGCTGGCAAGAGCAAATAGAGGAACAATGATCAATGTAGAAAATTTGGCTATTCCCTTATTTTGAAAGAAAACATGCCAGATAATATATCACAATCCTCGTGCACCTTAAACACAAGTCCAGCAAGTGTTTGTGTGTGTGTGTGTGTGTGTGTGTGTTACCATGTTGCATGTTTGAGTAGGCTATAGAAATAACATTATTGTGATCTCTACAAGATATCCAGCACTAAAAGGATTAATGGGGAAATGAATTATACCCAGTTCATCACTTGAGACTGTATGGTTGCACAATAATTTGTTAGTGACATGGTCTTTCTTTGTTATTGTTGTGGGCACAAAATTTCAACACCTCCCTTATGCAATGACTCCCACCTCCTTAAAAGTCATGTGTCTCTTGCTGGGACTCCCCATTATGGACATGTAACAGCTAAAACTCAAAAAGCATCTGGCCATGTCCCTACACTCATATGCTGGACAATGCAGGCATCCCAGGGTCCTCCTGAGGTCTTGGAGAATGATGTCAACATTGTGTGTCCAACAAAAGTGACATAACCAGACACTTCTCAGCAAGCCCTGGGGCAGGGGGCAGTAAGAGACAGGTGAGTTTTGATGGACGGGAGAGCAGAGAAAGGGTGTAGTTCTGCCTGAGTGAACTTTCTGCATCCATAATAATGGATTTTTTTTCCATTTGTACAGCCTGAGGATGTGAACAGAATCCATGGAGAAGTGAGAGCTACCACATGTCCACTTCTTGGGTCATTAAAAAAGCCAGAGGGGGACTGACAAACAGGGTGAAGGGACTAGCCAGTGCCTCCTTAGAACAAGACAGGGTCTCTGACTTTTCTTCGCAAACAAAGATTCAGGAAGGACTCATCCTGCGCTTTTTGCAAGCGCGCTGATGACTAAAAAGGCCAATCCAAGATAAACAAGTCCGGTTGCAAAAAGCACAGCAGAAGGTCTCCTTGGGTGATGTTTTTGGGTTGTGATTCTTTCTGCGTTGTCGTTTCTCTTCAAGACTTGTTCGTTGTGAGTTCTTAAATAAGGCTGCAGCATTGTGGATAGTGCGTCTCCATGCCTCCCGATGTGAGGCCAGGGCGGACCACTGTTGGTGATCAATTTGGCCGAGCCTGAGATGTTGTTTCAGGGAGTCTTTGTATCGCTTTTTTGGAGCGCCCCATCATGCCTAAAAGAGGCAGTTGCAAGGTTGCTATTGAAAAAGCCTTCCCTGGATCTCTCCATAACAAATAACTATCTTCCCACATCCAATATTCCATTTTGGGGCAAGGTAATAGAATGTGCAGTTGCCTCTTAGCTTCAGAAATTCCTGGGTGAAGTGGATTCTATTGATCCATTTCAATCTGTTTCTTCAGGACTGATTATGGGACAGAGACAGTTTTGGCCACCTTGGTAGATGAACTATGGCAGGAATTGGACAGGGGCAGGGGTGGAGGGAATATAACGATAAGAGGTGGGGGTGCTTAGAGCCCCACCTATGATGCCAAAATCTCTCTTATTATCTGGGGGAATTATTCACTCAAATGGAAACCTGAGAGGAAGGTAACTTCAGGGATCTTTTCACTTATGTATACCAGTACTAACAGTAGAGAGCACTCCAGTTAAAGTGAAAGTATTTTTATTGGAAATAACTCAGGGGATACATTAGCATACAAAACATACATTCTTAAGAACCATACAAGGCTATTGGAAAGAAAAAAAGGGAGGCTGGATACAGAGAGGTCTGGGAAGATAGTGCTATAGTGATCAGTCTTGAAGAGAAGAGGTCTGTGAAGCAAAGACGGTGGCACAGAGAATCTGGCCGAGTGTCGGTGCCTGTCTGTGGCACACTTTCCGATGGTTTGGAGACTAATATTTATACCCTATTTCATATCCTGAAGGAGTACTCTGGTTATGACAAAGCCTAGATGGCTTTCCCACAGGATAGACAAAGGAAACCAAAACTTAACTGATTGCTTTAATAGCTGGGAGATAGAAATTGATTGGTTTGCAACAACCTCACAAGGTTGGACAGGAGGTGGTATAGGAGAGATTTCCATAGAAATAGATTAAGGAATGGTCACTTTATTGCTTAATTGAATAATTGCTGGAACACCCAGGGCTGGAAGAAAGGATTAGCACATACCTCCTTAATGATTGTGTTTACTAAGGGGCTTTCCACATAATCCTAGTTTGGATTTTCTTGCCATTATATTTCTAGACACATCCCAGGACATTGTGGCCTCCAACTGAACTTTGTTTTGCCCCAGCCAACTTGATGCTTAAAAGTGTCCAGTATTTCCAGTTATGAGATACTGTGGGGTGGGGTGGGTAACAGGAAACAATAGCATTCTCCCTCCACATAAGACTTCTGCTCTTGGTTACATTTTTCTTAAGTCTGAAAACTTCTAGTGTTGCAGAAAGTGAGACAATAAAAATCGTTCACACCTAAAACTCTTCTATTTGCTGTGTTTACATTCCCTTGGAAACTTTGCCTGCCCCTTTTCTTTGGATGCTAAAACTGTATTTCTAAATGTTCCATTGAAGGTTTAAGTTCCATTAAAGGTTTAAGTTAAATTTGGGGACTGAATTAAAATTTTGTGAGGGAGGAACAGAATTCTTATTTGGGAGGACAATGTTCCCATTTTGCCCCCATCCCATACTTACACTCCTAGACAGGTGGAGTCTGTCCCTATTACTTCAGCTGGATCTGTCAGCAGCTTTCCATACCATTGACCATGGTATTCTTCTGGGCTGCCTTACTGGGATGGGACTTGGCGGCACTGTTTTACACTAGGATTACATGTGTCTTGAAAACTGTCAATTCAACAGGCACAAATTCATTCATCCAAGTACCCGCCTCTGCCATTTCACTCTTATGGGTGGTCAAGCAGCCACTGGGATCTTGACAAAGCCACAACGTGAGGATGAGCACACTGAATCCACATTGATGGTAAGTTGCAGCTGATTCCCTCATGGATTTACTGCTGGAGGTTTCATTTGTATGATAAATAGCTCCCTCTGATCCTGGCCTGGCTATGAGCTGGTCAGCTGCTAATGATGGATGCACAGCCGTAAGTCACATAGGATCCATCAAATGATGACCTGGCTCCTTCAGAGGGTTAGTGAATCTGTGGCTATGCTGATTTTTATGTGGGGAGCTCATTCTTATAAATGGTATCTTGTGCGGCACCAGCCAAGTCACTTCTTGGACACTAGATGTGGTTCCACAGGTAATCCTGTCTGAGCCTCCAGATGTACAGATTGTTATCTTTGTTGGAAGCAAAGCAGCATCAACACTTGTAAAGAGATTAGTTAGAGAAGGGAGTCTAGATAATGCCTGTCCTTCCCCCTCCCTCTGAATCTTTCTTTAGTCTATGTGCCCAAGGCTTTTGCTTCCTTCTTACCTGCAAATGTCACTACCTCACTTCTCTCAAGAAGTTAGGCTTTTGGTTCCGTTTGTCTGGAAGGCACATTCATGAGACCCTAACTTCAACAATGGATGCTAGCTTACACCTACACATGACAGTCAGCTTTTAGGGGCTCTTCTAACCAAGTTCAGGCCAACTTCTTTTGTCTATCTCCTTTACTATCCTAAGATAGATTTCCTTAGACAATAAACGTAAAGTTTTTTAATCTTACAAGAGCATCCAGAGTCATTTCTCCTGTTTCTACCACAAGCTCATCTGGCACTTGCTTCACTGTACTCTGTTTAATATAGATACCAAATATTCCTACATTCTTTGCATGACAAATATGCATTTTCAGCACTATTACATATCAGTCTGCTTTGCAATTCTACAGGGAAAAGTACTGTGAATCAGTCATTCTCAGGTAACATCACTGATATCAATGGAACCACTGTAGAACTTGGGAGTAAAGGATTTGAAGAGACCTACTGAATTAGAGTGGGTTGAATATGGGGATGGACAAATTTATCTTTCACTCTCTTTCCAAGTCTTGCAAAAACTGTAGGGAAATTCATATGCTATTTTGTATACAGTACATTTCGCCTAAAACCTGCATTTTACCAGCAATTCTCCCTACAGCTTTGAATTTTTTTTAAAAAAAATTCTCATAAAAACTCATACAGAATTTTATGCACTATGCAACATGTGCATTTTTACTGTTTCTCCTTATATGCACATTTTGCAAATAATTTTCCTACTATAATGTATTTTCATTGCATTTTTACTAATATATGCATGTGTTTAAATATGAGGATTTCATTGCAAAATTTGCAGAAGTGCAAACCCAGAAGGATAGTTTCCTTTTCATTCACAAATAGGTTTTAAAGTATGTAAATTTAGGTAAAATGATATTAAGATCCCTTAATATCTTAATATTAAGGGAATCCCTTCACTGCCCCTAGTCCCATCCATAAATTAAGATATATCCAATGTTTGTTAGTAAAACCTGCATCTGCACAGTGTACAAGGTAAAGACTGAAGCAAATGCAACACAGAAGTATTACCCAGTATAACAAAACTGTTTGATGAAGCATCATTACACAAGAGCTTTTCTGCAGGAAAAGAGATGGAGGTATTAGATTACCAAAATCCATTACTGGTCATTTTGGCTTGACTCAACCACAATTTGAGATAGTAGGCATTCAACTTTCTTCTTAGCTTTTATCTTTCAGGATCTCAAACATTTATTTTCCTCCAAGGGCATAAATGTAATAGTTTAGTCTATTTAGTCATCTGAAACTTCTCCATGTAGTCTCTATGAGATCATGCAACAAATGCCTTGATGGATGATTATCCTGGAAGATTTTCTTGGATTTGTAAATGCTTGGCAGCAATGAGAAGTTTCTTATCTACTAATTCATTGATTCTACAACAATTAATTAGTTGCCTACATTTAGCAATGGCTGAAGCAACTGGATTATTTAGAAAAATATAAACCCATTAAGTTTTCTAAAACAACAGAAGACCAAGTAGATTGTTTATGGATGAAGAATGTAGAAAAACTCTATGGATTGGGACTGGGTGGTAGATACAGTTACAAGCACCTCCCCTCACCCCCCTCCAAAAAAAAAAACCTATGTTGAGGAAATATCTCAGGGCTGGGCGACAACCCAATAGACCCTCTCCTATGGGCATCACTCTTACAGTGCACTAAAATACCTCAATTTTTCTTTAGAGGACCTCTAAAAATGGTGATTGGAAGTGATATCTGTGCTGTTGGAGGGGGCAAAAATCTGAAAATCACACTAACATGTTGGTGGTTGAGGGAACTTTGAAGACTGGTGAGGGACTCAGGGGTTGAAACAATGGGGTACATGGGCTGTATTTTCACCACCCCTGATTTAAGCAACACATCAGACAGATTATGTATGAAAACTTCAATAATTCAAATTGAATTGACCAGCATCCATACCATCCGTGCATATTCCTGTCTATTAGTGTTGCACCAACTGATAAAAGCCTGCAGTGCCCCCAGGTGACACTGAAGATCCCAAAAGAGAGGACTTCTTTTGACACGAGAGCAAATCTCATATGAGAAGGAACAGAAAAGATTGCAGCCTGATGAACTGAAACCATAAGACAGTAGAACTTATCAGATTAATAGTATAACTTCACTGATTTGTGGATAATGGTCATGCAAAATGTGTACATCTGAAGCAGGCTACAAAGTGCTATGTAATGAACAGTAAAAATAAGCCTGCAATCTTATGGTCTCTTGGAATATATATCCCAAAGGTCGCTTGATGTAAGAGATTTCCCTCTGTACTTGTGGACACGCAGATCTGAAATCAGAAAAGGAGACCTACCTTTAGAATTCTTCTCAGTTGGGTACTTGAGACTCTGTTGTTGTTGCTAGTCTACCTTTAGTAGTCCAGTAGTGGTAAAATTACAAAATGGAGGCATTCTGGGGAGTGTACTGAAAGCAGATTGTGAGAAGTTTTAAATCTGTTGAACCCAAAGTCCTCCCATTACTTCCTACATGCCCCTGGAATTGGGGATAAGGGGTAGGAGTGTGCCATTACTAGAGCTGAGTTTATTTTCTCTCTTATTGAAAACAATGTGAAGGAAATGATAAAGGTCGTCTTCTTCTTCTTCTGACCCTACAAAATGGGAATGGGAAAGAGATGCAGATCCTTTCCCCCTGTTAATGGAAATCTAGCAGGCTAGAGGAAGTGATGCACTGGGATTCTCCCTCCCCACTCCTCTTGGATTGTTCTGCTGAAGGAGCAGCTTAATAGTACTTCAAATGCAGTTCAGTGTCACTAAATGCAAAGTGAGATAAGATCAGAGCCGTAATCCTGTGTTTAAGTTGCCTTATGTAGATTTAAGCGTTCTGGAATTGGAATTTTCAAGCCTGCTCTTCCAATGAAACCATCTAAATTCCAGTAAAGAAATGTGTCTCATTATATGAAAATCTGAGATTCTTAATAATGCTAAGGTAAGAGCCAAAACAAAAGATATATAGGCTCATCCATTCTCTCTCTCTCTCTCACCCACCCCTGCCCTCATCAGACTGAAATGTTCCTTTTCCTTTGTTACTGTGAAATGGCATATGACATCAAGGGGAAGATAAATTACTGAAGGATGTGTATCATTTTTCAGAATGTATGATGACTGCGTATGATGACTGCTAAAGTTAAAAAACAAAAAGTTGAGGAAGGTGATAGTTTCTTCCATGTGTTGTATAATAAAATCATGAAAGTCAGGTTACATTTTGCAAATAAAATAGACTGCCAGCCAGAAACTGGTTATTTTAAAAAAAAAATCCAACATGACCATTAGGTATCTTTCATAGTAAAGCATGTAGAGAAGAGAAAATGTTTGAGGGTGTTTAAAAAAATTATTCTTGCAACTAGGCCGATATGTGTATCCTGGCTCATGTAGAAGAACCCCCAGAATGTTGAAAAAGATGGCTTATTCTTGTAATTAGCCCAATGCCTTTTGGCCTGGTAATATTTAATGACCTTCTCCAGGGGCTGTTAAAAGATAAAAAAAAAAAAAAAGGAAAATACATAAACAACATAAACATTAAACATGGCTTAGTAGGCATTTAAAAAAAAACACCAGACATTTTACATGAATTCTGATGCAAGGTATATATACACAAAATTAATATTAGAAATTGTCTCCTGCTATAATTTTTATTGTTTATGTATTGTCCCTTTTCTTTCTTTTATCTTTTAACAGGGCCCCAAGAAGGTCATTAAAAATTACCTGGGCAAAAGGCATTGGGCTGATTGCAAGAATAAACCATCTTTTCCAACTCTCTGAGGGTTCATCTAAATCAGCCAGGATACACAGGCTTCCCACTGGTGTATCCTGGCTGCGGAGCTGGCCTGTTCTTCCCTTGTTATCTTGATAAAATGGGCCAGAGTCCAAACAGGCATGCTGGCCTGTGCCTGCAGACTCAGCCACCACCATTTTCCGTACTGACTCAGAAGGCATGAAGGGGCCCCACAACATGTGACCAAGGCCTGCATGTGAGCACCCTTGATCACATGCTGCAGGACCAGCCATTCAAGCTGCACTCACATGAGTACAATGATGCAAGGTTTCACACACCAGCAATGCTGGCACTAAAGCATCATGGGGGATCAATCAATGGCTTCAGCTGTCCATAAAAAAGTACAGGTTTTAGCCAGTAAATAAATGTGAAAAGGCGATGTCGTGTGATACACGTACCCTTTTCCAAATAAAGTGGAATAGTATCACTATAACAGTGTACAGTTGTCCCTCCACATTCGCGGGGGTTAGGTTCTTGAGACCCCCACGAATGTGGAAAAACCGCGAATAACAGATGCTGCTCCCACGGCCCACCCCAGAGGGAGGGAGGCAGCGGGAGGGTGTCTGGCCAGCCTGGCTGGCCTCTCCGCGGCCTTTCTGAGGGGACTCCAGGCCTTAGAAGCCCCGGAGCCCCCCAGGGAAGGCAGCGTGTGGGTGGGGAGGAGGCTGCGCTGCCTCTCCCCGGCCTTTCTCAGTGGGCTCCGGGGCCTTTCCCTGGCCTTTCTCAGCGGACTCTGGGGCTTTGGAACCCCAGAGCCCGCTGAAAAAGGCCGGGGAAGGCAGCCTGTGGGCGGGGAGGAGGCTGCGCTGCCTCTCCCCGGCCTTTCTCAGCGGACTCCGGGGCTTTGGAGGCCGGGGAAGGCAGCATGTGGGCGGGAGGAGGCTGCGCTTTCGCTGAGAAAGGCCGGGGAAGGCAGCGTGTGGGTGGGGAGGGAAGGTGCCTTGCCTCTCCCTGGCTTTCCTGAGGGGACTCCGGGTCTTAGAAGCCTCGTAGTCCCCTCAGGAAGGCTGGGGAAGGCAGAGGGAGGGAGGGAGGGAGAGAGGCTGCCCGCCCCACCCCCCGCCTTCCTCAATGGACTCCGGGACTTTGGCATATTAACAATTTGGTTAATTAATGTGGCCTTCCACAAGGGGAAAGCAGAATGGTTTCAGAAAAGGTCATCTGGGTGTCATGCTTTACCCTAGGGAAGACTAAAGGTGTAAGGAAGCATTAAAGGTCGAAAGGACACTATCTCCACTGTACATCTGAAAGATAATAATGGATGGAGGAATCCTTTGTGGGCTGAATTCAAAATTTCCTCTCCTTAATCCCCAACCTTAAGACAGATACTGCTCAAGATTTTTAAATCCAAACACTGGACATTAAGGATAGTTTGCAACACATTAGCATGTTCTACACCTATTGTCAAGACCAGGAAACTCATCGTGCAATCCATGGAAGCTCATGGAATCTATTGTTCCAACCCATGAAGCATCCACTCCCCTTAGGCATATTTGGGGATATAAATATGACCCTCAAAATCTCCCTCATTTGCGCACAGACCGTTATAGGGGAAAACCTGTCAGCCTATGTTAGCCATTCTAGATTCCTCCATCCACTCTTAGTCTGGGCCAACGAATTCCAGACTACAGGACAGATTGTATCATCCCCAACAAATCCTCTTGCTACCCTCTATCCAGGTTTTTCCTACTGCTTTCTATAGCCTTGTGTTAATGCTTCTTGTGTGACTGTGTCACACAGTCTTGAACTCTTTAATAAAAACCATAATTAATTTAACATGCATGTGTATTCCATCCAGGAAAGTACTGGTATACATAGGTTCAAGATTCCCTTGTTACCCCCTATCACATTGCTAAAGTCAAGTTGCTGCTAATTTCCCCAACATATTAGAAACTTGATCGATATTCACTTGGAAATTCCAAGGAGCATTTTGGGTAGCAGCTCTTATTTACTTGGAGATTATCAAGAAATATTAACAGTGTGGTTACTTTCCAGTATTTCCCATAAAGGCTTCCTCTGGACATTGTACCTCCCATATGAAGCTACTACCATGCAGATGTATTTCTAGAGGTGTCAATTGGCCTTTTATTTTATTTTGTAATAAAATTTGAAACACAGGCAACAAAAAAAAGCACTCACGTAACAATACAATAAGAAATTTACCTTGTTTGGTCAGAATCTACATGTTCTCTTTTCTGAAATTTTCAAAATTTTCTGAAGACAGATAAAAGAGGATTTATACAGTTATCATTTTCTGATAGAGGTTGTTGTGCTTGTCGCACAATGTTGTATTCTGACTTTGCTTAAAAAGTGTATTCAGAGTGGATTTTGAGGCTCTTTCTCAGGAAAAGCTTCTGAGGTACTTTAAGGATATACAAAACATTTTGAAAGATGAGTGAACTTTATCAAAAGTAGGCTTACACCATCCCTGGATTAATAATTTATGTTCTGCTTATAGAAGGAGGAGGAGGAGGAGAGGGAGTGGGATAGCAGCAGTGGTGGCAGCACCTACCTCAGGAAGTTTAGATTTTCAGCCGTCTGGATGGTATGAAGAGAAAACTGAAACAGGTTGAACCAATTCATGTCATTTCTTCCTAATGTTTTTCCTCAATACATTTTGCTCCAATTGCTGAGTAGCATGCCTTCCAATCATCTATAAAATGCTTCCTATGCTGTCTTCTTCAGTGGGTCTGTAAGCAGTTTTTTTCCCCTTAAAAAAACATTATAAACCTTGAACGTTTTCCTGTTGATCATCTTCCTTCTCTAAACCAGCTTTCATTAGCATGTTCTCCTATGAGTTTAGATGGAACTCTTGAAATGGAAATTATCTTTTTGGCTTCTCTTGGCATTCAGTCCAATTTGATCATTTAAAACAACAGTGATCACTTAAAACAACAGGAACTCTCTGGTGCTTAGAGATGAAGAGAGCCCTCCAGAACTGGTATTAACATTGTAGAGTAATATCATTACATCTACTTTTGATTTGAACAAAATTCTTCAGGAAAACTGGCTCTAGACTTAAGATTGAAAAACTGAGAGAGAATGCTGAAATCACTTCCTGATCAGTAGGAGCTCTATGCCATGCAGAGTTGTGACAAAAGGGAACTGATAGAAAGAAAGAGGTGGAAACTCAGATCAACTCCCCCCCCCCCGTAACTACAGCAGGCAGCAGGGGCTGGGCGAATATCCTGGAGCTTAACAAATGTTTGATAAAGGAATAAGCTCTATGAAAAATAAAATGGGAAAAAGAAAAGACAGTGTGCAGTTTCTACCACCCAGGGAGTAATTCATACATGCTCCCTGGAAGGGAACATGATGCTTTGAGCGATAAAGGTTCCATTCATTCACAGACCAAGGGGGAGAGATTTTCAAATACATATTTAAGGGATTTGTGAATATGGATATCTGGGAGACCTAGTATCTTTCAATTCATACTTTCGAATGCTTAGTGAAGCTAAGGGGTTACTGGGACCTGTTAGAATACTGATATATGACAAATCTCCTGAGGTAGCCTGCAAAAGGCCTTCTTTCCTATGTCTATGTATTTTCAGGGAACAACTCATAATTCCTGTTACAGAAGAAGAAAATATCCTAGAAGGGCCAGAACTTGAAACATTAGGTTTGAATATTAATTTGATAACATTAATAGTTAGAAATTGGAAGATTAATTGACTAGCATAACCATTAATAAGGAATTTGTTTAATTCAATATGCCACCATTAGTTAATGAATTGGATTCATTTAATTTGGCAGGTTATTGTTAGTTAACTCATTGATTAAAATGTTAGTGATGGGCCAGACCGCAGGATTTATGGAGAATGGCATAGAGGGTGTCACTGTTGAACTTAGTGGAACTTAATGGAACACATTTTGTTACTGGTTCCTTCAAAGAGCTCCTTCTGTCCTTTTAAAGTTGCCTTCCTTCAACCTGAAATTTTCTCCTACAGGGACTACAGATCCCACAACAGGATTGTTGCATGGGAATGAAGGGAGACCAGCACATTTGGAAACTGTCAGGTTGGATAAGGCTGCTACAAAGCTTAAAAACATCTTCAATTATCATTCATCTACATCTCTTTTTTCTTTCCACCTCCAACACCACATAACTTCACTGACTCTTCAAAATGAGTTGTTTGTTAAAAGTTAATAAGAAGTTATTTATTTTAGTTAGAGAGCTCTAGTCTATCACAGATATAGCAGCAAGTGGATAGTACAGCAATTGGGTAGTGAATTAAGAGTAGGAAATTCTTAATCTGAAATTTTTGAGAGTCCTGAAACAGGTGCAAAATATTTTTCTGCACAACTAAATCACTGCATAACTGAATCATCCCCACCCAGTCAGGAAGTCTGGTCTGCAAAGATCATTGGTAGATATCTGAAAGAGAGACCACTCTCTCTGCCTTATCTCCTTCAGGGGTACCGGTATGTTTGGTAGAGACATGAGAGAGAACTTCTTAGTGGCCACTCTCGTTATGGAAGTTCTTTCCAAGGGAGGTTAGGCTAGCCTCCTTCTCATCTTCCACTATCAAATACCTTCTTATTCAGACAGGTCTTCAACAATTGCTTGCTTATTATGGTTAAACGTTTTAAAATGAATGTGCTGAACTTCTAAAAATATATTACTTCTTAATAATTATTAGTGTGGAGTTTTAAAATGATTTTAATTAGTGTTTTAATAGAATAATTAATGCAATGTTTGTATTTTGATGGCCTTTATCCTATTGATTAGTCCCAGGCTGATCATACCCATTGAATTCATTGCTGAATGGTAAGCCAATACATAGGTAAATCCCATTGATTCACTGGGTCTGCTCTAGTTAGAACTAACAATAGGATATGGACTAATATGTATCATTTATTATGTTTTTATTGGCATCTTCTAAAATTACATGAGAACCAACCTTGTATCCAAAACCTGGGAGAAATATGGGATATAAAATCAATCAATCATCAATTTCCCATCAGGCCCACACAGCATGGTGAATGGTTAGCAACTGAGGAAGTAGAAGTAAGTCCAAAACATCTGGATGGCAAAAGTTTCCCCATCTCTGTAGTAAACATTAGGGTATGCAATATATAGAGGACCCATACCAAGAAATTCTACAAACAGTAGGCATTTGGAATACTCCACACATTAAGTCAGGTAGCCATGACTAGGAGCATAGTTGGATTGCTCATTATGATAGTCCTTCTGGTTGTTGCTAGAATTGCTGGCAGTCTATGAGCACTAGCACTTGGCATTGATATTATGACTGCAGCAATCCTAAATTCCACAAGAATGCATATAATTCCAAAACCACAGAGGACTTAGTATCCCCTTACCAATGGGAGCTGGTAGAAGTCCCAAAGTCCTAGCAGCAACACAAGAGCTCTCTTTTAGTTAGGCATTTGGCTGTTTTCACTTGCCTTCTGTCTTTTTCTGCCCTCTCAAAGCCACGATATGAAAATCTATCTACTGTATTTGGAATGGACTTCTGCTCTAAACATTACACTGAGGCAGACAGAAGCAGAAGAAACATTTAATACCAAGAAAATATCTCCAGTATTCAAGGAAAAAAAAGTGATGAGAAGGTGAGGTTGTATAAGTGCATGGCAAGAGAGAATACAGCACTCACTATGCTGACAAACTTTAAAATGTGATTTACTCTGTGAAGGCAGCAGCCTCAGACATCAAAGCTTCAATTTCAATGCAGTGTCAAAAAACCATGAAGCTTTAAGACTCAACCAAGCAGTGACACCATGCTGAAGAAGAAGCTTTTACTCTCGACACCGCTGACTGAACGGATTAGGCTTTACAAAACACCCTCCCTCCCCAAACATCTCTCATAAAAGCTGCTAGTGGGGAAAAAAATAATGACTGAATGTTGAGGGTTTGGCCAAGTGGGTCTTCATTTATTCACTGCTTTCTTCCTAGTTTTTTGTCTATTTGTTGGGAAATTAATATGAATGTGCTTATGATTTTTTAAAAAAAATCTCTGACCCATGCAAAGCTGATAGGAAAGGTTTTGGAAAGATACCTGTTAGATTGTCCTCCATTTTTTTAAAAAAATAGAAGTGGTTAGGCTAGAATGGCAAGGCTGAAATTTGATGCACATTTCTTGACAACTTATTAAGTCCCTCTTGCCAACAGTTGTGGGCAATGGTTGACTTAGAGGCTGAAATACATCTAATATTCAAAAATCCAGCATAGAGTCCCTGCATGCACAAGATTTTCTTGTGATTTTACAGAGCCTTTGACCTTCACATTTCAATGCTAAAGCCGTTAGTCAAATGGCAGGTACTTGCAGTACAATCACTGGAAAACTGGCATGGACTTTAATGAGCCCTGTTTGCGAGACTTTCAGACAAGATTGTGGTTCTGTACACTGGCAGAGCAAATGCTAATGCAAATGAATAAAATGAGAGCAAAACCACCAGTTTCTGGACAGCCTTACTGTAAAATTCTGCCATTCCCTCTGGGGGCACATTCTATTGCAATGTATAGCCGAGTAAATCGGAAAATGACACTGATATATTCTTGTATAAATAATATATAAATATAATATATAAACAGTAATAATGTATTCTTATATAAATAATATATAAGTAGTAACAGTTTTGTGGAGACAAAGAAGGAGAAAAACAATGGCATGAAGAAAAAACTCCCAGTTGGTTCTAACAGGCACTCCTTCCTTGCTTTTATTAATGTTGAGGCCATTTATGATGGACTGCATTTTTATTTCAAGAGTCTATGCAGCCATCCAAGTTTAATGACATGGAACAAGTTGTCAATAGCTCTACCAACATGCTGCTGATTTTAATTGGATGAGAACATTAAGAAGTGTGCATATACAGGGTGGCTGTGTGTGTGAGAGAGAGAGAGAAAGGGGGAGAGAGAGAGAGAGGGAGAGAGGGAGAGAGGGAGAGAAACTGAAACTAAATAATCTCCTTTTCCCAACAAAGGACATGTCCATAAACTCAGATTTAAAAAGAAAATAATTTAGTTTGTATCTTTTCAATGAAAAGAAAAGAAAAGAAGATGAAACACTAAGGACTTTATCAGACTCTGTAAAAAAAAAAAAAAAACTCCCACGGAGGTCGGGAGGAGGACACCGCTGTCCCACTTCCGGCAGTTGCTACTGCATGCCCCGTCCTCCTCCCATCCTTCCTCCGTGCTTCCGCCATGCTGGAGGGATGAAAAAGCGGCACCTTTTCCATCGTTCCATCATGGAGGGAGAATGAATGAAGGACAGGAGGAGGATGGGGCATACAGTAGCGACTGCCAGAAGTGGGACAGTGGCATCCTCCTCCTGACCTCGATGGGAGATTTTTTTATAGTGTTTGATATTACAATGATTATGATTTAAGTACAACAGAGGAAGAAAAGATATTAGAAATAATTTGTACATTTGGCCCTCCAGTTTCATGGGGGTTAGGGATGCAAGATGCCCATGGAAGTGGAAAAATGGTGAATGTAAATAAAAATCTGAAAGTGTTTTTTTTAACCTGAGAGAACACTTCTCTAGAAATCTCTAGGGCTGCAGTTACATGGCAGGTTTTATTACAATAAATTGTGCTTTAGTGCTTTTTCGCACCAGTGGTGGTTAGTTTACACAGTCTATGGAGGAAACAGCTGTATTTTGTTGCTCTTTGGTTTTTTTCACTTTGAGATTCACACAGCCAAATGTGGTGGGGGCGTGGCCAAGCTTGGAGAGAAGACAAAGGAATGTCATAGGAATGTCTGCCCTGGCCCCAACTCTGTGTGCTTAACAGCTGATGGACAAAGAATGTCACCCTTTGCCTCTCTCCCCCCCCCCAGCTCCCTGCCCACAAATCAAACTCCAGACAGAAGGTTTTTTTCTCCATGCTTAACAGCTGATCAACAAAGGGGCCAGCTACATGACAGAATAAAATGAGCGAAATTCCAGATTTTCGCCCTTTTGGGACAGGGGTGAATACTTCTTACGATTTATGGCTAATTTGGATGATGGCTTTTGTTTACACAGACAAAGGTGGGGGGATGGCCAGGCAGCTCTATCATTATCATTAAAGCCAGGCAGAAGACTGAGAGGAAGGAAAGAGGAGGCAGTGCAAGCGGAAGGAAAGCAGCCAATAGCACACACACACAAGCAGTTGAGAATCCTTTC
Organism: Gambelia wislizenii; assembly: GCA_030847615.1. Taxonomy (NCBI): domain Eukaryota; kingdom Metazoa; phylum Chordata; class Lepidosauria; order Squamata; family Crotaphytidae; genus Gambelia; species Gambelia wislizenii. The sequence continues at coordinate 91,562,001 of JAUMIR010000003.1, read as the reverse complement.
GCTCTGTCAGCTGTGCTTTTCCCTCTCTCTCCCACCTGAGCACACACAAACTAAAGAAGGATCGATATCTCTCTGAAACAGTAATTATGCTAAAAGCAAGCCGGCTCATCTCTAAGCAGAAGAAAGGAAGGATTTTTAATTTCCTACTGCTACTGAGTCTCCCTCCTGGCTCCACCTCTAGCCAGCCCACCCCTTCATCATAAGAACCAATCACAGTGCAGCTCTGCTGCAACTGTATCGGGAAGATTGCTGGTAATTCACACGGACTTGCCGTTCAGACTTCCAATAATCCGCTAAGTTGCACTATTTTTCAAATAAATGGGCAAAAGTAGCGACATCCCCTGTCACGCTACAGTTGGGTATTTTGACTTCCCCCCTTCTGAATGAGGCGATACTGTGGCTCGATCTGTGGAAACAATGAGCAATCTTAGCGGTATATTTAGGGGAATATTTGCCCATGTAAATGCAGCCTAGGTCTGCCAGAATGATTCTATGGAGGACCTGCAAATGCCTTGAGAGAATATAGTCATCAAATCCAGAAATTATCAAATCTGCAAATGCTTAATTCGCAAATGTGCAGGGACGATTGTAATAGGCATTCTTAAACAATGGTATTTCCTTTAAAATAAAAATACTAATATATTTCATATACAACCATCATTATGAGCTTAGTTTATTTTCTTCTTCAGGGATTGGACAAGAGAACTACTTTTCTCTTTGTGGCAATCCCAAGTGTTCTAGTAGTCAAACCAATTTACAACATCCTGTCTGCACACAAGCATAATCCAGACTGGAATGTTAATTATGGAGTAGATTCCAAACCATAACGGTATTAATAGTTAAATGCCAAATATCCAGATTCCATTGTCCCAGTGGTTTTCAATTGGCCTGTGTGGACTGAGTCCAAACTACAGACTGTTTCCTGTTTGCCCACACCAAGGACTTTATCAAATGGACAAAATATGGCATCATAACAATGACACATAGCCCTGAAAGGGCACACAGATCAGACAACATTGCCCTTTCATGGTTACATCCTGTCAAAATCCAAAAGCCCTGGTCATCAGGACTTCAGGGCTCTAAGACAGGGGCAAGATGGGGTATATTGCCCATCTAGACAAACCCACTTAGTATATCCCTACAAACCTACTCAGCATTAAGTGCTTTTCAGGTAACAAAATATTCCTATATAGTACATCAGGCTGAGCTCAGATTTTACTACAGTGTGAGTGAACCTGTTCACCATAGCTGCTTCCTACATGACAGTGGTAGGCTGGTTGAAAGACTAAACTACAATTCAGTACTCAGTTACTTGAGGGTAAGTCCCACTGTACTCAACAGGACTTACTTTTGAATAGTTCTATATGGGTTTGAGCTGTAAGAGCCGAATATACAGATTTTCCTCAGAAGTCCTCATTGGTGATTAGGCTTCACTGGTTTTCAGATGGGCATGTCACTCCCCCCCCCCCCCGTGTGCCAGGGATTTGTGCCCATTGACTACGGTTGTTTCTTTTGATCCTGGGACCAGCAGCTGATGGTTCACAGACTGACACCAGTCCATGGACCACCACTTTGAGCAGCACTATACGTGGAAATACTCTGAAGTATGCTGAGCAGAGAAGGCAAACATGACTTTTTTTTAAAAAAAAGTCATTTAAAAGTAGAATAAATAAGCAGCATTTTTGTAGGAAGCTTTGCACTGTTGCCTTTCCTTTCCTTTTGTTTTTAATTTAATCCAGCTTTTGTCCCCATGCAGGATCATTTACCCTATGCAAAAAGAAATCTTAAATTGCTCAGATGTATGTGTTTGCATGTAATGCCTTAGGAAATGATTACACAGGTACTATCCACGAACTGCTTACTCCAGATGGAGATACTTATTACAATAGTGTTGTATTGGTGGACTTGCTAGAAGTTGGTTTGGCTTTTTCTCAGTAATGTTTGAAGTGCAATGAAAATCTCCATACATGTTTGATCAAAGAGGCTGTGAAAGTTTGGGATGGTAGGGAGATTGCATATATACTATAAGACATGGATGAATTCTAATGCTGCCTCCAAGTCCCTGGGCTGTGTTTCGCTTTCACATAATACTAAATCTTACATATCTCTGGGTAATTCTTTTCATCTTTTGTGTGTTTTTTTAAATGAAGGGTACTGGACATGCAACAGTAGAGTTAAAATTGCATGCAACTGATCAGTGTTCATGCTTAAATGTAATCAAATGAGACGTTTCTCCTCTGATTAATTTCAAGTGCATTGTCAAAAATGGTGCAGACAATATCAGATTTTCAGTATGAGGCAGCCCTAATGTCTCTCTACTTCCCAACTATCTGTTATGATGAGTGAGTAGCAATCACTCCCCCCTCTAGTTTTGAAGAGGGAGATAGATCAAATACCAAAACACAGAAGGATTGTTCATGCTTCACCAACAGAGGACAGTCTTTTGTGTATTTGTCAAATTAACATATTCTCGGATGGCATTTACCAGAGGGAAAGATCTGTCTCAAGCTGTTTTTTTCAGTTTCTTGCACACTGTCTGAATAGATCGTTATGAAATTGCATCACTAATGCTTACAGCACTGAAGCTGGCTGGTGTACACTGCAAAAGAATCATTTAGGAGATTATCAGACAGGAACACAATCTCCAATCCCATCCTTGTCCCAACACAATAACCCTCCCTATCACACTTACCTTATCTTCTGTCAATGGGCAGCCCAGGGATAAACGGAGCTCTAACGGAGCTCCATTCACTTCTTGGACTGAAATCCCACCTGTTCTCATGAGAAGACGCGAGCCTGGGAAATTCAAAAACAAAAATACACACAAAAAAGTTTTTAAACTATACACACACTAAAAAAATTACAAGTAACCTGACGAAGGCACAAAAAAGAGGGTGGCCTACCTGGTTCTCACAATCCTACACAGAAGTGTTCTGGTGGGATGCCAATGGAATGGGGCATCCTGTCGCACACACAAAAATCCATTACACAGACGCAATGGGAAATCAGTTGTTGACTTCTCCCCAACAATAATAAAGAACTCCCTTGTAACAGCAACAGAACACCTGCATAATGGTGGGGTACAACGTCATCTGATAAGGAAGCCCTTTTGCGATCTCATGGCGTCATTATGATGCCGTTTTTTGATGGGCCTGGTCATCTCCTTCATTTCCAGCCACAAGTATTTATTTGAAGTATTTATACCCCACCCTTTACCAATTTTTTAAAATTAAAAAATTCTAGGAGTGGCTGACAAATGGTTAAACTGCCAGTCTGCGTCCTCCGGGTTACTATCTAAATAAGACATGACGCACATGGAAATAGTGATGTAGAGGAAGGGGGGGATTAAGCTCAGCCACAATAAAGTCCAGGCAAGCAGGAGGTGATCCTGGATGCTCTTCTTTTCCCTCAGTAGCAGCTGGAAGGAGGAGAGAGGGCATCTTGACCAGCATCTGGGGCCCAGGCATGATGGAGATGTGCCTGGCAGCTATTCCTCACCCTGTTTTCCTTTGCTCAGAAAAATACATGTACTTAATGTGTATTCACTTTACATGCTTTCTTCCTCATTCACATGACTTCCTTCTCAGTCACTAAGAGAATCCCTCTGTAGCCCGATATTTGAACAAGAAGCTACAACAGAAAGTGTTTGGGTAAGTCAAAGGACATTTTCAGATAGCGCTAAACAGAGCTTATCGCAGGATGAGTTCCCAGGAGAGGAACAGCGCTCTTGAGTGGCGGGGGGTTGTTTTTGGATGCCGCCATCCCTCTTCCGATATCATCAGTGTCATTTCCATTAAGCTTTGGAAGTGGCCGCGCCATATTTTAAGCACGGGCAACTTCCGTGCTTAAACTATGGTGCGGCTCCTTCCAAAGCTTAACGGAAGTGACACTGATGATATCGGAAGAGGGACGGCAGCATCAGAAAACGACCACCCGCCATGCAAGAGCATCCCGTGATAAGCTCCATTTAGCGCTGTCTGAAAATGTCCAAAGTCCCTGAAGTATGAATGTTGCCTAAGCATTAACCTCTCCAACAGTGTCTGATAGAATGCCCCCTACCCTTAGCAGCTACTTTTCTTGTCCCAACCCTTTATAGACTCAGATATTTGAATTTCTGTTGTGAAGCAAACCTGCATTTCACACCAAATAATGAGGAGAGTGTAGGCTCCCTACTCCAGTGGTGAGCAAACCAATCAAACCCTCAAGGGTCATACATGGTGGGAATAAGTCAGCAGCTAAAGCACACAGACCCAGGCACAAATAGTTATGTGTGGATATATGTGTGTGTGTGTGTGTGTGTGTGTATCTATTCATATATACATATATATTTGGAATATAAATATTGGACCTTATCAGACCAGTCAAATAAGGCATCATAAAGATGCCTAATGATTGTGAAATGGCATGTTTGCCAGATGATTTTGTCCTTTTGTGATCATATATTGTTTAAAAACTGCAGTTTTTATTGACGGCTCAAGCTGTCAATTGATCCCCCAGAGCAATTTTCTGCCGGCATTGCCAGCATTTGAATTCACGCACCATTGTAGTCACATGAATGCAGCATCAATGGGCAAACACTTCTGGGTGAGATTGGGACAGCCAGGTAGGGGATGGTCTTTTTATGACCCCCCCCCATTTACTTGGAACTTGCTCAGAAAAGGAGCTGTCTTAATAGGATCCTACATTGTCTCATTGTATTGTGGAGGTGGAGAGGGGGGCAAAAAAGGAAAAAAACTACGCAAGAAAAGCCTTCACAGCTTTTTCCTGCTTTTTTAAAAAAACTCCAGAGATATGCCCATTTTCACTCGTTAAGACAGGTGATTCAACATATATCACTTCCCCATGGAGGACACAGTGCAAACCTGATTGGTTGAATGAGGACAGGGGGCAGGGCTGGCTTACAGGGTAAGAGCCCACTGCTGCCCTGTTGGATTTCTGCTTTAGCGAGTGATCACTAAGGCGATAAAATTGAGGTTTGTGCTATCTTTTTCTCTTTCTTTCTTTTTTGGAAAGGTGGAATATTGCTTGTGTGCACCATATAAACAGATTTTTTTAAAAAATTGGCGGCGGCAGGTTTAAAAATGCAAGCAATCCTTTTGCGGCTGCTATCTCAGCTACAGGCATGCAAAGTTTAGCGGGGCTGTAAAAACATTAAGACAGGTCACAGCTGCTGTGACTTGCTATTACTGTGGAGCAGTCTGTTTTTTTCTTCTTCATGTAGACTGGCCCTTAAAAGAATATGTTTCTGGAAACAGAGTTTTCTGTGTGAGAAATGTGCTTTTTGCATAAAACATATGCTTTTGTGCAAAAAACACAGTTTCCAGATAATGTTGGGGGATTGTGCAAAAATAGTGTGTTCTGCACAAATACTACCACTTTTGTGCACAAAAAAAATGTATGTTTCCATATCAAATCATTTTGTGAAACACTCCACAGTGTTTAAATACTGGGTAAAAACTGCACAAAAATCTCTGTGTTATTCTTCTAAATAGGGTTTCTTGAGTGTTGGGAAACCCATTTTTAAACTGTGAAACAAATTACAGTGAATATTATTTCCATCCCTAATGTATGCACACATCCCTCCTGTCCCTGACCATCCCTCCTGTCATGAGATTGACAACTGCTTGAGGAAGGTGGTGGGGCTAATTCTGCTTGCTGACCCCTTCTGCCTAGGGTTGCCATCAGTGCCAGAAAACCGGGAAAATCCCAGATTGGAGGGACTGAAAATAGTCCTGTCTGGCTGGGCTGCTTGAAGCAGTAGATCCTGGATTCCTCCAACTTCCTCCGCTGAAGGCAGCAGCTGTGTGCAAAAGCACATGTGGTATTTGTATTGCACAGGCTTGCTAGAGCCAGAGCCCAGAAGGCAGGAGAGGGCAGCAAGAGAAGTAAGGAAAGAAGGCTTGCAGGCTCAACGGAGAGTTGTGTGGTGGGTCTAGGCCTCCCCCCCAGCGTGGTGGGCTCCCTTTTCCTCCCCCCCGTGGGTGCTCTGGATGCCCTCCCCACAGGAATGGGGGGAGAGAAGAGGGATCCCTCCTCCTCCCCACTGTGGGTGCTCTGTTCTGGTTTTGTGGCAGAGAATGATGGCAACCCTACTTCTACCTTCTCTGTCTTAGAGTTCTGGTGCCATAACAAACTACAAATCCCAAAAAAGAGAAGGATTACATTGCAGATGGTTGCGAGGCCCTGCGAAGGCCTTGCGGTGGACCAGGGAGGCCTCCGCAGGGCCTGGCGAGGCCCCACGAAGGCCTGGGGGGCAAGGGGGGAGGGCCGGGGAGGCCTCTGCAGGGCCTTGCGAGGCCCCCCCAAGAAGGCCTTCGGGTGCACTGGGGAGGCCTCCGTGGGGCCTGGCGAGGCCCCGCAAAGGCCTTGGGGGCGAGGGGGGAGGGCCAGGAAGGCCTCCACGGGGCCCCGCAAAGGCCTTGGGGGGGAGTGGGGAGGGCCGGGAAGGCTTCCACGGGGCCTTCGGAGACCCTCCGGAGGCCCCATTGAGGGCTTGGGCAGGAGGGGGGAAGGCTGGGGAGGCATCCACGGGGCCTCGGGAGGGTCTCCGGAGGCCCCGGGAAGGCCTAGGAAGGGAGTGGGGAGGCGGGGGAAAGCGACCATGGGGCCTCTGGAGGCCCCATGGTCGCTATGGCGGGGGATGGGGGCAAGCAATATTCACGGATTTTTCACATTTGCGGGGGGCCATGGAATGTAACCCCCACAAATGTGAAGGGACGACTGTAGTTATAAATCTGCAAGTCACTCATTGTTTTTCCGTTTATCAAATGTAACTAAAATAATATTGTGGGTTTTTTTAAATAAAAACATCTGAATGCAGGCTACATCAGCAACACAAGCCAAAACTTAAATCATGTGATAGTCTTCCTCCATGATTTTATGAGACTACATCCCTATGACTATAGATGTATGTTAAAGTTATAGTTACACTACAAATGAAGTAATGTTAAATTATAGTAAATTAAATCACATTAGTTATACCATACCATGTTTTAGTTATACCATACCCACTGATTCATTATCCACTGATTCACGGGACACAAAACAGCACACCTGCCATAGAGTCTTTCTAGAAAATGTGTCATTTCTAGCCATTTTCTAGGTCCTCCAAGGCAACTCTATGGTATTTTAAACCAGAAGTCCAATTATTTTCAATGGCGTCCACTATTATCTGCAGTTTTCAGTATACACGTCCCACCCCCAGAACCAATCCCTAGTGGATTGGGGATCCTACTATATGTTCATTATGAGAATAGGGGCTAATTCCAAAAACTTGTTACTTATAACAAACTGTTTCCAAGTTCTCCTTTTGAAATTCAGCATTTGAAGGGTGGAGCTGCAAAGTTAATGAGCCCCTGCTAGTGTCTTTGAAAAGTTATGGAAGTGAAACAAATATGTTTTCTCTCACTCATTCTTTTCATAATGTTTTGGGAAAGAAAAAGTACAGCATCTCCAGAATGCATCCCTAGATTGATATTATCATGCACTGTTATTGGGCCGATGGAAATACCAGAACCATTTGCAAACTCAAAAAACTGGAGAAGTTCTAATTTATATTGTTTACCAAACTCAGGTGCTCAAAGCAAATCTTTTTATTTTCCTTTCTCCCTCCCCTCCTTTCCCCTTAAGGTAAGTTTGGGCTTAACATCGTTATCAATCAGATGTAATTCTGCCAAGCCAAGGCATTGACATACCAAGTTACACTTCCCTTCAGAAAGCAACATGGCTCTTTTATTAAACTCATTTGTTTCAGTTGCCAAGGCTGGGAGTTTCTAAGTCATCAGAAGCTACTTAGATGCTTGACATGAATTTGAAGGGGATCTGTGCCTATAATTTTGGGGAAGACGAGTCTTCAGGAAGAATGCTTGCCATGACTGATGTGCCAGTCTTCTGAGAGCAGTGATTAAAAATGAATACCATGGGATCTTTAGTCAAACTAATTTGCACTCTTTCATCCCAGAGACATCAACTGTAGCGAGTTTGTAATACAGAAACTATTCTACGGATCCAGACAGTGTTCCATGCCATCCCTCTCTTGATAGATACACTAACCAAGACTAGTATAAGGGAGAACTGGGAAGGGAAGAATTCTAATGAGCATGCTTAAACCCCCATGTGTGAAGGTTACAACCTGTGCATTACTATCAAGTTTACAAACAAGCTTTAGGTAGGGAGAACTTCAGATTTATCACTGTCTAGCCCATCCTATGAGAAACGCTTGAAATACCTGGAGAAGCAGAGTTATTTTGCATTGTAAGTTATTTCCATACATAAGAACGCTTTCATTTAAACATGTTGTGTGAAGGGTTTTATATGTTTGATCAAGGTCCAAAATCCTGGCAAAATTGTAGTTGCTAAGGGACACGGCCTTAACAGGCATATTTAGGCTATAAGGGCATGGTATCCTATGCTGTGGTTAGTTTCAACTTCACCAGTACCTTCACCTGGATGGCTGTCAGCAGCACAATGGTGGACCTAAGTCTCAAGTTAACTCGATTAGATGCATGGAGTCTATGCAACTGCCTCTTCCTTTTCTGAACCCAGCTTGGATAGCTGACATTTCTCTCTCCAGATATGGTGAAGGCCTTTGTTCTAAAATTCTGAGCATCACTTTGCTTGCATGACAAATCACGCCAATGGCCCAATGGTGATTGTAATCCCTGGTGTCCTGTTTCCTAGGGACTGGAATGTATATTGAATATTTCCAATCTGTAGGCCATTGTTTTCTTTTTCATATTTGTTGACAGGTTTTAGTTATAATTTGAGTGGATTCTATATGTGTAGCTTGAAACAGCTCTATTGATGTGCAATCTGTTCCTGGTGATTTATTTCTCCCTAGTGCTTTCAGTGAAGCATATACCTCACTAAAATTGTGAGTTCATGTTCAAATGGTTCTTCTTCTAATAAATCTGTCGTCATCATCATCATCATCATCATCATATTTATTTATACTCCACCCCTCTGTTAAAAACAATTGGGGCGGTTTACAACAGTTAAAATACAAATACAGATTAAAATCCCTAAACACCACCCACCCCCACCCTTCCCCATAAAAAGATATTAAACCAATATAAATTAAAACAACTATCTAAAATCACATTAAAAATAATAAATAGCCAGCAGAGTAAAAGAGGCCAGGAGCTCCTGAGGCTGTGATCTAATTAGGAAAGGCCTGCCGAAAGAGATCTTTTTTAAAGCTACTCAGGCTTGTCATCTGACAGATCTCGTTCGGCAGGCCATTCCATAATTTGGGGGTGATTACCAAAAAGGCCCTCTGGGAGGTTGCAGACAGCCTAGATTTTTGTGGCTGAAGCAAATTCCTCCCACAGGACCGGAGTGCATGGGGAGGATTGTATGGGAGGAGGCAGTTCTGAAGATAAGTTGGACCCAAGCCATTTAGGGCTTTAAAAGTAATAACCAAAACCTTATAGTGGGCCCAGAAACTGTTAGGCAGCCAGTGGAGAGATTTTAATACTGGAGTTATATGGTCTCTCTGAGATGTTCCCAAGACCACTCTGGCTGCCATATTTTGTACCAACTGAAGTTTCCGGACCAAGCATGAGGGTAGCCCCACATGGAGCACATTGCAGAAATCTAAACGAGAGGTTACCAGCATGTGCACCACAGTCTCGAGGTCCCTTACTTCCAGGAAAGGGTGCAGCTGGTGTATCAGCCAAAGCTGATAACAGGTGCTCCTGACTGTCGCATTCACCTGACTAGTCATCTGAAGTGATGAATCAAGGAGCATCCCCCAGACTGTGAACACAGTCCTTAACAGAGAGCGTGACCCCGTCCAGGACTGGAGGTTGCAACCCAACTCCTGGTTTTGGGGCCGCTACCGTGAGCACCTCTGTTTTGTCCGAATTTAATCTCAATCTGTTTTTCCTCATCCAGCCCATTACTGCTTCAAGACAATCATTAAGAGGAGAGACGCCATCTGAATTCGAGGCCGACGATCGGGACAAGGAGAAATAGATCTGGGTGTCATCAGTGTACTGATAACACCCAGCCCCATAACTGTGGATAATCTCACCCAGCGGCTTCATATAGATGTTAAACAGCATTGGGGACAGGATAGCACCTTGCGGAATGCCACAAGTAAGCTCCTTACTGCTGGAGCAGCTGTCCCCAAGCAGCACCCTCTGGGACCTGCCCAAGAGGAAGGACCGGAACCACTGGAGCACAGTGCCTCTGATTCCTAACCCACTCAGGCAATCTAAGAGGATGCTATGATCTATCGTATTGAAAGCTGCTGAGAGGTCTAAAAGCACCAACAGGGTCACACTACCTCTGTTGATGCTTAGACGCAGGTTGTCGGTCAAGGCAAGCATGGCAGTCTCAACTCCAAATCCTGTCCTAAAGCCAGTTTGAAATGGGTCTAGAAAATCAGTTTCATCCAAGACCACTTGGAGTTCAAGCGCAACTGCCCTCTCTGTCATTGTATATAATTCTTCCATTTATTGTTTCAATCATCTTTTTATTTCTTCTTGATCATGTAGTGTGTTCTCCTGCTGATCATACAGCATCCCCACCCTTGGTTTAAATTTCCCTTTGGTTTCTTGAATCTTGCAGATGAGGTCCCTTGTTCTACATTTTTTGTTGTCATTTTCTATTATGCTGCATTGAGTATTACAGCAGAATCATACAGTCATAGAATCATAGAGTTGAAAGGTGCTTCATGGGCTATTGAATCCAACCTCTTGCTCAATGCATGATCTCCATCCGAAGCATCTCCAGCAAGTAGCTGTCCAGCCTCTTTTTGAAGACAGCCAGAGAAGGAGGTCCCGCCAGCTCTCCAGCTAATTGGTTCCATTGTTGAACCGCTCTTACTGTCAAGAAATTCTTTCTAATGTTTAATCAAAACCTATTCTCCTGCAACTTAAAGCCATTAGACTTGGCCCAATCCTCTGGGGCAGCAGAGAACAGGCATAGCCCCTTCTCCCTGTGACAACCCTTGAGGTATTTATAGAGTCTAATCATGTCACCCCTCAATTTTCTCTTCACCAAGCTGAACATGCCTGGATCCTTCAATCTTTCCTCATTTGTTTTGTTCTCTGTGCTTCTTATCATCCTTCTTTCCCTTCTCCAATTTGTCTATATCTTTCTTAAAATGAGATGCCTAGAACTGAATGCAATACTTCCGATGACTACTCACCAGCACAAAATATAGTGGGAGTATTACTTCCTTTGACTTGGGAATGCTTTTATTAATGCAGGCTAAAATAGCATTCACTTTCCTTGCTGCAACACCACACTGCTGGCTAATGTTCAGCTTTAGTAATCCCCAAATCCTTTTCATATTTAATACTGCTGAGCCATGTATCCCCCATCCTATACCTGTGCATTTGGCTTGTGTGGTCTAAATGTAGAACTTTGCATTTGTCTCTACTGAATTTCATTTTATTAATGCCTGCCAATTTTCTAGTTTATCTAGGCCTATTTGAATTCTGTTCCTATCTTCCAATTTGTTAGCCAACCCTCCCTGTCATCTGCAAACTTGATAAGGATTCTCTCCACCCCATCATCTAAGTCATTGATAAAAATGTTGAAGAGTAATGGCCCTAGGATGGCACTCTGAAGCACTTCGCTTAAGACCTTCTTCCAGTTTAAAGCACAGCCATTGATAATGACATGGTTGAGCATGGTTTTCTGACCAATTATGGATGTATCTGACAGTATTCCCATCCATTCCACATTTAATCAATTTGCTAATCAAAATATTATGGGGGCCTCATCAAATGCTTTGCTGAAATCCAGATAAATGACATCCACGGCATTCCCAACATCTACTAACCTAGTGACTTGATAGAAAAAGATACAAAATTAGTTCAGCAGGATTTGTTCTTGACTGGCTCCTATTGATCATTTCATTGTAATCAAGATACTTGCAGACAATCTCCTGTATAATCTGTTCTAATATTTTTCCTGGTATCAAGATCAGGCTGACTGGTGTACAGTTTCCCAGATCTTCTTTTCTGCCTTTTGTTTTTGTTTTTAAAGAGAGGGACAATGTTGGCCCTTCTCCAGTCATCTGACACCTCACCTGTTCTCCAAGATTTCTCAAAGATGATGGCAAGTGGTTCAGAGAATACATCATCAAGTTCTTTCAGTACTTTGGAATGCAGTTCATCTGGTCCTATAGATCTGAACTTATTTAGGTTAGTTGGGTTACTCCTGACTAACTTCCTATCAATCTTGATTTGCATGCTAGATTTCTTGCTAAGGCCTTTGCTGCTGCATGGGAGTACACAGTTCTCATTTTGGGGGGAAACTGAAGCAAAATAGGTATTGAGTTGTTCTGCCTTTTCATTGTGATCTGTTATTATTTTATCATTCCTATTGAACATGCCCCACTGTCTCATTGGTCATTCTCTGGCCTCAAATGTATGGGGGGTGGGCTTTTTGTTGCTCCTTGCTTGCCTAGCCAGTCTCAGCTCGTTTGGAGCTTTAGCTTTCCTTATATTATTCTTGAAAGTTTGGGCTACACATTTGTACTCTTTGTTGGTGACTTGACCTTCTTTCCATTCTACATACATTCTCCTTTTTATTTCCACTTCCTCCTTGAGTTTGTTGTGCAGCCACATTGGCTTTTTTCAGATGTTTCCCATTTTTCTTCTTCCATGGGATTGTTTGTGATTGTGTTTTTTGCAACTCCTTATTCAAGAACTTCCACCCTTACTGTGTCTTTTTTCTTTAGCATGTCTAGCCATGGGATTCTACCCAGCAATTCCCTGAACTTAAAATCAGCATTCTTGAAATCCAAGGTCCATGTTTTATTATTCTGTACTCTTTTTTTGCTCTGTCCCACAATTGCAAATTCTAGCATTACACGATCACTACCCCCTAAAGTACCTACTACTCTGATTCCAGTGACCAATTCCTTCCTATTGATTAGGATCAAGTCCAGGATTGGCAATCCCCTTGTTCCTTCCTCTATCTTTTGAAATAGGAAATTATCTGCAAGGCACATCAGGAATTTGTTGCAGATTGTATTAGCAGAGTTTGTTTCCCAGCAGATATCAGGATAATTGAAGTGCCTAATAACTACTAATTCTTGCATCTTTGAGATTTCTGATATTTGTTTCTGAAAAGCATCGTCCAACCACCTCTTCTTGGTTTGGTGGCCTGTAGTAAACCCCTACCGCAATGTTACATTCATTTATTTCTCTATTAATTCCTAACACAACTGCTCTCAACTGGTCCACTCTGAAAATTCTCATGGATTTCTGTACTACTGAATTTGTCTTTGACATATAATGCTACTCCCCCTCCTTTTCTGCCACATCTCTTCTTTTTAAATAGATTATACCCTTCCATTTTGATATTCCAATCATGGAACTAGTTCTCGTTGTCTATGTGCACATGCTGCTGAACAGTTGCATTCAGGATTCTGACCCTATTTCTGTCACCTTTTTCTTTTGCTTCTTGTCTGTCCTTAACTGTTTGTACATGGTCTTTAAGTCCTACAGGGATGTTTCAGATTGCATTTTGGCATGGCAATTGATTTAGTGTTCTTCTTTATAGTAATAAGCTTTACTCTAATTTTTGATATTAACAGTTTATGGTCTGTGTCATGATTTGCATCTGGTTTTGTTTTGCTAGAAAGAATGGAGCTTCTCCATCTTCTGCTACCAGTTATGTAGTCTATTTGTAATTTTTTTTGCACCTTTGCATTTTATTGCCTTATTGGTTTAATTTATACACAACATACAGTATGTGTTCTGTAAAAGATAAGAGAGCTGTAACAAGTCACACTTACCAGTTCACCATACACATCCAACTTTAGATGGATGTGGTGCAAAAATCTATAAAAATTCCACAGGAACCACCCTGTTGCGCCCTTCCAGACATAGTTTCCTGGAAGCTGGCATTTTTGGCTATGTTCTAGATTACACACTTTGGCTCAGATTCCTATTCCCCCCCCCTGGCTTCTTGCATCACTCTCATTTATTCTTCTACAACAGGTGAATTTGGTAAGTATGGTTTTCTGAAATGTTGGTAAGAGATAGTGATTCCTGAGGAATTTCTATGATTTGAGGCATCACTCTCCATCCTGTCTTGTACATTTGCTAAATTTGGTGTCCTTGGCTTCTTGAAAAGTTGGTATCCCTGGCCATTTTCTGGATGTTTTGACTGGAATAGGAGCAAAAAAGTAGTTTCTGTGGATTTTTGGTGGCTTGTGGCATCTCTCCCACCTTCTTTTGTGTGGCTGGTAAATCTGGTGGCATGGTACCTCTACTCCCACTTCATGTAGTAGGACAGCTATGGGCAGTGTCATCAATGAAAGATACTGTCAAATAAAATTTGTTAATCTTTAAGCTACCACAAGATTCTTTTGTTATTTTTCCTGCAAAGGACTAACATGGCTAAGGCTGCTGCTACACTGCAGGTATAATGTGCTTTAAAGGCCATAGCTCAATACTATGGAATTCTGGGATTTATAGTTTTGGGATTTATTTAGCCTTCTTTGTCAGAGAGCTCTGGTGCCACAACAAACTACAAATCCCAGGATTCCATAGGATGGAGCCATGATAGTTAAATCAGTGTCAAACTGCATTATTTCTGCAGTGTGCCAACAGCCCTAAGTCCCTGAAAAGTGTACGGATAAATACATGATATACACACACATTCAAAGCAAGTAACAGTCCAGTGTGACAGACCTGTTTCCACTATAACACCATCCTTCCATATTTTATTTCCACTTTTTAAAATGCATTCTACCAGTCCTACTTTCCTATTCACCCCACAGCTCCTGTTTTGTTTCCTAGCTATAGAATTCATTGGAGTAGCGAATGGAACAGTGCAATGCTAAGGAGATTATCAGACAGACTAAATATGGCATGATGCTGCTGCCAGGAGATTGCTAAAGGGCTTGCATATCAGACGACATCATCCCTGTCTCATTATGCTCCCGTGCTGCTTCCATTCCTGCAGTGCTTCTTTTTATTCACAGCCTGTGAATAGATCACCTGTTCCATTTCTGTCACAGAATGACAGGTGACTGAAAAGGTCCCCTGTTATGCTGGCATGAGTGAGAAGTCCGTTACAGAACACTTCCAGGTATGATCAGGACAATGAGGCAAGTGACACACTTTTTAAAAATTTATTTATTTTTTATTTATTTATACCCCGCTCTTCAGCCACAAGGCTATCAGAGCAGCTTACAAATTGTTTTTAAGCAATAGCTATTTACACATCTAACTGCATTAAACAGTTTCCAATGTGTGTTAGCTAATTGCCCCCCACAAGCTGGGTACTCAATTTACCGACCTACGAAAGGATGGAAGGCTGAGTGAACCTTGGAGCCAGCTGGAATCGAACTTGTGACGTGGTGGCTTACAGGACTGGCATTTAACCACTGCGCCACCAGGGCTCTTGTACCCTACCCAGGTTACTTGTAATTTTTAAAAGTGTGTTTAGATGCTTTGTTTAACTTTTTAAAGTGTATTTTGCTTTTTACTTTTGAATTTATCGCGTGATCATCTTCTTGGAAGAACGACTGGGATTTCCATTCCAGGAAGTGAATGCAGCTCTTTTTGAGCTGCATTCACTCCTGGGCTGCTGAGGGGAGGGGAGGATTGTGCAAACAAGGAGATTGTGAGACGGGGATGCTATTTTTGTCCCCGTGTGATAATCTCCAGTCAAAGATGTGGCAGCTGCAGAACAACAGAAATTGTTAGAAGTGTCTTGTGCTGGCTGAACTGGTTTTACTAATCCAGTTGTCTTTATGATGGCATAGCCTCATGGGCATGCTTGGCAGTTGCCTGATGGCCACAAATTTGGTAGAAGGAGAAAAATTATGACTCATACCAAAGAGTAGGCATGTCTGCATTCACAAGAATGGGGAATGGGGAAGATAAAGAGAAAAGAGAGGAGGAGGGGGGAATGGGCGGTTGGAGGGGGAGTCCTGACTGAGGGAGCCATGGGGAAACCCTGCCAGAGGAAGCAGAAAAGCCAAGCGACAGCCGAGAAAGGGAGGCTCGACCCACCTCCTTGGTTCTGCATGGAGCAGCTGCCAGCAGAGCCAGGAGCCACTGAGCAACTCTTCCCTCTCTCACGCACACACTCTCTCCAACAGCCTCACCAAGAGGGTGCCTCCTTTCAGCCCTCCAGTCTGTGCTCCCTTCCTCTCCCAAAGGAGGAGACTGCCTGCCCACGCCCCTCCTCTCTTCCCCTTCTCATCATTCCTCTCTTCTTTTTCTTTCTTATCTCTGCTGTTTTACACATCTGGGATTCTGAAGTCTGGATGGGAAGGGACTTTGCTCCCAATGAAGCTTTACACTGAGGAGAGGGTCAAAACATTGATTTTGTTGGAGGTACCAATAAATATAAGTTTATTTTATCAATAATTAACATTTTCATTCCTGTGAGTGGTTGTGTAGGCAGGGTCCAGTGCACTGCTTTGTTCCAGGGGCTATAATGCTGTTAAGATGGCCCTTCATCACCTCCTTCTCCTGAGTGATTTTAGAGGTCAGTAAGGGCACCCTTCTACCTCCAAGACTAGAGGTCTCACTTTTCTGCAGTCTGTCTCTGCTTCCAGACGGGCTAGAGATTTATTTATTTTTACATGACAGCTTAGAATCCAGGCCAGCTAATGGGCCTAACAGGTATTGGATGCAGTGCCTAGAATCTGGGTTTAATCTGGCCCATGTTGTCATATGGGAACACTACACTATTTTGCAAGCCTTCCTGCTTTAGTTCAATATTACAATCTCTTCCATAGTTGATGCAAGTGTTGTATCTTGATCTTATGTATGGCTTTATTCTGTATATTTGATTTTTAAAAAAATATTCAGAGGTAAGTGGTTTCCAAATGTGTGTGTGTACCTCCAAGTCACCTGTTGACTTATGGTGACCCCATGAATTTCATAGGTTTTTTTAAAGGCAAGAAATTCTCAGAGGTGGTTTAGCCAGTTTCCTCCTCTGAAATATAGCCTACAGAACCTAGGATTCATTGGCAGTTGCCTACCCATGTATTAACCAGAGCTGACCCTGCTTAGCTTCCAGGATCATATGAGACCTGGTGCCTTTAGGGTATTTAGGCATAGGGAGGGCTTCTAAAAACTTGTAAAAACAAACAAACAATATATATTCCATGTGGTGTCAGTAGTTTTGACATTGGTAATTCCCCCCCTCACACACACACATACCTTTCCCCCCTTTCCTCCCTCCCACCTTTTAAAACTGCACTTATCTGAGATGAGTTCCAGGCTAGACGCTTATGACAAGATGCCAGGAAGACAGACACATCAGCATCCAGCCAGAGCTACAACATGTCACACAAAAGCATTTTAGTCAGTGGAGAAAAGTATCTCAGCCATTCTGTTAATTTTTCCCTTTCTCTCCTCCATTACTCTCCTCCAATCATCTGCCTCCATTATCGTGCTCATTTCCTTCAACATTTACATTACAGTTTGAATAATTATGTTACGGTTGAAAACCTGCCACTCATTTCACTTCACTAATTAGGGATTTACAGTTGTATGAACTCAGTGTGTGTGTGCTAGCCAAGCTATGGCATATGTGTTTTCGATGCATTCCTTTTCAAGTTACTTCACACATCTGTAATAAGAAGGCTTGGATACAAACCTGTCCTATTTTGCTGTGCTGGAAATTTTTTCTTTGATTTCAATCAGGTATGGGATATCAATATTACATTGCACAGTGTCCTATCATTGTGGCCGGGGAAAGCTGGGAAAAGATTCTTCTTTGGCCTACAGTTCCCAGAATCTCTCAGCCAGTATGACCACTTATCCAATGTTGATTGCTAGGCCATGAGAGATGTAAATGCTTCAGGACAAATGTTTCTTCAAATTTGCCTAAAGGATTGCCCAAGTCAAGCAATGGAACAAGAATGCCATATGTCAGGTGTTGCTCTATTGCCATTGGCATTTACTTTAGCATACAAGACTGAGAATGAGTTTTTGCACAAAACAGGTGTAAGCCAAAGAGAGAGGGGAGAGGGAGGGAGAAAGAGAAAGAGTGAGCGAGTAGTTTTTTTTTTCCCGTGAACTTCCATCCTTCTTATATATAAACCATCTCTTCTCACTCTAAGGCTGTCAATAATGGAGTTTACTCTTTTCCTTGTCATGGAGTATATGGATCTTATCATTCTTCCCACTGCTTTAAAGGACAGGTGTCGACTCTGCGTGACACATCTGAAAAATGAATGATTTTCATTGCACCATGATAGATATGCTCCCTAGATAAATCTGATCATGATCTACAGACAACTTCTTTAGAAGATTGACTCAAAGCTTGAAAAATTGTGTGTATATCCCCTTGAGAAGCGCAGATCCTCTCTAAAATAGGAAATAATTTATCAGTGTTCCTTGGCTATTCCATCATTTTATCCTCTGATGGAAACGAAAAAGCTATTTGCCTGTTTATCACAATGATTCCCCAAGATGAAGAAGCCTTGCTGAGTTGGAACATGAGGCATGAACAGGGTCATTGGTTTGTGTCTTTTTATAAAGAAAACACTTCTGGGGTCTATCTTAGGACTAATGACTAAAATCCTGATGGGGCCTTATGTCTCCCTAAGTGGACTTCCATTTGCAAGAATCACAAATGCACAGCTGTGTAACTTCCATATCCAGTAGAGGATTGCTGTTATGTTACCACATGGTGAATCCAGCAAAGTGCCCAATGTGCATTGGTGCACATTGTGCACTGATGCACACCATGCACCAATGCACATCAGGCATTCTTATTGGGGTCTCATTACACACCTTCATAATTCAGTATAAGGGTCTCTTAGTGCCTCTGATACGTAGCTAGGTATACATAAAATTATGTACTATAACAGGTCATATGGGATTTTGTCAACTATTTGTTCCTTGTTATTTTGGCATTACTGGATTCTCTCATAATACCTTGATAATACAGAAATCTTGCCAAGACCTTGAAATAGTTTATTTTTGGGTACTACAACACCCAGAATACATCAGGAAATTCCCAGGATTCACCAACCAGCATGGGATTCTGGGAGCTATCCAAAAGTACCTTTCTCAAGGTCTGAGATTGCTCCCTTAATCTCTGTCTGGATCAAGGCTGGAAGATTCATCCTACTGAAAGCTTGATGGTCAAATCACATAGGACTTTATCAGACTAGTGTCCAAAAATGCTGTAATTCCATCATTAAAGAAAACAGAAACATAGTGGCATGATTACAGTATTTATTGCATATCACTGTAACAGTGAAATACTATGCTGTAATTGTGTGATACTAAGCAGCTATCACAAAATATTACAAACACAGAATCATTGCAAGACCACAACTAGCAGTTTAAGAACAGGATTTTATTTCTGTGATTTTGTATCAGTGAGATTTCAGCTGTTCTCAGAAGAAGATGCGATTTTGTTTAAACACCCCAAAAACACACAAATAATGAAAGAAATTAACAAATAAACACTTAAACATTAAAACATACCAAGAAAAGCTGACAGTTCATTAAAAGAGCACCCTGTGCATCCTGTGTTCTTCTTGGGAAAGGGGAGGGGGGAAAGTATCACCCGTTCATGCTGTAATCACACGATTACAGCAGGTCATGCTTTTGTACGCTCATCAATATTGCGAAAAGAGCGATATTGAGGGCTATTCACAGATTTTCTTGTCAATGAAAAGTGACAAGCAATTAATGGAGTATACATTGACCATGGGAGGAGAATGATGTTGTGCAATAATGGGAACCCATTTGTGGCACTGTTGTGCTGTAATTCTGCAATTACAGCCTCATCTGATAAAGTCTAGAATTTTTGTTTCATTGAGCTGACAATTTATCAGTATGAATTGGCATTTTGCAGCTGAACTCAGGAACCCTCAGATGTCCAACTCATAAACCAACTGTCTCCTGAAAAGGTGCTTTGTGTGTGTGTGTGTGTTTTGTTTGAATCAGATATTGGTGAACTGTTACCTAAATGTTCACCACAGCACCTCATGGGAAGCTCACTGAATGAATGGATTCTGGAGGTTAATACTGGGATGGAAGTCTTAGCACTCAGTCCTCCAGGCAGCTGGCTCACCTCTTCACACAGGCATTCTTTAGTCAAACAATGAATTGTTTCTTCATTACATGTTCACGAGGAGGTTAGAAACCTATGAAATATTCAGGGCTTGGAACCAGCAAGTGACAAGCAATGTAACTACAGTACACATAAATAGTTATTCAGGGATTAGCATGAGTTAATCAAAATTATATTTTAAAAGTAAAATAATAATAATAATAATAATTTAAAAAATTATTTATATACTGCCCTTTGGTAACCCAATCAGGGCGGTTCACAACATTAAAAAACTTACAAAGTAAAACAGTATACTCCCCTCCCCTCCACTTCTTCATGTGTAAAAGAACAGATGACAACAACATTGCTACCTTGCAGGTAATTAATAATGCATTCTAGTTACTTTTTCTAATCACTATTAAAAGTAATTTTAGAGGCAATGAGTGGACATTTTCATTTTGTGCAATTTGCTAGTCAACCGTGATTGTTTCCCCCCGGAAAAAAGAAAAAGTAAAAAAAAGTAATATGCAACATGAGCAATTAAACATTTTTTTGTGTACAAAAAACATTTTCCATCCACTCCAAACCAACATTTTTTGCAAAGAAAAACAGTGTATTTGGCACAAATGACATTCTCATTCAGAGAGAGGGGGGAGAGGGAGGCAGAGGCAGAGGCTTGTTTGTTCGTTTGTTTTGTAGAATGCAAAAAAACAAAACAAAACACAAAACCACAAACAAATCTGGAAATGTGGAAAATCATCAGAAATGCACAATTCTTGCAGTCTCACCCAGTAGGGAGAAACATGAAAATATTAATTTTTGCATGCAAGATTTACATTTCTAGTGTTGATATACTTCTACTGCATAACCAAATTCTTTTTGCTTCCATACTGACCACATTACATGATCTACCTTCTGTAGGGTTAAGCCCTAAAAGCCTCTTCTGGAAATTGCTTCTAAACTATCTCAGAGTAAGTCTGCAACAAGATCCATTGTGATGTAGTGATCTGAGTGCTACACTAAGAGCTTGTCTACAGGGGTTTTTTGGTAAAAATCTGTATGAAATTCAGACTACTTTGGCCTGGATTTAAGCCCCACATCTTACTTTGCCAAAGCCTGAATCTGCATCGCTCATCAGCAGGCTTGTCTATACAATAATTCATTCGTATTTTCACCCCAGTGAAGCTGTGGGTGCACTGCCACTGCCTAGCCAGGCATCTCCAAGATGCCACCATCACTGGCATGTTCCAGGACAGCAACAGGACTCTGCCTTCCTGGCACACAAGTGATCACATGGCTGGCCACTCGTTTTGACCTCAGAGAAAGCAATTAGTCTTCCCAATACGCAATCACTCTCTCTGAGGTCAGAAGGAGCAGCCAAATTTGCCATCATGCCAGAAGGCAGTACTCTGGAGCATAGTTGCTCTCTCCGAGGTCAGAACAAACAGCCAACTTGCAAAGGCAGAGCTGGCTACTTCTTCTGACCTCAGAGTGGATGACTGAGCACGAGGAAGGCAGAGACCTGGTGCATAGTCACTCCCTCTGAGGTCAGAATGAGTGGCCAGCTCAGCAATCGCAGGGCTAGCCACCTTGTTCTGACCGCAGAATGGGCAACTGTGTGCCAGGGCTCTGCCTTCAGAATGAGGAAGTGGCACTGAAGAGGAGAAAAAAAATGGTTGTACCTCAGGCAGCACTTGTTATCCCCCCCCCCGCACCTGAATCCAGGGTGGATGCACTAGTTTTCTCAGGAGTTTCAAGCAAACTGCAGAGAAAATGGAATTTTAAAAGCCTGGATTAAGGTGGTATACACCCCAAGTTTAGTGCAGATAGGGCCATACGGTGTGTAGAGTTATCGCATCAGATTCAGGGAAAAAGCTGCACGTAGGGTGGCCTTATTGGGCCAGATTTGGGGGGAGTTTGAGTTTTTTCAACAGCCTAGACAAGCCCTAGGTCTCTGGGAGATGAAAGTTCAAATCCCCACTCAGCCATGGAAACCCACTGGGCAAATCACACTCTCTCAGTCTAAGTCAATAGAAACCTCCTCTGAATAAATCTTGCCCAGAAAAACCTATGATGGTATTGGTGTAAGACAGAGTTGAATTGCAAGCATGTAAGAAAAACAAGGCTACAGTGCTATTAAACATACCAGGGCACGGGAGGGGGCCCCACTGAATTCCATGGGATTAATTTCTGAGCAGACTCACCCAGGTTTGTACCAGAAGAGACCAAGATGACCCCTAAATGTTTCACTACTGCATACCCATCTACTCTGTTTCATAGGCAGCTATAGTTCATTTTCTCTCTTTTCATGGACATTTGTTCTTAAATATTTATGTTACATCATTGTTCATGATAAATGTGAAGCTCGCATCTATTGTGTGGGGTGGGACTCTTCTTTTCTAGACTTCTAAAAAGTTCAATTAATTTCTTATCTTTATTAAACTGGGCCTAATTTAATTCTTATGGCTCTCTACAAAACTCTGCACGGCTGACAGCCTGTATAGCATTTTTAAAGACTTTAATTGTTTCTCTGCCACTTGGAACAGAGATAGCATATTTCTCTTCAGCTTTAAGATTCTCTAGCAGCCGTAAACTTTGAATATTAATATTATACTATGGAAAGTGGTGCCTTTTCTCTGCACCTGCACACCAGTGACTAAAAAGATGCTGTCACTTTCCGTTGGTGAAAATCTGCATGTTCATTGGCAATATGGGTAGAAAAGAGGGATGAGGCAATTACAGCTAAGGGATTTAAGCCCAAAGCTTTGCATTGCAGGTTTTTTTTTTTTAAAAAAATCATTTGAGTCAGGGACTGGTGCCCTGAAGTATTTAAAATCAACCTTCATAAATTCAGAAGCCTTCCTTTTTTGCTGTCCTTCAGCAACTTGTATTTGTACTGCAGACATTATGAGGGAAACGTGAGGGGAGGTGTCTCGTTTGGGAATAGTTTATCTGCTACTTCAGCAAATCTTGAAATTAGGATTTGGGGAAGATGCTGAGAACTAACTTCATACCTCAGCCATGTGGTTTCATTTGTTTTTCTAAGTAATGGCAAGATATTTGCCCAATAAGAAGACTTCTGCTGCACACCTGCTCAATGCTTAGAACACAACATCATTCAGATTGCATAGAAAATTTACAGGGCACTGAGATCACAGATAGCTAGTCACACTTCACAGGAAGGCAATGTATTTTACCAGGTACAGAAAGAATATTTCCATTCCTGGCTAAAACATCGATTTTCTGGCACTCAGTTGGGAAATTGCATCGGGGGGCATATTATCCATGAATTTTGCACACTCAAACGAAGAAGAAAAAAACCCAGGTAAATTACTGGAATTTTTCTTAGATGCAAATAAGTATTTTTCATTTTTCCCACACACAAAAAATCTTTCCACTTTTTTTGGTGCAAGATTGTTCTTTATATATGTGTGTGTGGGGAAAGCAATTTGGAAAAAAAATGTGCTTATCTGCAAACAATTCCCCCCCCCTAAATGTAGGATTCTCACATATAGAATTGAATGCAAATATTGGAGAGGAGTAGCATCCCCCTCAGCCACTTCTCCTCAGTTCCCTGGCCATTTCCCTCTTTTGGAGAATGGAGCTACCCTATTGTCCTTAGCTATGGTAGAGGACATGAGACAGCATGGTATAATGGTTTGAGTGTTCGACTAGGATTCTGGGAGACCAGGGTTTGAATCCCTGCTCAGCCATGGAAACCCACCGGGTGACCTTGGGCAAATCACACTCTCTCAGACTCAGAGAAAGACAAAGGAAACCCTCCTTTGAACAAATATGGATGAGAAAATTCCATGATAGGTTTGCTTTAGGGTCGCCATAAGTCGAAATGGCCTGAAGGCACAACAAGAAGATGATGGTAGAGGACACTATCTTGCTCACAGTGTTGAAATAACATTCACCTGCCAGTCCAGTCAATGGACTTTATCAGAAGCAGGGAAACATGGCAAAAAACATGTCCCAAATTGCGTCATAAGGATGGGACAATAACAGAAGGGGTGACAGTATCACATGCTCGCATCCTCAGCTGTTCCCGGGGTATAGCGCTGGCACGAATGAGGCTTATTTTTTTTATTGATGGGTTAAGCTGTCAACAAAAAGTGACACCTTATTCACACCCACGCTACAGCCCTGGAATGGCTGAACTACGACCTTGTCTGATAATTTTGCCTGTTTCTGTTATCGTTGCATTCTTCTGATGTGGTTTTTGCTGCGTCTGATCAAGTCCAATGGAAGGGTGGGTGGTATCATCTTGTTCTTTGCCTGAGGTAGTAATTTTTTTTTTTTGTGGGCCCTAGAGGGCTTGATCTCTAATCTAGGGGGCACTATACCAACATTCTACTAGAAGTGGTTGGAGGTATATGTCTTGATTTTTAAAAAAATAACCCAGGGTGGTGTGTCATGGGAAGAGATGTGAACATTTTGCTAAAAGGAAAATTGTAGCCCCTGGATGCGTCTAGATACAGCATTTCTCCTTCCTTTGGGAAAAAAATGGTGGTTGGGGGCATGAAAATCTGCTGACCAGAAAGTACAGTGTGCCCTTGATAACCACTAGGGTTTGGTCCCAGGAACCCCCCCCCCTCTGTGGATGCCAAAATCTGTGTATGCTCAAGTCTCATTATATACAATGCCATAGTAAAATTGCATCCCCTATATAAAATGGCAAACAGCAAGGTTTGCTTTTTCGATTTTTTGGGGGGGGGGGTATTTTCAAGCCATGGTTGGTTAAGTCTATGGATAAAGAGTCTGTGGATACAGAGGGCTGACTGTATTTGCAGTGTAGACACTAGCCATGGACTACATGTTGCCCATCCCTGCTTGAAATAAACATGCTGAAGATTGCACTGTTAAGACTGGTATCTGGTAACAAAAGGACTTGGATAACACTGAAATAATAGACTGAATTGCTATCAAGAAAAACCAAACAAATCAGGTATAAGATAACTTTAATCGTATGCACTGCTTTCCAGAACTTACAACATTCAGGTTCACAACAGACCTGTAAAGAAGACCACCTGTTTTACAGAAAGAAAACAAAAGATGTGACACTGAAATCCACGCAAGGCCATCCAGGAAGCCC
Source organism: Gambelia wislizenii (assembly GCA_030847615.1). Taxonomy (NCBI): domain Eukaryota; kingdom Metazoa; phylum Chordata; class Lepidosauria; order Squamata; family Crotaphytidae; genus Gambelia; species Gambelia wislizenii. The sequence continues at coordinate 91,536,899 of JAUMIR010000003.1, read as the reverse complement.
ATAGTATCAGGAGCTTTGGATTCTGCATTTTCTTGCAGTTTCTAATCCCCTCTGCTATCAAATAATTTTTCTACTTGTACCAAACCAATGCGCATTGTAATTTATACAAGCATAGCACATACCAACACAACCAACATAAGCCCATGTGCTATGCACTCAGCTACAATATGTAAACCTACTCATGGTGGATATCCTGGAAATGGCTGTTGTTCTAATTGACTTCACACACCTCTCTCCAGTTCAGTGGGATGCCTCATTAGCCCAGTGATCTTTGGCCTTTCCTACAGATGATGTGACTCTAGGAGATCTGTTTATGCTGATGCCCTCTTAGGGCTTATATAATTGGTTGCATATGAAATCTTAATGGAAACTATTGCCATCAGTTCCCAATTTGGTTAATTAGTGATAATAGGAATAAGGTACTTGTGTTTCTGTGGCCTGGATATGACCTTGAAAAGCTATCTTCACCCTCTGATGTGATTACAAATGACATGCATCTCTTTCTGATTTTTCTCTACTGTCATTTATTAATACCTGTGGCTTTTAGCCCTCCAGCTTTTCATATTTAAACTGCACTTATTAATACAGGGTAGAGATTGCTACTCTAGTGCCTGTGATGCTGCAAAAGATACAAAGACTGCTCCAGTCTTCTACCTGAATTTTCAAAGTTTTCTTTCATTCAGTTTTTATGCATGTTAGTTCTTGCCGTTCACAACACATTCTAAACACTATCTGCTGTGAATGTGAGAACAACCTTATGGAGGTTGTGCACACACTGTACAGTTACATCTATTTCATAGCACTTTAATTGTCCAGGCTCTATCCTATGGAGTCCTGGATTTGTAGTTTGGTGAGATACCTAGATTTTTCTCTAGAGAGCTCTAGTGCACTCTCTTGAACTAAACCATTAGAGGCAATGAACTTTATCAGATGTGGCAAAAATTGCTCTATGATGTTATGGTAGTGTGAATGATTGTGCTATCACACAATGTTGTCATATTTGCGTGGTCAATCTGTACTCCAACCACAAATAAGGCATTGCTTTTAATTGATGCGACAAGCCATCAATAGCTCTCAATATCACTTTTTTTGCAGTATTGAAGAGCTGTAGCGAAAACATGTCCCGCTGTAATCACAAAATTACAGCTTGAATGGGCTGTCCTCTTTTCTCCCCTCCCCATTCCCAGTGATAAAACTTCCAGGTGAGAATGTGAAAACCAGCTACAGGATGTTCTTTTTGTGAACTGTCCTGGTTTGTTTGCACATTTTTAGGTTTGTTTTTGTGTTTGCAATTTTTTGGGGTTTTTTTGTGTTTTTAAGCGCGCTCGCATCTTCTGGTGAGAACTGCCAAAATCTCACCCATGCTAAATCACAGAAATAAAGTCCCATTATTAAAGTGCTAGTGGTGGTTGTACAATAATTCTGTGGCAGTTCTTTTACACAATTACAACGATGGGTGATAAGTGTAATAATAACTATGTTTCTGCTTTCCTCATTTGAAAAAATTACAGTGTTTTTAGACGCTAGTCTGATAAAATCCAACATCTGGTGGCCCACAAGTCTTCCAGCCCTGATTTGGTCTGTTCTTCTCTTCCCAAGCTGAAAATGAAGACAATGACCAAGAGCACCCCTAGCAAGTAGGGAATCACACAGAATGGAAATACAGAGCTATAAATGTCTGTGTTGACACTTGGTTCTCTCTAATCTCTAGGCGCTTCCACTGTTTGATTTTCAGTGTGCCTTTTGCAGATTTGGTTCTCTACAGAATAACACCACTTGTTTCAGTTCATTTATTATTTATTTTATCTCAGTTTTTGAAAAGATTTATATTCTGCCTTTCAGCCCTAGCAAGGACTCCCCTGGTGGTTTGCCTTTAATCTTTTAAAAACAACATCTACCTCCCAAAATGTAAAGGCAGGAAAAAGAGAGATGAAAAAAAACCCCAGTAAAACAAGGAGTTTTGCATATTAAATCCAAAACAACACAGCAGAAAAAGGAAATGAAAACCTCAGCACAGACCAAAATGTCTGGTGAAAATAAAATGGTCATAACAGTGAATCTATTTTAAGTTTGTTTGGGTTGTCAGCATTGTTGCTTAGGTAGCCAAAACAGCATCATAGAATCATAGAGTTGGAAGACACCTCAAGGGCCATACAGTCCAACACCTCGCCATGCAGGAATACACAATCAAATCTAAATAAATAAATAAATAAATGCAGCAGAAGTTTTGCCAGCAAAAGAACGGGGTTTAAGAGGGTGGTCTGATAAAATCCATAGGCTGCTGCCACACTGTAGAAATAATGCAGTTGGACACTACTTTAACTGCCATGGCTCAATTCTAGGATTTGTAGTTTTGTGAAATATTTGGCCTTCTCTGTTAGAGAGTTCTGATGCCACAACAAACTTCAGATCCCAGGATTCCATAGGATGGAGCCATGATAATTAAAGAATTGTCAAACTGCATAATTTCTGCGGTGTGGCAGCAGCCTAAGCCTAACCTTTTATTAGTACATCAAACCCCGTTGCCTTTGTACTTAACCCTTTTATGCATATATTGTTGATAAGTGTCTTCAAGTGACATTCAGTGACTTTATTTTAGGATTGCCTTGGCAAGATTTCCTCAGAAATCTTTGGAGGCTGAGAAAGTGTGAGTTGCCCAAGTTCACCCAGTGGGGTTCCATAACTGTGTGGGGAATTGAACCCTGATCTCCTAGAGTCCTTGTCCAACTCTAAAACCAACATGCTATACTTGCTCCCTGGTGCATATATATATATACCTGGTGCATATATAGTTCATTATAATTTATTCCCCTTTTATAATTCTCTCTTTTCCTCATTTTTGAACACTGTCTTACTCTGTATCAGGGTTTCTCAACCAGAGTTCCATGAGAGGTTGCTTGAGGATCCCATGATTGATCATGATTGAGTTGGGGGGGGGACTTTTTTGAGCCATAGATATAGTACTTTTTATGCAGGGGCTCCCTGAGACCTGAAAATTATTTCAAGTCTTCCTCCAGGGTAAAACGCTGAGAAGGTCTGCTCTGTATAGTTGTGTAGAACAACTGTTAAAAGAATATTTAAAATATTTCTTCTGGAACACAGATGTTCCGTTCTTAATTACAATAGCTAACAGCCACTTCTCTTATGTTTAGTCCTATCCAAAACCTTACTCCAGTTACTCGCTAACTAGATATCTGGCATTTCATTTCTATCCCCTTGCTGACTACAGTCGATTGTCATCTTTTGAGGTTCTGTAACCCTTTATGTTTTGATTATTAAACTCGACTCCACTTGAAGCAGTAATGAAAATGATAGCCAAAATGATGATTCCAATGGAAATGTGCTACTAAAGTAAAGAAGCCCCTTTGGAAATCCTTTTTGCAAAACAAAGTAGCTCAGTTGGCCTAGTACTGGGAGCTCTAGAAAGGACATGATGAAACTTTGGTATAACTAAACAGAGGCTGCTGACACACTGCAAAAATAATGCAGTTTGACACAGCTTTAACTATCATGGCTCCATCCTATGGAATCCCAGGATTTGTAGTTGGTTGTGGCACCAGAGCTCTCTGACAGAGAAAGGTAAATATCTCACAAAACTACAAATCCCAGAATTCTATAGCATTGAACCATGGCAGTTAAAGCAGTGTCAAACTGGATTATTTCTGCAGGATGTCAGCTGCCAGAGTGAACAAATAGCATAAATGCCATTGTAGGCATTGTAACAAAAATGGAAAGTCTGTATTTTTGAATAATGCAGTAGTGAAAAGTCAGACTTTCAGCTGGAAGAACACAGACAAATTTGCCTGGGGAGAAAATGCACCTTTCATTAAAACTCAACAAACTTGCCAAGACTGCCAGGCTCAACATAATCCTGATTAAGGCCAACAGGGAACTTACTAATCAGAGAACACAACACAGGTAAAATTTTTAAAAAATCTAGATCAATTATAACTAGCTAAAGGGAACTCTGGCCAATCAAGCGGTGGGAGAGAAAGATATGTGCCTTGGTGTTATTGATGAAAGTATGGGCAACAGCAAGGAAAGACAATATTGTTTTATTGCAGCTTCTCTACCATGCTGTGCCTGCACAACGTCTATGCTGTACTTGTATCTGTCCAGAGCTTGGGATTCATTATGAGGAATTCAAGGAATTGACTACAAGTAACTCACAATTTGCAACACATTACTGGTAATTCATTCCTTTTCCAACAAGGAAGGTGTAACTAAGGGCTTATCTACATCAGCCAAGATATGGCAGCTCCCCACTGGCATATCCTGGCTGTGGAGGTGGCCCATTCTGCCTCTGTTGCCTGGGAAAAATGGGACAGAGTCCACACAGGAACACCAGTCCATCTGTGCAACCGCCACTGATGCCATTGTTTTCTCTGCTCAGAAGCCAGAAGTCATGTGAATGCAGGCCCCGTGCATGTGAACAGTCTTTGTTACATGCTGAGAGAACCCTGCCTGGCTTCCAAGACAGACAGGGAGCTGGAGACTATAGTGGGGGTTGGCGTGCCAGACAGGCTCCTGCAGACATGAGGGGCCTGATATGGGTTCTGGCTGCTGGTACCAGATTAAACCGGGTATTTGGCTGTAATGTTTTATCAGGCCCTACCCTGGCTTGCCCCATCTAATCCCCGTATCTGCCTCAGGGGGTGGTGGGGACTGCCTGGGGAAAGAACAGAGCCCTGCATCATATGGACTGTAGGGTTCTGAGAGTAAGCTGTGTACATAAGACCTAAATTTCATTACAATTATAAAAGCAAGAGATAATTTAATCGCCTTTGTGCTGTAGCTGTAGCTGTAGCTTTTTAGTTACATTTATAGCTATGGGAGTATCACATCACTAAAATGTGGAGGAGGAATATCTCATGTGTCAGGAGCCCTGCAGCCCTCCCTTCAGGCGTCCCACCCCTCCACTTGGATCCATGAACCCATGTCAGGCTACAGGTAAATCAGTATGCTTTTCTTTGATTCATAACCACTGGCCACTGCTGTGACACGAGCAGCTCCTATCCTTTTGGTTTTGCAGCTGGGTCTGCTATTTCCCATCTAGATATTCATGGTGTCTGGTAATTACACAGGCCTGTTTTGTGACCTGTGCAAGATCATTTCCAATAAAAATGGAGCTGGAATATCGTCCCACACAGCCATTTTCCACACTCTCTCCCAGCCTTCATATAGAACAAGAATTTTGGCTACAGAGACATGAAAAGCTGGTCCTCCAAGGCCTTTAATCCTTACGCTCTCCCCAAGCACTATATCTTTCTCTCTGGCTTTTCTTCGCAAATGAAGATTCAGGCATGACTCATCCTGCACTTTCTGCAAGCATGCTGATCACTAAAAAGACCAATCTGAGATAAACAAGTCCGGTTGCAGAAAGCACAGCAGAAGATCTTCTTGGGTGATGTTTCTGGGTTGTGATTCTTTCTGCGTTGTCTTTTCTCTCCAAGACTTGTTCGGCGTGAGTTCTCAAATAAGGCTGCAGCATTGTGGATAGTGCGTCTCCATGCCTCCCAAAGTGAGGCCAGGGCGGACCATTGTTGGTGATTAATTTGGCCAAGCCTGAGATGTCGTTTCAGTGAGTCCTTGTATCACTTTTTTGGAGTGCCCCTCTTACGCTGACCCATGGCGAGTTCATCGTAGAGTACTATTTTTGGGAGGCAATGGTCCTCCATCCTAGAAACATGCCCTGCCCAGCGCAGCTGTGTTCTCAATATCATGGCCTCAATGCTGGTGATCCCTGCTTGCTCAAGGACAGCAACATTCATTACATAGTCAGTCCAGTGTATATTTAGGATTGTGCATAGATAGCGCTGATGAAAGCGTTCAAGGAGTGGTGGTGGCGATAGGTGACCCATGTTTCAGTTCCATAAAGGAGAATAGACAGTAAAGAATAGACAGTGGCTCTATACACACTGATTTTTGTGCTTTGCCTCAGGTGTTACTCCAGACTCTTTTGTAAAGTCTTCCAAATGCGCTATATGCCTTTGCTAATCTGTGATCAATCTCTTTGTCAATCTTGGCATCTGAGGAGATGATGTTTCCCAGGTAGGTGAACTGCTGAACGGACTTGAGCACAGATTTGCCTATGGCAATGTGGGGTTGGTGGTGTCCGTTCTGTGGTGCAGGCTGGTAAAGAGCTTCCGTTTTCTTCAGGTTGACTTCCAGCCCAAACAGCTCTGCAGCTGTTGCAAAGCAGGATGTTAGGTGCTGCAGAGCTGCTTCTGTGTGGGCAACAAGGGCAGCATCATCAGCGAAGAGCAGCTCACGGACTAGATAGTTTAGAGTCTTAGTGTGAGCCCTCAGACAGCTTAAGTTAAACAAGCTACCATCAGTACGGTAACGTATATAGATGTCGTCGTCTTCTTCAAGCTCTGCCGTAGCCCTTTGGAGCATCATGCTGAAGAAGATTGTAAATAAAGTTGGAGCAAGAACACAACCATGCTTCACTCCATTAGTTATTAGAAAGGGCTCTGAAAGAGCATCACCATATCTGACTTGACCACGCTGGCCCTCGTATAGCAAGGTAATCATTTTAAGGAACTGGGGGGGGGGACATCCTAATCTTTCCAGGATCTGCCACAGACCTTTTCTACTCACAGTGTTGAAGAGTAGAAAACTCATGTGAGCCTGACATACCGTCCACCCAAAGATAATTCCCCCCTTATCAACCTGGCTTATCAGTAAAGCGGGCATGGAACTTGCGCAATAAGCGCGGGGCACTCACGTGTTCTCTACTAACCCATTCGGCATGCCCTAAAGGCAAATGTTTCCATTTCACTAAATATTGCAAGGCCCCCCTGTGAACCTGAGAGTCTAAAACTTCAGAAATTTCAAACTGCTGATCATCATCGACCAGGATAGGACAGGGTACAGGTCCCGGGTCAGGATGATGACGGTCCGGAGGGCATGCTGGCTTGAGCAAGCTAGAATGAAACACAGGATGAACATTACAGTACAGTTTGGGTAGCTCTAGTTCGAATGCTACAGGATTTATCACTTTAGTAACAGGAAAAGTGCCTATATACTCGGGCCCCAACTTCTTCGAAGGTTGGGGACTTTTAAGGAACTTGGTGGACAAAAATACCAAGTCCCCTACAGCGTACTCCAGGATGGGGTCCTGTTTCTGGTCTGCATGATGTTTGTAACGTGCTTTTGCAAAGCCCAAGGCCGAAACAACTTTTGGCCAGGCATCTTTAACTCTTTGACTCAACTGGGTTACTGAGACCGGGTCCTTGGGGGTCCCCTCCCCTAGAGGTAGATGATTGAAGTCTTGCCCGGAAACTATCTTAAATGGGGAGAGACCAGTGCTCTGGTGAGTGACGTTGTTGTAGGCAACCTCCGCAAAAGGCAAGAGGTCCACCCAGTCAGATTGCTGGAAATTCACATAACACCTCAAATATTGTTCCAGAATCTGATTAGTACATTCGCTCTACCCATCACTCTGGGGATGATGGGAGCTGCTAAGACCCAATTCAACTCCCAGAAGGTTAGTGAATGCCTTCCAGAACTGGGAAGTGAACTGAGCCCCCCGGTCAGACACGATCTTAGTAGGAATTCCATGTAATCTGTGAATGTGTTGAATGAGCATCCTGGCTAACTGGGGGGAAGTTGGGAGTTTTTTGCAGGCTACAAAATGCGCTTGTTTCAAGAACGTGTCAGTCACCACCCAAATGACAGTCTTCTTCCTACTTTTTGGCAATTCTACTATAAAATCCATGCTGATGACTTCCCAAGGCTTGGTCGGGGTAGGCAAAGGCTGCAGCAAGCCTTTTTGCTTTCCCGTCCCCCTTTTTGCCATTGCACACATGGAACACCCCTTGATATACTCCTCCACCTCCCTCCTCATCTTTGGCCACCAAAACTGCCTCCGGGCCAAATGCAAGGTTTTGACATACCCCAAATGCCCAGCACTTTTGACATCATGGCATTGTTTGAGAATGGAGGACCGCATGGCCTCAGGGACATATAGGCACTCCCCCTTCTAAGTTAGACCCTCCCGGAGGGCCACCTCCCCTGGGTAAGCCAAAAACCATGGGTCCTTGGGAAGGGCCAATGCCATTTGGGTTTGCCACCCGGCCCCATCACCCTGGGAGGGAGGGGAAGAAGGGGCCAACGTCGGCATGGCTGGTGGCTTACTGTAATCTGTGCCCACCACTGGTGAGACTGCATTTTCAGTTGCTTTGGGGTCAAGCCCTGGCCCCAAAGAGGGGCTGGCTGGGGCTTCATGGCACTTGGTCTTGCTGCATGTTAGAACTGCTAGTCCCAAGTGGGAGGGGGAGAAGACTGTGTCAATGGCCTCTTTTCGTTTGCTGCCATGTTGGGGAAGTCTGGACAGAGCGTTAGCTAGGAAATTCTTTTTTCCTGGGAAAAATGTCTGGGTGAATTTGAACTGGTAGAAGAAACTGGCCCACCGAACTTGTTTGGGGCTCAACCGCCTTGGGGTACCCAAAAGTTCCAAATTTTTGTGATCTGTCCAAACTTCAAAGGGTTTGGAAGAGCCCTCCAATAGGTGGCACCAAGTTTCTAAGGCCAGCTTGATTGCACCCGCCTCCTTTTCCCACACAGACCAATTTCGCTCCGTCTCATTGAATTTCTTGGACAAGTATGCACACGGCCTGAGCTCCCACTCCTCACCCTGTTGCAACAGCACCCCTCCCATTGCTACATCTGAAGCATCAACTTGGACCACAAAAGGTTGGGTGGGGTCAGGGTGTTTGAGAATTGGTTCAGATGTGAAGAGTTTCTTCAGCCTATCAAAGGCCTGTTGGCATTGGTCAGACCACACTATCATTTGGGGAGTTTTCTCTGCCTTCTCCGTTCCCTTTCGGGTTTTCTTCCCCACCTCTTTAGTTTTTCACAGATCAGTCAGTGGAAGGACTACCATCGCAAAGTCAGGGATGAAGGACCGGTAAAAGTTAGCAAATCAAAGGAAGCTCTGCAGCTGCTTCCTGGTTCTAGGGGCCTCCCATGCCAACACCCCTTTGATTTTTTCCGGGTCCATTTCTATTCCCTTATTTGAGATGCGGTACCCCAAGTAGTCTAAGCGGCTTTGGTGAAATTCACACTTTAACATCTTAGCATACAGATGGTTCTCCCCCAGTCTAGCAAGCACTTTTTTCACCAGTTTCACATGGGACGTATAGTCCTCAGAATAAATCAATACATCATTCAAATACACTAAGACCCCTTTGTACAAAAATTCTCTCAATTCATCATTGATTAGGTTCTGAAAAATGCCTGGAGCTCCGCTTAACCCAAAAGGCATTACCAGGAATTCGAAAGCCCCCAGGGGGCAATTGAAAACAGTTTTCCATTCATCCCCCTCCTTGATTCGTACCCTGTAATAAGCATCCCTCAGGTCCAGTTTGGTAAATATCCTCCCCTTGGACAAATGGGCTAGTATATTCTTCATCAAGGGAAGGGGGTACTGATTCAAAACGCTGATTGCATTCAACCCCCGGTAGTCCTGGATCAGACGAAGACCCCCATCTGCCTTGTGCCTGAACAAAACAGGGCCTCCCAACTGCGAGGTTGAGGGCCTGATGAACCCCGAGCAAGATTTTTGTCTATGAACTCCTGGAGGGCATCCATCTCAGCCGGCAGTCATGGAATAAATCCTGGGTTTGGGTAGCTTAGTCTCAGAAAGTATTTCAATTGCACAGTCAAAAGGTCTGTAAGGTGGCAAAATGTCGCACTCCCTCTCCTCAAAAACATATTGCCATGCCTTATATTCCACCGGCAATCCTTTCAGCTCCCCTTGGACTAAACCGGTTGTGTAGTTCCGCGACTTGGCTTCGAGAGAGGCTCCTTCCCCTGGGAAAACTTCCCCCACCCTGTGCTTCTGCACACACACAGAATCTGCAAAAGTCATTGTCTCTTTTACCCAGTCTATGATGGGGTTGTGGAACTTTAGCCAGTTTAATCCCACCACTGCAGTGGGAACTAACCCTGGGGCAATCACAAATTGGAGTTCCTCCTGATGATTCCCCATTCTCATGCATATTGGACCAGTCATTCGCCTTGCAGGGGCCCCCTTCATCATCCCCCCCATCCATCTGTGATAGCCACACTGGCTTGTCCAGCTTGATAGTGCTAATGTCCAGCTCACTGACTAGGGAGGGATGCATTAGGACTTGGGCACACCCACAATCAACCATTAACATTACTTTTCGGGTGGCTTTCCAACCCCTAATTTGGCTTTTATGAAGAAAGGGCCTTTCACCCCACTCACCACAGCATCCGGGTGCCCTTCGCGGTTAGCCCGCCCTCGGGCGCTTAGTAGGGTGGGCTGGAGCCGTTTCCCACTGGCTCCGCATCAGAAGAGTAAGATCCGCTGTCATCTGGTTCTTCTGAAGATTCCCCTGCCACGTGGCCTGGTATCAAGGCCTGTACTGCTGCTTTAGGCTTGGGCTTGTATGGGGTCCTTGATGTTGATGACTTCCCCTCGCTCCTCTGGGGCTTCTCGGCTGCAGCTGGCTCCCAAGGGCTCCTCTCCAGGCATTCAGCTATGCGATGATCCCCTTTTCAACAGAGCAGGCACAAGCCTTCGCTCCCTCTCCGACTCCCGTGTCGTGGTTCCACCTGGGCGGGTCGCTTTACCTTTCTTTCCGGTAGACCCGGTGGTCTTTCCCTTGGATCCTTGCTGGCGCTGAGCCAGCTTGACACTCCGTCTCAGCGTCTCCACTTCTCCAGCAAGCCGTACCCACCCCAAGAGGGTCCCGGGGTTCCCCTGGAACAACGCCCATTCGAGGATGTCTGCATTCAGGCCATCCTGGAAGAACTGTACCTTTATGGCCTCCGTCCAGTCGGGCACCTGACTGGCCAGGTGGCAGAATTCAGTGGCGTACTCCCCCACGGTCTTTGAGCCTTGCTTCAGTTGCCTGAGGTACACACGGGCCCTTCTCACTCTCAGGGGGTCTTCAAATTGGGCCCACAAAGCTAGCAGGAACTCATGGAAGTTTCCTAGTTCTGGGGCTCCCAAATCATAAAGCCCCACCAACCACTGTGCCGCCTCTCCCTCTAGCTGGTTGGACACATACTGCACCTTCTCAGCCTCCATCTGGAACTCCTCATCCCACTGGGACATAAACCCCACCACCTGGAATAGGAAGTATGGCAGCTTCGCTGCATCTCCATCAAAGGTCACGTTTAAGTCTCAGTGGTTTAGGACCCAGGGTCTTTCACGCAGCTCGACCGGTCCAGCTCATCCAGGGGGGGCTGGTCCAGGAGCCAGTGGGCGAGGAATCTCAGCAGGCACAGCAGGGTCCCCTGCCCTGGGTGCCGGGGAGGCTGCTGGTTGGACTTGGGGAGGCTGGCCCCCTCCAGGGGCAGGTGGTGGCTGTGGCAACCTCTGCAGGATCTCTAGGAGGCTCGTTTGCATCACCCCCATTTGCTGCTTCAACTGCTGGACCTCAGTTCCTACTTCTGCCAGCAAAACCGCACCCCTGGCTCTCAGTGCCCCTTGGCCAGGGGGTCTGTCCCACCGATGGGAGTGGCGTTCCTCCCAGCTTCGGTCACCTGGCCAGGGCCACCTGGCTCCCAGGGCCATTCCAGCTCCTTGCTCTGGAGTGCCAGAGAGTTGCAGGCTGCCCCTCCCCAGGGCTTGCTTGGCTCCCAGCTCCATCAGGACGAAGGGATGAGTAAACCTTCCAGCCCTCTGGTGGGCCCGGCTTGTGTCTTCTTCAGAAGCTCCTGCAACATCCCCCGATGTGTCGCCCCCTCCCCTGGGGCCCCGGCTCCCTCGTCGCCGCTTGCAGCCAGGTCTTTCTCCGTCTGGGTTCCAGCCTCTGCGTCTTCTGACATTGCGGGTAGAACCTCTCAAAAAGGATTAGGTATTGAAGCGGAGTTTCGGCTTACTGTGATGTACCAAGCACAGACGCTCACATTCAATCAATAAATTTCTTTATTGGCAAGGATTCGTGTGTCAGGAACATGGAACAAAGCTGAAACTGAATACAACTGAAACAAAACCCCAGATAACCACCCCCCCCAGCATGGGAAAGGCATGTGGGGAGGACCATCGGCCTGGCTTGCACCTGGAAGAACTGACCTTGAGCCGCAGTGGAGAGCAGCTTTCCCAGGCCAACAAGGCGGGCTGGCTTCCCTCCAGAACCTCTAGAGGCCTAGGCAAGGGAAACAAGCCAGAGGCAGCCTCATGTCAGGGTCCTCCATAAATTCTACTCCAAAGTCCAGAATTCAGGGATGAGCCTGACAGAAGTCACCACGGATAATAATTTTATCTTCTACAGGGACTTTTTGTATGAGGTGGCGTAGGTCTGTGTAGAATTTGTCTTTCTCTACAGGGTTGGCTTTCATATTTGGGGCATACATACTAAAGAGAACAACATGTGGGAGGCATAAGGAAATAATGTAATCAGAGTGTCCCGTTGGCAAGGTTTCAAGTTTGGAGACAATGGAGTTTTTAATCATGAAGCCTACTCCTGAAAGATGTTTTTCGGTTTTGGGTTTGCCAAATCAGTAAAGTGTGTAGCCGGCGCCATGTTCTTTAAGGCTGCCTTCCTCATGGAGACGAACTTCACTAGGAGCAGCAATGTCAATATTAAGTCATGATAGTTCATGGGCTATTAGAGCAGAATGACACTCAGGCCATCCACTATCTGCAGAGTCTCGCATGGTTCTCATGCAAGCGTCAGTTTATTTACATCTTTGGAGGCCGGTGTGTGCCTTTGTTTCTTTGCCTTGGTTTGACCGCATCAGAAGATGCCCGTTGGCTGCAGCTAGCCAACCAGGTAGATGGGGATGAGCTTTTGTTAGGCCACCTTTTCTAGGCCCCTCTCCATAGGGAGCAAGCAGTGCTCTCCTTTAAAAATGCTGCTTGGTCGTTCAGGATGCTGCCGAACAAGACTGTCATCTTGGGTCAGCCTCGAGAGACCAAAGTCCTGAACCGCCTACATGCAGGGTTGGGTCTGCGGCTTCCAGTGCATATTTACACCTGCCGTCTCATCCCTCGCCTATCACTACAGGGCTTTTTTGGAACTGGATTTGTCCTTCGAGCCTGTGCAATGGATTTTTCTGGTGGAGCGCAGCGTGCACAGAACTGGCCTCACCCTTTAAACCAAAGGTTCATCTGCTGTGGCCTTGCAAGCATGGACGGTAGCAGTGAGGTCCTTGGGTCATAGGTTTGATTAGAGTTTCCTTCTCTTAGATGGTTGACCTTACAGGGTTGGACGAGCACCATCTGCCTGGGTTTGGGATTAGTTTTCCTTCTCCTAGGATGGTTGCCATAAGGCTAGAGAGCCCACCCTGCCCTTTGACGCTCTTTGCAGACCTTTTGGGTTTGACCTGTCTGGCATGGGAGACCCTACTAGTGGCTATTACGCCACTGCCAGCATACCTCAAAACATCAATAGGGTACGCAAGCCTCCCTCCCATGACAAGGGGGTGTCAATGGAGAGGTACACTATATCTTAGTCTGACACTAAATGGGGTTTGATAATGCAAACTTGGGACGCAGTATCCTGCAGCCCCCATATTCTTTCATTTTTCACCATTAATTGCTGGTGGTATTCTTTGTCAAAAGAGGCATCTATGTTGAGGAATAAACAGTACAGTTGTCCCCGCATATTCGCTGGGGTTTGCTTCCAGGACCCCCCATGGATACCAAAATCCGTGAATACTCAAGTCCCATTATATGCAATGGCAAAGCAAAATGGTGTCCCTTGTATAATAAGATGGCAAAATCAAGGTTTGCTTTTTGTATTATTTTTTAAAAGAATATTTTCAAGCCGTGAATACTTAAATCCGTGAATACCAAATCTGTGGATATGGAGGGACAACTATATTGCTCTGTGCCTTCCTGGTTTAAGCCTCTAGGTGGCTCAGTTACCCTGGCAAAGTCACTGTCTTTCTGGTCTGAGGGAGGCCTAAGTTCACTAACATAATACACTGGCATGCTTTTATTAGTTTCTCCTTTTGATGTTTGTTTAGGGCATTCATATTTCATGTGGTCCACATTTCCACACTCATAACAAACTCTGTTTTTCATATTATGACTAGATTATCCATCATTTGGGTGGCTTCAGCTACAGTTTTTGGCCCATTATCCTCGACTATCCACCTATACTCCTCAGGAAGAATTCTTTACAACTGTTCTAACGTCATTATATTCACAACATCCTCTTTGGTTTCAACTTTACATCACTTCAGCCAATTTTCCAGCATTTTGTTTAAGCAACACCCTAATTGTGTATAAGATTCCTCTGGTTTTCCTTGTTTTTTCCCCCCGGGCTATAAGGCCATGTTCTGTTAGAGTCTATTCCTGATGGTTCACCTGCATCTGTGACTGGCATCTTCAAAGAATGGATGGGTAGGAGTGTGTGTGGGGAACCCCTGTTGGGGAGGATATGTAAAGTTGTGTATTTGTATGGCTAGTTTCTGGGTGGAGATATGCAAGGAGGATTAGTGTCTGTTTGGCTAATGATTGGTTAATGGTCCATTATCTGCTGGAAACCCCCCTGTCCCTGGGTTGAGTTCATTTGCAAGTGCTGAGTTCTGATTTTAGTGTTTTTCAGGACTGGTAGCCACACTTTGTTTACTTTAAGGGTTTCATCTTTCCTGTTAAAGTTGTCCAGGTGTTTGTGGATTTCTACAGTTTGTCTGTGCATTCTGACATGATAGTTGTTGGCCTGGTCCAGAATTTCAGTGTTTTTAAATAACATTTGTGTCCAGGTTGGTTTATAACATGTTCTGTTACTGCTGATTTTTCTGGCTGGCCCAGTCTACAGCGTCTCTCATGTTTCTTGATTCGTGTTTGCACACTGCGTTTAGTGGTTCCTATGTAAACTTGATCACAGCTGCAAGGTGTGCGGTAAACTCCTGCAGCTGTGAGAGGGTCTCTTTTGTCCTTTGCTGAGTGTAGCATTTCTTGGATTTTCTTGATTGGTCTGTAGATCGTTTGGAGGTTGTGTTTCCTCATCAGTTTCCCTATTCTGTCTGTGACTCCTTTGATGTATGGTAAAAATACCTTTTTTCTGTAGGTGAGGTTGTCAATTTTGTCCCAGTCTTGGGTGTTCATTTTTTGACTGATGTTGAGGTGCAGTGATAATATCTCCTTGTCTGTGTTGGCCAGGTCTTTGCAGGTGATGTGTATTCTCTCTCATAACAGTGCTTTTAAAAGATAACCCCACAAAGTGCAGCCAGACCTAGGAAAAAAACAACACAGGAATGAAGGAAAACAGCCACCCAAAGGGAAGGTATTCTACAGGGATTCTGGGAGCTGTAGTCCATAAAGTTATTTTTCCCTATGCTGTGTGCTAAAGGTGCCTGCTGCTCTTCATGACTAGCCTTTTAGCTGATTCCACACATCAGGATGGAACTCCCTTAATTAAGCAAGATGACCATGTAGCTGCTGGTGCTTTCCTTTGAGGGTCAAGAAAGCTACCAGGAGGGACAATTTGAATATGTACATTCCAGGAGGCCTGGCGCCTACTGCTGCACTTATTGGTATGAGACAGAAAAGACAGCCCAATGAAACTCTTAAGGAAATTGAAATCAACATGACTGCCAAGAGGAAGGTGCTGGAGCATACTGGATAGATGTGACATAACTTTGTGCCACTGCAGTGCCCTTGGCACCATGGGTGATTGGAAAATGCTGACTACATTGTACTTGTTTAATACAAGAAAGAATTTCCTTTGGGAGTGATGTTCAATATGACAGCTTCTGTAGCCTTTTCTCTCTTGTACCTTTTGAGGAAGAAGATGCTAAGAGTATGGCTTTTGTAAGAAGAGGAAATTCCTGGGTGATTTGAGGTACAATCTATTGGGATTCTCTCCCCCTTTCCCAGGAAAATCCATGGATCTGAATGAAAAGTCTGTGCTGATATGATGAGACTTTGCAAAATTTCTCTTGCTTTGAAACAACACTGAACAGGAAACATTCCCAGTAGGTTGGGTACTTTACATAAGAGGGTTATTAAACTATAAAGAGCTGAAAGCGTTTGGGGTGGAAATAAACCAGAATGGTTGTATATCCTCTGTTCATATGACTGTCAGAGGAGAGTCTTCTATTTCATGGTGTGCTCTATGTGAAAGGCTTTTTGAGAACCTTGAGAAGGGAGAGCAGGGGCCTTGAATGTGTCTGTCAGCAGCTAGCCCTGATCAGGAATTCAAGTAATCTGATCACTGGCTTTACCATTGTAGCGAGATGTATTGCACCTCTACTTAAATTATAGCAATTGTTTGTAAATTGGTATCTATATATCCAATCGGAACATGTAAAATGCTAGGGAAATTGATGCCATTCTTCAATGATATGTGTTTTCTCTTTTTTTGATAAAACACATCTTGGTTAGAAAAACCACTCAGCCTCTGTCATCTGGATGCTTTAAAAATGTGAAGTTTGTGATACAGATTCATCCAGAAATGGCTGTAATATTTATACTTGGGGGTGGGGGGATAAGGCCATGGAAAGATGGCATGTGATTAGCTAAAGTTCAGTCATCAAGGACAGCAGGCACCTTTCAGGCAGAGCTTGGAAACGTTATTTTTTTAGACTACAGCTCTCTGTACCCAAAATGTCTTGCCTTTATCACAAGGACAGTTATGCGATTGGACACTGTTGATTACTTATGACTTGTCGATACAAGCTCAGGGCATATCTATGGCATTCTGGGAAAAACAGAATGGCTAAATGTCGTTGGAAGCTACTGCAACAGGCGCTAGCATCAGAAAAACCAAAACCATAAAACCCAGTGCTGCCACACACCAGAATAACAATTGGCAAGAAGGGTAAACAGGCAACATCAGGCACCTCATGGATGGGTGACTGACAGAGAAAACACCCTTTTCCAGGATTCTGAATTATGGATCTAGCTTCCCTAATGCCATCCTTTTCAGTGCTGAGCAAAATGAGAAGTGGTCTTTCAGTCATTTAAACTGTGCTGACTTTCCTTTTAATGGCCTTGCCATTTCTTGCCTTTTGTCTTTTTGTTGTGTGTTTGTTTTCTGGATTTGCAAAATTTATGATAATGATTTGTTTGGCTTATAATATCTGAAGGCCTGTCATGTGGAAGGTGGGGCAAACAGGTTTTCTGCTGCTCCAGAAAACTGGATCTAAACCAATGCACTCAAATGCCAAGAAAGACAATTGATGGTAAGAGTTATTCAGCAGTGAAACAGACTACTCCAGAAACTGGTGGACTCTCAGTTTTGGAGGATTTCAAACAGAGGTTGGACTACGGTAGATTCCAAATCATAGAATTGTTGGAAGGAGCACCATAGCCTTGCCTCCCCCCCCCCCCCGTGCTGGATCTCTAGTTAGAGTATTTCCATCAGCCTCTTTTTGAAGATGTCCAGAGAAAGAAACCACACCCCTCTTTAGGTAATTGATTCCATTACTGAGCCATCTATGTTCAACTGAAATTCCCTCTAACTTAAACCATTAGAACCAATCTTCCCATCTGGGGCAGCAGAGAACAAATCTCCCCCCTCCTCTCTGTTACAGCCCTTGAGATATTTAAAGGGGGCAGTCATGTCACTCCTTGATCTTCTCTACATCAGGCTGAACATGCCCAACTCCCTCAACCTTTCCTCAGAAGTTCTGTTCGTCATACCTCTGATCATCCTTTTGCCCTTCTCTGAATCTGCTTCAACTTGTATGTATCCTTCTTAAAATGCAGCACCCAGAACTGAACTTGGTAAATTCCTTCAGTCTCTATTAACACCATCATTCCATGATTCTGTGAGGTGATGCTCTGCTTTCTCAGTCTCCAGATCCACAATAATTCTTCCCAGCTGGGAATGTGCAATGAGGGGGAAGGGTGGAACTGAAACCATGTGACAACACTATTTGTAGGTACAACTAACACAGGAAGGACACTGAGCCATCGTTGGTTCTCACAGAGACAGTTTGTGATGCTTTCAGGCTCCCCATTCTCCATCTGTCTCCTTCCCATGTCTGGGTTGACCAGTTTTTCTGGAGAGGATTTGGATTCCAATGGCTCAATTAAACATACTAATATGATTAGAAGAAAATGCCAAATGATTCATTTCCTTCCATTTCACCCACAGGGCACCTGTTCTTTGCTGTGCTTCTTTGGTTCCTCCCCCACAACACCTCACCACCCTGGCTTGTTGCAAAGGAAAGGAAATTGCAAAGAATAGACCTGCTAAGCCCTGGCATCTTGAGAAGCAAACACAGCATGAGAACAACTCGTGCTGACCCTTATCAGAGGGCTGTTGCTTTCCTGTGGAACTTGCAGGATTGGCAAAGCTGCTTTTAATTTGCTCCTGCTTTCTGCCAGCTGTCATCTTTGGATTTAGCACTTTGCTGGCTGAAATATGTATTGACAGTATACAGGATGAGTGATCCCTGACCCAAGAACCTTGCAATTAATACTGACAAGCCACACAGAACACCAGACAGAATACAGCAGGTGACTAGATGCTACATTTACCACAGGCCACTGCTGGATACACAGACTTTAATATGATGGCAGTACTGCTGTCTGCCACTCATAAGCGTCACAGGAGGGAAAATGCACCCCCCCCAGCTTTGCCCCAAAACGCAGCAAATACTACCAATGCAGGCTTTAAAAACCTTCTTTGGCATTTCGTTTTGATGTACTTTGTGTGCCAGTGCATTCATGTTTGTAAAAAAATACCCTCACACTGATATGACAGCCTACTCAATATGTTCCATGCTTTCCTGATACCTTCAAGATCACAAAGCCTGAAAATGCACATTTGAAGAGCAGGTTGTGCCAGCTCACCTTCAGTTACTGTGATACCCTGTCTCTATCCAAATAGACGAGGGTTGTGTTTGCAGACACACAAAAGAAAGTAGCCAGAAGGTTATACACCCATTGAAAGTAGCCTGCAGGGTACATGCTAGGAATATGCATGGTGAGGATATGAATCTTTGCCTATTTCATCTTTGAAGGTAAAGGCAAATAATTACAGTAGTTCTTCCCCCAGTTGTGGGAGAAAAATGAATATTCTTCTGCAGTATTCTCCCAATATTCAAACATTCTGAAGTCTTGCAGGGGAATTATTCTCTATAGAAAACATGTGTAATTTTTGCACGAAAAAACTGTTTTCTTGAGCAAAAACCAGCTTTTGTTTGTGTAGAAAACCCACAAATTTTTCTCTGAAGAATAATTCCTCCACAATACTCTAAGCCATTTGAATATTGGGAGGTCTACTATTACTGGTCTATTATTTCCTGGTCTATTATTACTGGTCTGTTACTCATTCTGATGGGTTTTCCTGACTCTCAGAAACCTCATTTTTCAATCTGGACACAAATAATAATGAATATTCTGTCAATCACTAATGCCTGATGTGGCAAGTCACATCATCCCAGTAGAACTCACTGCCAATGCCACTCCATGCCACACAACGTAACATGGAAGACTGAGGCTGTGAATGTTTTATTGGACACAGCACTGTCCAATAAGAAGCAACAGCATTGAGCCAGAGAGGTGGGGTGGGGGCAGACAGAGATAGGAAAATAAAAAGCTTTGGCTAAAACCCTTGCTTTCTTTGATATAATTTGAGAAAATTATTGTGTAGGTGGGCATTTCCCTGGAGATAGCTCTGCATTATTGCAGAATCTAGAAGCCCATTCTCCACCTTTCTAACAAATAAATCCTTTAAGCTTACCTAAGACAAAGGAAAGAGAACTCAATGGGAATTAGCGATGACAGAGAAGGGAAACCAGATATACAAAAATGTGAGGAGAAACTTTCAAGCAGTAATACAGATGCTTTAACCTTTAATTATTTTTTGTTTGCTTATTTGTTTGATTGATTTCTATCCTACTTTTAATGTAGAAGGAAGGCTTCTAATACCAGACATGGATTTGGGGTTGAATATCCTCCTCACAAAAATCCAGTTGTTGTTAAAACACAGTGGTTGTTCTCATAGGTTATATCCTATTGCCATCCAAAAAATGCTGATAACTGGGTGGTCTATTAGATGGCTATGTGCTCATGGGGATGTACATTTTTGCTGATTTCATTCTCACATGCAAGAATGAGAATAGGAAGAGTTTCTGTGTAGTTTTCAAGCATTGTTACTACTTCAGAACTTCATTTTGAAAATGTATATGCACAAAAAAATGTGGTTTTTAATCTATAAAGAAACTGTGTTTAGGGCCATAAAACATGTTTTCTGGAAAAAAAAAGTATTGTTTGTGCAGGAGATAATATTTTGCATAAAATTTCTATGCAAAATATGTTTTCTGCATGGAAAACTGTGGAACTTATGCAAATCTATGCCATTTGTGCCAATACAGTTATTGTTGTGTGGAAAGCATAGGAGGCGTGTAGAAAACGTGTTTTCTGAACAAAACCCAGTATCTTGCATAGGAATCAGTGGCCAGAATCCTGCTGGTGTCTTACACATGGATGCATTCCCTTACAGAAGTAGTTGGACATGTTTGTCTGATGGAAGACATCAGCCTTCAGTTCAAGATTGCATAAATGAAGTTGTACATGTGGCATCATTATGCAGCTAGGCAGACACACAGATATACATTTGGTTATGCATTCAGTGCATTCAGTTGTGCAATAGTGCCATTGAACACAAGGGTTGCATAACACAATCAATGTGTGATTTTGCATTCAGAGATTTATGAGATGCAAATGCAGTGTAGAATGAATCTCAGTCAGTATAGTTTGCTTAAGAGATATTGCCTCCAGTACAAAATGTTAGGGTGTTGGGTTTTTTTGCAGAAAACATATTTTTCTGCCCTAAAACATATTTTCTATGCAAATGGATATTCCCTAATGAAGTCCTAAAGTGTGAGGCATCATATGGCTGTTCTCCTTATCTTTGGTGGGGCATTTCCAGTTCTAGGACATCCTTTTTTCATCAAGGATGCAAATCTGTGAGATTTTGGGATATGTAAGAATTACATGTAATGAAACTATGGTACATGTGCTTGTAACCTCCCGTCTCAATTTCTGTAATGCGCTCTACATGGGGCTACCCTTGTGCTTGACTCGGAAACTTCAACTAGTTCAGAACATGGCAGCCAGGTTGATTTCTGGTGTTTCCAGAAGAGAACACATAACACCTGTACTAAAAGCTCTCCACTGGCTGCCTATTCGTTTCCGGGCACAGTACAAGGTGTTGGTTATGACTGTTAAAGCTCTACATGGCTTGGGTCCAACTTACCTCCGGGACCGCCTCCTCCTGTACGACCCTCCCCACGCACTTTGGTCCTCTGGGAGGAATCTGTTACAACCTATGTAAACAAGGCTGTCAGTGACCTCCCAGAGGGCCTTCTCTACTGCCGCTCCCAGATTATGGAATGGCCTGCCAGACAAGATCCGTCATATTACCACCTTAGACAGCTTTTAAAAAGCTGTCAAGATGGATCTTTTCTGGCAGGCCTTTCCTGAATAACCATTCTGGCCCGAAGACTCGGCTGTCCTTTCCCTTTGAGCTGCCACTGGAATTTTTTAAAAAAATTATTGTATGTTTTTAATCTTTTCTAATTTAATATTTTAAAAATTATTGTATGTTTTTAATCTTTCTAATTTAATATTATTTTAAGGGATAGGTGGGCTAGGGTATGGAGTTTTTATATTGTAAGCCACCCTGATTGCGTTACAGAGGGGCAGGATAGAAATAAATTTTATTATTATTATTATTATTATTATTATTATTAATTAATTCATCACATCATTCCTCTCCCTTTCCTCCCAGATTTCAGAGGCTACAGCCAATTATGTGGGTGTCATACACATAAGTAATTAACTCTTTGGCCATTGCACCATGGTCACATTCAGATCAAATTCACAGAAGCAGAGTTGCTTGAGCATATCAGTCATGCAATCAATTGCACATTTTCTGCTATTGCATACATATTTGGGGTCAGCATAGATGTGAGATTTTGGGAGCTGCAATTTTCTTTTAAAAAGAACATGTTTCCCAAGCTCTGACAGGTGTCAGCTCTTTCCACTAAGGCAGCTTTCCCTAACCTAGCACCTTCCAGATGTGTTGGACAACTAGTTAGCATGGTTACCAGAGGAGAGAGAAGAGAGCCAAGTGCAGCAGGTGTGCTTCAGGTGACCAGCTGAGGGATGGCTGTACATTTGCCCTGCAGTACACTGCCTGTGCTCTTTAAATGAACTATTGCTTTCCACCAAACTCTGGTGAAGTTTTGTAATTTTCAGTAGTTTCTCTACTTATGTCTCCCCCCTCCCCACCTTTTTACAAGAAACTGTTTCTGAAGGAGAGATGAAGTCATCCAAAGAGGTTCCACCTGGCCAGGCAACTGGCTCTTCTTGCCAGCACTTAGAATTACTAACCTGCTATTTGTCATTTTTATTGCCATTTAAATTTGCAGAGTGCTTTTAATCTTTATGGTGTTCACCCCTTACAACTGCCTCACGAGGGAGATCACCCTTATGCCTTTGATACAGGTAACAAACTGAACCTGAAAAGTAGCAACTTTCTCAAAGCTACAAAGGGGGATGGGAGAGGGAAGGAAGGGGGAAAAAAAGGAAAAGAAGCACCCCGCTCCCCAAGTAGTGGAAAAGAGTAACCATCCACAAGCAATGTGAAGAAACAGGCCAGGATCCCATAGCTGCAATATGTTCCTGTGACCATGGGGTGACCATGTTCAAACTAGCAACTTCTAGGCTGCTATATTCAATAGACCCCCCTCCTGCATGTCAGGCATCCATAAACAAGTGGCATAGAACCAGATACCTACCATATCCCACTTCCACCACATCACCCTTTCCCTCCTTCCATCACCGCTCCTTTTTTCCCTTCTACCACCTTTGCCTTGGGTGACCTAGTCATGCCATTGCCTAGATACGAAAGGATTCTGACCATAGTTAGTTAATGTGGGCCCTTTCACACTACACTACATAGCACTGTGATTCCACTTTAACTGCTATGGCTTCATGATATGGAATCCTGGGATCTGCAGTTTAGGGAGGAACATTTAGAATTCTCTATCAGAGAGCTCTAGTGCCTCTACAAGAGCTGCCAGGATTCCCTAGGATGGGACTACAGCAGTTTAAATGGAACCACAGTGCTATAATTCTGTAGTGTGAAAGGGCATTTTGAGTCCTATACACTTTAGATGTAAAAGTCCTTTTTCCCAAGCGCAATTGTTTTTTCTAATTCTCTCAGGCAGTAGAAGATGAATCTCTTTTGAAAGAATAGAATTGTGTAGGTACAGCTGGTAGGATATGTTTTATGAGGCCAAACAATGCTTGCTGTTCCATGTTCTCAGAAGCACTATGGCCTAGCAATAGCACTTAAAGCTCACAGCCAGCCCCTCTTCCCACAACTCTCTATAGGAAATTACTAGTTTTCTCAAGGTTCACCCACCTGAAGAATATGGAAGTTAAAATTTATCATAATTGCCCTCAGAAATCTCCTTTTCCCATTATCAATTCCCTAATGGAAACAAAGGAAATTGAAACCCTCCCATTGCATCTTTAGCTATAACTTAGTTATGCATATTTAATAAGAGGAGAGATTTACTGTGCTACAAAAATATGGGTGTCCATGGAAACGGAAAGCCTTAGCATTTCCCCGCCCCCTCAAAATTGTATTTTTTCCCCCTTCCCTTGCCACCACAGATTGGGTGCTGCATGTTAAGCGTGTATCAGAGGGTGAAAAGATCTACAGTGTCTTTTGGAAACACATCATACATACATATGTGCCTGTGCATGCGTAGACACGCACACACATTCAAGTTGCTTTTAGCTCTTCAACAGTGGAATGGACTGCCTTAGAGGGTGGTGGACTCTCCACCTTTGGTGGTCTTCTAAACAAAGGTTGATTGAGAGTATTTCAGAGGCTTGCACTGAATGATCCTTGTGGTTTCTTCCAGCTCTAAGATTCTATGATCCTACACCCATGATTCTGTTTTTGGGAAATCCAGCTAATCAAGTTTCCTATGCCTGACACAACTGGCATCACACGCTTATCTCAACTTTCCCAAGATTAAACAAGAAAGTAACAGAAAACACGACTCCTTGTTGCCTAGAGAAGATGACCACCCATCACAGAATAATCCAGAGTTTATATCTTTGGGAAAGAATCATGCTGACAAAGCATGGTGGAAAAGTAGCCCATATACCTCCCGTTCCCTCTTCATTATGATGTGCAAAGTCAGTATCATTCTCATGGTGTTTTTCAAGATCCTGGTGTTTTTCAGGGTATTCTCATTCTATTTCCTCAGACATCAAACCACAAAACCCTCTCATTTCATCCACAAGGAAATTAATGAACAATTCTAAGCAAAGTTTTAAAACATACATTTTTGTATCTATTTTCAATTGTGAACATTTATGGTACATTTTTTAAATGACTAAGTGGTGCACCTTTTCAATCCTATATGTTTTCAGCAATGCACATTTTGCAAATGGATCTCTGAGTTTTGCACATCTTAGCAATGAATGGATTTTTGAGGTAAGTCACACTCCTTTCTGTTGGAAGTCCTGCAAGATACAAAACCGGTATTTCTGTATCAAAATAGGAATCTGGTAAAGTTCACACCTATTCTTAGTAGGAAATTTTCCATGGAAAAGAACTGTCACTCCAATTGTACCTTTGACCCAGTCCTTGGATTTTGGCTTTTCAATTACAGTATGCACCCTCCAAAATGGGGCAGGGAGAATAATTCATTGTTAGGAAGCAGAATGAATTACATGGATCGGCCTACATGACAAGGACCAAATTATATTTGACCAACTTGTAACTACATTTGAGGAGGTGAAACTGATTGCCCCCCCCCACCCCAAAGTATTGCAAATGAAACGCTTCACTGAATGTGGAATAATGAAATGACAGGCTACTCATCACCCTATTCTCTTTGAGAATCCAGTGCCAAATAACTTTGCTGCTAATGAACACATAACCTGCACATTGTATAATATCTTATGAGACCTAAACAGTGAAATCTGGGAAGGTCTCAAAACAATCTGGAGAAATTGAAAAGGGTTAAATTGCCACTCAGATCTTCTTCAGCTTGTGTGTGAGAAAATGGATTAAAAATGATTATGAGCAGTACCTTATTTATATTTAACTTATTTATATAACCTTTATGCTGAAGAGCTTACAAGCCACATCTGGAATACTGCATTTAGTTCTGGGCAACTCATTTTAAGAAAGATATAGACAAACTGAAGTGAGTTCAGAGAAGGGCAACAAGGTTGATGAGAAGTATGGAGAACAAAACATAGGAGGAAATGTTGAAGGAGCTGGGCATATTCAGCTTGGTGAAGAGAAGACTGAGGGTGACATGATTACATTCTTTAAATATCTCAAGGGTTGTTGCAGAGAGGAGGGTGCGGGTTTGTTCTCTCCTGGTCCAGAGGGTATGTAGGACCAGGTATAATGGTTTTAAGTTACGGGGGGGGGGGGAGATTTTGATTGAACATTAGAAGGAACTTCTTGACATTAAGGACTTTATCAGACTAGTGTCTAAAAATGCTGTAATTCCATGATTGAAGAAAGCTGAAACATAGTGGTGTGATCACAGTAATTATCACTTGTCACTGTAATTGTGCAAGATTACCGCCATGGAATTATTGCACAACCATCACTAGCAATTTAAGAATAGGATTTCTGCTTGTACTACAGTAACACTTATCTTCACATTGCCTTCTAGTGACAGAATATTAATGCCTCTTTCTGATGGGCACATGCACTTTTAAGAAAAACATTCTCTTCCTTCCATGATTTTGCATGGATGAGATTTCAGCTGTTCTCGCAACAAGATGTGACCTTGCTCTAAAACACTAACAAATAAATAACCAAAGAAATCTTTCACAAATAAACACTTAAACATTAAAAGGTACCAAGAAAAGGTGACAGTTGATTAAAAGAGCATCCTGTAGGTCCTCTTCATGTTCTTCCCTGAAAGTTTAATTATGCGTTCTTGTTAGGAAAGGGAAGGGGGAGAGAAGGACTTGCAATTACAGCAGGACATGATTATTTCACACTTGTCAATACAGTGAAAAGAACGAAATTGAGTGCTATTGATGGCTTTGCCCATCAATTAAAAGTTACGTCTAATTAAAGGGTGGAGCACACATAGACCACAGGAGGACATCATCATTGTGTGATAACGGGAACCCATTTTTGATACTAACATGCTGTAATTCTGCTATTTCAGCCCTGTCTAATAAAGTCCTAAGAGTGGTTCAACAATGGAACCACTTAGCAAAAAAAGGTGGTGGGATCTCCTCCTTTGGACATCTTCAAAAAGAGGCTGGGCAGCTACCTACTGGGGATGCTTTAGCTAGAAATCCTGCATTGAGCATAAGGTTGGACTTGATGGTCCATGAGGCCCCTTCCAACTCTATGATTCTATAGGTCTATTCTATGAACTTGATATGTTACTGTAAATATGGTGGACTTGTGAAACAGTTGAAAGCAGGTCTGGATTATCAATGGTTCAAGTGGTTTGATTGGCCAGATCACTCACTGGCTATGTGGACTGGTACTAAAAAAAAAAAAAAAAAAGTGTAGTTTGCTTCCTGTTCTTCCCCGGTCAATTCCTGAATCCCCTCATGATCTGACATCATCAATAATTGGTGTGTTACTGAGTAACTAAGTAAACATTCAGGGGATCAGGACTGAAACTAGGTTCACGCATGAAGATTTTGGTGTTGCTGTCTATTGTACTGTTTAGTTCAACAGTTCACACACATGCACAAAGAGGGCCTTATTCTGGGAGCTGCCCCAGGGCTCCATCCACCTTCATCTGGCCTTGGCTGAAAGCTACTAGGAAGTATTTTTAAATAATTTAGCACCATTTTAAACAGTCCCATTCCACCAAATCCAAACTGACTTTACTTAACATTTTTAAAGAAAATTTAGATTGCACACCCTGCAAAAACCTTGTGAAATATGCTATGAACTGGAAATACTTGGAAAGGCTGGAAATACCCTTTGCTTTGGAAAAGTCACTGTCTGGCAAATATTAATCTAAAATATCAAAGGCTGAATTTTGCTGTAATAAGTGCACTCGTACAAGAAACCCATACCTCCATTGGTCAAATACATACAGAAAATGCTATTGAAAATGGGCATCCAATTGTAGATTATGGTAATCAACTCTCAGACTTTTGATATAATGCTAAATCCCATATTGTTCTTGTGTAATTTAATAGCTCATCTATTTTTGGCTCCCTGGATCTCTGTTGCTCTAGTCATACCTTTCTATTTTCTTTGTATGTTATTATGCTCCCTGTCGTAATTGTTACTATTATGCAAATCAGTAAAAAGATCATTTCCATAAAGAGAAGGCTGCAGCAGTTCAAGTAGGTGGGACTGAGAGTTATACATGTTATCAGAAGACTGTAGATTTGTAGAATCTATTTGCAATATATGATAAATGTATGTATGTTTCTATGATCTTTTCAGCCTAATTTGCACACACATAAAATCATATCTAAGTAGGATGGACTTAACTGTATCATGGCTCTTCTCTCCAATTTGAGTTTATTTCCATATCATTCAAGAAGAATTATGATTATTGTTCATACTTAAGGTTTAATACTATGTACAGTTGCCCCTCCACATTCGCGACTTTCACATTCGCGGTTTTGATTATTCGCGGAAGTCTACTTCCCCCCCCTGCTCAACACACCCTCCCTTCCCAAGGCAGGAAAGGGCTTAGCCCCTCGCTGCCTTCGGAAGGAGGGGTGGGGAGCAGCTAACGTGCTGCTTCTGCACCCACTCCCTTCCCAAGGCAGCGAAGAGCTTCTGAGGAAGCCCTTCGGTGCCTTGGGAAGGAGGGGGGGAAGCAGCTGGGGCACTGGTTCTGAGGGAAGGGAAGCGGCTGGCGCGCTGCCTCTGCGCCCCACTCCCTTCCCAAGGCTCTGAAGAAGCCTTTCGGTGCCTTGGGAAGGAGGGGGGAAGCAGCTGGCGCGCTGCCCCTGCGCCCCACTCCCTTCCCAAGGGTCCGAAGGGCTTCTGAAGAAGCCTTTCGGTGCCTTGGGAAGGAGGGGGGTGCCTTGGGAAGGAGGGGGGAAGCAGCTGGCGCGCTGCCCCTGCACCCCACTCCCTTCCCAAGGCTCCGAAGGGCTTCTGAAGAAGCCCTTCAGTGCCTTGGGAAGGAGGGGGTGGGGAAGCAGCTGGCACGCTGCCTCTGCGCCCCACTCCCTTCCCAAGGCTCCGAAGGGCTTCTGAAGAAGCCCTTCGGTGCCTTGGGAAGAAGGGGGGAAGCAGCTGGCACGCTGCCTCTGCGCCCCACTCCCTTCCCAAGGCTCCGAAGGGCTTCTGAAGAAGCCCTTCGGTGCCTTGGGAAGGAGGGGGAAAGCAGCTGGCACGCTGCCTCTGCGCCCCACTCCCTTCCCAAGGCTCCGAAGGGCTTCTGAAGAAGCCCTTCAGTGCCTTGGGAAGGAGGGGGGGTGCCTTGGGAAGGAGGGGGAGAAGCAGCTGGCGCGCTGCCCCTGCGCCCCACTCCCTTCGCAAGGCTCCGAAGGGCTTCTGAAGAAGCCTTTCGGTGCCTTGGGAAGGAGGGGGGGAAGCAGCTGGCGCGCTGCCTCTGCGCCCCACTCCCTTCCCAAGGCACAGAAGGGCTTCTGAAGAAGTCCTTCAGTGCCTCGGGAAGGAGGAGTGGGAAGCAGCTGGCGCGCTGCCTCTGCGCCCCACTCCCTTCCCAAGGCTCCGAAGGGCTTCTGAAGAAGCCTTTCGGTGCCTTGGGAAGGAGCGGGGGAAGCAGCTGGGGCGGGGGTGGAGAGGAGCAGCGATGGGGCTTTTGAAGCCCCATCGCCGCTTTTGGGAGGGTGTGTGTGTGTGGAAAGGAGCAGTGATGGAGGGCGGGGGGGTGGAGAGGAGCAGCGACGGGGCTTTAGAAGCCCCATCGCCGCTTTTGGAAGGGCGGGGGTGTGGAAAGGAGCAGCGATGGGGCTTTAGAAGCCCCCTCGCTGCTTCTGGGAGGGTGTGTGTGTGTGTGTGTAGAGGAGCAGCAAAGGGGCTTTAGAAGCCCCATTGCCGCTTTTGGGAGGGCGGGGGGGGGGGTTCCTGGAGGGCGTGGCATGACCTTTTTTATTCGCGGTTTTTTCACATTTGCGGGGGTCTTGCGCCCCTAACCCCCGCGAATGTGGAGGGACAACTGTACATAAAAGAAAGAATGAAGGAAAGATTAAAATTTTAAGGCAAAAAAAGTCTTTTCTAGCCAAGTCCTTGTAGGAATATTCAGGCAAACCACTGAAATGTGGAGGGGGAAGTTATATTTTTCCAGACGGACCAAATAGTTTGCTTACTCATTAATTCTGTGTCTTTACAATTAAAACTACAGTTACCCTACAGTTTAGCTCTTTGATGATGCTGTCTCCATGTGGTCATGCCTTTGTAGCAGTACAAGGGATTTTTTTAATTAAAAGTATTATAATAAGTTCACTCTGTGTTTCAAAGCAACCATTGTAAATATTATGCGTTGTTTTCTTCAGGGATCTCATTAGTCTGTGCTCTTAATTGCCATTTATTAATGAAATCTAGACATGTACCAAGATGTGTTCAGTCTTAAGCAGGTGCTTTACCTGTTATTTCTCAAGACACTTACACCAAAGGTGTCCCACAAAAGACAAAATGTCAAATACCAAGGAAGAGAATTGCAGCCCAAGTAAGTTAAAGGCTGAATAAGAGGCACCAATTATTAATTGTCAGGCATTTTAGAGAGTAGAAAAACAGCAGGGAATGTGATTAAACCATCAAGGACCTTCCATGGGAAGATGCCATCAGTGGTTACAACATTGAAGGGGGAATTTCAATGAAGATGGTTTGGATATTCTGAGCACTAAACCTCTACTGATGGATGCAGTAGAATAAAGCAAATCATCCATACCAAAGGTCAGCAAATCCATTGGTCATATTACTCCATTCATCCCAACAAACATATAGGAGAGGAGTCATGAGGCAGACCAAAAATCACATGATGACTTTGGATGGCCTTCTTTTTCAGAAGTTTATATTGTCAGGATAAATGAAGTAAAACTACAAATTGCTTTTTAGATTGAAAAGGCTACATAAGAACCTAGAATGGAAAATAAATCCTTATGGTAATTTTCAAAGGAGTGGTTGGAAGAATGATGTGTTCTAATATGGATAAAACACAAGGCAGTATAAGTCATCACACTAGAGATAACAGCAATAGGGAAAACGATGTAAGTGTAAGTGAATGACACATGCTAAGTATCATGTTGGCTTACATGATACTTGAATTCTAGTTCCCATGTTGTGAATTGTGGTATTATAGACCAAACCTAGGACCAGTGACTTGGCATAACAGACAGGTTCTTGCATTACAGTGGACGTGTGGGAGCAGTTGTACCAGTGCTGTTTCCTGTACTACAAGAATTTACACGAGGAACCCAGATTTATATGGGAGTAGCTCATGCTATGTCCTCTCTCCAACCAGCATAATCCCAGTTTCCAGGGGACTGAGATGGGTGTATCAAAAAACAAAACAAAACAAAACCAACAAAAAACCAACATGTAGCTTGGACTTTACACAAATTTCTATTTCCACCCATTTCTGCTCTAGAGGTATGGAAGGAAAGGCACTGCAGTGGCTGCCCTTTCCAAATCAAAGTGTGTGTGTGTGTCCTTCAAGTCACCTGTTGATTTATGGTTACCCCATGATTTCCATGGGGTTTCTTAGGCAAGGAATACTCAGAGGTAGTTTTGCCATTTCCTTTCTCTCTAAAATATAGCCTACAGTACCTGGTATGCATTCATCCATATACAATGGGACTCATTTGGAATAACTGTGCATAGAAACATATCCCTTTGATACCAGTCCCTTTGGTTGATCTACAAGTCCCAATGATTCCAATGGGCCTTGCTTTTGAGACAAAATGCATATAGGATCAGCTTGTTTGGTTGCAATCAAGCAAGTCCAAAGGAGCTCACTTAAGCCAACATGCAAAACATTGCAACATCTGATTATTTTGTTTTGATTTTAAAGTATACTTTAACTGTTAATGTTAGTACAGAATAAAAATGGCTTTCAACTTTCCTCATTATACTTTTTTCTAAACTGAAGTGCATACCCTCTCACATTTCACAAGGGAAAACTGGGACACATGTGGCCAAGGGTCATCAGAGGGTGGTCAAGATGGCAAAAATGATTAATTAGGATAGAAAAAGAAGCCAGGAAAGGCTGTAGCACAGCCTACAGGGAAGGGCAAAACTCTGCCCCCTCCTATCCTCTCCCACACCCTTAGTTAACTGAGTGAAAACTATTTTTGCACTTTGAAATTTAGGACTTTATCAGATGTAGCAAATATTGCATCATAAGGATACCTAATGATCATGAAAGGGTGCACATATCAGATGACTTTGTCCTTTTGCAATATTGTAAAGTCTAAAACATGTTCCTTTTTATTGATGGGCCAAGCCATCAATTGATCTCCCATGGCAATTTGTTGCTAGCATTGCTGCTGTTTGAACCCTCACGCCATTGTACTCACATGAACGCTGCGTCAATGGGCAAACACTTCCGGGTGAGATTGCGACAGCCAGGTAGGAGACACTTTTTTTTATGACACACCACCACCACCACTGTGTACATGGGACTTTTAAAGTATGTTCCTGTGCTTCTGTCTACAGTTTACCCATTTAGTGTGTTTATTTGGCTTTAATTTTAAAATTTCCCATGCTAGTGTCTTCTCAGGAGAATCGGAGAGATCTCAACCCTGGAAGTAAACAGAGCTTTGTTTGTGCTCCGTTACTGCTGGGGAAGCCTCATTGATGCAGCTAAAGGTAGGTCTGGTAGAGGATGAGGCGTCTTTGCTGGCATAAAAACATGTTAAAATATGTCAGCAAAAGAACATTAAAATGGGGGTGGGCTGATAAAGTCCTCAGTTTCAAAGTAAACCGAGGACAATGGGGAAAAGCAGGAGGAAGAGTAAAACTGGGACATTTTAAGAGTAGCTCAAAAAGTGGGACAGCAGAAGATTACTTGGGACTGCTTCAGCCAAATTAGGACTACTAGAGAGTATGGAATTGGTACAACAGCAAGCAGTATTTTCTAGGTACTCAATTATCATAAGACCTTCCAAGTATGTGCTGAGTCTTGTATGTGTTGATAATAATCAGCTGAGTTTCTTAGCCCTGCTTTCCACATAATGTTACCATAGCATTGTTAAGAACTATAGTTTATGCCCCGTTGTTGTTGTTGTTGTGTGCCTTCAAATAATTTCTGACTTATGGCAACCCTAGAGCCTATCATGGGGGTTTATTGGCATGATTTGTTCAGAGTGGGTTTGTTTTTGCCTTCCTCTGAAGTTGAGAGCAGGACTTGCCCAAGGTCACCCAGTGGGTTTCTATGACTGAGCAGGGATTCAACTCCTGGGAGATTTTCACATGGGGGCTAAAAGCCCCAATTCTGTCCCGCCACCTCCTCTCCAGTTCCTGCAATGGAATGGCGGTAAATGTTTGCACACTTACCTCCATTCTGGAACAGGAACGGTCCTCCTCCCTCCTTGCTCAATCAGCCATAAATGCAGCTGTCGTAACGCTGCTTTTATGACTGGCCGGGGGAACTCCCGCTCATTCTCACGAGAGAATGAACGGGAGGGAAATTCAAATTACCCCCCCCCCAGCTGCCAAAAGAAAGAATAAAAATTAAAAACAAATAATACAAGTAACCTGGGAAGGGGGTGGGAAGGGTGGTACTTACCTGGCTGTCCAGATCGTGGCAGGAAGTGCCTACCACGGAGCTCCTCCCCCATCCCTGTCATTCCAAAACAGGGACAGGATCCAATTTGCACACCCGTGATTCTGTAATAGAAATGGGACCAGGTGCCTATTAACGACTTCTCCCCATGATTACAATATCACGGGGAGAAAACAGAACAGGCACAACATGGGAACGGAACAGGGTGGACATCATCTGAAAGGGAAAACCTTTCCTGACCCTGTTCCATTCCAGACACGGGATATATAGCCCATGTGAAAATCTCCCTGGTCTCCAGAGTCATAATCCAGCTACTATGAGCCAGACCTTATCTCTGAACTCAAGTTTCTTCTTCTTCTTTTATCTACTGTGTTCCTCAAGGCTAAGAAATATATTTACTGTTTCTCTATTTAGAGGCGTATACACATATTTTTCTCTCATCATAAATTCATTTCATTTGCCATTCTTCGCTTGGAAGGAGAGATTTCACATGACCACTTAACGGGAAGCAGTTTTTCTAAACAAAACAAACAAGCAGTAACAGTGTCTAGTGGACACAACATTATGCCTTTGAGCTAGTATCTTCTCTTCCCTATTTGTACAAGCTTTTATTATAGTAAAGAGTAAGGTGTTACCCTATAAAAAAGAATAACCACTATCTACAGACAGAATATATTTCTTTTCTTTACTCACCCCCACTATTTCTTCTCTGCAGCTACACAGACCCCTGCAGTCTATACTTCTGCTACTGCCTCATGGAAAAAACGGCATCCAACTAGACTACTAAATCTTATCTGAAGCTACCTTTTGTCTCCCTCAGCTGCTATTAATGGCCATCTCTTTTTCACCCACCTGACATATTTGCTCTCATCACTTTTACTCCTCTGACCCCTCTTGGTGTCATTACCATTTTAGTACTACCTTCTTTGTGTTCCTCAGACAGACAAAGCCATTAGTTTGCACGGTTTACTTAAGAGACCATGTCTGGACAGAATCAAGCATTTTAATGCCTTACTAATTTTCCCTTCGATTCTTCAACCTGACAGGGCTGACTGTTACAGAGTGTATTGTGCTGCTGTTGAACAAAGTGTCGCTGGGTAAAAGGCCTTGCTTTTTCACTGATTCTTTTTCCAAAGGCTAAAACTTTCACAAACAGAATCTGAGTGGTAGAAAAAAGCAGTCGACATGGGGATGAGATGGGGCTAAATATACCATAAATAAGCATTCTTCTCCATGTTTTACCATTTACCCTGGTGAGTTTTCATGACTAATATTAATAAAGCTTTTTCTTCTTAGATAAGATAGAAAGACAACTTTCTTCTCTTTGCACTGAGCCAATGCAATTTGTGAGTGCTTTTAAAAGTTTCTCCCTTCCTTCCTCCCTTAATAAATTTGAAAAGGTGGAATTAGTGAGAGCAAAGAAGAGTAAAGCAAGGAGAGCAGCAGCAACTGGTGTGCTGGGCTGTTTTGTTGGTTTTTACGTGGTCTTTTAATTAAATGTAACGGTTTTAACTTTACAGATCATTTTATTGTTATTTTAAAATATCTTTTATAACTATACTTTTTTACTGATGCTTTTGTATAGTTTTTAATCTGTACTGTTTTTAATAGGTTGTAAACCACCTTGGACTTTCTCAGATGTCCCCCTGAAAATGTTCTTTTGCTGGCATTAAAAAAAAAAAAAATCAGTTTTTACGCCGGCAAAAGAACGTTCCCCC
This sequence comes from Gambelia wislizenii, assembly GCA_030847615.1. NCBI lineage: Eukaryota > Metazoa > Chordata > Lepidosauria > Squamata > Crotaphytidae > Gambelia > Gambelia wislizenii. The sequence goes on along the minus strand of JAUMIR010000003.1, from coordinate 91,502,547 downwards.
TGCCACTTACCTCCTTTTCTGGCAAAGGCTCCTCCATTAATAAGGAGGAAGAGAATGAAGCTCTGTTCACTTCCTCTTTTGAATCAAAAACAAAACCAAAAATAAATGTCAAAAACTAAAACTAAGCATACACAAGCACTAAAAAACCTCAAAGTAACCAAGGGAGGGCCAAAAAAAGTTCGTCACTTACCTGGATGTCTCAATCTGACCCAGAAGTGTTTGTGCCGGTCCAGCCATTGTCAGGGAAGTATGAGATTTAAAGGGATAGAGGCTTTGCATGCCGGCAATGCCGGCAAAAAAGCAGCAGGGACATCTATTGACAGCTTAAGCCATCAATTAAAAGGTATGGTTTTGGGGCTGATTTTGACTGCGAAGGGATGACATCGTCTGATCCACACACCCTTTCACGGTTATGTGGCATCCTTATGATGCTGTATTTTCTGTGTCTGATAAAGTCCCTTGAGTCCCATTATTGGGGAAAAGACAGGATATAAATGAACAACAACAACTCAACTCCATTGGCAAGCAAGAAAGCGTTCCTTCATCAACAAGTAGCATCTTGGCGGGCAGGGGACTATTCATCAAGTAAGGAAGGAAAGGTTGAAACGATATGCCTTGGTTTCAACAAAAAATGGCTTTACCTATGCTGGTTATTCATAACAGCTTTTAAAAGAGAGATAAGACTTTAACGAGATACATTTAACACTGCGGACTTTTTCAGACAGTGAGTTGTAACGCAAGCAAGCTTGTCCCTGTTGCGAGGCTGCTGCACGGCAGGGGGGGCGTTTCGGATGACGCTGCCCGCTGCCAATACTGTTCCGGAAGAGCTGGGAGGCTGCAGCGCCATATTTGGCCATTTTCTAATCACGGTCAACTCCTGCACCTGGGCACAACTCTGAGAAAAAGAGGCTGAGCTCTGGTATGGTGGGAAATGGGAGTGGGGCTGATGGATAGCCAATGACTCTATAGCCCACCAGATTTTGTAAATTGGAAAATGCTTTTAGTATACTTTTTGTTAGTTAGGTTTCATTCTCTCCCCCCCCTTTTTTTAAAAATTTACTTTTTATTAGGTTACATTCACAATATGCTCTTTAAAACATAATTACATCTCATGATCTTAGCTAAACAATGTAACTTTTTATATGATCATAAAACATAACAAAACCATGAATCTTTATTATTAAGAATAATACTAACATCTCCATTAATTTGTTATTTTAAATCCATTAGCCCTTATCCCACATTTTCTCTGGTCTTTACCCTAGTCTTCCCGGCTTTCTCCAAATCGAACATATATATTGATTACCATTAAATTAAGTTAACCTGATTTCTCCTATTCTAACTTAATCTTAAATGACTAATTCGGCCTTCCTCTATAATTTAAGTTAGATTTTTTTACTAGGCTCTTTAAAGGTCAAATTTGACCAGATTCCTCCATTTCTTTGTCCAATACCTTTCTATTGGAGACCACTCCTTCTCAATTTTGTTTATTGATTTATCCTTTAACAGAGCAGTGAGTCTGTCCATATCCATCATGTCTTTTAGCTTAAGAAGCCATTCCTCTATTGTCAGGCCCTCCTTTTTTCCCATTTTGCTGCGTATATTATCCTTGCAGCTGAAATCATGTATAACATAATTCTCTAGTATTTGTTGCTTGATTTTTGATCAAAATCTATCATATTCAACAGATAGATCTCAGGCTTCATAGGAAATCTTACTTCTAGGATTTCATTTATAACAACATGAATTCTTTTCCAATAATCTTGTGCTATTTGACATGTCCACCATATATAGGGTACCTTTTGCTTACTCACACTTCCAACAAGTCTGTGATCCTGTCTTGTAGATTTTATTCAATATTACAGATGTCAAATACCATCTTCCAATTATTGTCAGGTAATTTTCTTTTAAGCTTTTAAGCTTTGTGAAAGTGTGAATTTATGAGTATTTAACCAAGATTTCTCCCATTTTTCTAGGTCTATGTTTCGTCCTATGTCTTGCATCCATCTGATCATTTGATCTTTAATTATTTCATTTTCTAATTCTCTTTCTAATAGTATGCTATAATATTTTGTTATGTGTTTCTTCTTTTGATCGAATTCTATTCCATCTATTTTGTTTTCTTCTATTTTAAAATTCTCTGTTTTTTTATCCATTTTAAACCTTTCATAAATTTGCTTATACAGAAACCAATTTAGCTCGAAACCCATTACTTCTAATTAATCTCTAGATTTTATCTGTACTTTCCCATGTTCATCTTTATTTGTAATGTCTTTATATCTTATCCAGACCTCTCCTATATCATTAGTACTTCCGAAAAAAGCTTCTTCCAATGACACCCACATTGATATATTTCTGTAGAATTTTTTCTTTATATTTACCCATGTGTTTAATAGAGCTTTCCTTATACAGTGTAGATCGAATTCTTTGTTATCTTTCCTTTTGTTATACCATAGGTATGCGTGCCATCCATACCTCAACGCTACTCCTTCCAATGCTAACAATCTTTTATTGTTAAGTGTCATCCAGTATTCGATCCAGGTTAGCGCGCATGCTTGATAATATACCTGTAGATCTGGAAGTGCGCAGCCGCCTCTTTCCTTCTAATCTTTTAGTAGTTTTATGTTGATTCTTTGTCTCTTTCCTTGCCAAAGGTACTTAGATATTTCTTTTTCCCAGATTTTAAAGCATTTATTGTTATGAATGTTTGGTATATTTTGAAATAAATACATAAACCTAGGTAAGATACTCATTTTAATTGTGGCAATTCTACCGAGAAAAGAAAGATTAAGTTTGGACCATTTACCTAGATCTTCCTTGATTTCTTTCCATAACTTACTATAGTTGTTGTCATATAAGTCCAAATTCCATTTCGTGATCCACATGCCTAGATATTTGACTTTTTTCTCTCCCTGTAATCTGCTGCTCTATGTATTTGTTCTTCTTCTTTAGTCATATTCTTTGTTAATACCATCATCTTGTCTTTGATTATTCTAAAACCAGACACATTTGCGAATTCATCTAAAATCCTCCCCAACTCTTCTGGTTGCTCTTTTGGTTCCTCCAGTATTATTACTAAATCATCCACATAAACTCTTATCTTGTACTCAAAACTGTTAATCTTAGTTCCCTTTATCTTCTCATTGGATCTTATGCTATTGATTAATATTTCTATGACAATTATGAAGAGAAGGGGGAAAGTGGGCATCCCTGTCTTGTACCTTTTCTTCTACTTATCTTCTCAGTCTTTTCGCTATTCACTATTATTTTGGCGCTTTGCTCATTATAAATTAAGTTGATCCAATTTAAGAATCTTTCCCCTATGTTCATTTTGAACAGTAGTGATTTTAAAAATATCTAGTTGACTTTGTCAAAAGCTTTTTCTGCATCTAGAAAAAGCATCACCATTTTTTTTTTTACCAATATGAGTGTCATAATATTCCAATACATCCAAGATGGTCCTAATGTTGTGTTTCACCTGTCTTTCATTGAGGAAACCGTTTTGATCTTCAGGGATTATTTTTGAGAGGATATTTTTTAATCTCTGGGCTATGATTGACATAAATATTTTATAATCGCAATTTAATAATGAGATGGCCTCTAATTCTTTGGCTCCTCTGGTTCTTTCCCTTCCTTGTGTATCAATGATATATATGCGTCTTTCCAAGGATCTGGGATTCCATCTTCTCCTATTTTATTTAAAGTTATTTGTAGAGGGATTAATAGCTCATCTTCTATTTTTTTATAATAGACTTCCATGAACCCATCGGGGCCTGGGGCTTTTCCAACTTTCATTTTTCTGATAGCTTCCGCTACTTCTGCTATTGTAATTTTACTGTTTAAGCTTTGTTTCTGTTCTTCTGTTAGCATTATTATATTTTGTTTTCCTAAATAGTTATTTATTTTTTCTGTTTTTGCTTGGCTTTTCTCATTATATAAATTTAAATAGAATTCAAAGAAGATTTTTTTAATTAGCTTTGAGTCTGATACTATTTTGCTTCTATATTTCAATTCCGTGATGATCTTTCTTTCTTTATATCTTTTAAGTTTCTTTGCCAACCACCTCCCTGTTTTATTAGCTGACTTGAAATGATTTTGCTTCACTATTTTTAGCTTCACAGCTTCCATCATTTGGGATTGAACTTGTTTTTTTAACATCTTTATTTCTTCTATCAGTTGTCTGTTGTTTGGGTCTTCTATTAGCTTTTTTCTCTTAGTGATATCTCATTAGACAAAATTTGTAACTTTTTTACCTCTTCTTTTCTTCTTTCATTCATTTGCTTTATAAAGAACCCTCTCATAATGGATTTACTCGCTTCCCACACGGTTTTCATCTTTACATCCTCTGTGATATTTTCTATAAAATACAACTTTAGGGCATCTTTTGCTCTCTTTACATCTTTTTCATCTTTCAGTAGCACTTCATTTAATCACCAATTGTATTCTTTTTGTTTTGCTTGTAATTTTATTTGAATCGGATTATGATCTGATAGCCACTTTGCCAACACTTCCATATTTTTGGTATTCATTGTAATGTCTTTTGTTGCAAAGAACATGTCTATTCTAGATGAGGTGCAGTGAACATCGGAGAAAAAGGTGAAGCTTTTCATATTTCTATATTTCCCTCTCCAGACATCTGTTAACCGTAATTCCATCATCATTTCAAAGAAGATCTTGGGAAGTTTTCCCTGATTTTTCCTTATTTGTTTTTCAGAGGATCTATCCAATTTGGGATCAATCACTCCATTCCAGTCTCCTAACATTAGAATCTTATCCATTTTGGTCTTCTCAATTTCAGTCATCAACTTTTTGAAGAAAGTTTCTTTATTTTGTAAAGGTACATATACACCTACTGCTAATAATTTTAAATTTTCCAATTTTACCTCTACTCCTACATATCCTCCATTTGCATATTTAAAATTTCTCTTGCTGGATATTCCCTGTCTATATACATAACTACGCCATTTTTTTCTTTTCTCCCACCGCAATAATGTTCTGTCCTAATTTGGATTTTTTAAGATATTTTATGTCTCTTTCTTTGATGTGTGTTTCTTGTAGGCAGATAATTCCTGTCTTTAATTTTTCAAGATAATGAAAGATCTGACCCTTTTAATATTGGAATTTATTCCCTCTATGTTCCATGAAAATACTTTATATTCCATTTTGCTGGTTATGTAATATCCTAAGCTGCTTCTTCTTCTTCTACTTCCTCTTCCTCGTCTTCTTGGCCACTTTTCCTCTCTAAGGTTTCTTCCTCTTCTGTCTCTTGCCCTTCTTCTTCTTCTTCTTCTTCTGTATCCTTTATCTGTATTCCTTTATCTTTATCCAAGGAACTTTCTTCAGATGCATTTGGTCTATCTGTCTGTTCTTTTGGTTCCTTTCATTCTTGATTCTTTTGTTAAGCTTTTTAAAAAAGTCTCTTGCTTTTTCTGTAGAATTTATTTTGTATCTTATCTGTAGATACATGAAAGATACTCCCTCCATAATTTCCCATCTATATTTTATATTATTCTTAGTGAGTTGTTGTGTTAGAAACTTACGTTCTTGTCTTTCCTTTAAGACTTCTGCCGGGACATCTTTATATATTGTTATCTCTTTCTCATCCATCTTTAATCTATTAATGTAACTTTGTTGTACAACTTGATCCCTTATCCTATTCCTTATAAAACAAACAACTACATCTCTTGATAGCTTTTTCTCTTTGGCTACTACCAAATTTATCCTGAACAATTTATCCACTTCCTTATCGAAATTTCCTTAGACACATCAATAAATTTAGCTAATGCTGGTAGTACTTTCTCTTCTAACTTTTCATTCAGTTCTTCTGGCAGTCCTCATATCCTTCCTGTCCTTAAGCTGTCAGTGGCCGGTCCAGTGCAAACACTTCCAGGTGAGATTATGACATCCAGATAAGTGATGAACTTTTATGACCCTCTCCAGGTTACTTGTAAGTTTTAAAGTGTTTGGGATTTTTTTGCACTTTTAAAAACTTTTTTCATGTTATTTTTGTTTTGTTTTTTAAATCTTCTATGTGATGAAGTCTCACAATATTTAATGGGATTTCAAAGGAGGAAGTGAATGGAGCCCCATTCACTACCTCTTTCATTGCTGGAGCTGCCTTTGCCAGGATTAAAGGTAAGTGTGGGAGAGAGCATTCTTTTGCTGGCATAAAAATGGATTTTTTTATGCCATCAAAAGAACACTTTAAAGTTATAGTCTAATAAAGTCCATAGTAACTGGCCAGTTTCTTTCAGTTTTGACTCTTTCTCAGTCCTGGATTCCTGAGCTTAGAATAATCCACACAACAAATTTACTTTCTTGACACCACTGTCCAATTGCACAATGGACGTCTAAGCACCAGGCTCTAACAAAAACCCACAGATGGCTACACATACTTACATGCCTCCAGTTTCCACCCAGAACACACTACCAAATCTATTGTTTACAGCCAAGCCCTCTGATACAACCACATCTGCTCAGACCTACAAAACTGAGACTCAAAATGTGTGTACAACAGGCATTTCTCTAGCTACAATGTCCATCTAAGAAGGTGATGAAGCTTAGAATAATCCACACAACAAATTTACTTTCTTGACACCATTGTCCAACTGCACAATGGACGTCTAAGCACCAGGCTCTAACAAAAACCCACAGATGGCTACACATACTTACATGCCTCCAGTTTCCACCCAGAACACACTACCAAATCAATTGTTTACAGCCAAGCCCTCTGATACAACCACATCTGCTCAGACCTATAAAACAGAGACTCAAAATGTGTGTACAACAGGCATTTCTCTAGCTACAATGTCCATCTAAGAAGGTGATGAAGCAAATAAAAAAGGAAAGATTAATTCCCAGGAGCCACCTACTACAAGACAGACCAAAAATACAAAATGACAGAATACCCCACAGTGGTTACCCACAGTCCCCAGCTGAGACCACCCAAAGCATCATCAACAAGTTACAACCAATTTTGAAGAATAACACAGCTCCCTCATAAGCTCTGGGGGTTAGGCTTTTATTGGCATACAGACAGCATCCAAATCTTAAACAGTTACTCACTTACAGTAGGATACATAACATGGATGGTGATACAAAGACAAGCCCCTGCCACAAACCCAGATGCCAACTCTGTCCCCACATCTACTCTGGAAGCAATAATATAGGTCCAATAACATCACAATGGACTTTATCAGACTAGCATCTAAAGATGCTGTAATTCCACAAATGAGGAAAGTGGAAACATAGTGGCATTATCATACGTCACTGTAATTGCACAAAAGAACTGCCACGGAATTATCACACAACCACCACTAGCACTTTAAGAAGAGGACTTTACTTCTGTGATTTAGCATGGGAGAGATTTCAGCGGTTCTTGCGAGAAGACACAAGCGTATCACACAGAAAAAAAACCTTAATTTGCAAAGTTAAAGGAACATACAAACACTTAAACAAACCTAAAAATGTGCAAACAAATGAGGACAGTTCACAAAAAGAGCATCCTGTGGATAGTTTTTATGTTCTCACTGGGAATGGGGAGGGGAGAAAGAGGACTGCTCATTCATGCTGTAATCTTGCGATTACAGTGGGACATGTTTTTGCATGCTCTCCAATACTGTGAAAAAAGTGATCTTGAGAGCTATTGATGGCTTTTCCCATGAATTAAAAGCAACACTTTTTTTTGTGGCTGGAGCATAGTTTGACCATGATGTGTGATAGTGGGAACCATTCACGTTACTGTGATGTTGTAATCATGTAATTTTTGCCGCATCTGATGCAGTCCAACATCTGAGGTACATTTGCATGTTCTTCATCCAACGTGCTATATGCCTTCCTATGCCAGCAATGTCCCTCTACACTCCCTCTACTTTGGACAAACAAGACAGTCTCTACACAAGAGGATAAATAGACACCAATCTGACATTAAAAATGTCAATACGCAAAAATCACTTGCAGAACACGTCAACCTTCCTGTATATACAGTACAGGATGTAAAGGTTGTGGTCCTTGAATAAGGAAATTTCAAAGGAAGACTAGAAAGAGAAACAGCTGTATTGAATTACAGTATATTTACAACTTCCAATCCATTCATAGAGGTATGAACAAAGACAATGGCTTCATGACACACTAGATATATTAATACAAGAGTCCTGACTACTGTAACAAAAGAATCTTCTCAGCAAAGGGTTTGAATCCAAGGAAACGGACTTTTGGTAAGCAGGTTTATTGCTTTCACGCATCAACACTAACTGATTTCCACTGTAAAAGTCTTAAAGACTTGTGTCACCTTATGCAGCCCTTTGGAAATTTAGGGCACGGGTTATGGTTTGCAGCCTTCTGGATTCTGTTACATTCCATCTTGCTCCCACAACTGTATAAATATGCTTTATACCTGAGTGTTTACTATCACACTGTACTGCATCTGAGAGAACCTAAATACCCTAACGGCACTGAATCCCTTATTGTCTTGGAAGGTAAGTAGGGTCAGTCCTGGTTAGTACTTGAATGAAAGACTGCCTTTGGATACTAGGTACTGTAGGCTATAGAAAGGAACTAGCAAGAAACCAGTTCTTTGCCTAAGAAAACCCTATGAAATTCATGAGGTTGCATAAGTCAACAGGCAATTTGAAGACACGCACACACAGCATCTGAAGAAGTGGGTTTATATCCACAAAAGCTCATGCAAAAGATAAAAACCAGTTAGTCTTAAAAGTGCTGCCACATTCCTTCCTACATTCCCCCTCCATTTCTCCTTTTTATGTTTCAAGAGACTGACAGGACAACTACTTTGAAAAATAAGTCACATGAGTTGCTAATGGTGACCTTCTGGACACAGCAGCAATAATTCTAGGTGGGATAGTGGAGTGGAACTTTTTCTGCAACAGAACAGGTTGTCCTAATCCGAGACCCTCTATAATATGGAGATCCATTAGTGGCTATTTGATGGAAAGTGTCTTACTTGATCTAGAGTAGCTACGACCTGCTCTCTGCTTGGAAAATGAATTAATGGATTAGATGCTGGCTTGGTCCTTTAGAAGAGTAAGATCTGTCCAACCACACTTGAGATGGAAAGCATCTAGGTAATAAATAGGATTTCTATTTTTTAACACCAGGCATTAGGGTTACATCACTTATTAACTGCTTCTTTCTATTAATAATTTTCTCATCAGCTTTCCAAACTCACACCACAGCTCTTCCCCTTTGTTCTTGCAATAACCCTTTAGTGACTTCTTAGCCTGAAAGATTTCTTTCATGGAGAACTGGGTCTTAATTAGTGGTTGTTGCTTATTCCTGAAAGTGTTACTATCCAAAATAGTCATGGGAAAACGCCCCACAAAATTTCCCCATGGTAATTGTCTAATTGAAATTAGACAGCTGGGCAGGAAACAGCAAATATTAATAATATTTACCATATGAGAACAAGTTGAGCAATTGGCTAGGATTCTGTTGATAGGCTGGGAATTTTGTATATGTGTGAGCATGTGTGGTTGTGTATTTTCAGCAGTAGCTTAATTATATAAAGTAAAAACAAAATGTTTTAAAACATCCCCAAAGCTGATCTAGCCAAAAATTTCACTCTAATCTTGTACACATCTACTCACAAATAAGTTGTCCTACAAACTTATTCACAATATGCTAAAGATTGTAATCAGGGAGTTTCTTTTCCTATACAAGGCAATCCTGTGGACTTTATCAGACTAGTGCCTAAAAACACTGTAATTCCATGAATGAGGATAGTGGAAACATTGTGGCGTTATTACACTTACTATCACATGCCGCTGTAATCATGCAAAAGAATGCCACAGAATTATCACATGATGACCACTAGCACTGTAAGGATGGCAGTTTACTTCTGCAATTTTTCATGGGCGAGAATTTGGTGGTTCTGGTGAGACGATGTGAGTGTGCTTAAAAAAACCCAAACACCTTAACTAACAAAGTAAATGAACTCACAAGCACTGAAACAAACCTAAAAATGTTGAAACTATATGGGACAGATCATAAAAAGAGAGTTGTTTTTGTGTTCTCACCCAGAAGTCTTCTCATTGAGGACCACCCATTCACACTGTAATCTCATGATTACAACGGGATGTGGTTTTGCACACATTCAATAACACTAAAAAAGCGCTATTGATGATCTCTTGATGGGTTAACCTGTCAATTAAAGGCAACAATTTTTTCATGGTTGGAGCACAGTATAACAATGACATCATGCAATAGCGGGGCCCATTTGCATTAGCATGATGTTGTAATCCTGCGATTTTTGCTGTGTCTGATAAAGTCCTATATCTGTCTACTTAGGAATAATCTTCACTGAAACAAAAAGGACTTATATCCAAGTAAGCAAATAGTCGGTTGATGTGATTCAACATCAGGGCATGATAATCCTCCACATGTGCAAGTCCATGCCACTCTCGCCCCCAGAAGGCATCTGTCAAGGGGAGGAGAGAGAGAAAAGCAGAGGGAACTGACCAGGTAGCACCTGCCCTAGCTGAAATTCTTCAGGTAGGGTAAGAGAACTTAGATCACCCTCTCAGATCTCCAGTGAGTAGCTGAACCTCAGCTTCTTCCCGTGGCTGCAGAACTACATCTTAGATGGGTACTTGCCTGGTTGCCCTCATCCCAGTCAGTAAACTGCCATGGCAGTACCCTGGGGCCTGAAAGCTGCCCTTTGAGGTAACATTTCAGTGTTGTTCAAGAAGACAGTATCTCCTTGCACAATGTCAGAAAAAGGCATATACATATATAGCTTTAAAGATGTCACCAGCATGACTGGTGAATGTTACCAAAAGGATATCCACCAGTATGTGCTTCTTGTATTATTAAATGTATTATTCTTCCTTTGTGTGGGGGGCTATATTTTAAACTGTATTTCAAAATATAATTCCTTTGGAAAAAGGAACTGTGGGCCCATCTACATGATGGGAAAAAATTCAAAGTACCTCATAGTATTGGTATCTTGCAGCAGCAGCAACATGTCTAAATGGTTTTTCTGGCCTCGGAAGCCCCAGAAGCCTTGCATTTCTGATGGCAGCCGCAAGTGATTTACTTGCGGTAGTTCTTCACCACCACTGTTTTTTTTTGTTTTTTTTTAAAGTTGACCCAAGGTGTGCGATAGAGTGGTTTTTTCAATTTTATAATATGCCAAAACAGAAAATATTCATCCTGCTTTATCACCTTAGTGAGCGATCGCTACCTCTCCATTGACACCCCTTGTCATGGGAGAGAGACTTGCGTATCCTAATGATGTTTTGAGCTATGCTGGCGGTGGCATAATAGCCACCGGTAGGGTCTCCCATGCCAGACAGGTCAAAACCGAAGGGTCTGACAAAGAGCGTCAAAGGGGAGGATGGGCTCTCTAGCCTTATGGCAACCATCCTAGGAGAAAGAAAACTCTAATCCCCAAACTGGGCAGATGGTGCTTGTCAGACCTTATAAGGTCAACCATCTAAGAGAAGGAAACTCTAATCAAACCTACGACCCGAGGACCCCGCTGACAGCAGATGAACCTTTGGTTTAAAGGGTGAGGCCAGTTCTGTGCACACTGCGCTCCACCAGAAAAATCCATTGCACAGGCTCGAAGGACAAACCCAGTTCCAAAAAAAGCCCTGTAGCGATAGGCGAGGGATGAAACGGCAGGTGTAAAGATGCACTGGAAGCTGCAGACCCAACCCTGCATGCAGGCGGTTCAGGACTTTGGTCGCTCAAGCCTGACCCGGGAGATGACAGTCTTGTTCGGCAGCATCCTGAACGACCAAGCAGCCTTTTTTAAGGAGAGCACTGCTTGCTCCATATGGAGAAGGGCCTAGAAAAGGTGGCCTTACGAAAGGTCATCCCCATCTACCTGGTTGGCTAGCCGTGACCAACGGGCATCTTCTGATGTGGTCAAACCAAGACAAAGAAACAAAGGCACACACTGGCCTCCAAAGGTGTAAATAAACTGGCGCTTGCATGCTGGAACATCAGAACCATGCGAGAATCTGCAGATAGTGGATGGCCTGAGCATTGTTCTGCCCTAATAGCCCATGAACTATCACAACTTAATATTGACATTGCTGCTCTTAGTGAAGTTCGTCTCCATGAGGAAGGCAGCCTTAAAGAACACGGCGCCAGCTACACACTTTACTGGTCTGGCAAACCCAAAACCGAAAAACATCTTTCAGGAGTAGGCTTTATAATTAAAAACTCTATTTCCTCCAAACTCGAAACCTTGCCAACAGGAAACTCTGATCGCATTATTTCTTTACACCTCCCACATGTTGTTCTCTTTAGTATATATGCCCTAACAATGCAAGCTGACTCTGTAGAGAAAGACAAATTCTACACAGACCTATGCCAACTCATACAAAACAACCCTGTAGAAGATAAAATTATTATCCTTGGTGACTTCAATGCCAGAGTAGGAAAGAACTCTGAAGCTTGGAAAGGTGTCTTAGGCAAGAATGGTGTTGGAAATTGCAATGATAATGCCAACTCATACAGAAAGACCCTGTAAAAGATAAAATTATTATCCTTGGTGACTTCAATGCCAGAGTAGGAAAGAACTCTGAAGCTCGGAAAGCTGTCTTAGGCAAGCATGGTGTTGGAAACTGCAATGATAACGGACGCCTCTTGCTAGAGTTCTGTGCAGAACAACAGCTGACTATTACAAACACTATCTTTCAGCAGATAGTGCAGATAGCTTGAAGACAACCTGGATGCATCCCCGCTCCAAACATTGGCACCTCATTGACTATGTTCTAGTCTGCCAGAGAAACATTCGCGATGTCCGTCATACCCAAGTGATGCCCAGTGCAGAATGCCGAACAGATCATTGCCTCATCAGATGTAAATTAAATCTTGATCTTAAGTTCAAACCTAAGAGGGGTGGCATCTTAAAGAGGAGACTCCAAGTCAACAATCTTCAACAAGCTACCATGAGAGACAACTTCCAGGCAAATCTGCAAACAAAACTTGAAGACCATCCTACAGATCCTTCTCCCATAGTGCTTTGGCAACATATAAAAAACAGTATCCTCCAGTCTGCAGAAGAATCCCTCGGGTTCTCCCACAAGAAAAATCAAGACTGGTGATGAAAACAACCAAGAAATCCAAGAGATGTTGGCAAAGAAGAGAACTGCACACCAGGCATACCTCGCCCTGCCAACTTGCCATGTAAGAAAACCAGCTTTCCGCCTCACATGTAGTAAACTTCAACAAAAACTCTGAGACATGCAGAACAAGTGGTGGATCAATATAGCAGAAAAGACACAACACTGTGCAGATCTGGGTGATCATAGAGGATTTTATGAAGCTCTTAAAGCAGTGTTTGGACCTACTTATCAGGTCCAAAGCTCCTTATACAGTACAGATGGTCAAACATTAATTACTGATAAAGCTTCCATCCTGAATCAAAGGGCTGAACATTTTCAAAGTCTCTTTAGTGCCAACCAAGTAGTCCAAGGCTCAGCTATCCAACATATAATACAAAAACTGATGAAAAATGAATTGGACATAGCTCCTACTTTGGAGAAGACCCTTAAGGCCATACAGTAGATGAAAAACGGCAAGGCTGCTGGGATTGATGGAATCCCACCTGAAGTTTGGAAACACGGAGGTCATGCACTCCACGATAAATTCCACAAACTTCTTGTGAATTGCTGGGAAAAAGGGGAACTGCCATCAGATCTCCGAGATGCAGTCATCATCACCCTGTACAAGAAAAAAGGAGCAAAATCCAATTGCTCAAATTATCGAGGCATAACACTGCTCTCTATTGCTGGAAAAATCCTTGCAAGGATACTCCTGAACAGATTAGTTCCTGCTATTGCAGAAGAACTTCTCCCTGAAAGCCAATGTGGCTTCAGAGCCAATAGGAGTACTCCAGATATGGTATTTGCCCTTAGACAAGTGCAAGAGAAATGTAGAGAGCAGAACAAGAGTCTCTATGTAACATTTGTCGACCTCACCAAAGCCTTCAAAACTGTGAGTAGAAAAGGTCTGTGGCAGATGCTGCTGCCCTTGTTGCCCACACAGAAGCAGCTCTGCAGCACCTAACATCCTGCTTTGCAACAGCTGCAGAGCTGTTTGGGCTGGAAGTCAACCTGAAGAAAACAGAGGTTCTTTACCAGCCTGCACCACAGGATGAACACCACCATCCACACATTGCCGTCGGCAAATCTGTGCTCAAGTCCATTCAGCAGTTCACCTACCTGGGAAGCATCATCTCCTCAGATGCCAAGATTGACAAAGAGATTGATCACAGATTAGCAAAGGTATATAGTGCATTTGGAAGACTTCACAAAAGAGTCTGGAGTAATAAACACCTGAGGCGAAGCACAAAAATCAGTGTGTATAGAGCCATTGTACTGTCTATTCTCCTTTATGGATCTGAAACATGGGTCACCTATTGCCACCACCTATGACTTCTCGAACACTTTCATCAGCACTGTATACGCACAATCCTAAATATACACTGGACTGACTATGTGACGAATGTTGCTGTCCTTGAGCAAGCAGGGATCACCAGCATTGAGGCCATGAAATTGAGAACACAGCTGTGCTGGGCAGGGCATGTTTCTAGGATGGAGGACCATCGCCTCCCAAAAATAGTATTCTACGGTGAACTCGCCACGGGTCAGCGTAAGAGGGGCGCTCCAAAAAAGCGATACAAGGACTCCCTGAAACAACATCTCAGGCTCGGCCAAATTGATCACCAACAATGGTCCACCCTGGCCTCACATTGGAAGACATGGAGAAGCACTATGCACAATGCTGCAGCCTTATTTGAGAACTCACGACGAACAAGTCTTGAAGAGAAACGACAACGCAGAAAGTATCACAACCCAGAAACATCACCCAAGGAGATCTTCTGCTGTGCTTTCTGCAACCGGACTTGTTTATCTTGGATTGGCCTTTTTAGTCATCAGCGCGCTTGCAGAAAGCATGGGATGAGTCCTTCCCGAATCTTAGTTTGTGAAGAAAAGCCAGAGAGAGAGAGAGAGAGAGAGAGAGAGAGAGAGAGAGAGAGAGAGCGATCACTAAGGCGAAAATCCAACATGGCGGCAGCGAGCACTTGCCCTGTTATCAAGCCCTGCCCACTCTCACCTGGCCAATTGGCTTTGTGCTTCCCTTCAATTTTTGTTGTGTGATAGTCCAAACAAGCAAGAATGTGCACCCCCTTGTGGTTTTTGAAAAGTACAGGAAGATCTGTGAAGGCTTTTACCCCATGGGTTTTGCCATTTTGGGCCCCCTCCTTCTGATCAGTGTGGATTGGTGCTGGATCCCATTTAGACAGGTAGGATTCCGAATGAATTCAATGAGGGGTATTTTCACCATTTAGATTGGCCACATGTGTTGTTGAACAAAGGAGACTTTTAGCCGAAGCAACTGTTGTAAAAAAGTTTGGTCCCAAAGCACCAATTCAAACAAGTAGGAGTTCCTGGTGGTGTAAAAGGTGTGCATGTTACAGTTCCACGTGGTTTTTTACATGCCCATTTATATGGTTGCAGCACAATAACCCAATTCTGTCCTTTCTTTTTTCTTAGTCAGCACAGTGTACAATAATCTCACATGAGCTTGAATCTTGCAAGTTCTGTTGAGGTTTGGCAGAACTGTCACTTTCCTTACAATACAATGCTTTTTCAGCTTGCATTCATTATGAGAGAAATATTATTTGTCCTAAGATTAGTCAGTCTCAGCGCTATGCCTTAAAGTTAATTTGTAGTGATTTATCTGGGACAGATATCAGGAGCAAACAGCAGAAGTATCTGGTTTCCCTCACATCTAACCTTGCAGTTGGAGGCTTTTGAGGCACAATGGCAAACATGCAGGAGAAAGTAAACAGAGGTTGCTTTTTCTTGGGGCTGGAAAGGAAAAGTTAATTTATGGTTATCTTTTGAAAACTCCAATAAGGGATGATTGTTCACATGCACTCACACTGTATCCCCATTAGGACTCTAATTTAGATGAGCACACTTTAGCATCATTCCTGGAGAAAAAGATGTTAAAAACAGTAGATTAGAACTTACCTTGGTGGTTATGGTAGGTGTTTATGGTCACTTATTCATATGATTGCTGAATTTATCATGTAAGAGCTTTAGAGAAGCTAAAGCTCATATATGGTAATTAAAATAATATCCAACATCACATTAACCTGAACACCAGTCTCATGTACTTTTTGAAGCCAAGCAAGATCAGATCTGGTTAACTCCTTGGATGGAAGACCACAAGGTAACACCAGAGATTTCTGGCCTCACCCTGAAGTAACAGGAAGTAGTTTCTGGAGTGGGTACCATTTTCCTATTTCAATCACAGGTTATGTGTTTTGGTTTGAAATAAGGCTTGAACAGAAGGCTTTAGGTGTCAAAATGTCCAACAGCAGCTCTGAAAGAAAGAAAAAGAAAATCTAATACGCAGTAGCATAAACAGACATGTGACTGAGCTGATAGTTATTTTGGAGCACTCATACAAAGCCTTTCACATGACATAATTATAGTACAGTATTATGAGTCCACTTTAACTGCCATGATTCCATTTCATGGAATCCGGGGGTTTGTAGTTGAGGGAAGGGAGCCTAGAGCTCTCTGGCTGAGATCCAAAATGTTCCTCCTTCAATTGCCAATCCAAGGATTCCATAGGATGTAGCCATGACAATTAAAGTAGAATCATAGTACTATAGCTGTGTGGTGTGAAGGGTCCTAAGGGTGAGCACAGAATGAGGGAAATACAATGGTGGCATTAGAAAGAAAAAATAATTGGAAGGAAGATCGAAATGGCAAAATGGATTTCTGGGATTATATATAGTGTTGTTCCATAAATCAGATTCTGAAAGCAAGAGTATATTTTGCATGAACTTTTTCAACTGAATGTAATTTTGTCTGAAGTCATATTGCTTTTGATAGTGTTTACTTTCAGTTATGCATGCTTAAGACTTCATCGTACTTTAGCTTAATGATGATAATACAGAAAAGCACACTGAATAGATGAAAAGCACCTTTCCTTGAAATAACCACAGGAATCCAGCAATGAAGGCAGGGAAGAAACTAACTTTCTGAGGTGTGGTTTGTTGGGTGACACTAATTACTCATTCTATCTCTAACATTTATTTAAAGCAGGAAAACAGAAAATAAACCCAAATGTAGCACAGTATCTATCCTTCCTACTGTATTTATGCTTTTAGCTTGTGTAAATAATTTCCTGCATATTTTATTGTGTGCAGCCTTCAGACTATATGATATATTGTAGAGAGAGAATACAACTATTTTATTGAAATATAATAAATAAAATATTTACCTTTAGAATGGAGTCACCACTAGGTGGGGGGAAAGAGAGGAGGGGGAGGAAGGAGCTTTGTTTTATAAGCAGAGTTTGGCAATATTACTTTTGGGGAACTATAGTTCTCAGAATCCCATGTCCAGCATGGCCAATTATAAGAAGTTTGTGAGCGTAGGTGCAGTTTGCACTGATCAACACAAGGCATAGGAAACTGATTTTCCCATCTGTGCCAGACAATCAGTAATGAGGGACAAGGAGAGTAGTAATTCCACAACATCCCAAGGGTCAAAGGTCCCCTATCCCCTGTTAGTCCAATGCATGGAAAGATAACTTCTAAGGGGGAAAGATGTCAGGACACTGGTACATACAGTAGTTAGATTTATTCTATGAAGAGCTCTGATGTAGCAAATAGTTTGCACAGATCTGCAGAGCTAGCTCACAGTTGCAAATGTATCAATGTTGATAAGCTCTGAGCTGGTGCAGAGCTCACTGGGGAGAGGTGCTAGGAACTCTGCAGAGCTGGGTAGTTTTTAGTTTCTCCTATGAAATTGAATTAAGCAGTCATGTTTTGAATCTTGAAGAGTGAAGATGCTTTTTCTTCTGTGGATGATGTAATATATTGTAAATAGTCTTTATTATGTTCAAGTAAAGAACAAGATTTTAGACATAAGCCTGTGTCTTTGCCTTCATTCTGATATCTGAAGGAACAAATACTCTGCTACCATTTTATTCTGCCTGGATCTTTTGAAGACGCACTTAGTGTGCACTACTACCTGACAAAGGAAACACCTTTGGGCCCCATCTATGACACTGTACATACTGCTGGTCTGGTCATCTCTATGTTGAATATGGACATCTATAAAATTAAGGCCTATGCAAATTATGGTTTACAAGCATGAGCATCCACAGGACTGGGGATGCTGCACGTTGAGAAGTTCCAGTTTCAGGCTTATTGGTTGAGGATAATTATACTCAATGAATAGACTCTGGAGTTGGTGAGATGCATAACTTCTGAAATGGGCCAAGAGGTTGAGTCCCATTTCTCTTCCATGTGTTAGCCATGCAAATGTAGGGCTAATGCATGTGTAGGGTTGGCATTTCCAATCACATATGAGCCTGCAAGGTGCTGTGCAAAGGATGTGGAGACAACCTTGTATTTTCCTCAAATATTTAATTGCACAAACATTGCACCAACGTACCCCAATTACCCACAGCATTCTGCTCTCCTGGCCAGACATTTTCATTGTTGCTTCCACATGGAGGTCAGACAGAACTGCATAAACCTCCCAGCTATTACTTTAGCTTGGAGAGTAAAAGGGCTGGGGAACTATACAAATGCAAATAGGAACTCCCAAGTATCTTCTTCACAGGCTGCAAAAGAGCCTCGCCTACACAGTTGATGAGATTCTGATAACTGTTTGAATAGGTGATAGTGGTGCAGTTCTGCTATATAGGAGATGGCCCTATTTTCTGCTACATAGAAATACTAGTCAAGCAGTGTGAGACATTTAGCACTATATTTGGTAGAACACAGATACTAGACAGAAAATAGGCATTAAAATATGCTTATTCAGGACTCCTTTTTATGGAGGACCATTGCCTCCCAAAAATAGTACTCTATGGTGAACTCACCACAGGTCAGCATAAGAGGGGCGCTCCAAAAAAGCGATACAAGGACTCCCTGAAACAACTTCTCAGGCTCAGCCAAATTGATCACCAACAATGGTCCGCCATGGCCTCACATCGGGAGGCATGGAGAAGCACTATCCACAATGCTACAGCCTTATTTGAGAACTCACACTGAACAAGTCTTGAAGAGAAATGACAACACAGAAAGAATCACAACCCGGAAACATCACCCAAGAAGTTCTTCTGCTGTGCTTTCTGCAACCAGACTTGTTTATCTCGGATTGGCCTTTTTAGTCATCAGCGCGCTTGAAGAAAGCGCGGAATGAGTCCTTCCTGAATCTTCGTCTGCGAAGAAAAGCGAGAGAGAGAGAGAGAGAGAGAGAAATACTGGTGACATGAAGATAATTAAATGGAGAACTGAAATTCATGAGTTGTGCTAAGAGGAAAGACAAGGGATTTAATCGAGACCTTGGTTTCATAGAATCATAGAATCATAGAGTTGGAAGAGACCTCAAAGGCCATCCAGTCCAACCCCCTGCCATGTAGGAATACACAATCAAATCATTCCCGACAGATGGCCATCCAGCCTCTGTTTAAAAACCTCCAAAGAAGGAGACTCCACCACATTCCAAGACAGTGTATTCCACTTCCAAACAGCTCTTACTGTCAGGAAGTTCTTCCTAATGTTTAGGTGGAATCTCTTTTCCTGTAGTTTGAACCCATTGCTCTGTGTCCTAGTCTCTGGAGCAGCAGAAAACAAGCCTGCTCAATCCTCAGTATGACATCCCTTCAAATATTTAAACATGGCGATCATGTCACCTCTTAATCTTCTCTTCTCCAGACTAAACATGCCCAGCTCCCTAAGCCGCTCCTCATAGGGCATGGCTTCCAGACCTCCCTCCATCCTGGTCACCCTCCTCTGGACACGTTCCAGCTCTTCAATATCTTTCCTGAATTGTGGTGCCCAGAACTGGGCACAATATTCCAGGTGACGTCTGACCAAAGCAGAATACAGTGGCACTATTACTTCCCTTGATCTAGACGCAGCACTGTATAAGCACAATCCTAACTATACACTGGACTGACTATGTGATGAATGTTGCTGTCCTCTTGAAACCCCTTGATGTGCTGGTATTTGGAACAGATTACTGATGTAAAAAATAAACATTATTAAAAAGTAAAGTGATAATAGAACACATTTCATTGGTGAGTTTTCAAGTGATTGAGAAGACTTCGACAAGTATGTAATAAATTCTCAGCCACACAGAGAGAAGAGATAGTTCTGCTTCTCTAGGCAAACTGTAGTGTGAGTTTCTGTAGCTACAACAAATGAGAAAGATTTTGACACCTGATTTCTGCAAAAAATTTAGCAATCCTTAAAATGCGTCTTATACTTTATGTTTGGATACTTCCTTTGCAAAGCTGTGTCTTTTAAATCATGGTTTCATGTAAAGTTATACACTTCTAAACATACAACCACATAAACATCTAGCAGTTATTTAATTAATCTGCTGCAAGTTCACCAACCTATTTTGAAAATGGATGGCAGCAGTTCAAATGCTATAATTTAAAAAGGTTTAACAACATTCTACAAATATTTTTCATGACGGTTTCTCGTTTGTTTTACATGTGCATTTCATCTACATGCAAATTTCTCATGGCAGTTTTATGACAGTGCTAAATCAAGCCTACTTTCAAATTTTAAGCTCAGGATCCCTTCTAAATTCAACTTGATGCAATCTCATTCAGATAGGGCTGTGAAAGGGATGACTTGTGGCAAGCAGAAATTCTGTAGGTTAATCAACATGCTCAGTGAGGCATTGGTTTACCACACAGCACCACGTAAAAGCTCAGAAGCCATCCTTCTTGTTCAATTATACTAGTTCCAATTTCCCAAGCAATTTTAACTTGTAAATTTCAGAATATAAAGCTGGTAGGAGGGGTAATGAAGAAGAGTGTGGGGTGACATGATTGTACTCTTTAAATATCTAAAGGGTGTCACAGAGAGGAGGGTGCAAGCCTCTTCTCTACTGCCTCAAGAGGGCAGGACCAGGTCTGACATTTACAAGTTACAGCAGGGTAGATTTCAATTGAACATTAGAAAGAACTTCTTGACAGTAAGAGTAAGTGGCTTGATAATGGAACCAATTACCTAGAGAGGTGGTGGGGTCTCTTCCTCTGGACATCTTCAAAAAGAGGCTAGCAGCTATCTACTGGAGATAATCTAGCTGGATTTCCTGCATTGAATAGGGAGTTGGACTCTATGGCCTATAGAACCCCTTCTAACCCTTTTATGATTTGCTGTTTACAACAGTTACATTAGAGAAAGCAAAGAACAAAGTTCCTATAATAGGATGAAATAATCAGAGACCTCAACATAATTTTGGACCCCAGATTTTAGATCCTCCATTACATATGAACAATGAAATATATACAGACATGATCTCCCAATTTTCAGCTTCTTTTCCCTAAATACTCTTGAAACTGTCAAGCATTTCACAGAAAATTCAAAAATGTTAAGGCAGGACTTACACAAGATCAAGTAAGAATAGTTCCCATAGCATTACATTGAAGTTGTGCAGTGCTGACATCATACAGGCTGTTAGTTCATCTGAATGGGCTTCTGCCATTGTCTTGGTATGAAAACAACATGGATTCCTTCACATGTTCATTGATTTAAGAAATATAAATTCTAACACAGTAGTCTAAAGCAGCCTTACAACCTACAGAAGTTACCTATTCCAACATATGGAAAGTTGTATGCGAGACTGTTCACTGAATGATGATAGCCATGACTTTCTGCCAGTTAAAAGTATCAGGAACCTAATGATGGATCAAACAAAGGGTTCACTTTGTCTCTAGCAGTGGCTTGGATGCAAGGATATGCCAGTAGCAGGGGTGGATAGAAAGTGGATTTCTTTCCTAGCCTCCACCATGGCAGCGTTTCCTGGGAGTTTGGGGTATGATAGTGTAACAAATCCAACTCACCATTTGCCTCCTTTCTGAAAATACCCATCCTTTGCTAAGCTTCAAGTAAATTGCCCAGCTGACTGTGTCTCCCAAGGCCACAATCAGACAATTTGGATTTCTTTCTTCAGGAGCTGCCTTCAATACCTTTGCTTGTAAAAGTAATGGCCATTGTCTTCACTTGGATTGTGAAGAGGCAAGACCAATCTGAAGCTGTCAGGAAGACCTGCATGTCTCCTTTCTCGGAAAGCTACAGTACTTTGGTGAGTTTTTCTAGAATTCTGGGAACAGAAGGAGTGCTTTTGCACAACTTGACTTAGTGCACCAGTTACAATCTTTCCTGAGTCATCCTAGTTTGGCATGAGTCATCCATGTATGTCTTACTTCACATCTTGACTACAGCAAAGCACTCTACATGGTGCTGTCCTTGAAGAATGTCTGAGGACTGAATGCAACATGTGGCAAATAAACTGCTAACCTCTACATGATATCAAGATCACAGTCTCCACTGCAGAAAGTTCAATATTGATTGCCAGTTGTTTTCTGTGTCCAATTCAAGGTATGGATTTTAAACTTTCAAGCACTGAAAGACTTTGGGAGTTACTATATATGAGACTACCTGTCTTAGCATGGACCTGTCTAGTTGTTAAGATCATCAGGAATGACCCAGTTGAGAAGGCCATTCTGCTGATTTTTTTTAGTGATCATTCTAATTGTTTGATTGTTCACTTTGTTTTTAATGATGTTAGCCACCTTAGGAATTATTTTTTTGTGGAAAGCTGGGACACAAATGTAATGTACGTAGCTTGCTTGTGGCAGCCATACCTCATGAGGACATTGTGTGAAATGCCTCAAAATTTAACAGAGTGCTTTCAATTGTTGTCCAAGGACTCTATCAGACCCCACCCCCCAAATACCCCGTTCTTTTGCCAGCAATAGCTTTGCCATTTTTATACTGGCAAAAGAAATTCCCATGCCACACTTACCTCCCCTCCTGTTCAAGGCTTCCCTGGCAATGAAAGAGGAAGTGAACAAAGCTCTGTTCACTTCCTTGTTCGAAATCCCACATATTACTGTGAGAATACATAGCATGGGAAATTTGTAAAATAACGAAAAGTAGAACTTTTAAAAAGCACATAAACACACTTAAAAATTTACAAGTAAACCACAGAGGTTCATAAAAAGTGTGTCACTTACCTGGGTGTCATGATCTCACCCGGAAGTGTTCTAGCTGGACCAGCCATTGATGGTGGAATGACAAGAGATTGGTGCAAAGTTTCATACGCCAGCAATGCCAGCACTAAAGGGCCACAGAGGAAGTGCAAATGTAAAATATAATGGGATTTTTACAAGATATAAGCATGAAAGGGCAATGTTGTGTGGTATGTGCGCCCTTTTGCATTTATATGGCATTGTTATGACACTGTATTTGGTCTGTCTGATAATGTCCTATGCTGCAGTGCTAAGTTTCAAGGTAAAAAGTTCAGATGGAGTCTGGGAACAGAAGTAAAATAGGAGTTTTTAACACCTCATCGAGAAATCATAGAAGATGCTTCAGAATTTGACAGACTGATTTTGCTCCTCATTCAAGTGGCAGTGACCCATTTCAAGTTGAAAAGTCAAAATTCCAAATGGGGGCTTGATGAAACCATGATTCATCAGGGGTTCATCTATACAAGGCAATAAAATGTGGATTGATGCACAGTAACGCCAATTGGCAGCAGCTTTTATTTGTCACCACGATTTTTTGGCAAGATTGTAGGCATGCGAAACTTATCTGCATTTGTTTTCAAATGGGCGTGCCTGCAAATCAAGATAGAGGGCACAAGTGAATTACTTGCATTTTTATTCCCACAAGTTGCTGCTACTTGAACAACAGAATTTTTTTTTAAAAAAAAGCAAATCCAAAGTGCAGGAGTGCGATCTTCCGCTTAAATACATGTGTGTGTCTGTGTCTGCTTCATTGCTGCTGTGCACAATCACTATGGTGAAAATCCAACATGGTGGTTCTGGGTGCTGCCTTGTGTGCATGGCAAACTCTGCCCATGCGCACATCCGACCAATCAGCTGTCCACTCTGAGAATGTGCAGTGATGCAAATCAGTTGTCCTAATGAGCAATAGTTTGCATTCCCACACATTATTTAAAAATACAGGAAAAGCCACAAAGGCTTTTCCCGCTGAGTATTTGGAGTTCCCCCTCCTTCTGAATACTGCAAATCGCTGTGGGATCTTGTGGGGACAAAATTCTACAAAATTCCCTGAGAATTCTATGAGGAGTATTTTCACTGTCTAGACAAGCCCTTGTGGCAGACACCTATAAACTTGTCATAATCTGTTTTCTCCACATCATGAACAATTTCTTCTCTATCATTTCTCTGTTTAATCATCATGTTTCTAAGATGACCCAAATGCTTCAGTAAGAGTCTTCCACCATGCCCACAATCTCCCTCTTGTTTAGGACAACATATCCAATGGCAAAGGATTGTGCAGGTTGTATCCAAGACATCTGGTGAGCCAAAGGTCCTCTAACCCTTCTTTAACCTTTCCCCCGACCTTGTTGGTTTGCCTTTTTTGTTGTCCTTTTTTGAAGATACAGCAAACTGAACTATAGATTTGCAAAATACTGCCAATCAAGCTTTTGTAAAAGGCTCAGCTGCAAGAATGAGTTGAAAAGTTGTCAACCTTCATCAAGTCTCTTACTGAGTCTGTCCCTCCAGGGAAAAACTTGACAATACAAGCCAGTTTGTATTGCCCTCTGGAATGCCAACGTGTGAAAATATTGATTAAAAAGAGAATGTGAGAAACTGTTTAAAGAAATTTACAGCAGGCAGAAAGCCACACATTCTCTTCCCCGTTTGATGGGGGAGAGACATAAAAAGAAACTGTATTATCAATGTAGTAAGTTAAAAAAAAAAAAAGCTTATGAAAACCAACCTGCAATGGAAGTAGTTAATATAAGCTGGCAGGCCAATAGGTCACACATCTAATTACACCAAGAGGGCAGGAGGTCTTGGAGCATGATTAATAATGAGCAAGTATTAGCACCTGTCAGGTCCAGAAGAATTAAAGAGATGAGGCAGAACAGGTAAGAAAATGAAATATAAGGTCATATAAAATGATGTTTCCCAAAGCAGAAGCGTGAGCATGCCCTTTCACTAGCCTTGCTCCCAACACAAATATTATCATACTCTTGTACCACAGTGGTGCAAAAGAGTATTCAGAAATAGTCAGCTGCAAACCAGAAATACCTTATTCTTAGGCTGCAATCCACAGAACCCTTTCTAGGGAATAAATCAAATTGGACATACTCAGGCTTGCCTCTGTGAAGACATGCACAGGATATTGCTGATAGGGTGAAATCCCATGCACACTTTCTTGGGTGATCTCTGCTGAACTCACTGGTATTTACTTTTTTAAAAACTGTGCTGCCTAACAGAGGCTAAACATTAGGCTTCCATCACATTCAGAAGATGCAATGTCAATTATTGCTTTGGATGAGAGCAGGGCAAAAGCCCAGTACCAACATTTGCAGTGATAAGGCAATGGGAATAAGGCAATAGCAAATGTGCAGGGATTGCTTTTATAATAAGACAGCCTTAGAGTAGAATGGTTGGAAGGTGTATTTAAAAACAAAACAGAAAACAAAATCTTAAGTGGCTCTGAGCTGGCTAAAATTGAACTGTCTAGAGAAGTGTCCTGCAAGATCAGAGCACGTATTCATGAAAGAGAGAAAAATACCCTCCAACTGTCTCAATGTGACAGGGACAGTCCCATTAATCCTCTGTCATCCCACTTTTTCAGTGGCTTCTAAAATGTCCCAGCTTCTTTGTTCTCCTTTCACGTCCCCCCTTTGTCCTCAGTTTACTTGCTGCAAACTGAGTTCAAAGCGCAAATGTATTTTGCACTCAAATAAGAAGGGTGAGAGGAGGGGAAAGGGCAGAATGTTGCCCTTCCCAGGAGGCTCAGACAAAAGCAAACTGCTGCAGCCTCTCCTAGCTGAGTCTTCTTCCTCATTAATGACTTTTGCCTTATTGACCACACTCTGTTGCTTGGTCACATGTGTCCCAGTTTTCATCTGTGAAATGTTGGAGGGTGTTAAAAAATGTTGACTCTTAAATAAATGGGAAGTCTTGGGTCTGGAAGTGGAAACATTTCTTTTCAGGAAATAGCGCCATTCCTAAGATAAAGGTTTTAATGGAGAAAAACACACTGAAATGAACACAGAGGAGACCAATCAGAAATTGAAGAAACCTCTGTAGTAAGAGAGCCATAGGAAGAAAAGAGTTAAGGCTGATCTGACATATTCCTCTCCTTATGTTCTTTTAAGCTCACATTCCCAGTCCCCCCCCCACTAGTTCCAGTTGCCATAAGAATTTCCTAGCCCTCTTCATCACTCATAAGCCACCCATCTCTCATAAAAGGACCACAGTCTTATCCAATTGTTCCCTTTTAGAATGTGTTGCTTCTGTGGCAAATTCATCTTAAGAGATTCAAAGCATTTCAAACTTTCTTCCTTTAAAGAATAATTTCCACCACCTCTGTTAAGGAAGCCCAGATATTTGTAGATGATATATTCCAAAGATCTCTTGGGCACATTCTAGAGTTCATTTGGTCCCAAGAGCACAGTTTAGAGTCATGGAAAAGGAGGGACCTTTCACACTGCTCAATTGTAGCACTATGATTCCAGGTTAACTTTTACAGCTGCACCCTGTGGAATCCTGGGGTTGCAGTTTGGTAAGTTACGGGAGTGTTCTGGTTGAGAATTCTAAAGTTGTTATTGATAACTGCTATCACATTGATTTCGACTTATGATGAGCCTATGAATGAGAGACTTCCAAGTCACTCTATCATCAACCAACCTGCTCAGGTCTTGCAAACTCACAGCCATGGCTTCCATGATTGAGTCTATACATCTGTAATGGGGTCTTCCTGTTTTCCTATTGCCTTCTACCTTGCCAAACATCAATGATATCCACTAAACTGCTAATCCCAGGATTCCATAGGATGAGACCATGGCTGTTGACGTGGAATAATAGCACTATAACTGTAGTGTGAAAAGATCCTAGGAAGACTGTTTGACACATTAGTCACCACAACGGGAAAGACTCATCTCAGCCTAATGGAAGATTCAGCATGTTAAACACATCACTATTTCAGTTTGTTTTGCATGCTATACTAGATCAAAAATATTGAAACTGCTTAGAATTCAAAACAACACATCAACTTTAGCCTCTTTGAGGCTAAAATGTGAGTTCTCTACACAGAATAATATTCTGACAGGACTACTTTGAAACATGAAGTTTCAAGACTGATTATCATGTCCAGAATTCTACTTTAAGATTTTGGTCACTCACACCATCTATTACCTCTAGTTAATAAAGTCTTCTTTAATGATCAACACTCTCTTTTATGAGACCTGAATAAAGAAAGTAAAAAAACACACACAAAAAAAACCCAGGAAGCTGAATTCATGATGGATGTGTCCACTCATAGTGTTTAGAACTTTTTATTGCTTGATTTAAAATTCCTTGTTCTTCTTCACTGAATTGTTTAGAGGATTCTCCCTCCTCTTACACAACCTCTGTCCTGATTAAAACAAATTAGTATCAAAGATCCCCCAGCTGAATGATGAATCATTAATTGAGGAACATACAATGCTCCTTAATTACCTTTAAAACAGTTGGAGAACAAATAATCTTGGGTTTCTAGGGGACTGATCTGCATCACGCACTGTGGCTTCATTCTTAGTGTCTGCTGGAAGGTATCTCCATTTACAAATACTTTGGGGAACTCTCCCTGCAAGCCTCAGTAAACACATTGTAGCTTTCTTTTTTTGGGATGGGGGCAGGCTTTAGATGATTTGGAATGTGCCATAGTGACAAATTCTGAAGTTCAGAACCTCTCTCTCTCTCTCTCTCTCTCTCCCCCTCCCTCCCTCTCTCTCACACACACCAGGAACAGCTGACACAATGGCCAAAATCTAGTTCAGCTATCTAGGTCCCTTCTACATGACAAAAAATAACACATATTTATTTGAAAAACTGGCGATCTGTACAGACCACCGTTCGAATAAATACATGTTATTCAGAGGGGGGGGGGCTGTAAAACTCACCTTTTAGTCTGTGTCTGGCAGATCTGGCTCTTCATCTGGACAGCTTTTGATTTATTGGTCAGCTGTACCCTCCTGCTCGCATAGATACGAACAGGAGTGCAACCTGATTGGTTGCCAGGATATAGGGGACAGGGCTTGGAAAGAGAGGAATCAGCAGTGGCCACCATTTTTAAAAAAGGTAAGCAGTCCATGCTGCTGCCGCTGTCCTCCTCCTCCTCCTCCTTCCTCCATCTGGCCCCCTTCCCAGCCCCACAGCCACCACTCTCCTCCTCCGTCCGCCTCCTCCAGACCATGGCTCCCTTCCCAGCCCCACTGCCATTGCTCTCCTCCTCCATCCTCCTCCTCCTCCGGACCCTGGCTCTCTTCCCAGCCCTGCTGCCACTACTCTCCTCCTCTGTCCTCCTCCTCCTCCTCCCTCCATCTGGCCCCCTTCCCAGCCCCACAGCCATCACTCTCATCCTCCGTCCTCCTCCTCTGGACCCTGGCTCTCTTCCCAGCCCCGCTGCTACTGCTCTCCTCCTCTGTCCTCCTCTTCCGGACCCTGGCCCCCTTCCCAGCCCCACTGCTGCTGTTCTCCTCCTCCATCTTCCTCCTCCAGACCCTGGCTCCCATCCCAGCCCCACTGCTGCCTCTATTGTCCTCCCCCCTCCCAGGCCATGTGGACTTTACAGGGGGTAAAAAATTGTGTTGGCAGAGCGTGCACATTCAAATGCCTGCCATTTCAGATTTTTTACCCCCGTATGGATTTTTTTGCCCCTCGTGTACTTGGGGCCCTAGTTAGGTACCATGGCCTGAACTTTATTGGATAGTTATGAATGTGTAATCAAGAGTTATGCATTTGTGACTGCTTCACATTCACAATCCCTACATAGTCCCTCATTTAGGAGATACATAGGGAATGTGAAAGTCCCCCCCCCAGTCTCCACTTACCAGTCAGCAGCTGTTGCAATCAATGGGGGTCTGTTCCTGTTGCTCAGGAAGCAGCTGACTGATGCCCTTACTCCCCCTTGTGTGAGCAATTTCCCCTGTGAGGAGGGATGACAACAGGGACTCTGTTTCTGCCAGTCACAATGGTGGTGAAAGTTGGTGGGAATGTTTGTCAGATGCTTACCAAGTGGCAGGTGTCAATCACAGTGGCTGCTGACTGGTAAGTGGGGATGGGGGGGTGCTGTGATGGGATTCACCAAGTAGCTACATGACTATCATGGTGCTTGTCTATATGAGGCAAAAACAAAAACAAAAGGAGTGCCTCTCAGTAATGGCTTCATGTGCAAGATGGCAGCTGTGAGTGATTTACTTGCATTTGTACTTAATCTGCCACCGCTGAACTTTTTTTAAAAAAAATGATGTATAAGATGCAATAGAGTGATTTTTCAATTTAACAGAAAAGAAAACAACAACAACAAAACACACTGTTTCTTAACCTTAGTGCTCACTAAGAAAATCCAACATGGTGGCTCTGGGCGCTTGTCTTGTTAGCAAGCTCTGCTCCCTGCACACGTCAGACCAATCAGCTTTCAGCTTCTGCTCATCTAGGGAAAGCAAATCAAATGAAATTGCTTGTCCCAACAAGCAGGAATGTGCAATCCCCCTGCTGTTTTTTAAAAAAAACTTCAGGAAAAGCTCTGAAGGCTTTTCCTGTGGAGTTTTTGACGTTTTGGGCCCCCTCCTTCCCAGTATGGCAAAACAATGAGGAATGCCATTAAGACAGGTAGGATTCTCCTTGCATTCTGTGAGGTGTATTTTTGCTGTTTAGATAACCCCAAGGTTACGTAGCAATATTGTGCATAGAGGATTCCATCCACTTATGTTAAGTATAGTTAACTAAGTATACTTCAGCAGGGGATCTTGTGGCACCTTTGAGACTGAGAGACAGAAGTTGTAGCATAAGCTTTTGTAGACTTCATCTACTTCCTCAGATGCACACACATCTGAGGAAGTAGACCAAGTCTATCAAAGCTTATGATACAACTTTTTTCTCTCAGTTAGTCTCAAAGGTGCTACAAGATCCCCCTGCTTACTGATATTCCAGGCTAACATGGCTATGTCTTAGAATTCTAAGTATACTTAGTTATACTTAAGTACACTTAACTAAGTAGCATCTCCTGGCTGGAACCCTGACTCCCAACTTGCTTTACTGGGCATCAGCTGCTGCAGACGGATGTTTCCACCTTCCTCCCACCAGCAATCTCTTGTGCAACAATCAGAGGCAGGATCCATGTTACAATTCCTCTTCGCACTGGAGACCACTGGTGGGAAAGGGGGTGGAAATCCTGATCATAGAATCATAGAGTTTTAAGAGATCACCTGGGCCATCTAGTCCAAACCCCTGTCATGCAGGAATACCCAGTCAAAGCACTCCTGACATATGGCCATCCAGCCTCTGTTTAAAAAAACCCCAAAGAAGGACACTCGAAGAAAGCAGCGCATTCCAGTGTTGAACAGCTCTTACTGTCAGGAAGTTCTTCCTAATGATTAGGAGTCCATTGTTCTGTGTCCTAGCTTCTGGAGCAGCAGAAAACAAGCTTGCTCCATCCTCAGTATGACATCCCTTCAAATATTTAAACATAGCTATCATATCACCTCTTAACCTCTTCTCCAGGCTAAACATACCCAGCTCCCTAAGCCGCTCCTCATAGGGCATGGCTTCCAGACCTCCCACCATCCTGGTCACCCTGCTCTGGACATGTTCCAGCTTGTCAATGTCTTTCTTGAATTGTGGTGCCCAGATCAAGGGAAGAACAGATCTCCATCACTCACAACAGCTGATGCCTAGTAAGGCAGGAGTGGGGGACTTTTATGATCATGGCAATAGTGTCATGATTGTGAATACACAGGCTTTGTGAATATGGTTGATTGATGTATCCATAACTCTAGTTTGTAATTTGTAACAGCAGAACTGAATTCCAGCCCATAACCCTCAGTTTGTTAGGTTCAGTAAACTGCCATCCTAAATGTAGTTGCCTAGGAGTAAGCTCCAGTAACTCAGTAATATTTATTTCTGATCACAAAACCAAACACAAGAGGGAAGGGTCCCACAAACAGACAACAGGGAGATGAAGAACTTTCAGAGGTGAGTAGAAAACAAAAGCATAAAAATCAACAGCAAATACTGAAAAAATGGGGGGCAAATTATGAAAAAGTAGGATATTGTAACTAAAATATTATAATCAGAATATATAACAATGATAAAGGATATATGGCCCTTGATACAAGTAGCACTGTACACCTTGAGCTAATCAGTAGGAAAAGGATTCATGCAAAACAGAGTGTTTGCTATTTCAAAAAGGAAGAAGTCATCACTCTATCAATGTTCAAATCCTGCAGGATTTGCTGGAGCCAAACAGAGGCAGAGCAAAGCAGGAGTGGCCCAGGACCTTCTCTAGAACTGAGTGTGGCTATGAAGTTGATCTAGACTTGTAGTTTGAGAGACAGAGAGCAACGTGCTTCTCTATGGACTTTTTCAGATGCTCTAAAAAAAATATCACCCCATCACTGATAAGCCTCCACCGCCGCCTCCTCTGCCACCACCACCGCCACTACCCTGCCATCAACCAACCTACTTTTCCTCCGCCCCCCCACCTGCCACCAGTGTCAGCAATGAAGGAGGACATGGCAGCAGCTTGATGCCAGTGGCAGGTCTGCAGGGGGTGGAGAAGGAGGAGGCTGGGTGGTGGCGGGGGATGATGCCTGTGCCGCCACCACCCCCACTTCCTCCTCTGCCTCCTTCTTTTCCTCCTCCCTACCCCTGGAGTCCTTACCTGCCACCAGCCGGGCTCCACCAGCCAGCAAGGGATGGAGGCCACATGGTGGAGCCCGGCTGAAGCCCCTGGTGCCCAATCATGGTGGCTGGTAAGGATGATGGGGGTAGGAAGGAGGAGGAGGAGGAGGAACCCTACCCACATCATCCTTATCTGCCACCGTGTTAGGGCCTGGGGGCTTCAGCCAGGCTCCACCTCATGGCCTCCCTCCCTTGCTGGCTGGCTGGTTGGCTCCCTCCCTCTCCGGCCCATGATCCAACTCTGTCTCCTCCTCCCCTTCCCTGAGCTGCTTCTGATGCATGCCAGCTATAGCCATCATGCTGTGGAGGCCATCTCCTCCCGCCCCATCCCCACTCCTGCCATGTCGCCATCCACAGATAATTGAATCAGCGGATGGCTAATTAGCGGATATGGGGGGCACTACTGTATAAAATGTTTGCATTTGTGGTGGTGGTGTCTATCCATCTCAAGCAGGATACGTTTATTAGGGCCAAACCCACAAATGCACAGAATTATCAGCAAGTTCTGTAGGACTTGATGTTACATTATGCAAACAAAGACAAAACGCATGGTAAAAATCCAGGTTCCAGTGTGGGCTATGCTATAATTTCAGAAAGGTGGAAAATATAATTTAGCAGTAAAACAGAAATGTTTCTGTCATGATTAATGAGATTACCATATTCTCCAACATTTCACAGGTGAAAATGGAGACACATGTGGCCAAGCAATTGGGTGACTGGTCGAACCCAAAGGGTGCTCAGCAGTGGCTCCTCATCGTCTTGGAAAGATGTGACCAGCGGGGTGCCACAGGGTTCTGTCCTGGACCCAGTGCTATTCAACATCTTTATCAATGACTTGGATGATGGAATTAGGGGCATACTTATGAAATTTGCTGATGACACCAAATTAGGAGTAGTAGCTAATATCCTAGAGGACAGGATCAAAATTCAAAATGACCTGGATAGACTGGAGAGCTGGCCCAAAAATAACAAATGAAATTCAATACGGAGAAATGTAAAGTACTGCACTTAGGGCGGAAAAATGAAATGCATAGATATAGGATGGGGGAGACCTGGCTGAACGGGACTACATGCGAAAGGGATCTAGGAGTTCTAGTAGACCACAAGTTGAACATGAGTCAACAGTGTGATGTGGCAGCTAGAAAGGCCAATGCGATTTTGGGCTGTATCAATAGAAGTATAGTGTCTAGATCAAGGGGAAGTAATAGTGCCGCTCTATTCTGCCTTGGTCAGACCTCACCTAGAATACTGTGTCCAGTTCTGGGCACCACAATTCAAAAAGGATATTGACAAATTGGAGCGTGTCCAGAGAAGGGTGACTAAAATGGTGAAAAGTCTGGAAGCCATGCCTTATGAGGAAAGACTTAGGGAGCTGGGTATGTTTAGCCTGGAAAAAAGATGGTTAAGGGGTGATATGCTAGCCCTTTTTAAGTATTTGAAGGGGTGTCACATTGAGGATGGAGCAAGCTTGTTTCTGCTGCTCCAGAGACTAGAACATGGATCAATGGATGCAAGCTCCAGGAACAGAGATTCCACCTCAACATTAGGTGGAACTTTCTGACAGTAAGAGCTGTTCGGCAGTGGAACACACTCCCTCAGAGTGTGGTGGGGTCTCCTTCCTTGGAGGTCTTTAAACAGAGGCTGGATGGCCATCTGTCAGGGATGATTTGATTGTGTATTCCTGCATGGCAGGGGGTTGGACTGGCTGGCCCTTGTGGTCTCTTCCAACTCTACAATTCTATGATTCTATGATTCTATGAGAATGTGGACAAAATGGCAAAAACTATTAATGAAGAAGAATACACAAGCTAGGACAGGCTACAGTAGTTTACTTTTGCTTCGGCCTGCAGCAAAAGGCAAGATTCCACCCCTTCCTCTCTTCTCTCTATCCCCCACAAACTAATTGAGTGCAAACTACTTTTGTATTTTGAACTCAGTTTGTAGTAAATGAAGTAAGCTGAGGACCAAGGGGTGAAGTGGGGAGAGTAGAGAGAAACTGGAATATTTTAAATTCAGCTGAAAAAATGAGAGAGACAGTAGAGGATTCATTGGGATTGTAGCTGCCAAGTTGAGACAGTTGGGAGGGGTATGAATTATCTGTTAGTGGTGGAGCTGTGGCATATATGTGGGAAATAGCCCATGTTACAACAAGTCCGTAATGGTTTCCCCAATGGGCTCTGGAATTCCCCCCTCTAGCATTTCCCTTCCGAATAACTACCGTATATTCTGGCATATAAGATAACTGGGCATATAAGACAACCCCCCAATTTTAAAGTTAAAATATAGAGTTTGGGATATTCTCGCCATGTAAGACGACCCCTCCTTCTCTTATATGGCGAGTATAGTTGTCCCTTCACATTCACTGGGGTTTGGTTCCAGGACCCCTGTGAATACCCATATCTGTGAATACTCAAGTCCCATTATATGCAATGGCATAGCAAAATGGTGTCCCTTATATAAGATGGCAAAATCAAGGTTTGCTTTTTGGATTATTATTTTTTAAAGAATATTTTCAAGTTGTGAATACTTAAATAGGTGAATGCCAAATCCATGAATATGGAGGGACAACTGGATATCCCAAACTCCCCCTCTAATGTCCCCCCCTCCATCCACCACCCATCCACCCTTCCCAAAGCCACGATAGGAACCCCAATCGTCGCTTTGGGAAGGGTGGGTGTGGCTGTAAAGCCTCCCCCTCCAGCCACCACCCATCCACCCTTCCTAAAGGAATTGAAGGTGGAGGAGAGGGGCAAATGTAAGGGTGGCTTGAGCGGGGGGCTTTACAGCTAACCCACCCCCTCCCTGAGGCCACAATTGGGAGCCCGATCGTGGCTTTGGGGATGGTGGAAGGGTGGCTCAAGGGGGGGCTTTCCAGCCAACCCACCCCCTCCC
This sequence comes from Gambelia wislizenii, assembly GCA_030847615.1. Lineage (NCBI taxonomy): Eukaryota > Metazoa > Chordata > Lepidosauria > Squamata > Crotaphytidae > Gambelia > Gambelia wislizenii. Next base: position 91,467,906 of record JAUMIR010000003.1, on the reverse strand, counting down.
CAAAGCCACAGTCGGGAGCCAGATCGCGGCTTCGGGGAGGGTGGAAAGGTGGCTCAAAGGGGGGGGGGTTTCCAGACAACTCACCTCCTCCCCGAGGCCGCGATTGGAAGCCTGATCATGGCTTCAGGGAGGGTGGAAGGGTGGCTTGAGGGGGGGCTTTCCAGCCAACCCACCTGCTCCCCGAAGCCGCGATCGGGAGCCCAATCATGGCTTTGGGGTGGCTGGAAGGGTGGCTCGAGGAATGAAGACAGAGGGAATGGGCAGTGGCTGTTGTAAACTGAGGGATTCGCCCCTTTCTTCCACCTTCCAGGAAGGGGATGAAAGGGGTGAAAATACCCGGTTTGCCTCGTCCATCCCCCCTCCCTCCATCTTCATTCTCTTTGGAAGGGAATGAAGACGGAGTTAAGGGGGGAGACATTTGCACAGCTTTTTTCGCCCCTTTCTTCCACCTTCCAGGAAGGTGGAAGAAAGGGGCGAGCGTACCCAGTTTGCCTCAGCCACTGCTCGATCTCCTGTGTGTTTGTTCCCTTTGGAGATTGAGTGGTGGCCACAGCTAACCGCAACATTCGCCCCCTCCTCTTTCTCCGGTTGCTCCCCAAAGGGGGAGAAGGCAGAGGAGGGGGGCCAATGAACCGGTAAACAATTTTCCTTATCCCCCGCCAGATCTCCTGCCTCTGTGCTCCGTTTGTGAAGGGAGTGAAGAGGCAGGAGATCTGACGGCAGGTGAAGCAAAGTGTATCTGGCGTATAAGACGACCCCCCAATTTTGGAGGATATTTTTGGGGGGCTCAAAGGTCATCTTATACACCAGAATATATGGCACTAGGTCCTAGTTCTACCCTCCCTTTCTATCTCTGGAGACTATTATGGAATCACATTCTTTCTATAATTAGAACTTCACATTATTGTACATACGTATGTACATGCCAGCTCTTGGCATTATAGGAAAAGTGTAAATGTGATGCTTTGTATAAGAGTGAAATTTCTAGAGCTGTGGTTGCAATGCAGCACCCTTTCTTCCACGGCTCATTTGGGATTTGTAAGTTGGATACTCTAATGTGCTCACATTGCCTTTACAGTATTGTGTCTCTGCTGAAATCTAAATATTTTAAAGATAATGTGTGCTAGCCTTCAACTTAAATAGCTCTTGATGGTAAATCACTCAAGCAGGCCTCTCTAGAGAGTAAGAATTGCTGATGTCCACTTGTATACTTGTACAATACTAAACAATAACACCTTTTTTTATCACTTCTTAAGAAGTTCTAAATAACTCTCAGAAAAATTCTTAGCTCCCCTAACCAGATGACACTTCCCCCCCCCCTTCTGTCTAAATGCAGGGTATGAAAATGTTACATTTAGGACAGCAACTTCCAGAGTCCTCTAGTCAGACTGGGAAATTATGGGAGTTGTAGTCCAAAAAAAGTAACTTCCAAGTTTTGTCTGCATTTTCAGTAACAGCACTACACTTAATTCTGCAGTAAATACAGGAATACACCCACATGCAAAGGGATTGTATTTGGGCTACTGCTGATCCCTTTTCATTTACTGTACTCGTTTTGCGAGGCCTGATTCACTAGATAATTGATGAATAGAAAAGTCACTGGAGGCTAATTCTGTGGTGACTTTGGCCTACTATTTTAACTCTCAAGTGGCTTTTGAATGAATGGCACAGTTAATGAGATCACCTTTTAACCATGGACAGAAAAATAATTACTACTGGTTGTACATATGGGTTGAGTATCCCTTATCCAAAATGACCAGAAGTGTTTTGGATTTCAGGTTTTTTTTTTTCCAGATTTTGGAATATTTGCATATAAATAATGAGGTATCTTAGAGATGGGAGCCAAGTCAAAATACAAAATTCATTTATGTTTCATATACATCTTATACACAAAGCCTGAAGATAATTTTATACACAATATTGTATTAATACTTTTCTTCATGAAACAAAGTTTGTGTGCATTGAACCATCAGAAAGCAGAGGTGTTACTGTCACAGGAGATTATCAGACGCGTCAAAAGTGGCATTACAGCAATGCCAGGAGATCGCAAAAGGGCTTCCTTATCAGACAACATCGTCCCCCCTCATTATGCACCTGTTCTGCCAGCGCTGCTTTTTAACAGAAGAAGCTGTCAATAGATCCCTCCATTCTGTTTCTGTCACAGATGTTCCTGTGCATGCCCTGTTATGCTGGCGAGATGCCAGCATCAATGGGAAGCCCCTGCCAGAACACTTCTGGGTGAGATTGGGACATCCAGGTAAGTGACACACTTTTTATGACCCTCCCCAGGTTAGTTGTTAATTTTAGTTGGTTAGTTGTGTTTTTGTGCTTGCTGTCACTTTTTGGATTCTTTTTCTTTTTGAATTTCCCGTTCTCATGTCTTCTTGTGAGAATCTGTGGGAATTCGATCCAGGAAGTGAATGGAGCTCTGCTAGAGATCCTTTCACTCCTGGGCTGCCCTGTCGACATGAGACAAGGTAAGTACAGAGGGGAGAGTGATTGTGCCAGGACTGGGACAGGACAGGGGTGGGAGTGGAGATTGTGGGACAGGAACACTTTTTTCGTTCCTGTCTGATAATCTCCTCAGCCACCCATGTGGACAATTTTGGATTTTGAAGTATTTCGGATTTCAGATTTCCAGATAAGGGATACTCAACACACACACACACACACACATCTTTGTCTAATGCAGTCTTAGGGTAAATTGTGCATTTTACTATTTAGATTTTATAAATAGGATAATTCCAGCCTGAAGCACCTGAATTGAGAGACCCATTCAATAGAGTTGTGTGACTAAAAGTAAAAAATTAAATAAAAAATCAATAGCATAATAAAATAGCAATATGATCAGAAGAGTATTTCCAGGGGATCTGCACTAAGAATTAATTTCCCCCCATTATACTGTACATGTGTGTTCCTTTGATAGATGTGGCTGAGTTATAGTGAAAGGTCAATAGGTAATCTAATAAATGAGGTCACAGCAACTGTGTTGCAGTGAATAGGTAGGGGTTTATTATTTCCCAGAAGAAACCGGGGGTGGGGGAGCCCTCATTTTAAAACACTATTTCCCAGATGACACATTTATTAGCTATTGTATCTGGGGGAAAATTAGCATTGCTATGAGCAGATTTATTACTTAATCTATAGCTAAGACTCAGGGTGAGTGACAGTGCTAATCATTCATTCTTCAACAGCCTAGTTAGGAAGATGGCAGAGTTTGGAAAGGTTACAAATCCAAGAATCTTCCAGCCAGTAGTCCAAATAAATAAATAACATTTCTAGACTCTGGTAGATTGCTATCATTTTCAGTGCATGGGAAGTCTCTGGCTTTTCTTCGCAAACGAAGATTCAGGAAGGACTCATCCCGCGTTTTCTGCAAGCGCGCTGATGACTAAAAAGGCCAATCCGAGATAGACAAGTCAGGTTGCAGAAGGCACAGCAGAAGGTCTCCTTGGGTGATGTTTCCAGGTTGTGATTCTTTCTGCGTTGTCGTTTCTCTTCAAGACTTGTTTGGCGTGAGTTCTCAAATAAGGCTGCAGCATTGTGGATAGTGCGTCTCCATGCCTCCCGATGTGAGGCCAGGGCAGACCATTGTTGGTGATCAATTTGGCCGAGCCTGAGATGTTGCTTCAGGGAGTCCTTGTATCGCTTTTTTGGAGCACCCATCTTACGCTGACCTGTGGCGAGTTCACTGTAGAGTACTATTTTGGGGAGGCGATGGTCCTCCATCCTAGAAACATGCCCTGTCCAGTGCATCTGTGTTCTCAGTATCATGGCCTCAGTGCTGGTGATCCCTGCTTGCTCAAGGACAGCAACATTCGTCACATAGTCAGTCCAGTGTATATTTAGAATTGTGCGTAAACAGCACTGATGGAAGCGTTCAAGGAGTCGTAAGTGGTGGCGATAGGTGACCCATGTTTCAGACCCATAAAGGAGAATAGACAGTACAATGGCTCTACACACACTGATTTTTGTGTTTCGCCTCAGGTGTTTACTACTCCAGACTCTTTTGTAAAGTCTTCCAAATGTGCTATGATGCTGCCCTTGTTGCCCACACAGAAGCAGCTCTGTAGTGATTAGCATCTTGCTTCGCAACAGTTGCAGAGCTGTTTGGGCTGGAAGTCAACCTGAAGAAAACAGAAGTCCTTTACCAGCCTGCACCACAGGACAAACACCACCAGCCCCACATTGCCGTCGGCAATTCTGTGCTTAAGTCTGTTCAGCAGTTCACCTACCTGGGAAGCATCATCTCCTCAGATGCCAAGATTGACAAAGAGATCGAATGAATAGGGATCTAGATAGGTCTGAAATGAGAAAGAATGCCAAACATTGACCTCAGATTTTCTAACTGCCCCCTTTCTGGAATGTCTCTATATGCCCTCGTTCCATTTCTGTAACAGAATGTCCTACGACTGAAAAGGTGCCCTGTTATTCTAGCGTGATGCCAGCATCAGTGGGAGGTCTGTGCCAGAACACTTCGGGGTGAGATCGGGACATTGAGGTAAGTGACACACTTTTTTTGTACCCTCCTTGGGTTACTTGTAATGATTTAAGTGTGTTTTTGTGCTTGGTGTTACTTTTACTATAGTATTTATGTTTTTATTTTTTAAATTTCCCATGCTCTTGTCTTCTTGCAAGAACAGCCAGGATTTCAAACCAGGAATCGAAGTGGAGTTCTGTCAGAGCTCCATTCACTCCAGGGCTGCCCTTTAACGTGGCAAAAGGTAGGTGTGGAATTTTTCATTTTTGTGGCATGACAAGGACAGGAGAGGGGTGGGAGAGGAGATTGCAAAACTGGAACACTTTTTTTGGTTCCTGTTTGATAATCTCCTTAATATCACCTCTCACCTCTTCTCTTCTCTAGGCTCTACATACCCAACTCCCATTATCTGGTCCTCACAGGGTTGGTTTTTCAGAATGTTTGCCACTGTGGCCAACTCCTCTAGACATGTTTCAGCTTAATGGTAGCCTTCTTAATTTGCACACTTAAGTTGAACCCAAAGCTGGACACAATATTCCAGGCAAATTCTAATCAAAGCAGAACAGAGTGGTACTATCATTTCCCTTGATTTGGACACTATATGTACTTCTGTTAATGCAGCCTAGAACTGCAGTCACTTATTTGCTGACGCATCACTTTGTTAACTGGGGATCAGAAGAATGCATGAAGACTTAGCAGGAGTGGGAATGAAAAGGGGGTTTCTCAAGAATCAGGAAACCCCAATGAGGATAACCTTAACAAGACACCCTGGCCTTGTGATAATGCATCAAGGCAACTTAGATTAGCCTGCCCACAAAGCTTTGCTGTTTTCCTGCTCCCCTGACACAGCCATGTAGTGGCCAAGGGAGAGCGGGGCCAATGGAGCCTATTATCTGATTGCTGGTGCATCACAATTACATCATTTAGAAGTTCCGGAAGATGATGCTATTGTTGCACATCTACTGTAGCTATTAGAACATAGACTGAAGATTTTTAGTTCCCCCCTGCCCTACCCCTCAGCTACTACATAGTTGTGTTGGGGGTCAGGAAAAAACCAAGTCTCTGCAGAGAGGGGATACTTTCTCCCTCCTGGGAAGATTATCTTCAAAAACTGCAGAGGTTTTTTTTTTTTTAATGAATTTTGATATTGGAATGCACTATTGGGGGAAGGGGTTAGTGAATTCTCCTTCTTTGGAGGTCTTGAAATAGAGTTTGGATGGGTATCCTTCAGGAGTGCTGTTGTTCTGTATTCCTGCATGGGTGGGGGTTGGATTAAATGGAGGTTTGGACTAGATGGCCCTTGCATCCTCTTCCAACTTTAAGATTCTATGATTCCAGATTTTTGTAGTGGGAAGAAACTTTAGCAGGAATGAATTTAATAAAGAACCACATCCATATGGAGGGAGTTGTGGTAGATGGAAATGCTGGATCTACCATGACTAAAAAAGTACATACACAGGTGCAATGTTTGGTTATGCTTGTGTATATCACTAGCAGGATACCAGCCCCAATTTATTTTGAGTAACAGCTGTTCTTCAAGCAATTTACCTTATCATTGTAGTACTTTGTTTTTACTATTTTAAAGGAAGCCACATATTGATTAGGTGACTATTTAACATGGTTACCACCAGTAATGTAGTTGCCCTTTTCATAGTATCTATTCAAACAGGAAAGAAAGACTTTTTTCTTTTAAAAAAGGTCCTAAATCCAGTTGTTAAGCCCTGCTAGAGCAGCCTTATGAATCAATGGGAACTTGGTAATTCAACGTGGTAAATCTACACTTAGATATGTTCTATTGATTCAGTGGGTTTACTCTAGTTTAGACTAGTAATTAGATTTAGGCCATAACTGGCAGAATTTTAATCTAGATTCTGACAACTAATTCTGATGATCAAACAAGTTGGATTCATACCCTGACTTCCTTGAGAACTTAATTAATTGAATGTAGCAGCCCAAATTCTTGTGAATACTGATGAATGAAAATTGATTTTAGAAACTAATTAGTGAACCAGAAAGCGGGTTTGTTTCAGAAACAGTATGCATTATTTTTCAACTCATGAGGATACATCTGAAAAACAATAATTTTGAAACCTAAACTCAATTTCTGTTAGCCATTTACAATCACATCACATGTTATGGCTGGCATCGTGTTAGTGACTTACCAAAGCATAACTCCAACTTACATTGCTGTAACCCACTTCTTTGGTCATTGTGGAGGCTAACATTCTTTAGCAACCCATAACAATCCAAATCCCCCAACTAACCTTTCAGTCCTTCCAACACAGCCATCTCCATGCTGTTGGAAAACGGAGGGGATCAATGGAGATGCGTGCAGCTATTTTCCTGTAGTGAGACATGCTGGAAAGACATCATGCCTGTTACAGCACATCCAGCTGCTTCCCAGTTGATCCCTCTGCTCGCCAATGGTTATGTTGAGGGAAAGGCTGCATTGCTTAAAAGGTGGGATTCAGAGGGTAGAACTGGGAGATGTAACTATAGAGGCGTATAAAACATACATCTCCCAGTGTGTGATTGCAGCTGACATAATACAATTGGACCTTTTCAATTGTCTATAATATATAATTGCTTATAGATTAATGTATCCCTAATAAGATATTAGGCCTTAAACTGCCCTAAACACATTTGAATAAACTTGCTAGATCAGTCCATATATAACACAATGATTGTCCATATATAACACAATTGTCCATATATAACACAATGATTCATAAGGCTGCTCTAGCAGGGCTAGATCAGTCCATATATAACACATGAACCCCCTGGCTGAGGACTCAGTGGAGAATGAAGCAGAGAATGCAGACAAGGCAGAGGGGGAAAGTATAGCTGAGTCTGAAGAAGCAGAAAAAGCCTGGCTCAGCCTGAAGATATAGCAGAAGCAGACAAAGAACAGGTAACTCACTCGGAAGAACAAACAGATGGTCAGCTAGTGATGGATGATTTAGATGCCATGCTGCCTCCCTTCTCTGGATGTAGGAGGGAGAAGCGCCATGCTCAAGACTGCCATTTTAAATACCAAATGCTGATTTATTTCCTTGTTAATTAGCTCCAACTCTAGCTATAAATTCAGACGCAGATTCTCTTCAAATATCAGGGCTGACAACTTCTTATCTTGAGCTGTTGCACTCCTCCTGGATTCTAGCTTGCTTTGACTTTGAACGGACTTCTGGACTGCTGCTTTAACCCTTTGCTGACCATGGACTTGGACTGACTTCTGGACTGGCTTTTGACTTCCCTCGCACCTGGTATGGACTCTTGGTAACTGAACTCTGGACTGGCTTTTGACTACTCTTGCATACTGTATGGATTACTGTATTGGTGACTGGCTTTGGACTTCTATTGTTCCTGCATTCCTCCCCTGTTGCTCTTCAGGCACTTACCACTGTGAGTTCAGGACAATGATATTCTAACATTCATTGCCTTAAAGAATTCTTAATGGAAAGCATTGTGTTTATGTCTAACCCCACTTATTCTTAATGTGAAGAATCAGATTGGAATATAAGATTAGGGTAGGATATATATCTACACAGTGTCTAGAGTGCAAGAGAAAGGGGTGAAATGTTTGTTAAGCTAATAGGATGGCCAAAAAGGGAAAAGGAAGTAGAATGGTTAGATGACACCCAATTATGTTCATCAGAACAAAAAATTGGGATAGGTATAGCCCCCCCCAAAAGAAAGGGGATGGTTTTTCCTCTACCCCACACTACTCCACTTCAAGCTCTAGAGTTACAGAACACCAAAAATAATCCTGCAGAACTCAATGAGATATTTCCAGAATGAAATATATCAAACTATTTTGCAAAACTCTATTTGAAAATGTTTTGTATGAGAGAAAGGGAGAAGACCACTGTCTCCCTAACACTGTCTCCCTACAGAGAAGCTGAACTCCCCACCTGCCCCCTCCCCACAACTGAAGAGGGGGCTTCAGCCTCCCCTCAACTGAAGATGAGATCTTGGAAAAGTTACATTTTGGACTACAGGTCCCAAAAATCCCACTTGGAGCATGTAGTAAGATTTTGGGACTCGTAGTCAAGAACATTAACCTTTCCAAGTTCTTGTGATGATCTAGCAAAATATTCTGGTGAGGATTCATGCCCTTATCCCATCACACTTGCATAAGCTCATTCTTGAACAGGCTTAGCACTGGGAAGTTGCACTTCTGGCTCCCATGTTACCTGATAGAGGTGACTTTCAGTGCCATTTCCTCAGCCATCTCACCACTCCCAGCTATGCTACCCCTGCTGCCACACCACAAGCAGGATCATGGTCTATGTCTCTGTTGTTGTAAATGATGGTCAATGTTCTGTTCATCTTCTATAATTTTTGATTGAACCAGTTACATGATAAACATACCTATACAATATTGTGTGTGATGGTGTACGATGTTAGCACTTGGCCATTAAATAAGTGGATATTTGTAAATGGATCTATTTTCCAGGTTCTTCTAACATTTCCCTTAAATATCTGGGGTGTTAATTTCAGTCACACTGGGGGATAGAATGTGTCCCCATATCTGTGCAGCCGAAGGGTGATGCAGATAGGGAGTGGTTTGATGGCCTCCCTGAAAAGAGGCCAGAGTGCTGATCATGTGCGCGGAGTGGCGTCAGAGGGCTCTTATGCCTCAGCCGCCCCCTTGCATGCCTCTTTCATTCTATTCATGCAACCCACCAACCCACCCTCTGGGCAGTGTGAATACGTCTGGTCACTTCAGGGGCCAGGTAGGAATCCCCCCATTTTGACAGGGTTTCTTTTTACTGTACCTGTGGGTAATGGATTAATTGGCTTGGGTTGGGTAAGTAACTGGTATTTTGGCAGGTAACAGGGGAGAATTTTATATTCCAGTGTACACCTTGGCGCCCTTTTGGTGAAGGGTTGGGCTCTGGAACTGCCTCCACAGGTTCTAGAACCTAGGAGGTGGAGAAGGGGTCTGCCCTTGGGGCTGGCCTGGGACCCTGCGCTCTCTTATAAAATCGTGGGGTTTGGGAGGGGGAAACCTGGGTTGGCCTTCCAGAAAAAGTTCAAGGAGCACCCCTGTTAATTTGGGATTGCCCTTGGGGTCAGGTGTTTCACCCAAGGGAAGGCTGAGGAGGTTGTCATGGGGATGACACCTGGGACTTTATCAGACAAGTCAAATACTGCATCATAAGGGCACCTAATTATCGTGAAAGAACACGCGTACCAAATGTTGTCACCATTTTGTGATCATGTAAAGTAAAAAACCATACTTTTTTTATTGATGGCCCAAGCCATCAATTGATCCCGCATTCCACTTTTCTGCTGGCATTGTTGGCATTTGAATCCACACACCATTGTACTCACGTGAATGCAGCGTCAATGGGCAACTACTTCCAGGTACGATCAGGACAGGCAGGTAGGGTATGCTCTTTTTATGAACCCCCCGTGTACTTGGAACTTTTAAAAGTGTGTGTCTGTGCTTTCTTTAACGTTTTGTGTCTTTGTTTTGTTTGTTTGAAATTCCTGCGCGAGAGGCTTCTCGTGACAATCCAGGAAATTTCAAACCAGGAAGTAAACAGAGCTCTGTTTGAGTTCTGTTAGTGCCTGGGCTGCCTTTTAATCAGCAGTAAAGGTAGGTCGGGTATGGGGGGTTATTTTGCCATCATAAAATTGCCACAATTTATGCCAGCAAAAGAACATTAAAGTGGGGTGGTCTGATAAAATCCCTGGCCTCCAGCTGGACCCACACCAGGTTGCTCCCCTTTTTTGCTTATCCTCAGTTTGTTGCATTTAAATAGGTTTAAGTCAAATAAAGTGGCCCTTATTTAACCCAATTTTCTGTGTCTGGTTTCATTATTTTGGGGTTGGTCATCAATGGCCAACCCTACAGACAAAATTAAATAATTGGAAACAATATAATTCTTTCACAAAAGCTACCTATTGTATTTAATGCATTTCATTAAGTAAAACAACTGCATACTCAGTTGCAAGTGGGAATATGCATCAGAGAGCAGTAACATGAATTCTGGCCAGTAGCCTACAGGTACTGTTTGCAGTTGATGGACATCAGCAGTTGCCAGACTGCTGGAACCAGTTGAATTGCCCAGTAGTTTTTTTATTTTTATTTTTATTTTTATTGAAGAGGACCTTATTGCCACAGCTTACTTCATCCTGTCATGGCCTTTCATGACATAACATATGCAGTACATCTCCAGGTTGATAGATGCTCTGGGTTAAAACAGAAGAAGAATGACATAAATCCCAGGGCTACCAGAGTCTAGTTTAATTGGACAGACTCAAGAATACTGAATAAAATATATCTGGTAATTTGAGAGCAGCTGGGATAGAACAAAATTGAATAGAAGAACAACATTGCCATATTACTGGATGAACAGACTGAAGCGACTCACACATCACCCTGTCATTTTATGCCATGGTAATAAATCCAGGGAAATTCCTACCTCCTCACTAGTAACATGTCTGAGAGTAAATTAGAATCCCACAGGTGTATGCTGAAAGTATAGGAATTAATTCACTTTTTTACTTAATTTAACCACTTTAATTTTGTATGATATAATGGTTAAAGACTTAACTAATCCACCTTAAATTATCTTGCTTGTATATCTCTAGATCGACTTCTGTACAACCAGGAGTTTGCATTTTAAAAGCATTTTGATTAGTAGCATACAGCTTGTCGCTTGTCTTCTACCAGCCTAGAATCACTAGTTCATGGATAATTTCATTTCTTGGCACTCAAAACACAATATTTTGTACCAGAAAAGTATGCTTTAATTGTGGAGGTTAACAGGGCTCAGAGAAGTTTTCTTTTTTGAACTACAGTTCCTAGAATCCCACCTGGCCACACCAGCTGACAGACTTCAAGGTCTGGCTGTTTCTGCTATATAGATTTGTTTATAACTGTGTTCATACCTTCAGATGTTGATGTTACCACTGATGAGCATCAGAGCTCCTCCCATGCGCTTTCCAATTTGTGAGCTCTTGTAATGTTTTAATTTAATTATGTATTCTGATTGTATTGTTTATATTGTGTTTTTATATCAAAGATGCCTACTATATTGCATGAAATTACTCATGGAACTCTCTATACCTAGGAAAATGTACAAAGATGTGTTATACTGAGTCAGATTAGTGATTCATCTAGCTCTGTATCCTTTGCATTGCAGTGTTTCCCTGACTTGCTGGGAAGATAGCTTTGTGGGTTGTGTTAGGGGAGAGCTTCCCAGAACAGTGCCATTTTTGTGCTGGTTGGCTGATTTCTCCCTGTGAACTTTTGTAAAGTTTGCACACTTGGGAAGGCATGCAGAAAGAGCAGCCAATCAGGGATTTCCTGGTTGTACCTGGGAGGGACTGGAGCAAGCCTAGATGAGGGCTTTACTGTGGTCTACTCCCCAGGGATAGATCAAGCTGCTTGTTGGGGTCATCCAGTGCCTGGATATGGGACCATGCTGCAACCAAGCCTCTGAAGTTGTAATCAATAAAAGTTGTGACCTTGTTTATTCCAGCAATAGTTATAGTGTGTATTATTGGGGGAAGCTCCTCCTATTTGTCTCTGATCCCACAAATGTATCAGTTGTCTTGACTGTCATATTGTTTAATCAGCAGATGGCACTGGATTTAGATGCATCTGGGTAGAGTCAGGAACTTCCTGTTACTGTTCTTGCTGAAGAGAAACAAGAAAGTTATTGTCTAGCTTCATGGGTAGTATGCCATCTAAGCCCTCCATAACATAGTGCCAGAAGCCATGTCTGAAATCCAAAGATTCCTAGCAAGACCACTTTTTAAAAAATGTCACAGGCTGGAACCTTGATCTGGCTTTATGCTAGGGTAACCAGGGTTACACAAGTATGATTGCTGTATTAAAACTGTAGGAGGCTCTTGTATCTTTAATAGCCATATAGAAGAGAGAATTTCAGCAAATGTTGCTTGTCATAGAACCAGTTAACAAGCAAAACCTGCTGAAATTCCCTCTTCTATACAGGCATTAAAAGTCTAGGAGCTTTCTCCAGTTTTCACTCTGGACATCTTATACACAAGTGTCAGGATCTGCCTCTCCCTGCAGGACTGGGCCCCTGGCTGCTAAAGCTGGCTCTGCCTCTCTGTGCAGGACTGGGCATGAGTTGCAGAAAGTCTTGAAGGAACCAGGGCCGAGCTGTCAGGCACAGCTGGCTGCACTCATGCTGCACACCTGGAGCAGTTAGGGGAACTACTATTTAAAAGCAGCATTCTCCCCTCAGCTTTTACCATCACAATACAGTCTTCTGTGCTGTTTGTAGCTGCTTCTTGCTCTTGGACCTTGATCCTTTGCCTTGACCTGCTACTTGTGTTTAGACCTTTGCTTGCTTCTTGGACCTGCCTTTCCCCCTGGATACTTGGTATGTGTTTGACTTTGGCTTGTATTTGGACTCTGGCTTCCTTGGTCTCTGTCTCCCATATACCTGACCTGGCGCTCCTTTCCTGGACCTGCTTTTGCTTCTGACCCTCTGGACTGCTGATATGTGTTTGACCTTGGCTTCTTCTTGGACTTTGCTTGTCTTTGATCCTACCTGGACTTTGGACTCTGTTTTCTGTGCCCTTGACCTGCCTTCTGGACCTGCCTTGCCTCCAACTCTTGTGCTCTGGTTCACCATCTCCCTGCCTGTCCTGGCCCTGGCATCTCTGCTCTAGGACCCTGCCACCCATGCCCTAGATCCTGACAACAAGTAGAACTATTTTATCCAACTTTGCACAGGGTGGCATTCTATACTCCCTTATGCAACAATATTGCAAGGCAGCATAATGGCTGCTGGATGGCACCTTGATTCAGTTCTTCCTCCCAGACTCAAAAGGCCACTTCTTGGCTATGGGAGTGTACCAGGAAACATCCCTGTCTGTCTTGGTGCTTTCTATTGTCCATCCAGACCTCAAAAGCTTACACCTGGGCCTTTACAGCAGTGTAACTTTACACCCTGCCAGCTTCAAACAAGATCTCAGCCATTGATCCCTACATCAGAAACCTTACATTTTAATTCTTCAGCAAGGCCTGGACAGAAGGATTCACTTGCTTTCACACACTGCTCTACAGGAGGCAGGAAATATCCAAGTGAGTTTCTTTCTTGATGCCATTAGCTGCCAGCAGGGTTTTATAAGTGCAGGTCACCCCATGCCCCCCTGGTATCCATGGGGGATAAGTTCCTGGGCTTACTGTTTATAAATGAAACCATGGATAATAGCAAACCCTATTAAAATAAAGTACTTCTGATACTTTAAGGTCTAGAAGTAGGCCCCATCTACAAGATGAAAAAAAAATCTATTTGGGGGGGGTGAAGAATTCGAAAAGGCAACCATTTGAATGCGTACGATCTGCCTACATGATTTTTTACCCCCCCTTAAACTCTGTATGACCCCCCCCCCCTGCCCAGCTGGCTGGAGCAAGCGATCCAAGTGGTGGTTTTAAATCTCCTGCCACTTTTTTTTTATTTAAAAAGGTGCCCGTTATGTGGACAGTAAGTTTTCCATATTTACAATATAAAATAAAAATGAATAAATGTAAAAATCTCCGTTTCATGGACTTACCGGATTCTCACTTAGCCAGGAAACCAACATGGCTGCCACCCCCAATTCCCCTCTTTGCTAGCCCCACATCCTGTGCTTGGCCAGCCAATCAGATTACACTGCCTGTTCATATGTGTGTGAACGGGGTGTACAAGCGATCGCAAATTCGAATGGTTGTATGGATTATTTGCCGAGATCCTCTATTCCTCCCAAACTCCGAATTCATGGACTTTACTGGGGATTTACTGCCCCCCCTTCTGAAAGACACAAATGTATCTAAATGGCTGTATGTACACATTATCGATTCTTCGAACTCTGTATGGATTTTTTTCATCATGTAGATGGGGCCATACCATAGAGTTGCATTGGAGGACCTAGCGATTCTTAAGGAGGATACCTCTCCAGGGATGTTCCAGTGTGACTCTATGGTATATGTCCCTATTTTTTCAGCTGTGGATAACTGAAAACATGGGATATTGGTTCTGTGGATAGGGGGAGACCTGTATTTTTTTTAAAAAAGATCATCATGTTAACTTAAGGATGAAAATGGCTTTTTCCCTTTTAAAGAAGAAATTTTTGTTAGGGAAAGCACAAGAAGAGCAGCTCATGATTCCATGTACCTCTTATGTTAGCTGGCCTCTCTCTCTTTCTCTGTCATAAGAAGAAATATGATCAGCTATCTATTCTCAGTGCTCATAAAAAGAGAAGAGGCACATCACTAGAAAGCATGTTCAATGTGTAGGGGAAATAGGGGAAGCCAAGGGTTTTTTCATCAGTTAATTCTTTTGTATTGATACATCATTCATCTTCTACAGTGGACCCTCTGTATCCTTGGGAGTTTGGTTCTAAACCCCCCCACAGATAGCAAAAACTGCTGATGGTAGAGTCCCATATTAATCAACAAGAGCAGCCATTTTAAGTATGGGCACCACTATTTTAGGTATGTGGTGCTGCAATTTTCAGTATGAGTGCTGCAATTTTAGGTATGTGGCAACACTATTTTAGGTATGGATGCTACCATTTTAGTTATGTGGCAGTGATGATCTGTGGATGCTCAAATCCATGGATATTGAACCTGCAGATATGGAGGGCCCATTGTACTTTGATTTGTTTTCATTCTGAGAGGAAAAAAAACCCAAGATATAAAAGTAAGTTAGCAGGACAGCCCCAAATAGTGCTCTCTCTCTTTATGTTTGTCTGTCTTTCCAAAGTTCTCAGGTTCACACCAGCCAGGACAGGATGAGTGTGGGGTTGGACATACCTGCTTTTCTACTGCTGCTGCTGTACAGTTTCCCCCTCTTTCACCCCAATGTGGTCTCAGTTGGAACATTAGGGCTAAATTACCAGATAGATTAATCCCCCCATCCTCCTCCTAGCATGTGAGGGCCTTGTAATTGGGGTGGGGCTCCAGGCATCATTGAAGGATTTTTTTATTTGAGAGGATCATTCTAGATTACAGTTTAAGAACATTTCCCCTCATTTGAGATTGCCAGGATCAGCCCTACCATTAGGGAAAGGGAGGTAACCCACTGTGGTGGCAGATGCTGGGAAGCAGCAGTAGCAACCTTCCTAACTGTTCCTCTGGTGTCCCAATGGCACTCACTTCTCTTGGAGGACAAGATATGTGTGCTCCATATTTGTCCTACACCCCCTGAATAGTCTATTGCCCTCAGATGTGAGGAGGGACCTGATCCTACTGCCAGTGTTGAAGTCTATTTCAAGATAGGTTCTATACATGGAATAGGAATAGATACCACCTTGTCCTTGCCTTAGGCAGGAACTTATATTGGGCTGGTATTGGGGACTGCATATCAGGGTCACAAACCTGTTCAGCATTTGCACAACATCCACATACACTCACAGAGTTGCACTAAGCTGCGCCATTACACGAGCGAATGCACAGCATGAACTTCGAACCAGTGATCCCTGTGGTGCAACCACTTACAGTTAGAGAGATGTCCTCATTAGCATTTTTTTTTCATATATGCACAGATAAGGAAAGTACAGCGGCTTGTAAATACTTGCACACATGATAAAACCACTTTACAAATGTACAGATACCAGCCTTTTACAGGGACCAAAGATGTCCAACTGGTGGTGTAACAGGACTCAGGTATAAGTACACAACAGGATTCTAGCCTCTATGATTAATTAGCTACTTAGTCATTTTTATATCCCAGAAGATAGATCAAGGACAATCCTGGAAACTGCTGATCATGAAACACCTTTAATGAAATCTCTGCTGAATGAGACAATTAAAAACAAAAATCTAAACCAAACTATTCCAGGGTTTTAAAAGAATATTTTTTCCGAATTATCAATTCATTTTTCAGCTAGTTCTATTTTTTTTTAAAAAAAACTCTGACTAATTTATTGTATGCTTTGCACTAACACAACTTCCTAAAAGTACACATTTACATTTATATAGACACAGGAGGAACAAGTTTAAACATGCATATATTAAATCTTTTAACAATACTTTCAGTTGTTTCCTCCCATCTTTATTGGTGCCATCTATTCTGTAATAATAATGAAATCTTGGCCAAATTTCCCCCTATCCAAACCACTACATGGCTCTAGTTTAATATATCTTGATAATAAATTCTTGTACTGATAATGTACAAGCAGCTGTTCTATAATGATGATGCTGATAATGTTGCAGCAGTTGAGTTGATGCTGTGGCAAGTTTTATGCAATACCATTTCACAGCAATGGCAGTGAGCTGGGAAAATCCTATTCTTTATGAGGAACTATATCATGAGATGATGTTGGATACATCTCAGTCAACTTTGTACAAATGTCAGTCAACTTTGTACAAACAACGTTGTTGTTGTCTAGATGTTACATACACACATCCTACAACACCAGCAGCCCATGCTCACATTTGATATGATTAATCAGGCAGTTACTGCATATCGGCATAAAGAAAAGCAGTGGCATCAGTCAAATTCCAAAACACATATTGTGGTAATAGATTTCATTCAGCCAACCCAAAAGGCAGAAAATTGTGTGTGATCTTCTGATGTATTCAGATCTCTTTATCAAGCAAAATGTTGCAAAATTAGGCAAGGGTTGATAAAGCCAGGAAAGACTTGGGCCTGTATCCAGTGCTGGCAAGTAAGCTTGTATAAATCCTGTTTGCAAAATGGTTGTGCATTTCCAGCATTTGTGCAAGGAGGCATCACAGACTTCCTTCTACAAGCAGTTCTTGCCATTCAACTATGTGAAGGCAGAGGCCAGGCTGGCCAACTTACTTGCCACCTAGACCCATTTCCCTTATGATCCCAGATGACCAGTGATTGGGCAGCCACAGGAGCTCCTGGAAGCTCACTGTCATTTCTGTAGGTAGAACCAGGTGCCACAACTTTCTGCCACAACACCATCTCAATGCTTCTTCCCTTCTTCTCTGTATCCAGGTCTCCAAACCATCTCAGCCCTTATCTTTAAGCCACATTCTCTTCCTATTGCTGTCTTTAGATGTAATAGAGGGAGTGATTGCAGTAGAGACTCACAAATGTGGCTAGTTGGGTGATTTGATGCTGTTTATTAGGTTCTTGCTGGGTTAGCTGGACAGGGGAATAGTAATAATATTGACAATAATTTAACATTATATTGTTTTAATAGATGATTAAAGGCAGTAATATCAGTGTTGTCCCTGCCTCCACTCTGCCACCTCTCAGAGGTTACTCCCACTTGTAACTGGCAAGGATATATTTTCTTTTTCCTGTGTACTGTGATTACCTCAGAGGCTGATAGCAATTGCTGGCAATGGACCGCCTTGCTGACCTTCACATCTGCCTCTGTAATATTGGGAGAAAGCCAGGATAATATTAATATTTTCTGAAGATATACTGGCATAGCTGCTGATATATCACAACCCAAGCCTACATCTCTTACCATAACACATCTTATGATGGGTCTGTTTACGAGTGAATGTATTCAATATTTTTTGAATCTGCACAAGAAGTTTAAGACTTTTGAAAAAGAAAAGGTGGCGTACATGATGAGATCAGATTAATTTAAAAGAGAATGGACAGTAAAGTCAGATTTGTTCTTTTCTCTGTCATGAATCATAGCCAAAACCTTGACGAGATCCGATGTTATGGCAAGTTTCCTATTGACTTCAGTGAATGAGAGATGGATCACATGAATTCAAGGGGGATGGTTCATTTGATACGGGAAGCTAGCAAATTTAGAATGGGCAAAGGAAAACAATCCTGCCCACCCTTTCCTTACAAAGTACAGCCAAATAGATGGTAGCATTTTACAGAAGGATATTGTAGAATATAGGCAAAAACCTAACTGGCTGATTAGCTAAGATGGATGAGAACTCTTCAGCACATTAATGAAAATAAACTAAATTTGGAGGTTGCTATAATACCTTTGGATGGTGTCCTAAGGCACAGCAATTTTAGAAAGAGAGCCATTATATTATAGCTTTGGTTTGCCCTCATCCATCTATATTTATCAATAGCTGGATAGATGAGAGAGAGTTACAACTTTATCAGGCGAGTCAAATATGGCATCATAAGGATGCATAATGCTCATGAAAGCACACACGTACCAGATTATGTCGCCCTTTCGTGATCATATATAGTTTAAAAACTGTACTTTTTTATTGATGTCTCAACCCGTTGATTGATCCCCGTAGCAATTTTCTGCCGGCATTTGAATCCACGCATCATTGTACTCATGTGAATGCAGCATAAATGGGCCAACACTTCTGGATGAGATCATGACATCCAGGTAGGGGATGCACTTTTTATGAAAACACCCCCCCCTCACTTATTTGGGACTTTTAAAGTCTGTTTTGGTGCTTTGATGTACTTTTTAGGCCTTTTTTTTTTTTGCATTTCCTACACGAGCATCTTCTCATGAGATTCGGTGAGATTTTAAACCAGGAAATGAATGGAGCTCCATTCACTCTCTGTTAGTGCCTGGGTTGCCTCTTTAATGGGAACAAGGTAAAGTCTGGTGTGTGTGGGGGTTCTTTTGCTGAGAAGGGAGCTGCGCCCCACTTAACCAAAGAGGGACAGAGTCCGTCCTTGGCTGAGAGAGGTGTAAGAAAAAAGGATTCCAGATTGTACATGAAAATCACATTATGTGAAGGGTCCCAGAACAGAACCCTCACATAATATGAGGGCTTACTGTACCAGTTTCTGAGGGCAATGCACCCAATGTAAACAGATATGTAACTACCCCACACAGCCATCTCTTGAATGCTGCTCCTCTGAGGATATGGTCATGAATCCAAGATGCTGACAATGACATTTAAAGCCCTAAAAGGCTTGGGTTCTTGATACTTGAAGGAGTGCTTCTCCCTGTATATGTCTGTCTGACGATGGCGGTCTTCTGAAAGGGCCCTGTTCTGTTCCCCATCAGTCAGGGCAATAATTCTGTGGGAGGATGCAAGAGAGGACCTTCTTTGCTGTGGGACCCATTATGGAATACCCACCCCTTGGAGACCCGAATTGCTGTCATTCAGGTGCCAAGTGAAAGTGTGGTTGTTTACTAAAGGGAGACCTGGTGGCACAGTGGTTAAATGCTGGTACTATAGCCACAACATTGTGAGTTGGATCCTACAAGGCTCCAAGGTTGACTGAGCCTTCCATCTTTCTGTAGGTCGGTAAAATGAGTACCGTACCCAGCTTGTTGGAGTGCTTTGCACTGATAAGCGGTATAGAAATATAAATGCTATTGCTATTACTAAAGTTTTTGAGGCCTACCTGGTTTTACAGAATGTACATGGTTTTAAACTTTTTAAACTACAGTTTTTTAACTGGTTTTAATCTGTCTTTTTGACTTTTTACATTGTTTAATATGTAAAATGATTTTTAAACCATTTCATTGTTCACACTGTTTTAAATAAGAACTTTATCAGATGCGGCTGTAATTGCAGAATTACAGTGCAACAGTACCACAAATGGGTTCCCATTATCACATGATGTCATTGTCCTCTCATGGTCAATGTGTGCTCCATCCATTAATGGATCATCACTTTTTATTGATGGGAAAATCTGAATAGTCCTCAATCTCACTCTTTTTGTGTTATTGACAAGCATGCAAAATCACGTCCCAATTTAATCATACAACTACAGCATGAATGGGCATTCCTTTCCCTCCCTCCCCTTTCCCAATGACACACAGGGCACTGTTTTAATGAACTATCACCTTTTCTTGGTACATTTTTATGCTTGTTTAAGTGTTCATTTGTTAATTTCTTTCATTATTTATGTGTTTTTGGTGTGTTTAAACAAACATATCTTCTTGCGAGAACAGCTGGAATCTCACCACGCAAAACCACAGAAGTAAAATCCCATTCTTAATCTGCTAGTTGTGGTCGTGTGCTGATTCTATGGCAGTAGTATCTCATGATTAGAGCATGGTATAATGTGATTATGGCAATATGTGATAATTACTGTAATCATGCCACTATATTTCTGCTTTCCTCAATAGTGGAATTACAGTGTTTTTAGATACTAGTCTGATAAAGTCCTTAGTCAGGTTGGGCTTATTCTTAAGCCCTGATATTCTTTATATAGAGTGAAGGATGTAAATATTTAAATAAGTGCATACATAGGACAGTTGTCCCTTTACATTCACGGCTTTGACTTTCGTGGTTTTATGTATTCGCGGGAATTCCTTTCCCCCCCTTGCTCTCCCCAACACAGCCTCTGAGCATTTAAGGAGGAAAGCTTCCTGCACACATACATACACAGGGAAGATCCCAGCAAGCAAGTAACCCCCACACCAGCATCTGAGGGTCTAAGGTGAAGGAAAATCACAGCCCCATGCTGTGAGCATGCAAGCAAAGTCCCCCGTTGCCACTCCCGTGTCTGTGTTTTAACAAACTGAATTGCTTCTTTAAAACTCACATTTCGCCCCATGTCTCCTCATGGCCCAAAGTAAAGCACAGCGGCAAACTGAATTGCTTCTTTAAAACTCACATTTCGAACCTTTCCTACACACATTCACACACAGGGAAGGTGCGGGTGGCATTTCCCAGCAACCCAGCCTCTGAGCATTTAAGGAGGAAAGCTTGCATGCTTACAGTATGGGGCTGTGCTTTTCTTTCGGCCAGCAGGAAGCTTTCCTCCTTAAATTCTCAGAGGCTGGGTCCAGTTGCTTGCTGGGAGATCCCACCCGCACCTTCCCTGTGTGTGAATGTGTGTAGGAAAGGTTCAAAACATGAGTTTTAAAGAAGCAATTCAGTTTGTCGCTGTGCTTTACTTTGGGCCATGAGGAGACATGGGGCGAAATGTGAGTTTTAAAGAAGCAATTCAGTTTGTTAAAACACAGAGAGGGGAGTGGCAAGGGGGGGCTTTGCTTGCATGCTCACAGCATGGGGCTGTGATTTTCTTTCCTCCTTAAGTGCTCAGAGGCTGGGTCAGTTTCCGTGTGTGTGTGTGTGTTTAGGAAGGCTGCTTTTATTCGTGTTTTTTTCAATTTCGCGGGGGTCTTGTTCCCGTAACCCCCGCAAATGTGAAAGGACGACTGTATATACATTTCAGTTCCGTTGCCTTCCCTAGATAGCAGAAGGTTCCCTTTCTTCCTCAGAGATCTTGAGTCACTAGAGTCTCTGCCTAAGGAAAATCTTTGACTGTCATGCTTAGGGTTACCATACACCCCCCCTTTTTCTGGACATGTCCTCATTTTCAGAGCTAATCATTTCTGTTTGGGTGAAAATGTCTTGGAATTTTTAAAATGCCCACTACTGCTTTGCTTCCTCGTTGCCATCTTGCCTTCTGCATCAAGAGCTGTGCTAGGAGAAGGTATGTAGGCCAGCCCAGTGGAGCACTCAGAGAGCGAGAGCAAGAGAGAGAGAGCGCAACTGGGGGTTAGGGGTACAGACCAAGAAAGGGATGGTGAGGTATCCCAGCAACAGAACACAGCAGCTAAGTGGTAAAGGTGAGGCAGCCGATGGAAGAGAAAGGGAAGGGGGGAGGAGGAAGGTAAACATGTTGTTATTTATACACAACAAAGCTTAGGGATATAGTAGCAATTATATCAGCTTACATTTAAAATGAGAGTCATACTGTAGTCAGCTGGTAAATGTATCCTCCTTTTTATTTTGTTTTTTAAAATATGGTATCCCTAGTCATAGAGAGCCAACATGGCCTAGTGGTTTGGGTGTTGGACTAGAACTCTGGAGACTAGGGTTCAAATCCCAGTTCAGCCTTGGAAACCTACTGGTGACCTTAGGCAAGTCAAAATCTCCCAGCCTCAGAGGAAGGCAATGGAAAACCACCTCTGGACAATCTTGCCAAGAAACCCCTGTGATAGGGTCACCATAAGTCAGAAATGACTTGAAGGTGCACAACAACACAACAACATCCCTACTCATGCTCTGTGCTATTTCCTCTTCCTTATGTTGTACAGCCAAAAGGGTTGTTGTTGGGAATGTGTGTGTGTCTGTACTGCCATGTCTTCATGCTCAGTATCATCTCATCTTCATGGCAATGCTGCTCTGGCTTGCTTTTCAAAGTGCTTTGTTTCTGCTCCCCTCCCTGCTTCTGTATTAGAATAGCTGAGTATAGCATATGGTGGATTTACACACTGTAATGACAAACACTGTAGAGAGCCAGCATGGTGTAGTGGTTTGAGTATTGGACTAGGACTCTGGAGACCAGGGTTTGAATCCCTGTTCAACTATGGAAACCCACTGGATGACTTTGGGCAGGTCACATTATCTCAGCCTTGCAGGGAGGCAATCCCCTTTGAACAAATATTGCCGAGAAAAACCCATGATAGGTTTGTTTTAGGGTCGCCATAAGTTGGAAACTGCTTGAAGGCACACAACAATAAGTGACAGAACATTTCTTCCTTGGCACAACTGAAGTATACGACGAACTTAGAGCTTTCATGACCCTCTTTTCCTCTGGCAGCCACCAGAGACATTTATCAGTAGCATCTCATTCAAGTTTTAAACTAACTTGAATTCCCTATTATCTGAAACAGGAGAACTTAGATTAGTTGAAACTCCTGTTGGTGAACAAGCCAACATCACAAATCACTATCTAGCTCTGGCTTATTTCAACTCTTTTGAATTTACATTAATCAGAGTTTAAAAGTGAATATGGAAGCTTTTAATACCATTTTGTAGCATCTGAAAAAGGAAGACGGGAGCATATAGAAACGAGGTTTATCTCAGCTTGTAGATAAAACATTAAACTATAGTAACAGGGTGGTGTAGTGACTGGAGTGTTACAGTCATTCTATCTGAGAACCACAGATCATCTCATAGAATTGTTATCCATGCCACCACTCTGATCATGCTCCTTAAAAGTAGTTGCTGATGCAAATGTGTATCAGAGGATATCATCAGATGTGGGGAAAAACTGTGTCAGAAGATCATGATAAGAACAGGAACGGGGGATATGATCAGATGATGCCATCCTCCAGCGTCCTGGGGCCGTAGCGCAGGCATAAGTAAGGCATCCCCTTTTATTGGTGGCTCATCCCCGTCAATGAAAAAGGGAAGCCTTGTCTGCTGCAGCACTACGTTCCAGGAATGGGTGATGATGTGGGGCATCTGATAATGTCACCCTTTCTGTTCTTCTCACAATCTTCTGATGTGGTTGTGGACACATTTGTTGCCGCATTTCCCCATGTCTGATTCTCTCCAGAGAAACAATACGGGAAATCTCACTGTTTATTATGATGACTTTGAATGTAAACTCTGTTTAAAAACTGTTATATGTCTGCTTCAAATCAAGTTCTATCAACAGTGTAATTCATTTGAAATTAAACAAACTTGGGCATGCCAATTAAGATATATGTCCCATACCCTTCAGTAACTCAATAAGTTGGCGGGGGGAGTAAGAAACTTTACAGCCAAGTCTTTTATTTCTCTTTTGTCTTTCTTCAAATAATCATCTCACTGTTCATACATGCCAATCCTAATGACATTTTTTTAAGCAAATCAACATTACAATGACAGAAGGGTTTTCCTTTTAAAAAACTGACCCTTATTGGACTTACAAAAGTTTATTGACTGAGCATTTCCAACAGCAATCTTTTTTTTTTTGGCCCTAATTCTGGAAGAACTTGAATAGACTTGCTGGCACATAAGTCTTTGCAGAATGTGGCCCTTTCTTTTAGACTAGTAACAAAGTGAGGTAAGAACAGTTAACAAAAATAATCACACTGTGACAACATAACTTTAGCATAAGAATTAGTCTCTTTTTGATATGTGAAAATATCCCAACAATCATGCCAGCATATTTTATCAATGTGCAACTAATCAAAAGAGTAGAGCAATCATGATAAAACATAACCCAATGTTTTTGGATGAGAGGGAACTTGGTACTGTACAGTAGTTCCTTTTAATGTCTTTCCTTTTTGTACATTCAGTCCTCATCCCAATGAAGTAGTCAAATGATACTACAAAAGAAACACTACCAACTCACAAACAGGGCGTTATTACTGCTACTGCACCACCTTGGCATGCAAGTAACTATGTAATCAAAGTGTAAACAGTGAAATGTCTTCCCATTCCTGAAAGAAAATGAAAATAAAAATGCAAGTATAATAGTTTACATCAATCATATTTGTATAATTATCTTCCTTACCGCAATTCCACTGCAGGTAAGGGTTCATACCTCTGTGGATACCTCCCATGCTGGCAAGTCTGCAAACTAAGATCTGCTGTTCTGCCCTTCTTAGAAAGTTCTAGTAAGACTACTGGACTAGGTAATCTGCCCATAACCAGACCTGAATGCAGACCAACCCCTGCCTCCCTCCGAAATTGCATACACAAGCCTGAAAGAAGTGAATGAGACTAAATCAAAGAGCTGAATGCTTGAATTGCTTTGATCTCACTTCAGTGCATTTAAAATTTTCTGCATTTAAGGCCAGTGAGCCAAAATAGTGAGGCTAACCTGCTGCTACCCTCTGAAAAAGTTTCCCCTACTAAATATAATGGGTTGGATCCAGCGATCCATGAATGGAGATCCCCTCATGCTCAGAGGGCTATTTGGGAGGAGGAGGGGAAACTGGCAACACCACCAATGAATAGTTGCTACTGCTAGATGATAATTCTTGCAAGTTACTCCTTCTGCAAATGGGAGGACTCTTTCCACAGACAGAAAGGCTATAGTGCACACAATTTCTATCTAATGATAATAAAGCAGGGCAGCTGCTTGGTAGCTTATTATTTTCTTTCAAATAGTTAGAAAATGATTTCCATTTAGCTTTTGGCTGCTATCTGGCAATTTGGTGACCCCAGTACAGAAAAGCCATTCCAAAAGCCCTGAGCGACAAAACTCCCTACAGACCATTGGAGAGTTTTAGAACGATTTGTGATTTAGGGTGCAGTGAATGTTTTAAGAGGAGGGATGAAAAATGATTAATGCTGGATTCTGTTGCTTGGAGGGGGGAGGATTTTTAATAGCAGTGATAAAGGGGTCAGTGGTGGTCAGGGAGATGGTCTTCTGCAATGATTTAAACACTGGAGACTGGGACTACAGTTTGCTACACACTTAGGTATATTTAAGTCTATTGAAATCAATGGCCTTCAGCATGCTTAAATCTACATTTGACTTTGGCCTTCAATGTTATATTAGTGAAACAGACTCAAATGTGATACTGTACAGGAATAAAGACTCCTGCAATTTTTGGAATGGCTGATGCAAAAAGAAAAAAGGAATCTTGGCTGTTGGACAGGCTTTTCTACACTCAATCAGCTCCGATAATGAGTTAGTTGGTTGGCATGGAAGACAGGCATGCACTCTTTCCTGTATTCCCCATCCTGAATTCTTATGATGCAGAGCATTAAAGTCCATTCTTCATCTTGCTTCAACTTGGACTGCTGTAGGGTCCTTTGGAAGGCAGAAATTCTTGATATGCATAAATCCAGTTTTCTATTCATTGAAATATACATGTTATTTTAAAATATTTCCCTCATTAAAATACATGTTTTTGTTATATTTGCTTACCACCTAGTTTAAATTCTGCCTTCATATCTGGGCAATGTTAATAATATTTATATCCCTAATAAAGCCAGCTCCTGTTTTGTTTAAGTGTATGTTTCTTAATGCTGATCAAGCTGAGAAACTGAATAACCCATTATTTCTAGCAATATAATGAGTCCTTTAAAAGTACTTTAATTTTCAGTGATATATTTCCTTCCACATTATAAAACAATCTACAATCTTTCCCAAGGTTTCCCCCCTCTCCTGATATGGATAACAAGAAATATGCAGAAATATTTTTATACCACAATGGATTTCAGAATTTTTCCCCCGAAGTTCATCCATGATATTCACATTTGCCCTTAAGAATGCCCTACTTTGGGGGTACAGCAGGAAGAAGGTGTTAATCCATCTGAGACCGGTATCATCGTCTTTACCACCATTCAGAGGTTGCCTCCATAAAAACTGAGGCTGTAGTTTAGCTTACCATGGAAGCTCTTTTAAAAAGAAAAATAAAACATTACAGAATATACAAATGCATTCTCTTAATCTCAGACGCAAGTCCCTTGACGTGTCGAAAGGTGATGTTTTCGATTTCTGACTCCCAAACTCTTATCTTTACACTCTGAGGGCTTCTGTTGAGAAATATCTATCAGCGCACTTGCAATTGCCAGTCCTGGAAAGAAAAACAAGAGAGGAAGAACAATTTAACATCTTGCTGTGAGAAGGAGTCCCTTGCTTTCTGTCTCCTTTCATGACCAGCATTCATTTAAACTTTTATAGTGAAACTCTTTTTTCTTCTGAATAGGGAAGGCTCATAACTCTGCTATGGTGGCTGGTCCTAGGAAACAGTTCTCAAAAGCAATAGTATCAGAATCTCATGTTAGTATTCGTAAATATGAAAGAAAAGGAAGTGATAAAGGGAGCTTTGCAGGTAAAGAACAGTTTATGGCCTCAATTCTGTTTTAGTCCTGACTATAGTAGACCCATGAGGCCTCAATATCCTAAAGGCACCAGATCCCCATCTGATCTTGGAAGCTAAACATGGTCAGCCCTGGTTGGTACTTGGATGGGAGACAGCCAATGGATACCAGATGCTGTTGGCTATATTTCACAGGAAGGAACTGGCAAATCACCTCTGAGTATACCTGCCCCCAAAATTGTTATTTTACTATTATTATTATTATTATTATTATTATTCATTTATAGCCTGCCTTTCACCCACCAATGGGACTCAAGGTAGCTAACAACTTCTTTAAAACAGTACAAATAGAAAACAATACAAAAGTAAAAATTACAGTACAATAGCACCGCCGATTCACCATCCGCTGATACAGTTATCCATGGATGATGATGGCAGGATGGGGTGGGGGTGGAAGGGGAGGGAGGGAGGGAGGGAGGGAGGAGGGCTCACCTCCCTTCTCTGCGGGGCTTCCTTCCAGTGGCAGCAGCAGAGGTGGCATGGAGGTGGATGGGGGAAGGAGGGAGGAGGAGGGCTCGCCTCCCTTCTCCGCGGGGCTTCTGGTGGAGGCAGCAGAGGTGGTGGTGGGGTGGACAGGGAAGGGAGGGAGGAGAGCTTGCCTCCCTTCCCTGCAGGGGGTTCTGGTGACATGGCAGAGGTGGCGGGGGTGGTGGTGGACGTCTGGCATTTGCTGTTATCCACAGATTTCAGTATCTACAGGGGCCCTGGAACCATCGCCCATGGATATGGGGGTGCTACTGTATAAATACACAATTTAAAAAAAGAATTAAATAACACACAACTTAAAAAAACATTAATCATTAAAAATATAAAAAATGCATTGTAACTGTATAAAAAGCAGTCTTAAAGACTGCACTGCACAGCCTTAAAAGCCCAGCCCTTGTCAGTTTGCAAAAACTTAGTGGCACAAAAATGTTTTAACCTGCCATCAGAAGGAGAGCAAGGATGGGGTGATCTTGGCCTCTCTGGGGAGGGAGTTCCCTATGAACCCTGTGAAATTCATGGGTTTGCAAAAAGTCAACAGATGATTTAAAGGCACATATACAGAGGAGACCTATTGGATCCATTGCCTTTATGTGTTGATTCACCATTCAACAATTGATTGAATGGGTCTACTCAAGCTGGGACTAACCAACAGGATGCCAACCTATAATTTGTCCCTCTCTAGCAGAGGAACACATAAACCAGATGGAATTATTTGTCTTTAGTTACTAAACTCAAGTTATGTTAATGAAAGGCAGTAAGAAAGCCAATAACATTCAAATTCTGAACTATTGCTGAGATCGAACACATAGCCATGCTTTAATCTAAGCCCTGAAACCCACCTTAAGAGCAGTCAGCCATCTGGAGCCATGGAGGTCTGTGCTGCTGCTGAGTGGGGCACTGCAGGATTTGACCAGCTGCTCCTGTCAGCAAGTGGTACTGGGATGAAGAGTTGCGCCAGGGAGCTGCACAGGTCTTCTGCTTCCCGCAGTATTACTTGCTGGTGGGAGGGACCTGGTCTCCCTATGTGCCCAGCCGTACAGACCTCCATTGCTCCAAATGGCTGTGACTGGCTTTTAAGGTGGGTTTTAGGATCATTTGTGGCCATGGCAATACTATAAGTGGACTTTATCAGACAGACAAAATGTGGCATCATAACGATGTCACATAACTGCAAAAGCGCGGGCATATCAGATGGCATCACCCTTTTGTGGTTATTCCCTGTCAAAATCTTATACTTTTAAATTGGTGGCTTAAGCTGTCAATAGCTCCCCCTGCTGCTTTGTGCCAGAATTGCCGGCGTGCGAAACCTCAGGCCATTTAACTCTCATCGCCGCAGTGAGAGTGGCTGGTCCGGTGTGAACCCGGGTGAGATTGGGACATCCAGGTAAGTTTCACTCTTTTTACACCCCCCCCCCAGTTACTTAGGACTTTTAAAGTGTGCCTAGGTCCTTAGTGTAACTTTTTATGTGTACATTTTGTTTTTAGTTTTAAATTTCCTGCGCGATGAAGTCTCACTGGATTTTGAGTGAGAAAGTAAACAGGGCTCTGTTCACTTCCTCTTTATTGCCAGGGAGCCTTTGCTAGGAGAGGAAGGTAAGTGCGTTGGGTTTTTCTATGCTGGCAAAAGGACATCTTAAAAGGGATTGTCTGATAAAGTCCACAATGACAAATGAAAAGATGAAGCAGTTATTTATGATAGAAAATATGATTCCTTTAGGCTTTCTCCACTTAGGTCCCCTCCTCAGATGCACCTCCTGAGACCACAGTGCATGTTACCTTAAATACATAGTTTGATGATGCTTCTTTATTAAGTTTTAAACAGAATGGAAGTAGGGATTAGGGGAAGAAGAACAGGTATAGTGGTCCCTTTGAAAATCCTCACACCCTAAAATCCTCACACCCTTTGAAAATCCTCACACCCCGGTATAGTGGTCCCTTTGAAAATCCTCACACCCTAAAATCCTCACACCCTAAAATTGGCACAAGACAGAAGCAGCCATTCTTCCCATACCATGAGTTCTCTTCCCATCCGATGACAAATACCCGTGAGGGGAGGTGGAATCTTTATCAGCATCAAGACAAGGGCTAGGGTTGCCAGGTTTGGAGCATCTTACATCCTGACATTTCAGAGACAAAAGTTGAGATGAATAGTCCCTGGTGATGTCATCAAGCATGATACATTAAGTTTCAACTGCAGATGCTCAGAGCATGCAGCTCAAATTAAAAACAACAACAACAACAACACTATGTTGAACCAGTGAGAAATTATTTCTCTAGGTGAAAATTAAGTTTTGCAAACTCTGCACTGAAGAGAAAAACAAACTTTTCCCAGCTCAGTTTTTTAACACCTTGGAAAACACATGGGAGATGTATAACAACCAAATGGAAGTTTTCCAAGCTCTGCTTTGAACAGGAAAAAAACACACCACTCCATAGCTGTTTTCAACATTTTTTTCTAAGCATTGCTTTTAATATATGGGACTTATAATCCCACCCCCCAAAAAACAAAAACAAAACCTTTTCAAGCCCCTCCCCCCAAATGTTTTCCAAACTCTAATAGTGTTATCCTAAGAGATGGGGGGATGTTAGGGTCTCGCCCACTATGCCAGTGTCTCCTTAAGATTTGGGGAAATTATAGTTCAAAGAGGAGGCTTCCAAGAGGAGGATCTTGGGGGATCTTTTCACTTATATATACCAGTACTAACTGCAGCAAACATTCCAGTTACAGTAAAACAAAGGATTTTATTAGATTTAACACAAGAAATAAACTATCACACAAGGACATACACTCTTACAGACCATACAAGGCTATCAAGAAAGGCTGAAGGATTGGATAGAGAGAAGTCAGGTGTGGAAGGGTGATAGTTACCAGTCTCAAAGAAAGATGTCTGTGCAGTGAAGAAACTCAGATAGCGTCTGAGGGTGGCACAAGAGAGTCTGGCAGAGTGGTGGGGTTGGTCTGTACCATACATGATTGGGGTCTGGGCTAGGATATTTATACCCTATTTCATACCCTGAAGGGGTACTCTGGTTATGACAAATCCTAGATGGCTTTCCCACAGGGTGTGCAAAGAGTCCGAAGCTGAGCTGATTGCCTTAGCTTTGGAGTGACAAAGCACTGATGGTTCTGCAACAACCTCTTAATGTTTGGATAGGTAGGGACTATAGGAGAGATTTCTGTAAGCATAGACACATTAATGATTGGTTTTTCTGCATAATCCTTTCCAACCATTAGTATTCTAGGCACGTTTCAGGTCATTGTGACCTCAACTGTCCTCAGGTCAACTTATCCCACACAATGTCCAGCCAGCATGACCCCGAAAAGTGTCCTAACCTTTGGCCTAACCTTCCTCAACCTCAAAATAAGCATAATCCAAAACATGATAATGCAACTAATAATCAACAAATGTGAGTTGCTGCAGCTGCCAGTCACAAACCAGCATACAATGGAAACCAAGGAGGCAATTGTACCTAGGTATGGTATGTTCAAGAGCAATCACATCTGAGTTTAATGGGACATTAAATTCTTGAGTTTAATGCTGAGAATCAAACATATTCTAGTTATAGTTATAAGGTGGAGGAGGTGGAGGTAATGCATTAAAAATTAGAGAGACAGATGGGGAGTATAGCTGGGAAATGTAGGGATATAAAGAAAAACAGAACGAGAGATAAGGAGAGCGGGATGGGGAAACCGGGAGAAGACAAAGGTACCTGGAGTACTGGGGAGCAGAGAGAAGGGAAAGGGGTGAGAGTGGGCCAGGAGAAGAAGGAAGGAGGTAGAAAATGTGCAAAAATGGTCCAGGGGATAAGGGAGAAGATGTAGCCAAGCATTGGGAGTAGAAGGCAAAATAGGACAGGGGAGAGGGGGAATAGCAAAGAGGAGAGGGCAAATATTCATCCATTATTTGCCAGTGAGCTTACACAGAATGGAGAGAAAGATGTTCATCTTTTTAAAAAAGCATGAGAGTGAAATGAGAGAAACAAATCCAAAAATTACAAGAGAAATGAATCAATAACTTAATTAGAATTGCACCAAACTAGGACTTGTCCTTTGCCAATATCCACTGCATTCAGGTATTCTTCTACAATAAATCTGGGCAACCTGGATTTGTCCAGTGGCCAGTTATGCACAACCAGCTGCAGGCTACCCTCTGCTTCTTCCATTGTGCCAAATTTCAGCAATAAGCCATGAAAACCCCACAAATGCAATCAGTTCTCTGACAGTAAGGAATTATCAGACGTGCTTAACACCCCAATGCAACAAGATGCAAAAGGACTTCCCTTTCAGACGACATCGTCCCTGTCCCGTGCTGCCTCTGTGCTGCTTCCATTCAGTCCTCGTTTTTTTAATTGATGGGCAAAAGTTGTTAATAGATCACCTGTTCCGTTTCTGTAACAGAATCACGGGTGTGTGAACTGGTGACCCATTATGCTTGCACGATCTGGGAGGTCCATGCTAAACACTTCTGGGTACAACCAGGACATCCAGGTAAGTGACAGCCTTTTTTATACCCTCTCTGGGTTAAGTTTTAGGTGTGTTTAGGTGCTTGGTTTAATTTTTTGATGCTTGGTTATATTTTTATTTTTAAATTTTCCACGTTATTTGGGCTCCCTGTACGGTCCGGAAAGGTGCATAAGGAACACTTGCAATGCTGATTAGGACATCCAGGTAAGTGACAGCCTTTTTTGCATCCTCCCCTGTTTAGTTTTTTAAAAAGTGTGTTTAGGTACTTCGTTTAATTTTTTGCCATTTGGTTTTAGTTATTTTTTAAATTTTCCATGCAATCTGGGCTCTCTGTAAGGTCCTGAAAGGAGCATAAAGAACACTTGCAGTGACGATCAGGACATCCAAGTAAGTGATGGCCTTTTTATACCCTCCTCTGATTACTTTTTTTATTTTTAGTGTGTCTATGTACTTGTTTTAATTTTTTGATGTTTGGTTTTATTTTTATTTATTTTTTTCCTGTGCGATCGTCCTCTTGTGGGATTTGCACTCCAGGAAGTGAATTGAGCTCTGTGAGAGCTCCATTCATGCCTGGGCTGCTGGAGGGGTGCGGGAGCAGTTTGTGTTCCAGGAAAAAGGTAAGTGTCTGGAAAAAAAATTTTTTTTAAACTGCATCAGGGACGGGAGTGGGGCAAGAATTAGAAGGCGAGACAGGGACTTTTTTTTGGACCCATGTGATAATCTCCTAAATGTGGAGGTGGCATTTTTTTCTTAGGTATCCCCAGATTATGAAAAAGATGCCTCAGAAGGCCTTTACCCATGTTTCCTTTCCTTTTCCTGAAATATGCTTTGCAGTGTGCTCATTCCTCTTACTTTGCACAGCACTAGTAGTAGCAAGAGCCACTGATTTTCAGTCTGGCACTGCATACTGGGACATGCTAGCATGCTGTTAGAGTTCCATTAAAATCAGGTCACTCCAGGATATCATTTTTCAAAACGTCACACAAATCATCTGATGAAATTCACTTACTGTGTTCTCTGGGTCCGATGTACTTCCTTGTTATCAAAGCAATACAATTAACTGGGGGAACAATTCATTATTTCAGACTGGCGGTCTAAAAGAATTTCATTTACCAAGTCAAAATGATGCAGAGACTCTGCCAGCAAAGTAGGATTTACATCAAAATGTGACCAAAGAATTGATAAATACATTTTTTAAAAGCTGAAACTAAAATATTTACTATATGCTTTACTTTTATTTAATAGGCTTTTGTTTCTAGAATTAATATTATTGGTAGGAAATGTAAATCCTGCGATATCTACATTTTGTCATTCCCCTAGTTTCATGGCTTGTTTGATTTACCATCTCTTCATGCATTCTCTCTTTAAAAAATACCTCCCACCTGAGAAGATAGCTCTTATTTCTTCTCCTTGCAGCAGGAATAGGGTAGAACAGCATGGTTCAACACCAAATCATAGAAGCGAAATTAATGAGTCACCTGCACAAGTCAAAAGCTTCTTTGTGATCTCAAGGCCTAGAAATACAGTGTCCATCTGGGAATGAGATCTGTCTAATCAGTTTTAGCTTTGCAAACCTTTTCATAATCTCCATATGAACGCAAAGGACTTTATCATACAGTACTTGCGATCTTGCTAGTTTAATACTGGAAACATACCAGCTTTGCACCCTTTCTTATCACACAATTCTCCTAACTAATGTTCTAGCACTGCTTTTGCGATCCATGGTCCCATGAGGTGTCTTCTGCACCACCTTCATAACCCTGCCTTCTGTCCCCAGTATGCCCTACCATACATGTGTCTGCCTTTCAATTTTTACTTTTTTTTAAAGAACACAATTGTGAAATTAGAGCAATGCGCTTAAATTAAAAAATAAAAATGAAAAAATTAAATGAAAATAGCCTGCTTGGGAATAGTGAAGGGCAGGGATGGAGAGGGGGAGAGGAATATAATAACGCCCACTAACACCATGTGATTACCAGGGAATTGGAACTGCAGTGGGATGGCCTTATTGCATGGAAATCAACAATGGAAAAGGAGAGCTATTGGGAGTCATTGATGGGCATTACCCGTCAATGAAAAGTAGCACTCCAGGAACACATAGAGGGCACAGCAGCTACTTGACAGACATACTGTTGTGCGATAAGTGTTGCCCAAAAATGTGATTGTGCAGTAGAAATAATGCTATACTACCCTTGTGTGATAAAGTCCAAAGAAAAAGTTCAAGAAAAAAATATCTGCCAACCTAATAAGTTAGTTGAAATGCCATTCAGTTACTACTATTCATCACTGAATCATCATCATCATCATCAACAACAACAACATCATCATAATACAGTAAGAACAAAGAAAAAACAGTATTATCTTGGTTATATGTAGAATGATAGTCTTCCCTAAAGAAAATTTAATAGTAATAGTCCTTAAATAGCAAATGTTGAACCATAAAATTACTGGTGTTTTTTTTTTATTTTATTTTTAACAATTATGCAGAACAATTAATAAGTACAGAAATAAAATGTACCACATCAAAGCAGATTGCCTTGCAAACTATGTGCGATTTAAGTATAAGTGTGGCACTTGAACAATAGGCCCTGAAAAGTGGGTTCTTTTGAGATAGCCTTCCTTCCCCCTCTCAGACTTTTGCAAGAGCAGGCAGTGCTATACATTTTAATTTTCCAGCAAACAGCTTCATTAGGCGTGAAAGGTTAATTGCAGGCTTAAGTGCAATTCAGGGAACAGCACGTGAGTCTGTGGTGAATAGAGCAACCTGCTACAGAAGGCAGCATGCCATAAACTGTTTGCCCTGCTGAAATGTTTTACTACCTCATTTACTAACTGTCTTCTTTTACTGCTTGTATTTGTAGTTCTTTTAAACCTCTAATAGCTACAGTTTTATTTCACAGTAATCAGATTTAAATAGAAATACCCAGTCTGGGATGTTTAAATCACCACCCTGCCCCCCCCCCCGTTGTTGTGTATAGCTACATACTAACTGACGTAAGGCCATATTATCATCCAAGGTAAGAAACTATCATTTTATACTTCACTCTTATTTGCTGCCTGGGAAATGTAAGCTTACCTCTTTTCTCTTTTGTTCATTTTAATTAAAAATGTATCACATTCACACTTTCTCCCTTGTTAAACAGAGGGGTGTTAAAGATGACCTGCTATGTTTGGTTAGGGAGATAATTGGAATACATCCCCCCCACACTTTAAAGGCATATGTTATTGTAAAATAGCATTCTGGATAGATAACGTTATTAGATTAAATTTCAGGCCCTTCTCGCAGTTATGCAGAAAGTGAACATTCATAATGGAGAACATAATGTAATAAATATATTGGTGTAGGATTTTTGTATATGCTTAACAGAAATTAAAGAAATTCACCATAATGTCATTTAAAAAATTATAAATAAATAAATACATTCCCATGCAGGCAAGTGGAAAAGAGACAAAATGTTCCTACAATACCCTCTGAAACTTAAGCTTCAGCCTTCATCATTACAGCAATTTCCTTTGTTGGTCTTCCTAAAATCAACTGTTACAGGCCAGGAACAGTAGAGTAAATGCAGTGCATTAGAGCAATGAGCTCATTTCTCAGTATATTACTATCAGAGATCCCCGTGCCTGTGAAAATTAATGCTAATGATTTCAAACAGTTTTAAAACCTACTGAGAAAATTATGGGAATTAGAATGGCTAACCTGTAGTTAACACAGATCACCATAGAGCTCAATGAGTACATCTTCATCCTTATCTCATCAGCTCTATTTAGAATTACACAC
Organism: Gambelia wislizenii; assembly: GCA_030847615.1. Classification (NCBI taxonomy): domain Eukaryota; kingdom Metazoa; phylum Chordata; class Lepidosauria; order Squamata; family Crotaphytidae; genus Gambelia; species Gambelia wislizenii. The sequence continues at coordinate 91,432,275 of JAUMIR010000003.1, read as the reverse complement.
TGGTCATCTTTTTTTTTTTCTCAGTTCCTGTCATTTATTACACCATTTCTGTGCACCAGAGCACGCTGTGGCTACATATGAAAATATTCTGGTTCATCAATTCTGAGCCATTTATAGCACAGTGAGCATTACCTTCATAGAATCATAGAATTGTAGAGTTGGAAGAGACCACAAGAGCCATCCAGTCCAACCTCCTGCCATGCAGGAAATCACGATCAAAGCATCCCTGACAGATGGGCATTCAGCCTCTGTTTAAAGACCTCCAAGGAAGGAGACCCTGCCACACTCCAAGGGAGTGTGTTCCACTACCGAACAGCTCTTACTGTCAGAAAGTTCCTCCTCATGTTGAGGTGGAATCTCTGTTCCTGGAGCTTGCTTGTTCTAGTCTCTGTGATACCATTAATGTGATAAAATGAAATGCATAGATATAGGATGGGAGAGACCTGGCTGAATGAGACTATGTGCGAAAGGGATCTAGGAGACCTAGTAGACCACAAGTTGAACATGAGTCAACAGTGTGATGCGGCAGCTAAAAAGGCCAATGCGATTTTGGGCTGTATCAATAGAAGTATAGTGTCTAGATCAAGGGAAGTAATAGTGCCGCTCCATTCTGCCTTGGTCAGACCTCACCTAGAATACTGTGTCCAGTTCTGGGCACCACAATTCAAAAAAGATATTGACAAATTGGAGCATGTCCAGAGAAGGGCAACTAAAATGGTGAAAGGCCTGGAAACCATGCCTTATGAGGAGAGACTTAGGGAGCTGGGTATGTTTAGCCTGGAAAAAAGACGGTTAAAGAGGCGATATGATAGCCCTGTTTAAGTATTTGAAGGGGTGTCACATTTAGGATGGAGCAAGCTTGTTTTTTGCTGCTCTAGAGACTGGAACGTGGAACAATGGATGGAAGCTCCAGGAACAGAGATTCCACCTCAACATTAGGAGGAACTTTTTGACAGTAAGAGCTGTTCGGCAGTGGAACACACTCCCTCGGAGCGTGGTGGGGTCTCCTTCCTTGGAGGTCTTTAAACAGAGGCTGGATGGCCATCTGTCGGGGATGCTTTGATCGTGGTTTCCTGTGTGGCAGGGGGTTGGACTGGATGCTCCTTGTGGTCTCTTCCAACTCTACAATTCTATGATTCTATGATTGGTCCCTACTCTTGCTAAACTTTATTTACAAACATTAACTCAGCTTATAGTCATTTCTCAGAGAGGACATTTATAGAATGTATCATAAACTGTTATATTCAAAACAGGTACTGTTATCCATCCCTTTCTCATCTCACATTTCTGTATCCATTGGCATGGCATTGAAAATAACACAATACACTGCTGGTTTCAACTTCCATTCATTTCATCTGAGCTTATCTGGGGTGGGGGTGGGGTGCAAACCTTATTAAAATGAACTGAGGTGGTTCTGTACCTCCTCTTTTTGCAACTTCTTTTGGCTCCATCTCTCTCCATGGCTTCAACTATAACTATGGCTGACTCCTTCCCTATTTTCATTTCTCTCCTTTGAATGTCTTACTTTTTCTCTTTCTCTTCTCTTCCAGGCTCTGCATGACTCTCTCTGTTCCCATCCTCCACCCCCCCCCTACTTTGTGTCACTTTACTTAAATACCTGTTTCCTCTGCCCCTCCTTTTCATAAGACCTCTCTTCATTTTTACTGTTGCTTTTCAGTTACGACATGGAAAATGATGTCCATAAGGAATGAAATCAAAATCTGCCCATTGTAAATATTTCAGTGCTATTTACTTTTATGGGATGAAATCCTGTTCAGTAGGACTCCTTTCTCCTGGACAGAAACACTGTAACTCAACTATGTGGTAGTGATTATCATCACATTTGCCATTGCCGAATGTTTAACAACACAAAAATTATCTATCTTACGGGTAATTAGAAGTATAAAATACATGTCTTGGAATAACTTTTTGGAAGTAAGTTTGGGAAGCTGAACTGATCTGTGCTTTGCAGCTTCCTAACTGTGCACATAGCTTCTTAAAAATCCAATTACACAGACTTCTTGTTTAGCACTGATATTTCACATGCATGGTAGATCTTTTCCACTCAAATAATCTGTTTTCCCTTTAAATTGTGTATTTACTCATTAACGGCATATCAATTAATCACAGGCAAATGTACATCTACATTCAAAATGCTGTTTGTCATTCTGAATTGTTTTCCAGAAAATTCTTATTCATTGATTTGAGACTTCATAAAAATATAATGTAGTATGATAAATCATATACAAATATTGTGTGATCTTCAAGGCAGAGGAACAAGTCCCACTATGGAACATACGTACCTTAATTAAAATAATGAATCCTATGCAACATTGATATTTTGTAGCCAGATCAGTCATAACTACGTGATTAGAACTTAAAGGGAGGCAAGCTTAAAAGGAAGTAAAGAATTGTTTCCTACCTCTCAAACAGTTCCACAGTCAGTAACCTCAGAACCTATGACTGGCATAATTTTTTCAAAATGTTCAGCATGAGAAGATATCCATGTGAATGTTTTAATTCATAGTTCAAGCATAACTAAGGACTTATGGTTTCATGTTTTTGATTGGGTTATGAGAAAGGCAGTAGCTGAAAATGGTTGTGGTTGTTGTCGTGTTTTATAATTTTGCTAACTTAAAAAAATAGAAGCATAAGTTATTTAAGTGAACATCAATGCAAATAGGAAACTTTGTTGCCACATCATCTTGATTTGTACATCCCTTACAACCATGCTTTGGAACAGATGCTTTTTCATAAACGTAGAAAACTAGAATGTTTATCACTATTTACAGTTCCTAGTATAATCTCCTTTAATCCTTGTCTTTAGCCAGGAAATCTTTCTATTGTTATCCTGCATGCCAATCAGAATGAGCTGTTGACAGAAAAATGTCACACACATCAAACAAATGACAGTCCTTGAAACTAGGTCTTCATTTTAACCTAAACCTTTCTCACTTATACTTTCAATTTTACCTGTTCCATTGGAAATCAAAACCTTGCTAAAATATATATTCTGCCTGTTGTATGGAGCACTGGGTTGTGAAAATACAGCCTGATGGGGGCAACTCAGCTTCAGTTCCCCATCTAAAAAAACGGGAGTAATATGGATATAAGGTGCTATGAGTGTGCATGAGGGTATAAAATTGTAACTATAATGGTAGCAATCTACATTGAGAGGCTCTGGGCTGTGAAAAACGTTGCATATTTCCAGGTTTTAAAGAAATTAACACTATTAAGAAAATGGGAGAACCATGGGGGTCATCCATATTGTAGGAAATGCCAAAGAACGTTGTAACAATTTCATTATTCTCTGTTTATTTGTTTGTTTCCCCCCCTCCAAATGGAATTCATTATACTCTTTTCCAACACAAATCTTTGATGCTATCCCTCACCAGATCCTGCAGTTTCCAGAGAGAGTCACAGTGTCTCATTCTTACTTCAAATAGATGCCGTATAATAGGGGGAAACTGCTCAATCTGAGTAATGATCAAAGCATCACTATCTTTGCTGTTGAGATCCTGGCTGGGCTTGACAGCCTCCTGATAACAGTTTAGAAAAGGAAAGAGAAACAGATTAGAGGCATAAAACGTTCCATTTGTTTTTGCCTCAGATGCTTCTTGGTTCCTTGATACAATCTATTCTTGTCAAAATTCTTCACTCTTTGTTCAAGACTTCTCCATGCCCCTCACTTTGCCCTCTCTCCATGAAAGATCTCAGCTCTCTACTAGGCTAGCCCTACGTTGGGTACTGTGACACCCATGCAAATTTTAGAAGGGGACAGGAAGGGTTGCCACATAGCTTGTCCTTCATCTCCTAAGGTTCCCTGTTGGCCCCAGGTGTGGTAGAAGATAACATGCCATCACCAGTATTGAAGAATGATTAAACTGCCAGTTGTGGATTGAAGAGGGGCACCATTTTGTTCTTCACTGAAGTCATCAAAATATCTTGGGTCAGCCCTGCTAGATTTCAGCTGTGGCCCATAGGAGAGTGATGCCGTTATTCCAGGCCTTTGTCATCTCATATATTTACCAAAGTTAAGGCTGTCACTTCCTGAAAGTCTAAATTAAGGACAGAGCCTAGGGCCTAAGACTAAATGAGCAGAGCACACAAAATTATCCAAGATATGTATCTGCTATAGACTTATAAAACGTATGCTACCAATCAGTCCACTCATATATAATAATAAGGGAACAGTGATTATTATAATGTGAGATGTGAGTGTGTCACTGTTGTACATTACCTTGAGGGTCCTGGTGGACTGAAAGGTGAGACCTTGATGCCATAAATAAATAGAATAATAAAAGAAGAACAAAAAGTACAAATCCCAACCAGGAGAGTCTATCTGCAGACAATATGTAAAGTAACATTACACATTCACATGCTGACATCAATACCAGGGAAGATTCTAGAGCAGATCATTAAACAGAGAGTCTGTGAACATTTAGAAGGCAATGCCATAATCAAAAAAAGTCAACATGGCTTTCAGAGAAACAAGTCATGCCAGACTAATCTGATCTCTTCTTTTGATAAAATTACCAGCTTGGTAGATGAAGGGAACACTGTGGATATCACATACCATATATTCCGGCGTATAAGACGAGGTTTGAGCCCTGAAAAATAGGCTCCAAAATCAGGGCTTGTCTTATATGCCGGATACATTTTGCTTCACCCCGCCATCTGAACTCCTGCCTCTTTGCTCCCTTCACAAATGGAGCAAAGAGGCAGGAGATCAGGCGGGGGGGGGGTGAGGCAAAGTGTTTACGGTTCCTTTCCGCCCCCTCTGCCTTCTCCCCCTTTGGGGAGCAACCGAGGACAGAGGAGGGGGGCAATGTTGCTGGAAAGCCCCCCCTCCAGCCCCCCTTCCACCCTCCCTGAAGCCTCAATCCGGCTCCCGACCGTGGCTTCGGGGAGGGGGTGGGTGGCTGGGAAGCCCCCCTTCCAGCCCCCCTTCCACCCTCCCCAAAGCCCCCTCCCTCTAGCGTCCTCCCTCCAGCCACCCCCTCCTCAGAGTCGCGATCCGGCTGGAGACCGCAGCTTCGGGGAGGGGGTGGGTGGCTGCGAAACCCCCTCCCTCCAACCACCCTTACACCCTCCCCAAAGCCCCCTCCCTCCAGCATCCTCCCTCCAGGCACCCCCCCTCCTCAAAGCCGCAATTTGGCTCGAGATCGTGGCTTCGGGGAGGGGGTGGGTGGCTGTGAAGGCCCCTCCCTCCAGCCCCCCCAGCCAACTGGCCATCCCACATTCCCCAACCCATGAGGAGGCTGGGCAGCCTCCTTGTGGGTTGGGGAATTGCAGGAGGAGAGAGACACCCCCCCCCAGCCAGCTGGCCATCCCACATTCCCAAACCAATGAGGAGGCTGGGCAGCCTCCTCGTGGGTTGCAGAATAAAGGCAGGAGGGAGAACCCTCCCCAGCCAGCTGGCCATTGCACATTCCCCAACCCACGAGGAGGCTGGACAGCCTCCTGTGGGTTGGGGAATAGAGGGAGAACCCCCCCAGCCAGCTGGCCATCGCGCATTCCCCAACCCACAAGGAGGCTGGGCAGCCTCCTGTGGGTTGGGGAATCACGGGAGGAGAGAGAACCCCCCCCCAGCCAGCTGGCCATCCCGCATTCCCCAACTGACGAGGAGGCTGGGCAGCCTCCTGTGGGTTGGGGAATCGCGGGAGGAGGGAGCCCAGAAGGAGGGATTGGGGCTGTGGAGTTAAACCCCTAGATTCACTCCCTCTTCCTTGATGGTGGGGAGAGGATATCCTTTCCCTTCGGAAAGGAGCCCAGAAGGAGGGATCGGGGCTGTGGAGGCAAACGGGGCATGTTCGCCCCTTCTCCCCACCTTCCTTGAAGGTGGGGACAGGGGGCAAATTTAGGGGTTTGCTGCGGCCGCCCCCACTTCCCCCGCCTTGGTTCCGTTCAGAAGAGCCAAGATGGTGGGAAGGGGGCTGCTGAGGCAAACTGGGCATTTTTGCCCATTTCCTCCACCTTCGAGTCGAGTTTGACTGGAAGGTTGAAGAGAGGGGTGAATGTTGCCCTGCCAGCTGATCCTGTTCACTTTCCCAACTCTCGAGGATATCCTCATGAGTTGGGAAACAAAGAGGATCAGCTGGTAAGGCTCCCCCAGCCAGTCAGCCAGCCAGCCAAATTGGGGTGGTGGTGGTCTTATCTGGCGAATATATGCCTAAGCCTAGATTTTTGGCTGGAAATGGGGGGTGTCTTATACGCTGGAATATACGGTACCTTGATTTCAGTAAGGCCTTTGACAAGGTTCCCCGTGACATTCTTGCAAACAAGCTTGTAAAATGTGGGCTAGACAAGTTAACTGTTCAATGGATTTGCAATTGGTTGACCGGCCGAACCCAAAGGGTGCTCAGCAGTGGCTCCTCTTCGTCTTGGAAAGATGTGACCAGTGGGGTGCCACAGGGTTCTGTCCTGGGCCCAGTGCTATTCAACATCTTTATCAATGACTTGGATGACGGAATTAGGGGCATACTTATCAAATTTGCAGATGACACCAAATTAGGAGTAGCTAATACTCTAGAGGACAGGATCAGAATTCAAAATGACCTGGATAGACTGGAGAGCTGGGCCAAAGCTAACAAAATGAAATTTAATACGGAGAAATGTAAAGTACTGCATTTAGGGCGGGAAAATGAAATGCATAAATATAGGATGGGAGAGACCTGGCTGAATGAGACTATGTGCGAAAGGGATCTAGGAGTCCTAGTAGACCACAAGTTGAACATGAGTCAACAGTGTGATGCGGCAGCTAAAAAGGCCAATGCGATTTTGGGCTGTATCAATAGAAGTATAGTGTCTAGATCAAGGGAAATAATAGTGCCACTCTATTCTGCCTTGGTCAGACCTCACCTAGAATACTGTGTCCAGTTCTGGGCACCACAATTCAAAAAGGATATGGACAAATTGGAGCGTGTCCAAAGAAGGGCGACTAAAATGGTGAAAGGTCTGGAAACTATGCCTTATGAGGAGAGACTTAGGGAGCTGGGTATGTTTAGCCTGGGAAAAAGACGGTTAAGAGGCAATATGATAGCCCTGTTTAAGTATTTGAAGGGATGTCACGCTGAGGATGGAGCGGGCTTGTTTTCTGCTGCTCCAGAGACTGGAACACAGAGCAATGGATGCAAGCTCCAGGAACAGAGATTCCACCTCAACATTAGGAGGAACTTTTTGACAGTAAGAGCTGTTCGGCAGTGGAACTCACTCCCTCGGAGCGTGGTGGGGTCTCCTTCCTTGGAGCTCTTCAAACAGAGGCTGGATTGCCATCTGTCAGGGATGCTTTGATTGTGTATTTCTCCATGGCAGTGGGTTGGAGTGGATGGCCCTTGTGGTCTCTTCCAACTCTACAGTTCTATGATTCTATGCTGCATATTACTAAAAAAGTCATATTTTAGAGAACATTCTAAAAACACTTTTCAGTTTTACAGATGGTAAGCACTGGGATCTCACCAATGGCACTACCTTTCCATGGTGGTGGAACTGCATGCTCCTGTGAGGCAAGAGGCTATGCTAATGGCAACGGTGCTTCTGCTAGGGTCCCCATGTCAGGCAGATTTTTCTGAGGAGCCAGACTATATGTGAGAAACAGCTACTGGCAGCAGCAGCAGTGGAGGATGACAATGTTGAAGGATTTTGTTAGTACTGCACAGAGGGAGGCACGGTAGCCTCTTTTAAAAATATTGTTTACCAGGAAAACCCTATGATAAGAAAATCCAAAATGAAACAAGTGATAGTGCCAGAAGATGAGATTCTCAGGTTGGATGGCACTAATGAGCTACTAGGAAAGAGTAGAGGGCAATTATGAAATGTGGTGAACAATACAACTGGACTCAAGCTGCAAGGACATTCAGCTATTAATGTTCTCAGAGGTAAAAGGAAAATCTGAAGCTGCACAACACATATTCTAGGTATGTGAAATGTGAAATGCATGAATCAGGGGAAGCTAGCTATAGTAAAACAAGGTATGAAATGTATAAACATTGCAATACTAGGGGTGAGAGAGCTAAAGTGGACAAGAATGGGACATTTTGAGTCAGATAATTATACAGTGTTTTACTCAGCAAATGAAAATCTAAGGAGAAATGAGGTGGCATCAATAATGAAGAGAGATGTAGCAAAAGCAGTCAAAGGATATAAGGCAAAGTCTGACTGAATTATATCAATAGAGTTCAGGGGAAACCCATCAAATATTACCATAATGCAAGTTTATGTTGCAATTTCAGAAGCAGAAGAAGAAGTAATTGAAAGATTCTATGCTGGAATCAGGCAAGGAAACACAGGCAAGGAGCAGATATGTCAATGTTGCCGCTCTTGCAGAGTGAGCTCTAAGACTGGCAGTCACTGAGAAGATACTGGACCGCCATAACAGACAAAAAGTTTATTTGTACAACTGAAAGCTGATGTACGTTGTATGTAGAAGACTAGCACCTGACACACATCCAAACATTGGAGTGCCTTATACAGTGCTGACAATGGGTGTGGATAGAAGGTGGGTAGTACAATGTCTTGGCTCAAATGTATACCTTTAAGGTAGAGAATGTAAGACCCTGCTTCCATAGATGTAGTAGAAAGTGCAAAATGGTAGATACTCTTGTGGGATGAGACTGTTCAGATCTGGATGATGCAAAGGAACCAAATTGTTTGCATTTGTAGTCATATGGCTGTCTGGTAGACTTTTTTCTTGAGGCTGGCTGTCACAACTGCCCCAACCTAGGAGATATCATGACCTGTCTCTATCAAGTTTCGTTATCACTTTACCCAGCAGTGGATATGGGGGGGGGGAAATAAGTGCATTTGACAACCAGACCACCTCTGAAGTAACACATCTTCCAGGGATCTGTCTCCTTTCCCTGTTCTTGAGCAGAAGTGGGAACATTTCTTGTTGCTTATAGCTGTGAAGAGATATATGTGAGGTGTGCCCCGAGTTGAAGTTATGAGCTGGAAGGCTCAGCTTGACAGAGGCCACTCATGTTGGAAGACACAAGTATGATTGAGTGTATCTGCCAAGACATTCTCTGTACCTGCTAGGTGAATCACTATAGGATGAATGTGTCTCTTGCTGCACCAGTTCCAGAATCCCATCTTGAGATCAAGTAGAACCATGGAGTGAATGACCCCTTGTTTGTTTATGTACAAAACGGTAGTGGTGTGTTCAAAGCAACTTGTACCACATTTCCTCTTAATACCCACTTGAAGGCATAAAAGGCTTTGATGATGGCCAGAAGTTCCAGGGCACTGATGTGAAAGTGAGACACTTGGGCTGACCAATGACCTTGAACCATCACTCTTCCACAGTATGTTCCCCATTCCATCCAAGAGGTGTCTGTAGTAAAAATGCAGGAGGGATCTGGATGCCTGAACTGCTTTCTGGAACATAAGTTTGAGAGATTCATCCCCCAAACAAAGTATATGGGGCAGCAGAAGCCATCTGTTGCATTGCTGATCCCAAAAAGGATTGAAGTGCACGACAAACCAACACTGGAGAGGCTAAGACCTGTGAAATTCTAGGTACGGTACATAACTGCTGTAATTGTGGCCATAAGGGCCAAAAGTTTTTGTATAGTAAGGGCAGAACAATGCCCTTGTGTGCTCTGTTAACGGGGAGATAAACTCCCCTGGAGAGTCCAAGTGGCCTCTATAAAATCTAGTACTCTTGTTGGTTCCAAGATAGACTTTAGGGTCTGATGCATGTCTAAATATAGTTTCGTTTTGCAGGGCACTGCCAGTAGCCGACTTGTCCAGATGTATAGGAAAATCTCTATCCCCCAAGTTCTGCAAAAGGAAATTACCAATGCCATATATTTTGTGAAGACCCCTGGCACCTTTGAGAGCCTGAAGGGGAGAGGTCTTTTGTACTAGTAGAGATCTTTTCCAATGGTGACCCGAAGGAACTTGCAATGTTGAGGCTGTATGCCGATATGAAAACAAGTGTCTTGGGAATCTATGGAGGCAAACCAGTATCCTTTTAACAGGAATGACAGGCTGGAGTGTAGAGTCAAGTTTTAAATTTCCTTGGCTGTATTTATCGGTCAACACTGCAAAAGTCCAGGATGGGACAAAGTCCACCATCTCTCTTTAGGATGGTGAAATGCCAGGTAAAGAACCCATCTTTTCTGCATTGATCTGGAATCTTTTCCAAGGCATCATTCTGAAGCAAGGTAGTAAACTCATCCATCAGAACTCTGGAGGGAGGGGGAGAAAGAAATATGCCAACAGGAAGAATAATTGAGATTTCTATGGTATAACCCATATGAATTATGGTGAGAACTCAAGAATCTGTGCTGATGTTCCATTAGGTGTTGTAGTAGTGGTATAGTTTTGGGACCCAAGATGGAAAATGGTCGGCAAGATGAAATATGGGATGTGGTGATATCCTGGTTATCTAACCAAGACCTTGACAAAACAATGGACTCTTTTGATGAAGCTGGGTTGAATTGGTGTTGCCAGATGGAACACCACTGCTGAGATGAAGACTGTTGAGAGGAGATCCTTGATGGTGATTTAGACTCAATGAATGATCATGAGGAAATGTGCCTCCAAGAAGATTGGTACGGCCACTGATGTAGCTGTTGTAGGTTGAAGCCTATCTTCTTGGCTGTGGTGGTCCATAGCCTTGTCCATTTTCAAATTGAAGAGGACCCACCAAAGGTCTTCAATTTGCCATCTTGTGCCTTCTGTCAACTATGCCAAGTACAACCAGACATACTGACGTAGTGCTACTGCTCCTGACATTACTTTAGCAGCATAATCAACAGAATGATGGGCAGACTGTATATGCTGAGCTGCCATTCCTGCTGGAAGAGGAGTGCTGCATTCTTCTATTCAGACAGGAGGTATGGTATGAAAGACAGCATTTTCTCCCATAGGAAATGTTAATATGCCAACATACAGGCTTTCATATTCACAATTAGGATGGCAAGGGCTGCTGAAGAATAAAATCTCTTGCCAAACAAGTCCAAATGTCTGCCTTCCAGGCTGATGTGGAATGGGACCTCTTTCCACCCTTTGTCTAAAAGACCTCCATCACGATGGAATTTGATGGAAGATGGGTAAAAAGGAAGGAAAGCCATTCCTGATGAGTTCTAAATAAATTCTCTAGATGGTGAGAAGCCAGAGGCAGAGAGGCTGGCTTGACCCATGACTGCTTGACCAAGTCTTGCAAAGCTGGCAGCAGTGGAATGGTAGCTGGAGTTGGTGGTTGAGGTTCTACTATCTGGAAGACAGGATCAGACACAGGAGTGGGTGGAATCATCACATCCAAACCAAGAGATTTTGTCATATGAAGGATGATATCTGCAAATAGCTTTACACCCTGAGATGGTGAAGGAGGATTAGCATCTTCCATAATTGCTGAAGGTGAAGATGTGAAAGGAGATTATGATGCCAGAGAAGATATCTGATTCATAATCATCATCTGAGGAGTCAAGTGAGATATCCCCTTCTGGTAGATGAACAGGTGGGAGTTGTGCTGATGTTGGAGCTATGGTTGTGGTAAATACAGGTAGTGAATGGATTGTGGCAAGAATCGCTGTGGCAGCAGAAAGTAATGATGAGGATGGAATGATGCTAGACTGAAGCAGTATGCATAGTTGAAATTACTAAAGAAGTAGTCACTGGTGCTGTCATTGAAGGAGAGGAGGGAGGGGCCCTGGATAAGGTGGCTGTGGTTCTAGGTGATGGAGATAGAGGGGAATGATGTGATACTGATAATTGGTGCCTTTGAGGAGTTGATGGATGCACAGGTGATCGATTCCTAGGCGAATGCAAGGGTATGCAAGCATGTGGAGATGGAGTCTGGCTTCAATACCACGAGTGCAGAGAGAATCTTGAATAATGGGTGTACTCATTAGCATGGTACCAATCCCAATATGAAGGTGAATATGAATGGTATTACCTAGGCAGTCATCCTCCAATGACATTTGTGTCAGTACCAATCTATGTATGATACTGACATATAGGGGAATCCTCCTGGTAGTGATACTCTCAATATGAATGCCAAGAAGAGGCATATGAGAGTTCACAATGGAAGGGTGATCTGTCCTTTCTCAGTGATGTGTCAACGATCTTCATCTTAGAGAGATGTGGTGTAATGAAGAAGCAACAGGAAGAGGTTCAGGAGCAGGGGCAGGTGGAGTGGGAATGTGCTGCTCTAGAAGAGTCTCCATCTCCTGAAAAGAAATAGTCTGGATGTCTGATGTGCTCAACACAGAGGAAACCATGGAATGAGTTATAACAGGCTGAACAGAGTCAGAATCATTATTTGGTATTGAGTCTGGAGGTATTGATAAAAGTGGCACCAAATGCTGCTTCATATGCTTCAGCCTTTTCTTCTCCTTTGGTCTTATCTTCTCCTTTGATACCAAATGCTCTGGAGACAAAGGTCTTTTATGCTCCACTTTAGAATGGACAGATTGGGCAGTCTTTGACTTGGAATAGGAAGAGGCTGTCATTACCACATCCCCTGCTACCGATACTGTGATAGGCTATGGGACAGAGACTGAAGCTGTGGATGTGGCTGAGGTCAGAAGTACCATTGAAATTATAGGCACTGTTGGTTCCAAGGATACTGTCATCGACATTAAAGCTGTTGTTGGTAACAATTGGTCGATACCAATGCATATTTTCCATCAGCAGTTTTGACTTCAGCAATTTTGATGCTATTGTTGATGCATGAAAAAAGAGGCTTGTTAGAAGTGGCTTAGTCAGTGACCTGAAGGGATTTCTCCCAATAATACAGCTTCAACCTGGATGGCCAATTTTAAAAGATTGTGCAGTAAAATCCACAACAAATAGCACACTGCTGCACAACGTATCCTTCACCAAGACAGAAGAGACATTCAGAGTGTCTGTCTGACAAAGAAACTTTTCACCCATATGAGGAGCAAAATTTCAAAAGGGAAGAGGAGGCCATAAAAAGGAAGGAGGCCCCAGACCCCAGAGTTATGAAGAGAATTTTTTTAAATATATATATATATATATATATATATATATATCAGTAGAAGAAACAAAAGGTAGAAAGAACTATATAGGACTGGAAATACAGAAAGGGAGAGAAGGGACAAGAATTAAATAAAGAAAAGAGAGACTACTCAACACCGGACACTTCAAGAAGTCACTCTATTGATGGATGAAGAGAAATTGAGGGCAGTAGCTTGGCCGGTAAATATGCAGTAGGAAGGTAGGGGGCGGGGTTTCCACCATTCAGCTCTGGAACATTCCAGTTGGTTCTCTGCGCAGGTTCAAAAACCCATTTGTATGAGGCACAGACATCACAGAGAACAAAAAAAATAACTAGTTTAGTTAATTTGGAAAACTGAAAATAGTTACTTTAAAATTGTAACTGTAATTGTAACTGAGTACCTTGGAGCCTCAGAACTGTAACTGTAACAAATTGAATTTTAAAAGCAACATTTCACGTCCAGTTAAAAACATCCATGGTACCAGGTTTCCAGGTAGTTGGTAACCTTAATCTCAATTCACTTTTGGTCTAAGGGATAGGCACACTTGAGGAAATAGGATGTAATGTACAGAAAGATGCCTGAAGGATAAGAAAAAGTAAAATGCAGAATGCAGGGAGCTAGTGTGAGGCTGGAGGAAATGAATGTGAATGGAGAGCATTCAGGGTTACAGTTAGGAATCATTTTTATTTGCCTTGCTTGTTTTCTGCATTAAAAAGAGAAATTCCTTGGTGGTTTGAATGATGATTCCTTGGCATCTATAAGGCCTGCCTTACCTGACACCCTCTGTTCAGGGCTAACTGTAATCTAATTAGCACAGCCAGTTCCAGCTTTTATGCAAAAGAACAGCAGACTGAGCCTAGTTAGCAATGACTAGCCTAGACATGTCACAGCATTTATATTCATTTTCTTTTTGTTCTCAGAAGCTGTGTTAGAAGAAAAAGATGCTTCTCTAAAAGTTGCTTTCAATATTGTAACAACTCGTTGACCCACTGCTATCACTTTACATGCTTTCAATACTGTATTTTCATTTCTCATGGCCAGAGGCGGTTTCTCTGAACTCCAAACTCGAGTTATATCTTCAAATGGACTGAGCTTAGTGGTTTACTTTTGAAAGAGGCTGCATTGTGGAACTCCTGTAGTTTATATTCCAGAGCTATCTTTTTGCCTTACTGTCCACAAACTTTAGTTGGTGATGAATATCTTCATGAAGACAAATTATTATGGAAGTGTATTGAAATTCTGGTATGCCAGCTTAATCAAAAGTAGATATTCTATCTACAGTACGTACCCATAATGTGCTCTAACTCATACATTACATTCAAGTGAGGTTGAATAACTAAAGGAATCAGAAGGTTGTTGTTGTTGTTGCTCAGATTTTGCTGCAATATATAATTGACTGTTTCCTTTAAACTTTTTTCCTCATCTGGCACCAGTTAAGCTAAATATTCTCTAGTTATTCAGTATCCAACTGATTAATGCAATTAAATACTCAGCGCTTCCCTGATACTGTTGCTAGTAATCACTGTGACAAATAACTGATATTTGGATTTTAATTCAGGATTAAGTCAATCAGTTCTCAGAATTTTGAAAGCAGATTACTCTGCAACACCTCAAGGCCTCCAAACATTTGTGATGCTTGGCTAGTCAGATTATCTGCAGTACACCCATTAACGTCTTGTGCTGTGGAGGAAGAAATAGGGGAGGAGAAGAGGGAGAAGCAAAGGAGTAAATCCTCTCTTCTGAAACTTGGGCTAGGTCTATTAACCAAACTGGCACAGTCTCATTGAGAATATTGATTTTATTTAGTCCAACTCAACCTACTAACTGGAGTCACAAGACTGTTTTCTATCTAGCAAAATGATGGTTGATTTCAAAGACATAGCCATGTTAGTCTAGAATATCAGTATGCAAAGGGAGCTTGTAACACCTTTGAAACCAAGAGAAAGAAGTTGCAGCATAAGCTTTTGGAGACTTAAGTCTACTTCCTCAGATGCATAGAGGAAGTAGACTAAGACATTGTCTAGATGAGCTATTTACCCAATTTTGCTCCTGTTTAGAGCCCTGCAGTCCTCATGACCCCTGGAACAAAGATGGGGCTAAGACGGAGGGAAGACGGAGTAAAGCCCAATAAAGCATTTTAGCATAATACCGAGGAAAAACCATCTCAGCCAAGAAAAAAAATGGATTGGGCCCCATGGGACTGCAGGAGCCCATAACAGCATGCTAGCCTGTTGTTGTAGCTGCCATTCGCATCACTTTCTCTGAAGCCAGTTGATCACATGCTGTGGGCTGGCTTCCTGGCATTGGAGAGAGTGATGCAGATGGTGGTAGCTGCCAAGACAAGCTGGCGTGGTGGCCTGGACTCCATCCTGTTTTGTTCAGGTAACAGGGGGAGGAACAGGCCAGATCCGCAGCTAGAATACACTGGTGGGGAGCCAGCATATTCTGGCCTATGTAGACGAGCCCTTAGTCTGTGAAAGCTTATGATACAACTGCTTTCTTTCACTTATCTCAAAGGTGCTAGAAGACCCCTTTGCATAGCAAAATGATGTAGAAGGGAACATGTTACAAAATGTTATAGACTTATAATTAATAGAAGAAATTTGGTTCCTATATCATAAAAGTGAAAAGGACATCTTGCTTTGGATAAATGACACACAGAACTTTTGAAAAATGATCTTTTCTCCTTTATCTGCTGTATTATATATACTCAGTGTAGTATAATTCCAAGTAATAAACACCTCTGATCCATTCTTGATCTATCAATCACAACTTTATCATCTAATAAAGGTTATTTTTAAGTTTTGTTTTTGTTTCAAATTATCTGCATAATTTGAATTGTGTGTAAGGCTGATTTTTGGCCCCCAAATAGTGAATAGCACCCCTAAAGCTCTGGGGAATGTTACTGGCCATTTGTGGGCCTCTGTCACCTTTTAAGGCCTCTTCAGGCTGCATCTGGCCTATTCAAGACTTTCTTCAAAACAGGAAGTAATGGGAGCAACAAGTCTGACCACTTCCTGGTGATCAGAGGGCCAAAGGACAACCTAGAGCCCTAAAAAAGGTAAGATGTTCTAAACATACCAAAATTTTTGGAAATGGGCAATAGCATCCCTGAGACCTGAGGGTAATATCTGGGGACAAAAGACCACCCCCCCCCAATTTTTTTTGGAAGGACACTAGGGGATCATCAAGAGGGCTGTAAAATGACTGGGGGTCACAAGCAGCCCATGGGATGCATTTTGCCCACCCCGCCTAAAGGCGATACAATTGATGTTGGGCTCTCAAGCTGGTGAGTATGGAGGAACAAAGTAATGTTCCAATGTGGGTGTGGCCACAGTTTGAGTCATTGTGGAGTTTTCAACAGAATCCAAAAGAACAAACATTTTCTAACATACGATTAAGATGTGTGTACCCCATTCTGAAGAAGATAAGTACACTTTAGTACAGACCACTGGGAATCTTCTGTTCTCATTCTTAAACAGTCATTTTGTATATATTGTCACTATTTGGGTTTGTATCATTTATTGTTTTATTTGCTACTTTCAATTTTTACTGTTTTTAAGAAAGCATACACAACTCTGAGCATAGTTTCGTCAAGGCTATTCATAAATGTTAAAAATAATAAGTAATACTGTTCATCCTTGAAATTGATATTTTCCCCTAGAACCTGCTTCAAGAATTCAAGCTACCTCAATATATCATAGGCTACATAGTCTATGGCATTTTAAAAGTAGCCTACGATGTGATGTGATTTGGCTTTCTTCCTTACAAATGGTTCTGGGGAAATTGGTGTACTGAATTATCTGTGGACTACACCTTGGAGAAGTGACCCTTATAATCATAGCTGGAAGACAGAGCTAGCTAGCATCTTACTGAAATACTTAATTAAATCTATAACTTCTGCAAGGACCACCTGTTTGGTGACAGATATCCAGGAGTACTTCCTATTTTTTGTTGCTCATTGAGCTGATATCTGAATGTTCCAACAGGTAATTCAGACTAGCCAGATAATATCTGCATAGTCAGTTTGCTCATTTCACCTTCACCATGTGCTTTAAATTTGACCAAGAAAGCACATAATAATTAGCTGTTGGATCCAAATCAGTGGGAAAGGTTAGGTATGTCTAAATTTCAATGGGAACTAAATGTAACTAATGCAAGTCAGGATCCAGTCCTGTGAAATATATTTCATTAGCCACTGAATTGGTGACTGTTTTTTACCCTTTCTTAATAATTTGGATCTTCCTAGCTGGTTTCCTCATACACAACAGTGGTTTACAGAAAAAGAGATGGACTGACATAATTTCTGATCCATCATGGATCCCCTCTATACCAACTTCCACAGTCTTTAAGATTTATTGTAGAGATCTATTTCCTCAGAGAATTTGCTCTTCCCTCATGAGGTGACTAGTGTCAATATTGGCAAAACAGACTGAAGGCAATGCATAAACAGGCCCACTGTCTGCAGTTATTCCAACCCACTTCCCCAAAATATGCACTTCCCAGCTTGGCATCAATAAAGCATAAGAATAAGAAAATAATGGGTTGTGAACAATTCAGTATTTAAGAGCAATCCACATTTGAATGCTTGCTTCTGCTTTGGGGATTATTTTCAAGAGATATTGATTTGACAACGTATTACACAACCACACTACTCTGTGCTCTTGGGAAGGCTAAAAAACAGTCTCTGCTTAGCATTTCAAATAGTGTCCTAATTTAAATGAGATTTCAATTTTAATGTTTCTTTCTTCAGACTTTTCATTTGCACTAGTGCAGTCTTTCAATCCCTCATTAGCCCAAGTACACAAAGGAACGAAGATGTGCTTGGTGATAATAATAAACATTGAAGGTTAACATACAACCTCACATACTCAAAAAGCTGAATGAATATAAACTGATTCATTGGCTCTTGTCCTACTTCAAAGATGATGGACCTTGCTGCTACATACTGTTCAAAACTATTAAATTCACATGGTATACCTATAAGAAGTCCATTTCCTACAGGCGTAACATTTTATGAATCCTCCAGTGTAACTAAACTAATTAAATTGTACATCAATTATGTATATTTCAGCAAATACTAATTATTTCCCCAATAAATTTAGACTGAAGCCCTATGCAGATGTTTATCTCTATGAACATACAATAACAAATGGTGTGTGTGTGTGTTTGCATCTACTGTCCTCTATGTGTTCAAGGTCCCATCAGCATAAAGGCCTATGCTTAAATGTCATAAAGCACATACACTTTGATTGCATGCTTTGGTTACAGAGTATTCAGAGAGCTTACATGAGTTCAAGACATTTTTTTATCTGAGACAACAGAGAAGATGGGATCCCCCCCAGCATACATTCTACATATAGAAATCACATGGACTGGCAATTCAATCTTTCTTCAACATCAACAATAAAACAGTATCCACCACTGCCCCTGAATACAGCAGTCTAATCTAGGGGTTGCAGGATAAACCACATGGCAAACACTCATAGTTCTTTCCTTCAACAGAGAGGAATATCCTGGGACTAGTTGGGGTGCTGCCATTACTCCCTTCTCAGTATCTGCTGCCTGAGGAAGCTGTTTTGCTGTTCATAGTGGTAGGCTCAAACCTGGTTCAGGTGGAAGGGCCAACAAATATGATCCAATCTCTACCAGAAAGATTTAAACCTTCATCTATATCTAAACAAGGTTTGTGGGCTGATTTTAAGCAACTATAGAATGTATTGCAGAGAACTGCACTAGAAAACTAAAGCTGAAATTGAATTGGTACATTCTATAGTATTATCAACTACATTTTCTAATGGACATAATTGGGTGGAGATTGTAATAAAGCAGATTTGTAGCTCTCCAAACACTTGGAATGCAAGTTCTGTCACCTATAACCATTGGCTAGGTTGGGCAGGGTGGATGGGATTTGTAGTACAACAGTATTTGGAGGGTCACATATTGCCACAGCTACTCTAGCACTTCTGTGTCCTGTCCTCCTTCTCCCACATGACTACATGTTAAATTCCTGGAAACCCTTGATTTACATATACTCCCCAACAGGGGTTCACAGCATATAAACTCCACATACACTCCTACCCAACCATTCTCTGAAGATGCCAGCCACAGATGCAGGTGAAACATCAGAAAGAAACTGTTCCAGAACACGGCCTCACAGCCCAGAAAAAAACCAAGGGAAATCTACGGATGCTGGCCGTGAAAGCCTTTGACTTCACAAACCCTTGATTGTTTTTTTGTATTCTCTTTCCTTTTTTTATTGTAATAAAGATATATATTTGTTGACTCTCCTACATTTTTTGGTTGTTCTAAAATCTATTTTTTTTAAAAAAAAAATTTTTTTAAATGCCTGGAATCTAGGAACTAATTTGAGGGTAGGCAACAGGGGCCACAACATCTCCCTAAACAGAGTTAGCTAGAAATAGAATCATAGAGTTGGAAGAGACCTCAAGGGCCATCTAGTCCAAACCCCTACTATGCAGGAATACACAATCAAATCATTCCCGACAGATGGCTATCCAGCCTCTGTTTTGTTTAAAAATCTCCAAAGAAGGTCAGGAAGTTCTTCCTAATGTTTAGGTGGAATCTCTTTTCCTGTAGTTTGAACTCATTGCTCTGTGTCCTAGTCTCTGGAGCAGCGGAAAACAAGCTTGCTCCATCCTCAGTGTGGCATCCCTTTAAATATTTAAACATGGCTATCATGTCCACCTCAATCTTCTCTTCCCCAGATTAAACATGCCCAGTTCCCTAAGCCGTTTCTCATAGGGCATGGCTTGCAGAACCCCCACCATCCTGGTTGAACTTCTCGGAACACGTTCCAGCTTGTCAATATCTTTCCTGAATTGTGATGCCCAGAACTGGACACAGTATCCAGGTGAGGTCTGACCAAAGCAGAATACAGTGGCACAATTACTTCCCTTGATCTAGACACTATACTCCTATCAATGCAGTCTAGAATCGCATTGGCTTTTTTTAGCTGCTGCATCACACTGCTGACTCATGTTCAGCTTGTGGTCCACTAAGACTCCTAGATCCTTTTCACATGTACTGCCCTCAAGCCATATGTCACCCATCCTGTATTTAAGCATTTCATTTTTACTGCCCAAGTGTCGTATCTTACATTTCTCCCTGTAGAAATTCATTTTGTTAGTTTGGCACAGCCATTCTGATCCTGTCCTCTGGGGTATTAGCTACCCCTCCTAATTTGGTGTCATCTGCAAACTTGATAAGCATACCCTCTACTCCCTCATCCAAATAATTGATAAAGAAGTTGACTAGCACTGGACCTGTGGCACCCCACTGGTCACTTCTCTCCAGGATGAAGAGGAGTCATTGGTGTCCAGACGAGGGCAACCAGGAGGGTGGGAGGTCTGCAATCCATGCCCTGTGAGGAGTGGCTTAGGGAACTGGGCATGTTTAGTCTGGAGAAGAGAAGGTTGAGGAGCACATGATAGCCGTGTTTAAATATTTGAAGGGATGCCACACAGGATGGAGCAAGCTTGATAACTCTTTGGGTTCGGTCAGTCAACCAATTACAAAATCACCTAACAGTTGCGTTGTCTAGCCCACAGGTTACTAACTTTTTTGCAAGAATATCATGGGGGACCTTGTCAAAAGCCTTACTGAAATCAAAATACATTACATCCACAGCATTCCCTTCATCTATCAAGTTTGTAACTCTATCAAAAAAGAGATAGGATTAGTCTGGCACAATTTGTTTTTGAGAAATCCATGTTGACTTTTAGTGATCATGGCATTCCTTTCTAAGTGTGTACAGACTGTCTGTTGAATGATCTGCTCTAGAATCTTTCCTAGTACTGATATCAGGCTGATTGGGCAGTAATTATTTGGGTCTTCTTCCTCCCCTCCCCTTTTTAAAGATGGGGACAACATTTGCCCTCTTCCAGTCTGCTAGGACTTCTCCTGTTCTCCAGGAATTCTCAAAGATTATTGACAATAGTTCTGAGATTACTTTTGCCAGTTCTTTTAATACCGTTGGATGAAGTTCATCTGGCCTTGAAGACTTGAACTCATTTATACTGACCAGGTATTCCTGAGCTACCTCTTTACCAATTCTGTGCTGTATTTTCCTTACTCATCATCTGCTCCAACTTCCGCAGGTCGAGCACTGTTCCCCCTTTTGGAGAAGACTGAAGCAAAGAAGGTGTTAAGAAGTTCTGCCTTTTCTCTGTCCCCTGTTAGCCTTTCATCTTCTGCATGCAGCTGCCCTACCATTTCCTTGTTCTTCCTTTTGCTACAGACATAACAAAAAAAGCCCTTTTCATTGTTTTAACCTCTCTAGCAAGCCTGAGCTCCATTTGAGCTTTGGCTTTTCTGACTTTCTCCCTTCATGAGGTGGCTATTTGTTTGAATTCTTTGGGGATTTCTCCCTTTTCCCATTTCTTGTACATGTCCATCTTAAGTTTTAGCTCAGTTGCGAATTCTTTCAACATCCATCCTGGTTTCTTTAGAGACCTCCCCTTTTTCCCCCTCATTGGAACTGTTTGAAGTTGTGGCTTCACTATCTTTTAAGAAACTCCCATCCTTCAGGAACTCCTTTATCTTTTAGTATTTCTGACCATGGGATCACCCCCAGTAATTCCCTAAGTTTTCTGAAATCAGCTTTCTTAAAGTCTAGAAGACATGTCTGACTATGCTTGGCTTCCCCTTTCCTCTATATAACAAACTCCAGGAGAACATGGTCACTCCCCGCTAAGGATCCCACTACTTCCACACCATTAACCAGGTCATCTCTGTTGGTTAGGATCAGATCTAAAATAGCTGTTCCTCTTGTTGCCTCTTCCACCTTCTGGACAATGAAATTGTCTGCAAGACAAGTGAGGAATTTGTTTGACCTTAAAGTTTTGGCAACGTTGGACTTCCAACAAATATCAGGATAGTTGAAATCCCCCATTACTACTACATCTCTCTTTTTTGAATGTGTGGTCATCTGTTCTAGGAAGGCATCATCCAATTTCTTGGTTTGGCTTGGAGGTCTGTAGTAGACCCCCAGAATGATATCCCTGCTGTTTCTTTCTCCCTTAATTTTTACCCAGATGCTGTCAGACTGGCTCCCAGGATTTAAGTCATGGATCTGTTCACATGTGTACACATCCTTCTGCTTTTGTAAAATCATCTAGGGGGACAGAACAGGATATGGGTAGTGCCGCACTTTATTTTCATGCAGAACAGCCACTCCAGGAAGCCTATAGAAATGAACATTTTCATTATTTTGCTAATTTTTGAGGGGGATGCTTCAGGTGTGTTTGGTAGGGACCCAGAGGGTGTTAAATTTCTCTGGAGCCATACGTAGCCCACTGGCCAAAGATTCCCACTCTTGTGTGAATAGGACCATAAAAGCACATGATGTCAGATATCCTGCGCTGCGTATTATATCCCACATTTGGAACTCTACATCTCTTCCCCCCCCCCAGCAGATGTCAAGCTACTATGGATACTCACGGACTGGGGGATGGAAGGGGGAAAGATACTGAAGCAACAAAGAAACTTCCCATCTCAGCTGTAAGGGGAAGAAAAACATAGCCACCCTCCATCCAGGAGAATGACCTGGTTTCTCCCCCTTGCCCATAGCTATAGCTGCAGTGAGCTGCTTCTTGGTTGCCTGAGTCAATCTTCCTACCGGCCCCCCTCCACCCTGTGATAAACAGCCAAAGCAGCCTTGGGTAATGTGCAAGGGGCTAGTGGATTGCTCCTTGTATGCTGTCCAAAAGAATCCCAGCTTACGTATATCTATGTCACATTTCCATCCTTTATGTTTGCTTAAACCATATAGAAAAGCATCAGTTATGTCATGGTAGAATGGCATGGAATGGCATAGAATGGGAATTTTACTGGCAAAATGGTAAATGCTATGCTTAGTACATTGTTAGCACATCATCAACAGCCCTTTATGACATCACTCTACATGCTGTTATGATATATCACTGATACTAGCACCACAGAATTTTAGTAACCCTGTGGTTTCTAGTGTTCTCCAACTAGAGAAAGAAATGTCTTATCTAAAAGGTGATGCACATGTGAAGCATCATTTGATGTTACAGTCATTTAGTGACCAACTTCTTTTTATTAAAAAGCCCAACCAGTGCAATCCAGTGTACTCAGATTTCTGCTGTCCATTTTATACTTGTATCCAGATACTTAACATAGATATAGATAAAGAAATGCCTTAGAACACATCTCTTATGAAATCTGAATAGTATATGCAATTAAAATCTGGCATATGCCTTCTTGAATGTCTCAAAAGGGATCATAAGGTAAGAATAAGACACTCACTGATCAGTAGTTTAAAAGGGCATCTGCTTAATTTTATATATATGCACCTTTCACATTGAAATGAGGCACATGAATTATTTACACAGATATCCAAATACATCCAAATACAATATGCCAACTGAATACCACCCCTAAAACAATTCAGAAACTAGGTGTAAAAAAACCTCAACCACCCAATGAGGTATAGCATAATGAATAAGCTTTTATTCTAAATATGAAATTTCTTGGAACTTGACATGAAAAGCTGCAATATTTATCATTTTTGAATCACAGGGGACAAACCAAAGAAACTAAAGCAGGAAAGGTTTTTATTTGTGAATTGGTATTATGTTCTTGTCCCTTGTGCTACCAGAATGATAAATGCCTTTCTTTATGAAGAAAAGAAATGCTTTCATGCTAACAGCCTCGTCAATATATTCATGTCATTCCTTTCCTCCTACAAGATATTTTTAAAATCTACCTTACAAGCTGAGCTCATACTGGCTTTTTATTCAAATCCGTTAAAATGGGATTGATCTAGTTTTCTAATTATCCTGAAGTTCAGGTATATGTAGACCATAGGATATAAAATGTGAAATCATGTCCAAAATATTTCCCTTCCCCAAACAGATGTATTGAATAAAATGAGAGATGCAGCCTAAGATCCTTTTCAAAGTTGCAAAGTATGACGGAAAGAAAGTCTTTGAATCATATGGGCTGCACATGACTCAGAAACAGCTCAACACTGACCCACATTACACACCATGTCACTGAAGCATCTCAATAAATTTTAATGAACTCCTAATCACTAACCAAGATAGAAATTTATTTAAATTGTTAGTTCATTTCATTTCATTCCATCTATATGCAGCCTTTCTCCTGGAGTGGGACCCAAGGTGGCTCACAAAAAGAATCAACTAAAACCTAAAAACGTTCTTAACAAAGAACCCTCTAGACTCAAACCCGGCTGGGCTTGGGCTGTTCTTGAGCTTGAAGAATGATAGGACATTATCAGACAAGTCTCTAAAAACACTGCAATTCTGCGAGTAAGGAAAGTAGAAACATAGTGGCATAATTATCGCATGTCACCCTAATCATGCGATATTAGCACCACAGAATTATCGCACAACCGCCACTAGCAATTTAAGAACAGGACTGAAGCTCTGCTATAGTAACACTTGTCATTGCACAGCCTTCAAATGACAGAGTGGCTAGCCGAGGCATGCACATTTAAGATAAAATTTCTCTTACCTCCATGGGCGAGATAGATCTGACCAGTGGGAGGGGAAAGAAATGGCTTGAAACTTGTCTTTCTGTTGGAAGGAAAAGAAGTGGGGTGGGAGAAGTGGGTTGGGGCAGAAAGCACTTAGAGTATTGCTTTCTACATTGGGAACAATGTTCCTTTAAGACAATGTAAAATATTTTGTATGGCTGTGAAGGGTGTGTAACACCAGGTGCCAACCCTGAGTAATCACCACAGTATATGAGTGAGCTAAGACCCAGAACAGGTGTGGGTTGTAGTGGATTGTGTAAGTTACTGTGTAAGTTTGCTGAGAGTTATGGGTTGACTATTATGAGTATTTTTGCACAACTTCAGACATTGTATGTTGGTGATCTATCTTGCTACAAAAGATAAAGAGCCTCCAAGTACTTTGGTAGAAGCCAACTGTGTCTGTGCATCATTTCAAGGTTGGTCAGCGCCATAGAATCATAGAATCATAGAATTGATTGCCAAATACTGCTAAAGTGTTCTGTGCTTCTGCACTCTTGTAAATACCTTCTGTTGGGGACGAGCACCTCAGACAGTGCTGATAGCTGGCATCTCAGTGGGCCTAGTTTTTGTATTTGTCATTGCATGCCTTGCAGGACATAAAGGAGAGCCAACATTCAATTGGAAGGAAAAGAAGTGGGGGGAGAAGTGGGGTGGGAGAGAAAGAACATAAAGCAATGCTTTCTATTGGAAGGAAAAGTAGTGGGGTGGAAGAAGTGGGATGGGACAGAAAGCACTTATAGCATTGCTTTCTATTCTAAGAAAAAGAAATGGGGAGGGGACAGAAATTACTTAGAGCATTGCTTTCTATTGGAAGGAAAACCAGTGGGGTAGAAGAAGGGGTGGGAAAGAAAGCACTGAAAGCATTGCTTTCTATTGGAAGGAAAAGTAGTGGGATGGAAGAAGCAGGGTGAGAAAGAAAGCACTTAAAACATTGCTTTCTGTTGGAAGGAAAAGAAGTGGTGGGGATGAATAAGAGCATCCTGTTGATTGTTTTCATGTTGTCACCCGGATATTCTCTCAGTGGCAATGGAAACAGGGAAAGAGGACCACCCATTCATGCGTTATTCTTGTGATTATAGCAGAACATAGTTTTGCACACTCCTCAATACCGTGAAAATAACAATACTGAGGAGCTATTCATGGCATAACCTGTGAATAAAAAGTGATGCCTTATTTGTGGCTGGCACACATGCGAGTCACTGGAGGAAAACTACATCGTCTGATAATTTCAGCCAGTTATGTTATTATCATGTCGTAATGATGCAATTTTTGCCTTGTCTGATAAAGTCCACAGAATCAGAGTTGGAAGCGACAACAAGGGCCATCTAGTCCAACCCTGCCCTGCAGGAACACACAATGAAAGCACTCCTGACAGATGGCCATCCAGCCTCTGTTTAAAAACCTCCAAAGAAGGAGACTCCACCACACTCTGAGGCAGTGTGTGTTCCACTGTCGAACAGTGTAAGTATAGGGCTCTTTTTTGAGTAGAACTTTGCTTGAGCAACAAGGTCTACTAGAGCTATGGGGTGTCTTGTGGTCTTGCTTTTTGGCCACCAGTCCTAGCTTGCTATCTTTACCTGCTTTCAGTTCAATTTTGATTGCTGTCCATAGCCCCTCTCTGGCAACAGAGTTCTTTATCTGAGCATCCTCTATGACTGAGATTAAAAAGAATCCTGGGCTTCAGTTACACGACAGTTTTTATTGTGGTAATTTGTGCTGTATCGCTGTTCTGCACCAGTACTGCATCGTTCACATGAATTATTGCTTAATTGGTCTATCGGTTTAGTTTTCCACTTTTTTCCACTTTGATATTCACACACAGACTGAGGCGGGGGGCATGGCCTCCCAAGCACATCCTCTGATTACCACAGGAATGCCTAGTTTCTATTCCTATAGCATGGAGTGTCAGCCAAACACACACACACACACAGGCTAGTTTGGGATTCTTCAGCTGGCTGCAGCCAAGCACAAAGAGATCAAGGAGTGAGGGAGGGAAGGAAAAACACACACACACACAAGGCTAGCACTCACAGTCTTTTCCGTGGCTGGAAACAACAGTGGATGGATCTTTCCTTCATCCCCTCCTTGTCCAAACCCCTCCCTGGTGAGTTCAACCAAGCATGGCAAAGCTCTGCTGTGAATATATCAGAAAGATTGCTGGTAATTCACACAGCACTTAGTGTAATGGTTGTTCAGACTATCAAAAATGCGCTACTTTTTTAAAAAGTCGGGAAAAGTCCCGAAATCCTTTCTTGTGTTACTAATGGGTTTTTGTGCCCTCCTCCTTCTGAAAGAGGTGACTTTGTGGCACAATACATGTAAACAATTAGGAATCTTGGTGAATTCTTCATGTTTTTTTTTCATTGTGTAACAAAGCCCCTGGAATTCATTTCTCCGGTTTACACTGATTCATTAGGATCCAAAATATCAGAGCTTGAAAGAAACTAGTCACAAAAAATTTACATGTAATTAATTAATGATGGCTGGCATCCTCTTAGCCAGTTACCATGTTCTAAGTTTGACTCCTCATTGCAATGTCACTCACTAGCATGAGGGTCTGGTCATGTGATGCTGCAGCATGCTACTCTCTACAGCAACACACTTCTTTTAATGTGGGCTTCAGGGGTCCAATGAGAAGCTAGGATAGGTAAGATACCATGGCTATGTGTTTATGACCTCTGCCACAGATTTTTATTATTCTGCTGCAAGGTTTAGGAATGTGTGTCTTTGTTTCATTGTCACATTCAGAAACAAATAATTTCAAGTTTTATCTGAAATGAATGAGCTTACAAGCATTTTGTACATTTTTGTTGATTTTTCTCATTTTGCCCTTTTTTTTGTACCCAAGTATGTTTATTGTACATACTTTTCATGCAGAAAATGTATATAGTTGTCCTTTCATACTTGCGGGGTTAGGGCCGCAAGACCCCCATGAATGTGAAAAAAACGCAAATAAAAATTGCCCCTCTCCTGGGCTTTCGCTTCCCCCCCAAAGGGAGCAAAGGCCCAGGAGAGGGGCGATTTTAGAGGCTTCAGCTCACCCCCATGCTTCCCTTGGCTCTTTGTTTCCTTTGCGAAGGGAAGCGAATGCCCAGAAGAGTGGTGGTGGGTGAGGCAAAACCCTAAAATCACCCCTCTCCTGGGCCTTTGATTCCCCCTCAAAGGGAGTGAAAGTCCAGGAAAGGGGCAATTTTAGAGGCTTTACCTCACCCCCCATGCTTCCTTGGGTTTTTGCTCCCTTTATGAAGGGAAGGAAAGGCACAGGAGAGTGGCAGCGGGTGAGGCAATCCCCTAAAATCTCTCCTCTCCTAGGCCTTCGATTTCCCCCCAAAGGCTTCACCTCACCCCCGCACTTCCCTGGGTCTTTGCTCCATTTGTGAAGGGAAGCGAAGGCGGGGGAGGCAAACCCATAAAATCGCCCCTCTCCTGGGCCTTCGCTTCCCCCTCAAGAGAGC
This sequence comes from Gambelia wislizenii, assembly GCA_030847615.1. NCBI lineage: Eukaryota > Metazoa > Chordata > Lepidosauria > Squamata > Crotaphytidae > Gambelia > Gambelia wislizenii. The sequence goes on along the minus strand of JAUMIR010000003.1, from coordinate 91,404,307 downwards.
GAAGGCCTAGGGGAGGGATGATTTTACTTTGCATGTACAGTCATTCCTTCACATTTGTGGCTTTGACTTTGGCGGTTTTAAGTATTCGTGGTTTGTCCTCACTCTCCTCCCCCTCCCCAGGGACTCCAGCAATGAGAGTGCTGCAGAAGGAGCAGCAGCAGCCACCTTGGTTATCCCTTCCAATTGTAGGCATTGGCAGTGCTGCTGTGGTCCTGACAGGGAGTTGAAGGAAGAAGAAGAGGCAGTGGAGGTTGGGAGAGGGAGGTCTGGGGGGCCAGGAAACTCCAGCTCCCTAAGGAGGGATGCCTCCTCTGGCCTGTTGCGGGGGGTGATGCAAAATCTCTAAAATCGCCCCTCTCCTAGGCCTTTGCTCCCTTTGTGGAGAAGCAAAGGCCCAGGAGAGGGGCGATTTTATGGGTTTGCCTTCCCCACCTTCGCTTCTTTCACAAATGGAGTAAAGACCCAGGGAAGCGTGGGGGGGGGGTGAGGCAAAACCTCTAAAACCAAAGTAAATATAGGTTTCTGTGTAAAAATGTTTTTTGTGCAAAAAGCTTAACCTTTTGCAGAAAAACCAAAGAGTTCATTTTGCACAAACAATTTTTTTCACAAAATATCTCAAAATGCAAAACATAAAAATAAAACACAAGACAGTTGTCCTTCATATTTGCTAGGGTTTGGTTCCAGTACCCCCCCGTGGATACCAAAATCCATGAATACTCAAGTCCCATTATATGCAATGGCATAGCAAAATGGTGTCCCTTATATAAGATGGCAAAATCAAGGTTTGCTTTTTGAATTATTATTTTTAAAGAATATTTGCAAGCCATGAATACTTAAATCCATGGATACCCCCCCCCTCTGGTTTTTCTTCGCAAACAAAGATTCAGGAAGGACTCATCCTGCGCTTTCTGCAAATGCGCTGATGACTAAAAAGGCCAATCTGAGATAAACAAGTCCGGTTGCAGAAAGCACAGCAGAAGGTCTCCTTGGATGATGTTTCTGGGTTGTGATTCTTTCTGCGTTGTCGTTTCTCTTCAAGACTTCTTCAGCATGAGTTCATTAGGCTACCTTTTCTAGGCCCCTCTCCGTATGGAGCAAGCAGTGCTTTCCTTAAAAAAGACTGCTTGGTCGTTCAGGATGCTGCTGAACAAGACTGTCATCTCCCGGGTCAGCCTCAAGTGACCAAAATCCTGAACCACCTGCATGCAGGGTTGGGTCTGCGGCATGGATAACAAATCCATGGATATGGAGGGACAACTGTAGTTGACTATTTTCTTGATAGGATATCTCTATCAAAGCAGTTTTTGTCATAAACGACCAGAAACTGTACTCACTGGTGAAGGAATATCTTCACTCTTTCTGTGATGTAACTATAGTTGTTTTAGTTACTTTTATAGTTACAGGGGCTGTGGCTGCACAACTTAGGTGTCTTTTGATGGTTTTTAAAATGGAATGTAAAAAGGAAAAGTAAATATTTTGGCTACTTTCAAAATAGGTAGCTAAAGTGAAGAGAAAGCTTTAAAATTCTATCTACAATGGAAATTACTTTCGGGCATTTTAATGATAGATAATTACTTTTTAAAAGGATCTTTCCAAGCTCTAATAAATACATTACTACCCAACTAGTCAGACTGGCTGTGTACTTGGCCTTCCCTGAAAAGATGGCTTCAATATGCAGAATACTCAGGGGGAAAAAATCCAATGAATTGATAAAAGGACTGAAGGTGACACTGTGCCAGTCTAAAAATCACTAAAGCCAATCATGATGTTATGAGTAATAGAAGTGTGCACAATATTTTAAAAACAATTTATTCTCATGATAGAAGCCATCTGTTTCTTTCACTATGTTTTACTCTTCCTGTTCTCACCACTCTCTGATTTATGTTTAACAAATTCATAGTTCCCACCTACAATGGATGACACTTTAGGCTGCTTGCTTTCTCAAGTTAGCAAAAAGTGTTCTGGTGTAAACTTAAAAGTGAAAATGTTTTATGTTGTGAATATCACGTAAGGGATACAATTGATTTTGATAAGTCCTGACTCAGGATTAAGTGCTCTATTTTGGGTGCTGCTACTTATTTATCTTTATACCCCAAATTTCTAATCAATTATCAAGGTAGCTTATAATGAGATTGTTTCAAAACATAAAACAATTAAGGCATTAAAATCAGTTAAAAAGAGAAACTCTATAAAAGCAGAATATGAAGGAAACAGAACAATTTCTTTTAATAAGCTTAGGATTTTTTAAAAAAAATGTTTGCTAAGTCAAGCCTATCTGGAAAGAACATGTTCGAGCCAGCGTGTCATCACTGAAAAGGCCTTCTCCTTGATAGGCACCCAGTAGTCTGGACATCCATAAACCCAGAGAAGGGTTTCTTATTAAGATTTGAAATATAGATAGGTATGTGTAGATATGCTTATGTGTAGGATTTGATTCAGGGTAAGGGGCTTTAGGACAATATGCTAAGTAATAGGGTTATTATTTAGCTGTGGCATTCTATTATCTTTCATTGTTGTTGGCTTTTTGTTATTCATGTTTCCACCTTTCATCATTATAAGGTGCAACTTTTATTGAGGAAGTGTCATAAAATAATTGTAATAAATATATTATTGAACATTATGGGAAAGGAGATGCTACAGCTGCAGCTCCTGAAGCAGCAGGGGAAAGAAGCAGCAACATTAAGTTATCTCTCTAAACTATACTAAAATGCCACATATAGGGAAAAGCCTTTTTTTTTATGCTAATGATTGGCTACAAGGTGGATGAAAATGTTCTGCAGCCCATGGCAAAGCAGCAAATGCCACCACCCAAAGTGAACACTACCCTATGCACATACACACAAGCAGGGAGTGTGAAGAATATTTTCAAATTTTCTCCTTTTGAAGAATATTGTCCATTTTTTTCTCTTTGATGACAACAAAAAGTTAAGCACTATGATTGTTGCTTCTGCATTTCAGTACTGTTTTTTGGCAAACATATCATAAAAGGGGGTTTACACAAAACCCACTGGTTTTCAGCAATAAAAGGTTTTGCAGAAAACAAATTTATTCTGCAGAAAACCAGTGTTTTTCATAAAACCACTGCAAAATGTTTTTAGAGATGGTTCCAAATGGAAAATAAGCAGACAAAAACTGGGAAATGTACAAAAACTAACAAAATCTTGCTCAGTAGGGAGAAAAAAATCCTTGCTTTCAAGACAAGAATGAAACATATGAAGATTTACATCCCCACACATGAGCAGTAGCACAGAAAAGAGCTAAGTTTATAAATATGGATGATGAATTGAGTCTTCTTTCCATAAAAACAGAAAATTTAATGGAGTTTGTTAGTATGGAAGGGAAGACTATATAAATATATTTGGGGAAAATGGTTGAAAAATATGTTTCTTGAGTGTCAGGAATTACCTGATGAGAAAAATCCTGGACAGATGAGAATCTTTGCAGCTCAAAACTTATTATGTACAAAATTCAAGCAATTTTTTCAAAGACAAAATAAGATTTTCTGTACAGGAAGCAGCATTTTCTGTACAGAAAATAATATTTCTGTAAATGCTATTTTCCATTGAAATACTATTTTCTGTGCAGAAAATGTTCTTTACTGTGAAAACAACAACACACATGCAAATTTTCACAGAATAATTTCTGCACTGCAAATAGTCTTTCTTGGAAAATTGTGCAGTTTTTGAAGGCTATCTTACAGTGGGAAGAACATTGCTAAAATTATTTTTTATTCTTGGATGAAGTTAAAAATGAGTGAAGAATTACATTTCTAGTTGTTATCGAAGTTGTTCTTAAAGAGTCATTTAAATAATGATGATATCAATCTCTATAATATCAGTAAACAGATAAAGACTGATATACATCTAATGCAGTGCTCACAGGAGAGAAGGGAAAAAGTTTGTAGGAATATCTAACCTTACCCTCAGTCGTAGCTCTCAAGAGAACAAAATTTCTCATGGTTCCTGTCCTCCTTGCAATTACGTGTGCTGTTACCTAGTGCATTGGGGCTAGGGTGATGGAGAAGGAGAGGGAAGAAAGGCATCCATTTTCTGCTCTTCTGCCATGGCGCTACCACTGTTCTTGCTACAATCATGTAAACAGGAGGAAAGGTGGGAATGGTTCATAGGCTGATGGGGACTGTTCCTTTTAATGATTAGGGTGGTGATGATGGGCAGAGGAAAAGCTAGAATTTTTTCTGTGACTTGAATTTTGATTCAAGGAGGGGAGGGGAAACATCTCAGAAACATCTCTACTTCTCATTTGGGATAGGTTTTGAGAGTTCTAAAAATTCACTTGCGACCCAGGTTTAAGAGAATATGACGAGCTTCCCTAACTTTACTAGATTACTAATGGGGATGCTCTCTTGTTTCATTCTTGCAAGTGAGAGCAAACAGCATCAAACATTTTACTCCTACCTCTGAAGCAGCAATTTTCCCCCTATTGGTCACAATAAAAATTAGTCCATTCACAAGACTGATTTTTGTGCCAATTCCACAGTTAGGTAGAACTATCATAGCTGTGGCCTTGTTGCATGGATGCCTAAAAAATAAAATAAAATAGAAGCATTGGACAGGTTGCTTGTAGCTTTTTCATTAATCAGCCTGTTCTTCTGTGTTTGTTATGTATATATGCTTAGCTTCATAAAAAGGAAAGGCACTAATTTTTGCACAGAATGTGAGGTTAGCTATTTCTTGTGGGGTTAGCAAATTCTCGATGGGCTGTTTCAGTGTGTCTCAATGTGTTGAGACAGCATGCCTTAGTAAGAATAAGGCAATTAACAAGAATCTCTTCACATCCCTAGGTTTTAATTAAAGGGCCAAAGTCTATAGGAAAACCTTGAGCACACATACTAACTTTCTTCCTAGGTACTCAGAACTATATTGAAAAGTCAGGAAGACTTTTTCAGTTTTCATAGAATTGAGGCTACAGGTGTCAATGTTAACTCTGACATCAACAGATACCCTTCCTTAAGAAAGTAAATCCTACATCTAGATATCTTTGGATAAACCAATTTCTTCTTTCACCTCTGCCTCCAAAGACTGGTCTCACAGGACTTCATTTCAAGCAGAGACCTGTCAAGTCTCCCAACTGCCTTTCATTATTGAATTCCTTCAGTATGTTCTCGCTCAGCTGTGTTAAAATAACAAATTTTCTATGGATTATTTCTTTATAATATATCTTTATTAACATCTATGGATTATTTCTAAAAAGTAAAAGAGATACCTGAAGCTCGCCCACTCTTTAATATCTAAGCCCACATCAATGAGAGAACAAATCTATTTGTGTTTTGGATTCTGAACTGCTATCGGTTAAAATATGGGGAATGTATCCTTGTGCTGTATAATATGAAAGAGATTTTTTTTCAAAATAGGCCACAATCAGTTGAAAGCAGATAGATTTTGTCAGTTAGTATTAATGGCACTACTCAGTGCAGCTGAAATGAATGTTTCAACCTTTTAATTAATGCTATAAATTAGTAAAATATATTTTATGTTCTAATGCACTTAGGAGGAATTTAAGATTCTTTTTGGCCTTCCTTTCTTCAAAGGTGGTTCAGTTTAGGTTCCTGGCTGGGTCCCAACTATTAAGGAGAAGAAAAACATAAAATGATACAATTGGAATAAGGACGTAATAACAACAGTAATTTTTAGTGTTTTCTTTATCATTCTCTGGAATATATAAATATGCACGTATGTGTGTACATATGTCACAGCTGAAAAATCTGAAAAGCCCTTCTCACTAAGTTGTTGCTGTGTGCCTTCAAGTCATTTCTGACTTATGGTGACCCTAAGGCAAAGCTATCATTGGGTTTTTCTTGGCAAGATTTGTTCAGAGAGCATTTGCATTTGCCCTGAGGCAGAGAGAGTGTGAGGTCACCTCGTGGGTTTCTATGGGAGTTGAACCCTGGTCCCCAGAGTCATAGTCCAATACGCAAGCCACTACACCATGCTGGCTAAGTACATAATGAAAAAGGAAGGCTTCTACTTTTAAGTTATAGTACTTTGGGTTTTATCCAGTCATAAAATGGGACTTCTCCTCTTCTCTTCCCCCTTTCATGCCCCTTAAATCCTAAAGGTCCCCCAACCCACTGAAACAGATTTGGTAAGATGTTTGGCACTGCAGGAGAAAGAGAGAATCCATTACTTGAGAAATGTCTGTTCAGTTGGGTTATGGAGATCATTCAATACTGCCATTGCTTTGACATTTAAAATGCACTACCACAGCTGCGAAATCTCATATTTGGAGACATAACAATCCATGAAGCTAAATTAAATATTTGTAAAATTAGAATGTTGGTGTCATTTCAAATTTTGTCTTACCTTCAATGACAATAGCAACAGTATGCATCAAGTTTCTACACTTACAGTATATCATCAGCCTTCTACAGTTGCCATTTGTGTTTGAGGCGTGCAGATATTTATCCAGTTACATTTTTAAAATTTTTGCATGGCTTTTACTTTTCTGAAACAGACTGCAAGCCTTGCTTATAATGTATGAATTTCTGAGACATGGTTGATGTTGTCTCTCAGAGTCTCAGAAGGCATGTAATGGACACTTTCATTCAGAATCTCAACTCAAAAAGAATGATTTCCCATCACTAATTAGTGTATCTTTTTGCCAGCCCTATTGACACTAGGGATATTCAAGAATTTTGTTCAATCTAATTTTTAAGGGAACCAACCTAATTCACACTAGGTCCTCCAAGGCAACTCTATGGTATTTTAATGGTATGGTATGGTAAAATAAAGTCTTATTTTAATAGGATTTGCTGTTATCCATGGTTTCCTATATCCATGGTCAGTCCGGGAACCAAACCCCCATAGATATGGGGGTCGGACAATACAAAAATGTTTATTAAAATGCATATTTTAAGTAAGAATGCATAATATAAATTAATATATTAGGGTGAAATCGATACAAAAATATACAGTATAAATAATGCAAGTGGCTGTGTGTCAATGTGTCTGCAGATTGCAGACTGATCCAAACATTGACTGGATTTATGAACACCTACAAAACTGAGATGAGCTGGAAATACGATTATCTTTCCAGTTCTAGCATAAACGTTGGCAAGGCTTCAAAAGCCTGGAGATGTTTAAGTCTGAGTGTAATCTCACATCATATTTACAGATGGATATCTCAGTGATCTTTAATTAAATAAAAAGCTCTACTCAAGAAGGAAGTGGAACACTAAATGCAAGGTACAACACCACAGATATCACCTCCTATAACTAATAATAGCAGGAATTGATCATACTCTTCAAATGTCCTATTCTCCAAAACATTTTTTTAACTGCTCCTCTCCCATGTAAGTGGTGTAATGATAGGAAACCTTCTCCTCCTCCTCCTCCTCCTCCTCCTCCTCCTCCTCCTCCTCCTCCTCCAAAAGATACTTCTATTCTAGTTGATTATAGCACACCATCCCCATAAGTTATAATAATAAATGCTGTTTTAAAGGCATTTATACCAAACTGAGGACAGACTACTGTATTTTGATTCTGCGTTCAGTCCCGTCAGCTAAATGCAAAACAAGAGTCATCAGCTAATGCATTCTGTACAGTTGTCCCTTCATATTTGCTGGGGTTTGGTTCCAGCACCCCCCTGTGAATACTCAAGTCCCATTATATGCATTGGCATAATAAAATGGTGTCCCTTATATAAGATGGTAAAATCAAGGTTTGCTTTCGGATTATTATTTTTTTTAAAGAAGATTTTCAAGCTGTGAATAATTAAATCTGTGGATATGGAGGGACAATTGTAGTTCTGGATTTGTTGGCGTGGCCATCTGTATGAATTCCCAACTATGTGTATATGTATTTTCAGACGACATTAACTTTCACTATTATAGATAGGCAGTAGTTACTAATGTTCTTTTGCGGACCCAGACCAGACGATCCCCACCGCCCTCCTGAATGATACACTCAGACATGTTGTTGCATTACAAAGATTATATTTGGCCTACATCTTCAGAAAACATGGGTTAGGTACAGGTTAGTAAATACATGTTTTATTGGCAGTAAATGGCCGCAACTTGCAAGCTGAATGGTTGGCGGTTATGCATGGGTCGTGACCTATCCTTGGGCCCACACATGTGGGCCAAGGCCCCTGTGTCGGTCCATACCAACTTCCTGGAGGAGAGAGATGATGGCCGAGCAGTCCGCTCGACTCCCTCTCCTCCCCTGTAAACAAATGGTTAATCGCTGGGGAAGGGTCTCCATTGAACTTGAACTTGATCTAGTGCTTGAACTTGCACTTGACCGAGACCCCTAGACCTCATGGCCTATCACGACCCATGACATCTGCCATCAAGGCTCCCCCCCCCCGGAAACCTGTATGAATTCCCAACTATATGTATATGTATTTTCAGACAAGATTAACTTTCACTATTATAGATAGGCAGTAGTTACTAATCTTCTTTTCTCTACAGAAATGGAATGATTCACTAAAGAATAAATCACAAAAGAAGGAAAACAGTGGGATCTTGAAGGAAATATTGCAGTGTGGAGTGTTTCAATACAAAGTTCCTGTGCAGCTAATCATGTCCTATTCAAGATAATCCATTACATTACTCTGCCTACTAGATTGTCATTCCTTCCCTTCCAAACTTGAGCTTGTTTTTCACACCCAGTGCGCATGATCACTACTCATTGGATATTTTGGAGCCCTCCCTTAGGATTTTTTCTAATTTTTTTTTTAAACTACTTTTTGCAAATGTTAGAGTTCCCACAAGCATCTCTTTGGTGTGTAGATTATGTTCTATTTAGTGATAGAAGGACTGGCACATGAGGAACTGAGGTCATGGTTAGTACAGTGGGCCCTCCGTATCCATGGGGGTCCTGTTCTGAAACCACCACCCCCATGGATAGCAGAAACCACAGATGGTTGAGTTCCATATTAGTCAATAGGCATCACCAATTTACTTATGATCACTGCTATTTTAGTTATGGCCATCACCATTTTATTTATGGGTGCCACCATTTTAGGTATCTCTCTCTGGCTTTTCTTCGCAAACCAAGATTCAGAAAGGACTCATCCCGCGCTTTCTGCAAGTGCACTGATAACTAAAAAGGCCAATCCGAGATAAACAAGTCTGGTTTCAGAAAAATACAGCAGAAGGTCTCCTTGGGCGATGTTTCCGGGTTGTGATTCTTTCTGCGTTGTTGTTTCTCTTCAAGACTTGTTTGGCATGAGTTCTCAAATAAGGCTGCAGCATTGTGGATAGTGCGTCTCCATGCCTCCCCATGTGAGGCCAGGGTGGACTATTGTTGATGATCAATTTGGCCGAGCCTGAGATGTTGTTTCAGGGAGTACCTTGTATCACTGTTTTGGAGCACCCCTCTTACGCTGACCCGTGGCAAGTTCACCGTAGAGTACTATTTTTGGGAGGTGATGGTCCTCCATCTAGAAATTTTAGGTATAGGCTACCACTGTTTCAGGTATACAACATAATGATCCATGGATGCTCGAATCCACAGATACTGAACCTGTGGATACTGAGGGTCCACTGTATAGGACTCAATATGAAATTGTGGGTGTGAAAGATTAAAACTAATATATAGAGAAGTTGTAGAGATCTATTTACCATATTTCAGTTCATGTATTTACTATTAGATATTACATAGCTCAGTCCTAAATATGTGAGCTGAATGGATATTTTCAGTACAAGGATGAGATAAGAATTATGAACTTCAAGGTCATACTTAATGTGCACAGGACTCTTGGACTTTGTTTAGCATTATCTAGATATATTTCATATTAATGCACATCAGACAACTAGAACTATTAACTCCAAATCCAAGAAAATATCATACTTAAAAAAACAATGAAACTGACTTTAAAATCATAAGAAGTGAAGTTCTTTTTTCCATTTATGTTTTTGATTGGTAACTTGCTATAATATGGTTTGCTATACTTTGTATCACAAAATCTATCTATTCAGGGTCTGTGGGTAAAAGCATCTATCTTAAACATGGAAATAGAATCTGAGGATATATTAAGGAATCTGTGTCTTATACAAGGTTGTCTTAAGAGTCATATGTGACTCCTACCTTGGTGTAATTCTCACAAATAGCAGATAAGGGAGAAAAACCAGATAGGCACTCATATGATCAGAATATAACGTGGAAGCAGAACAAAGCTGGGCAAAATAAACAAACTTAGGGCTTGTCTACACTGGCAGGAAACCCTGAACCTGTCTTGTAGCCACCATGGATGTTTTTGATCTGCAACAGCCCCATAAATGCCACACTCACCAGGATTTCTCTGGAGTATCCAGCCACATTCTAATCGTAGACAAACTTGTGGCAATGTCCAACACTGATCACGTTTTCTATACATCTCATTATTTCCAAACACACGGTTAGGGCTGCTTTGGGTTTTTTTTTCTGTGGACTCATGCATGCAAATATATGTTGCCCCAGAGTACTGTATTACTGGATAAGTGGAGATATGCTTATACAGATAAGTGCACAATCAGGTTTTTTTAAAGCACCAGAACAGAGTCTCATCCAGTGGAAGCCCTGTCCCCGGCTTTGCAGCAAAGCCTATCTGAATCCACCACACGGCCAATAATCTGGGTATTCCACTGAAATGCAGAGCAAACCATGAATCTTTTAGACCAGGATTTTCCTGCAGAAACCCCAGTGAAGATGCAAATTGACACAAACATCGTGTGGCAATGGGGTATGGGGTTTTGTTTTTTCCCATGTAGACAAGCCCTTTGAATAGACCTTTAAAAAAATCCTGTTGGTTATTCCCAGCTAGAGTAGACCCATTCAATCAATGTTGAATGGTGACTCAATACATAGATAAATTTAATAGGTTCAAAGGATCTACTCTAGTCAATAACCAAATCTACTGTAAAACGTTTATTTTAGCAGTTCAAGCGCTCATTTGGCTACTAGACATAGGGTTCATCTACAGTACATGGGCTGAATATGCTGGCTCCCAACCACTGTATTCTGCCCGTGGATCAGGCCTATTCTGCCTGTTCTCTGCATGGACTGGGATGTGGTCCATTTCTGTAACTGATCACTGCCTGTGTCCCATTCTCTGCAGCCAGGAACCAACCTGCAGCATGTAACCAAAGCCCCCTGCATGTGACCAGCCTTGGTCACATGCTGGGGGACTACTTCCTGCTATGGAAGAGAGAGGTAGTCAGCAGCTAGAGTGATGGGCCACTGTGCCAGAATGGGCTCCTGCAGTCACACAAGGCCCAATCTGGTTTTTCTGCCAGTGGAAGGAAATTTAAACAGGTTTTTAAAAAATATATATAAAATGGTGTAAAGGGACTTCCCTCATCTTTGCCCTGTCTTTGCCCTATGAGTCATGAGGACTGCCCAGGGGAAAAATGGGGAAAAAGCCCTGCATAGTCTAGAGTGCAGAGCTCTAAGATGGAGGCAAGATGGGATAAATTGTCTGTCCAGACAAGCCCATAGTTGGGTGAAGCTAAAGTTTATGGTTAAGATCCTGCTTTGGGAGACATAGTGATGGACAGGAAGCTACTTCTACATACACCAAAACCTACTTTTTGGGCAGCACAGCTATCCCCTCCTCTTCACAAACATTTCCATGTTACCAGAGATGAGGGGGGTATGAGCAGAGACATGTCTACCTATTTTCCTGTAGTAGCATCAGTGGTGGGGAACGTGGCCATTGGCAAGAAGTAATAGATCTGTTGGGGCCCTCATGTCCTGGATGTTTATTGTTTGTTGAAAAAAACATAACTGTACTTGGCAAGTGGATGAAGTTTTGTGAAACTGTTTACAGCTGTGCAGCTGGCAATACTGCATAAGGCTTACACCGTAGGTCAAGTTCTGTGTGGACTTTGTGATAAACAGTAAGCGCATGTCCCATCTTGTTGTTGAGGATCAACATAGTATACAGTTTGAGGCTAGCCTTTTATATATCCTTCTTCAAATGTTAACAACTATTAGTGGATGTCTGGTGAGCACAGAGAGAAGACATGCCACCTCACTCCCCACTATGCACAGGGAAGTGGCCTGGGAAAAGCTATCGTGCATTCCAGCCCATAAGCTATTAACAATACTTTGCCATCCATTTTAAATCCTGGCCAGAAACAAAGTTCCATGAGCTCAGAAGTGTTTTGTAATTTCTCTGGAGATATTTGATAGTCTTGAAGTTGGGGCACAATAAATAAATAAATAGTTTACCTAATTCATTCCCTTGCCATTTCAGAACTGCTTATTCCTGCATGTTCTCTAGTGCTTTGGTTAGTCTTCTATTGTTTACTAAGGACATAAAATCCTATCATGCACAGCACTAATTGTTTAAAGTATAATTATAAATATTAAAATGTTTTGCTTTTCATGATAAAATGTCCTTTGGAGAAAAAAACACAGAAATTAAATGAATGTAAAATGGACTTATTTCAAAATCAGTAATTGCATACTAGACAATTAAAATTAGAAGCTTTTGATGAAATAATTATTTTAATTATGCAGCACACTTAGGTTTACCAGTTGTCAACACTTCAACATTTATTATTAAGATGGATATTTATGTACACTTGTTCTGCTGTTTTTATTTAAGAAAAACAAACTAGAACACCCACAAGGCAAATTCATAAACGTGGGCAAATCGAAGTATGCTGACTGATTAACATACTATACTACCATATAGGACTATTATACTACTCTGTTATAGCACTATATTCTACTTTAACTGCCATAGCAATGTTATGTGGAATTCTGGGATTTGTAGCTTAGTGATGCGCAAGAGCTTTCTAGCTGGGAATTCTAAATGGCCCTCCCTAAACTGCAAATCCCATGATTCCATATGATGCCATGGTAGTTAAAGTGGAATATGGCACTATAACAGTGTAGTGTGATAGGGTTCTTAGTAATGATAATGCTCCCATTGACCTCCAAATATCATGAACACATCTCTGCATAGTTTCTTGTTTGTATGAAATGTTCATCCTGCTTCCACACTCATCCAAGAAATCTTTTGTTTTCAGGGTGTGGACAAACTTTGTTATCCTAGGCCAATTTTTTTAAAAAAACACACACATGTGCTCTCTCTCTCTTGCATTCTCTCTCTCTCTCTCTCTCTCTCTCACACACACACATTTTTAAATCTGAGCATAAGCTGAACCAGAGAATTGATGACCTGTTGGGAGAAAATATTCATGATCCTTCACAATCCTTTACATTAGGTTTTTAAAAACACTTGTATCACTCCATTTTATTTGATATTTATTACTTGATTTCTAACCTATCTACAAAGAGTTATCTGTCTGCACTGAAAGGTTATGAATCTATTTTGCTGGAACTGTGTTATAACAATTTATTACTTACTAAACTTTTACAAATCTAACTTGATGATTGGTGCACAGTACATGGCATAGCTGCAGATTTGTGGAATGTCAGTGGTTTCTAAAAATGCACCCTGTTCTCTCTAGAAGCCAGTATTCATTGTAAGTTACATAGATGTCCAGTCCAATGGTACTGCTCTTAAGTATTTAATTTATTTCAAGGCACCAGTGACTTATCTCTGATTTGCTTATCTGTTTGCTTTAAAATCCCTTAAATGCGTGCAACTCAAACTTCAAATAAGAAATCCTTGCATGGATTTAAATATCTAGCTTTAGTCATCCAAAATTGAAATTTCTGACCTCACTCACCCAATTTCCCACTCTATAAAATGGGACAAAGACTATTTAGCGCACCATGTTGCTTCTTGGCCTAATTTATGAATATGTTAGAGCAGTATGCAAGTCTAGCACGACAAGAAATTGAAAGCATTTCATAATAATCCATTCTTTACTTACAATTCATACCTCCTCTTTTAAAATAGTAAAATAGTGATTAAATTGCTTGACTAGATAACTAAGACTGATTGCTGCACAAGACACTGCACAGTGCTTACATTCAATTTCATATCCCCTTTTAATAAATATTATAAAATATACACACACTCTTCCCAGTCAGTCAGCAAAAGAATGTTCTATCCCTTCTGTAGCAGTTTGAGCCCTAATAGTCCCTGACTGAAAAGAGCATGGGACTCTGCACATAAGGCAAGGGTAAGCAACCTGGCATTCTTAAAATATTATTGTGTATAATAAGCCCAGCTGCCATGGCCTATGACTAGGGATTGTGGGAGCAGTGGAGGGCTCAAGGTTGCCTATCTCCACTATAAGGGTTCTGATAGCTGTAGAACAGGTGTTTTTGAGACTAAAAAACCCAAGTGCAGTACTTTGCATCTCCATGGCAGTCTAGGAGAAATTCCTATCTGAAACCCCTTGGAGATGTTGCCAGTCAGTGCAGACTGCACTGAACCAGGTGGACTGATGATGTGTAAGGCTATTCCTTATGTTTACACATATTTCTTTCAGTGTTATCTGAACAGGCAATCCTAGACAGGTCTGTCTGGGAGCAAGCAGACTGAAGTTTAATGCGTGAGTGAGTATAGGACTGCAGTCCCCTTGTTCTATAGAGTATGCTATGAATGTCATATCAAGTATGGAAAAAGTTCATAACTTTCTGCTGCCCTGTGCAACCTAATCTTTTAGGACCATTAAGCCTGTGTTAGATGGGGAGCCCAAATTAAGGGCTAGTTTACATGTAAGTTGCTGCCTGTATGGTTGTTCCCATGTTGTTCCAGGCAATTTGCCATTACCTTGTGGACATAAGATACATACATTATTTGGAGTGGTAGTAACCCAGGCCAATTGTGACCACATTACTAAAAGTAATTTAAGGACATGATTAAATGGTTGCAATCCTTTTACATACAGGGAAGCCATCATTACATAATATTTCCCCAGCCAACTGAAGTTTTTATTGGCTACATTTTAGAAACTGATGGCATCATTTGGGGAGGGGCTAATATATCATAGTCCAGCCTATCAAAATGAATAAACTATAATGATCTTATTTCTTAGACAGATCATTTCCAAGCATATAAACTTTTATCATACTTTTTAAAAAGTGTCAAGCCACTCAAGTGAGCACTTTAAAAATATGATTTATTAAAAAGTCCACTTTTACAGGTAATGGGAACTCTGTAAAAGTCCTTCAGAAAAGAGAGTTGCTGCTATTTTCAACAAAGAACTAGGTATAAAATAGGTGACAAATGGGAACAGCTAGGACAGAATCATGGCCCTGACATTCAATCATGTGCTTCTGAGATTGGTGAATAGTTCTGACTTGAGTAAAATATACATCACAGCTGACAACGAATTGCTGTCTTCCCATTGGAGCCTGAAATCAATAGGTTTTATGTTTATGTGATAATAATTGTTTCCATGTTCATCAGCTCTGAATGACATAGCACCTTACGGGATGCTGTGAGTGGGATAAACAAGAATTCAGAGGAAAAATAAAGTATACAGGATACTTCAATTCCATTGCAGCACATTTTACAACCATCATATTCATCATGTTTTAAGGGAATGAAGGAAGGAAGGCAGACAGGCAAACATCATTCCCTTGTTGAGGTAGTGGGCTATTGGAAACTTCAGCTGGTCCAGAATGTTGTGTCCAGACTACTGACCACAATACGGCTCCTTACAGAAATCATGTGACTCAAGCCAGCTCACCAGCTATCAGTTTGTTTCTGGGCACAGTTCAAAATGGTGTTTATGGCATATAAAGCCTACATTAATTGGGACCCACTATTTAAAAATCCACATTCTCCCATATGAATGTGTGCATGATTTAAAATCTTTGGTTGAGATCTTTCTGTCCCACCACTATCGGAACTACATTTGGTGGGACACAAGGCTGGTTTCCCATCCAGCGGCCACACTAGACTCTGGAATTCCCTACCAAGAAAGGCTAGATTGGTTTCCAGTTTGTCATCCTGCTGGCACACAAAGATATTTTTATTCAGACAGACCTTTTTGTACCTGAAGTGTTTTTAGCTGGTGGATATTATTTATTTCACATACACACACCTTACTAATTTCTTTGTTATTTTTAATCTGTATTTTATTATTTTTGGTGGAAAAAAATTGTTGTGAATTCAATAGATACATATTTTATGTTTGGATATACTGGGGACTTTATAAAATTGTTCTCTCTCTCACCTCTGTGTTTCCTCTAAAGCTGCCTAGACACAAAGTAAGCCATATGGGACAATTTCCCATGAGGTTATCATATGAATCTGTAGGTAAAGCTAATTGCACAGATATTCCCCATTTGTGAAACCATTTACAGACAAACACACACAAATATACAGGGTGCATCTACACTGTAGAAATAATGCAGTTTGACACCACTTTAAGTGATGTAGCTCCATCCTATGGAATCCTGGGCTTTGTAGTTTTACAAGGTCTTCAGCCTTCTCTTCCAAAGAGTGCTGGTGCCTTACAAAACTACATATCCCAGGATTTTGTATGCCAGAGCCATGGCAGTTAAAGTGGTGTCAAACTACATTGTTTCTACAGTATAGATGCACCCACAGAGAGTGAGAGAACAAGAACAAGTGTGTGTGTGTATTTATATTTACATGCTATATATATATATATATATGATGTAAATATAGTCTGTGTATACACACACACATACTATGGGCACTATTACTGACAACTGAAAATGGAATAAATATGTGAACAGAAATAAAAAGTATTTACTGACAAGAATTTATTTAATAAGGGGAGGAGGGAATTGGCTGTAAGCAACAGAAACAATTAAGATAATGTTAATTGCATGTTACATCTAAAAGCAAAACAAAATATGGGAGGGGATGGAATCCAATAAATCCACTTACGGCCCTCCTTCCAAACTGCGAATTTGTTCAGAATTGTCCAACAAATATCCATTATGTTTGTTGCTGTTTCTTGTCTCCACACCACTTGCCTGTCTTTTTGCAAGAACTGATAGAGCCGCAGTGGCAAGGAAAGGGTAGATGGGAGAAAAATAAATGAATTCCTTCTTCTCAGCCATCTGTGTTCCAACCCCTGATATCATCTCTTTTTTTTTTCCTTTTCCTTTCCCACCCAAAATGCCTCCTTTTAAAATTAAAAGCATTAAAAGGTGCAAGATTGGGAAAGGGAAGAGGAGAAGGGATGCCTTTGGAAAGTTTCCTCCACTTGAGTTCTCAAGCTGACTAGGAGGAGGGGCAAGATGGCGATGGAGTAACAACTTCTGAATTGTCCTCCCACTAACATCTGGCATTACCACCTACATATACCTCAAAAAATGCCACCCAAAAGCAAGAAAAGAAATCGGACCAGCCCCAGCAACAATAATAACAACCAGGAATCCTCCAAAGCCGAAAAACAGATGAGGATTGACTCGCTCTTCCCGGCGGCAGAGACAACACAGCTCGTGAGTAACAGATCTGTAAGAACAGCTCCTTCTTTATTCCCTAAGCCATCACAGACAATTGAACTAAGCAAACCAGCCTCCTCAATTCCTCAAAGTGTAAATATAAATTATGTGGGAGGGCAAGGAGAAAACAGAGTCAAACTCCCGGAGCTTGGCAGCATTCCCTACAATGATAGTGCTCAGCCCTTCTATGATTTCTGCAAACTGTCTGTAGAAACATTGATTCTTATTTTGCAGAGATTAAATGACATTACAAACAAGCTTTTCCAACAAGCTTTTCCAAGGCAAAACCCATATGGCACACAGGGGGTTAAAAATGTAGCAGATGCCACGTCACAACAACCACAACAGGATGCAGTTAATCACTGCCAAGTGTTACAGAAAAATCAGCTCCTGCTACAAATACATTACAATGCCCATATCTGGAACAGCCGCAAGTCAATTGTGAGATACCTTTCCCAACTTTTAAACATGCAGAGCAGAACAATTTACTAGACTGCCACTTTCTACCCAGCTCAACAGCTACTAAACTTTTTTTTTTTTACCTTTAACCAGGCAAATATTCCTAACAGGCTGTTACGGAAAAGAAATTTCCTTTGGAATGCACATTATATAGAAATTAACAGAGTTTTCAAGGATGAGATAGTCCGTGACCTCATCACAGGGAAAACAGCAACAATAACACAAAGAAGCAGTAATTCTGCACACCAAGAGGGAGAACCTAAACACACCTCAAAGGAAGAAGCTCAGGCTATAAATCAAGAAGTAATTAAAATGAGAGAAAAACTCACAGAAATTTGGGAACACACTCCCACAATACAGCTGATGAGAGATACCATCCTGAGTCAATCTAACAGCAATCCAGCCCCATTGAAATCAGCCCCCTCTGAAAGGACTCATAGAAAGCTGTCAGTGCATTTTTCTGATTTTTCTGACAATGAAAGCGAAAGTGATGACTCTCTACTAACTATCAAGGAAGGCTTGAAATCCCGAGTTGTAGCCAACACCCCTTCAAAAATGCAATATATTGCAGATGCACCCCCATCTACAATTAAACCCCAGGGGACTCAAACATCCCTATGCAAACCTAGTTCAAACAGTCTTCACTACCACTTATTTCATCCCCTAAGCCAAAGGATGCTCCCCTCACTAAAGAGATGGGATCCATACTTGCAGAACAACAAGCTGGCTTCAGGGAAGGTCAATCCACCATAGATCAGTGCCTTGTACTCCACCACCTTATTGAAAAATACTCCAGCTATAGCACAGTTTCTCTATGCTGGCTTTATAGACTTTAAAGCAGCTTTTGACTCTATATCCCAAACCAAAGTGTGGAAAAAACTGGAGGCTTCCTCAATCGATCGGCGTTTACTCCATCTAATTCATATGCTGCATGAAGGGACCTCATTAAAAGTAAGATTTAACCCCCAGGGACATCTCACCAATGACATTGTCACTGAGAAGGGTGTCAAGCAAGGCTGCATTCTAGCTCCACTCCTGTTTAACTTCTACATCAATGATTTGGTCGATCATCTCAACAACACTAACTTCCATCCCCCAAAATTAGAGAGGAGGCATATCTCAATGCTGCTTTATGTGGATGATGCAGCAGTACTTTCAAGAACTCCCATTGGCCTAAAAAGAGCCCTAAGAGCACTAACATAGTATTGCAGAGTGGAACAGCTAGAACTCAACTATCAAAAAACTAAAATAATGGCATTTGTAAAAAGGCCTAAGAACTACAACTGGAATATAGATGGCCGCAAGACTGAGTAGGTCTCTTGCTTCAAATACCTGGGGGTAATTTTTCAAGCTACTGCTAGTAGGAAAGCACAGGGGGAGTATGCTGCTTGCAATGCGCAGAGGAGTACAACAGCCATTCTCAAATTTCTGAAGACAAGATGAGGCCACTATTTACCTGCAGTGCTCAAACTCTTTGAAGCCAAACCAGTAGCACAACTGCTTTACGGATCCCAGTTGGGACCCTTCCCCAACCCTGCTCCATTATAACTTGTTCAATCTAAATTTTTAAGATCAGCTTTCCAAACTCCAAAATGTGTTTCTAATGCAGCTCTGAGACTGGAGTCAGGATTTTTGAAAGTGGAGGCCAGAGTGTGGGTGACCATACTCAGCTATTGGCTCAGACTATCCCTCTTTCCCACTGGCCTTGCTCCACTAACCTTAAGTGATGATTTCCAATCTAGCTGGAAACAGACAGTGATGACTAAAATTTCAATACTGGACCTTTCTCCAGATCTTCTGCTTAGCCTGCAATATGATAGGGCGAAAGTTACTATCAAACAACAGGTGGTAGATATAGAGTGACAACTACATCTAGCCAGCATTCCAACCTTCATTGCTAGTGACTCCAACAGATACTTCGTCTCTCCTTTGGCATACTTAGCAACACTTGAAATACCTAAACATCGAAGGGCCTTTACTCTTGCACGGTGCCGTGCCCTCCCTTCAGCTGTCTTTGAAGGCCAATACAAGAAGATCTCCTTCTCAGACAGACTGTGCCCCTGCAACTCAGGCCAAATAGAAACAACAGAGCATGTATTACTCCAGTGCTCTTACTACAGGGACATACGTCTCAGCCTTATTTCACCCCTGTTGCATAAATACCAAGGGCACACTGGACAATTCTACATGAACTTGTTGCTTTCAGACACCAACCCGGGAACAACTTATAATGTTGCCAGATTCTGCACAGCTGCGGTTACAATGTGACAGACAATGACCTCCACAGTAGAATAGTACCACCTTTGTCTTGTTATACTGGAGCTATGTAATCTGAAGGGACATTTTAAATATTGCTTTTATCCTGTTTTTATCCTGTGTTTTTACTGTTATTCTGTATTCCTTTTTACCTGTGCTGGTCTATGACCACAATAAAGATTCTATTCTATTCTATTCTATTCTATTCTATTCTCAGGCTGACTAGTGTTTGCGTGTGGGGTGGAGGTGGGGAACTTGATCTTTCTAAGAATAGAAATACTGTATACTGTTCTAACACAGTAGCTTTACAGGGAGTAAAACAATTAAAAACACAAACGGCAAATGGCAGAAATATCCTGTATGGGGGGGGGTAGGGTTAGGGCTTAGACACACCCACTTTGATTGCCATAGCCCACAAGATGACCAAATGTATATTTTTAAAAGAAAAAACACCTTCAGCTTTTCAGTAGAAACAAAGAATTTCAGAATAGTGTGGAAATTGAGAGGACATAATCCCAAACACTGAGTGACTGATAAAAGGGCATTTGGATTTAAAAAAAGAAGAAGATGGAATTACAGGCAGAGATGCAGCTGCCACCTAACAAATTAGCCCCACCTGGAAGAGCCCAGGGTGTTGTCTATTGCGACACAGCTTTGGGCTAGAAAGCAACGGTTTCTATTTGCTACTCTCTCAACTCAAATCTGGTCCTGGATGAATGTTGTGTAAGGGTACATGCTACAGTTCTTTTTGCCACTGTCTCCTTTAATCACTGTTTTTAATTCACACACTTTCTCTGCAGTGCCCTTAATCTGTTTAATCTCTCAGATTTTCCACTCCTTCTCAGAAATGCACCACATAAGCATCCTCCTAAGAATCTTATCTGGCAGTTCGCTGTAGGCAATAAGGGCTAAGCTCCAAGCATCTTACAAAAGGCTCTAGTTTACATGGTGGCATAAAGTTAACATGCGTCCATCAACTCAGAGAATGTGTGTTTACACAAGCCTGTGCATCAGTATAATTGCTCTGTATCGGGATTAAATAGGATTCTAGTAGCAGAGTGCAAATAAGGTACGAATGCATATAGACAGATTCTAATCCTCTTCGTCTTGGAAAGATGTGACCAGTGGGGTGCTACAGGGTTCTGTCCTGGGCCCAGTGCTATTCAACATCTTTATCAATGACTTGGATGATGGAATTAGGGGCATACTTACCAAATTTGCAGATGACACCAAATTAGGAGGAGTAGCTAATACCCTAGAGGACAGGATCAAAATTCAAAATGACCTGGATAGACTAGAAAGCTGGGCCAAAGCTAACAAAATGAAATTCAATAGGGAGAAATGTAAGGTACTGCACTTAGGGCAGAAAAATGAAATGAATAGATACAGGTTGGGGACCTGGCTGAATGAGACTACGTGCGAAAGGGATCTAGGAGCCCTAGTAGACCACAAGTTGAACATGAGTCAACAGTGTGATGCGGCAGTTAAAAAGGCCAATGCGATTTTGGGCTGCATCAATAGAAGTATTGTGTCTAGTTCAAAGGAAGTAATAGTGCCACTCTAATCAGTCCTCACCTAGAATACTGTGTCCAGTTCTGGGCACCACAATTCAAAAAGGATATTGACAAATTGGAGCGTGTCCAGAGGAGGGTGACTAAAATGATGAAAGGTCTGGAAACCATGCCTTATGATGAAAGACTTAGGGAGCTGGGTATGTTTAGCCTGGAAAAAAGACGGTTAAGGGGTGATATGATAGCCCTGTTTAAGTATTTGAAGGGGTGCCACATTGAGGATGGAGCAAGCTTGTTTTCTGCTGCTACAGAGACTAGAACACGGAACAATGGATGCAAGCTCCAGGAACAGAGCTTCCACCTCAACATTAGGAGGAACTTTCTGACAGTAAGAGCTGTTTGGCAGTGGAACACACTCCCTCGGAGCATGGTGGGATCTCCTTCCTTGGAGGTCTTTAAACAGAGGCTGGATGGCCATCTGTCAGGGATGCTTTTTGATTTCCTGCATGGCAGGGGGGTTGGACTGAATGGCCCTTGTGGTCTCTTCCAACTCTACAATTCTATGACTCTATAGGTGAACAAGTGTAGATTCATTATGAACAGACACTTGGTATAATGTGTGAACAATACTAATGTTAGCAGAAATCTTATTTGTGTATGGACTTTTTCAAATGGGGTAAAAAAAACCCGAGGAGGTCAGGAGAAGAATGGGGCTGTCATGCTTACAGAGCCCTGTTTCAGACCCTGCTGACCTCCTCCCGACCTTCCCCCGTGCTTCCTCCAAGCTGCGGGTGCTGCGTGTTATTGACAGGGGTTTTCTGTCAATAAAAGCAGTGCATTTCTCGTGCCGGTAGCATGGAGAAGGGATGGGGGAAGGTCGGGAGGAATACAGAGCTGTCTGAAATGGGGCTCTGTAAGCGCGACAGTCCTGTTCTTGTCCCGACCTCCTTGGGTGTTTTTTTTTATCCTGTTTGAAAAAGTCCTATATATATTCTTTCAAATCCATAATTAAACTGAGCAGTGGATAAATAAAATAATTCATGTTAATAGTAGCACCTGAGGAGGTTTAAGTCATTTAGATATCAATGAACTATCAGTATAGAACTTCTAGTGATGAAGTGTACTGTCTGCTATTCTTCAGCCCTTAAGATTTCCATGGGATCTAAAGGGATCCGCAGATTGGAAATGTTCAATATACATTCAATTCCCCAAGAAAGGGGATACCAGGGATTGCAGTAACCACAAGACCATTGCATTAATTTCCCATGCAAGCAAAGTGATGCTCAAAATTCTACCACAAAAACTTTTACCATATATGGAACAGGAAATGCCAGATGTCCAAGCTGTGTACAGGAAAGGAAGAGGCACTAAGGATCATATTGCAAACATTCATTGGATAACTTTGGAGCAACCTAAAGAATTTCAGAATGCAATCTGCCTGTGCTTTATAAATTATAGCAAAGGCTTTGATTTTGTAGATCATGAAAAACTACAGATCACACTTAAACAAATGGACGTGCTGCAACATTTGATTGTCCTGAAGCATACATAACCTATGCTCAGGACATGAGGCTACTATTAGGACAGACTATGGAGCAATGGAATGGTTTCCACCCTATCAGTTTAATCTGTACACTGAACATATAATACATAAAGCAGGATTAGACCTTGAGGATGGAGGCATGAAAATTGGAGGAAGGAACACCAACAATTTAAGATATGCAGATGACATCACACTACTAGCAGAAAATAGCAAAGACCTGGAACGAATACTGAAGAGAATCAAGGAAGAAGGTGCAAAGGCAGGTTTACAATTGAACATTAAGAAAACAAAAATAATGACCACAGATGATTTACATAACTTTGAAGTTGACAATGAAGACATTGAAATAGTTCAAGATTTTCCACACCATGGCTCAGTGATTAATCAGAATGGAGACACCAGTCAAGAAAGCAGAAGAAGACTAGGACTTGGAAGGGCAGCTATGAAGGAACTAGACATGATCATGAAGTGCTAAGCTATTTCTGCATAGTTATGTGAAGGATTATGTGCTGTAGAAGGGGATTAAAATGCACATTAATGTCCAACAGGATAGCAAGTCTCATGTACAGTTTGGCATATTAATATCCACAAATATGCATTTTGGCAGCTTGAATAGCAAACTGAGCTACCTTACAGTTGTCACTTCTATCACCATCATTAAGAGAAAAGAAAGCGAAGAAGAAAAACAGCTCACAGTGTGTCAGCCAGACTTTCAAGTACAGATCCAAGCAATTTCTCCCAAGGAATGGTATATCAAATACAACACAGGACATAGCAAAAAAGTTCCTCCTTTTGTCCCGCAGTGCAGAGGTATTTTGTGCCAGTAACATCATGTCATCCATACAGAGAAGTATAGATTCCCTATTCATATTCTTAATAAATTAAACACTAACTTAGTAAAAATAGATCCTCCAATAGGAGTAGCAGATTAGCAAATTGTACATCAAGATGTAAAAACATTTGCAACTGTGTGTGACGATACAGGGATCTAATTGAATTAAGATACTCATCTATGCACATTCAGCTTCTGCAGAGCAGGTGCTGATCCATGTATGTTCAAAGACTGCTGCTACACTGATACAAACAAATACAGCTTTTTAATCTTTGGAGGCAATTAAATGATTAAGCACATAATGATTAGTTACTAAATTTAGTTACTCTCTGTCAAAAACTTGTCTGGTCTACTAAGATAAAAGATACAGGAACTAGCAATCAGTGTCCGTGTGTGCCTTCAAATTGCCTGTTGATTTGTGGTGACACCATGACTTTCGTAAGGTTTTCTTCAACAAAGAATACTCAGATGTGGTTCTGCCAGTTCCTTCCTCTGAAATATAGCCTACAGCAGCATCTGGTACTTGTTGGCAGTCTCCCATTCAAGTACTAACCAGAGCTGACCCTGCTTAGCTTCCAACATCAGGTGGGATTTGGTGCCTTTAGGGTATAGGAGGTCAATGTTTTGTATATTTTGCTGCAACATCAATAAAACTGATGAAGTGATTAATTGGGAGCAATAAAAAAAATCACAATTTAAAACATGGGTGAGCAACTGCAGTTGCTTAGGGAGGGGTGCATAGACTGCCAGAAAATATGAAAAACAAAAACAAAAATGGAAGTGGCTGGAAGTCCTCTTCTAGTTTTGAAAAAGCGAAATGCTTAACGCTCAGTGGTGCAGGGCATCCTGAGAGAGAAGAAACTAGTTCTTTTTTCATTAGAAAATGGGTGGCTCTTTCTGCTGGTCTTATTCAATTGAATAAATAAGGGTAGAAAGCTTGGGGTAGAAAGATCAAAGATTCTTTGTTATTGTGTCTGGCTACAAGGATGCAACTAGATGTGAGGCTGGAGATCTTTGATTAAGATCGTCTACATTAAAAGAAAAAGCAGCCACAAGTCCTCTCAAATTAGGTGCTGGGGCAGAGTCCCCCCCCCCATGTTATTTTATCACATAAAATTGTATTGTCTCCTAAGCTATTTGCCACATGAGGAACAAACCCTACAGGTAACCCCTACACACAATGTTTGGATTAACATTTGGATTATAAAACCACTTTCTCTTAGCGTTATTAGAATTCATTTGCCTTCACAACTTGCAGAATTTCCCTTTCCCCACTTCTACAGGTCAAAAACAGTCTCCTGAAAGTAAATGTGGTAGTGATGGTGATGGATACATCTGTCCAAGCTTTACTTCAGATGGATGATTTCACTCTCCCAGAGAATGTCACTTCTCTACAGTGCACGAGTGCTGAATAAATTAAAGCCACTGTTTCACATGAGACCTAAACTACTGCAGGCATTACTGAACATCCTCAACCTCATTATCTAGGAAATGTTAAGAGAGTAATAAAAAAATTCCATGAAATATGAATATATAAACAAAAGTAATAGTAGGGTAAATACCTAGTAATTTCTGCTTTCTAAATCATTAAGCCTCTTAAATATAATTATCAAGTAATCTACAGAAGCATGTAATTAATGTGTTGGATACAGGGCATTGTACTCTATGAGAAAATCCAGTGTATTTACCCAAGGATTGCATTCAAATTTAAGCACATACAAGGAAAACATAGTTCCTCTGAAGAAGAAAGGCACCAGCCTACACTAGGAATAATTCATTCTACTAGTTTGCATTCAAAGAAACGTTTGCCTCTTTTGTGTGTCAGAACACCATGAAAACAGTGAAAACCCACAGTGGCTTTATATACACTTCCTTTAACCTGAAAAATCATAGAAGGCATTTTACCATTGTATGCAGATACAAGCCCCATTCTGTTCTGTAGGACTGATTCTCAGTTGTGTGTGTAAAATATTCCAAGCTTACAAAAGCAAAGACTGGGTGTAAGGGCATCTTAGCAAGTGATTTTAAATCACAAAGTGAGATGAAATGTCTAATTGTCCAGGTGGTGATTTTTTTTCTTTGAGCAGCTGCTGCTGCAGATTTAACTGTTCTCTATAACTTATTTCCAATGTACTATTAATTCTAGATGATAATTAGATATTTTGAGACACACATCATTAGACAGAAATTATTTAATGTCATTTGCTTTAGCTAAGAGTTTCCTGGCGCGAACTGATATTCGCTGTAGTAACGGTATTCTAGCAGGTACTGAAAACAGCGGGGGAATAAACTAAAACAAAGCATGGTTTTATGCATTTGGCATGATGACACCATGTTGTACTAAATACCTTTCTATGCTTAATCTGTACAGCATTCTGAAACAAACTTGGTTCACTTAGGGCCTGTCTATACGGGGGGGGGGATGTGGATTGATGCACACTAATGCAAATTTGAAGCAGCTTCTATTTGTGTTAATGGTTTTCTGGCAAAATCACAGGCATGCAAAGCTATTTGCTTTTGCTGTCCCAACAGGCATGCCTGCAACTCAAGATGGTGGCCACAAGTGAATTACTCATGTTTTTATTGTCACCAGTTGCTGCTGGCGAACAGTATTTCTTTAAAAAGCATATCTAAGGTGTGAAAGTGCAATATTCCACCTAAATAAATTTTAAGAAGAAAAGAAAAAGACTGTTTCATTGCCTGAGCACTTCCTCGCTAAAGTGAAAATCCAAGATAGCAGTTCCAGGCACTTGCCTTGTTATTAACCTCTGCCCCCTGCCCATGTCTGACCAATCAGCTTCTACTTCTGCTTTTATTGCAAATGTGAAAATGAATGCGAATCTGATTGTCCAAATGAGTGACAATGCACATTCTCTACAAAGCTCTTTAAAAAAATACGGGGAAAGCCATGAAGGCTTTCCCAGTGGAGTTTGTTGGAAGTGAAGAAGCATCAACACTTGTTTACAACTCTCTGTGTGTACTCCTGATCTGTATTTATTTCCTGTTTGCACGCAAAGGTCACTTCCCCCCTCTCTGCTTCAAGTAGTTTTAGTGTTTTACAACCCTTTGTCTAAGAAGTTAGAAGCTAGCATGCTTTGAGGCAGCTTTGTCTCAAGATGTCTTACACACACTCATGAGAGTCAGCTCTAGGGACTCTTGCATTCCAGTTAGGTAAATCTCTTCTATCTATCTACTTTTCTTATTCAAGATGCATTCTCTGCTATAATAAACATAAGTTCTGCTTTATAACTTTACTGAGCATCCTGCCTGTTTTATGTTCTGTTTTATACCAGAAGCTTATGATATACTGGGGGTCTGCTGCAATCTGCTCAATATAAATACCAGAAAAAATCCTACAGAGTTTATGGTGGATTTGGCCCCCCTCCTTCTGAATACTGTGATTTAATGTGGAATGCCATTAGGACAGGTAGGATTCCAAGCAAATTCTATGAGGATTATTATTCTGACCATTAAGACAACCCCTTGGATTTTTAACCTCTTCAAAGAGCTCACGGTAGTGAATATCTCCTGGGGGGATTTGCAGCTAGGTTTCTTTAGGCCTAACCCAATATTCTGTCCAGTACACCATGCTGGGTCTCACATGGGAACCTGTAAAAATTGTGGAAATCTTTACTCTAAATGGTTTCTTGAGTGTAATTTCCCTTGTTGGTCTACTGAGATGCTCCCACAAACAAAACTGCTTGCTTTTCCTCATTTGGTGCCCTCTGATATCTTCCTGCTCTTGTTTCCTTAGCACCATTCTACCACAGGTGGCTGCTTCCTGCAGTTTTTTGCCCTTCATCATCATTCTGATGATAATATTTCATTTTTAGTCATATGGATATGTATCACTTCCCCTCTGGTATCAGAGGCTGCATGCCTCTGTATATCAGTTAGTGGAGAAAATGAGAGGTAGGTTGTAGTTTCATTTATGTCCTGCTTATGGCTTCCCATAAACAAGCATTTGGCCACTGCATGAACAAAATACCAAAGCCTTTCCTCTGACCAGTAGTCAGGGGTAAAAGCTTTAGCATTCCTTTTCTCTTCCCAAACTGGCTTTCCTTGAATACAAAATGCCCATTAGGGTTTGCATCATATAACGTGTAGTTAGGACCTCACTTGCAGAGTTAGTTCTAGGTAGATTTCACACACAGAAGGATTTGTGTAAATCCTTTAGTGAGAATGAAGTCAGATTAAATGTACTATCAAATATTATGGCAACACACACATGAGAAAGAGAGAGAACGAGTGAGTTTTTCAGAGCTGAAGCTGCTGATAGAAATGTCTTGCTTTGAATCTGGAATAGATCAGGGGTTGTATATTGAATAATAGTCCAAATTATCTTCAACCACACAACATTCAAGGGAAAATTCTCTCTCAAATTAAAGATGGGGCACTGCTTCCAGCAATATTTCCTTCCAAGGGCTGCAACTTTCATTGTGGCTGTAAAGGAAACTTTTCATTAAATAGTGGTAGCAGGATTTTGTTTGTCTGTTTGGGGTGCTGTCTTTTCTCCTCCCTACACATTTGACAACTTTGATCCTAGTCTAGACAGCACAAGAATAATAGCTGGATCTTGGTAAATGTACCAAAATGGGATTTGCACAAAAAGTGGGGAACTCATTCAGAAGTCCAGAAATCCAGAGACTAGAAATAGAATACAGATTAAGAAGCAATATCAAATAAACTACTTTCTGTGAGGTGCAGTAAGTTTTGCATAAAGCTGAGTGGATAAAATATTCAAACAACAACGTTTCTAACAAGGTATTTGTTTCTTCCCTTCCCTCATTCTGATATTTCTTTGCCTTTGCTGCACCAGAACCTATGATCAAAACATTGCCTTCAACTGCATATCATTTCCTCTCCTAGATTTTATTTTCTTGTCATTCACTAAGTGACTTCATAGAAAAACTTTCCAAACAACTGAAAGGGTGCTATTTTCCACATTTGCTCTCATCGTTGTGCGCCTTTAAGTTGTTTCCGACTTATGTTGACCTTAAAATGAACCTGTCACCTGCATATTCCAAGAGATAAAAGTGAGGAGAATACTTTATGAGCAGTGCATCTTTTACTAAGAAAATAAAATAAAAATAAATCATTGTTATGATATATCCAGTCTGCTTTCACCCAGTGTCTCAGATTATAGATTTTCTTTTCTAGAAAGTATCATTTCCCCCCCTGTAGCATGCTTTGAGACACCTGACAAGCAACTCTTCAAGAACAACACACTATCATATTTATCTACCAGTTCCCTTTATTCACCACAAGAGGCTGGGGTAAGACCTCTTCTGAAATCCCCCCCCCCCCGGATCCTACTATACTCGATAACTATAGGCCAGTCTCCAACCTTCCATATTTAGGAAAGGTACTGGAACATATGGTGGATCTGACCTCTAGGTGTTCCTGGATGAGGAGGATTATCTAGATCCATTTCAGTCTGTTTCAGGCCTGGTTATGGGACAGAGACAATTTTGTTTGCCTTGGTGGATGACCTATACAGGGAACTGGACAGGGGGAGTGTGTTCCTGTTGTTTCTGCTGGATCTCTCAGCAGCTTTCAATACTATCAACCATGGTATCCTTCTGAGTCCCCTGTCTGGGATGGCGCTTGGAGGTACTGTTCTACAGTGGCTCCACTCAACAACAAACAAATCTTTTTTACAGTCATAGACCAGCACAAGTGGCTCCATTCTTTCCTGGAGGGGTGCTCTCAGAGGGTGGTGCTGGGAGATTCCTGTTCAACTCCTTGGCCATTGGCCTGTGGAGTCCCTCATGGCTCAGTCTTATCCTCTATGCTATTTAACATCTACATGGAACTTCCGGGAGAGGCTGACTGGAGCTTGAGGGTTCAGGTGTCACCAGTATACATGTCTTATCCTCTATGCTCTTAACATCTACATGAAACTGCTGGGAGAGGTTGTCTGAAGTTTGGGGGTCAGGTTTCACCAGTATGCTGATGATACCCAGCTCTATTATTCCTTTCACCTAATGCCAAGAAAGTTATTCCTGTGCTAAACTAGTGCCTGGCAACTGTAATGGACTAGATGAGGGCAAACAAATTGAAGGTTAATCCAGACGATACAGAGATTCTCCTGGTCAGTCATAAAACAGATTTTGGAATAGGGATTCAGCTTGTGTTAGATAGGGTTAAGCTTCCCCTGAAAACACAGATTCACTGTTTAGGAGTACTCCTGGATTCAGCTCTGAGCCTGGAGGCCCAGGTTTCAGCAGTGATAAGGAGTACTCTCACACAGTTAAAGCTAATGCGCCAGCTGCACCCATTCCTGGAGATGTCAGATCTGGCCACGGTGGTAATGTCTTGGTTATATCGCATTTGGATTACTGTAATGTGCTATACATGGGGCTGCCTTTGAAAAGTGCTCAGAAACTTAAGTTGGTCCAAAGAGCTGCGGCCAGGTTGTTAACTGGGCCTGGATACAGGCTCACACAACTCCCTTGTTGCAGCAGCGCCATTGCTACCAGTCTGTTTCGAGGCACAATTTAAAGTGCTGAGTTGGACCTATAAAGCCCTGAATGGCTTGGGTGCAGGCTATCTGAAGGACTGAATCTCCCTGTATGAGCCTGGTAGAACTCTAAGATCATCTGGAGAAGCCCTTCTCTTTTTCCCATCACCTTCTCAGGCTCATTTGGTGGCAACAAGGGAGAGGGCCTTCTTAGAGGCTGCGTCCAGATTTTGGAACTCCCTTCCCAGAGATGCCAGGATGGCGCTGTCCTTGCTCTCCTTCTGGTGGCAGGCTAAAATATTTTTGTGCCACCAGGTTTTTACAAACTGACAAGGGCAGTACTTCTAAGGATGTGTGGTACTGTTTTTTAAATATTTTAAAGGGTTTTATAGCATTTTAAAATGCACTTTAGTTTAATGTTTTAACTTCTAAATTGTTTAATTGTTTTAAATTTTATATTTAGATTGTTATTTTTACTTTTGTATTGTTTTTAATTGTTATTGTTTAAATATGTTGTTACCACCTTGAGCCCCATTACTGGGAGAAAGGAGGGATATAAATGAATAAAACAACTACTACTTCTACTACTACTACTTTTAAGTCGAATCCTTCGAGCCTGTGCAATGTTTTTTTCTGGTGCAGCACAGCGTGCACAGAACTGGCCTCACCCTTTAAACCAAAGGTTCATCTGCTGTGGCCTTGCAAGCATGGACGGTAGCAGCGATATTTACTTAAAATGTACAATATGTACTTAAATACGAATAAATAAATAAATAATAAATAAATAAATAAAGAAGAATGGCCACCCTCTGCAATGTAAGAGAAAACCCAGTTTTTGTTGCTCATTTAGCTACAGTCTTCTTCTTCTGCAGATTGAAGGACTCACTGAAATTCAGGACATGATGGTGGCATACCTGATAGATGAAGGATGGGGAGAAGGACATGAGTGGGGAATACAGGTACTGGGACTAGTGCCTGCATCATTATGAAGCAACACAAAAATTGTTAATTATAGATATGTAAATTTGGACCTTGCTTTTGTTTAAACAAGTATATATATATACTTTTTAAAAAGGATAGCATTGTTAATACACAATGCCACTCCAAAAACAAGATGTGGTAATTTTGAACCCCATAATCTGGAGGAAATTAGGAGAAATTAATAATCTTAACAGTATGTGGATTACACCTAGTTATATTTTCTCCTATTTCTCAGAGCCCAGTGAAGCACTAGAGCCATTTAAAATAATCTCTAGGGCTGGGCTGAAGAGCTTTCTCATGTAATTTCCAGAGGGAGCAGTTACTTGTAGCTCAGAGGCTGGCAGCAGCCTTGTTTTTCCTCGTACAAATGAGAATTAAGATGAGGGGGGAGAGGATGACTACTTTTTGTGGTGACTCTCATCCCATCATGATAGATAACCCCAGAATGGAGCATTTTGGTATAAGGAGAACATGGAAATCTCTGGAAAAATCAGAACTCCAAGGTAAGTAATTCCCCCCTGCAAATATAATCTGAAAATGGGAAAGGGAGAAGGTGGTTTCAGTTTCTCTTTCCTCCTCAGCCAATAAATGGGAGCTGAAATTTGAAACTATTGAAACGGCCTGTCCAAATGGTGAAAATAATCCAAATGGCAATTGCATGGAAGGTGATCTGTCCAAATGGACATTCACATCAGTATGTCTCATTCAGAAGGAGGGCACCCAAATCCACCTTAAACTCCTTCAGGGAAGATTTTGGAACTTTTCTCAGAGTTTTTAAAAAGCTCTGTAGCGCATGCGAATGCGTCATTGTTGCTGTGACCAGGAAGTGTTAGCTGATTGGCTGGATGAGCATGGGGGCGGGGCTAGCAAACAGGGAAAACACCTGCTGCCATGATGTTCGGTTTTTTGCTAAGAGAGGGTCCACTAAGTCAATAAAATGGTGATCATAGAAGCATAGAATTGCAGAGTTGGAAGAGACCACGAGGGCCATCCAGTCCAACCCCCCTGCCACGCAGGAAATCACAATCAAAGCATCCCCGACAGATGGCCATCCAGCCTCTGTTTAAAGACCTCCAAGGAAGGAGACCCCACCACGCTCCGAGGGAGTGTGTTCCACTGCCGAACAGCTCTTACTGTCAAAAAGTTCCTCCTCATGTTGAGGTGGAATCTCTGTTCCTGGAGCTTGCACCCATTGCTCCGTGTTCCAGTCTCTGGAGCAGCAGAAAACAAGCCTGCTCCATCCTCAGCGTGACATCCCTTCAAATACTTAAACAGGGCTATCATATCGCCTCTAAACCGTCTTTTTTCCAGGCTAAACATACCCAGCTCCCTAAGTCTCTCCTCATAAGGCATTGTTTCCAGACCTTTCACCATTTTAGTTGCCCTTCTCTGGACACGCTCCAATTTGTCAATATCCTTTTTGAATTGTGGTGCCCAGAACTGGACACAGTATTCTAAGTGAGGTCTGACCAAGGCAGAATAGAGTGGCACTATTACTTCCCTTGATCTAGACACTATACTTCTATTGATGCAGCCCAAAATTGCATTGGCCTTTTTAGCTGCCACATCACACTGTTGGCTCATGTTCAACTTGTGGTCTACTAGGACTCCTAGATCCCTTTCGCACGTAGTCTCATTCAGCCAGGTCTCTCCCATCCTATATTTATGCATTTCATTTTTCCGCCCTAAGTGCAGTACTTTACATTTCTCCGTATTGAATTTCATTTTGTTAGCTTTGGCCCAGCTCTCCAGTCTATCCAGGTCATTCTGAATTTTGATCCTGTCCTCTAGAGTATTAGCTACTCCTCCCAATTTGGTGTCATCTGCAAATTTGATAAGTATGCCCCTAATTCCCTCATCTAAGTCATTGATAAAGATGTTGAATAGCACTGGGCCCAGGACAGAACCCTGTGGCACCCCACTGGTCACATCTTTCCAAGACGAAGAGGAGCCACTGCTAAGCACCCTTAGGGTTTGGCCAGTCAACCAATTACAAATCCATTGAACAGTTAACTTGTCTAGCCCACATTCTACAAGCTTGTTTGCAAGAATGTCATGGGGAACCTTGTCAAAGGCCTTACTGAAATCAAGGTATGCAATGTCCACAGCATTCCCTTCATCTACCAAGCTGGTAACTTTATCAAAAAAAGAGATCAGATTAGTCTGGCATGACTTGTTTCTCTGAAACCCATGCTGACTTTTTGTGATTATGGCATTGCCTTCTAAATGTTCACAGACTCTATGTTTAATGATCTGTTCTAGAATCTTCCCTGGTATTGATGTCAGACTAACTGGATGATAGTTGTTGGGATCCTCTTTTTTCCCCTTTTTGAAGATGGGAATCACGTTTGCCCTCCTCCAGTCTGCTGGGACTTCTCCTGTTCTCCAGGAGTTCTCAAATATTATTGCCAATGGCTCTGAGATTATATTTGCCAGCTCTTTTAATACTCTTGGATGTAGTTCATCTGGTCCTGGAGATTTAAATTCATTTAGATTAAGAAGGTATTCCTGTACTACCTCTTTACTTATTTTGAGCTGGATTTCCCCTATTGTGTCCTCTGTTCCATTCTCCTCAGGTTGGTCCTCCTTTTCCTTTTCTGAAAACACTGAGGCAAAGAAGGTGTTGAGTAATTCTGCCTTTTCTCTGTCCCCTGTTAGCATTTTGCCATCTTCTCCACGTAGCGGCCCTATCATTTCCTTCTTCCTCCTTTTGCTGCGGACATACCCAAAAAAACCCTTTTTATTGTTCTTAACCTCCCTAGCAAGCCTGAGCTCATTCTTCGCTTTAGCTTTTCTGACTTTACTCCTACACGTGTTCGCTATCTGTTTGAATTCTTCTTTGGTGATTTCCCCCCTTTTCCATTTCCTATACATGTTCCGTTTAAAACTTAGCTCCATTGAAAGTTCTTTAGTCATCCATCCTGGTTTCTTGAGACACCTCCCATTTTTCTTCCTCAATGGTACTGTTTGAAATTGTGCCTTCAGTATCTCCCTTTTGAGAAAGTCCCATCCGTCTTGAGGTCCCTTCTCTTTTAGTATTCTTGACCATGGGATCATCCCCAGTATTTCCCTGAGTTTATTGAAATCAGCTCTCCTAAAGTCAAGAATGCGTGTCTGACTATGCCTGGCTTCTCCTTTCCATTGTATAACAAACTCCAGGAGAACATGATCACTCTCACCTAAGGATCCCACCACTTGCACCCCATTAACCAGATCGTCTCTGTTGGTTAGGATCAGATCTAAAATAGCTGACCCCCTTGTTGCCTCTTCCACCTTTTGGACCATGAAATTGTCTTCCAGGCATGTAAGGAATTTGCTAGACCTTGTAGTTTTGGCTGAGTTAGATTGCCAGCAAATATCAGGATAGTTGAAGTCACCCATCACTACTACATCTCTCCTTTCCGCATGTATGTTCATCTGTTCTAGAAAGGCAACGTCCAATTCCTCCGTCTGATTTGGGGGTCTGTAGTAGAGTCCCACAATAACATCCCTGTTGTTTCCCTCCCCTTTAATTTTTATCCAGATGCTCTCCACCTGGCTTCCAGTATTGATGTCATGGATCACTTCACTGGTGTAAATATCCCTGACATATAATGCTATTCCTCCTCCTTTCCTGTTTGGCCTGTTTCTCCTATAAAGGTTATACCCCTCTATTCCTACATTCCAATCATGAGACTCGTCCCACCAGGTTTCAGTAACGCCTATTATATCATATTTGTTTTGTAGTGCAAGGAGTTCAAGTTCATCTTGCTTATTTCCCATGCTCTGTGCATTAGTGTAGAGACATCTCCTTTACTTGCTCCCTGTGCAAGTTTTTTTGCCTCCCACTGTTGGGTCCTTGCGCTGTTTGCCTTGTTCCCTCTATGACAGTTTGACTATTTTCTCCAGCCCTTTTGCCTTCCAGAATACTGTCTCCCTCCCCCATTTGACTCAGTTTAAAGCCCTCCTGATCAAATTCTTGAGACTGTTATTCTCAAGACAAAAGGGATAAAAAAAAGAGAATAAAAGACTGTGATCTTTTATTCTCTTTTTTTATCCCTTTTGTAAATATTAAATATCGCATGTGCGCACCATGGTAAACTGTTTTTTTTTTTTAAAAAAAAAATTGGCAGTGGCAGATTTAAAAGTGTGAGTAAATCACTCATGGTCGCCATCTTGGCTAGGGATCATGCAAAGTTTGGAGGGGCTCTTTTGACCATTAAGACAGGTCGCAGTGCTGTCGAAGGATTCCTCTCTTGAACTAACCTTTTTTAAAAAAAGAGGTTAATAGAAGACTTGTTAATAGAAGACTTGTTACGTTCAAGATAAAAATAAATATACCCTATGCAAATGTAATCCATTTGTGATGGTGATGAGGGGGATGAAATACAAACAATGATTTGAGTCACAGGTTAAAACTTTGTGTAATTTATTTTCATTTGGAATAGCATGCTCTTCCAGTTGACCTCCACTATATAGGCCTACACAAATGAACTAGAAATATAGCAAACATGCCTATGGCAATTTAGTGAAACTATATTATTCATAGTGAATTACACCTGCACATTCTAGTACATTCCTCTGAATGGGGATAAAAAGTACAGTGTAAAGGTAGAGAATAATTTTTTAAAAATTATTAATTTTCCTGTATTCATGGAAACGTCTTAAGGTCCAGTTATCTGCTGAGAAATTAAGTAATGTTTTGTTATTTTCTCAGGGAAACAGACCATAATATCTTGAAAGCAATTGTTTAATAAACTGCAAGTAAATGTAATTTGAAATGATCTGATGAAAACATACTACTTTGCACACCAGCACTGAATAATTATAGAATGTGTGTTATTGTCAAGTTTAAATTCATCAACTTGCTTTTAAACACCCACCTTTTTTTTATATGAAGGAGCATTGCCTGAGACTTTTCTATATATTTGAAAATATACTTTCGATACGATAGATCATAGCATCCTCTTGGATCACTTGAGTGGGTCAGGAATCGGAGGCACTGTGCTCCAGTGAGTCCTTCCTCTCGGGTAGGTCCCAGAGGGTATTGCTCAGGGACAGCTGCTCCAGCAGAAAGGAGCTTACATGTGGTGTTCTGCAGGGCGCCATCCTGTCCCCGATGCTGTTTAACATCTATATGAAGCCGCTGGGTGAGATTATTCGGAGTTATGGGGCTGGGTGTTATCAGTATGCTGATGACACTCAGATCTATTTCTCCTTTTCCCGAGCATCGGCCTTGAATTCCGATGGCGTCTCTCCTCTTAATGATTGTCTTAAAGCAGTAATGGGCTGGATGAGGAAAAACAGATTGAGATTAAATCCAGACAAAACGGAGGTGCTCACGGTAGCGGCCCCAAAACCAGGAGTTGGGTTGCAACCTCCAGTCCTGGACAGGGTTACGCTCTCCGTTAAGGACTGTGTTCGCAGTCTGGGGGTGCTCCTTGATTCATCGCTTCAGATGACTAGTCAGGTGAATCCGACAGTCAGGAGTGCCTTTTATCAGCTTCGGCTGATATGCCAGCTGCGCCATTTACTGGAAGTAAGGGACCTCGAGACAGTGGTGCATGCGCTGGTAACCTCTCGTCTAGATTTCTGCAATGCGCTCTACATGGGGCTGCCCCATGCTTAGTCCAGAAATTTCAGTTGCTAATATGGCAGCCAGAGTGGTCTCAGGAACATCTTGGAGAGACCATATAACCCCAGTATTAAAATCTCTCCACTGGCTGCCTATCAGTTTCCGGGCCCAGTATAAGGTGTTGGTTATTACCTTTAAAGCCCTAAATGGCTTGGGTCCAACTTATCTCCGGAACCGCCTCCTCCCATACAATCTTCCCCACGCACTCCGGTCCTCTGGGAGGAATTTGCTTCAGCCACAAAAATCTAGGCTGTCTGCAACCTCCCAGAGGGCCTTTTCGGTAATCGCCCCCAAATTGTGGAATGACCTGCCGAACAAGATCTGTCAGATGACAAGCCTGAGTAGCTTTAAAAAAGCACTAAAGACGGATCTCTTTCGGCAGGCCTTTCCTAATTAGATCCTGGCCTCAGGGGATCCTGGCCTCTTTTAGTCCACTGGCTATTTATTGTATTTATTGTTTTTAAATGTGATTTTAGATCAGTTGCTTTTTAATTTATATTTGTTTAATATTTTTTTATGGGGGAGGGTGGGGGTGGGGGATGTTTAGGGATTTTTATCTGTATTGTATTTTAATTTTTGTAAGCCACCCCGATTGTTTTAACCAAGGGGCGGGGTATAAATAAATTTCATTATTATTATCATTATTATTATTATTATTAAATATTTTCACCAAGTGAAAATGCTTAGTTCCACCAAGCATTTCAAACCATACATTATAGTACTGTAGCTGCATTCTAAAGAATCCTGCATACTTTTCTCAGAGACACATGCAAGAAAATACAGCATTTTCTTCATGGAGCCTACTGTAAGAATAAATGACCTTTCTGTTCAAAACTAATAGCAAACAAAATTGGTCCCAATTGTGTGCCGAACAAAAGAAACAAGTAGCAGTACAGTAGCTTCAATCAGATACATTTTTCTCCATTTCAGCCTCCTTGGTCTGTGAGCAGCAGGGATGCATAAAAACATAATCAGGGCTTATAACAAAGGGGCACAACTAGAGAAAAAACTCTGATTTGTAGCAGGTCATGCAAAAAAAAAAAAAGGTGGGATCTTCATAATTTGGATCACCAAAGTATATTAGATTAACCTGGGAATCAAAATACCTGATCAGATTTTTTCTTTCTATCTGGTCCCATCTATAGGAGGGAGAAAAAATATGAAGTCGTCTGAAAAAGCAGCCATTCACAGCTCTGTGACCTGTCTTAGCAGTCAAAACAGCCCCCCTAAACTTTGCATGAACCCTAGCCAAGATGGTGGCCACAAGAGATTTACTCATGCTTTTAAATCTGCCACCACCGTTAAAACAAAAAACAAAAAACAAAAAACAAAAAACAGTTTACCATGGTACATACATATGATATTTTGTATTTACAAAAAAAAAAAAAAAAAAGAGAGAGAGAGAGAGAGAGAGAGAGAATAAAGGATCGCCATTTTATCAACTTACTGGACCCTCGCTTAGCTGAGAATCCAACATGGAGGCAGCAGGTACTTTCCCTGTTTGCTAGCCCCACCCCCATGCTCATCCAGCCAATCAGATTATGATTTTTCGCATCTGTGTGAATGTGAGTGTCCAAATGAATGCAGATTTGCATGCTGTATGGAGCTTTTTAAAAAATCTGGGAGAAGCCCCAGAGGCTTCCCACATGGAGTTTTAAGGTGCATTGGTCTGCCTCCCTTCCATATGACATGTATTGATGCAAATGTTTGTACAGATCACCTTCCATTCGCATCCCATTAGGATTATTTTCATTGTATAGACAAGCCCTAGTTCTGTCTTTCTTTCTTATAAATACAGAGATAGGTATATATGGCTGAAGTAATATTCAGATAGATTTAAAGGCAAATGCCATTATTTAAAAAAATCCCTTTGTAATCCCCCTAGAGTCATAGGGTTCATCTACATGGACCAGAATATGCCAGCTCCCCACTGGCATTTTCTGCCCACAATACGAGGCCCATTCCTCCCCTGTTACTGGCATGAAACAAGAAGAAGTCCAGACCACCACCCTGGTCTGTCACTGTAGCTGCTGGCCCAATCCCACTCTCTGAAGACAGGAAGCCTGCCTACAGCATGTGAGAAAAGCCCCCTGCATGTGACCAGTCTGGTCACATGCTGCAGTGATGATCCCAGGATTCAGAAGAGTAACAGCAGCAGCTGTGGTGACAGGCTGGCATGCCAGAATGCGCTCCTGCAGTCCTGCAGGGCCCAATCCATTTTTTTGCCAGGTGTAGTGGATTTTACCAGTTTTTTTTAAAAAACAGTATAATGGGACTTACCCCATTTTCCTCCCATCCTGGACCTATCTTTGCCTTAGGGGTCATGAGGATTTCTTTGGGGTAAAATGGGGCAAAAGCCCTGCATCATCTGGACCAAAGTTCTCGAAGATAGGGGCAAGATGGAGTAAATAGCCCATCTAGATAAGACCTCTGAGTCATAACGTTGGAAGGGGGCCTCGTGGGCCATTGAGTCCAACCTGCTGCTCAGTGTAGGCCCTCCAGCTAAAGCATCTCCACCAGGCCCAACCTCTTTCTGAAAATATCCAGCAAAGGAGGCCTCACTGTATGTCTAGTCAATTGGTTCCATTGTTGAACCACTCTTAATGTCAAGAAGTTCCTTCTAATATTCAATTAAAATCTACTCTCCTATAACTTCAAACCATTAGACCTGGTTCTACCCTGGGGCAGCAGAGAATAGGCCTGCCCCCTCCTCTCTGTGACAGCCCTTGGGGTATTTAAAAATGAAATTATGTCACCCCTCAGTCTTCTCTTCACCAAGCTGAACATACCCAGCTCCTTCTACCTTTCTTTGTATATTTTGTTCTCCACGGCTCTTATAATCCTTGTTGCCCTTCTCTTAACCTGTTCCAACTTGTCTATATCCTTCTTAAAAAGAAGCACCTATATCCTTCTTAAAATGAAGAACTGAATGCAGTACTCCAGATGAGGCCCAACCAGCACAGAATATAGGGGGAATATTTCTTTCTTCAACTTGGAAACTATGCTGGCATTAAAATAGCAGGTTAAAATAGCATTCATCTTCCTTGCTGCAGTACCACTCTGCTGGCTCATGTTCAACTTATGATCAAAAATAATACCAAGTTTCTTTTCACATGTAGTACAGCTGAGCCATGTATCCCCCACCCTATACTTGCAATTTGGTTTTTGTGGCCTGAATGCAGCATTTTGCATTTGTTTCTATTGGATTTTATTTGAATTATTTCTGCTCAATTTTCTAGCTTAGGTCCTTTTGAATTTTGTTCCCATCTTCCAGTTTGTTAGCCATGGCTCCCAGTTTTGTGTCATCTGCAAACTTGATAAAGATTCCCTCTACCCCATCATCTAAGTCATTGATAAAAATATTGAAGAGTAATGACTCTAGGATAAAACCCTGAGGCACTCCACTTGAGACCTCCTCCAAGTCTGAAGCACAGCTGTTAATTACAACTCTTTAAGCATGGTTTTCCAACCCATCTGACAGTATTCGAATCTATTCCACATTTAATCAGTTTGCAAATCAAAACTTTATGAAGGACCTTATCAAATGGTTTGCTAAAATCCAGATAAATGACATCCACAGCAGTCTACTAAACTGCACATCCACCATCTACTAAACAAGTTACCTGGTTACAAAAAGATATAAGATTAGTTTGCCATTATTTGTTCTTGACAAGCCCATGTTGGCTCCTACTGATCACTTCATTGTCATTGAGATACTTGCATATAATCTCCTGAATAATCCATTGTAATATTTTTTCCTAGTATTGATGTCAGGTTGACTGGTCTGTAGTTTCCTGGATCTTCTTTTTTGCCTTTTTAAAAGAGAACAACAATGTTTGCCCTTCTTCAGTGTCTCCTGTCCCTCAAAATTTCTCAAAAATGATGATAAGTAGTTTTGCAAATACATCAGCAAGTTCCTTCAATATTTTGGGATGCAGTTCACCTGGCTCTGTGGATTTGAACTCATTTCGGTTAGCCAGGTGATTCCTGACTAACTCCCTATCCATCTTGATTTTCAATCCATATCCCTTGTCAAGGTCTCTGCTGCTGCATGGAAACACACACTCCTTTTATGGGGGGAGGGGGGATGAAGCAAAATAGATATTGAGTAATTCTGCCTTTGGTTGTGATCTGTTAACATTTTGCCATCCTTATTGAACAGTGGCCCCACTGCCTCCTTGGTCATTCTCTTGCCTCAAATATATCTGACTCCCCTCCCTTTTGCTACTCCTTGCTTCCTTAGCCAGTCTTAGCTCATTCTGAGTTTCAGCTTTTCTTATACTATTCCTGCAAGCTTGGGCTACGCATCTATAGACACTATACTAGACACTATTTTATTTTATATTTATCTATTTCATTTATATGCCACCTTCCTCCTGGAGTGGGGCCCAAGGGGGCTCACAAAAAGAACTAAATAAAACCTAGCAATAAAATTTTGAAGACAATTAAAATGTATTTTGGAAGGACATTCCAGAGGATGGGAGCAGCCACTGAAAAGTCCCTCTTCCACATTCTTACCAAACAAGCTTGTGATGGTGGCAGGACCAAAAGAAAGCCCTCTCCTATGGATCTGAAGACTCTGGCAGGTTCATATAGGCACATACAGTTTTTCTGATAGTCTGAAGCTAATCTGTATAGGGCTTTATAGCTCATATAATCTTTGCTTCCTCAAAAAGCAGACAGAGCAGGTCTCTCATGAGCTGATGCAGTGTTAACATGGATGTTACAAATCATCATCATCATCATAACAACTTTATTTTTGTACCCCGCCTTTTGCCTATTAGGCAATCAAGGCGGCTCACAACAATTAGATATAAAAACATATCCATAACAACAGTAATAACTTAAAACAATTTACCCCCCTTAAAATTACATATAATAATGCATATATTTAAAATAACTGGCAGATTCACCAGTGACATAAAATAAAAGATCATGTGCTACTACCCCATGTAACATGATAGAGTGGTAGGAATGAAACATACAAAGCAGGGATAACTGAATATTTCTATTCAGCCAATTGCAAAACTGGGAAATATAGAAATATTCAGTTGTGTATGCAAAAAATAAACACCAGAAAGCAAATACATACTAAAACCATTTTATACATATCAAATATAAGGCTGTAAAAAGAAATGATCTCAAGATCAGACTATAATAAGCTGCAATTGGATTTTACATAGAAAACTTAAAGAAAGAGTTCAAATAGATGAAAAACTATTTAACATTGCCTTAAAGGACACAGAACTTAGACACTTGATAAGGAAAGATAATGATAAATTAATGTCCAAATTATATAAATTTCTATTGAAGTGCAATATGGAACAAGAGGTTGTCAAACACTGCATGATTGAGTGAGTACAAGACTTCGGCACAACTATAAAATTGGATGAGTGGGAACTAACGTGGAAGAAAAGATTAAAATATACTCTGAGCTATGACCTGAAAGAAAACTTCTATAGAATGCAATACAGGTGGTATATGACACCTCACAAAATTGAAAAGATGTATAAAAATGCCAACAGCAAGTGTCGGTAGTATTCTGAAAAAACTGGCACTCAGTTCCACATATGGTGGTTCTGCACTAAAGCAATGCAATATTGGATGTGGATCCAAATATGTATTTTAAAATGTAAATTTGAGAAAGATCCTAAAATGTATTTGTTAGGACTGGTGGATGGAACTCTAGAGAAAAAAATTGGAAAACTGCTATTTTATATGATAATAGCAGCAAAAATAACCTATGCTAAAAAGTGGAAAGAGGAGAAAATACCGGACATGACAAACTAGATTATGAAACTCTGTGAATACATGGAGATAGATAAACTTACATGTTTGATTAGAAACCAAACACTTGACAAATTTAAAAGGGAAGTCTTATTGGAATACTTAAAAACTACCTGGAGATGAATGGCAACTGCCAAAACTGAGTAGAAACATAGAGATAGATAAAAGGTCAGAAAATATTACAGTAACAATAATATAATATAATATAATTTTGATATAGTAGAGACACATGAAAAATTAATAACAGATGAAAGGGAAATTAGATTAACAGCTATACATTTCAGGCAGTAATTATGAAGCCAATTTAATCTATATGTGATTTATTTGGTGTACGATTGCTATATTTTTTATTATGTTCTTTGATCTTTGCTTAATTGTTATTGTTTAGTAATGTTATTTACATTCTGTTTTTTATTATTATTGTCATTTAATGTTAGTAATTGATTCTTACACCACCCCCTT
Source organism: Gambelia wislizenii (assembly GCA_030847615.1). Taxonomy (NCBI): domain Eukaryota; kingdom Metazoa; phylum Chordata; class Lepidosauria; order Squamata; family Crotaphytidae; genus Gambelia; species Gambelia wislizenii. Next base: position 91,361,102 of record JAUMIR010000003.1, on the reverse strand, counting down.
TGTTTTGGGTTAATTGTTCATCTTAATAAACAGATTATATTTACCCAGTTTATTCTTTATAGTTTTTCCTTATTCTCTATCCTCCCTAAATCAATCAACCTCATCATATTATCTGGTCTGTCAATCATAATAAAGAAAGATATATTTAACCTCATCATAAATTGGATTGTGTGCATGTGCATTATTAGAAAGAGACACAGTTCTAAAACTAGTACCTGATTACTTAATTACTATTACTAAATATATTCATTGGTTCTGGCTACTTTAGGTACATCCCAAGCTGTTACAGTGCATTTACAAATATCTATTAAGGTAAAAGGTAAATTTCTACCAAGATCAAGATTCTGCACTTTGTACACAAGCTAAGCCACTAAAACTATTGAGCCATATAATTTTCTAGATATATTAAGACAAAAACACAGACACTTACCAATGCACATTTTTATGCTTGATAAGGTTTGTAGACTGTTCACTTGAATTATAAGACCTGAAGGGATTTTTTTGTTTTGTTTGATGGAAGCTTTTATATAAAATGTAAAAATGAGAAAACTTAATGAGAATTCTTCTTATTATGAAACCATCCACCATCATGTGAAGTTAATAATTTATGGTAAGAATATGCATGATACTGTGCCTTTTATTGCAGTCTCTTCACACTGGGCATGGTTTTTTCTTTTCTTTTTTTGATCAATGGAAAAATCAGAGATAACAGAATACTTCACCGAAGCATAACACCAGAGAGATATCATGTGAATAAAGCTCCAGATTTTTAATAACGACAGGAGTGAAAATTACAGAATTTCTTAGCATGGTATTGATGAGTCTAAGTTATCTGATTATATAGCTATATACTAGTTTTAGGGAATAATATTTATTCCACAGGTACCGAGCATCTGAATAATTAGAAAACTCTCTTGTGAATGAATTCAGCCAGTGAAAAGACATTGTGTATTTCAGAGTGTCATGGACCACTTATTCTTTGTGATAAGTTGTAACTGCAAAAGTTCCTTCCTCTGTATATGCCTTCAAGAAAATTTGATTTGTGTTGTAACTTCATATTGCTCATTCATAGAACAGACTTATTAAATGGTACCAAACTCCTGGACAGAAGAAACTGATGGGCCATACTCAATTCACTGCAATAAGCTACAATCCTCTAACTCTAGTCTGTTTACAAGCAACCTTTGTGATCAATGAGAAAGGATAATTGGCATTGAATATAAGGAGTTATGTAGAAAATGCTGAGAAATGACATAAGGTTAGCATAAGAAAAATAGCTTCTCTTATATATAATTGCTAAAAAATACTAAAAAGACCAATGGACTAACAAGGCATATACCATTACATCTTTATGCAAGAAAGTACTTCTTCGCATAGCACATAGTTAAATAATGAATTTGCAGAAACTGGATAATTTGCTTTTTTGTAATACAACTCCCAGAATTCCTGCAGTGGCTATCCTAGCTGGGAATGTTGGAAGCCTGGGAACTAAGTATCACAACATGCAGTTATGACAGTCAGCTTAGAGAGCTTTAAAAGAGGATTAGACAGTTTATGAAGGATAAGGACTTTATCAGACCCCTCAACGTTCTTTTCCCAGCATAAATTGTGTTGTTTTTATGCCAGAAAAAGACCCCCCACCAGACCTACCTTTTCCAACATCAATCAGGTTTCCCTGGCAGTAATGGAGCACAAACAGAGCTCAATTTACTTCTAGGGATGAAATCTCACCGATTCTTGCAAGAAGATGCTAGTATGGCAAATTCAAAAATAAAAATAGAATAAACACATAAAATGTTCAGAAAAGCATAGAAATACACTTTAAAAGTCACAAGTACATGGGGGGGGGTCATAAAAAGAGTGTCCACTACTTGGCTGTTGCAATCTCACCCAGAAGTCTTTGCCCATTGATGCTGCATTCACGTGAATAAAAAGTACACCTCATTTACAGTACATTATCATGAAGGGACGTCGTCATCTGGTATGCATGCCCTTTCACGATAATTAGGTGTCCTTATGATGCCATATTTTCCTGGTCTGATAAAGTCCTAAGTCTATTAATAGATTTTTGTCATGACAACTATAGATTTCCTCCAGTATCAGAGGCACTGTGCCTCTCAGTAACAATTTGCTGGGACACACACACATGGGAAGGTTATATTACATCCATATTTTACTTGTGAACCTCCAATATGTATATGAATGGTTGGCAACTAGGTGAACATACTGCTGGAGTACATAGGCCATTGGTCTCAACCAGCATGATCCTTTGTATATCAGTTCTTATCAATATCAAATATCAAGGGGCGTAATGAAAGAAAAATAATTTTAAAAACTGTCCCATGATCAACTACTGGAGCTTATTGGCCCTTCTGCTCTTCCTTCTTGGTTCTTCCTGCCTATCTGTTCTCCAAGAGAACATGACAGAACTGGGGAGATGGAGCAGTAACATGCTGCATTCTGTCTCCTTTTCTGGGAGATGCCTATTGGTCCCTGGGGAGGGGCAAGAAATGGATGGGGTCAAACATGGAAAAAAAGAGAAGTCAGTTCTACACACAAAGAAGGAAGACCCACTGAAAGTATCTTGCCCAAGGTCAAACTGGGACTGATACTTCCTATAATAACTTTACTAAATTTCTGTTCTGGGAGTGATCCTGGGGGCAAAGGGATGAGGGAGGGAAATGTCTCCTCCTCTCCCTTTGCCCCCTTCCCCCCTACATTGCCATTTTGGCCTGTGTTGCCATTTCTCTCCTCCTCCCCTGTCCACACCCCCACTGTTGCCATCTGCAGATAATTGAATCCGCACATGGCAAATCAGTGGATGTGCGGGTGCTACTGTATCATAGTTCTGGGAGTAAATAGCTCCCTTATTTACTTATTTACTAAAGTATTTGTTTCATGCTTCCATTTAAAATAACTCTCAAGGTGGCTAGCAATACAATTTTAAAGCAGAATAACAATTATTTGACCCTTAAAGTAACAAACAGTCTGGGATTTTAACATATGGAATACCTTCTCCTATATTGACCTCCTCAAGAGGTCAAACCCTTTAGAAAGTCATTAAGATGCTGTTGCCATTGCATTGATTAATCCACTGAGTTTGGGCTAGTTTTTACAGCCTGTTATTGAGTGGAAGTTGAATTTTATTATTAAGGGGTTTAGTTTATTTCTTGTTTGTATACATACTATGTTTCTTTTGTATTTTACTTCAATTGTAGATTGCCCTGAGAAACCAGAATGGCAGATTACTGAACAGTACAAGTAAATATACAGAAGTTGGGAAGGGAGAGAGTTTGTGTAAGCTTTATTGTGAGCAGAAGCTTGAAGATATTTGATGAGGAACATTTGTCTAAATGAAGGATATGGGAGGTGGAGAAAGAAACCAACCTCTAAGGAAGGGAGTTAATCCTGACAGAGTTTTACTCTGGGCATATTTCAAATGCCTTCCATAACAATATGAAAAAAGGAATTCAGTACCTAAAGTTGAAATGGAAATAGGAGAAATTTATCCCCCATTTCAAGGCTTTCAGAAGGCAGTCCTCAGTAGCAATCATGGGGACATCAAATTATCTGTGCTAGCTTTGTCTCCAGTTTTATGCACCAGACTAAGGAGATTATCAGATGCATTAAAAGTGGTGTTACACGAACGCCAAGAAATCACAAAAGGGCTCCCTTATCAGATGATATCGTTCCCCCCTCATTATGCATCCATTCAACTAGCACTGGTTTTTATTGATGGGAGAAGCCATTAATAGATCCCTCCATTCCATTTCTGTCACACATTTCCATGCGTGAGACAAGGTGCCCGTTTCGCTGGTGAAATTCCAGCGTCAATGGGAGGTCCCTGCCAGAACATGTCTGGGTGAGATCAGGACATCCAGGTAAGATACCTTCTTTTTTGTACCCTCACCCAGGTTACTTTGTAATGTTTTTAGTGTGTTTAGGTGCTTGGTGTCCCTTTTTTATGTGCACTTTTGGGTGGGATTTCAGCCAAAGAAGACAAAATGAAACACTCACTCCAAAATAGCCCACACAGTGTACATCTGGTGAAAAGGTAGGGTGTTTTATAATGGGAGGGGGGAACAATTATTTTCTGAAAATTATTTATTTTCCTGGTTACCCAGACAGTAAGATGGTGTTTCCCTTTTTAATTTAAAAAAAACATTTATTATTCATCTGGGCTAGCCCTACCATCAGACAAAATGGTAAACCAAATACCAGACAGGCTTTCCGGAAGATAAAAATTTCTGTCTTCTGGGCAGTGTAACTCTCTCTCTCTCTCACACACACACACATACACAGAGAGAGAGAGTATCTAGATGAGAACTGTAATGCAGGGGGCATGGAGGGGCTTTAGTTCTTTGTCATTTACTATGGCCCGATCATTCGCCCTCCCACTTTTCAGTATGTATGGAGAAAAGCTGCCACTCACTCCAATGAAAGCCCTTTCTCCATGTGCTGTAAATTGCACAATTCTGATTGTACATAAATCAATCTGCATCAGGACTGTGGGAGAATTAAAGCTCACCATTCACTGCAAGGATTCCAATTCAGATTGGTGGACTCCTGTTGGCTGTTTGATAAACAAACACTTTGCATTTGAAGACAAATCAGATATTAATATTTCAAGTGTACATTGGTTCTAAAACTTTATGCACTACCTAATTGGAAATAAATAAATGTACAATTCGACCCTGTGTCCATGGAACCAATATCTGCAGTTTCAGTTATCCATAGCTGAAAAAAAGGGACATATAGCATAGGCTTGAAAATGCCTAGAGAGGTATCCTCTCTAGGAATTGCTAGAGACTCTATGGTATGTTTGTATCGGAAGTCCTTTATTTTAATAGGGTTCATTATTATCTGTGGTTTCTAGTATCCGCAGTACGTCTGGGAACTGAACCCCTTTGGATACGGGGGTCCAACTGCACTTGTGAAAACTGCAATGAATGCATCTGTCAGTAGATGACATGAAACATCACAATGCATTTGGACATTACTTATTACCTATGTCTTTTTAGCCCCATTCGCTGCTCTTTAGACTTCTATCTTGCACAGAAAGAGTAGTTAAATAACCAAAGTGAGAGGATATGGGACACATTTTTAAAGGGTCCAGGAATAAGAACATAGAGTGAGATGAATCCAACAGATGTATTTCCTTCCTGTTGCAACAATTCTCTGTCAATACTTTCCAGTACAGTTTATGTACACACTAATGCCAAAGTGGGAGACACAGGTCTACCAGTTCCATTACCATATAACTCTGCTTCACTTACAGAAGTTCTTGAATAATGTTAAGAGTTCCTCTTACTTCTGTATTACAATTTCAATAATTCATTTCCAACTAAGAGTACTTCAGTATTAAAGCACTTTTATCTAGAAGTGAGTTACTTAAATTATAATATGGATTAATGAAAACTCCTTAAAAATGCTAATTTTAACAAAGAACAATGTTTCGACTATGAGGACATTTAGAGGAATACTCTTGAAGCTTCTGCATACCTTTGCAATACATTTCTCCCAATACTTGTCAAAATCCAAATCTCAGCACGCTTCACCAAACCACTCTGAGAATTCCCTTCTTGAGACAGATTTTATTATCCATTGATTAAGGGGGCAGTCATTCATTCAATTTATTAAAAGTTTATCAATCAGCCTTGAGGGCACATTGTCCGCACACGACTTGTACAGAACAATCACATAACAAACAAAATGCTACAAAAAAATTCAATTAGAATCTACATTACCATGGTAATTAATGCAATGCAAACTGTAATAGGGCCTCTTAACAGCTGTAACAGAAACCAACAGTTACCTAGTTCTTTATTCATTCGAGTCAATAAATTTTTCTTACACTCAGGAAGAAGCTGCTTTCAGTCCCATTTTGGGAGAAAGGCAGGATATAAACCAAATAAATAAATAAATAAATAAATATTTTATTTTGCTGATTAAGTTTGTGTTTTTATATTAGTGTAAAATGTAGAAACCCACAGGCTTGATGTAGAATAATAATTATCAGTAGCAATTTTTGCTGGTGATACAATTATAGTTTGGTTCTCTGAATATGGGTGTTTCTAAACATATAATTCTCATTACATTTCAGACCATATTAACTGCAAGTTAGGGTCACTTCCAACTATTTTTCTAGTACAGAGATATATGTTACTTCCAGTGATGCATGTATATTTAACTTAATGTGTATTTACTTAGGAAAATTAACATAAACATAAATGTGAAAAAGATAGACTGATAGGCATATTCAGAAACATCCCACTGATACAAAAAATAGGAGAGGCCACTTACAAAACTGAAATTGGAGTTGTAGTGCTAGTGTTAAGTGGTCTCTGAAAAATACCCATTACTTCTTGCACAATCATTTCTGAAGTCTTAACACCATCTAACACTCACATTATACTAATAACACTGAAATCAAATCAATGATTGGTTTGTTGCTGTTTATACCTGCCTCTTCTAGCAAGAAGGGATCTCCCCACTAATGGTTAGTTGTTTTTTTCTAGCTGAGGAGGGCGAGCTGACCTCCTAAAAACATCTCCCAACTATCATTCCAGCTTGAAACTCAGCTGGTAGTTAACGCCTCCTTTTTTCAGTTGCCAAAACTGTGTCTGTCTCTCATTTAGAACTTTTTACCTACATTGTAACATATGACTAATTTACCCTTGTTCTCTAGAACTTACTTTTTAAACTTAAATAGACTCAGGGCTTATCTAATTGGGCAATTTACGCTGATTTGGAACCCTGATGATGCAGGGCATTTGCCCAATTCCCCCCTCCCAACAGTCCTCACAACCCCCGGGACAAAGATGGGGCTAAGATGGGCAGTTTAAATGTATTCCAGCCAAAATAAAATGGATCTGGCCCCCACATGACCACAGCAACCTGTTCTGCTATGCCGGCCTAATGCTGTAGCTGCCGGCTGCCTCACTCTTCCAGATACAAGAAGGGGGCCTGCAGCATGTGAGCAGACTGGTCATATGTGGGGGGGGGGCATGCTCACATGTTGCGGGCCTCCTGCCTGGATCTGAAGAGTGGGGTGCAGTGGCAGTGGCTGCAAGGACAGGCTGGTGTGAAAGTCTGGACTTTCTCCTGTTTCGTGGAGGTAACAGGGGAGGAATGGGCCTGATCTGCAGGCCCATGTAGATGAGCCCTCAATCACAAAGGAAGTTAGCCTCTTGCTTGCACAGGATGGTCTACTCCAACCCCATCTCTTCCCATTGCATAAAAGGCTATATCCGTTTTCCAAGTGAGATAGAGTAAAAATTGATCTTAAAGAGGGAGGGAGGCCTTGAACAGAAATGGCAGAAAGAACTTGTCTCTTCCTGCCCTTCAATTCAGGAGTGTTTTGGAAAAGGGGAAAAAACCCACAGACAGTGCAGGGAGTGAGCGTTGAATGTCAGCAGTGATGGCAACTGAAAACCCCAGTATGAGCCAGACCAAATTTTTAAGCGAGTGAACTGAGCACATATTCAAGTGAAACATTTTCAAAGTGGGAAGTTTATAATCCAGACTCTCTCAGTTCCAAATTCACTCCCATGAATATTCCCAATACCTTTCCCCTTTTGTCTATTAGAACACTATATTTCAAGCTCTCTGATGTGGAGGACCAGAATCTACCCCATCCCCATGTGCTAGGGAGCAGTACCATATTTGTATCCATTGGCCACAATTGTGTGTGTGTGTGTGTGTGTTTTCATTCCTGGAAACTCGCCGGGGACAGATAGCAAATGGATCAATGGCCACCACTTTGAGTAGCACTGTATTAAAGTGTATTATCTAATACTATGCCATGGCAGAAAGATAGTACTATATACGAATTTAATAAATAAATAAATAAATAAATATGTCCATCTACTTGTCGATCAGATAAAAATATCCTGAGAAACAATAAAATTGGTGGTGAAATAGAAATAGAACAGAAGTGTCAATCTAGAGGGGGAGGAGAGGAAGAATGGACAAAAACATAATGCTAATGAGGATACATTTTATGTTTGGGGAGGGGTATCCAATTAAAAGACTACTTAATGTGCATTTTTTTTAATATGCAGGCAGTCTGCATTTACAGTTGCACTGGTGGGCAAGCTGGCTAGCAAAGTTCCTTCTTTGGACTATATTTCCCAGAATCTCCTCTGACCAGGGGCCATACTGAGGTTTTTGGAAAAAGTAATTCATCCAGTCCCTGGACTACAGCCTTACAGGATCTCCTAGACGGCATGGTCATGGAGTTTGGTGATCCTGGGAATAGCAGTTCAAGAACATTAGTTTTCCAGGCTCTGAGTAAACGGCATACTATCCACAGCTGTCAATCTCTTCCAGCTTCCTCTTGTGTTCTCTGCTGCTTCTTTGTCCTACTTTTGCTTCAGATAGGAAATACTATGTGCTCTGCAGCCTATTAATAAAATAACCTAAAGCCTAGTGCTCAAGATGAGGAGCATGAAGTTTTCATAATTTTAGCTAGTTGGAGGGGGGTAACAACTAGAATCTCATACATGTACCTGACTAGTCCAGTTGTAAAGAGTCTTTCCACCATGTTGACAGCACAGGGAGCCTCCCTCTTATGTTTGTCTTCTCCCTTGGATTTGGACTATAAGAATATTGTGATAACACAGAGACTATTGTCATGAGAACAGGCATTTCACAACAATATGGAATATCAGCTGGAGTGCCTTTTAATACATTGTCGAGAGAGTGATGTAAGTGAATGAATGGACACAAACTGGGCCTTGCAAATAAGAATGTACAAAAACCAGTTGGAGAGCATTTTAATCTCTCTTCACACTCAAGCTTTCAATTTATCAAAGGCCAATTGGAGTGAGAGGGTGTAAAATTGGCATTCATTTACCAAACTGACTGTGTTCCTATAGGGTAGTTCTCATAATATAAAAGATAAATTGTGTACCATTTGGTTGTAAATTACATTTATGATATGTTTGAGCTCTGACAATCACAGTGTGTTTTGTTTTTCCATTACCTTTAAGATATGTCTGTATTAGTGCCTTTCTATTGAAGTTGCTTTTCTTTCATTTAGATTTGTCTCTTATCACCTCTGATTATTCCTCATTTGTTTCTGTGCAGAGCTTTGTGTATTTCCAATAATTGCATGAGATACCAGGCAAAACAAAATGAGGAACGTCAGCACACTAAAGGAAGGCACTAATATTGAGGCACTGATGTAGTAAACTGGGATACCTATTAATAAATAAATGTATTCCTAGGTAGATATACCACATCAGCACTTGAAATTGACAATTGTCATTTGGAATTGAAGGTGAGGTGAATGTGTGAAGAACATAAACCCTGCTGAATCAGCCCAAATCTTCATCTAGTTCAAGTATCATGTTTCCAGAAATGGACCATCAGTGATTCTGGAAATCTCATAAGCAGGACATGATGGCAAGAGACCTCTTCCACTGCTGCCTCTCAGCAACAAGTATTCAAGGGCATTCTGCCACTGACCCTAAAGGTTCTATGTAGTCATTGTTACAAGAAGCCACTAGCAGGCCTATTATCTATGGATTTGTCTATTCCTCTTTTAAAGCCAGCTAACCTGGTAAACATTTGGTAGTTGCAAATTTAATAAATCACAAAATTGATGTGCTACATGGGAAAAAAATGTCTTCCCCAGTACCAAATGAATTTCATACAAGACTTGTAGCCTTTCCTCTTAGAAACTTTTTTTCCAGCCACCAGACCATCTTGATTGGCCAGTTTTGCATTTTTCCCAATACAGCATTCTAGTGTATCCTTTACAATACTATATATTATTTTTGAAATGAGTGGTCTTCTTCTCCCCACCCCAACATTAGAAACAATGTATGTATCAGTAGATAAGGGCATATCTGTGGTCTGGTCCTGATTATATCACACACACACTCATTCCAATCATTCCTGGGCATTTGATAGCTGTGATTTTTCAGCTCACACGGCATGTTTACTTGCCTGAGTGCACACCTGGGAATGGCTGGGAACACTGAGGCAAATAAAAAGCAATTGCCTCAAGCAGCCCTTTCTTGTCTTCTCTTGGATATCCCTGTAGTAACAAACTACATTAGGTGTAGCCAGAGCTTCTCTTCCTAGTCCCAGACACAATCTGTTATTCAAGCTTCTTTTTCATCATTTTCTCGTATGACGACTAATCTGCACTATCTTTATTGTAGGCAAAAAGATGAGGATATTTGATGGGAATCATTTGTCTAGGGGAAGGATAATGGATTTGTCTGCAGCTCTCTGCACAAAAAACAATCAGAGTACCTTGGACTTTGTGATATTGATCCAAACATTCATCAACAACAAACTATAAAAGGATTCTTTGCACTCTCTCTTCAACACACACTTTTAAACCTAGGCTAGGCAGGCACCTGTACACTTAAAAAAGACTATGACTGACAAAGCTGTGTTGCAGATACTTAATATATATGTGCTTGTATGTGTGTGTGTGCATGCGTGTGCATGCATCTATGTGTGTCTATATATTTCCTACACCACTTGAATACATCAGTTTTAAATTGTAAATGATTAAACTTATCTTCACAACCATTTCTATATGGGTGCTTTATCTCCATTTCATCAATATTTGTATGAAGTACAGAGACTTCAGATGAAATGACCACAGAAAGTTAAACAAAATAACCAGCAGGGTTGAAACAGGGACCTAAAATTAACTAAAGACCCATTGCTTCTTCAATGGGATCCTGAACTTTCTCTTATGTAAGTTCAACTGATTCAATGGATCTGCCTGAATCAGGACTCACAAATGGATTTAGGCCAAGAGCTACACCTAATATTCTCAAGTAAACATGTTTTTGTGGGTGTGTATGGACATAACATTTTCAAATGGGGGCTGAAATGTTTTCAGAAATATCTTCCAAAACCATCCCGTGCCATGCCTGTTCAATCATTTGCTTGCTTCCTCTCCAGAAAGCTGCTTAAGTAACTTTCTTTTGTTTTTCCATCAGTGCTTCTTCTCTGCACTAGAAAGTCACAGCCAGTTGAATGAACATTGGCATTGTGAATGTGATGGTGCCAAGGAGCAAGTCAGATCTGGCACTATGACAATGTCACAGAAGCCAAATGTCAATTAAAAGTGAAGAAAATGCCTCTGGTATCATATTGCTGTCAATGGAGGAGGGAATGAGGCATGTATATCCTGAATGCATGCCAAATGTGGGAGAAAGGTGATGACTGTTGCCACAAATACCTAGGTGGTTATAAGTTGGCATATAGCCAAGAAAGGATGAGGGTATCACCTTCCCAATAAAAATTCTGACCTCTCAATGAAAATTTCCTGTAGTCCCCAAATTTCTAGCAGGGCAGTAATGTAAAACTTAAATTGAGCATTCAGAAATATAGTTCAGGCATCCAAAGAAAAGGGGCAGGCAAAGGTACCAAGGGGTTATGAACACAACAAATATTCTAGGGGTGAATGATTTTCAATGTCTCACTTTCTGCAATATGAGGAATTTGGAGACTGAAGGAAAATTTCAGGGGGGGGGAAGAATTCTTATTTGGTAGGGGCAATGGTCTCATTGAGGGGGGGCTCCAGTAGCTGCACCCCTGTGGAAAGGTTGGATGAGGAAGATAAATACATTTGTTTTTGTAACTACTATCTGGAGCATCCTCCTAGGTGGTGACTACCACCTGAATAATGAAGGCACTTCCCCACATTTTTCTGCTAATTTGAATGATAAGATCGGCAATACTGCACTTCTATTCATTTAGCCTTTGACTGGCCGCTGAAAGTGAGGTCTCCTCTGACTGATTGCAAATAGACCTGAAAGACTGGCCTGTTTGAGCTCAACACTAGTTAAAAACACAGAAGGATTTTGATTATAGCATATTATGTAAGGAGATTGGTGTTCCTCCCACTGTAAGGAGAGCATGTTGGGACAGAGATTGTGCTTTTGCCCTGAGTGGGAGCTGAGATACTTAGTGCCCCATAAAAGTGCTCAAAAGATTTTGGAGACAAAACTGTTCTGACAGTACAAGGCTTGTTTACTTCAGTGGGAAAGCATTTGTCTGGAGTGAATTACTACAGCATGGGCATAAATAACGCTCATGTTTCTCTGTAATTATGTCAGTGTGTATCTGCCTGCATGTGTCACTTTAAACCATAACACTTCCCAAGTTTAATTTCCCAAAAATATATCTCCAAGACACATTTTGAGCATTTCAAACAAATTTATTATAAATGACAAATCTAAGCTGCTGACAAGATCATTAGCCTCACTATCTTGATTCAGGAGGTAAAATAGACAAGGCTGACTTTAAATTCATCCCAGAATGGATAATCAGCCTCTCTTTATTATTCTATAAATCAACAGACAGCATTATGCAAGATTTCATTTTTGGTAATTTTGGCTCTTACAGAAACGCTTCAGAATTGACTGCAGCTTTCAATTGCATCCCTTAATCAAGGACCATTTAGGTCAGAACCTTGTTTTCACCACTTCAAACTCTCTAAGATTTATTTTCTGCTTTAGTATAAAGCTGTATTTACATTTTCCAGTAACCAAAGTATCAACCAATCTAACAACAGTTGCAAGAATGGCAACTGTTACTAGTTTGCTTTCCCAACATGGATTTTCTCAATTTCAGCCTTAAAACTAGCTCTAGCATTTTGTTTTTATTTGTTGTAATAGCTTGTATTCTCTTTGGAGGCTTGCTGACTTCATGTATTCAGCAGTTAACTCCTGGCTTCTTACTGCTATGACAGTACTTTGTCTTTGACATGTTTTTGTGAATGCATCCTTAGGAAAAACTACCTTAATTAGATACTACTAAACTCATTTTGTGTAGAATGTAAGAGGCTGGTATTAAGATATCTCTCTACAATTACTGATTTAGTTAGAAGGAAGGCTGAGGGAGGTTAAATAAGAATGTCCTAAAATATTAAAGTGAATTTTGAAATCATCTGTTTTTCTTGACCTGCCTTCGCTTCCAAGATTTCCTGTCATATATTCAATTTTGTAATTAATTTAACTAAGTACTGTACACTGAATGTAGAATGGCTCTAATATCACCAGTGCATCACTGGAAGAATATGTCCTTTGTCTGCATGACATGTACCCACTTCCCTGAGAGTATGCCAGTTCAGTCAATAAAAGCCACATAGCATGTCTACGTATTTCCTCCAGAATATTGTATCATGCTGAAGCAGGTCCCATATAGCTGGGCATAAATTTGAAGGGCAGCTAATTCCAGGATTACCTCCCCACACTGTCGGAAAAACTGTTTTTCTATTATCATGAATACTTTCCTACACTATCACGAGTATCACAACAAGCAACACTCAATGAACAATAATGGAATAGTTAAGAGTGACATTAGCTCTGATACTCCCCAGAGTAAAGGTGCAGGATGTAAAGACCTCAAACTGCTTCCATAATTATTGCCCTCCATAGCTTTTTTAAAAGTAGCCACTCAAATAGGAAGTCTGGTAAAGAACTGTTTTCTTCTTAATATCAAAATGCACATTAAAGCACAAGACAGTGCTGGAAAGTACAGTAATTGCCTGCAAGGCTATCTCTTACAAAGAAGACAGCCAGAATTGAAAGTGGATTTAACACATTTTAGTTTCTTGGCGCTAACGAGATTAGAAATGCTAGTAAGTGAGCTCTAGATGAGACCTCTGGATGTACCTCCTTATGGTACAGTACTACATGACCTTTAAGCTTCTTCTAACATTGGACTTTGATCTGTTATTGTTAAATTTGCTATTTTTTTCTATTTAGTCCTACTCATTCACCACTATTTTTGTCTCTCCTAGTATTTTATTTTAATATTGATGTTTCAGGCATTTATATTCAACATTCAAATGGCAAAATGACACCCCAAATCCATACAATAAAACAGAAGAGCAATGTGCACATTCATAGAACATTAGAATACTATATGTTCTATAAGTTGATATATTGGGTGTCAAGGCTGGCCTGCAGAAATGACAGCATGAGTAGATTTCTGTTGCAGTGTGTGTATGTGTGAGGAACAGAGAAAGAGAGAGACAGAGGACTTTTCCAAATGGTTGAAAAAACTCACGAGGAGGTTGGGAGAAGAACGGGGCTGTCGTGCTTACACAGCCCCATTACAGATGACACAGTCCTCCTCCCAACCTCCTCCTGACCTTCCCCCGTGCTGCTCATGCCATTTTTAATTCACTGAGGTTTTCCATCAATAAAAAGTGGCACGAGCAGCATGGAGGAAGGTCAGGAGGAGATCGGGAGGAGGACTGTATCATCTGAAACAGGGCTGTGTAAGCGCGACAGCCCTGTTCTTCTCCCGACTTCCTTGTGGGTTTTTTCAACCATTTGAAAAAGTCCAGAGAGTACAAAGAACCTGTGGGGAAAGTTACTAGGATGGACACATACAATAGGAGCTTTCTGAAGATGAGCAATGGATGGCAGCTTAAGGGTGTATACTGCAAAACTGACAGCTGGTTTGACAGTTGTACACATTTGAAAAACTGCAGCTAAGCATTAATAACTCTGTGAGAGACAGGTCAGTTACACATTGAACTAGAAACCATTTCCTGATGCTGAGATAAGTATTCAGAGTGATAATAAGACAAGCATTGGTTTAAGAGAAAAAGTGAAATACCATCTGAATCAAGAAAATAGCAACAATATGAGGAATAACTCAGGGAAACAACCATTGTAGCAACAACAAAAAGTAAGAAAATTAGGTTATAGGCATTAACCTACCTGAGGCAAAGTACATAACACAGTTCTATGTAGGTCTAATAAGAAGCAAGTCTCATCAAGTAAATAGGTACAGCCAGGGACAAAAAGACATTCAGTAGAAGAAATTAAATGTATGGATGTGAGTGAAAAAACAAAAAGCTTATGAGAGGAATAAGAACACTCATGTATCTTTAATACATGGATGGTTGAAAAGTGTTTTCCCACAAGTCCTTTCTTTGCTATCCCTAGACTTGCCTAGATCCCTCCCCACCACCACCCTTGCATGCCACAGACTTTGGGCCTGTCTATACAGTAAAAAAAAAATAAGAATGCCTTTCGGAAGATTGCTCTTCCGTACACATGGCTGTTTGGATTCATACGTGTCATTCAGAAGGAGGGCTAGTGAATCCCCCGTAAACTACATGGATTCAGCATTCAGAAGGAGTAGCGGACCTCAGCATAAAATCTGTACAGCCGTTCAAATGGCTGGTGGTCTGTACGCCCCGTTCGCACACATGCAAGCAGGCAGTGTAATCTGATTGGCTGGCTGAGTAGAGGGGGCGGGGCTAGCAAGGAGGGGAATTGGGAGCACCCGCCATGTAGGATTCCCAGCTAAGCGAGAGTCTGGTAAGTCCGTAAACTTTATATATATTTATATTTATTTTACTTTGTAAATAGGGAAAAAACGAACATCCTCAAAGCAGGTACTATTTTAATTTTTTTTTTAAATGGCGGGAGATTTAAGACTGCTGCTTGGCTTGCTCGCTCCAGCTAGCTGGGGAAGGGGGGGTCATACAGAGTTTAGGGGTAAAAAAATCGTGTAGGTGGATTGTATGCATACGAATGACTACCTATCCGTATATTTTACCCCCCAAATGGAATGATTTTTAATCGTATAGACGGACCTTTTGTTTGAGCAGTAACATGTCTGGGGGGAAAAAGACATCAACCAGCACTCCTGGAACTGTGGATTCATGTAACCTCCCTCCCACTGCCAAGTGGTCAACCCCTCCTGAAAAAACTTAGAAATTGCAACTAGAAGTCTCTTCCAGCAGTAGAATTTGGACAAAAATGGAGTAGAAAAAGAAACATGAAAGAGAAAACAATGGATATTTCTTTTTAAAAAAAGGAGGCTGAAATGATATTGTCATTGTCATCATCATCATATTTTGTTGTTGTTTGCTTTCCAGTTGTTTCCAACTTATGGCAACCCTAAGGTGAACCTATCATACAGTTTTCGTGGCAAGTTTTCTTCAGAGGGGGTTTACCTTTGCCTTCCTCTGATGCTGAGAATGGCTTCCATGAGAGTGGGCTTCCATGGCCAAGGGGGGGGATTCAAACTCTGATCTCCCAGAGTCCCAATCTAACATTCAAACAACTGCACCATGTTGAATGTTATAAATAAACATACACATACATATCTGCATGAAACACCAATGTTTAGAAGCGGATCTATTACATTAAATATGACTTGCAAGTCAACCAATGTGATCCCCCAAAAGGATGACCAGGACTGGCATGCTGAAGTGGGAATGATTTGATGACCTCCCAGATGGCCCAATGGTTGGCCATTTGACGCTGCATGCCAAAACAGGTGGCATGATTGAGGGACGTGGTCAGATCCAATTTAAGGCTCAGCTGCCCCTCATCTCATCCTCGCAATTCTTCTCACAATCCTCTTCCTGGAGGATTTGCAAAAGTGGGTGAGATATGTGTTGGCTGCCTGGTGGGGGAAAGGGAATAAGCAGATGCTTGTCCCTTGTCCGTGGCAGGTAGCGGGAGGAGAAATTAAGAGATCAGTAAAATCCTTTTGGTGAACGGCAGAGCTCTGGAGCTGCCTCTTCAGGTTGTGGGTTGAAAAGGAGTCTGCCCTTGGGGCTGACCTGGGATTTACTCTTTCTTGTAAAGTCTTGGGACTTGGGGGAGAGTGCCTTCGGTTTGCCTTCCAGTAAATGACTGTCCGAGTGACAACCAATGATTATTGGATTGCACTTGGGCTCTGGTGTTTCACCCAAGGGAAGGCTGGGGTGGGGGTTCGCACAAGTTGATGCCTGGTGCTCAGCTAGCCCCACATCTAGTTGCTCCCCCCACTTGGTTCATCCCTAGGCCTCTCTTTGGCTTTTCTTCACAAACGAAGATTCAGGAAGGACTCATCCTGCACTTTCTGCAAGTGTGCTGATGACTAAAAAGGCCAATCTAAGATAAACAAGTCCAGTTGCAGAAAGCACAGCAGAAGGTCTCCTTGGGTTATGTTTCTGGGTTGTGATTCTTTCTGCATTGTCGTTTCTCTTCAAGACTTGTTTGGCATGAGTTCTCAAATAAGACTGCAGCATTGTGGATAGTGCGTCTCCATGCCTCCTGATGTGAGGCCAGGGTGGACCATTGTTGGTGATCAGTTTGGCCAAGCCTGAGATGTTGTTTCAGGGAGTTCTTATATCGCTTTTTTAGAGCACCCCTCTTCCGCTGACCCTTGGCGAGTTCACCGTAGAGTACTATTTTTGGGAGGCGATGGTCATCCATCCTAGAAACATGCCCTGCCCAGTGCAGCTGTGTTTTCAGTATCATGGCCTCAATGCTGGTGATCCCTGCTTGCTCAAGGACAGCAACATTAGTCACATAGTCAGTCCAGTGTATATTTAGGATTGTGTGTATACAGTGCTGATGAAAGCATTTGAGGAGTTGTATGTGTTGGCGATAGGTGACCCATGTTTGAGACCCATAAAGGAGAATAGACAACACAATGGCTCTATACACACTGATTTTTGTGCTTTGCCTTAGGTGTTTATTACTCCAGACTCTTTTGTAAAGTCTTCCAAATACACTATATGCCTTTGCTAATCTGTGATCGATCTCTTTGTCAATCTTGGCATCTGAGGAGATGATGCTTCCCAGGTAGGTGAACTGCTGAACGGACTTAAGCACAGATATGCTGACCGCAATAGGCCAAAATTTGATTAAATAGGTTTTAGGTGAATAAAGTGACCCTTTATAACCCATTTACTGTGTCTGGCCTTGTTATTTCAGGCTTGGTCATCAATGTCATAAGTGTGATTGAATGCCAGCACACCAGAGGCAGCATGAAATATGTTGACAAAAGCACTTCTGATCTTCTCATAACATTCAGGAACCATACACCAGCAATCATCACCAAGAAGTTGGAGCAACCTGTTGCAAAACATTTTACTTATCAGGGATGCAGCCTTTTCAACATGACCACATTTCCAATAGAGAATGTGATGATCCAACATGCTTCCAAAAGAGAAAGAACTGCTGGATGTACAGATTTTCAATACTTTGACATCATACCACCTTCATTTAGAGCGCAATACTACTCTTGCCTCCAACATCATCCCTTGAAATTAATGTTTAGATTATGGTAAGTCCATTAACTGTCATGGATGCTGTTTATCATTCCCATTTCAACAGACACCACCAAAGAAGGCAGAAGCCAAAAATCTGATACTTTACTCATATCAATACCAATTTTCAATCATTTTCTTAAATATACTTCATATTTATGGTATCCTTCTGTGAGCCACCTTCTACCTAAAAAGAGTGCTGTTTAGTTGCTTTATTCAGCTATCCATACCTGTGTGCATACAAACACACAAATATAGATGAGTGCATGTAACGATCATTAAAGTGAAGGGAAGCAGAAAGAACTTTGTAGAAATATAGCCTGAAAACAGAGGAAAGAGAAAGTCACAACCTGTTGGCAAAGCACACCTTATTAACATACTTCCAAAAAAGGGGGAACACAGAAAATGCAAGTTAAGTATTTTTTTTTAACATTAAACTCAAGTCACTAGACTTTCATAACAGTTCAGTGACATAAAAATGTGGGGCGGGGGGAAGAAATGTGAAGAAGAAAAAATAATGAACAATCCTAAAATACACGAAATACTGTATGTCTGAAAGTATGTTATAAGAAAAAAGGACATAAAACAACATGTGCTGGGTGGATGCTTGATCATTGAGCAGGTATGTTAAAAATGTAGAAAATAGCAATCAAACATATCAGTCAGCCTAATTTTTGCGACAGGCATTTTTACACAAATGTGACATATCAGAGTGTATAGTATCATCTTAAATGGCAGCACTGCTGCAAAAATAATTAGACTCTGTCTCTGAAGCATCAAAACATTTACCAAGAATAAGGATGTGCTAGAGAATTTACAGTACACTCAACTACATGTTCACTTGCAAGTTAAGGCCAACCGTGTTACTGTCTCAGGGGAAAGATAGTTCCCACATATAAAATCAGCTTGGCTAGTAGCTGGATTTCACTTTAATTCCAGCTGTGGGACAACATCCTATGGCTGGTGGTATCGGTGTACCCATGCATAGGCCACTGTGGAAAAGTGTTACCATCAGCACAGGGAAATCAGAGATGAGACCAGCAAGTAGAAACTGGATCTCCCCATAAAATATAGTTTTAAGCACATGTGAAGTAAAAACTATATTGGATACCTCCCTTGGACTAACTCTCAAAATGTGCAACCACTAGCATTAGTGCAGGGGTAAGCCCTAACTGGTATAGCCAATGGTGAGCAATGCTGGGTGTTGTTGGAGCTTATCAACATCTAGAAGGCCATACAATTCACAATTTATTAGTGCAAAGACAAGCTGCTACTCCTGACTAAGGTTATTACCCCTGAGGTTCACTGATTAGTGGAAAGTCACTGAGGGGTTTAACTTACCCCTTTCCCACCTCTGACTCCACAGATGCCTTCCTTTCTTCCCACAGGAGGTGGGAACCCTACACACACACACACACACACACACACACACACCAAACAAAGGCACATGAAGAGAAAGGAGGAGATCTTTTAAGGAAAGCTTTTATTCTAAGTAAGTAAAAATCACATTAACAAAGGTATCACACACATGAAGGCACTTTCCTTCAGGCATTGCAGAGTAGTTACAAAACAGTCTTAAATCACATTCAGTTGAGGTTAGAAAGAAAATGTAAGCTCTAATGTGACTTCCTGACCATTCCTATTCTATTCACAATACACTTGGTGTTCTGAAAATTTGGATATTCATGGGAAACTGGACTTCCTTGTCCAACCCCAGGTTTCCTTAGTGATGGTGAAGTAGGCAGCACTTCTGCTAACCCTCTATCAGTCCCAAAAGTTTCTCTCATGCCTTATGGTGCCCATGTATTTATAACCTCTCGCCCTGAAGTGTCTAGAAATTTCCCACTTTCCCACCACTCGCAGGTAGGCCATCCCTAGTGGGCAATCATCTCTCATGATTTCTGCTAATCCTACCTGATACTGCCCCAGTAAATGGAATCTAACCCATCATGTCATTGACATTTGTTTATCTGGAAGTGAGCCCAAACCTCTCAGCAGAGCATCTATCTATCTATCTATCTATCTATCTATACACACACACAGAGAGAGAGAGAGAGAGAGAGAGAGTATATGTACAGGTTGAGTATCCCTTATCTGGAATTCCAAAATCTGAATACTCAAAAATCCAAATTTGTCCACATGGGTGGCTGAGATAGTGACACCTTTGTTTTCTGATGTTTCAGTGTACATAAACTTTGTTTCATGCACAAAATTATTAAAAATATTGTGTATGAAGCACATAAATGCATTTTGTATTTAGACTTGGGTTCTAATTCCAAGGTATCTCACTAAATATATGCAAGTAGTCTAACCCACCCACCCACCCCAATCCAAAATACGGAAAACGTCTGGTTCCAAGCATTTTGGATAAGGGGTAATCAACCGTGTGTGTGTGTGTGTGTGTGTGTGTGTGTGTGTAGCTAGATGGTCATCCAAGGTCACCCAGCAAGTTTTCCTGGCTTAGCAGAGATTCAGACTTTTGTCTCCCAGAGTTGTAGTCCAACACTCAAACCACTACACCATGCTGGTTCACCACTCACCATGCCTGGGAATTCTTTGCTTTGTTTGTTTGTGTGTGTGTGTGTGTAGGAATACAGAGAAATATTTCTCTGCCCCTCTCTCCATTGGCCAGTAAATGGTTATGTTGGGAGTGGGTGCTAAGGGACCTTGATTATTGCACAATTTTGGGAAAGAATTAGCTACACAAAAACAGAACAAGACAAAACGAAAACAACAAGAACAACAAAAGAATTACCCAGACATGCTGAGTGGAGAGCCAGCATGAATCTCTGCTAGGCCAGGAAGTCATGACTCTCTCACCCTAAGGGAAAGGCAATGACAAACCTCACTTGAATAAATCTTGCCAAGAAAAACCATAAATCAGAGCTAAATTGAAAACACATAACAACAACAACAACAACAAAGTAGGCCTTATACCTGTTGGACACTTGGGCTTTACACTTACACTTGGACTGTCACAGGATGCCAGCCAGAATGTACATTCAGCAGGTCTTATTTATTTAATAACTGGCTTCAGGATTATAGTCTAAAAATGCCACATTGGTACGTACCATAAATGTGCATTCTGTTGTGGTAGAGAGGAGGAATCCAGCCTTCATTCTTACACTTGGGTAATGCCCCTCCACCACCCAGAGTAGAGGCAGGAGAATTCAAATGATCACGTGACCTCACATTGGTTCCTCCCCTTACTGGCCTTTGTTTGATCAGTTATTTACAAGCCGAACCTGAGAAACTAATTGAATCCCATGCAGCAGCCAGGAAGGGTGGATTCCTCCTCTCTACCACCACCAGAATGCACATTCACAGTAAGTACCAATGTGGCATTCTCTGGGTGGTGAGAGGAGGAATCCAGCCTTCATTCTTACACTTGGGACATACACAAGCCTGCCTGATACCTGGGTGGATTCAACTGCTGCGCTGGAAGATTAGACTTGAATGACCTGTTGGAGAACCTTCCTACTGAAGGTGGCCTCCGTACATGTGAATTTGTCAATCTCGTAATGCTGGATGAACATTGTAGGTGTGCTCCAAGTAGCTGCCTTACAAATTTCCCCGATCAGCGCATTGGAGGAGAAAACTGGTGAGGTTGCCGCTGCTCTGGAAGAGTGAGTTGTAACACCTCTAGGTCTCAGAACATTCGCCTCTTCATATGCCGTCAGGATGCAGGTCCTCAGCCATGATGCAATCGTCCGCCTTGACGCCTTCTTGAAGCCAGGGTAAAGGTCACAAATAGAGAGTCACATCTCCTGAACTCCCTTGTAAGCTTTATGTAGATTTTCAATGCCCTTCTAATGTCCAACTTGTGCCAATCCTTTTCCCTTGGGTGCATCGCATTCTGACAGAAGGCCGGGAGAACCAGCTCCTGTGAGACGTGAAAAGATGACAGCACCTTGGGCAAGAAGGACAGGTCCATGCGGAGAACCACGTGGTCCTCATTGAACGAATACAGATGTTCCCGTATCGATAGCGCTGACAACTCTGAGACCCTTCTGGCCGATGTGATTGCTACTAAGAACACCACCTTTAACGTCAGCAACCTAAGAGACACCAACTGCAGGGGCTCGTACAGTTGCTTGGTGAATCTGTTAAGCACCAAGGGCAGACTCCATGAATGGAAACGATACCGAACCGGAGACGATGGAAGCACCCCCAAAAAACATCTGATGTGAGGATGCGAGATCAGCGCCTGCCCTTTCAGTAAGCTTATAACTGAGGAGAGGGCTGCCGCCTAATGCTTCAAGGTGTTTGGTTCAAACCCGAGGGACAGACCCTTCTGAAGGAAGGTGAGGACTTCCTTGATCAAAGCTTGTGAAAGGTCTATCCACTTGGTCTTGCACCATCTGGTGAAGGCTTTCCATGTAGCTTCATATATCTTTGTCGTAGCATTCCGCCTAGAGGAAAGCATGGTATATATGACCAGTTCATCGTAGCAACAAAGTCGCAAGGCTCTCTGCTCAACCTCCACGTGGCTAGGCGCAACCAGCTGGCGCCTGGGTGCATCATGGGGCCCTGCAATAGTGTTTCTGGTCTTTGAGGTAGCAGCCATGGATGCTCCGATGCCATCTTGCGCAGGTCCGAGAACCATGGATGTCGAGGCCAATGTGGGGCCACAAGAATCACCTGTGCCCTTTCTTCCCTTATTCTCCTGACCACCTTGGTGTTCAGGGGAATCGGGGAAACAGGTAAAGTAGGCCTTCCGGCCAATGGCTCTGGAGGGAATCTACTCCTTTCACTCCTTTCTCCGGGAAGCGAGCAAAGAAGCGTTGCAACTTCCTGTTGCCTTATGAGGTGAACATGTCCACCATCATGTTCCCGAACTGACTCTGGATCTGGTCGAACAACTGTGGATATAGGGACCATTCTCCCGGTAGAATTTCGTGTCTGCTTAGATAGTCCACCCTTACGTTGTCCACGCCTTGAATGTGGCACGTTATCAGAGAGGCCAGCCTGGATTCTGCCCACCAAAACAACAGTGTGGCTTTCCTTTGAAGGGATTGGGACCCCGTGCCCCCTTGTCTGGAAACAAGAGTGTGCCGTCGTGTTGTCTGTGAGGATCAAAGCGTGTTTCCCTTCTAGGATTTCCTCGAACTGAAGGAGCACCAATCTGATTGCTCTGAGCTCCAACCAATTTATGCTGTGGGACTTTTCCTGGCAAGTCCAAGTCCCCTGCACAAAGAGATCCTAGCAATGGGCTCCCAACCCGAGAAGACTGGTATCCGATGTCACTGAAATTTCCAGCTTCTGTACCCAAGGGGAGCCCTTGGCCATGTTTGATGTCCTTGTCAACCATTGAAGAGACGTCCTGACAACCCCTGGCAGGACCAGGGATAATTCCTGTCTCATGGCAATCTGTTCCTGGAAGCCTTGGATAAAGGCCTGTAGAAGCCTGGTATGAAATATGGCCCATGGTATGATCCAGATCGCTGAGACCATTAGGACCAGCAGATGTGCCAGCCCCATCAGTGTAGCTCAGGACTGGTCCATGACCCATGATGCCTCCCTTTTCAGGGTGTCCTGCCTGTCCTGGGACAG